>OX344756.2:24101488-25480988 GCA_947034885.2 Thuidium tamariscinum | reverse complement strand
TAGAGCTGAAGTTAATGAAAGTACTAAATGTGCAAAGTACTGAAAATGTGCCTCAATGTCAAAATGTGAACAGTCAAGAAGAAATGCCTACTAGCAAATGAAAAAACTACAGCAGTAACACTTTGTTGCATTTTTGATACATACTTGTGCATTTGAAAAAATAACATTCAATCCAATATTTGTCATCCAATGGCTACTCTACAACTCTAAGTCTATAAAATCGCACCTTCATCTACTCATTTGGAGTTTCATCTTGTAACTTTGACATACGTGTACTATATTATAAGTTTGACATAGTACTATACTATAATTTTGATGTAATATAAACAGACCCTACTAAATACAATTTTTTGGATCTTATTCTTTGACCTTAAATTACATATACCTAAAAATCAATGGACCATATTTTTTGGCTACCTACAGTACTTATAATGGACTTGCCACTTTTCATGTCCCCTACTTTAGATGTAATTCTTTTATAAATACTTATAAATATTACCCAAAATGAATTAAATCCACCCTATATTCTGCCACATGTGGGTTGCTAAAATGTGGGAAGTGCCCCCCCTCCCCCCGCATGAAAGCTTGACTGTTCATTCTCAAATATGCAAAAATTGTAATCAAAATAGGATTTTTTTTACCTCATTTTAGTACAATAGAATATCTTTCTTCCCAAAATTTTGAACAAAAAACATTTAAGGATCAAGCTAAATTTTATTTCCAAAAATTTGTTTGAAGATTTGAGACTCCAACTACAAGTTATGGGCAATTTTCAAAGAGGGATTGGAAGGGATATTTTATTTTTTCATTTTCGAACACCCATTCTAATTTTTGTCTATAAGTTTTAGTTGAAGTCTCAAAACCTCAAACAAAATTTTGGAGATAAAACTTAACTTTATTTGTCAATATTTTTAAAGATCAAAGTTTTTGAGAAAGTTATTTTACTACACTTAAATGAGGTTTAAAATTTTTCACTTATCTATGAGTGATCGAGCTTCTCCAAATACTAATTTACATATCCCGCCTAGGTTGTTTTACCTCCTATGACCCACTTGTAGAGTAGGGGCCCAATCAAAATGGCATTTTGGAATCTACAGTAAAAACAATTTCAGCTTTGTCAACTTTGACAATTTCTCAAGAGCTCAAAAATTGATATTTTACTATGAAATTTTTTTATGCAACATCATCTATAAGTTAACATGCATGCCAAATTTCAAGGCCAAAAGATTTACACATAAAAAGATATTCAAAATCTATTGAAACCTTCCCAAGGATTGAGTTTTTTGTTTTGCACGAAAATTTTGGCATGAAATTTCTTAATATGTATAAAAAAATTTCACGGTAAAAATATCAATTTAAAAAAAGATATTTGAAATTTCTCAACATGTGTAGTTTTGAGAAAATTTTCATAATTTTGAACTTTGACACCCTCCCAAGGGCTAAAAGATTGTTTTCTTACGATGAATGTTTTTGTGAAGTCATCTCTATGTTGATAACATGTGTTCAAAATTTTAAGTTCAAATGAATTACCAAAAAAAAATATCTAAAATCTCTCAACATATGTTGTTGTGAGGAGTTTTTGAGCCCTATAGTGTTATTTTGTGAAGCAAAGTTTGACACAGATGTAAAAACTCATCCTCACAACTATACATGTTGGGAGATTTTGAATATCTTTTTTTTGAGTAAGCCTTTTGAACTTGAAGTTTAGAACATATATTATCAATATAGAAGTGATCTTATGCAAAAAAATTCATGTAAAATAAACAAATTTTCAGCCCTTGGGAGAGTGTCAAAGTCGGTAATAGTGAAAATTTTCTCACAACTATACATGTTAGGAGATTTTGTATATCTTTCTTTTGGTAATTTATTTGAACTTGAAATTTGGATCACATGTTATTAATGTAAAGATGACTTCACAAAAAAACATTCATGGTAAGAAACCATTTTTTCAGCCTTTAGGAGGGTGTCAAAGTTTGAAATTATGAGAATTTTCTCAAAACTACACATGGTGAGAGATTCCAAATATCTTTTTTTAAATTAATATTTTGACCTTGAAATTTTTTATACATATTAAGAATATAGATTTTATTTTGTGCCAAAAATTTCATGCAAAAAAGAAAATTCAATCCTTGGGAGGGTGTCAAAGTTGAAAGTAGTGAAATGTTTCTCACCACTATACATGTTGGTAGATTTTTAATATCTTTTTTTGTGTAAATCTTTTGCCTTGAAATTTGTCATGAATTTTATTAACTTACAGATGATGTTGCAAACAAAATTTCATAGTAAAATATCAATTTTTGAGCTCTTGGGAGGCTGCCAAAGTTGGCAAAGCTGAAATTGTTTTCATTGCGAATCTCAAAATGCCATTTTGATTGGGACCCCACTGTACAAAGAGCTTGGCGTTTCCTTTACGTTCATTCAAAATTAATGGCCTAAAAATCCATATGAAACAATTGATGGACATTTACTTTTCTTGAAGTTAACCCTAAGCACATACGCATCCAAAAAGTGGATGCGCCTTGGTCAACCTTGATTTTAACTTCTTTTTTTTTAATTCTAGAATTTGACTTTGACTAAGAAAATGAAGCTTGACAAGTTTTTTTTCATTTTCAACTTGAATTTTTGAAAAAATTGAAAAATTGAAAAAGTTATTACAATTGCAAGCTCTATGTGTTAAAATCCAGAAAACACAATTTGTTGTGTTTTTCATTCATATTTTTTTCTTTTAAAATGAATTTTCAACTTAATTTGCAAAATTAATTTTTTCGTTGTTATCTTCATTAATGGTAAAATTTTCAGATTATTCTAATATATATTCTAGTTGATATAATTATTTTTCATCCTTAACTTTAAAAAATAACAATAATTTGTAGTTTTCATCAACAAATTCAAATTTTTTTGAGTAAATAGGAAATTCAATTTTCTATTAGTAAAAAACATCAAATTTGTATACTTTTATTCAATAAAGTATTAAATGTGGTTTAATAAGCAAATATTACTTTAAGGTCTTTGTTGTGGTTGTTTGGGGTTTTAAAAACTGAATAATCAATTGAAAATTTTGTAGACTAATATTCATTGCTACTTGTAACTTTTGAAAAAATTTCAAATAATTTGGATCATTTCTTCTATTTTTACTTCTTTATTTCTAATTTTTGCAACAAAAATGATAACAATTACAATTTTTTACAAAATCAATTGAAATTTCTTCTGATATTACATTCTCTATAGTTTGAAGTAATAAAATATAAGATCAATATTTGAATGCCATCTATTATGCTAAATTCACCTTGTACATGATATTTGACTAGATGGCAATGGATCTTGTCGTTTAAGGATTAAAGTTGAATGAATCCTTGAGTTTTTAAATGAGGAATTGGCAGTGCATTTATGGAATGGTTAAAATCTACTTTTATTAAATGTAGGAAGGATGAAAAGCTATCTTTTCACTTTCACAGGTGGTTCATTTCTTATACTTTTTGTTTTTTATTCCATTACACAACCTGAAGTACTTAAATTAAAATGGTTTTTTTAGTGATTTCATTTTATTGGTATTCTATTAGTTGTCAAATTTTCCCATATATTGAGGAGGATTTGGGAATCCATAGAGTAATAAGGTAGTTTGTTCTAAAAGCGAGCACTGTCTTAAAATGGCCCCTACAATTGAGGATAAAAAAGACATGATGTAGTTTCAAAAGGAAACAATGATTGATAGTAAATGGCATGAAGAAGAAGTGAGAGTGTATTAGGTTGTAGTGTGGATTGGTTTAACTTGCAATGTGGTCCATTTCAAGAAGCTATAACATGTGTACGTTAATATATTTAAAATCAGATTTGGATGGCCAACAACCACTAAAAATAGTATATAAAATTAAAAACCTTTAAAACTACTAGGGGCCACATTAAAGACTCTTCCTTGTTCTTTGAAGCAAGTTAGTAAGTTCCTTCAAGATTTCCCCATCTCTATTTACATACCACATGTATTCCCATTTTGTCAAGCCTATAGTCACAAATAGGTACCTAGGACTGCCATCTTTGAAAAATCATAACTAATTTAGTATTGCTCTAGAGATTATGAAACCACTATAATTGTTGCATGCAGCATCCATTTTTCTCTCTCTCAAAAATAAGAAAAAATATTTTTCTCCATATAAAGGCATTAAGAAAATGCAACCAACCTTTAAATGGTCGCTTTTAGAGTAGACTACCTTAGAACCTAAGTTAAAGGTTTAACGGTGAGTAAGGTCTTTATTCTTGACCTACTACCAATATTTGAATAAGCTCAATTTATTGTACAATATCCAACAACTCTTGATCCTCCTCCTCATTTTGCCATAGAAAAGAATTTTGCATAATATATATTATGACTGACATTTTTGTCTTGTAGAATCAACATTCAATTCTTACAGAATTTCAATCAATTATACCAAATTTGAATTTCAAAAATTTGAAATTCCATTTTTCATGCATTATTTTAATTAAAATACATAGTAAATGTCAATTAAAATATTTCATAATAATTCATTGAAAAACATGGATAATGAATTTTTAAAAATTTAATTGTCATAATATGTTAGAAACATCCACATGCACATCTTTCATTCAATTAGTATCTACAAACTTCTTTTGAATTTCCTCTCAAATAAAGGCTCATAAGAGGATTTTTGGGCCCCCAGAAGACCGTTTCAGGGGTGTTCCCCGAAATTGTTCCCACTGCTGCAGACCAGCCCCCTGCTGGTCTGAATTTTTGAATTTTGAAAAAAAAAATTAAATTTTTTTTTTCAAAAAACTTCAGAATGTATTAAAGAAGAAAAAAATGATTTAAAAAAATATTTTAAAAATATTTTATATTTAATTAAAATTAATAAAAAAATATTATTTTATGACGTGGCAGTCGCTTGACCAAATCAGCATCACGTTCCCAGAGTTCCCAATGTGTTCCCAGTGTTTGGGAACTCGCAGTCTTGTACAGTAGTTGAAAATCCTCTTATGCATGACAATCTTCACATTTCAAATGATAGATATTTTTCACTTTAATTATATATTGTCATTAATTTTGTACAAAGGGGCTCCAATCAAAACTGGCATTTTAGGTTCTACAGTGAAAACAATTCCAACTTTGCTAACCTGTGGAGAACTTAGAAATTGATGTTCTACTATAAATTTTTTTACAAAATCATATGTAAGTTAATAATATGCATGCCAAATTTCATGGTCAAAAGATTTACACAAAAAAATATATTAAAAATCTACCAACATGTTTAGTGGCAAAAAAATTTCACTACTTTCAACTTTGACATCCTCCAAAGGATTGAGGGGTTTTTTTGCCATGAAATTTTTGGCACAAAATAGAATCTATATTCTTAATATGTATAAAAAATTTCAAGGTCAAAATATTAATTTTAAAAAAGATATTTGAAATCTCTCAACATGTGTAATTTTGAGAAAAATTTCACAATTGCCAATTTTGATCTCCATTGAAGGGTTGAAAAAATGATTTCTTACCATGAATGTTTTTTTGTAGAGTCATCTATATGTTGATAACATGTGTTGCAAAGTTCAAGTTCAAATGAATTACTAAAAGGAAGATATACAAAATCTCCCAACATGTATAGCTCTAAGAAAATTTTCACTATTGCCAATCATCCTCACAACTACACATGTTGGGAGATTTTGGATATCTTTTTTTTGGTAATTTATTTGAACTTGAAATTTGCAACACATCTTATCAACATATAGATGACTTCACAAAAAAAATTCATAATAAGAAACCATTCTCTCAACCCTTGGGAGGGTGTCAAAGTTTGAAATTATGAAAAATTTCTCAAAACTACACATGTTGGGAGATTTCAAATATCTTTTTTTAAATTAATCTTTTGACCTTAAAATTTTTTACACATATTAAGAACATAGATTTTATTTCATGCCAAAAATTTTATGGCAAAAAAGAAATTTAATCCTTGAGAGAGTGTCAAAATTGAAAGTAGTGAAATTTTTTTCACTACACATGTTGGTAGATTTGGAATATCATTTTTTGTATAAATCTTTTGGTCTTGAAATTTGGCACGCATATTAACTCATAGATGATGTTGTAGAAAAAAATTCCATAGTAAAACATCAATTTTTGAGCTCTCAGGAGGTTGTCAAAGTTAAAAGAGCTGAAATTGTTTTCACTGCGGATCCCAAAACGCCATTTTGATTGGGGCCCCACTGTACATTTGACAATGATGGTATACTTGCTTTTTCCAAATCTAATTATGATAAAGAAATATCAAATTTTCAAAATTTGGACATTTTTATCTCAACTTTGGAAGCCTTGTGATAAAATTCAATAACTTTTTGAAGATGCTTATCAAAAGAAAGATGTGCATGTGGATGTTTTCAACATACTGTTACAATCAAATTTTAAAAATTGATCATCAATATTTTTCAATGAATTATCACGTGAATTCCTTAAAAATTCAATGAAACAATTCACTGAAAATGCTGTTTGAGTTTTATGAAATCTAAATTTGGTATGCTTAATTATAATTGCTTAAGAATTGAAAGTTGAATATGCTAGGCCACAAATGTTAGTCATGTGATGCTTCTTGCAATTTTCTTTTGCAAGGTAGAATGGGGAAGGACGATTGAGAGTTGCCGGTTACTGTACCGTATTGTACAGTGGGGTACCAATCAAAATGTCGTTTTTAAATTCGCAGTGAGAAAAATTTCAGTACTGCCAACTTTGAAAGCCTCCCGAGAGCTCCAAAATTGGTATTTTATTACGAAATTTTTACCACATCATCAAATTTAAGTTAATTATATGTATACCAAATTTCAAGGCCAAAAGATTCACCAAAAAAAAGTTATTCAAAATCTACCAACATGGATAGTGGTGAGAAACATTTCACTACTTTCAACTTTGACACCGTCCTAAGGATTGAGTTTTTTTTCTTTTGACATGAAATTTTTGTCATAAGACAATCTCTATGTTTTTAATATGTATAAAAAATTTCAAGGTAAAAGTTTTCTTTTTTAAGAATATATTTGAAATCTCCCAACAAGTGTAGTTTTGAGAAAATTTTCACAATTGTCAAACTTGAAATTTGGAATATATATTATCAACATAAAGTTGATCTTATTCAAAAAAGAATTCATGTTAAATAGACAAATTTTCAGCCCTTGGGAGGGTGTCAAAGTCGGCAATAGTGAAAATTTTCTCACAACTATACATGTTGGAAGATTTTGTATATCTTTTTTCTGGTAATTAATTTGAACTTAAAATTTAGAGCACATATTACCAACATAGAGATGACTTCACCAAAAAAATTCATGGTAAGAAACCAATTTTTCAGCCCTTGGGAGGGTGTCAAAGTTGACAATTGTGAAAATTTTCTCAAAACTACACCTATTGGGAGATTTCAAATATATTCTTAAAAAAAACTTTTTTTACCTTGACATTTTTTATACATATTAAAAACATAGAGATTGTTTTATGACAAAAATTTCATGTCAAAAGAAAAAAAACTCAATTCTTAGGACGGTGTCAAAGTTGAAAGTAGTGAAATGTTTCTCACCACTATCCATGTTGGTAGATTTTGAATAACTTTTTTTCGGTGAATCTTTTGGCCTTGAAATTTGGTATACATATAATGAACTTGAATTTGATGCTGTGGTAAAAATTTCGTGGTAAAATACCAATTTTTGAGCTCTCGGGAGGCTTTCAAAGTTGGCAATACTGAAATTTTTCTCACTGCGAATTTAAAAACGACATTTTGATTGGTACCCCAATGTACAGTAAGGGTACGTTCACACCGAGATATCGGACTCAGCTACTTAGCGAAGATAATGCATTGCATACAGTAAGTCCGGAGGTGTGTCAGGCTCGGTTCCGATGCTACGGTTCGGAGCCGCATAAGGGAGTAAAATTTTTTCACCAACTCAGCTTTGCGGTGTGGAGTCGCAGAAGTTCTTTTGGAGAGAAAGCGGACTAGTTGCAATAGGCTGTTCAGACCAGCGATTGTGCAGTCCATGTTGTTCGTATGTGACATCAGAGTGCGTGAGATCGGTGAAGGGGTTTGTGTAGCACGTTTGCGGCGGCGAAGGAAGTAGTGTAAACCCTAAGATTCACGACTGAGTGGAAATTCTGTTTCTGAAGTACTTGAGTGCGGCAAGTGTGTAATTCATGCGACAGTGGGAGAGCGTGTGGATGCATTCGGGGACGGCAATGCAATTGCACCCAAATTCTAGTGCCGCTTAGTTCAGCTAGAGGATTTCTTAGTACAAGAGCTGAAGCCGAAGCGAGTGCAGGTTGCTTAGTGTGCAACGAAGGCGGTCGTCGTTGCGGATTGAATCGACGAAGGCCTACAGACATTCAACGCCCTTTGCGAGGTATGTAAATGGTGACAATTTCATGGCGCATTAAAACATCAATCAAGTGCTGTAGTAATTTACAGAGGTTGTAATTGAATTGTTGGACCTTTGTATTTAGGGTTCATCATTTCTGCTAGTTGGGCATGGAATCGATGTGTGCAATATGCATGAGAGTTCAACTGGTTCGTAGTGTACTGTAGCGTTCCACTGTCTTCGTGGTCTTGATGTTGAGGCCTGAGTGCCAGTCCCCGCCCCCCGAGGAGGCGTTCCAGATTCCTCACGACAGAATGTCGGTCGAGTTTTTGTTGGAGATTCCCGGCCCACTTTTGAAGGTCCCGCCCGGCTCATGAATCCAGAATTGTCTGGAGCCTCACCTTAAAGTTACTGTAATTCCAACGCCACCCAACTCCATCGACCTTCTACATCAAATCGAAGCTGAAGTTCAAGTTACTCCCTCCATAGGCGAACTTTGCAGTTTCGATTGAATTGTCATAGTCGTCTGAGGAAAAACGTAGGAAACATTGACACTTTGCCTGCTTTGTATGATCTGTAGAGGACCATGCACCTGAAGCCTTGTTGTACAGAAAGACTGATGCACCTTGTCCATACATTACTTTGCAATTTACGTTGACCTTCTTGTTGTAATGGCACTTTCCTATGGAATTGTGCACCCCTCATGTAATATTCCGAAATTCTGATGCATCTGTTCATGTGCCGTCCCAGTATGGATCCCTTGCAGGCTGCGGTGGATTGTCTCACTTTCACGTCGACACTGGTATTGCTATTGCTCAATTGTCAATGAGCTCTCACTTTGGCTGTCGAGGAAGCTACAACAGTTAACTTGGATGATGAAGTGGACATGGACGCACCTGTGGTCGATTATCCACTCCCAGACAATACCATCATTGCTCAGGAAGTGCTCATACAATTTACTTTGTGGACGATGCTGTCATACCTAGATGAAGACATTGGATTCTGGATTAAACTGAGATCCACGATCTGGTTCTCTCGATTTCTCTTGGAAGAGTACGATGACGAGCGGTGGGTGCACCTTTTTCGAATGACCAAGCGATCTATCTTCAACTTATGCCATCTCCTGGCACCACACATTCGTCGAAGAGATACAAATTACAGACCAGCTGTGCCAGTTGTTGTGAGGGTGTGTTGTGCATTGTTCAAAATATGTCAAGGCGCTAGTCTACTCGTCTGCAGTGAGCTATTCGCTGTCGCAGTTCTTCTTAGAGAAGTGGTGCACAGTGTCAACATTGTCCTTCGGTCTGAAGTACGTTGGCCTCGTGGTGAAGCAGTCATGTCTACTATGGAGGGCTTCCAACAGTTGTGTGGCATGCCTGCTGTGTTGGGAGCCATAGATGGCACTCACTTTGCCATTAAGAAACCATCCTTTGGTTCCGTTGATTATTATTACTTCAAGTTTGGAGGATATAGTATGACATGTCAAGCAGTTGTAGATAGCTCCAAACGCTTTCTCAACTTGTATGTCGGAATGCCAGGGTCTACAAATGACTCCTGTGTGCTCAGACGTTCGTCACTCTATCACAGGGGTCAAGCTAACACACTGTGGCGCCGTGGATTGTCCTTTGAGGGATTTCCGCCTTACTTGCTGGGGGATGCGGGCTATCCACTTTTACCGTGGCTGATGGTGCCACATAGGCATACCAGAAATCTAGCAGCACCGGAAGCACTTTTCAACCGAAAATTAAGTAAAGGCAAAGCTGTAGTGGAGAATGCTTTCGCTCAACTGAAAATGACGTTCAAGGAATTGAAAGGACGCTCAGACTTGGATGTGAAGTTGTTGCCGGATGTGGTGGCCGCTTGCATGATTTTGCACAACTTGCTTCTAAAGGACGCTCATGAATATGTCGAGGAGCATTTGCATGCGCTTGAAAACGGACTTGTGCCGTTGCCACCAATGGAAGGTGAGGATGCTGTTCCCATCGATGAAGTTGACGATGAGCCCTTACATCAACGTCTGGCACTGCAGAAACGTGTAGACCTTGGAGTTCTGCTCCGGCAACAACGAGGTCAGAGACAATGAACGGCGATGGTCGACGCTTGTGTGTGCGTCATGTCTGCAGGTGTCCCTGGCATTGTGTGATATGTAGTCTTATAAAGTATTGTTTGAATTTGTCAAGTTTCGAATAGCTTTATCTTGTGTTTTCATGTATAGGAGGTCAAACGGTCACTCATGTCCGTTCAAGTAGCTTCGGAGTAGTTTACCGTTGTCACTGTAGTGACATCGAATTTTGAACAATGGACCATGCGTCATACAAAGTGTGCATGAGTTTTGTTTTTGGACACGAATTGTAAATGATAGAATTTGCGGAGAAAGCTCGTTTTCCAATTTTTTTTCTTTGTCAACTGTGGTTCACAATCAGTCATTAATACAAATGCTCTTTGTTATCATGACAATGGTTGTATTCTTGTTTTCCGAAAGCATGCGCTGAGGTATGCGTGAAGTAAATGCACCCGGAATGCAGGTTTCGAATGGGAGATCTATGCATCCTTTTTGTGGTTGATTTTTTGATGTTCAGGAAATGAAGATTTTCCTGTATGTATGTTCAGCTTTTCTGCTCAGAATTTGGGGTGCACAGTGTTGAATTCATAGGGTTCTCTAGTTCTTGAACTTATGCGGAATAAGAGCCTGTCTGAATTAGGTACAGTGTTCTTTTGACGTTGGAATAATTCTCGTAGGTGTACTTTCCTCCGATACACCAGCCGGAAGGGTTGCCTTTGACGATTCAAGACGTCACAGGAAGAGATTGGGTATTGCAGTTTCACTGTTGGCCTAATAACAGTAGTCGAATGTACGTGCTTCAAGGTGTCACGCCATGCATTCAATCTATGGAGCTTCATGCAGGGGATCCAGGTACATACATTGAACTTGTGCATACTCGTGTCCTGGTCGATGTTTGTGGAACTCTAAATCATTCAGTTCGCTGTTTTGAAACGAAGTTTTAAAAATTATCGATCTTGTTGCAGTAACTTTTAGTAGGCTTGAATATGACGGGAAACTGGTGATGGGATACCGCAAGGCTCCGACATCCCTCTCCTCTCAGGTTCGTGCTCACCTGTAACATCTGTTGTTGTAAGAGCGATATGATGGAGTAGTTACTTTGAATGCATTGTTATTCCTGAAACGTCCAGCACTTTTCCTAAGCAACTAGCACTGTTGTCAGCACGTATAGCTTGTAGCCTTGTAAGCTAAGTGGGTTGTCTTATGTGGGAGTAATGTGAACTTAGTTTAGCTTGGAGTGGATGAATTCTTGAAGTCTGATAAATTTCTGAACTATTAGCTTCTTGGGTCAGAGCACTTGATTGGTAGTGTACTCCAGTCTTCTTCTTTTTATGTGAATTTAGAGTCAATGATGGGAATATCTGAAACCGTCCTTATCATTGCACAATGCTTTTATAAAATAAAATCCAGAGCTAATAACTCTATACCGAAGGTCCACTTGCACACCCAGCACAGGCAGTAGTCCTTGATGACAAGTACTCGTCCTCGACGCATTCACCGCACAGATTCTGCCGCTGTCTTCCTCCCAATTCTCGTTTTGCTTGCTTCCGGCATTGCCTGCTCGCATGAATGAATCGATTTGATTGTTTCGAATGCTCTAGGACGTTGCTGCGTCGAAATGTGGATCGTGGTAGGGGTATCCTGAATTTTGCAAGAATGAGGTCCGAAAATGCTGTTAGCGTCAAATCAATGGTAATTGAATGGATTTAAGAGCTGTTTTCCCCTTTTTCATCACCTCTTCTTGGCCCGGGGAGATAACTTAGTGTATAAAAACAAACTACGTGTGTTAAAGTGATTTTTCGACTCCCTATATACTTTTTTATAAACTATGATTTTGACCTATAATTTTGAGATGTGCTTAACAATTACTATAGGCTTGTATTGCCAAAAAATTTGAATTCAAATAACATATGAAATGATTATTAGAGTAGGTTAAAAAATGAACTAAACTACCATATTTTTCAACTCAAATATTTATAGAGAATGCATTTAAATGAGTATGGCATCAATATTCAAGAAAAATAAACTTTCAATGAAAAAATATTTTTGAAAATTTTTTGTTCATTTTTTAGACAATTTTTTCTTATATAAAATAGGGGTGTGAAAGTTATTTTCAGCTCTACAGTGTATTTTTTTACTTAAAAAATTTGTAACTAATTATAATCAAAAAATAAAAATATCGATAATTCAAATTATAAAATTTCAAAGTGGGAGAATATTCTCATATTTTTCTTTTCTTTTTCTTTAAATTTTAGGACATAAAATAGGGGGTCCAAAATATTCTCACACGTGGTGTCTAAAAGTTACTCTAAGTTATCTCCCCGGGCTTCTTGGCAATCAAGCAGGTATGTGAATCCCTCGTAATTAAAAGCTCGATCTCATTTATTCTTACTAGCTACCTAGAGATTCTCCACGTATACAAGACCCGAATTAACTCTAGAACTTAGCTGCAACATGTACTCCACATTGGAAGAACTACATCAGATCGATCATGAATAAATCATGAGTTCTCAGAACCAGTGGTTGTGTAATTTTGCACGCTCAAGCTTGAACACCGCGGAAGAGTTGCTGCTGGTTGTCTTACCTATGGGTTTGGGAGCTATCAAGCGACCTTCCAGAGTCGGCCAACAAGATGGTGATTTTCAGGATGCTGGCGCTGCCAGGTCTGTGGCAAGCGTGAATTCTGGGTTATCAACTCCGAGCACTGCGGCCAACCAATCAGTAGATGGTAGGGATTCAACCGTGGGGGGCTCCAAGTCAAAGGAAAGCGGTATGATTACTAGTCAGCTGTGGTCTTCGCAGATCGATTGAAAATGTGGACGTCCTTCGGGCTGCAGAAGCAAGCGCCTTCGACTCCACAGTAACGATTCAATGCTTCGGAAGTCCAACCACTAGAAGAAAAACCCTGAAAACGCTGTTAATTTCAACGCAGTACGTCAGGTAGATTGTGTTGAGATTGCGTCGCTGAAAATGCAGGAAAACCCTGAAAATGCTGAAGAGAAGCTGAAAAAACGCAAAAAAAACACAGAAAACGCATTTTTTTGTGTTTTTTTGTGTTTTTTCCGCGTTTTCAGCAACGTGGCCTCAACACAACCTACTTGACGTGCTGCGCTGAAAATAACAGGGATTTCTTCTAGTGAACTGGGAGGAAGTTGAAGAGCTGGTGCGACCTGATCGCTCGGCAAATCCTACCGTAACCACTATTGATGGTCACGAATTTGAAGAGTACTCGGTAGCTACAGACATACACTTGCCATCTTCTGTCTTATGGTCAATGAATTCCTCCTTCACATTTGATAACTTCCAAATTTCATGACTTATAATAAGAATATGAGTTTTGGATTTATATTAATTCAAAAAATAGAGCTTTAACCGCATTTCTAGTAGTTTTCTGGTCATAGAGTCTGAAACTTGTACGTGTTGTTTATCTGAGTTATATTTACTTCAAATGTGTTCTCGTTATGGATGTGTTGCAAACTTTGAGTTTGTGAGCATCTCTTCAATAAAAGAACTCATATGGTGGTGATTGTCGTTATATTTTCCAGGAACTAGCAGTTCTTGCCAAGCGAACGTTTTTGACCAGTGCATCTTCAGGGTATAGTATGATTTTGCTTTTTTAAAGATGATCGTTTTAAAGTTCGACTTGCTAGCAAGAATGTGCCTCAAGAAATCTCACTATAGTTTTGGTATGAGATTTGAGTTGTACCTCACGGAGTTTGCGGGAGAACAATAGAAAATATTTATTTCCGTGCAATTCGTGATTCAGCTGACAAGTTTCATTGCTGGGTTTGTTCATTTCAAATTTTCTGCAAGGTGCAGGAACAGTGGGCTCAATGTGATGACTGTGGGACATGGCATCTACTAAGGGGCCCACAATAATTACATATACATTTTTTTTTTCATTAAAGATGAAACCAATGTACATAAACATAACTATAAATAAACATAACAATAAAGACAGTGCGTGTACAAAGTGTCTGCTGAGCACCCACTGCTTAGGATGAAGAGTACTGCTCGTAATACTAGATGCACTTACTACCCTTGTAGGGGGAGTGCGGTACAAAATTGCAGTAACTCAAGGACTTCAAAATATTCGACCCACTCAGTCAACATAACTACATCAGCTAATTTACAAGACACTGGGATGATAGAAACGAGGATCTGTACAAGGCCAGGCTTCCATGGAAATACGAGGCTGTAACATTGGGACTTTGGCAGCTCACAGGGGGGGGGGGGCGAGTGCTACCTTCTTCGCCTTCAGCAGCAGCGATGTTGTTGTCTTCTTGATGTACTAGTTTAGTGACTTGCTCTGCAAACATGGAGGCACTGAACAGACGATCGAAGCCCAGTGTGATGGCGTTCAACATGTTTGCCAAGCACATAACAACATCTCCTTGCTTCTGGATGGACAATCGAGCGTTGTCATGGGACACAATCGCATTGTCTTGAATTTTGCGGTCTCTTTCTTTGTGGTACTCCATCTGCTCTACGAAGATTTGATGCTGGTGCTCCAAGCGTGTCTTCTCTAAGTTCTTCGTCGACTCGGACATGTGCCGCATCTACAAAGCAAGAGCATCTCCAGTTGCGCGAGTAGCTTCGGCAATGAGCGTGGGGCCAAAGAGACTCTTTCTTTTGACACCGGTGCTTAGTGGACGCCGGCGGCCAGTGCCTTCCGTAGTGTCGGAGGAACTGACATCGTGAACAGCTACCCCGTCCGAAATGGAGGTCCGTTGCGTTGCAGAGGGGTTGGTAATAGGTCGGTTACGTGCCATTCCCGGACTGCCGCTTGTATTGCCCAAGCCAAGACGAACAGGTGCCGTCTCAGTTGACGGGGTTTCATTGTCGCCAGACAGCATCGCTTCAGCTACAGCGATGGGGTCCTGGTCGTCGATGCAGTCACTGTCTACTTCTGCGCTTGCTGGCGGTGGAATGTTGACATTCAAATTAACATCTTCGACCGAGAAAAAGTCTCTAGAATGCGGCGGTTGCACTGTTGGTTGAACACCAAACCAGAGTCGGATTTGGTAATACACATCCTCTGCATAAACGCGCGGTAGATTCTTAGCGCGTTGTTCTCTCGGGGACATGCTCCAGTACACTACTTCGTCGGTGCCTGTGGTTTTGAAGTAATCGAAAATTCTCTTGAAATCAGGAAGCAGTTGAGCCCATTTGTTGCGACAAGCAGTTCCGTCACGGACGATTGGAGAGTAACCTGATCTCGCAAGTTCAACGGACACATGCTGCCACTTCACGGTTTCGGACATCATTAACTGCCTCTCATTAAGAATCTGCTACTCTTCCAAGGAGACTATCCGCTTTGCTTCAATGAGGGCGTTAATTTTGAGGGCGTTCCAATTTGGGTCGCGTTCCTTCTTGCCACGCACGCCGGCTGCAAGACCATCGGCATTAGCGACTACAGGTGCTACCGCATCGACCGCTACAATGGTTGAACGAGCTCCTGCAAGCATATACACGTGAAGTCAGTTCTCGATAATTTTGGGACCAGGGAGGATGGAGTGGCTGAGCGCAACAGTTGCAACTCACTGGGCCCAACTATTAATTCTACACCGTTTCATGGAGAGAAGGACGGACGAAAATGTGAAGGAATATTACTACTTCAATATATAGTGGCGTCACATGGGTAGTTTGGGTACTAGACAAAATTGGACTACGAAAACATGTAACAATTCGTACACAATATTTTAATGCACAACTTGTAGACATGGGAATCTACGAAGGAAGTCTACTGAACATGATACAAACAAAGCACATGGTGTACGAGTGAGCACTGAACAAAATATGTGTAAAATGGAATTACCTCCAGAGGCGGAAGCGGTTCCAGTGCTCCGCATTCCAGTAGGTGCTGACTCCTCAGGTCTGAATTCCATATTCATCGACGTCCCCTCCAACTGACTGCCCAATTACAACGTCGCAGACAAGACACAGAATCAGTCGTTTCTCACAGTTCACGCACATGGGGAGAGAGCGAATATGGCAGAAGACATTATACCTCACTTTAATGACGCGTTCCTGAAGCTTGTAAACTCTGATTTACGTCCGCTCCAAAGCTTGTTAGCGCTACTGTGTCCAGGAAGATTGTGAGGGCGGAAAGTCAGGTTTGCAATAATCCAGAAGAAGTAACTGTAAATAGGGCTTCATTGTATACCCTTCTTGCAGTCTTCATTGTACGTGGCGCTTGAACGTTTCATTACTGCGATTATTTTAAGTTCTAAGAGTCGTATTCACTTATAAAAATCAACTGAGGAACCCTCCACTGAAGACACGTGTAACGTAGCGAACTACCCGTAACCGCTACATACAGAACTGCCGTCATTTCTGAAAGACAATAACTTTTACCACTTCTCAATTACTGAACTTCACAAACACACTTCCATTGCTTGCCATGTGAATGTCCATGTAGGCTCGGTAAATAACGAGCTTCACTGGTGTATACGCTCTACACACAGAATCTAAACATAGTCCCTCTGTAGCCTTACGTAGGCTTGGTGTGAACGTACCCTAAGCTTCCGCATGACTCATGGGGATTGGGGAGGGGTCATGAAGCTTGCAGAAGTCCGCACGTGGAAAAGAGGGCCTGTAAAGAGGATGGAGGCCATCCTCACGCACAAATTCAAGGAAAGCAGGTCCTGGGCCCGGCCTGGCCCTTCACTTGAGTTGGGGTGAATTGGCCCCCTCGCTTGGTCACTCCAAGTCATTTCGGGGTGAAAGTAGAAAAAAACAGCCTCCTATTCAGTGCTAGAACAACTGACTTAAAAGACACCTCCCAACTATTGGGGGACCTCTAAAAGCAATTATGAATTCAAAATTTGCAAGAAAATTCATGTGTGAAAAATAAAAAATTCCAGTGTTTTCCCAAGTGGCCAAGCGCAGGGTCAGTTCACTCCAACCTTCAGTAGGGAGGACGCAAAATTCTCCATTCAAAGTGAGCCCACTACAGTAGTCCGGGCTGGGTTGGGCTGGGTGTCTGGTCTGTCCCCAGGCCACTTGTGGCTGGGAGTTTGGACTCTCTTCTTGCAATGAAATTCCGTTTTATTTGTTAAAAGAAAAGAAGGGGGGCCCACTAGGTTGGGTTTAAGGGCACAGGAAACATCAGTTAATTAAGAACACAGTAATCGGCTCAGTCTACTAATGATTACATTAGTGTAACACAGACCTGCTGAGAGGGAGAGCAGGTTTTTCATTTCTTGTGAAGTGCCAAAGTGGTGATATTTCATGTTATTGTGGAGATACTTCAAACTCCAAATCTCAACATTCTTCCATATAATGGATAGAAAATATCATATTAGCACATAATACATATATATCAATCTATTTTCATCCATAATTTGACAATTTCATCCACTATTTTAAAAACATTTGAAGTTTATTGGCGATTTCATCCAAAATTTTACTATTTTATTCCTATAGGATTGGTGCCAGGCCAAAAAATTTGGTGCAATTTCGCACCAAATCTCCGGAAAAAAAACCCCTGGCGGAGAGCTGTGCTGGGTGCTGCTCCTGCTTGGGCAGCGAAGGGAACAGTAAGTTAGCAGCACCTGGAGCCTTCGTGGTCGTCCCCTTGTCATGTGCCCAAAGTCAGTTGCAGGGTGCAGGCCTCCCTCCCTGCCCCTCCCCCCTCCTCGTTGCGGACTCTCCGGTAGCGGGACTCGCGCAGCGAGAGCGTTGGACCCAGTCCTCTCTCGCTCTCGCTCTCTCCCGGTCTCCCTCCCAGTGGCCAACTGGCCACCGCACCAGGCACTAAGTTAGCTTACCTTAGCCCCCGCCCCGCCCGGCCCCGGCCCCGCCCCCGGGAGAAGAGATGAGCCGAGCGCACAGCTCAGTACAGACAGCCTTCATCCCAATCCGCAACGGCCCCTACTGAAATGTTCCCTTGCGCTAAGTTATTCGAGTAAGCTAGCGTACCGTAAGCTTACCACCAAATTATTATCGCCAGGCAGTTCCCCGCTGCAGGCAGGCCCTCTGTCGTTGCCCTCTTTTGTCGACGCGTTGGTACTTATTCGTCGTTAACTTGTGAGGTTCTTCTCCATTCCCCTCCCCGAAGGCCAGGCCAGGAGTTCCTTCCTGGCACCCAAGTCAAATTCCTCTCCTCTTCTCGCCTATAAGTTACCGCCAGGGTCCGTCTGTCTCTCCTCTCCTCTGACTCTTCCCCTCTGCCTTGGGCCCAAATTGTTGGCCTCCCCTGCTTCTTCCTCGATCATGTGAGCCCTATTCTCCACTTCCACCCTCCTCGCTGCCTGTCCCTCATGGAGTTGCCCGGGCAGCGGCGCCTCACTCGCCGATTCCTCTCCGAATTTCAAAGTAAAGGGTTGCACTCTCCCTCTCCCGCACCCCCGTCGTCCGTGTCCATTTTCGGCGCCAAGCCTTCTGCTCCCGCTCAACCCTCCCTGCAGTCGGCGCCCGGCTCCTTGGCCGAACAGGCCGCGCAGATGGAGCAATTCGGCGGCTTTGCCCGCAAAAGCACCGAGGAGCTCTTCATTCAGAGTTTTGTCGAGAGCAGCACCAAGGTTTCGCTGTCCTCTTTTCCCGCCGTTGATAACCTGGGCCTTTCGCAGGTCGCCGACCTTGACAAATTCAGCAGGGGCGACAGTGAGGAGCTCTTCAGTTCCTGGGTTTCTGCTGGCACTCACCACCAGGTGTGTATTCCAATGCTTTCGGGGTCTCTCTTCACTTGGTGCCAGAGGGTTTAGGCACCACTTGTGGCGAATAATGAATTACACACCCTTCTCCTTGCTTTGATGGACTATTGTGGCAAACGCTGCACTGGGAGCGAGGGTCCGTTGTGCTCCAGCTTACGATAACCCTCCTTGAGAGAACCCATCCCTGTGTCTTTTGCAGAGTACTGAAATCGCCTCTGGTGCCGCATCCCCAGGTCACCTCCCACGCCCCCGTCCAGACCACCCCCGCAGGTTAGTATCAAATTGCATGCCGACGCTTCCAATCTGATTAGGCTTTCGATTATGTGGTGATTGCAATACAAACTTCGGCCACGTTCAGGAAGGAGTACGTAGCGTTCCTTGTGGTTGTGCTCTTTCTGACCTATGATGTTGTTCCCCCCCTGTGTGAGTTATTGCAGGGTGTCAGGTGAACTGGCGGCCATCATCAAGCAACAAAATAACTTTAACAACAATATCACTTTGAGTAGCATTGACTTCTGTCAGCGAGTGGAGGCTGTGGACGATGCTTACATATCATCGAAATCTTTTCCCGAAACCGATAATTCTCTTGAAGCCACTCCGAAGTCTAGGTATTGCTCGCTACCTGTTGCTCCAAAGCGGTGGAACATGTCTTTGCGCGCCGTCGTGTCGGGTGCTTCAGTTTCCTTCTTCAAGGACAATTATCGGTTGTTGGGTAGTCCGGTTAATTCACGGTACTTTTGTTAGTCCTAACACTGAACCGACCACTCGTTTTGATATGTGTGATTGCACTAGACTCAGCAATGGTTCAAGTGAGCAAGGTCGCTCCGCACCAGATTTATTTGAATCTAAGGTGCGTTCTTGAACTCACTTTATTTATTTCAAGGCATAAAGATGCCGGTATTAAATGCGATGACCAACGTGTGTCAGTGCATTTCCCGGTCCATTTGATCGTGCTAACACGAGAATTTTCTAGTGTATCAATTCATTCAGCACTGCCTTTGCTTGATGATTCTCGGTACGCATTAAGTCTATTGGTTGACTTATGATATCTACGACGGAGCTTAATTAGTCTTTACGGTCATAGGCGAGGAAACAAATGAGATACCTGCATTCAGTGATTTTTGCATCAAGGGATTTTTGCTTTAGATTGCTTGTACCATTCTTAAGTAGGTTTCTTACCAACGAAGAGATGCATTATGTAAATGTGATCAGTCTTTTATCTGGTTGAACCTCTGGGTTTGCTTCTTAGGTTTTATGGGTTTTATGATTACGTGCCAGCTTCTCCGGGCATAATTTTAACCCATTTTACCGTGTTTGTGGCAGATCGCACATAATCTTTGGTTAGAGCCTTCGCCAGTAACACGAAGCCGCTCTTCTGAGTTGAGGTACTTGACGGTTTAGCTCCTAGAAAATTCCTTTTTCCAGAGAATTATATGTTTTGTACTTCCCTTCAATGCAAGGCGCAGCCTGTCGGAGGGTCAAAGACCGGTCTCTTTTTATTTTCAGAAACTCATGGGTCGTTACGCAACACCATTTTCTACTCCTACGTTTGCCATCGCTATCTCATTTGTTACGTGATTGGCCAACGGCTTTCAGACTACTTTGGGAGGATTTATATATTCAATCCAGGAGTAACTGAACGATTGTACAACGTGTGCAGGCGCAGGTTTGCAGAAGCAGGAGCAGTTGTAATCCCACAAGTAAATCCGACTATAAGGCCTCTTCCATTTAAAGAGCAGGGCACTGCTGTCGCAATGAGTGGGTGGACTGCTGCCACACAAACAATCGCATCCACTCCGGCACCTGATCCCTCCTCCTCCCAACGTCCTCCAGTTAACACTTCATTGTCAGATTGTGTCGGCATGCTCAAGGGTAGCTTGAATAGAGCAAAGCAGAGACTGGGTTCACAACCTGGAAATTATTTAGGGGCTTCCGATGATGCGAAGGGAAAGAAAGCACAGCATCAGGGCATGAATGGAGATTTAACCATTTCGCCGCCTGGCATCCTCGACTCGTCGAGCATCAGAGTGAAACAAAATAATTCTGGGTCAAAGTGGCCAGCTCCTGCAGTGGAGAAGCCTGTGCATACAAACACCGACAACGTCAACTCAAGGTCCATAGACGAGAGCTACGCTTACCAAAGTGTTCCTGTCACACAAATAAGTGACTCATCTGGAGGAGCTACGAATATTGGTTCAGGTGAAATGCTGTGTACCTCTGGGCAGGGGAATTTGGTAGGGCGAAGCAAGAGTTTGAAACGTGGAAATGCGGAAATGGATCACGTTTTGGCTGAACCCATCTCCATGTCAGACCTAGGTTTGTATTCGAGATATACTTCGTGTTTATGACGCCGATGAAAAGTTTACAAACTGTAGTATTGCAGTGCTTCTCGCTGGATAGTTATGAATTCTCTAGAAAGTCTTCATTCGTATTCAGTTGATGGTTCTGGAGAGTTTGCGGTTGACTGAGACATGCACTGTGTTTGCAATCAGAGGGATTGGAGTTTCAGGGCTCAGTTAAAAACCAGGAACACTTACCAAAGGTATGTGCACATAGTCACTTAAGTATTCGTGCTTCCACTTTCTCAAATGTGGTTAGAAGTTGCGAACTATTCGGCTGTTTTCTTTGTATGTCAATAAGACCTCGATTGCATGAAGCATAGTGGATTGTACTGTACATATGCGGTCTTATGTTGTGGGCATGTTTCCCGCATGTTACAAATCAATTTCTTTAGTTTAGTTTTTAGTATTAGGAGATGTTTATTTTCGTGACAGGAAATTCTTAAAATACGACGGCAGTCTCCCGCAGTAGTCAATCATGGCATGCTTTGAATTCGAATGAAGAAGTTCTGACGAGTCAATAGGTTGTCAATAGGTAGCAAATTCATTATGTATCTGGCCAAATTTTGAACGGATATGCAGATTCGCCATGACCGTTTTTTGAGTTCTATCGTGGGACGGAACAATTTGCGGGCCCTCTGTTGGATGTAACCCTATTTGTATCTGAGCTGCTGCTGCAGCAGTTAAGAATGTGTGTAGTGGATACCATGTGAAGCTTCCATTTTTTTGACTTCAGTCAGAATATGCTCATCATTTTCAGATACCAGATACCTTGAGACGAATGGGGTCTATCACTTCTGCAGCTAGATCTGGTTGGTCCCGCCATCCTCTCCCTCATAGTTTCCCATCACTCTCATGACGAAGTGAAGAAATGTCGAAATTCCTTTTTGGCAAAAGACGGTTTATCTTGTTCATGTTTTATGGTTTTGAAATTATTGTTCTTTGGCAATTTCGTTGCGATATTGCCTGAACAACTATTCGGAGTACTTGATTCTGTTATCTGCGTGTCGAGGAATTTATATACGGTGGTGGGTCTGGTCTTATCAGAATACGCACCAGTTCCGTTACTGAGGTCGCCTATGAGATCGCCGGAGCAGCATGCAGGCCCAAACATGGATGGCATCGATGACGCCACCAAAAGACGTCGAGTGGATCGACAACGCAAGTATGATTATGAGTATTCAACTTTCAATTTAGATATTTCTAATTAAACTCGGTGCATAATTGTGATCATATTTGTCTCTCAGTAGTGTTGTGTGATCTCCGTAGACTCATTTTTCAAGATGTTTTGGTTTCTTCATATGGTGTTGCCTAATCAGCCCTGTTATCAGAATGGCTGAGGCCAAGGGGAGAGGAGCCACATCTGTAGCAGGACCCCCCGATTTGCAAGCTGCCATGAAGCGACTGGATGCTTTGGAGAAGGAAGTTCGGTCCTTACGGATGAATCTCTCGTTCATGAACAGGTAAAAGAAGTCCGCCAGGAATGCATTCTTCTCATAAAGCGTGCTATCAGTTTTAGTTTTAGTTACTGATATCAGCAGTAATATGATTTGTTAATTCTGTGGTTTGTCGAGAGGGCATTCTTTGTGCATTGGAAATGAAGTGTCTTTTGAGTGTTTTCAGTGTCGATTCTGTTTTACGCATGCAAGCTGTAGCATTTGTTGCACGTATTATCAGTGCTGACTACTGAATTGCAAACATTTTGCCAAGCTCAACTATGGTATCGGACTGTTGTACTTTGACTGTTATATAACTTGAGCTGAATTCCTCGGACTTGAGTCCATATTTGTTTTGGATCTGCGTTGGAGTGCGTCAATAGAAGATTTACTGCTGGTCCCTTATTGAGCCGAAAGAAGAGACTTCAGCGATGAAGGACTGTATTTTCAATCCTCCGCTCTCTCATCTTAGTATTGAATTATAATGGCAACTGGTCTAACACAAGATTTTGTGAATTTCGTGCTTGGTTATCTGCAGGAAGGATTCTGAGCAAACGAAGCATATTGAGGAGCTGGAGGAAGAAAACAAGGAACTCAAAAGAATAAACTTGAGTTTGAAAGGATGTGACATGCAAATCTAGTGTTGCTGGGAACTGGTGATCAGCTTGGATGTGTGTATAGCCTAATTGTACAAAATAATGTAGGAAGCAGATTGAAGAGTCATTTTTGTTGATCCTCCATTTTCCACTCCACAGATTCCCAGATTTCATTTGTGATGAGCGAATGTATGAGGAAGATAAGTTACAATGGAGGGAATCGGGGTTTGCTTCCAAGGCGTTCTAGGCTTCGGGAATGCTCTAATGTGTCTGGAGTCTCTTCTGCATAACATTCAGTAGCCTTCAGAGCCTCCGAGTCCTCATTCATGAAGTTCATCCATTAGGGGAGATTTGATGGCCAGGGAAGGCTGGCTGTTTTAGGGCCTTATGCTTGTTCCCTCTGCTGTCTTGAAACAGTAAATCAGCCCATAACAGTCGAATTTTAAATTTTTGAAAAAAAAGATATTTCAAAAATTCATGAACGTGTCAAGAAATTTGGAATAAATTTTTTTTTTTTTAATTCTATCAAACCTTAAGATTTAAAAATGAATTAAAAATGTATTGACAAATTAAAAAAGTTATCATCTCAATCTCTTGACCATTTCATATTGTTGATGTGGCACATTTTCACAATCTGGGAACTCAAGATAACTTGCAATCTTCTCAAACCTTCAAATCTTTTCTAATGTACATATCCTAAAGAATTAAAGTAAGCTTGTGAATTTGGATACATTTAGAAAGTTTTTTTTATAACAATATGCATTGTCTAATATGAATCCTTGAAAGATATGGTATAATTCAAAGATGATTGAAAACTTTACAATTGTCATAAATTAAGAATTGTATTCAAAGTAGAATTCTATGTTTCATTTAGGAATAGCAATATACTTTTTTCAAAAATTATTTAAGTAAAAGAAGTTGGAAAACCAAGGTATTTACATCTCTATATTCTTTTTGTAATTTCAAGCCTCCAATCAAAATTATAGACAAAATTTAAAAGATGTTTGAGATTGTTAAAGAAAATGTATTTAATTTTAATTGCAAGCTCATAATTGAAATGAATTTTACAACATGAATGTCACCTTGATTTCCCAACTTCTTTTAGATCAAATTTTATTGCAAGAAGTTATTCTACTATGTTTAAATGAGGTTTAAAATTTTATTTGAAATTCTACTTCAAATACAATTCTTGCTTTTAACTTAAGTATATATGGTTGAGTTCTTACTAATTTTAATTCACATGATCTACATAGGTAGTTTCACCTCCTACCACCCCATATGTATATAAAGAACTTGTTTTTTAAAATTCTAAACACAAAGAATTAATGGCTTTTGTATCCATGTGAGGTAGTTGTTGAATTAATTGTATTTAATGAATTGAATGTCAAATATTTTAAAGTTGTATTATAAAGCATTGAAGTTTATTTTCGTATTTAATTAAATGTCTAGCACTACAATGTTGAAACTACTATCTACAACAATAACAGGTCTTATATTTTACAATGCCACCTTCCATAGCTACTAATAATGTGAAATATTCCACATCATTCTATTGGAGGAAAATACAATTCAATTAGTTGCTATTAAATGTTAGATCTTGTACAATGCATTCCAATGAGTAGATGCCAAAATGAAAGAATCAGAAATTCAAAGAATTCATGATATATTCTATAGGAGGGCCTTACTCGTTAAATTGAGACAAAATGGCCATTTTGAGACTTTGAAAAATGGATGTGAAGCTACATGAAAAGGAAAGTTGTTGAATTCAAAGATGATCTTAGTCCAACGATAGATTAATAAAGTGTTTACTCATACGTCTTAAACAAGCAAGTACTTGTATATTAGAAAATGATAAGAGAACAAAGAAGCACCAATGTAATTCGATTGAAAACTATAGAGAAAATGAACAACTTATGAATTTACATTGAGTACATTCAATGTACGAATTGAGGATAACATTGCTTAAATATGGTAATAGCAGTTCATTGTACATCAAAATTGTGAGAGTATATATGAACTATAAACCATTAGTTTCTTACAATATGTGAAGAAACAAAGAGATTCACTATACATGGAGTGCTTTGCCTTTCTAATTTTGTTGGAACTTGAAGAAACATTTATCATCTACAATAATTTATAATTTGATTTACAATAATATATTAAGATCGTCTCCAATAATTTTCAATCAATTATTATATAGAACAATGAAAAATACACAAAATTGTAAACTTCTTTCATTGTTTCATCTAGTATAGAAGTCTTGCATATCTTGATTCCTTGGGTTTGGACAAAAGTATTGAATGCAAAAGCAATTCAATTTCTTAAGATTACACTTTGAGTTATACGAGGCCCCTGCAATCCAAACTAGCCATAAATCACCATTTGCATAACAAACTATTACACAATAATTTTTAAAGAGATCACAACTGACCCTAAAGGTTGTTTGTGGATAATCATCCAAAGGTTTGTCATAGGCATCATTATCATTAGAACAGATTTTGAGGGCTCTAAAAGCTCATTTTGAGGTTGTCCTCAAAATCATTCCCGTAATTTTTGGCTGCTATCAGGCTAGCAATTCCCCCTCAAAAATAAAAAATTGGAGGAGTCATGAAATGTGAAAAAAAGTCAAAAAAAAATTTGCAGAAAAAAAATCAATGATATAGCATTATCTCAACTACAACAAATTCTTGTTCTCACAGTCCGGGAACTTGTAGTATTTTGCAGACTTCAAATGTCTTCTAATGCTCCAAACTCTTCACAATCTTTTCCATCTTCTCCTTACTAACCTATTGAATGTGTTTGAAAACAAATATCTATCTCAAAACAATCTTTCAAAATATGAAAGGTGGTAATTGGTCTTTGCAAAGCATCCTTCACATTATGCCAATGGTACATCAAATGCTTGTAATGCCTTTTTCATTCCCTAGCAACGTCTACATTGTACAAATTCTTCCAATACTTCACAAACACAAATATGCTTTTCTCAATGTCCTCCACACTTCTCATTGGCTTTGGAAAAATTAGTAATTAATAGCACTCTATGGAGCCACAAACTATGCCCCTTAGAATCTTCCTTCTACAACTTAATACTTCTTCCATCTTCTCCAAACCATTCCATATCAATGCACAACAATTTGTATTTCATGACTAAAATTCCATTTGAATCTAGGTAAAACTTCACTTGTTGTGGCTTTATATGTCCAACAAGGATTTCATTACCATCCACAAATGAGCCTACAATGAATCCCTTGAAGTAAGGTACCTCTTGAATGAGATGAAGGATAGTGGAAACGGATTCTACATCCATGAACGACTTTATAAAGGTTGGGATTGCTAAGAAGTTCTCCTTCTTCAATAGCATACTAGCTCCATCTTCCAAACAAGGCATCAATGTTATCTTGTATGTGACCTACAATCATGAATTTCACATACACTTCATGAAAAATCTTGTTTGCCACAAAAAGAGACCAAAAATTAAGAATACATATCAATTCTTGTTGTTGCCTATAGCATTGTCCATCTACTCATTGAGAATGTGCGGCAATGACATCAACAAAACTAAATTTTGAGGTGTTGTAGATAGCTACACTTTGCACATCTTTGCACCCTTGAAGACTCTTTGAAAGTTTGAAATAAAATGGTGGACACTAAATCTTCAAACAACTACCAAGAAGTTGACTTGGGTGGATTATCTACATCTTACAATAACTTTGCCATTGACCCAATGGTATAATTGATATCATGGAGGAATATATCAAAACCATAATGGGCATAACGCATGTCACCATGATCATAAACAATCACACGCATCACAGACATGGGCAACTTCATTAAGCCATTTGTCTCTTTGGTCTTGTAGGAAAGATCAGATATGCAGTTTGTGTATGATCATAAGGTACTCATGTAGAGAAGTATGTGACATATAATGCTTTGCGATGTACAAATTCTTTTGTGTGCAAGCAATGGCAATATACTTGTCCAACCTCTTTGACCGCTTGAATGCACTCACAGACTTAGTTAGAGCACTCTTCCTTAGCTCTTGAATTTTGTCGCATGTGGTGCAACAAGTGAAGTTATCACTTGGCTTCTTCACTTCATACTTTAAGAACTTGTAGACCTAATCTTGCTCAAGTTTGAAATTGAAGTCTCTTCCAAACCAAATGCTGCATTGGTTTTATTGATTTCTTTCATTTGATCTTTTTGTTAAAAGGTAGAAGACAAAATCATAAAAATGACCTTCTCCCTTGACTTCAAAGTCTGACTTATAACTATTATAAGGCATGTAATCTACTTTTTGTTGAAGGTACAATTCAATATAGCAGTTTGTTATTCAATACGCTACCTCAACTTTAATAGTCTCAAATTACTGTCCTCTCAAGCTTCTTGTTTGTCCTTTGTATATTTCTCAGAGTGATAGAAAGTTGTCTTTGGAACCTCAGTAATAAGCATACACACTCACATACATTCATACAATGTACAAACTTAACGGGACCAATTAATTAAAGGAAGACTGCATTAAAAAATTGGATACATGCCCTCACAATGTATACCAAAACAAACAAGTAGATTAGATGGACTGATTCTATAATTTTCTAGGTGCTTTGAATGCAAAATTGGATAGCTATCACAACTCAATCATGAACCAACTAAAAGGAATTAATCCAATGGCATTAGCACTTCTAATTCTAATTGCACTCCCATTGACGACTTAAGGTTAGGCATTTGGATCAGTGTATAGTACAACAAGAAGTCAAGTTTGGCTAATCCTACACATATTCCTTCTCAATTTGTACCCTTTGTTTCAATCCTTGCCCTTTCTTTTTCTATGCCTCCATCTCTTGCTTCTTATAATGTTCCTACTCCAAGTCCTATTCTGGATGAAATATCTACGCCTCACCTCTTTCATCTATAAAAGGGTGATTGCAAGAAAGTGTTGTATTATTTGGCGTCACAATCAAAGTGACTTTCATGCCATTGGGTATAACTTTTGGGAAATTAAGCCAATGTACTTGAAATTTTTATTGAAGATGGCCAACTTGATAGTAATAAGATTCCTTACTTTTCAAAAATTTCCAAAAAACATTTTTTAATTAAATTTTAATTTAGCTAATTTGTCACACTTTGCAATTTAGGGTTTTTTAGTATTGTGGAGTATCCAAAATTAGTGATGTAGACTTGAAATTTATGTGGTCTATTCCTACATTAGAGATTTATGTGTCCACCAAATTTTTTTTTCTTAAACATTATTTTATATCCTCTACATTCATGCAAATAGGGACCGCTAGCGCATGCAATTCTGAACATTGAAAATGGTTTCAAAATCATTATTTTGGTGAAATGTCATCACCATCAATCCTTCCCAAATTGAAAATTTTTACTTTTTTTTAAATGTCTTTTCCTATTTATTTACAAATTATTACAAAAAAAATTGTAAAAGTTCTCATTTTCATGAGATTTTGCACTTGTCTAATTCACCTACTTAGAAAAATTTCCAACACTTTTCCTTAATAGGGTACCTTTTTCTTCAAGAAATATATATTGAACATTTTTTTATTTTTAAATTTTTTATTTTTCTATTTTAACGTACTCCCCTCCAAAAAATGAGTACTATTGCAAAATGAGACATAAAATAGGAGACCTTTCTTGCAATCACCCAAAAATCTACTCCGAAACTCCTCTATTGCCTCCAAATATTGAGTTCAAGGTTGCTAATGAAGTTTAGATGGATGGGCTCCCCATACCAACATCAACTCTCAGAACCTTAGACATTGACAACACCAATGTAGAGCATGTTGTGATAGTCAATGACAATTCTCTTTCACCCAATGCAATGCACTTGCAGGTTGTTCTAAATGAAAAGTTGACGTGCTTTTTGGAGTTTAAGGTTGGTTCGACCTAACTTATATTATATCTTATACATAGTAGTAGAAGTTGAAAGGTAATTTCTTTTTGGTTATATAGAATTTCAAGTAGATAAAACCAAGGAGTTCTTCATTTTCAGGAAATCATTTTTGTATCCTACATCTCATTTTTGACAAATTAATATACAATGTTCTTACAAATTACTTTCTTGTAAATTTTTGAATCATTGGCCTTCTTAATGTCATTAATGAGCCTTTTGAATATCTTGAATCTCCAATTCTTCATATCCAAAATCAAGAGGGTTTTGTCCCTTGTGTGAGTGATGACAATTTTGTCTTTTCAAGTGAAATTGAACCATCAAAAGGAACATCTCTTTTAAAGAGCAACTTTTAAATCCTACATGCTATGCTTTTGGACATGACAATTCCAAAATTTGTACTTCTAGTCCAAGAAAAACTGAAAAAGCAAAAGATGCTAGATTTATGCCTAAACTACAAGTATCTTACAGATGTTGTTTAATGTTTAGCTTTTTTTTAGAGTAAAAATGAATGAACCTTTTTTCCTTCTTACTCAGAGGATTTTTGTTTTAATCTCTAATACTTTAGTTGGATCTTCACCATCACCAAAGCAAGATAGTAATCAATTCACCATTATTTTGTTCGAATGATAGCAAGGATCAGAACCTCCATATCTTTGTAGAAGAACATCAGAAGATGTCATTGTTCCATTGAGGTTGAAGGTGACAGAGAAGTGGCTAAACATCATCCTAGATCTAAATGAAATTCTATATATTTGCCAAGATACAAAATCAAAGGATTTGTCATAATACATTAGTGACCCAAAGCAACCACAGTCTACAACTATTCGTGCAATTGTGGGACTAGATTTAGTCTATATTGCTCAACTACGCAAAATTTCTTTGTGAATTAGGGTGAGAGCCTTTGTTTTGATGTGGAGATTGATGAAGAAGTCCACCACTAAGGAGATTTGCAAATATCTATTTATAAATTAGGAAATGCCCTTTATTGTTCTTGGACAAAATTCTTGTGAGACTTTGAAATACAAAGTGAGTTTTGGATACATGACAATGTTTAAAGAGACCAACACTAACAAGGAGATTTTTCCAAAAAACCTCAAAATATTGTTCAATGGCTATCAAAGGAAGTTCACACCAAAGAATACAATTGTAGTAAATGATAGCTCAATGAAGTACATTCTGAACAAACAAAGAATGGCATTCTCCTAGACATATGGACTAATAAGGGCAACAGTTTGAAAACATGTTTATCCTTAATGTCTTTCTTCCATGGTTTAAGTGTCTTCACCTTACTTATGAGGACAATTTGAAGTCTTTCTAGGTGAAAACACTTTAGAAAAGATGGAGAATTAAATTCTTTGTGACAAGTAGAATTGTTGAGAGTATAACAACCTTGTGGAGATCATTAGATCATTAACTCCTAAAGGTTTTTGACTATGTTTTCACCAAAACCACTTCAAAACTATCATTTTTTAGACAACTACCAAATTTTAAGAAAAAAACATTTTTGGACAAAAGTAACCGTAGGATCTTTTAGAGCACAAGTTTAAGAAGATGTAGAAAAATCTTCAGCAATTTCCACCATGTAGATTGTAAGATATTAGTGTTTGAAGTGACAAAAATCTTTTTTTTACCACTATGGAAATTTGGGCAGCTGCACTTCACAAGGTTACATTTGTATGAAAAAAAGTTCAAATTGGTAGTTACTCTCTGGATTCATTCTTAAAGGCAAGTTGGCTATATGCAAAAAAAATTCAAATCATTTGGAGTTGTAAAACATAAAGAAAAAAAATAACAAGTACAAAGAAGTAGAAAATGAGCCAAAACACTAAATTGTAAAAAATTTATTTATGGAACTAAAAAATTCTGATCCCAATGGTTAAAATGTTGTAATAAACAATCTTCACCTATTGCAATTATTTTTATCCCAAAATATTAAAAATTGAATTAAATAAAGGATTTCAAACTTTTTTTGTAGTGTAGGAATTTTGTAACTAGCCACAAACTACCTCAAACTAAACCTCCTCGTAACTTTTGACTCACTAATCCAAATGAAATGATTCAAACATTCTTGCATACACAAAATTCTAAATAAAAATTTTCATTTTTTCATTTTTTCAAAAAATTATTTTTAAAGAAATTTTTTCAATCTGCCGAAGCTGCCCAGAGATCAAAAGAAATCACATATCATGCAATAACTTTTTGACTATGTAGTCAAATGTTATGAAACTTGTTGGACCTTAAAGCTACTCCTTGGGTGCATGTTGTGTGAAATTTTCAAAGAAAAAGAATAAAAACTCCATTCGTAGTGAGCTGCCCGAAATCACTATGTTGCCAAAAAATGCAATTTGGTCCTTTAGGGGTTAAATAGTTTGAAGTAGGACATTTTCTCGGCCATGTAGTTCAATAATTTTTGGCAATTAGGCATGTATGTAGTCTTTTTCTCTATTTTATTAGAATTTTAGCTCATAGTGACCTTTGTTGTACATAGGCTTGGCACTTAGTTTTTTGTGTATCATGTACATTAGCATTTTGTAATAAATAAACTGGAAAGGCTTTTGATTCCAAATATTGTATTGTGTTTTAGATTAGATTGACCTAATTTGTCTTTGATTTTTCTCTATCCAAGGTTATATGTTGAAAGTTTATACTTTCGATTTTTCATTGTCATTTTCTTGAATTTGCATCACATCTTTTCTTCACATAGTTATATGCCTCTAATTGATGTGATCTATGAATCCACCTTTTTTTGTTCACCATTTGGTAGGTTCCTTTCTTGAGTATGATTACAATGCAATTTTTTAGCATTAGAAACTTCCTTTACTTAGTAGCAATGACCAATTCTACAATGGACTTCTTTGCGAAGTCCATGGACAATAGAGTTGATAGGACGCCCGGACGTCCCGTGGCACCGTCCAAGGCCCCCCTAGACGTCATTAGACATTTGTACTATTGTACGTCCAGTGGTCGGGGGGGGGACAGGCAGTCAGGCGTACGGCGTACAATGGACAATGTGTTGTCCAAGATTTTGAGTGTCCGTCCAATCTTAGGATTACATTACAAGTCTTTTTTATTTGGTTGGGATGAATTGACCCCTTGCTCGGCCATTTAGGAAGACATCGGAGTTTTTTATTATTGTAAATAATTTAATTTGGAAATTTTGAATTTAGATTTGCAATGAGAGGCCCCAAATTAGGTAGGTGGTGTAGTGCGGTAATTTGATAAGCACGAAAGAACGGTCTTTTTGTTTTACTTACATCTCTAGAATTATTTGGAGAGTTGGAGACTTCGAGTAGAAGAGTGAAGGGCCTAGTTCACCCCGACCTTTTCTTTGGGAATGATAGTGCGAGAGTTCACAATTTCTAAAAAATAGGCTACTACTCGCCATATCAAAAGAACCTTCTTAATTTCTTATGCAATAAAATTCTCAGTTTCCTTCCAAATATAGATGAATGCACGAGATTTAGATGAAAAGTTGTGTGGATATGATTGAAACATGTTTTCAGTTCAAAAGATAGATAGATGTACAAATAGAGAAGGATTTCATCAAGTGTACTACAAAAGAAATTGGTATAATGATTGAATTTATTAATCTTGAAGCAAATTCAAGATTAATTTCAAGACCTAGGTGTAGCACTTGGAGGGGGAATCACCTAATCTAAAATAAATAATGCAAACGATCCAATTTCCTTTGTGACTAACCACACTAATATCTAAAATTGAGGTTAGTACTATTACTGATGCATGGCACATTGGGAAAAAAAATCCTTTGTCACTAACCACACTAAGTCCCAAAATTCAGGTTAGTATGGTTAATGACATATTCATATTGTAGAAAAAAATCCTTTGTGACTAACCACACTAATCCCAAAAATCAAGGTTAGTACTATTACTAATGCATGGCACATTGGGAAAAAAAATCCTTTGTCACTAACCACACTAAGCCCCAGAATTGAGGTTAATATGGTTAGTGACATATTCATATTATGAAAAAAAGCCCTTTGTCACTAATTGCACTAACCCAATTTGGACCCGAAACCCACCAATTTTTGGTCCTAAATCCTAAAAAGAATAAAAATGTGTTGAGGTTTACTAGAAGTCTATCTCAAGTATACATCCACACACTTTTATTTTTTTTATTGAACATACTATTTTTAAATTTTATTTTGCTTCTAATTCAATGAGAGGATTAAAAATGTACTTGAGGTGTGCTTGAGTGGCACTTTTACATTTTTCATTGAACACATTATTTTTTAAATTTATTTTGCTTTAATTTCAATGAGAAGATTAAAAATATGCTTGAGGTGCGTTTGAGGTCTACTTCAAGTAACTTTTGGGTGCCTTGGGCATTTAGGGGTTAACCCTTTAAGGACTGTGGTTCATTTAGGGGGCCGGCAACATGTTTATTGCATCAAATGCATTTATTTAAATAACTTACTAGGAAGTGGGATTTACGAAGATCTAACCATATAGATGCATTTAGAACTCTGAGTTTATGGTTATCCACATCTTCACAGATGCATCTACGGTCCAAAATGGGATATTATAATATATCTATATATAAGTATGTGGTGAGCATAGTAAGGTACACATGGTCTACGTCTTTGAACTATATTTCTTTTTGGTGGCTTCTTTTTTTTGGATTGAGTGACTCCTACCTCATTCTTTAGAATCATCATGGCGAGCTTCGTAATTTCATTCTTGATGGAACGCCATGATGGAGTTCCCTAATAAAAACAAGTGGACAATGCATTTGTAATTTACAACGTGTATAGATTCAGTTGAACTGCAACGGTTGCCAAGCACTACAGAGTCAATGTACCATCCTAAATGCACTCCTCATTCTATAATTACACAAAATGCACCAAATTGTGCACAAAGTTGAGAACCATCTACCCAGCTGCCAATCTTTTCCACTAGAGAAACATGCACAAAGCAAAACTAATAGCAGCAACGCACAATTACAACTGAACACAACATGTGTAAATGCACCAGTGCCTATATGGGGACGAGCTTCCACCAGAATGTCGGCTCTTGTAGAACCCACAAATCCGAACCTCCCCATTCAATTAAAGCAAAAATTCTCATGAGACCCAACACTTCATTGAAGAAAACACATGTGCTACTTGAACCACTTTCTTGCATCTTTAAGCTCCAAAATTCACTCCAACAAGTTCTTCTATAGTATACAAACGTCTTGAATCAATAAGTAAGGCATTGCTCAAAGATTGAAAACAACATGCATACTTCAATCACAAACATGAATGGAACACTGAAAATGAAATGTTCGCTTCACTCAAAAACAATACAAGAGATCACGTACCCTAGCCACAAAGACAATATGGTGACCTAAAGAAAAGTGCCACGAAGGTGAAAAAACTCGTGGCCGGCTGGCTGTACCCACAATGTTAGTAGTCGTCCCGATGTTTGTTGAAAAATTGAAGGGAGGCGCACCGAGTTCCTTTTCTACCACTGAAATTGAGGTTTGCATGGCTCTTGAGTTTACATCTCAATCTTCTATTTGCCACCTCGCCATCTCCATGCCCCCATTGAAATCTTATAACCTTCAACTTGTTCCAGGCATGGATTGGTACTCGATTGCGTGTATACCATCTTCCCATTCTGAAGGCAGCTCCCCTCTTTGGATGCTCTTAGCAAGTAGTGAGCTTCACACTAATGCCCCGAAGGTCCTTAGATCCCAATTTCCCTCATTCGCGTCAGTTGCCACCTTTGCAAGCATGCAACAGCTCCTTTATTGTTTCCCTAGCGTGTTCATCATTCTTGTGGAACTGCCCCAACGTCATTACTGGCCTTGTCAGCGCATACAAGGTACTACATCTTTTTTCTTTATGGCCTTCTTTCACATTTATTGGCGTATTTACAACCACCCATGCATTGGGTTTTTTTAATCCCATTTGCACATGCCACCATAGATTCGTTTGAAATTTGGCCTAATGAACATGGGCTGAAATTCCCTACAACTGTCCCCTTTGGCCTTTTTTCCAATTTTGCCTAGAACTCTATCTAAGGAACAAATATTGTCAAATTTGACTACAATATGGTCGACTAGTCCTTAATGGATTCAAGAATTCAATGTTCAAACCATACCTCAAAATCTATATATAAAACAACCCATATTACACAACTCATAAGGCACTCCATCTACTTATACATTTCTCATATTGTGTCATAGCTAGCTATATTTATTACATGGCCATGTGTGCCATGGAGCAATAAAGTTGGCCAAACCCAACTATTCCCCAAGTTTGTCCCATTTGTTGAATTGCTATGAGATACTCCTAGCCAATTCCAACCTTGCCCAAAATCTCCTTTCTATTCAAATCTCAAGCTTATAAACTCCAATGTAGTTCAAATAGTGAACTTAAGTTAGTTGTTGTTGATATCCAAACTTTTTATTCTATATAATTAAAATATTCCAATACATTATTTAGCTTGTCAGAACCCTATATACCAATTTTTAAGGCCACTAGGATATAAAACATCTATCGTGATGTTTCTTCTTTAGTAAAAACTCCAAGTTGCCTTTTTATTTTTGTTTTTCGTAAACCACCACCAACAGATCACCTAATCATTTGGCGGGCAGCTTCTAGACTGCAATCTGACGCAATCAGGTCAATTGCTCGATTACACCAATTTGCCCACATAGCCAGGCATTACGACTTTTTCATCTGTCATGAAAATTTCATCCTCTATTCATCCAGAAGTTTCATTCCTGGCCGTGGTTTACACTGGCAATGCCTCTCTTCCTCGGCTCGGGCATTGCCCTATACAAAACTCATAAATCCAAGCACGCACAGCTTAACATTTTGAAAATCGTTGTGTGCTACCATATGTCAGAGAATATATGATGCAGTCCACGTATGACATGTCTGGGAATCCGGCTAGCGCACATGTATAACCAAGCTTCCATTTGTAAAAACGAACAGTCGAGCTTATTCACCGGAAAACAGACGCTAAAAACGAATCTGCCTTAGATATTAAGTAATCAACATGTTAAGATAATAGGTAGTCGTCGAAATCTGATGACTCAAATCTCAAAATCACATGTACGATTGCGAAGTGTAAAAATATGATCCACCAAGTCGTTTGCATCCTGCGAATAGGGCGGTAGTTTCTCTACCATCATAAAATTTCAGACTGAACAGGGCAGTACAGCAGTTTGTTATTCAAAAGATCGCACAGTACTACACTGCGTGAGAGCCAGGCGTTCCTTCTTCTACCACTTCCCAATGCGCAAACAAAAACTCGATCTCGGGTATGGACTATACACCAAAATTCAAGGGCGCACCCGAATCCTAGCGAGCAATGATTCGTTGCGACGCGACTAAAGATGAATGCTGACCTCCGGCAACAGGGGATTCAGTAAGTTGGACACCTGCTCCTAACCTTTTCCTCCCACTTTCTCTGTAGTGGTTGAAAATAAACCCTAACCAGGTCAAGGGACGCTACAGAGCAAACCTGGCCATTACGAGGAGCCGGACATGGATGGGTTGATGCCCAACAGCATATTATTCCCCGACGGCAAGTACACAACATTCCGACTCTTCGCAAGAGTAGCAGCAATTTCCCTGGAAGCCTCGATCCTCCGAAGCTCAATGAGGCCACCACCGGCGTTAGCAGTGGCATCCGAAATCAACTTCGCAGCCTCGCTCTCTCCCTCAGCGCGAACAATAGCAGCGCGCCGCTCCTGGTCAGCCTTCATCACTATAAATTTCGACCGCTCCGCCTCCTGCTGCGCGACTTGCTTCTGCTCCACGGCCCGTGAGAATTCCGCTCCGTACGACAAGTGAGTGATGGCCACATCATCCAAGAGCAAATTGAAGTCCTTGGCTCTCTTGATCAGAGCATCCCGCACTAGCGCGGACACAAACGGACGCTCAGTGAGAAGTTGGTCGGCGTTGAACTGCGCCACCACGGCCTTGAGCACCTCGTTGCCGATGGACGGCAACACGCGATCATCATAATCGATACCTAGGGTTTTGAAAATCGTGGGCAGCATGGAGGGGTCGGGTTTCGACAACACACGAAGCGTCAGGTTCACCATCTGCAAATCCTTAGTGCCCGTGACGGTGGTGATATTTCTGGGCCTCGTCCGAACATCGAAGATGTAGGGCTTTTGCAAGATAGGAATCAAGAAATGCGTGCCTTCGCTAGAGGTCTCGTCCAGAACACCGCGGAACCGGTCGAAGAGCACCGCACGGTGACCTCCATCAACCGTGTAGAGCGAGGTGTTGAGTATACTGGCGCCTGCGCCCACCGCGATGGCCGCGCGGGCTATATTCTGCAAGAGCGTCACGGCGCGCGGCGTGCCCCCACTCATTATCGACGACCGGAGAAACAAGCAAGCAAGAAGACGGGGAGGGCAAACCCCAGAAGCAATGTCAGCAGCACTACCACGAGCGGAGAGAAAGAACCAAGAGCAGTCCTGCAACACTTAAGGCATGGGCAACCGCTGAATGAACTTGTGGGGGGATTAGGGTTTACGAAGTTACGAGTTTACGACGACGGACGAGACCAAGATAGTTCCCATCAGTGTTCCCACCGGATCTCTCTGGCTTCAACGCCAAGCAAACTCAGTCTGTGCGTAAAAGGCCCGTCTAAGGTAGAAGGTCTGAAATGGACCATCTAAGCACTGAATCTGAATTTCGGGCAGGTGAAACTTCTTGAGATATTCTTCAGCAAATGCCCGTCTAAGGTAGAAGGTCTGAAATGGACCATCTAAGCACTGAATCTGAATTTCGGGCAGGTGAAACTTCTTGAGATATTCTTCAGCAAATTTTTGTTGAAAGACAAAAAGAATTGGCATCTCACCCAAGTTGTTTTACATTTTTTGGATCATTTTTGAATTAGTTATGAATTTTCAAACGAGATGTGTTGTAGGTCCCTATTTATGATCCTAGGTCCTTCTTAAAGTGTTCACTGTAACTTCCAGAGAAAAATGGGAAAAGCAAGGGAAATGATTGGCTCTTAAAATAATGAATAATATTTTTCTTGATTCATTCAATGACTACGGAGGTCAATTTAGTAACCACATCCAATCCATTCAACCACCATTTATTGGGTCCATTCTTAATGCCCACTCCATTTCAGGACCTCCTACCTTAGAAATTTCCAAATAAGGCATCAGCACCACAAAAAAGAAGAAGAAAGAGACACTTTTTCTAGTCCCCTTGCTCAAAAGTTGAATGAGTAAAAAGAAATCGATGGGATTGTTAGCAATATCAAAAGAAATACAACTCAAGTAGTTTCATAATTGTTTCACATTTTAGTAATTTTTTACAAATTTTCAAAGCTGAAAACATAGTAGAGCCCTTAACACTAAACTCACCTTGAATTAAAACCTTTGAAGCATTGGTGCTAACCGGTAAATAGTCCGCCCCTTACACCCTGCTTTTGTGGTTGGTTTGGACTTTGCTTATTAGGCAGGAAAAAAGTAAGAACTTAAAAATCTTCCGCGGGGGTTTGCCCTTGGCTCAATGTACTAGTTCCCATGCAATGGAAATTGTCCATTTGGTTCAAAAAAATAAAAATAAAACCTTTGAAGCATGAAATGTGACACTTTTATTGGTTGCTTGAAAAAACTCTTCATCTCTTGTTGATTGCTTTTCAAAAATTGCGGTGGTTTTGACTCTTGAAACTTGGAGTCTTTGAATTGCTCTTAGGAGAAGGGAAAAAATACTACTAGATAATAGAAAACTATCTAGAAGAATATAAGGTGCCATTTAACCTTTGGGACTATGACCTCTAATTTCTAGACAACAAACAAAGTGAATTTCTTGTTTCTTTGTTAATGCTTCTAAGATGAAAGTCATCCTAATTTGTGGAGATACTTTATCAAGTTATTGTCCTATCCAATGGTTGAATTTGGTATTATTAGAGTACATATTTTTCTAAAATTACAAATGTGGGAGTATGTCATATGGTTGATAAAGCCAAAATTGCATTGGCTCTGGTTCAAAATTTGGATTTGCAAAAATGAAGTCATAAATTTAAAGAATACAAAAATTTCAAAAAATCACCATATCAAGAAAAACAACATTTCAAATCTATTCCAACAAATTATACTTATAAAATGATGACATTTTGCTAATAATCAAATTTACGGTAAAATTTGAAATATCCATTTCAAAATGTATAAAAAAGAATAGTGATAGCATTGGTGAATGAAATTATATAGAAATCTAAAATTCAAAATCTATAACTTTTATTTGTATAGTAATTCCATAATATTCTTCCAAATATCACTTTATAATGATTTTTTTCAAATCACCAATCCCAGAGAAACTCTATACCTTTAGAAGTTAATGTTGTAAGATAAAAATTTGATGTTTAATAGAAACAATATAAGGCTTTTAAGTAGAATTAAAAATTGGAAAAATCAATAAAAGGTACTTTATGATTAGGAAGAAATTGAAAATAGTTAAAGTTGGTTATTTAGCATTGTATTCTTTTTTAATTTATGGGATGATTTATATGACTTTGGAACCCAATGTTATGACCCTAGGTTGAAGCATTACAATTCATTGTATTAGTTTATATTAAAATGACTAAATTTGCCCTTTGTGTCTTCTGCACGTAAAGGAATTCATTGTAGCACTACTAGCATTATATGTTGTTTTTTTCACTTTCCTTGCTCGATTAGGGATAGTAACACCTCTTAAGAAAACAAATTTCTGTAAAGAATGATAAATTTAGGAGTGAAAAGAGGAGCTATGGATTGTGAAGAAGATGTGATCCACCTTTTTGATGTGAGGAGCATGGTAAATAGAAACTCAAGAGATTTTCATTTGTGAAAGAAGACCAATGCAATATATTTTCACTAATTCTTGAGCATCAATTTTGTGGGCAATTTCTATAAGTGCCAATGCAATGGAATAGATTTCAAGATGCAACCTCCATTTCAATAGTTTGGATTTTGTCAAACAAATTTTGGAAGTAGGAGACAAGATACAATGGTCAATTATCAATGCATTGCTATAGCATTGCCATTTCAATGGTATTGCAAATGAAGCTTTAGTGAGGATCCAGTGTGAATGACAAGGATTTGAGTAGTTGCAAAAAACACTTGTCCTATTTTGCATCACATTACTTACTTATTTGTTTTTTGATGATAATTTTTTTATTTTGACTTCAAATGACTGAAGATTTGTTGATAAGATACTCATGACTTTTATATACCTTGCCTAATTTTGTTGGTAATTTTCAAAAGTACTTTGTTATCCAAAAGTAGTTTCCAATTTTATGTCACACTTGCCATTTTAGTGTTATTTAGTACTCTAAGAAACAAGTTTTGAACTAAATTTTGGAAAAGTTGGTCTTCTAATAGAATTGTATCTATTTTTCAAAGGAATTTGACAAATAATTAATTGTATGTGGTGTCCACAAAAGTCTACAAAGTGATCTTTTTTTTTCCTTTTATTTTCAAATATATAAAATTTTATTTTGGTAGCTCTTTTGGATGAATGATCATTTTTATAGAAGGGTTTTTCCTATTTTCAACTAATTATTAAATCAAAGTATTTTTTTTCTTGAGATTTGGCACTTTTCTAGTTCCTGAGCAGCTTAGACAAATTTTCTATAAATTTCCTTTTGGTGGTCACCTCCATTTTAATCCCTAAAGAACCAAACTATGTTTTTTTTGGCAATGTAACAATTTTGGGCAACTCATTATAAATGGAATTTATTTTCTCTTTGAATTTTTCACACAACATATGTTTGAGGAGTAGCTCTAAGGCCAAAAAAATTCATAATCTTAACCCTAGAAGGACCAAGCCTTGTTTACACCACGAAGAGGCCTTTCAGAGCAGTCGTCAAAGAATTTGACCAGATGAGTGAGATTGGGGGGATTGAAAGAAATCACTGTCGAAGATGGTGGTCAGAGTAAGGGCGATGCTCTTTTGAATGAAATCAGGTAGTTTTTATTGGCAACATATGCAGATCGAAGCACTTGAAGTATGCCGAGCAAGTGTCAGAACCCCCTTTTCTGGGGGTGTATGTCCTGTAATTCGAGTTGCAGGAGCACCACACGAATTTCAAATTCTTTGTGGCTTCCGCAGTATTATCGGAGACCCCACAAGTGATTGGCGCTGAAAAAATTTCAGGTTTACGATTGAAAACTTGGGATTGCGAAGGCTTGAAATGACCAAGCGATGACAGAGTGGAGGCCGGATGACCGGTTCAACGTTCTTCAGCCGTACCCGACTGGATAGTGACGGTCACGGGTGGTTACTCCAGCGGCGTGAATACCGCACCCGGCATCTCGAGGAAGGCCATGCACAACATGCACGGTTGCGGAACTTACAGCATCCACGATTTCTACGAATTGGAGAGGGCGCATGTGTTTTATAGAGACAATATAGGGTTAGGATGGGTATAGTATAATTTCAACAACATACAATTTTCAGATAAGAAATTTCAAAATTCGATTTCAATTCAATCGTGGAAACACGGGGTCGCTGCTTGCAGTTTCATGAGGTCCAAACTGTAATCGACAAGTTGCCTGAACTATTTCTCCGAACGATTTCTCTGAACGAGTGGAAGTCACTGCACCTAACTAAACTAGGACATCAGAACATTCTACATTGAAGCAGATCAAAACACAAGTGATGAGCGCTCAAGTTGCCAACGATCACAAAAAACTTCATGATTGATTTTCGCTCCATGGCTCCATGCTCGCACTGTTACTCGTCAATCGGACTTCGCGGTGGAGAGCCGGCCCAATAATCAGAATCAAAGCGCGGCATGAAGTGGGGGGTTGCATTCTTGATCGAAGCACTCGACAAGTTACCTCATGAGCAACTCTGAACCAAATGTTGGCACATTAATCAGTTGGCAGACGCAAAGACAGATGCTCATCCTGGAGTTCCAGATAGGTTCTCCCAATTCGTCACGCAAGGCTCACGCACACCGTTGCTGATATGAACCTCTTCTTATGCGAGATGATAGTTACTGCGATTTCAACCTCAATGAAACTGGCAAAACTAGGAAAATATCGATTCGTCACCTGTTCCCCTGTGCAGGTTTTTCGTATCTTTCGAAACAGCCATTAGCCTCCGATGGATCCCCATAGTGTCTGATACAGCACATAAGCTCCGACCTCATGATAACATTTCAACAACATACAATTTTCAGATAAGAAATTTCAAAATTCGATTTCAATTCAATCGTGGAAACACGGGGTCGCTGCTTGCAGTTTCATGAGGTCCAAACTGCAATCGACAAGTTGCCTGAACTATTTCTCTGAACGAGTGGAAGTCACTGCACCTAACTAAACTAGGACAACAGAACATTCTACATTGAAGCAGATCAAAATACAAGTGATGAGCGCTCAATTAAGTTGCCAACGATCACAAAAAACTTCATAATCGATTTTCGCTCCATGGCTCCATGTTACTCGTCAATCGGACTTCGCGGTGGAGAGCCGGCCCAATAATCAGAATCAAAGCGCGGCATGAAGTGGGGGGGTTGCACTCTTGATCGACGTCCTCCAAAACTGAGGGACCCAGGCTCCATCAACGGACTTGTTGCAACTGTCCACACTACAAGCAAGACACGAAAGGTGGTCAGTGGCGATGGTAACGTAGAGCGAAGTCCGATGCTCGTAATGCCCACTTTTTGGAGTTGTGAACTTTAGGAAAGCAGAGGTTCTTGCACATGAAGACATGTCCACAAGCTTGACAGTAATCAGCTTGTTTTTGTTTGCAAACACAACAATGACGACGAAGTTGCTGATCTGTCTGCACGAAGTGCAACGCAGCTGGAGCTCGATTCCACACTGTACAAGTGCGGGGAATGGAGATCTTTGGCATGATCAACGCGAATGCAACATCATACATGAAATTGGCACGGCTGATCTTCCTCTCTCCTCTAGCATGTCGATCATGACGGAAGCACACCCAAGCATTGTGCAAAACCGAATCAACCACAAACATCAAGTATTTGTGCCACCATTTGTGGCTGTGAAATTGTGTGGTATAATGAGTCCTCATCTGGTCCACCAAATCTACTCCACGCATATAAGTTTGATATTCAACTTGGGCAGGTGTACTTTGAATGTTTTCCCTCACACCTTTCAACCACCGTTTCGCCACTACAGGTCCTGTCGGATCAGCCGACGTGCTCAGAAATGCTACGGGCTTTGAGTCGTACCATACTGAGGCTGCCATTTGGCCACTAGAATGTGTCGCCCAGAAGACTGTTGATCGGTTGTAATCATCTTTCTTGAAACCCTTCAACATGGAGGGAAATCCAATGCGGCCAGTCTGGACAGTCCCTGTCGCCCAAATGCCTCGCCGCAGTAGTCCGTCGAAAAGGCTAGGTGTCATAAAAAAATTGTCCACACAGATTGAATGACCCCGATGTTGCAAGCCTGCGGTCAGTAGGTGAACGACTCTTGCTGCTAAGCCGACTTCAAGCTCTCCTGGAACCTTCCCAAGATAAGGGATGATGTTCCATATGAATCCCGAATCAACACACACAGCAGCCTAAAATTTAAACCCGTACCGAGTGGACTTAGCAGGCATATATTGACGATAGGGAGATCGGAAGCCACTATAAGCAACCATGATTTCATCGCATGTAAGCCACTTCTCTGGGTTGTACACTTGCTGTGACACTGCAACGAAATGCTCAAGTAACCACCTGATCTTAAAAAGTTTGTCATACAATGGATTGTTCTTCTCACGGACTGCAGTGCTGTTGTCAATGCAATGAATGCATCGAAGGAGAGACTCAAATCGGTGCCTAGAGAACACCCGAGGAATGATTCCACAATGCCAAAATACATCCTCCCGCCAGTAGTCACGTATGCGTGGTGTGGTCTTCAGTCCCATTAGAATGGTGACGCCAAAGAATGCTCGGATCTCAAGTCGAGTAGTTGGACTCCAACGACTTCCACCGTTGGTCTCTGATAATCTTTTCCTTCACCTTCAAGTAGTAATGCTTGCCTGCAAAGCATAAGCATTTGTCTCGGATACAATGCGGTCAATGGTTGCATCATCGAACCAACGATCAAAAAAGTATCGAGCACATGGTTTGTTTCGGGTGAATCGTTGTGTGGGTCCAGGGAAAGGGCCTGTGAAGCTAACACGATCACCTACTAGTGTCGGTTGGGTGTTGCCCCACTCTGAATCACGATATACATATCGGATTCTTTCAACTGCAGCCTTCATGATGGGATCCACAAACATGTACTCTTCATAGTCATGAATGTCAAAGGACACATCTTCCAAATTGTGTAAGTCCTCATCATCAACTAGCATCCAATCAGAATTATTTTCATCGGATGAATTACCTGTGTAATCAGCAAAGTCGGATGCCCATGCATTGCCGCGTGAATCAGAAGTCCAGTTGTCTATGGCATCGATGAGGTTGGCATCGGCAGCGACCACCCTGCCCTCTTGATGTCTCACTGGTGTCACATAACCGTCTTCAATGTCTTCTTGTGAATTTGTCTCAGCAAACGAGGCTCCTCCTAGTGCTGCTTGATTCATGAGAAGTCCGATGCTACTTGATCGAGTACTAATGGGAGAGTTTGAAACGTCCACCTGAGTGAAGGACCCCTGCATGGAAGTCGGAATGAGGTTGGCATCGACACTTGCAGCAGGAAAAAAACTTCCATCGTCAGCAGCTAAGTCGGACACTTCACCGACCCAGTCTGACGTCCTAACAACACTATCAAATGCTGCGTGCAAATTGACCGCACGTCCAATGTGAGGTCGAATTTGGCGGGATAATTGTGGAGGAGAAGCTTCTGCAGGAACTAATGGTGACAACACTCCATTACTTCCACTAGGTCGTAACTGTTTCATCGGGCTCTTTCTGCTGCTTGTAAGACGCCTGATGTGAGACCGCCTCTGGCCAACTTCTGGCGAATAAGATGGCGATCTTGAAAATTGAAGCTCCAATTGTGCTGGAGAAAGCGGCAGTGTTGGTCGCCCTTGTCTTCTGGAGCGAAGCTGAATTGGTGAGCTTCTTGTGACAATAGTCTCGGGTGGTATCCACCCCCGTGGCTTTCTCACCTTTCCACTTCACTTGTTTCGACCTCGCCCTCGTAAACCACCTGACGCTTCTCCAACTTCAATACAAAGCACATCAAAACTTGAATTTACAGGTCCTGAATCCCTCAACCCTAATTCGCAATCAACGTCAACAATGCCACCCACAAACGCCCCCAATTCTGCATTCTCCCCTGTTTGCAGATCAATTTCGCCTTGAACAGAATCACTTCTACACCCTCGCGATTGAACGCATGACCTCCTACGAACACCCTTTCCTGGAATCTCGATTGGTGTGGAAACAGGACAATTAGAGTCTCCTTGAGCGGAGGTTGCGATTGGTGTTACTCGGCAAGATTGATTCGTGGCTCCGTTTGCCCCTTCCTTCGCTTCCCTCGTAGCAGCCAACACCCTCTGAATTCGCCCCCTTTGGCGTAGAGGTCGCGCTTGGAGGTCCGCAGCAACCTTCAACCTCGCGTCGTTCTTCATTTTGGCAAACGCCTTCAAAGTCAGGCCACTGCTTACTCCGCAAAAAAACGTTGAGGAAATCAGGTATGCCCCTTGAATCTCCTTCTGGATACTGCTCAGGCCAGCCAAGGAGCCTTGCAATGTGGCGACGACAAAGGTATCGCCAATTCCGATTCTCCGGATTGCTACCCCAATGATGCTTCCGTTGCGGCTGCAACAAAGAAAGCAAAAAGTCTTCCTGCAAACAATTTACTACTTTCTGAGCAGTGACTTGTAATGCTCCTCTATCAATTGCCCAGTGGAACAATTTATCTTGTACATCAAAAACCTCTTCTTTTGATGCGCGCCCAGACCACAAAGCAGTCGTCATTTTGTCTAACGAAGCGAGGGAGGGAACCAGTCGCCTTCTGTTCGTCGTGAACAAAAGTAGTGCACCGACAAGGCCTCCACTACCAATTCGCTCAAAGCCACCCAATCCAAAACACAATCGCAGAAATGATAACTCTCAACTCCCCTCCCTTCTCTCCCACCTCATACTCTGAGTGATTTGTACACTTGAGTCCTCACAAGGACCTACAATCCGTGCAATTACATCAGTACTTTGCCCCCCAACGATTGAGATCGAATTGCTTGTCACTATTTACGAGACCGTTCAGAGATTGGTTGCAATCGCTCCCACGTTGAGTCGATCTGTGCGGAACCCTAAACCCACAACGTTGTCTCCTTCCGGCACCAGGGATCCGAGGCCCAACGGCCCACTACCGGCAGTGGCCGGTCAATTTTCGGACACTGGGCACAACTACCATGTCTTGAGTTTACCTATCCACCAATCGGACTTCAGTAGGAGTCAAAATTTGATGGAGCTCAGATCGTCAAAGCACTCAATCTGTCCTGAAGAACGCGATTTTTCTAATTTACAAGTTATCCCGCCCCCAAATTGCTTGCCTCTCTCTCAGCAAGGCCTTTTTTGATTTTTAGTGGACAGTATCTGTCCACTTGGTCCTTCTAGGGTTAATGGAGACCTATAAATGAAGATATGAAAGGATTTTAAGGTTTAAAAAGAAACTAGAGCTATATTATAAATTCAAAAAACTTCTTGAAAAATCACTTCCTGAAGAAGTAAAAAAAAGAAATCGGTTTATTAAATTTATATCTATATAGAAAGCTTAAAATCATTCCATTTTAATTAATGAGATGGAAGTTATGAGGAGTTTTAGTTTGTGGTAGTTTGTGGGTAGTTATAGAATCTCTACTCTATAAAAAAAAAGTATGAAATCCACTTTATTTAATTCAATTTTTAATATTTTTGAAAAAAAAATTAAGCCATAGGGTTAAGATTGTTTATTACCATATTATAAGCATTGGAATTGACATTTTTCATTTCCATAAATAAATTGTTTACAATTTAGTATTTTGAATCATTTTCTACTTCTTTCTATTTGCTATTTTTTTCCTATATGTTGTACACTTCCAAATGATTTGGAAATTTTTGAACATATAACCAACTTGCATTGAAAAATAAATTTAAAGAGTAATCATAATTTGAACGTTTTTTCATACAAATGAAAAATATAGCTGCCCTGGTTTTTGCAGCTATATTTTACACATAAAGAGTCAACACTAGGTGAAAAAATCATCAAAGAAACCTTCTTTATGTCTATTATTCACCTCCAAAGAAGAATAATGACCATTCTCAATCTTTAAAGAACAAAACCTTTGTAAGGCAAGATAGACTGACAACATAATGCCTTGTCTCCATCCTCCAAAGATTGAAAATGGGATGAAGAAGGTTTGACTACCCTTACTGTGTATCCGATTGTAATTTCTTCATACTTTTCTCAATTATTGGTCTCTATCTTAGGATTTGAGTGACAAGTTTTGTCAAGGCATTGCATAATCAGAAACACTTGAAATAGTACAATGCATTGTTGCTGTTACCATCTTTTTTTTTTTGCCACAAAGATCTTTTAGATACTATAGTTGTTTAGAAGTTTCTATGAATGACTTCTTACAACTTGTTGTACCTTTAAGTTTGCACTCAAAATATTATTGTTGTATTTGTCTATATTGGATCTAGCTTATTGGTAGGGAGGGAGGCAACATCATATTCACTCAATACATTGGATTTAGCTTATTGGTTGGGAGGGAGGCAACATCATATTCACTCAATACATTGCATATCTAGGCTTAATGTTTAGCTTACACATTGTAGTCATTGACAAGAATGTATTGGATGGCTAAAGGATTTCAAATGAAAAACAAAACTACAAAAGTAAATCTTAATCAACAATTGGAAATTTTGCCATTCAACTTAGAAGGACATTAAAGAATATCCTAGGCTACAAAAGTGTAGATGCACTCCTTTATCACCACCAAGAAAATGATGACTACTTGAAGTAGTCCACTTCATAACACTTAGTCCACAAGATTCCACTTCAAAATATTCATGCAAAAATGAACTCAACACAAGTCACAATTATTGGCACCTATTTCCAACAAAAATGTGGCAATTTCCAAACCATCAAAATAATTTGTACCACAATCTAATCAAGGTGGGTGTAAAAAAATAATGTTTCCAAACAATGGACTCAATTTATTGGTGTATACCATTCAAACTATTTTAATCAATGTATACTATTCTACTTCAAAAATTCATAATTCATTTTGAATATTTTGGAATGCAATGAAACTACCATCTTAAACAAAAACAAAAAACTATTACAAAAAATGCAAGATGGAAAGATTGAAGTTGTCTTACCTTGAAATTCAACTGTTAAAGGTTGTTGGCATTTTGCCACTTGAATATTGAGTTCAACTTTAGAAATATATGTATTCAATTTTTATAATTTGGAATGAAATTAATGGATAAAAGATAGAAAGTTTCAAGTTGGTCTTGCCTCAGAAAATTAGAATGTAGGCTTTAGTGATTGTCAGCATTGTATCACTTTAAAATTGGGCTTAACTTTAGAAATTCATAATTAATTCTCTACAATTGTAAATGCAATGAAACAATCAGTTGAAGAAAGAGAAAAAATTAAAGATCTAAAAAATTATTAAATATTATTTTCAAACTCAAATATCAACAACAATAGGGTTCAAGTGACCCTAGGGCTTAAAAAGCTTCTAATCCATCAAACCTTCCTCTCCTACATTCTCCTAACCATTTGTTGGCTTTCTCTCTATTATTCTTTAGAAGGGCAACCAAATTCTACCAACAAGAGGCTACAACCTATAAAGAGAGGGAGATAGTAGCTAAAAGAAGAGAGGGGAGCCCAAATCTTAATTCTAAACTATAGGGCCACTTTACATTGAGAATTCAATCCAATTTGTTTTGTCAAAGGCCAAGAATTCTCACTAGTGATTGGATAAAAGGTTGAAATTAGCTGCAAACCCTTTATACTTAGAAGCCATGCCAATTTCATAGTTAGAATTTTTTATTTCAAAAAGACATGATATGAAATGGCTCAAGTTCATTGAATTAAAAGTACCAAAAATGGAAGGCCAATTCTTGGCTTAAGTGACAACGTCTAATCTCAATTAAAAGAATTTATCTCATAAAATATTATTTTTTTCAAAAACTGTGATTTTTGGATTTTGTGCAATCAATTTTAAAAGGGATTGTCCCAACCTCTAAATAGATTTAAGGTAACCTTGAAATTTCAGCCTCTTTTTTTTTTTTCCCTAAGTTCTTATCAATTGGCTTGGCTTCTTAGCCTCATGGCCTTTATATATAGAAGAATGAGCCCTTGTTATAATCTTGTTTTAATGCATAGTTGAAGTTGGCTTTTAGTCCAAAAGGGTCTAAAATTTTGTACAATCAACTTTGAAAGAATTGATCCAACTTCTAAATGTAAAGTGGTCCTTAGTCTTTGTCTCATAACATGATTTCTAGCTGGTTTACAAGACAGTGAGTTCCCAAATGCTAGGAACACATTGAGAATTATGGGAACGTGATATTGATGTAGTCGAGCGACGTTGGACGTCAGAAAATACTAATTATTTATTAAATTTAATTAATTATTAAAAAAATTTAATCATTTTTTTTGCTTTTTAATACATTCTAAAGTTTTTTGGGAAAAAAAATTTAATTTAATTTTTTCAAAATTCAAAAATTCAGACCATTAGGGGGCTAGTCTGCAACAGTGGAAATAGTTTCAGGGAACACCCTTGAAACAGTCTTTTGGGGGCCCAGAAATCCTCTTATGATCTAGTCTTTGACTCCCTTCAAATCTTCATTGATTTGTCTAACCTTTGACTTCAAAGTCTCCATTTGCCTAGTCTCCATCTTCTTTATAATCTTTATTTGTATTACATATTTTACCTTCCTACTTAGCTCTTACTAACTTCTATTCATTTTATTCTTATATTTTAACTTGTCACATTCTTATATCCTAAATTCATTCTAACACTTCATCGTGCCAACTACCTATAATTGACACTTTATTCATTCTAACTTTTTGTCTAGGGGATGACACTTCCCGTTTTTTAATAACCTACGTGCGGCGGAAGATACGGTACATTTAAATAATCTTGGGTAAAATTTATAAGAAATTTATATATAAAATAGGGGACATTAAGAAGGCAAAGTGTTTTAAAAATAAAATAGGGATGATAATATGGTTGATTTTTCCGCTTTATGGTAAAATAGGGACTCTTTTAATGTTGCCAAGTAATGATTACAAGTAATTGATAGCCCCCCTAAAAATACCCCACCGCCGCACATGGATCCCCCAAATACACAAGAAGTGTCTTCCCCGGGCTTTTTGTAAAGCCATATTGCCTCTAGATGATGAATTTTCTAAAATCTCCACTATTAACATTGATCGTAAACTACTACCTCAATCCCACTAAAAAGCTCCAAAAATATTCTTTTTAGGGTAAAGGAATTAACTATAATTTCAATCATAGTTCTACAAATATTTGCATTCAAGAACAAGTAAACCATCCCTTAAATCTATGCAAAATCTTCAACTTAGATGGTGTTGTTTAAGCACCCAAAATTCATGTCGAAAGTGTAGTATTTGAGCACATTTTGTAAATGCTGCCAACTCTATCATTTAAGATGATTTAAAATGTGGTGGCAACAATGGGATATTAGAAACATATTTTCCAATCTAAATATTCAAAAAAAAAACCTAGCTCATTTCAAGATCAAATTTTCATAGCACTGAAGTGGTCACCAAATGCTTTGTCAACACTATAATTGTATGAAAAAGCAATTAGTACAAAGTGCGTCACATGGGCAAGACCAAGCTTACAAGGCCAAAGGATTGCTCTAAGATTGTTTTACTTGCCTCCGCAAGGTTCAATACAACAAACACTTATTAAATGGTTGAAATCAAGAAACAAAGCTTTTTAGTGGGACAAATTTTTTGCTTACTTTAGAGCTTTTTAGTGGGATGGAGGGAGTAATTTATAATTATAAGTAATAAGCAAGCATGAAACCAAATTGAAGATGATTTAGAAGTCTTGAAACCATTAAGTTTAGTGGGTAATGAATTAAATTTGAAGAAAATGCAATCAAACCACTTTTGCCTACAATGTAGTATAATTTTTTTTGTAATGATTTATATATTGTTCTTATAAAAAATATCATAAATCAAATAAATATTGAAGTTTGTATATTTCAAACATTAAAAATTACAATTATACTAAAAAAATATTGAATCATCTCAAATGAAAAATTTGAGGTAGGGCCCTATGAGCAATTCTAACTCCACCCTTGAACTTAAAATCTTTCACACGAGTTCTGTGTCTAATCAGGTATTTTTTTTAATTGGGTGTTCAAAGAGTGACTTCCAAGCAATGAAGTCTTTTAATTACGTCTTCTAATTGCTAATTCTCCAAGCCAAATTCAATGGTTAATAGGTAAAGTTTTTTTTCTAAGAGGTTCTATTTTTAATCTAAAGCATTACTCTACTCTATTCTACCTATTCTACTTTATCACGTAAAATTCTATTTAATCTTAATTCTAGGCATGTGGTAAAAAGAAACTTAACACCAAAACAATGAGAATAAAAACCAAGTGGGATCGGTTTACCTCCTTAGCATAGATCTCCATAGTCCCATCATCAAACATCATCATGTGGATGTAATCCTAGTGGAGGACACTTCCTGTTTTTTAATAACCTATATCCGGTGGAAGATAGGGTACATTTAAATAATCTTGGGTAAAATTTATAAGAAATTTATATATAAAATAGGGGACATTAAAAAGGCAAAGTGTTTTAAAAATAAAATAGGGATGATAATATGGCTGATTTTTCCACTTTATAGTAAAATAGGGGCTCTTTTAATGTTGACAAGTAATTGATAGCCCCCCTAAAAATACCCCACCGCCGCACATGGGTCCCCCAAATACACAAGAAGTGTCCTCCCCGGGATGTAATCACTCGCGATCTCGCCGGTGAAATCATCATGGCTCTCTATCTAATCCATGATAATTTCTCACATTGTTGGTAAAATAAAAGTCTAACCTAATTGGAAATGAAAACGATAATGGTTATGTGGATTTAAATTAATTGTATATTCCTCTTTAATTCCTAATTCCTTGGTAATGAGAAAATACCACAAATTAATTTAATCTACTTAAACAACTAAATTTCCAACAATACATCTATTTTTAATGTGAAAATCAATTGAAAGTTTTAACTAATTGGTTAAGTTCCGTTAGTGTTTCTCCTTTTTAAGGTCCCTATTCTAATTTCAAATGAAACTAAATTGTAAGGAATTTAAAATCTAACCAAATCCCTTCGAGTTTAATTAATTTCTAAATTGTCTTTAATTCTTAAGAAATTAGTTGTTGAATTTTTTCCTTTTTTCCATTTGGTTCATTAGCGGGAATTAAAAATTATAACCAAATCTTTTCAAATCTAATTAATTTTTAAACTCCCCTTTAATTTGAAAGAAATTGGTTGTCAATTTGTTGTTTTCCCTTTTGGCTTATTAGGCCTAATAAAACAAAACTAACAAAATCCAAACCTTCTAAGAATCTAATTAATAATTAACTATCAAAGAACAAAGAACATTCCTAAAGAATGAGAACCAATTCTATAGTGAGATTCTTCAAGAAATTAGTTTTTTAAAGTTCAAAGGTCAAAGATAAGGAATAAAGAACCTAATTCAATAGTTATATTCCTTCAAATATTAGTTGTTTATTGTTAATTCCTTCACGTGGGTTGCTTTTCGGCAACCTTATGTCTTCCTTGATCTCCTTCGCTCATCTCATTTTTGCATTTGAGTTGTAACAAGAAGTTGGCTATGGAGGTTGAATGATGAGGCTTGCTTGTGAAGGATTAATGGATGTTTCAAATGTTAGATTTTTGATGAAAAATCGAACTTGTGAGTTTATGTTTCCCTTCTCACTCTTTTTGATTTGATCAAGCCTCTAATTTTTAAAAATTCAATTGTTAAGGTGAAGTTTTTGTATGAAATACTCACTTGTATATTGTCAATTTTTTTTGAAGTTGGAGGCTTGGCTGACTTCCTTTTGGCCTGGCCGAACTCCCTTCGGACTAGCCAACTCCCGGCCACCGTACTGCCACGTGGCGGTCCCTGGGGCCCCTGCGGTCTTGAGTCTCCGGCCTTGGGTCCTCCCGCCTGGGGTCCTCTGGGCTGGTCTGATTGGTTGGTTTGATTCTAATTTTTGGATTTTTAATCTAAGTACTAAAGGGTATAATGACTCTATTTTATCAAAGGAACTATCAATCTAAATTTTGGGTTTTAAGGGGGTGTAGTCAAGCTTATTATCGTCTATCTAATGGTCACAAACAAATGAGAGTAAGAGTGTCAAAAGGTTGAGAAGGACAACAAAGAAAATGGCAATGAAGGTATTGGATTTGGAGTTTAAGAGCCTGCCGGTTCCAACTATCCAAATGCTTTATGGAATGACTAAAATAATTGGTTATCTATCCCGGATAGCTTTTGGCTGTGGCTTCCAAGTTTTAATGTGATTGAGAGTTTAAGGGTTCAAAGCTTCGCTGTTTTAAAACTTATCAATAGTATTTTAAGAATTATAATTGCAAAAAGAGGTACACATGACAGTGTTTAACCGAACTTTGGCATTCAATAATTGAAATTTCCACGAAGTGCTGTTCAACAAGAGAATTGAGATTGAATCTTTCAAATTAAGAGAATTAATTGAAGGGGCCCTAAGCCTTCAAAGAAATAAAGATACGCAAACAAAACTTGGCCAAGATTTTTGGTTCAAGCGGTGCTCCAACCACGCCGGAGGCACAAATAAGGGAAGAGGAACAAAGTGTCGGTGCAAGAAATAAGGGTACTGGCAACCTCGAGGGAGGCCCTTATATACCTATGACCGGGCTCTCCCCAATAAGTTGCTAGTGAAAACACTCTGTTACTTTTTTCCTTAAACTATCCTAATGTAATTTCAAAATAATACTTGTTTAATGGTAAAAGTTTCTAGAACATCCCCATTTAGCTAATAAAATCTTCGCCAAATCAAATCCAAGATCTTAACCCAAGATATTTTGAAATTAATCCTAATCTACCTAGATATTTTGCAAATTAACCAAAAGTTATTTTGAAAATTGTCTTTCTTTAGGCCAAAGATGGCTTTTTAAGCACTGAGAAGGAGATCTTGACCAAATCCAATCTTTGATTTTCCAAGAGATATTTCCAAAATCACTTTATATTAACCACAATTAACGATTAAAAAGTCAAACTAAGAGCTGACCCTCTTTATCTTTTAGGGAACAACTCGAAGCGTAAATCCATCTGCACCATTGTCTTTAGAAGGCCCCAATTAGCCTAAGGGATCTCTTATCCCTCACTCTTAGGCCGTTTGTACGCCCAATTTGGAATTACGGTAACTCCAATTAAAAGTCAAAAGTTTAACTCTTAGGATTTGCATATTTTGATGAATCTATCAGGCCAGGGTCGTTAGGAATGTTTGTGAGAGAAAGGAATGTCTCCTCATTTGTGTCAATTGGACATCATTCGTTCTTGATACGCCAGTTAACTCGCCGCCAAATTGTAAATTCTATTGTAATTTGATGTCGTTGCTGTTTCTGGTACTTCCACTTATCAGAAGGTCTTCAAAATTAACAAGGTGCTTATTTTGTTTATAGAATACTAATCTAATTTTTAGTGGGATTTTATCGCAATCTAGGTAATTTCTATGAATTTACTAGCAACTTCAAACGCGGTTGGCTTCCCATGGAGTCATTTGGGAAACTTGTAAAAATCCAAAACTTTTTGGGCAACTTTTTGGATGTTCCAAAAAACTTTGGCCAAAACCAAATTCCTAATTTTACTATTCATGGAGTGGCTAAAATTAGCAACTCTTAATAATTTCCACTCGTGGGGGAAATCATTCTAGTACCGGAGTTTGTCGAGGATGATTGGTTCCTCTTTTGTCTTCTTGGCATGTTTCAATTTTAGAAACACCTCTTTGTAGGCTCCAACCTTCATTTTCTCCATCTAGTTTTGTCTTGGTAGTTGTTTTGGCATCTTCCACAAGTATTAACTTATAAATGTAAATCTTGTATGATTTGAATCTTGACCAATGATATTTAGCTAGATTGTCACGTGTATTCATCTTGATCATTTTACATGGACAAGACACTAGGTCTAACCATCACTCAAAACCTCATGTTCACTCAAAAGTATAATTTTGACCTTACAATCTCTCAACTAAGACTTAGAAGTTCCAAAACATGTTGAAAAACACACTTTGGGCTTCTAAGACATCCTATGACTCAATTGGCAGGGACTGCTACCAATTCCACTCAAATACTATAATTTATGCATATTTGCATAAATATTTGCTAAATGTTGTAAACATTCGCAAAAAATGGATCTAGAGTTCCAAGTGCCATCTTGAGGGCTTACAGGCCCAAAGTACTGTACTTAGTATCTTATTTTATTCAACCTTGCCCGTAAAAAGGGTCTCTATTGTCTTAACATCCAAAGTCAACTTTAGTAGTCTAGTTGATTTCATACTAATATAAATCTTTCTATTTGCACTTGTAAAGTACGTACAATATCATCATTAACCAAAAATTGTTACATTAAAATTTTGCATAGAATGAAAACAATAATTTTGATGATGTAACTGCGTGGTTTAAACATTAAAACTTTATATTGGTTCATTGTACACCTAATCACCTATCACTCTCATTTTAAAAATTCATAATTTATTCTTATGTTGTCCACATAATGCATCATAGATCTATTGAAATCCCTTTTTATTAACCAATTTGACCTAATAAGAACAAATCTTATCATTCAATAGAAATTTTATTTAGTTGCAATTTGTAGTGATTAGAAGTAGGCATACTATTGTATGCATTCATCTCATTGTTTTTGTGGCATCCTACTCACAATCCTGACATTCAAAAGTTGATTTTCCATTTAATCTACATTATTTGTTTCCTTCTGACTTAGGGGTTGTATAGATTGAGTGCACGGTTACTAAACCCTAAATCCTATAGATTGAGGTTTTCTTACAAAGTTGTTGTAGTATTGTTGTTTAATTTGAGTTTGTTTTAACTTTACTAACATGCTTCCAAAATGATGACTTTGCTTGTTGATAATAGCTTCAATTTTTACAAAATAACAACTTGGAATTCAAAAGGATTGAAAGAAAACTACCATTTATATTTGTCTAGATTGTAGTGTATGAGCCCCCTGTCTCAGTCCAAAAATATCAAGGAAATAAAATAGGAACATGGTTAGTAGATTATTTCAAATTTTCAAAATTTTTACGTTTAAATGTAGGGATAAAGGACATTTAGAGTCTTTTATAGCCTAAAGGCTCATCCAACCGGAATGACTCATGAGTTTCCGGATCGGATTCTCTCAGTGCCCGGAACGAACCTTCACAGTGAGCGGAACGAATCCTAGACAGATCGGACCGATCGGTTACAATCCGGATCGGATCCGGATGATTTCCGAATGGACGGCACCTACGGGTCTACATTGCCGACCTATAGAAACTAGCGTAACGGTCCGGGAACGTTGCAACTTTCCGTTGGGGTCCAAGAATGGCAGGTACCAACTGGTATAAATACCCCTCCGCCTCGCCTCATTTCCCACTTCCACTTCGCGAAGTTTTGTGTGTTGTGTGTGTAGGTGTTGGAGTGCGCGTATAGTGAGTGAAAGAGTGGTGAAAGTAAAGATCGGTTCCGGGTATAGTTTAGGGTCAGTGTCGACTACACTAACGGATAGAGAGTCGGACGAGGAGATGGTGAGTTCCTCCAATCCAAAAAAGATGGTAGTGACTGCCAAAGTCATCTCGCTGATCATCCCTTCCGATCCGCAACATCGGAAGGAACTAAAGGATGATCTAATGTTTTTAGGGTGTGAGGGTTTGATCCAGCACCCTTGGAGTGTGAAGAGTGAGGAGATGATTCAGGAACTTGTCACGGGAGTTCCGAATTAGTACCAGTTGACAGTGAGAGGGAGACCAACCACCTGGTTGGTAGAGATATGGGCGGAAGTGTACGGTTTTGAGAAAACCGGATTAGGAATGGCCACCCGGAACAATAAATTTGGTACCGGTAAGTTCCGGAACCCGCCTCATCCAAAGGATGGATTTGCCATTACGGATTGCAAGAACGACTGGCACAAGAGGATGCTGGAACTCTTGATTTCCACCCTCTATCCGGAAAAGCCTACCCAGGTAACTGTCATGATGGCAAACACCATTTTCGGGTGCTTCGAGAAGCAGATCGTCAACTGGAGCTTGGTCATCCCTCAACTAGTTTCTAAACTAGCCAACCATGCTCACAAGGCCAAGTACACTACGATCATTACGTACTTGTTCTATCTGTACTACCAGAAGGACGTACTAAATGCCGCGGAACAGCTCGTGTATGTCTGTATGAGACCGGACTTTAGATCTTGAAGTACGATCTCACGGCAGAGTTGGAGAAGGATCAAGAAGGGATGGATGAAGATCCAATGGAGGAGGAAAACTGGAAGCAAGAACCTGCAAGCATTTCGAATCGGAAGCTGAAACGGCTGAAGGTTACCACCCTGGATAAGAGGGGAGTTCCGGTGGAGGATCGAGTTGGACTGTTCTAAGAGAGGCCGAAGAAGGTGGACCACTTTGACGTCATCACTAAGCACATGATTATGGCGTACACGGACTTCCGGAATCTCGAAGGGCTCCTCCAACAAATCTCCGCGAAATTGGGCAGAATCAAACCGGAAGCAATACTAGAGGCTCTAGACCACCTCCCAACTCATGAAGTGCTGCGGAAGAAGGATGAGGAGATCCGAAAGTAGGAGTAGGAGTTCCGGATCCAAGAGGAACAAATCCGGAAAGAGCAGAACAGATTCAAGGGAGGAATCGAGGAGTCAGAAGAAACGGAGACTGATTCAAACGAGACATCGAAGGAGGAGGAGAGCGCGACTCCGCCTGCTCCACCCAGACCGGTGATCAAGAGGCAGATCCGGTCCGCCACTAAGAACATCCGACCCGCCAAGGCAACAGCTTGGAGGCTCTTAGTCCCATTGGGGGCAACTTCATTGAAGCGGGCGCACAAGTAGAATAGTGTAGTACTGTAGGTAGTTGTTTTTGAATTTTTGGATGGATGTTTCCGGAACGGATTTCCCGCATGTGGGTCCTGATCCGGAATTTTAGAAACAACTGGCCAGGACCTTTCTGGATATTCCAGCTAGGCTTTGATTGGTAGTTTCGGATTTTCTTCTGCCTTGTTGGCATTTAGTTTTTAGTTTTTAGGCTTTGACTTTTGTTTTGATTTGGGTTTTAAAGGGCAAGCAAGTTAGTTGGCCTGGCATTCCCTCCTAGCGCATATTCAATTGTACTTTCATTCCTTTCTCTAATCTGAGCCAGCTGGTGGACACTCCAGTTTTGGCTTTGAGTAATAGTCTTCTTTGTTGTGTTTTCTTGGTGTGTTGAGAGTTGAGAAGGACAGGTGAGGAGGAATCCGGATGCTTAAGCAACTGAGATCTAAACTGAGTGACCAACTTCTTAGAACTTGGGTTTAGAATTGTGCGTTTGTGCATAGAGCCTTTAAATTATTGGAACGACGATCTGGTGTGAGCCCAGGAGTGGTGTGGAGGAGGTTCCGAAACCACTGGGGTGGATCCCTGCGGAGTTAAACAGCCGCGAGAAGAAAGTTTCTGTCCACCGGAAGATCCGCCAACCACTGAGTCGATCTGCGGAACTAAGGAAATACATCCTTTTGGACTTAGGGGTCTTTGGATCTGTTGTTGTAGTAAGGGTAAGTGAATGTAGTCCTGAGTGACCTACTAATTGGATCGGCCAAGATCCATTCAAAAAGTTGAAGGGATCCGGATCTACCTCTACTGCAATATCGGATATATTTGTGTATCTTTGTGTGTTTTGTATATTTTGTTTGAGAGGAGAGAGTGTGAGGATTTTAAGTGGTAAGTCCCTACCCCTCTAAAGAGCAAGAGAAGATCCCTTGAGGATAAAACAGGGGTATCTAAAAGCGGAAATTGAGTAATTGAATCGGATCCAAGAAGGGATCCGAGGAGAATTGAGAGATGGATCCAGATAAAAGTGTGATCCGGAATGGAAGGAAGAGATCTGGATACTAACAGATCCGGAATGGAATCCGGAAATCAAGTGATATTCTGGAAGAGAGTGGTAACTTGGGTGTTTTTGGGCTGGGAAACCTAGAAACCAAAAAACGCAACTAGTGGTAATGTCTGGAGTGTCCTAGGACGATATTCCGTGTCATATTATCATGTTTGGGTGTGATAAAGGAGCTTTCTACTAGACTGCGCGCACGACACCTCCATTTTGTCATGTAAAACTTACTTTTAAAATAAATTTAAGAAATAAATAAATGTAGAAAATTGTACAAAATCCCCCAAAAGAATGTAAGATTGAAATAGGTATGGTAAATAGCGGGGGTGCTATTTTGTGAGCCTGCGAGCGTGAGCCTATGAGCCTATAAGCTTGTGAGCCTAGAATTTTTGGTGAAATTTTTAGTGATTTTTAGGATGTAGATCTATTATTGCGCTTTAAGAATTTAGTATTTTTATAGCTAGTAACTCCCTTGTGGGATTTGAAATTTGTGGCTTTCAAAACTTCTTTTTTTCAAAATTCTTTTTTCAATTTTTTTTTCAATTTTTCAATTTTTTTTTGCAACTCCATCACCTTCGAAAACTCCTCTTTATATTGAGAGGGGCTTTGGAGAATTGGAGGTAGAGGGCTTTGGAGCTCTCAAAACTTTTTTTTTCATTTTTTTCATTTTTTTTGCGACTATGTCACTAGTTCATTTTTTTTGTGACTTTTCACCCTTCACACCTTTCTCTCAATACCAAAAGATCAATTTGAGGGTGTTAAAGTTGCACAAAAATTATTATTATTATTATTTTGCGACTCCACGACCCTAGAAAACCCCTAGTTGGGTTCTAGATTTTGGACCTCAAAAAATATTTCAAAATTTCAAAACTTTTTTTGGAAGGTATTGAGAGGCCCTTTGGAGATAATAGGGTTTGAAATTTTAAAATATGTTACCCACACTTTCCACGATCATAGGTCCATGGTCATGGGGCTGAAATTTTACTATAAATATATTTTTTTAAATGACTTCACTTTTTTTTTCTTTTGGCCTAAGAAATTCAAAGTTCTTTTTGGTTAATTCTTTGGGCTCACAAAACCTATGCTCATAGCTCTCAATCTCATGCTTTTAGGCTCACTAGCGTCATTGTGTTAAATAGGTATGGCCTAATCTACCATGCATGTGACAAAAAAAAAGCTAAATTGGTTTGAATGAATTTAGTGAGAACCCTAAAGCCGAATTCTACGAATAAGTTTGAAGTTCCCAATCATATTCCTAATTTTTATAGAAATGCCAATTGTTAGTTTATAGGTTGAAGAAACTAATGACAAACTAGTGGAAGGAATCTATGGCCAAAGGATGGTATTCTAGGATTGAAATTACACTAGAAACTCAATGACAAAGTTGTTTTGCTAAGATTCCTTTGCATATGAAAGATTCTTTGAAATCAAGTAATTAAAGAAGGTAATGAATGTTCTTTTATCATTAATAATTGTTTAGAGTAAGAAGATGGGCTTGCACATCATTTGTAGGATTCTATGAGAGGTTCTACAAAAAGTTTTGGAATTTTTTGAAGTTGAAAAGATGCCTTCCTAAATGGTCAACCTTCTTAATTTACAATGAAAGTTTTTTTTTAAATTACTATAATTGCAAGAAAATTTCATCAAAATTTAGGATAGCTTCTTTTACATTAATAAGATTTTTCAACAAGTTTCAAGAAAATAATTCCAATAGCTAAAAGTGCCCAAATCAAAAGTGCCTATATTAAGAAGGTTCTCCAATTACAAGTGAATTTAAAGATTTTGATGGAGTTTGATTAGTGTTTGGGAGTATATAAAATTGGAATGAGGTCAAAGTGAGGTCTTTTCTTACTCCATTATATCTACTAAAGAACCTACACTAGTTGTTTTTTTCAAAAAAGTCAATCTCTAAAAGTCGGATTTTCACTACTTTATGGGGGTTAAGTTGGCGTTTGGTTTCATTTCATTTTTCACAATGAAAAAAGGAGGAGGGATTGATTTCCTTAGAAATGGTTTATTGAAGTCAATGACACAATTTGTTTGTGATTTAGAGTCTTTTTCCAAAAGTAAGAGTTTTAGTCAAGCATAGAAAGTCAAAATTAATAATTTAGGATGAAAATCCTTAATGATAAGATTACCTCAAAGAAATGAGGTGGGTGCCCTTGAGAGAGTATTTAAAGGCATCCCTTTTCTTGTAGCCATTTTTTGGTATTCTATACATGTTGGTCTATTTAGTGGATTTTTCGGCTATTTTGAACCAAAGTTGCAAATGTGTGCATTTTTGGAGCACTTCAAGCTCTATTTTTGTGTTTTTGCAAGCTTTGAAGAACTTTGGAGTCCCTTCAAATCTTACTAACCTTTGTTGGTTTTGTTATACCTTATTTTCTAACTTATTAAAGTACTTTTGAGTTTTTGTGAAGTTTTTCATTTGTTGTACTAATCCTAAAGTAAACCCCCCACTATACCTTGGCAATGCCACTTTGAAAGGCCTTTAAAGTAAATTTTTGCTGAAGTTTGTGATTCTAACTTATTTATATACTGACTTGTTGTAGAAGTTTAGTTTTTATACTAATACTCTCATTTTAACACATTTTATACTATTTTGTAGTATTTACAACTAACTTGTATCACATTCTTATTGTCCTTGCCCTTGGATTGTCCCCCATGGCAAAGCTTTGATGGTGTGTGTTTTGAATTCCATAGAGTTTTTTGTGGATTCCAAATTCATGGCAAAGCTTTGATTTTTTCCTTTTTGGAAACTGTAGTATTTTGTATAGAATTCTATGAGATAAAAGAGCTTTGATTGTAGAGGTACCAAAAGTGTTGTAAAATTTACAAAATACCCCAATTAGATGAAACCTTGAGTGTTAGAACAAATCTAGTAACAAGGTTTAGAAGTTAATTTAAAAGAGTTATTTTTTCCAGGTTATTTATCCTAAACTAAGCTATCTTGTTTTAAAAATAAATAAAAATTTAAGTTCCAAAGTTAGTTAGCCTTCAAGTATCCCTAGTGTTTTAAATTCCAAGTTAATTAGCTTCAAGATCCATGTGACCAAAATTCAAAGTTAGCTAGCACCCAATGTTTTGGAAAGACCTCAACAACCATCCGATAACTCATTAATTTCAAAAGAACAAGCCCCAGTGTCAAGAGTAAGAGGTCCCAAAATTGAAAACAAAGTCTCAAATCAAAAATGAGGTTTTGAACCCTCAGGTTGAGGTCTCACCTTGATTGCTAGCTGAGTTGTTTGAACCACTATATTGGTTCACCTTTAATATAATGGAAAATATTAAAAAATATATATATGAGTTTTAAGTTCAAAAGTATTAATACTTTAGATTAAATTATAACCTCTAGGTAGAAGGCTTTTAGTGCAAATCAAAGAAAAAATATAAAAGGTAAAAAATACAAAAGTAAAGTGAAAACAAAGAGTAGAAGTTGGAACTGAGTCTAAATATAAATTGAAGACTACCAAAAAATAATAGACATGAAAAGCACAAAAGAAGTCGTAAAACTCAAAACTACTAGGAAAATACTAACATAGTGATAGGAGCACTACATTAGGTTAAAAATAGTAATTTAAAGACATTTTTCAATAAATTAATGATGGATGAAGGTAACTTGAAGAGTTGGTTTGTTAGGAAGTGGTGTAATAAGTGAAATAGGTTTTGGAGCTCTCTCGACATTTGTACATTACATACAAAACAAACTAGAACAAATGTTATCATTGTATTTTTTCTTTTCTTTTTATTCAACTTTTATTTTACATACATAAGTAAGTATTAAAGGATGCAAAGTCTCTTACACTAATTCTTGATTGACAATGAATGATAAACCCAAAACCCAAAACTCTCTCTCTAAAGTATTGATGGTTAAAATTTTGCTTTTAATTGATTAAAAAGCTCAATTTTTACATTTTTAATTCCCTTCTTTCCTCTCCCCCTCTTTTCGCCTTTTTATCTCGAGTTTTTGTGGAGGAATGGGTCCTGGCGGCCCCCCGCTTGCAATATAGTTTGGTTATGCAATATAGTATTGAAAGTATCCTGTTGCAGTACTCCTTAGTTCTGCAACAGCCCGCTTTCAATACTATAATTGCAATAGCCACTGACAGTGAAGCAGTGGGGGACTGGGGGTACTTTTCCTGACGGTCCTCTCATTTCATCTCATCTGAAGATGAAATCTGAAAATTTCATCAGACTACTTTGGTGATAGGACCACGTCCTTCCAGGGAAAAATCTCTGATAGCTATTGCAATCAACCCCAGCATTATTTGATAGGTCATCTCAGGAGAACGAACCAACCAGCAAACAAAGTTTGGCGTCCAATCTCCCTGTTTCCAAACCTTAGCCTACATGTACATCACCCCTTCAACAATATGTGCATGGGTTTCATGAAAAATTATCCTCAGAGAACATCCTAATAAGGTCATCTACAGAACTCGTCTAATCTTCCTAGTTTACCCAAAAATTGTAGAACCACCTCAAGGAACAATGATTTGATAGAAGAAAATGCAATCGCACTATAACTACCAGTTGCATGAGCTATTCAGCATTAGGGCATCCCTCCATTTGCAGCTGCAGAAGGTTCTACACTGAAGGACCTCCTGGACTTCGACTGTCTTGGTGCGCCCAGGTAACCCGAGGCTGATTGAGCTCCGGCATAATCACCGTTGATAAGAGCGTACAACGCTGGAGTCATGGCACTACCTCTTGTAGCAGGAGGAGGCAGCCCTGTAGAATCAAAGCTTGAGGACGATCGTGATGCCGACTCAAACTCTAACGGAAGTTCTTCCAAGGTCTGCCCACATATCCACAAACATCCAAGCTCACATTTTGAACCATGTCGCATTACCTTGACAATAACCACGTCCCCCAAGACACCGGTAGTTCAAGACTAGGTTCCAAATCCATCAAAGTAAACTAATCAATCACGACAAATCCTATGCGATCAATTAGACAAAACTGAAGTTAAGTAGCACAAGTGAACAGATAATGCAGTAGGCCCGCAGAAAGCCCTTCCAAATTCTGCTCGAGGCTTTCCGATACAGACATAGATCTTAGGAAAGGCTGAATGATTGAAGCGAACCTCAAGGAGCGTTCCTATGTTAGATTTAATAATTGGTGCCAGAACAGTGTAATAGAGACAAAATTGTCACCAACAATTTGATAAGCCGTCATCTAAGCTATGTTCATTACTTGAGACACTATCCCATAGCAAAACTGTTGCATTAACTCCAGCTATGTCAATAAAAACTGGTGTCCAATTCCTGCACCCAAAACGGTAACTGTCTCTCAGCCATGGCTTACTACCCGTCCCACATGTGAGCCACACAGCTCGACTTTGCTTTCAGTGAAATACCAAGTGCACGGCGCAGTATAGAAATTCTAATCACAGCAGCCTTAGGTACTGTCATCAAGGTTCCCGGGTGGACTAAGACACCTCGTGCAGTAAGGTCAAGTTACCCAATGGAACAAACCCAAGTAACAAACAAACCAAAAAAAAGCGATTAAGCATACTAAGCTTCCTGAAAGTGTATGGTTATAGATTTTAGGTTGTAGAGTTCTATTATTGGGGCACCCTAGTAGAGAGTATGGATTAAGATCGCCAAAAGATATTTGGAAACAGGAAGAAGATTCAATACCCAGGCAGCTTGCTGCAAAACACGTAGAATCTCTTTACAACGCTTTCTCTTGACGGCAATTTCTTCCTTCTCCTGAAGCATCTCCTCGAATAAATTTTCCCTGCACTCCAATTGAGACGGACATTCAAGTAAGATAGCAATTCAAAATCCAAATACCAGTGAAAATCAATAAATGATGGACGTAAACACAAACATGTACACATTAAAATGACTCAACCACAAAGGAACCGGGTCTGTAAGTCACCTGTACAACTTTCTGATGAATACGCTATGGAGTTCCCTTTTCACGTGATTGACCTGTGATACCAACCAAGCGAAAGACCTAAGCACGCATACAAAGCTGACCTATGGAAAGAAAATAAACAGAAAAATCTACTTCGAAGGGAGAAATGAGACTCGGCAACCAGACATGCTATCATAAAATGTTTGAGTATATATATAGGTCGATGAAAAGCAGCATTGAATATCAGATTGAGGTCAGCAGGGGAAAATGACAAACCAAGAAATGCATAATAGCTTTTGGCACTAAGTCTTGTATATTCTTCCGCACAATGTCGTAGTACGACTTCAGTAATAGCCGAGTCACAGCAATTTCCACAGTCTCCTGCTCGCCATGAGTGTCATTCGCCCTAAGAGTAGCTGGTGGCTGTTTACATTCAAAAATGTGTTACAACACACAACTGAACACCATATAATCCAAAAGAAGTGGCCTGAAACTAAAGTTGCCATGAATCTCAGCTATGCAATGAAATACCGACCTCGCTCAATTGACTTTCAACTTTACGATGAAACCGACATAACTTAATGTGAACGCAAAAAATTGCAAATACGCTCACCTCCCGCAATTGAATGCTTGAAAATGAAGATTCTAATGGTCCTTGTGCAGGTTCAGCATAACTGCGAATGGGCACATGTTCTTTACTGCTGCCGTTTAAAGGTTGGCGAGTTTCACTGCTAGAGAATATGGAAGATATGCCCCATGTACTTCCAGATCCGGAACTACCTGCACATACAAGGAGCATCAAAAAAGATTCACGATTTGGACTCTCAAACAGGAACATCCACATAGGTACCAACAAATAACACACATTTTAACTTGGCATACATACACAATTGACACTTAACAAACATACACTAAATGGTTTGGAAACTCACTGGGAGTGCCAGCCTTCTCTTGCGGCACGGGTGAAGGCTTTGGTGCAACCTGTACATCAAAACAATAAGCATCATACTCCTCACGCTTTTAAATTCTAAACAAGGAAATTTCAATTAGCTTCAAACTAAAATTACTACTCGTGAGAAACATACCTGCTCATGCGAGACGAGTGATGCGGCATTGGTTCGAGCCAAAATTGCACGTGCCTTTGCCTGCTTCTCCGGCAAGGAAGGAGGACGCTCCGAATCATGTAAATCCTATACATGCCAGGGTTACAAGGCATGCACACAATAGAATCACCAAATTCAGTTTCTTGTAACATAAGTAGGCTCGTTCAAGGATTTGAAGATAAATACAGTTCACTACAAACGCATTCAACCAAACGTGAAATGAGACCAAGAAAATATCAGAATATAACCAAAAGGAAAAAAGGTAAATAAACAGCAACCTTCGCCAATGCCTTCGCACCCCGTTGCTGGTTTAATGCTATCTCCACGGCCTTACTACCACCTATAAAACCAGGATGCGACGTGTTGATGTAATCCATCTGGCCAGACGCCAATAAGATCACCACATCAGACAAGTTCACGATTCATCACCACAATCGTAGAATTTCAATTAAATTCCTTGTAATATCTGTCGCGTATTCAAAAGAATATGAAGTTCTGGTCAAGAAGATCGAATTGGACTCCACCTTTATCAAAAGATCACAAAAATCGTAACATCTTCCACTATAAAAGAAACATCATATTTTCATACTACAGCCAGATAATTAGAAATCACTCAGTAATGCGGGCAAAAGCCACAACGAAAGTTTGGTTGCGGAGTTTCAATTACCTCCATTTCAATAAGATGGCCAATCATGGTCTCAGCAGGGGATAAACCTTCACGCAGGAAACTTGCTACCACTTCCTCGATACGTCTTCGTAATTGTGGGAACCGTTGCAGCTCATGAGTTTCACACCTATGAGAAATCTAAATATTGAAAGAGCCACAACACTAAATAAGTATTCCTATGACCAACAAAGGATCCCACAATGACACAGGAGCATTAAGCACGTACAGGTCTGTCCAGATAGCCACATATGCCAAATAACTATACAATGAAAACCGAACAGAACAAGTCCTACAACCAACCAATTGCATTCCTTCAGAAGATGATCCAACCAATACCATGAAAGTAAGCCATAAAGATACTCCAAAATTTTGATTTATAACCAGGAAAGTCTGCAAATGGACACCTTCACAAGTTCATCATAAATGAATCGAGCACACTGTAGACTGGGCTCCAATAATCGAGCAATCTGTCGACGAACTAGCAACTCAAATGGCACCTGGAAGGGCCAAAGCACAACAATTAAGTTAAACAAACATACACTACCTACTGTGGCTATAACTCTACAAGAGCGGAAAATGATATCTAGAGATATCATGAATCCTTTTGTATGCATACGGTTCTTCCTGAAAAGTGTAATTGTCAATATATATACTGAGGAAATCATCTTCTGTTCTATTAAATACATAGTGTCATGAAAACGTGGCCGTATTTCATCCCCGCAGATGGACACTTTCTTATTCACTTAATCATCCAAAACTAAGACGGGTGCAGTTGGGAAACTAACCAATATTCAGTTGAGATTTTCAGACTTCACTATTCGCAGTCTTTTGAAAGGGGATATAGTCTTCAAATTTGGCAACGAGGTGTACTAGTATACTATTAATTTCTCAACACAAGACTCGACACAATGAGCTCCCAGCAGGTTTTCGTATTTCAGGATACGCACTAAACTGGACACGCACAAAGGAACATTCCTTAACGCTTTCAAAATACGTACGAGTCTCAAATATGGACTCGGAAAAGGAAATAAAGTTTGTCTGCTAGAAGCCCAATGTTAGGACGCACAGAACATGGTGAAACTAGTCATACCTCAGGTACGAAAAGTACATTTTTGGGTCCCGTAGCATTTTGAATAGCTGTTCGTATATCATCGTCATTCAAATCATCACAAGGATCTACCTCCTGTGTCGATACGAATACAAACCGTCATAAGTGCAAACAACATAAACTATCTACGTCACTTTTACAAGAATAAGAATTCAAATGAACAACAAAGACATGTAGAGGTCAATCAATAAGATAAAATCCCAAGGTGATTTGAAACGAAATCATAGGGTCAAGCATTTTGAAACCAAAAAATTGCAGGACACATTGTCATCTGATATTAAGAACGTCAAAGACTGGTACAATATACAGTTCAAAAAATAATAATGTTTGCTTCATGTTAGTGAATATAAACAAAGGTATTAACAAAACTGGCCACATTAGCTATCATATAAGTATTTCGCTAACAGTCAAAAAAACTTCAACTGAAGCCGCATTCTTTAGAAATAAAGATTACCTCCAAACTTCTCACAAAAATAGCTTGAAAAATGTAATGGATGCGGGCCCCCCCAGCAAGCTCTGAAGTGGACATCTCTTCGTTCTTTCCATCTACGACGGATTGAAAGCCTGAAACAGAAATGTTCCACAAAGATGAGTTGAAGACTTGACATTTCGTGGAGGTGATTTTCACTGATATACTTCAGTCTTCTAAACATATCTCATTGAGGAATGATTCACTACGACATCATATTTGCTTAGGTTTCTCAAAAAAAAGAGTACCAAGTGTGACGCGCTAGAAATACAGGTAAGAATTAATACCATGAGAATACTTCGTGAGAATGTTCAGCAGCAATGCTCCTTGTCCTGACTGTTGACCAAATCCAAACATCTTCCAGATCAGCATCTGCTCTATAATTTCAATTCTCCAAAAGCGCATGAGTATGAGCCAATACAAGAATATTAAAAGCAACAAGCACACTAATGAAAATGACTATCGTAAAATTCGACAAAATAAAACACGAAGCTATCCAGACCACTGCAGCTTATACTATTTGAAGTAAAAATCAGTCAACCGCTCATTAAAAATTACCAATCAAAGCTTCACCTCAGATACCTGAATTAAAAAGAGAAAGTCCACTTTTGAAATTATAAGGTAAATAATAACAACTTCCTAAAAACATCTATTTCATCGAATAGTTAAGGATGTACTTTTGTTATTATCAATGCTATGCTACACATAGCTTAGCTCCCGAAGCTCCCGAAGTGATTCATTTGAACTACTACAGATACGGAAGTGGTCACTATTGGCCAAATGGGCACTTAAGATTAAATGAAGCAATAAATTACTCTTGTAAAACAATTAACTCTTTGAAAATTTAAAAGAGGAAATTAATTTTGTGTCTGAACACTGCTCTTCAATTTCGACACTAAATATAATTCTAAGAAACATTCAACGGCGTCAAACACCCAAGATTCCAGAACAGATTAAAAATTCACAAAGCAGCAGGATATGAAATATAGAATTCCAGTTAATGAGACCCCGTTTTATACCATCTAAAATAGCAATTAATTTTATATAAAACAAGCAAACACTTTGCCACGTAAGAGGAAACAGGAGAACGAGCATCTCGTCAGTTCAAACAGCACCAACCTGTAATTAAGTGTAACTACAAAAAATTGTTTCATAGCCAAAGATAAGACCCATTTCATGTGTACCTTGGATTCAGTGAGTTCCCCATAACTGGCAAGCTCTTTCTGGAGAGTGATCATTTGAGTACTGATGCGGGCTTTCAAATCTGGGAGAATCGACTTAATATGTTGCACCAAAATCTGTGTATCACAACAGACAATGAGAAGCTTCAAGCTTAAATCTAATGAGAAAAATCGATGAACTTCGTCGTTGCTAAAGCAGACAAACAAAATCAAACTCACAAGAATTGCGCAAGAGTAAGATACAAAAAACACAAAATGGAAGACACAGATTCGTTAACGCAATCAAATGCAAAAACACATGCACATTTAAAAGATATCCAGTACAAAGAAGTAAACTCAACTAAATCCCCATTATAGGGAATGACAGACAGGCAACAGCATCTAACAAGCCCACAAAACAAGTAAAATCCAACAACACAAAGGCAACAGGTTAATACCGTGTTCAATCTTATTGCCAGCTGAGGAACCCCACATCTGTCAGCCAAATTATGGTACACCTGCGAACAACCCCTGTATTAGATAACCAACAAGCGTGGAATTGCCAACTAAAAATTCCCCAAACGTTATTGCCTCTCGGATTCAAGTGACAGCGAACCCTTCAGCACAGAGATTTGTAACCATTTAACCAGTGAAACATCAAACAAAAGACAGAAAAACAGACTTCTATGCACTAAGAAGAAATCGAATACTTCATCTACTCGCAATAGAGATCAATTCGAATGATTGCGAGGCAAAACGGATCAAAATTCACTTACAGGTTTACTTCTGAAAAAACCCTCTTCATAGACGAGCGCATCACGAATGGACTTGTTCGCAATGATATCCTACAAAAGGATAGCAACAAAGAACAAATAAGCTTGAAATGTTTGAACCCATCGCATTTCATTGTACAATCCATCACGCAAAATAGTAAAAAATGCAACAATGGTCTTCAGATAGCATCCACGACTCTGTATCTTTGCTTTATCTTAGCATTAGAGCCGACTAGGGGACATCGTGCAGTAGAGTTCTCCATCCAACAAGAAAGTAGAGGTACCTCCTGACTCCTGTTAACAACTCCAATGTAGCCAAGTCGTAACGGAATGACATTTCCTAGAAGAAAATTTCGTGCGTCTGTTCCTCTATCCATTATATCCAACTGCACAATACATACAACCAATAAAAGCATTGAAAATCAGGTCAAATTGAAGCTGCATTCAAGTTATTATGTGCTATTGTGACGACATATGCAATTACGATATAGTTACATGGAACGCGCACCGAATTTTTTCTTAAATCCAAATAAATTCGATTTTTCATATCTAAGAAGACACCAGAAATGCATGAAGGAAACACAATTGTCACCATAGGAGTAATGGAAGAGAGCAAACATAACATACTTTTGTGATCACCCCAATGGTTCGGGATCCTGCAAGTAAGAATCATACAGAATATGTTAGTGAGAAACTGCCCACAGCTTTCATTCTAAGCCTGCCTATGTAATCTGGAGAAGTGCCTGAGACTAATTCGCTTCTTCTAACACCAGCAGAACTAAGACACTATCACGACTCAGCATCAATTTTCTTGCCGAGTATTCGCTCAGTTTGATATTCTAAGCGCTCATAGTCACACTTAAGAGACACAGTTCTTCTTAATAGTAAAACAATTTATCTTAAAGAAGGACCAGGTGACAGCAAACGGACCATCGGGATCAGCAATGCGTGCCATTTGCAGTGCGTCCGAGTTCGCTAAATCTGCATTTGCTGGAGAGACTGCAAGAATGATGCAGGTCTCATGTTTAATATAGGATAAAATCATAGTCCGTACACGGGCTTCAATGTCATTGGGTTGATCGCCAACAGGCACCTTGGTAATCCCAGGGAGGTCCACCAGGGTGATGTTCAAAACATTGGGAGAGAAAATCTTCAGCCGAATTTGCTTTTCGGAAATTCCCTTGTTCGTTCCAAGCTCCCTGTCAGTCTCAGCCTGCAACCCAAAAGGTAGAAAACCTTCTATAAAACAACAAGACTGAACTTCAGGTTTCATTTGACTCTTGCCTGCAAATGATTTGTACAATGCAATAGCATACCCGAGCAGGTCAAATCCGCAAACCAAGCCGCTACAATGTGAAAAATGATAGCATCTAACTTCACCTGAATCTCTTTACGGATTGCTGCAAAGTCTGTAAAGCGCCGACCAGGAATGTGGAGGAATTCGCCCCATTCTACCAATTCAGTTCGGTCTTCAGGCCTTCGCGAGGTCTGCACCAGCTGTAGCACTAGAGGCCGTCGAGTACATATATCTGAACCTCTTGGCAAGAAGTCACGCCCTACAAGAGCCTCCAATACGCTAGATTTTCCACTACTTTGGCTACCAACAACTGCGACCTGCAAATCGCAAGTGTCTCGAGATGAATGCAAATAGAATATAATGGAAATTATACGCTAAAGGCAGAGTACTAGTTCGTGCAAATATAATCGCAAATTTTACAGGCTACTGAAAAGGCCATTCAAATTTCAAATACAAACCACAGAATTCACATTGGGTCCTGTACGAATCGAGGAACTAAACAGTCTGCATTCCGGAACACCTCTGAATTTGAGATACTGACTCGGTAGATTGGTAAAGTTCCACAAGTACATTCGTGCAGAATTAAAACATAGGTTTACACAGGTTGCATGTAAAGAGCTACTATGCCAAATCCGAATTTCAAAGTCCGAGGAATGCCTCTGAAGGTAAATGAAAATCTCCGAAGCCTTGCAGACCATCTCTTTGAAACCCTATTCTCAATCAGTAGATGCAAAACCGGAATCACTCCAGAAACTCCAGAAACTTCGAGGCTACTCCCGTGGCCATGTTTAGCTAATTGCATCGAATTTGGGTGTAATAACAGATAAACACGAAGGGAACACGTATGCTTACTTGCGGTAAATCGATAGTGGAAGCACTACCCAGCTGAGAGAATATGTCTTGGAGCTTGTTCACCAGTGGAATCACAGCTTCCCCTAGAAACGGGGAGGCAGCTGATGCAGGGGACGGTGGAGCTACACTGGACGGCGATCCAGGCACCGACGTTGGCGGCACAGCGGCCGCGGGCTGCGACATCTCGGACAGATTGCCTCCCTCCAGAGTTAACAACTTCGTGCCCTCCACTTCAGTCCCTTTTCGGTTGCCGAAGATCAAACTCACCAACGTGGCTTAGTAGAAAAGTGGTGAGCTCACACACCTGTCTCAGATTTCATCCTGAAACACACTGTATACGACTTAGTTAATCGAGACGAAGTTATTACGAGTCATCGTCCGCATTCCACCAAGACCTCCGGAGAATCCAAGTCGACAATAATAACACTTTCCAATTCCTTCTCCCCCCCTACCAAATCGGGCGAAAAATGAGATGAAGGTATGACCACTTATCCCACTAGAAGCATAGAATGGAAAACATGTACTAGCCAACATCTCGCAACACTAAATAGTCTAGAGAAATCAGAGGGGATGAGGCCAGCCGAGACTAAATTGTAACCCACAAAATGATGAACTACACAATCCCTACCAGTGTGAACATGGTAAAAGCGCAAATGCAGAAGCAAACGCAAGCCACCAAGTCTCGTACTCTAGGCATCCTTCACCAGGCGCTCTGCGAGAAAGTAATCAAAATCGGAATAATTGAGGAGATATGAACAAATCGATTCGCAATTCAGAGGCGTAAACCCCCAGACTCTCAAACCCTAGAAGAACCCCAGCACCCTCCCATCGGAAGAGGGGGAACGTCAGAATCCAGCCGTGGTCTCGGAATCTGTGGACAGAACCTCAAGATCCAACACGTAAAGCCCCTGGCTGCTGACGAAGCGCGAAACAAAATCCCAGAGCAAAAGCAATCCCCCAGCTCAGATAAGCTTGCGGAATGAGGCAGGAAACAGCAAACCTGAGAGAGGCGAAGACAAAAAGTATCGTATGGTACAGCCTGCGCGACCTGACGAGGGGCTCCTTACTACTCTCCGGCTCGCCGTCGAGAGGCAGAGTGGAGCGGAAGCAACCGAGGTGCAAAATTAGCCAGGAATTAGGGTCAGGAACTGAAGCTCCCGACTCCAGAGCCCGAACGGAGTGCAAGCTAGGGAGCTCCCGACCAGTCCTGAACTGCGAAGAAGAGAGACGCAGTTCCCCAGCATGGGAACACGCGATCCCCTGGCACCCTTTTGCTCGGCCTAGGTGGACGGCCGTGGTACATGTGGCTGCTTGCCTGTCAGCAGCTCAGTTGTTTCTCTTCGAATCGTGGCTTGAGTAGGGCTTCTTTACACTTCTGCAAAACTCTGAAATCTAGGCATTATGTACAGTTTTGAATGCAAGGTCCGAAATGCTTTCAATTTTTGTATTTTTTTAGATGAAGTTGTATCGCTACACTAAATAGTATATTTAGTGTTAGCAACACTATTTACGAACCATGACATTAAATATCATTTAGTAGGTAAAGCCTACTAAAGTAAGTAACATTAAATCTCATTTCTAACACTAAAAGTACTTTGTGGTAAATCTGAAATCTGAAGAAGTTTATATTTAGTGTTAGAACAAAAATTCCCAAATTTTGGGAACATAAGGAATGCTATGGTGATGTGGTCAAGTGACTGCCACGTCAAAAAATACTAATCAATTAATTAATTAAATTAATTATTAAATAATTGTTTTTTAAAGTAATTTTAAAAATAATTTTCTTGCTTTTATATACATTCTAAAGTTATTTGAAAAAAAAATTCAATTTTTTTTTCAAAATTCAAAAATTCAAACCAATAGGGGGCTGGTCTACAATAGTGAGAACAGTTTTAGGGAACCGTCTGAAACTGGGCACAAAAATCCTCTTATGTTTAAAACTACATTAATTCCTCCAAAGTTGAGATTTAGTGTTGTGTGCAGTAGGGGGGTAATTATACTAAATGTAATCCAAAACTAAATATATTATTTAGTGTATTAGAAATCTTATTATTATTGAATTTTTTTTGTAAAAATTTGAAATTCTTGTGAATTTTTAAGAGAAAAATGAAGAAAGATCATATCTAATATGGAACATACTAAAAAAATTGACATTTCCACCATGGATGTATATTATAGTGAATAACATCATAGTATAAATCAAAATTATCTTGTCATTCTAAAATTAGAAAATCAACAAGCTATGGTTATAGATCCAAAGTTTGTGTTGCTATAAAATATTGAAATTTTTAAATTCTCCAAATTTTCTAATTGGAGTAGACACTAGACTTGATAAGCTTATTAATAAGAATTACAACATCCTATGCTAGCATGCTCTTTAGGGGGTTGAAAAAACAAAAAAAATATAGGCTGAAAATACAAAAATCTTATAATAAGAGAACCTTTAATTGTCACAAAATTTACTAGAGGCCAAAGCAATGAAAGCATTCATGCCAATTCCATTTCTATAGTCAAATCTTCAAAATGCATCCTAATTGGTTAGCATAGGAGTCTAATTGCTTTAAAAATGGAAGTCAATGGGAGATGTTGGAAAGTGCGCCAACACACTTTTGATTCATGCAAAAATTGGAACCCTAATTGTTTGTAGTGATTCGTTGTTCAACCTCAGTTTTGTTGTCCAATTGATGCGAGTACTAACGAGTTGGCATTGCTTTCAGCGTATTAAGGTTGTATCAATTTGGGCGGATTGAGGAATTGTCGGTTTGAGTGTATGGACGAAGCAACTGGGAAATTGCATGTATGTATTTTAAGAAGCCATAATGTAGATGCTTGGCAAGCCAAAGAAAGACTAAAAAGCCATGAAAACTTGTAAACTTGCAGCCAAATTAATACTTTGGAATTTCTTCATGTTTATAATACTAACTGAAGATGAAGTTGTCAAGTTGGGTTGTGAGTAGCAATTTGCCAGAGAGTTGTCAATATGTCCAAATACATATTGAATAGAAATACAAGTGTTAGATCAATGCATTGACAAATTTTCTCAAAATTGCCTTCTACAGATACAGAACCGCAAGCTTACAAACGAGTTGAAGCAAGAAGAAGACCAATTGATAGTCAAGTTGTCACTGCGAGCCATGAGAATTATAATCAATTGCAAATATTGTATTAAAATTTCAAATGGATGAAGTTTCGGTCTAATTTCTCAACTCAATTAAGTCTTTGATGAAAGCTCTGTAAGTGTCAAATCGTAAGCCAAGAGAACATGATAAACTGGGAGTGGTCAGTTGTTCTGAGTCCAATTGTTATTTCTTCCTACACATGTTTCAGATTAAGTAGACTTAAGAGAAGAGGTGAAGAAAAACTAATAATTTAAAAGTGAAATTGCAACCTTTCTCATATTCCTTTACCTCTATTAGACTAATCAGCTTAAACTAAAGTCTAATTGCTTCGACTAAATAGAAGAACTCTCAAGTCTACTGATCAAAGTCTCTCATGAGGATTGTTAAGAAAACATGATAAATAATGAGAGAAAATTGCGAATTTAAAGCCTATTCATTTGTGTTCTTAGTCTAATGGCTACAAAATATCATAAATTTGCAAGAGACAAACTACTGAGAAAGCAGAAGTTTCGAAAATGAAAGAAGCATGAGTCTAGTAGTCTGGATATACTCTAACCGCCATTCATTCCAGACGGTTATAGACAAGATCAAGAAAGTGAGAGGAAGCTTACAAAATTTCCGAGTGGCTATTGGACATACTACGAGCAAATGACGGTAAGCGAGTAGTCTCATACATGGTAAGCAAGTCTATTCAATTTTCAAGCTATTATGTCTCTCAGATGAATTTGATTAGATTGCAATTGAGGAGTATGTATGAAATGTGAGTCAAATAGCCAACAATAAAAGTCTAATGGTCTCGTGTATAGCTACTATGGTGTACAACAGAGAATGAGTAGACAAGTAGGCATGATAAAATTGGGAATTGTCGAAGCTGATTGTTGAGAGACTGCGAGATCAAATTGTCTTAGGAGTCTAATTAAAGCCACAATTGCTAATTAAAATTAAAAGACTAATAGAATTGTTGTGAAGGAAAAATAAGAAAGAACATGATAAGGGAGTGAGTGAATTTGCTAAATTGCAAATGAGAGGAGAACAATTAGAACCCTTAACCTTACCACAAATTCAATTTGAAATTTCAACAAATGAGAGTAAAACTACCTGAATGATACAATCAAATTGTTGAGAGAAGTAAAGACCTAGCTCATAGACAAGTAGCCGAGGAAGTAGGAAAGACTATCCAAGAGATTGTGAAGCAATTCATCTAAACTAAAAAGAATCAAAACTAACTTGAGAAAAAATGAGCAAATTGTGAGTAATTGACTGTGTGAGTTTTGTTTGAAATTAATTTCAAATTAGTCATGCCTAATTAACTTTAAAAGATAAGGAAGAATGTGATAGGAATTTTGCTCTAAGTCTAATTGGTGTGTTAAAAATAAGGAGGAAGAAAAGATAGGAAGCAGTTTGAGACTATTTGATAGAAGCACAAGGAAGCAACTGAAAATCTGAGAGTTGGTCTTTAGGTCTAATTGTCGAGAGACTGTGAGCCAACCCAAGAGTTGCAAAGGCAGATTGACCAAATGAATTAAAATTTCAAATTGTTGAAGAGTGGAGAGGCTTGATTACAGAAAAGTCTAATTGTTTAGTCTTTTAGGTCTATAATAATTTGCTGAGCAATTTAGAGTCTAATAGACAATGATTATAGACTAATTGCAGGCAGCCAAGATGGTGAAGAAAAAGCTGCAACTAGTTTCCACAACCTTGTACCAGATCCATGGGGATGCGCTCAAGAAATATCAGTGTCTGGAGAAGATATTGGAATTGGCGGGACTATGGGGCTACGTCAAATTCTCTAGGCCCGATCCTGATCTTGACTTGGTGTAGCAATTCGTTGTGGCCAGTCAATTTGGCAAGAAGGCTGAAGTGTAGATCAATGGAATTACAATTGGACTTGATCTTGAGGTTGTCTCCAAGGTGCTCAAGATACCTGCAGGAGGGACCAAATTGTCAGAAGTCCTAGCCATGACAGGAGCAATAAAGATGGAATTATTTGGAATGGTTAGTGAGGGAGCACGCATGGTGAATGGGTGGCCAATTCTTACCATCAAGCCCCACAAATTGGAAGTTTGGATGGTTTTCTTAAACCAAAGGTTGGTTTCTTGCACACAATGTAGAGTTTGCTGAGGATGATGCTATTATGGCGTGCTATTTGGTTTGGTTAGGGACTCAAATCGACTAGAGTCAAGTGGTCTGCGATCGGATCAAGATGGAGCTTCAACACAAGAAGAAGAGCAATCCACTTATCTTGACCTCAATTGTCACAGTCCGAAAATATCAAAGCAATAAACTAGGAGGATAGTTAGTAGATTAGTTCAAATTTTCAAAAAATTTAGGTTTAAATGTGGGGATGAAAGACACTTAGAGTCTTTTATAGCCTAAGGATCATTCAACTGGAATGACTCAGGAGTTTATCCGGATCGGATGATCCATGAGTTCCCGAATCGGATTCCTTTAGTATCCGGAACAAACCTTCACGATGAATGGAACGGATCCTAGACAGACCGGTTACAATCTAGATCGGATCTAGATGATTTCCGGATGGACAGCACCTACGGGTCTATGCCGCCGACCTACGGAAGCTAGTGTAACGATTCGGGAACGTTGCGACGTTCCGTTGGAACCCGAGAACGGTGGGTACCGACTGGTATAAAAATCCCTTCACCTCACCTCATTTTCCCTTTTCGATTTGGCAAATCGATGCGTACTTGTATGCAGGTACTAGAGAGCGCGTATAGAGAGTGAAAGAGTGGTGAGAGTAAAGATCGGTTCTAGGTACAGTATAGGGTCGGTGCCGACCGCACCAACGGATAGAGAGTCGGATGGAGAGATGGCTAGTTCCTCCAATCCGAAAAAGATGGTGGTGACCGCCAAAGCCATTTTGTCGATCATCCCTTCCGATCCGCAGCATCGGAAGGAGCTAGAAGATGATCTGGTGTTCTTAAGGTGCGAGGGTCTAATCCGGCGCCCTTGGAGCATGAAGAATGAGGAAATGATTCAGGAACTCCTCACGGGAGTTCTGAATCAATACCAGTTGATAGTGAGAGGCAGGCCAACCACTTGGATGGCAGAGGTATGGGCGGAAGTATACGGGTTTAGGAAAACCGGATTAGGAATGGCCACCTGGAATAATAAGTTCGATACTGAGAAGTTTCGGAACCCGCCCCATTCAAAGGACAAATACGCCGTTCCGGATTGCGAGAATGACCGACATAGGAGGATGTTGGAATTCTTGATTCCCATCCTAGACCTGAATCCGGAAATGGGTGAAGGCCTTCCGGACTTGATGAATGTGCAAGTGTACACCGGGTTGAGTCCCAACGCGCAAGCGCGGATGTCGATGGATCACAGGCTACTGGGAGACACGTCGGTAATGAAGAATATCACCGACCTCAGACCAGATCCGAATGCAGCCGGGCCGTCAACAGCGCAAATGGATTCGCCCACGAAGAAGGCGACACCCCGGATCGATCTAGAGATTTGGATGAAGGCACTCTAGAATCCGGCCAAGGAGCATCCAGAGAAATTCGCGCACATGATGGAAGCTGCGAAGGTCCCTCACAACACCCCGGTCATCCCCGATAAAGGTGGGGAGCCGAGCGGATTCAAGGGAGGAGTGGAAGAGTCGGAAAGTACGGAGGCAGATTCAGACGAGACCTTGGAGGAAGAAGAGAGTGTGACTCCGCCAGCTCCGGTGATCAAGAGGCAGACCCAATTCGCCACAAAGAACACCCCACCCGCGAAGGCAGCAACTCGAAGGCTCTCAATGCCATCCGCGCGCACTTCATCAAAGAGGGTGCGCAAGTAGAGTAGGGAAGTTAGTTGTTTTTGAAATTCTGGATGAATGTTTCCGGAACGGATTTTCCACATGTGGATCCCAATCCGGAACTTTAGGAACAATTTGCCGGGACCTTTCCAGATATTCCGGTTGGGCTCCGATTGGTTGTATCGGATTTTCCACTACCTCGTTGGCATTCCGTTTTCTGTTTTTAGGCTTTGACTTTTGTTTTGATTTGGGTTTTTAAGGGGCAAGTAAGTTAGTTGGCCTGGCATTCCCTCCTAGCACATATTCAATTGTATTTCATTCCTTTCTTTAATCTGAGCTGGCAGGTGGACATTCCAACTTTGACTTTGTGTTTGAGTCTCTCTTGGTGTGTTTGCTTGGAGTATTGAGAGGTGAGAAGGACGGGTGAAGAGGAATTCGGATACTTAGGCAACTAAGATCTGAACTGAGTGACCAATTTCTTAAGACTTGGGTTTAGAATTGTGCGTAGAGCCTTTAATTTGCCGGAACGGTGATCCGGTGTGAGCCCAAGAGTGGTGTGGAGGAGGTTCCGGAACCACAGGGGTGGATCCGTGTGGAGTTAAGCAACTGCTAGAGGAAAGTTTCCGTCCACTGGAAGGTCTGACAACCATTGAGTCGACCCGCAGATCTAGGGAAGTACATCCTTTTGAACTTAGATGTTTTTGGATTTGTCATTGTAGTAAGGGTAAGTGAACGTAGTCCTGAATGACCTGCTAATTGGATCAGCTGAGATCCATCCATAAAGTTGTGAGGATCCGGATCTACCTGTACTACGATATCGGATATATTTGGGTATCTTGGTGTGATTTGTGTATTCTGTTTGAGAGGAGAGAGTGTGAGGTTTAGGAGTGGTAAGTCTCTACCCCTCTAAAGATTAAGAGAGGACCCCCTGAGGGTAAAACAGGGGCATCTAAAATCGATACTTGAGTGGTTGAATTGGAATCCGGATTGAGACGGATCTAGGAAAAAGGTGTAATCCGGATCCGGAGAAGGAATCCGGAAAGAGTTGAGAGACTGATCCGGATAAGTGTGATCCGGAACGAAAAGAAGGGATCCGGAAAAGTAACAGATCTGGAACGGAATCCGGAAACCAAGAGGTATTCCAGAAGAAGGTAGTAACTTAGGTGTTTTTGTGCTGGAAAATCTAGAAATCAGAAAATGCAACTATTAGTAACGTCTGGAATCTCCTGGGACGAGATTCCGTGTCATGTTATCACGTTTGGGTGTGATAAAAGTGCTTTCTGCTAGACTGCGCGTACGACATCAGCCATTGTGATTTCGGCCATTTGCAAAGCCGCCCAAGAGAGCGTTTCACCTTAGACGAGTTGACTACTATCAACTAGCCAAATTTCAGTAGAACCGAATGATTTTGGATGTAAGGCACCTGCCCCAGTCTCAATTTCCGTCAAATTGATTGTTAAGGGCAAGGCAGTAGAGGAGAAGGAACTAGAAGGACCTTACCAGACCTTATTGATGGAATTCAAAGCTTTGGAGATTGAGACTCAAATTGACCAAAAGGGGATCCGGGCACTGAGAGAGAATGAGACTTCTTTACGGGACAAGATGGCACAAATTACCCTGGAGCGAGACGAGTTGGTCAAAGTCTGCCGCACCACAATAGAGGAAGCAACTCGATTTTACCAAGAGCATGTCAATTTGATGAGATTTCAAGTAGAGAGCCAGAAGAAGATGGACTCCTTGCGAGAAGCCACCACCATCATTCGCAAGAACAAGGCACAAGTTCAAGCCGAATTGACGAAGCTTAAGGAGCAGCATCGCATTGCCATGAGTTGAGTTGATCAATTGGCGGTGGATGACTTGTTTCAACTAAGCGGAGCATCGGAAGAGAAGATTCAAGCTCTGAAGAGTGATATTTGACTTTTGACTTTGTCAAACGAGGAGTTGCAGCAAGAAATGGAGTAGATGGACGAGTTGGCATGTTCGCTTAGGCAAGCACTCTGGAATCAACAGTGTGATTTGCCACCGAGCTTTTCTCTTTTTCATTCTTATATGTTACAAAGTGATGTCTATCTAACTATTTTCGACCTAAGGAAGGGACAACTTGTCAGCCGTAGTCAATTTGAGGAAATGTGGGAGACGGCGGAGCAATTCGACAACTTACAAAACCTAATTTGTAAGATGCCCGTTCAAGCCAACTTAGAATTGGAAGATTGGACGTTATTGTTGCACCCAATTGCAAACGTGGGAGTCAGAGCCCTCCTCTACTACATGAACTTGGAGAAGCAATTGAAGATTCGCAGGCAAATTGACTCGGGAGCGATTTCTGGGCACAAGATTCAAATTGGCGACCATCGAGCCGAAATTGCCAGAGTGGTGGAGGACCGCGAGCTACGAATTTGCTGGGTGGTGGAGATGGCCAAACTACTCAGCCAATTTTACCCCAACAATGCGTGTAGTCTTGCAAGCATTTGCGAGGTTTTGGCGAGTTGTCTGTACTGAGAGGCGTTGGCAAGGCGGGGTGAATTCACAAATAGTCACTATACTTTCGCAATCTAGACTGCGGGGGAGAGACTACAGCACGTAGTGGATGAGATGAACAAGGGTCGACTTACCATGTCGGATGCAAAGTTGAGTGCGTTGGTCCATTTCCCGGTCCATTTACCTCCAAAGATGTATGTCCCAGCCAAGATTCTCAAGGTGGCTACTCCGATACAAGGGACGAAGGCAACTTGCCATTTCTTAGGGTAATACTACAAAATATTTGCCAACATGGATAAAGAGAGGCCAATTCTTCTTGGGATGCTTTGAGATGGCTGGTCAAAGATTACGGTGACTCGATGGAGGAGGATTTTCCGTGGGATCAAGAGTGTGACCAAATTTCCTCAACTTGGCAAATTGAACCTCCAACTACGGTGGTGACAAATGGACACTTCTGCCCTTGCCTTTGCAAGTATAAGTGGAACCCAACGACAGTTATAGACTCTGTGGAGTAAAAATGGCTCCGGATTCTCGGAGAATTCAATACCCCGAAGCAATGTGCTGAGGTACCACCTCTTCCACGAGCAACGTATCACCCATACCAACCCTGTCTGTTTCAGGGTTGCCATATTCTGCGACTTTTTGAGAGATATGTGTGAAAACCACAAGGTCATAATCATTGTGAACAAATTTGACAAGACAAGACCCGAATTTCACATTCTAATGAAGATTAAGTGCCAAGGTGCTCGTTCGCATAGATTGGTGGAGGTGATGGCTATTACCCATTTCCTCTACAGTGCCCTCTTGTCTATTGTGAATGAGTTCACGACTACTCGACACATAGCCACCAACAAGTGGCTAGAGAACTAGCGCAACAACAACATGGCGTTGTTGGAGCGGAGTGACGAAGTCCAAAAGGAGCTGGACATGTTAGACAATAAGCAAAAAGCGCACCAAGATAGCAACCGAAGCATGAGGCAGTGATTTGAATGACGAGGGCGTCAATCTGGTAAAGTTGGGGACTATGTAGACTTAAAATTTTGAATTTTTTTGCTTAGTTGGCTTAGCTAATGTGAATAGAAAATAGAATTAGTCTATTTCCCATGTTAGTGTGACAATTAGCATTAAATCTTGTGTGAAAGTCTATTTAAAGATTTTAATGGGCTAATACACTACAAGAGAATGGAGTCTTTTAAGTAGTGTCCTAGACATCATGTCTTTTAAGTAAAATTTTACTAAAAAGACTGTCTTTTCAATAAAATTTTACTTAAAAGACACATTAAAAGACATTACTTAAAAGACATGATGTCTAGGACACTACTTAAAAGACCCCATTTTCTTGTAGTGATAGACTTAGATTCAAAAGCGGGTCAAATAGGTAGTTAGAAGTTGAGAATTGAAAGGACATGTTTTCCAATTCTTTTCCTTCCTTGTAGACTATATGACAAGGAGGCTACTCCCATTCTCTCTCACTCTCTCGGTTATCTAGTTCTTGTCAAGTTTTGTACTTTGCCAATATTATCAATATATTGTAATTTTTGTAAATTGTCTTTGTATTCCAACCTCACAGGTAGTGGGTGTTGTGAATTTCTTGTGAGTGTAATTGTTGGTGGAAATTGATTAGGAGGTCATCCTATCAATTTGTGTGTGATTTATTTGTGTTTGGATTTAAGTTTGTTCTTGAATTAAATTGTGATTGGAGACTGTCAATTTGAGTATTGTGAGTTAATTTGAAGTGAATTGTCTAATTGGCGGGTAGCCAAATCAATGGTTATTGATTCAGTCAAATTTTTTTGAGTTAATTGTAATAAATCTAATATGTGTGCCTAATCGTTTGAGAAGGTATCTCAAATTTTTGGTCTAATTGATTGATGGGAGGTTATCCCAAGTTAATGTATGCTTATTTGTTAGTGGTTTGTGAGTGACCAGTTGTCTTGGAAACTGTGAATTCATAGTTGGATTTTGAGGATTCAGTCAATTCAACTATATATATGTTGAAATTATGTGTATGGTGTTATTTAATTAAGATAATTTGGAGTTTGCAAATAGAATTTAATGAGGGAAGATATGCTCAAACAATTTGCTTGATGGTTTGAGAAAGTATGCTAGATGTTGGAAGCAAATTGATTGTATCTTGAATTCTTATTGTTAGAATTGTCATATAAGCTCACAGTCGAATTTTCATTAATTGTTAAAATCTGAAATTAATATTTGAAGGAGTAATCTGATGGCAAGAATTTGTGCTTTGGGATATGACTCTAGAGAAACTTTTGTCTTCCATAGTAATCAAAATTGACTGAGATTATAATTACTATTGTAAATATTAATATTTGGGTGAAAAACTAATTTTCCTTGTCTTGTGAAATCTAAATTTAATATTTTAAAACTACAAATTGACTATTAATCATTGTAATTCTGAATATTAATTTTCATTCCTCAATTAATTAAATATGAACATGTAAATTGTGAGGATGGTTCAAAAGATAATATGTTTAGGTCAAATTGCTTGGACAATTAGATATCAATCAATTTATATTTGACTTCAATGAAATCTGTTAACCCCTAAAAGCCCAAGGGGTTAGGACAAAACACAAATGTGCTATAAAATATAAGAATCACAACTTTTTTGAAGTTAGTATCAAAGAAGATAATGTAAAGCACAACAAGTAGAAAGTATCCATACAGTCAAAGTAAAAAAAATGTTTTTAGATTATTTTTAAATGAATTTTGAAGATATAACTTCAAAAATTCACCAAAAATACAATTTCTATTTCCAGGATTTGAAATTTTTTTTGATTGGTCAAAATTATGGTTTTTATTGACTTGTAAGAAAATAAAAAGTATTTACTAATGAGAGCATTAGTAATTCCCCCAAATAGTAAGTTTTTCAACACTAAGCAATTTTAGACACTTTGTACTATTTCTCCTTTTTTTTGCTATAACTTTTTTTTGACCATACTGATCTTAGTTTTGAATATCAATGTTGAAAGAAAACCCAATTTTTTCAAAACTGAAAAAAAAAAAAATTTGAAAAAAGTTTTTTTTTGCTCGAAAATTCTGCCCGAAGTCAGGCAGCGACCAGAAAATGGTCGCTTGAGCGCTTAGGGGTTAAATTAATTTTGGTTGATTGATTATTAAATTCTCAAATAGAATTTATTAAATTATAAAAGACTAATTACTGAAATTTAATAAATTCAGCCTACTCGAAAATCTGAAAATGATCAATTTTTAAGAGCGGAAGAAATTAAAAATCATAAATGAGCAATTCAAGTTGTGAGGAATTTCACAAAAATCAAATGAATATCATTTGCATGTGATAAATCAATTTTCCATAATAAAGAAATTCAAATATCAAATTATAAATAAGTTTAATAATAAGTCAAAATTAAACACATGATTTGAACAAAGAACATGTGTATGACCACTTGACTTTGCCGAAGCCGATTTAAAGAAAGTCACCTTGAAAAATGAAGATGGAGATGCAGTGGTTGGTGAAAAGATAAAGGTCAAATTGAATAGATAAGTATTCAATCTTTTCATGCTTTGCATATAGACAAATTGTTAGTAAATATCAGCTTGATATTTGCATTTAATTTAGCAAATAGGCTAAATAATATAGAACGGTGTAGACTGCATATGGTAAAAGAAAATGGAAATAATAAAGGAATTATTCACCTAAAAGTTTAATTGTATTTGAAATATATAACTTGGCATTTTGATTAAGTTGATAGAGCATGCATTGGCAAATTGACCACCCTAAGACAAATTGACAAGAATATTTGACACGAGCCTACCACTAGACAAGACTATGACAACATTCATCGGGTCTTTTATATAATAGCATTTGGTAATGGACTGTGGAAAATTGACACAAAAGTGGATCTGGTTATTTACTCCCAAAATTAGCACATAAAACGACTTAGGTAAATATCCAAAACACAAAACAAGTGACCTTAGTCATAGTACGACAGACTTATTTGCCTTTCCTTGTGAAATTACCCCCAAATACTATTTGCCTTAGGTTTTGTTGAATAGTTGAAGTTTACACTACAGCCTGGTTGTGTATATTTTATTCTAAGAGTGGGAATAAAGCGCCTACAAACGTCAACGAATACCTAGAGGATACATTTTACTAACATTGAGTGCATCCAAGAACTTCTTGTAAGGCTAGGTTGCAAGTCCAAGCTAGTGTGACTATCAATGCCATTTAAGCCTTCACTATTAAAAAATTGCATTTTAGGTGTCATTAGCAAAACAAAACTTATCATGTTTTTTAAAATGTCATGTATTAAGTGATGAATGGTTGCAGAAGTGTAAATTTGATGTGATGTTGTAAAAAATATGTGCAACTAAATTCAAGAACAAGTAGATGGCACTATAAACAAACATGTTCTTAACAATGTTTAAGAAAAAAATTCAAGTTTTTTGTGACATCCAAAAAACATAGATTGCCACATCAACAAGAAGTCCATTTTGATCATGGATAAATTAGTGAAAATTAATCCAATTTTTAGTAAAATATTGACCAAAAGTAAAAAATTTAAGAAAAAGGTAGCTACATGGCATGTTTTGGAAAAGAAGGGAATGGATGGATGACTTGAATGTATAGCATGAATGACAATAAATGGTCTTTGTACAAGTGGAGTAGTAAGAAGAGAGACAATCCAAATGGGATATGTAAATCAACAATTGTATTCAAGGCAAAATGTCAAAAACAACATTGAGATGTTTGAAACAACATCTACATATCTGAAAAATATCGGCATGTTCAATGATCAAATTGCCATATTCTAATTATCCCATATCTTTTATCTTACCATGGGCAAAGAATGGATATAAATATAATCTCCCTTCTTTTCATTCTCATTAACTTTTAATGAAGTAATTCCTTCATTTTGTCATCAATATTTTCTCAATGATAGATGGTAATTGTTGAATTGAACAATTTTGTTTGTTCATTTTTTTTTTAAATTTTAAATTTATTTTTTGTTGACTTCGCCTTATAGGGTAGGGTATGTACTAATTGATATTTCAATAAATGTCTAATTTGATGTCTAAAAAAACACCATTAAAATTTTCAAATGGCAGAAAAATTTGTTAACAAAGTATATGATGTCAACATAATTTGGAGTCTACATTAGCACAAATTTGGGGGTCCTCATTAGCATAATTTGAATTTCACATCACTTTTTTTTCAAGTCTACATTACAATTTTGGTTAAAAAGATTCTAGATGAAAAATTGTCCAATGTGGCACTGCCCATCTCAAAAAGCTCTTATGTGGTCCTTAATATCCCTTCACATGTAGCCCTTTGCAAAACTTGCAAGACCTTGTTTTATTTGACGTCAAAACAAAATCCAAATTCAGATGCATCACTTGAATTTTGGCAAGTTTTTTGCCTGTCCATTACATCAGATTTTAGGAGACATCAACAATTATATCTTTTTGTGTTAAAAGAAATGCTTTGATAGGTTTTTCATGACATAAGAAAAAACTTGATTTTCTTATAATGGTTCTCTACATCTAAATAGACTTGACTACAATGACCCAACTTGCTAAAAAAATATTCAAGATGGTGTCAATACAACATCCAATCATTTTGTAAAGATTAATCAATACTAAAAAAAATAATTTGTACCACCATTTCCTTAATCGGAATTGTATTGAGTAGTTTCTACACATTTTGTCAACTAGATCCATGTATTTTTGGTATTCTTCTTTTTGGAGTATGGAAATGACCTCTTCTCGCACCTCTAGCAACCTCCACATGGCACTAGCAAGGCCAACTAGAGCAATACTTGTACTAAAAAATGACACTGATTTTGACATTATAAGAAATTTGCATTTTTGGTGTGGTTTTCAAAAAACACATCATGTTTCTTGAGAATGTTAAAGTAGTGAATGGCTATAAGAGTGTGAATTGATGTAATGTTGTGGAAAACATGTGCAACTAAATTAGAGAATGAGTAGATGTCATTGTAGAGTGTAGACGGACATGTTCTTAACAATGTTTAAAAAAACAAGTTCAAGTTTTTTTGTGACATCCCAAAAAACATAGACTGCCATGTTAATAAGAAGTTCATTTTGACTATGGACAAATTTGTAAAAATTGCTTTGGTCTATGGTAACAAGGTAACTATTTGTGAAAAATCTGGAGAAAAGGTAGCCACTTGGGATACTTTGTAAAAGAAAGGAAACGGATGGATGGATGGAAATGGATGTGCACCATTTATGGATGAAAAGAGAATGGTCTTTATAGAATTGGGGTGGTAGAAAGAGAGATCATCTATATAAGATATCTAAAGCAAGATTTGTGTTCAATGTGATATATTTGAACAATACAATTGAGATGTCTAAATCAACATTCTAATGTTTAAAATAACATGGAGATGTTTGAAACAACGTCCACATGTACAATTGGCCAAGTTTACATATTCTAGTTTTCCCATATCTTTTGTCTCACTATAAAGAGAGAATGAATATAAATATGACTTATCTTCTTTTTATTTCATTAACTTTGGATGAAGTAAATCCTTCATTTCACCTTCAAAAATGGTAGATGGTAAGTTTTTTTCAAATCTTCTTGATTTCAACAATTTTGTTTGTTTTTTATTTTTATTTTTAAATATTGTTTTTACAAAAGGCAAGTCTTGTTTAGTAACAATAATTTGTCTAATATAGTGTCCACATGAAGATCCTTGCATCAAGAAGAATGTCACTAAAAACATCTGTTTTCCATGGACACCCCTCTATTTTGTGTTCTACATTAGCAGAAGCCATGTCAGATCATTAGAGGTCCATGTCAAATTCTGAAAAGGTTTCACATTAGAAAAAGGTCAACGAGGTAATGGATGAAAAAATCCATATGTGGCACTGCTTACCAACATTGTGCTTACATGGAGCTAAAGTGTTTGCCACATAGAACATTTTGGGAACCTAGTTTGATCAAATTGTAAGGGATGTAAAAAAAAAGTGAAAATTTGGCATGTTTTTGATTTTTTTGCACATTTTCAACTTGTCCATTAAAACAAATTTTAAGAGACATCTACACAAATTTATTTTGCATCAAAATAGACACCTTCATGCCATTTTTTAGATGTCCAAAAATACCTTGATTTCTTATAATGTGAGTCATACCATGACAATTATATGGTAGCCACCATGTGTTTGCTTGAATGTATCTACTAGAAGATACTTGTTCTTGGATGAACACCCTTTGGCATTCCCATTAGCACCATAGGAAATCCTACATGTTGTCACTTAATTATTCCATTGGCATATATACCAAATTCAAGTAAACCATGAAACAATTGTAGAGACATGAAGAAGTTGTCACAAACAAATGTTTTGTGACCCAAATTTGTGGATCTTGGAAGCTATGTCCCTCCAACTACAAATAGATCAAATCACACTTTAATATACCGCAAAATGGATGAGATACACCCAAATTTGCAATGTATTTTCTTTCAATCTATTGTTTTCTAATGCTAATCTATTAATTACATGTAATTTAGTCATTTTTTTATTAGAGCTTCAAGTCATGTTAAAACTAATAGTATTTTGTTCATGAAAAAAACAAGAATTCTTTACTAAAAATCCAATTGTAGTTGAACTATTAATGTGTCAAGTTTTTCAAAAGACAAAAAGAGTCTAATTTCTAATGAATAATAATGTGATTGAATTCAAAAAAATCATGTGTGTATTTATTCATATGATAGATTGGAAAAGGATGTTTTTGATACAAATTAAATGTATTTTTATTTTCTATAATATTTAGAGGGAAATATTTTTGAATGTCTTTTTCAATACATAAAATAATCCAAATGATGATTCTGTAAATAAAAATTATATATATACTACCAGAAAATGGATGTTTTATGATTGTGAAAATATGACTGAGGATGACTGGCGACTAGTTACAGTCATATTTTGACCTTATACTTCAAGAGCGTATAGTATACATCCATTGGGAATACCAAATACTTCAAGGGAACGATAGGGAACACATTTGTGGGCACGGAGTCATATTTCACAATCATATTTTTCCTAAACATATTTTGTAGTCATATCTTCATAAATATTTGTAGACAAACTAATATTTTAATTTTAAGCTTATTTAGCATTCCATTGGTAATGCAATCTAATTGTCAACATATTTCTACTACTGTAAGACAAATTGTACTAATTGTTAATGTACAATCAAATAGGGGCATAAGGTGATTAGATAGTAAACAATTTAAATAGTCTTAGATATAAAAAGAGGTAAATAGAATCATGTCTTTTCAATATGAATAGGTGTCACCTCCTAGGAGGATATAGGCTAGTTGTCTTCTCATTTGGAAGCTCTCAGTTGGAGCACTATTGGTTGGAGATGGGAGAATCTAGTGTTTTTTTGTGTGTGTTTTGTCGCAGTCCGGAAATATCAGGTAAGTAAAAAAAGGAAGATAGTATATAGAGTAAGCTCAATTTTTCAAAATTTTAGGGTTAGATATGGCGAAAAGAAGATAATTAGGGTCTTCTTCCCTTGGGATCCATTTGAACCGGATTGACCAAGGTGAATTTCCGGTCTATGGGCATAAGTTTCCGGATCCGGATTCCTCAATATCCGGAACGGAACTTCCCGGAAGACGGAACTTAGAGAGACGGATCCGATGTTGTCAAGAACGGATCCGAGGTAGTTCCGGATGGTCGACACCTACGGGTCTATGCCGCCGACCTACGGAAACTAGCGTAACGGCCGGGGAACGTCGCGCCGTTCCGAGGGGAACTGGGAACGCAGGGTACCGACTGGTATATAAACCCTTCCTCTCCACTTCATTTTTCCCTTTTCGATTTGGCAAATCGAGGTACGGCTTGTGTGTAGGTTTTGGAGCGCGTATAGAGAGAGAAAGAGTGGTGAGCAGTAGAGATCGGTTCCGGGTTTAGTTCAGGGTCGGTGCCGACCGCACCGACAAGTTCCGACTCGGGCGGAGAGATGGCGAGTTCCTCCAATCCGAAGCGAGCGGTAGTGACGGCCAAGGCAATTTCGCCAGTCATCCCTTCCGATCCGCAGCATCGGAAGGAGTTAGAAGATGATCTAGTCTTCCTAGGGTGTCATGGGTTGATCCGGCGCCCTTGGAGTGTGAAGAGTGACGAGATAGTACAGGAAATCCTCTCGGGAGTTCCGAATCAGTACGAACTCATAGTGAGGGGTAGACCGAGTGCCTGGACGCCGGATATCTGGGCGAATGTATACGGTTTTGATAAAACCGGATTAGGTCTAGCTCCCTGGACAGACAAGTTTGGTGTTAACAAGTTCCGGAATCCGCCCCACCCTAAGGACGGATACTCAGTTCCGGATTGCACCAACGACCGGCATAGACGGATGTTGGAATTCTTGATTCCCATCCTCTATCTGAAAAAGCCTACCCGTGTCACCGTAACGGTAGCGAACACCATCTTCGGGTGTTTTGAGAAACGGATAGTCAACTGGGGTATAGTCCTCCAGTGGGTAGTTAACCGGCTAGCCGAGCATGTGGGACGGGAGAAGACCAGCACTATCAGCGGCTATCTCTTCCACCTGTACCACCACCATGATGTACTAAGTGGCCCGGAACTCCTCCGCTATGAGATGGGAGTTCAGATCCTCAAGTATGGCTTGACGGATGAGTTGGAGAAGGAGCCGGAGGACCCGGAAGACGAGCCGATGGACGAGGACCCGGAAGAGCAGAAGCCGGTCAGCCAGCCGGAACGAAAGCCGGAACGGAAGAAGTCCACAACGCCGGATAAGAGAGGACACCCAGACCCGGATCCACCCGGATCAACCCTGGGGAAGAAGAAGCGGAACCACTTCGACACCATCATCCGTCACGCCATGATGGCGCACGCAGACAACAACCAATATGAGGCGATACTCGAACAGATTGTCACGAAGCTGGGCGCAGTGAAGATCGAAGACATTCCGGAAATCCTCAACTGTCTTCCGACTCAAGAGGTGTTGCAGAAGAAAGACGAAGAGATCCGGAAGTGGGAGGACGTGGCCCGGAATCAGACGGATAAAATCCGACAGGCGGAAGATCTGGCCCGGATAGCTGAAGAGGGACGACGGAAGGCGGAAGAGGAGCGGAATGGACTCCAGAGTACGGTGACGTACCTGGAGAGTGATCTCAGTGTCGCCAACGGGAAAATCGTGGAAGCCACCTCCTTGGTCCGGAACCTGCAAGAGTTGGTGGCCCAGCCGGCGGATACGGTGATCAAAGCGAAACTGTTTTCCACCCGGCTAATGACGGAAGGGCACGTCACCGGATCGAAAGTCATCACCATCTTGGTGGATTATCAGGCCAAGATGGAAGGGGTGCTGAAAGAGATGAGGGCCTTAATAGGGGCTCTCAATCCGGAGTTGGGGGAAGGACTGTCGAGCTTGCTCAACCAGCAGGTGTTTACGGACTTCAGCCCCGGTGCGCAAGGACGGATGTCGACGGATCGAAAACTACTCGGAAACTCGCCGGTCGTGAAGAACCTCGGCGAGCTCGGATCGGATCCGAATGCGGCCGGACCGTCCAACACACCTACGGATCCGCAAGAGAAGAGGGCATCACCACGGCTCGACCTGGAGATCCGGATGAAGGCCATGGCGAATCCGGCCAGGGAGAATCCGGAGAAGTTCGCCCACATGAACGAGCCAGACAAGGTTCCGGGTAAGGATCCGCGCAGCAAGACAGTCATCTTGGATGACTCGGACAGGGAAGATAATCCGCCCCTCACCATCCGTGATGAAGTTAGGGGGCAGGGCGGATTTCAGGGAGTAGAGCATTCAGAAAGCTCCGAGGCGGATTCGGAGGAGACTTCGACGGAAGACAGCGGAACGCCACCAGTTCCGATTCAGAAGAGGTAGACCCGATCCGCCACCAAGAAGGCCCCCCCTCCCAAGGCAGCAACGCGAAGAAGTTCAGTTCCGCCCGTGGGCGCGACATCGAAGCGGGCGCGTAAGTAGGATAAGGTTTGAGTAGTTAGGTAGGCTTTTGAGATTTTGGGACGGAAGTTTCCTGGACGGATTTCCCGGATGTGGGCCCCGATCCGAAACTTTAGGGACAACTGACCGAACCTTTCCGGATAATCCGGTTGGGCTCCGATTGGTTGTTTCGGATTTTCTTTTGCCTTGTTGGCATTCCGTTTCTGTTTTTAGGCTTTGACTTTCATTGTTATTTTGGCTTTTAAGGGGCAGGCAAGTTAGTTGGCCTGTCATTCCCTCCTAGTGCATATTCTACTGTATTTTCATTCCCTTCTTTAATTTGAGCCGGCGGATGGACATTCTAGCTCTGACTTGTGTTTGAGTCTTTCTTGGTGTGTTTGTTGGAGTGTTGAGAGGCAAGAGGGACAGGTGAGGAGGAATCCGGATACTTAGGCAACTGAGGTCTGAACTGAGTGACCAGTTTCTTAGAACTTGGGTTTAGAGTTGTGCGTTTGTGCGTGGAGCCTTTAATTTGCTGGAACGGTGATCCGGTGTGAGCGTGGAGGAGGTTCCGGAACCACGGGGGTGGATCCGTGCGGAGCTAAACAGCCGCCAAGAGGAAAGTTTCCGTCCACCGGAAGGTCTGCCAACCACTAAGTCGATCTGCAGATCTAGGAAAGTACGTCCTTTTGGGCTTAGATGTCTTTGGATCTGTCGTTGTAGTAAGGGTAAGTGAAAGTAGTCCTGAGTGACCTGCTAACCGGATTGGCCTAGAGCTATCCGGGAAGTTGTGAGGATCCGGATCTGCCTCTACTGCAAAAACGGATATATTTGTGTGTCTTTGTGTGTTTCGTTTGAGAGAAGAGAGTGCGAGGTTTATGAGTGGTGAGTCCCTACCCCTCTAAAGATCAAGAGAGGACCCCCTGAGGGTAAAACAGGGGTATCTAAAACCGATTATTGAGTGACGGAATCGGAATCCGGATTAAGACGGATCTGGGAAAAGGTGTAATCCGGATCCGGATAGAGGTGACGGATCCCAAGCGGATCCGGAAAGAGTGGAGAGACGGATCCGGATTGAATTCCGGACACAAGGTTCCGGAAGAGAGTAGTAACTTGGGGTGTTTTGATCCGATAAACCTAGAAACCGGAAAACGCAACTATTAGTAACGTCTGGAATCTCCTGGGATGATATTCCGTGTCATATTATCACGTTTGGGTGTGATAAAGGTGCTTTCTGCTAGACTGCGCGTACGACATGTTTGTCTTGTGTATATTGTGTTAATTGACAAATTAAAGTGTATGAAGTTGTAGGATGTAATTTGGCTACAAATTGTCCCATTAAATTAGATATTTAACTTCTAAATCCCTAGTGAACGAACCTTTGCTACTATACTACAATAAAATTGACATTCCTATTAAAGTTGTTAATTTTTGTTTTGACATTTGGCGCCGCTGCTAGGGATTTAATTTGATAAATATTCTTATAATGGGTCATTGTAGTGTATTATATAATAATTGGTTAAAGAAGGATCATGTAAATAAGATAAATTATGTTGAAGGATCTTATGGAAATGTAAAGTGTCAATTAATAGATCAAAGTAAAGAAATTTATGATCTTAAAAGACAAAAAGAAAATTTATGTTGGCAATTGCAAAAACAAGATGACGAATTTGTAAATCTTCAAGCATATTTCAAGGATAAAAATGAAAAATTATATGAGCAAGTTGAAGAATTAAAAGTAGATTTAAGAACAAACAATGAATTATTGAATATTAAGCAAAAAGATAATGATTATTTACAAAAATGTCTTAGTAGTGAATTGCATGAAAGAAAACTAAAACAAAAATATATTGAGATTATGAATAATAAATTAGAAAATATGAAAAATAAAAAATTGAAAATGATATAGAATATGGAAGAAGAATGGAAAATTTGATTGAAGAATATGAAAAGTCTTTACAAAAAGTGAAAGGAGATTATGACTCATCAATTACAACACTTGAAGTTAATTTATGCAATACATCTAAATTTGGTGATCATATGATAAAACAAAATGAAGAACTATATGAATTGTTATTATCAATGGAAAAAAAGTTCATGAACAAGAAAAATTGAATACAAAATTGAAGAAGGAAAATAATGCTTTGTGCAATTCAATAGAAGATTTGAAACAAAAATTTGATAAGGCCAATATTGAAGCTTCACATTTTAAGAATCAAGATGTTTTGAACAAAAATCTTATAAATGAATTAATTGAAGACAATGCATTACTTAAAAATAATTTATTTGTAGCTTTAAAGAAAAATGAGGATACAATACTTTTGGTTGTTTCTTTGAAATACCAATTTCATAAGTGTCAAAAAAATAAACTTTATGAGAATGATGAACACTTACAATCAATTGAAAAAATAATCATAGAAAACAATTTTGTTATTCCACAATGCAAAAGTTTAAATATTGGTAAGATTTTATTAAAAAAAGACAATTCAATTCCTAAACAAAAATTATGCCATATTTAACTACTTTTGGACTTTGGTGTTAAATTTGGACTTTGTCATGGTACTATCGGGAGATTTTCAATATAAGTAGGGTTTTAGGATTTTATATTTTTCAGTAGAAGTCGGGTTTAGGGGATTTGGGGAGTTGGAATACATCCAATTTCACTAAGTTATATGTAATACTTGAGATGAATCATCGGGAGATTTCTCGATCTAAGGGAATATCACAGTATGGAGGTTCTTGGAGTTCAAGTAATTAGGGAAGTACACCGAACTTCATCAGGTTATATGTAATACTTGAGGTAAATCATCGGGAGATTTTCCGATGTAAGGGAACAACACATAATGGAGGGTCCTAGTGTTGCGAGAAACCAAAGACTAAACCTAATTGCAACTCACATAAATCTAAACAATTCTCTTGTCCCAATTGGATTGTACCAAGGCAATGAACTAGGGATTACTTCAACTCACATAAGTAGCTTTACTTCAGGGTTCAGTGGATTGGCATTTGAAAAGAGAGGTCGAGAGATCTCCGGATGCAATTCCCATAACAATACAAGAAAATGTAGTGAATGACAAGGCTAAGCGGAATCCAAACATTTGGTACACCAGAATTACTTACAGTTCGAAGGAGAACAAAGACTCAACATATTTTATTAATTTTCATACCAGAAATCACAAACAGGTGCCTATATAATAACCAAACTAATGCACTTGATGGTATTTTACTCCCCTTATATTCAATTCTGGTCCCATATAGTAGGGACATTGCAATTTGATAAGATCTACATCATCTCCTACATGTATCCACGGTCCTATAACGCGTGGACGTTGCTAGTTCAGAGGGTCTACCTCAAGCAATGCAATAGTTTGATTCCAAAGAACCCTACGCAATGGAGGACTACCTAAAACATACTCCACCATTGCTACACGATTCGGATAGGGGTCGTTCTTGTCAGGAGTTTCGACACTGGATATGAAAAGGAATCGGTCTATAATATTTTGTTGTAAAATACGTCGAACAAGTTCCGACAAAGTTGAAGCACGCATGCATGACCACAAGCCACAGTGAGAACTTTCAACAAGATATTGAAAAAATTCGTTAAAACCATCCAATATGTTGATATCTTGAGGGAGATCCGCAACACTACCTTCAACGCACAGCGCACCAGTCAATACAACAAGCAGCGCCTTCTGCCAAGACCCATTCACTAGTCAATTCTACATGCAGAGGAAGACCTCCAGTCATCCGGAGAACTCCCGATAAACATGTGTGACATATGAGCTTAAGACAATCGTGACTAAGAAGTGTACAAGACAATGGAGTATATAAGATGTACATGGAGGAAGTCATACTTAGACACATGTGACGCATAGGTTCCTGTTCAAGATAGTAAACTTGGAATTCATTTCTAGGACATTAAATCGTACCAAGGGACCTAGGAGACCGGTTGTAGGGTCGGGGAAAATGCAGATATTATTCACTATCTGCAATTGCCTATGAACCATTAAAGTCATAAATTAGTGTATGTCTACAAAGGCATCACTGATTACCAATAAAAGTTCAACGTAATCAATAATGTTCTGACCGTATTCCTCTCGTGGTATAAATAACGCAAACGCAAGCAACTAATAGCGGGAGATCTCCAGATGAATCATAACAGAGGAAGAAAAAGACTTGGATGTCCCACTTCAATTTAAGAGTACAGTAATACTCGTGTAAATTCTCATTTTAATTACATACAAGTTAAAAATACAGATGCAATGGAATGTCAAACACCTGTCTATATACAAGTTCCACCAGGTTCCAAAATTCCACTAAACTAAGGCCGCAGAAAGTACTGTACATCTACAACTGTGCACCAGTACATCACATGAATAAGCATAACTAGGTATCCGGAGATCTTCGGATGAAGCCACCCTTTGAAGAAACTACAGTCCAACCACTACCTTCAGAATCTCATGTCCCTCCCTCGAAACCGCATCTATAGGACTCTGACAGCCATCCAATGGATTGTTCCTCACAAAATGAACCACAGCTTCGTTTGATTTGAATAAATGGTCAAGCCACGGAAGTAGATGCCCAGTCAAGAAATTGTCCTTTGAATCACCTTTCCAAGTCTGTGGAAAGATGGCGTTATTAGAATCATTAAGAAGGTTTTTCATGGGACTGTCATCAATCAGAAGTACGTTCTCTGTAGATGACAAACCAGCAGTCTGCGTGTAGGTGTTCAGTTCTTTTAAAAAGGTTGGTTTCTCAGGCTGCTCTTTGGTCCTATACGAGGATTCCGCGCAATCAACCTGTGAGAGGACATGGACGTCATCCTCCCCAAAAGAAGTATCTGCTAGCACGGTTCTTAACAAACCCGTCATGGTACGGTTTGTAACACTGCTCCAGAAGACTACATTTGCCCTGGCATACAACCATTCAAGGAAAACTGTGACACCGGGTCTTCTTTTTATGTGGTGTTTTTTCTTGTAAAAAAACCTGTGTACGAGAACTCCGTTCATGTCCAGGATCACTGTATACCGTCGGGGGGATACCTCTATAGACAGCGTACCCTTCGTCGCCCCATCCCCTCTCACATCTGCCAAAAAAAAGAATCATGATATAGTTAGTGACACCCTAAAGAACTGCTAGCTACACAAAGAGAGAAGACCCATCCCATTAAAAACATTCATGCCAACTGAAGTACCTGTATCGGTAACCTCTTGGGCCACCACTCCTTGACCGACGCCGCCTACCTGAGGCAAACGTGCAGCATCCGAACCTTCAGGCTCCTGTGCAGATACAGTGTCCTGTACACGGACAATGTCATAAATCGTTTGGTAAGTAGAACGAACTGCCAGTCGACAAGCTTCAATGTACCGAGATCTCCTATCGCTGCCGCGAGAATCTAAACTCATACTTGGAAGAAGACACACGTCTTGAAACCCGTCCCTTAATTTACACACCTCCTCTTTTCCCATGACAACCACGGTTACCCCCTTCCCGAGCTTCACGGGTAGATTATCTGAGAACACCACAGGGACTCCAGGGTTGGTGATTGTGACATCCTCCTCCACCACTACTGTCACGGCCACTTCCGGACTCAGGGGGGGCAAATCGGTCATTGCATCATTCCGAATCTCCTCAGCCATCGTGGGAGCGGAGTTGAGTTCTATGTCCTCTGCCATCCGGAGATCTCCCGATAGATTGCTAGTGAGGACCACTTCTACATCGTTCATCGGGAGATCTCCCGATGCAACGCCACAGCAGCCAACATGTACATCATTTGTCCCTTTATTCAAGGATTCATGTTCAATCTGTCCGACGGCTTCAACAGAGGAATCTCCCTTCTCTGACTGGTTATCCTCAAGAGCTTGGCTAGCAGAAGGCACTGAAGGAACTCCTCCTCTGGAACATGAAACCAAGATTGTCGCAGCATCCACGACTCCAGGGTTCTCTGCTTCGAGGGCCGTAGACTGCTCACCTATAGTATTAGATAGCGCACCATCCCCTCCAAAAGTTGAGCCACTTATCAACGACTTCACACTTCTCTTTTTTGTGAGTCGCTTTGCCTTCTTGGGGGCTGAGTCTGGGTTGGGTCGCTTTGGATTCTTCAACTTCTTTGGACGAAGCGGCGGCTCTGGAGACTTCTCCTGCCATGCGCGCAAGAATATAGACAGTCAGCCACATCAGGAAACATGAGAAAAGAAAAGCTAGCATCCGGATATCTCCCAATAGATGAGTAATAGAAAATGAAGACAAACCTTCAATATCTGTAATGGTCTACCAGTCTCCTCACTATGTTCAGAGTACTCCGCATTTGAAGGTTCCGTAGTCTCATGCGAATTTGCATCGTCAATGTCTACTGGATCAATAGAGCCTTGAGGCACATCACGTTCAGGTGGAGCATCTTCGGCGAGATTCTTCTGGACTTCATCCCAAATTTGTTTCCCTACGACTCGTGTTCCATCAGTATCCTCTGATTGAACTACCTCCAGCACCTTCGCACGAGCAATCTGAATTGACATCAAAAAGGCAAAGTTAGAATACTAATGATTACAAACCTTCTGAGGAAATAAGCATCCGGAGATCTCCCGATAGATGAGTCCTGGGTTGAAAATTAATATCATACCAGTCCTAGAAATGTAATCTCCGGCCCACCATTGACATTTACAATCACCATATTGTCATGTATATGATGACGGAGAAGCGCAAGAGGAGTCGTAATCTTCAACCATGGTAGACGAGGGCGCTTCCAATACGTGTAAACATCCTCCATGTCGTCCGAGACGTAAAATGGCTTCATAGGAGGATTGATTCCAAGGAAGAAGCATGAGAAACAATCCCTCCGACTTTGGCCCTCATTGTACCCAAATAGATAAACTACGAAGACATTGAATCTTGTCCCAGTAGCGGGCCTCGGAAAGCTGTCACCTCGCTTGGGGAAATAGTGGATTACATGATAATCCCATATCTTCTTCTTCTCTCGCCTACGGGCGTCCAGATGAACGAGTATCTCATGGAAGCCTTCGGCATCTGTAAAGAGAACAGTTGGGGACCTAGCTAACAGTGTATTCTGACTCGCATCACTGAACTCTAGTGCTTCGAAAAGTCTCCTTAGCTTATGGTCCTCCAGTTTCTTTGCCCCTAATCCAGTCGCTGTTGCTTCGAAAAGAAACCAAATGTAGAGATGCCTTTTCTTTTCTCCACGCCAATTCTTCACAACAGGGTTAGCGAGGACGCCACTAATGTTCCAGTTGCTCTCGTCCATGAACATGCACATGTAAGTATCTTCAAAAGTGGATGCCAAAACCGGGCTGACTTCAATTCTTTCATCAGTACTCATATGTGCCTCCCACAGGTTTCTCAGAAAGCGGGGACAATCCTCGGGGTCCCATGTCTTGTTCAGAGCTTGCCCCCGCCCCTTAAACCATTCCTGCCCTTCCTCATAGTCATTCATTTTATGAACCCACAGCTCCAGATCACGGCGGCTGATTTTCTTCTCCTCCGCAAACGCATCCCACTGATCTGCAATGTATGGGATGTACTCAGGCCTCTTGCTTGGAAGCGGATGCGATTTATACTGGCACATGAGCTCGTTCTTCATAAGTCTAACCTGCTTCTCCATAGCCGCTGCTTGAACGAGGGTAGGGAACTTCTGCAGAGTCTCTAACGATTTTGCCTTAGAGCTCTTCATCGATACCTCCTTGCTCTCCACCAGGGTCGCCAAGTAGTTCACATCCTCTAGACGAAGGCCGTATAGAGGCCTGAAGTCATTTTGGAAAAGCGGCTTCCGCTTGGTTTTTGGACCTCCGTAATCTCCAGCACTATCAGGAAGGCGTTGATTGATGTAATTCTCCTCAATTTTTATCCACCTCGTCACATCGTCATCGTTTTCAAGGAAAAGAAGCGGAATACGCAGGTCTGCTGCGTCATTGTGCTTCACTCCCGTAAAGATTGCGTTCATTACAGGATGGAACTTCTGTACAAGGCCCACGTCAAAATCAGTTAGAGAATCACGGACAAAATTTTTTCCACGCAGCAACAACTATTGAGAGATCTCCCGATGCTAATAGCCCCCCACAACTAATGTACAAGTGAAAATCCTTTCCAAGCAGCAGCAACTATCGGGAGATCTCTTGATGGTAAGAGCCCCCCACAACTAATGTACAAGTGAAAATCCTTTCCAAGCAGCAGCAACTATCGGGAGATCTCTTGATGGTAAGAGCCCCCCACAACTAATGTACAAGTGAAAATCCTTTCCAGGCAGCAACAACTATCGGGAGATCTCCCGATGCTAAGAGCCCCCCACAATTAATGTACAAGTGAAAATCCATTCCATTAGAGGGATGGGGTACTCCTTACCGCATACTCAGCCGAGTGAACTCTCCCATTCAAAACTGGTTGTGGACTATTCATATCCCTCCATTTCACTCGAGCGTTCAGAAGTTGCTGTGTGAAACATTGCTCCCTCTGTTGACCAGCTATGTTTTGGTTCAGTGACCGGGATAGGTACACAAGATCGTCACTGCCATGAGTGGTAGCACTTACCAGGGTTGCTAGCGTGTGAGCCTGTGAGCTTGTGAGCCTGTGAGCAGGAACTTTTTTTTGTTAAAAAAGAGGCAAAAAACCTATAACCGTGGATGTACCTATGACCGTGGGTGTAAATATTGTATACTGTTTTTGGAGTGGTTATTTTTGGTTCAGGCTTTAGGGTGACTGTAAAACCTAGAATTCTAGGTAAGAATTAGTAATTACAAATTTTGATTGCATGAAAAGTTCATTGTGCAACATGAAATTCATAACGCCTTTGGTTGCAGGTGGTATTAATTTCCTCACATTCAATATTTTGGAAATAGATAGTAATATAGTATTTCAAGAAAGATAACGTGTATATTCTACTTCCTATTTTTTTCCATGTAGACCTAATTGGAGGTGACTATTCATTCCACTTCCCCATTTTTATTCATGTACAACTATTAAGAGGTGACTATTTATTGTACTTCCCATTTTTTTCATGTGGAGGTCACTACCTATTCCACTTCCCTTTTTTGTTTCATGGACACGTATTAGGAGGTTACAATCTATTCTACTTCCCTTCCTATTTCATGTAATCTTATTTGGGGGTTTAGGGTTTAGAGTTCCACTTCCCATTTTTTTTATGAAGACCTAATTAGAGGTGACTATTTATTCTACTTTCCATTTTTTTTATAGGGACCTAATTAGAGTTGACTATTTATTCCACTTCCCATTTTTTTTAAGGAGACCCAATTAGAGGTGACTATTTATTCTACTTCCCATTTATTTCATGTAGACATATTTGGAGTTGACAATTTATTCCTCTTCCCACTCTTTTTCATAGAGACGTAGTTGGAGGTCACTATTCATTCCACTTCCCATTTTACTTATATACTAGTATTGAGAGGTGACTACTTTTTCCACTTCATTTTCTTTATCATGAAGAACTATTTGTAGGTCACTATATATTGCACTCCCTAATTTTATCTATGGAGACCTATTTAGACGTCAGTATTTATTGCACTTCACTTCGAGAAACACACTTAGGGTAAGGCCTTGTAATGATTTCTACATGATTCAATCTCATTAATACAGGATTCCATAAAGTTTTGGGGATGCAAATTTCTATGTGAAAGGCTTCAAGGTTCCGACCCCAAACCCGTAATAGGCATAGAGGCATACTTTGTTGAAGGTGAATTTCGTTTTGACAATCAATTTTTTTAACTTACACTGTGATTCCATTTTTTTCTTTTAATAATTCGTTTGGGGTTAAGTACACTTGTAAAGAACAACTACAGTAATTATATTCTTTTTGTAGGATCAAAAGTGTAATTCATGTTATGTAGTTCAAGTTATGGTGTTGAAAACCAAGATTGAAGGTGGAATAAAGCAAATAATATTTAGCCATAAAAACAAACCACATGTAGATGTAAGAGAAAAAAACATATAGCCATAAAAACAAACAATATATAGCCATAAAGCACTCAAATCCAATCATACGGAAAATCCAAACATACCAAGCTAACTCATAAGATATGTCAATCTTATAAGTCTAATTTGCAGTAGACTCTGTCGCAGAATCTCTATCACTAGAAGACTCTGAAGTCTCTCTACCCTCAGATGCTGATCCATCTATGAATTCTAAGACATTTAGAGCGTAAGAAGGTTTGCGTTGTTTGGGCTTAGAAGTACCAAACTCCGCAAACGCTGATGCTAGTTGCTCTGCATAGATTGGAAGGTCGAATGGCTTCTCAGGGCTCAAGATGAGTCTTCGTCTCTTCTTCACTTCGTCCTCCACGATCACTCCATCATTGCTACACATGCACCAAATGCATTGTTAAATCCAAGAAACATTCCAAGTACAATGAAAACTAAAAAGCCTTAAATCGAAAAACTTACTTACTAGCTTTAGGGCGCCGAATGAATTTGCGAGGGACAATTACAACAGCATCTTGGTCTTGCGATAAAACCACAGTTGTCGCATCCGAACTTGGAGCCGTGGTTATTGGTGCATCAACCTTCTTCATTGGCAAAAGAATGTGCTGGAAAATCCTCTTGTCTTCTTCCAACGCAACAATATGCCGCCCTGTTACTCGACGCACAGTAATAGATGCACCTGTCACAAACCAAAAAGTGAATGATTTGTGTAATTGTTGACTGCATAAAATGGAGAAGGTTTAAAGACATTCAAGAAATCAAAACTCACCTGTAGATGCAGTGCAATCAAGTACTATATCTCCTTCATCAGTGGTTCCTTCGATGATGAACTGCATGAATCGGGCGTCCTTCTCTCGAGCTCCATGCCATGGCATTCGATCCATGTCATTCATCAACATGGAGTCCTCCGTAGTGTAATTCATGAGCAGGTCATCGCGGCGAAGGTCAACCTTCGCCTTCAGCATGGTCTGAGAGCGCCTGAATTCAAAATTTGATTTCCCTTTGTCTCCTAGATGTTTCACTAAGAGAGTGATGCCAAATTTCAATGTCTACAAACACAAACAGAGCCCACATGAGAACAAGTAACAATCAATATAACAAATTCAATTCAAAAAACCATTTGAAACAAATGATGAAGTATTACCGTTTGCTCTGGGTGAATTGCCGATGTAAGATGCATCTGATTCATGCCCATCTAATCCTTCTTCTTCTTGATGTTTGGGTACTCCTGAAGAAGTCCTGCAATGGTTTCCAAGGAGTCTTGGCCCCAAGAATGGAACACAACAATGCAGCCGTTGTCCTGCAAATGTTTCTGTGCAAACGCAAGAGCTTGGTAGATGGTAAAGTATTCCTTATCTGCGTTCCAATAAGGAATGTGCTTGGAGCCCCCTATGTCTGGCACCGGCAAGTTCTCCTGGCAGTCAAATATCATGAGATCAAATCCCGGATGCCGATTGACCACTCCATCATAAACCCGCGCTTTCCCTACCACCATCTGCAAGTGCATTTCTTCAATATGTGAGGACTTTATGAATACAAGTACAAACAAATACTCATTCATTTCTCCAATTGAAATGCACAATAAAATGATTGTAAAAATTTACCTTCCACAAGAAGTCCAAGACTTCAGTGTAACAATTCGGTCCCCGAACCTCTTCGTTGTCTACTACTTCACCAATCGAGACATTCAACAGTAATTCCTCGGAGTTGACATCGTCATCATCTCCAAGGGCGATCACTTGTGTCCCTTGAGTGATTACCTCTTCCGTGAAGTCTAGAAGTACAGCCTTCCTCTTCATCCCGCCCTGAGAAGCACCTTGCATTTGAGAGCCTTCATCCAATGTTGATGAGGCTGGAGCGCCACTGCCATCTATAATTTTCTTCCCTTTTGCCTTATCCTTATCGTCCTTCTCTTTCTCCTTCTCCTTCTCCTTCTCTTCTAACTTAGCAAGACGCTCAGCTTCTTTCTTTTCTTTGTTCTCCAATGCCAACTGAATGCGAGCAGCTTTCCTTCTGTCATTTGTGTCCCTCTTTGCAATCGCCTTTTGCTTCTGCTTTGCAGTGAGGCCAACAAATTCATCAACCTCCATAGTGACAGCACCAATTCCCTCCAGTGAGTTCCGCAGCTCCACCTCAGACGGATGTGTATACGCAATAGGGCAGTCAAGGTACCATCCTCCACCACTTAGATGAGCCGTGGTAAATGTGCGAATTTGATTCGCTGTAAACATGCAATCCACCGAATTGCGGTCAAGAAATCCAAACAGAAATGGAGGAAGGTCTGCTTTCTGAATTGCGCCTTTTGCTTCTAGCTCATACTTGAAATATCTGCCATGAGCAAACACAAGGTTTGGAAGAGAATTTAGAGGACAAAAATTTTTAAATCTATAATATACATGGACAAAGGGAGTTGTCAATGTCCACGAAACCCCCAAAAAATTTTAATATTTCATTGAAAAAGTAATCAATACAGTTCAAGTGAAGAAAAGTAGGGGGTCCCGAAGGTACCTCTTGGACATCCGTCGGATCCGACATATGTCTAAGAGGTATTCCGGGGACCCCCAACATTTTGAACTTTCATAAAAAAAAAATTTCCAAGTCATCCAGAAATTTATTCAAGTCATCCAAAAACTAGTAACATAAGTCAGTTTTGCAATATGAATTCTTAAAGACAAAAAATTATACTGCAAAACTCACCGAAAAAGAACCCTTCACACAACATGATTGGCCCCCTCGAAAGTATGAAAGTTGTCGCTTTTCTTGAAGTAGTTCGCTCCTCTCAACTGCGCCAAGAAACCTTGATCCCAAATCTTCGTTCTCCATCCTTCCAGATAATCCAATAACGTCTGTGGCTTTGAGGGAAGGTTCATGTTGATAGAAATGTTGTCCTGTCTTACAACCGCCTCAAAGTATTCCAGTGCTGCATCCTCAATCTGAAATAACCATTCAACAAATAAAAATCCATTTAAAGGTGACAATCGAGTCTCAATTTCAAAACACAATCATTCTTATAAATGAAATGTATAAATAGAAAATTATAGAACTCACAATGTGATGATAAGGAATGCTTACCCCAGCATACTATACACAGCGATTCAGAAATGGACCAAGCAATAATTCAGATACTGGTTTCGGTGGAAAACGCTTTGTTTCACGTGAAGGGATGGAAGAATTCCACCACTTCAAAATCTTGATTTTGTGAGCTGGAGTAGTATTGCAGGTTGCAATCATCTGCAACTTTTCCAAGGTCATCTCTGGAATCTCATTTGAAACCCAGTGCTTCTCCACCTACACCAGAAGAAATAGAAAATTAGATATGTAATGAATTTTCAAGTGAGATTGTTCAATACACTTTGAAATACATAAATCACTTACTTCTTCCATGAATCCAGGCGTATTAGCTGGATTTGCCACTGCTAGCAATTTGGACATCTTGACATTCAACTTCCTAGTCCTTTCTTTTGCCCCTACTCTCATTGCCTCTGCAAGACCTAGTGCAGTCTTCTTATCTTCGGGTGTGACCTCAGTGTACTTGCGAGCAGCTGCGTCAGCGGCTTGAGAAATGTCTTGCTGGAAAATTGAGGTTCACAAATGACTTGAAATCAGTATAGAAAAAAAACCATCTGAAAACATAAGGCAATAATAAAAACAAAGAAATAGAACAGAAATTTTCTTACCCGGAAAACAAAGGATGTGAAGACTTTTTGTGGCATAGAATACCACGTCTTCTTTGTTTTCGGTAACCCACACCGCTTTAACTCGGAAGGCCTCAACATCTCATTGAACCGCTCAATAGGTAACAAACCATACTTCTGGACTTGATATATCTGGTGTACCAGATTGGTCTTCACATGTGAATCTTCTGTAGATCTGTTATACAAAACACATCTTTCAAAATTGGGTACACAAAGAATCCAAATTTTGACATTTCTAAGAAATTATGAATTCAAAACATAGAAATAAGAGGTAAAGAAATTGCATACTTCTTAATGTCATGCATGACATGCATGACAAGCTCAATTCTGCCCTTCGTCTCCAAAATAATGGAATCCACACACCAGTGCCATTTTGGATCTTTGGAGTGCCTCCTGGTGATATAATTCATCCATGAGATGAGGCGGTGGTTTCCATCACAGACATAAAACTTGAGGTTCTTCAAGAACCTCAACTACTGATGGGACTCCAAATGGGCAATAAATGTGTTGTTCTTCTCCTTCCAAAGAGGATTCCACTTGTTCATCTCTTCTTCTGTAAACTCCGAGCTCTCCCCAGCTTCATTTGTGGTGGTCACATAGAAAACTGCTCCACCGTCACGATAATCCACTGCAAACTCGTGCTCAAGCATATCCAGATCACATTGAAGGGTAGGTCTCACCATTGGCATAGACACCATTCGACATAGCGGTATAGAAAGCCGAAATAAGTGATCCGGCTTCATCCTAAGGCTTGATATAGTGTTAACCGAATCCCCCTTCTGAAACTGCCGCAAATCGTCCTCCAATAAGTCTTTGCCTTCTTCTTCTATGAAGTCATACAGCACATCTTGGTCCATTTGTCCCCTTCCAGGTACTGTTGGAATCTCTTGTTGAATTGTCTCTTCAGTGTTTGGAGTCTGAAGAATGATGTCTTTAAGAGAAAGGTTAACTGGAGACACATCCATCTGCAAAATGAAAAATGAAATGAAGGTCTAGAAACAGAAATATATGAAGTAAAAATCTAAATCAATTCAAGACAAAACACATACCTCTATTCACTAAATCCACAAGTTCAATGAGATATAGTAATAAATAATATTTCGAAAGGTTTAAATACAATATATGCATACACATATAAGAAATCCAAGTGCACTTAGTCTATCTCTACATCCTCCTCTGAGTCTGAGCTTAAGTGAATGAATACTGGCTCCTGTGGACCTGTAGGACCGCTACAAGCACATGTACAAAACTCTTGTAGTAATGGACCGTCCACTGTGATGGAGGTTTCAGCCTCTGAGCTGTACTCTGTCTTAGAGCTCTCCGGAGACATAAACCTTCCTTTCTCAAATTGAATCTCCACAAGCCTCGCAAAGTGTCTATGACGATGAGACCTGATGTCACTCACCCGACTCATGACTGAACTCTCAAATGCGTCTACCGCTCTCTCCGCTGCCTCCATGACATCATCAAAACTTACCAAGTCTTGCTCTGGAGCTTTGTCTTCCTCTTGAGAACCACTTGGAACATGGACATCTGGAATCCCAGAAGTAGGTTCCTGGGAAGGACCCGCTTCATGAGTCTTGAAAACACTTGGAAGAGATGATGTAGGTGAAGATGTCCCTCCTTCGCGGCCTTGCTGAAAAATAGACCACATTCAAGTAAACAAGTAACAGAATTAGTAAGTCATTATTGAAAGATGAAGATGTTGGGAATTGAATGTAATTCTTAGATATATTTTAAAGTGAAAACAGTCCAACTTCAACGAAGTACACATACTCTATGTGCCCTTTGACTTTAACCTTAGCTTGACATCAACAAAAAACAAAACCCTCCTTAGACTAGTATAATATTCCAATTTCCATTAGAAGTGCCATTGGATTAATATCTATTGAAAAACATTAAGACCATTTACTAATTCAAATTCAATAGAAAAATCACCATCATAAAATTTCAGGTACAATGAAGAATTTTGTGAAGCAAGTAAGAAAAAACTTAAATTCACATATGAGAGAATTAAAGGAAAGTATGAATTTCAATAAATATTAAACAGCTAGTGCGCCACAAGAAGCTAAATCTCCATATTCCCTTGATAATAGTAAACAAAAAATCAGTAACTGTAATAAAAAAACTAATCTTTTTTAAATTCATATTATTTTGAAATTAGAAAATGTATATATTTACAACTATTAAGCCATCCAATTGAGAAAATAATCCTAGTAAATGATTGATTAAAAAATATTAAAAATTAATTAAACAATTAATATTTAATTTGTTTAAAGACAGGATATGATGTTAGAAAAAATAATTCTAAAAAGCTCTATTATCACCGTAATTCAAATCATGCAAATATTTAAGGAAATATAAATCGAGGTTATTAAATGGGTTCGGGAGTTTTTTAAATTTTTAAAAAAAATTTACAGCCGTTGGATCTAAAGATCCGTTGGATCCGACGGTCACCAGGCCACAATCTCCAAGACCCCAGGATCTTCAGATCCAACGGCTGAAAATTGAAATTTTTTCAAGCGCGGGTAACCGATCCCAGACACGCTGCAGTTCCTGCATGGTTCCTAGATTCCTCGCACAGATAGCGAGAACAAATTTGCAAGCACGGTACACCAAATTAAACAGGTCTAAACTCATTGGGAAGTTGCAAGGATCAGATTTGAAGGCGAACCAAAGTATGCAGGTACTGGGCATCACCTACCGAGAGTTCAGATCGGAATGTCAATCGACATTACGGAGCAGACCAGAGAACTTGGTCGTCATGAAATTGCTAACTTAGAGATCTGGTTTCTGAATTAGATTGACTCACGAAGTTGATATCAGACTCAATCTCACAAACATAACTCAAAGATCTGAGAAGACTAGATCATGAATCCTCATCCGGTTTTTGAAAACATGGATCAGATTGTGCATTTCCAGCCGAAGCTGCCGCGGCGTGGGGAAATCCCAAAAACGGTCAATAATTTGAAAAATTCGACCTAATTCTTGAGAAAAACTCAGCAAGGTTCTGTTCGTGGGGGTCCAGCCCGACCTCGTCGGAGATAGCTCGGATCCGAGCTACCTCGGACGAGGTCTGGCTGGACCCCCAACAAACAGAACCTTGCGGACTCAGTATTCACTCTGAGAGATTGAAATCCGAACATCAATCATGCTGAAAGTAGGTACATCAAGTTCTTGTCATGAAGGCAAGCTCACAAGACAGAAGAAAATTCAACCAAACTCATAGTCAGATCTTAGCTTCCGAACTTCAGGTGTCGAGAATCAGCAAGACCAGCGACAAAAAATTTAGAAAATCACCTGCACAATCTTCCAGAGTTTCCCTCCACGAGCTGGTGGAGTAGTTCCACCCTCCCGCGCACAGCTGCGAGTCGCACGAGTCATCCTAGCGTCCTGAAACAATAAACAAAGAAACTTCAAACTCAAGCGACAGGGAGAGAGAATGAGTGCACTTGGTGCCTCGAAGGAATGTTTCCGCCGCCCGAAGGCAAGGCTCCGTATAGGCTGGAGTGAGCGCGAATTCAGTATCACCATTCGTTCTTGATGATAAGAGTCTAAATTCATTGTACCCCCTGATTTCGGAGCACGCCGCGGTAGAGAAGGGAAAGTAGATCAGGCGCGGAGTCTTCTCGAATCCACGCAGCGGCGTAGCCCGAGATTCTGAAGTCTGTGTCAGCAGCGCTGCGCCAGTGGGCAAAAGTCTCGGCTGACGTGGCAAAAGCCGATTCAAGAGGACCCCCAGTCACTGAGTTTCAGACTGGTGACAGACCGATTCAAAAGGACCACCAGCTCACTGTGTGTCAGACTGGTGACGTGTTTGTTGTAGGGGCGGCTATGCCACGTGTCAATTTCTAATTTGTGATTAGGTTTAGAACTAATGGGATTTAATATTTAAACAAATTAATACAGAAAAAAAATAACGTTTGACATACAAATAAGAAGTAATAATACATAATCAAAGGAGAAGAAAAACTTTTTCAAATTATTAATTGGGTCCTGATTATAATGTCGCTTAAGGAAAAAACTAAATTGATCCTACACGCCTAGAATATAGCATCATAATGAAGGCTTTTTGTACTAAAGATCATTATCCCTATAAGAGTAAATCATTTGTCCTATGTGTCTTTCAAAAATCAAAATTGAGTTTTATGGCAATCATGATTGTTTCAGTGCTTGAGAATTAATCTATTACAGGTTTCCACATTCTCATAAAATTTAGTGTGCAACAGCATTTTTGAGAATTTTAGGAATTTAGGAGGAAGAATTTATAACTCTTCATCACCTTTTTCATTTTTAAATATTTTCTACACATAATATTTTAAGTAGTTTAATTATCTTGTTAAGGATTTCCTTGTTCAGTTGCATTCACTAAAAAGTAGGTTTGATATTCACAATATACTTATGTACACTTTGAGTAGAGAAGAAGAGAACAAAATATAAGAAGAGAACAAAATATAAAGAAGAGAACAAAATATAAAGAACATGTTGTAGTCTATCAAATAAGATCTTTTATTTTTTTGCATATTCAATAATTTCACTTGGAACCCCTATCTTGTGTTTGTCACTCAGTCTGATTTAGTTCTACATGCTCCAGAAGGCAATGGTGTCATCAATTTGGAGAAGACCATGTTCTCAAATTCTATAGTACCTACTTCTACTTACTTTAGAAATTGCCTAATCACACTCTAAATTCTAAATTTCCATTAACCATCACAGGTGCTTCCCAGGTGGTCATTGTATTCTCAAAGCAAATCATTCATACAAATATGAACATTTGCAGATCCTGAAATCAAGGGCTCCACTCTGTAAACTATACACTTACGAGACAATATGACATATACCTCTAATTATTACCCTAAACTCTTTGCACCTTTGCCTTACTGTCTTCATAATCTTATTCCGTAAATACTAATAGAAACACTGGACAATATCATTTATCCTAGCGCACTCTCAGAAGTCGGGTGAAGTTGCGAACATATGATGCAACACTTAAGCAAAGGAAGTTTCTAAAAAATCTTACGGATGTGGAGTCCAGCGCTCTTCCACCTTCTTCTATACTTGTATTGTCCGCGTAAGTCTCCTCAACAGCTTGGGTGTCGCTCATATGGTCCTCCTCCTCCTGCCCAGCACTCCCTCCTTCAAAGCGAAGAGATCTCCGCAGGTCTCCAACATTCTGTGCTAACTTTGATGGCCCTCTACCTCCTCTCTTCATTCTGGATCGTCTCAGAGCTTTAGAAGAGGAAAAGTACAATGTCGTTCGCCTCTTCCTTCTTCTCCTATGATCGGAACTACCCAAGAAATCGCTACTATTCTCTACAAGTATGAAGTGAAAAGGGAGAACATCACAACTCTCAAACTCCACTCTACTATCACAAGAAACAGATTGGAATGAAGGCGTGGAGCCAAGTTTCTTCCTTATGTCGTAATTGGAAGTTTAGGGTAAGCCGCTTTCTCATCATCCGCTCTAATGACATGCGTGGGAGTACACTATGACATGTAATGAATGACGTATTGTAAGCGGCGCCGGCAAAATCGTATTAAAGGACGGAGGTATGGCGGCATTTTGGCTGTCAGTTTCTTCACCTTGAAGTCTTCATTTCTGCACTTCCAGATAATTTGTTTGCCGTCGCTTGAGATGACTACTGACATGTCAGGTTCTTATGTAAATATGATCTATGACAAAGCTGCCTATATACATGAAATTGTATTAAAGGGCAGAGGAAGTTATAGGCCTTGGATTGGTGGCACCATTTATAATTTGGCGTATTATACAACATAAATTCTTTTTTTTTAATGGAGATGTTCTATTTCATAAATCCATCTGTCAGAAGGAAATTAAAGGGAGTAATATTGCAGACGTAAATGTTTTAATGTCATAGGGCCTTCAAAGAGGTTGGTTAGAAGTGAATAATGTAAAGCACAATGGCGGCTAGTTTCCGTGAATTCATTATACATAGGACCCTAAACCTTAGAAGGTGGCAAAGTTCAAATGTATTCATACTTCTATTCATATCGACCTCATGTTGTACAAAGGTTCACAGTCTTCTCATTTTCACACACCTCTTTTCGATTTGAAGATGGCTTACATTAGAGTAGATGGCCGCGAAATTCCTTTGGTTTTTCCGGTAGTAGACGGTGAATGCGCTAGAGTTGCCTCCCACCTTCTCCATGTTCGATTCAAGTTTATAGAAAGCTCGATATATGTTGAAGAGGAGAAATTTTTAGATTCTGGTGAAGTGCACCAGTCCATTCCTGTTGTTGTGTCTCTAGAGGATGGAATGCGTTGTTGGTACCTATCTCCAGGAAACTATAGAGCATATGGGCTTCCTCTGTCCATGTTGAGTGTGTCCATGGAGATCCCCAATCACCAGTCAGACAATTCTACGGTGAATATGCCATGTATTGAACAAGGCATTGCACTGAGTCCACCTCCGCAAGCTTTACCAGTCATTGAGAAGCGTAGAGTACTTCGTACAGTGAAAGTGGAGAAATTAGATCCAATCATAGAGTTGTCTTCAGATTCTGAAGGAGAGACTCCCAAATCCAGTTTTGAGAATCTTGGTCGTTCTCTTCCGCTTGCAGCATCTAAGATGGTAGGGGTTGAATCACTAGCCGGAATCCCTTCAAATAGTCCTTCAAACTCCACATCGACATTCCTCCATTTGAATCCGTATGTAGCAAGCGCAGAGAGTATAATGGATTGCTTGAAGAGACTTGGTACAATGCGTCGCTCTCGAAATGAGTTGTCAGCAATGGATCTGGATACTATGAAGTGCATTCAAGTTCCATTTCTTCCAGCTGTCTTTGATGGAGATGTCATCTTCGAATTGCCACCATGTCACTCATCTTCTTCTTCATCAGGGGCTCGGAACTTGGAGGGGATGGATAAGCGATACGACGGACATCCGTGGTGCAAGTTGACGACTACAAACATTCACAACTCCGACAACCTGAAATTCCGTAAGTCGTTTTGTGCTGGACATCTTTCTTGTGAGAATGCAAATTGTGATTACTTGAAGAGAACTTCTAAGAAAAACGAAACAGAGTGGACTGGATATACTATGTTCCCTTTCACTCCGGGAGAGTGTCCACCAGTAGATTCAACTCTAGTATGCAAGGTTTGCAAAACTTCCCCTACGTGTCTTAGCGCATGTCCGGCTAGAATATACTACGTATGCAGTGATAAAGTACAAGTGAGTAGAGCAGCAATTCACTTCGGAGAGCACAAGCACCCTGTTGCTAAGGGCATGTACAGAGATTCTACTGAAAAGATTTGCGGACTTATAGCGGAGCAAGTGGCAAAGACACCCATGGCTACGAACTTTGCTATTGCTCTTTCTGCTAGTAAAGACTTCTTAACAAACTACTTGTTTCACAATGGAGAGGGCGAGAAAGAGATGTTGAAGGAGGAGGAAATGGAAGAGGTTATGGATCGCTTCCAATACCTGAGTAGTCCAAGTATCCGCAACGTTATCTCTTCCTTCCGTTCAAACAATCGAGGAGGAGTGATTGACAACATTATGACCATGAAGAGAGAGTCCAAGTTCGAATTCATATACGATAGCGTTTTCCCAGGACAAGGTAAAGATAAGGTCTACATTTTTAAAATGCTCACAGAGGGACCTGGGAGTGGAGTGGACCTTGTGAAGCGCATGCAAGGAGGAGGTGATCTACAGAATGCTTGGTTGATGTTTGACCACGTCAAGCGCGTAAAGGACTGGACCACAATGGCTTGCCACGTGTATGATACGGAGTACAAGAAGGTGATGACGGTAGCTATTTGTGATATGCAATCTGAAGACACAGAGGTTCAAGTACAATTTTGGCGAAGTTTAAACGCGGTTATGCAACAGCATGGAGTGCCTAACCCGAATTTCAAGGGATTCATGGCAGATAGGGTCATGGCCAATTGGAATGCAGTCCGCATTGTATATAGTAGCGGTTCAGCTAATGTTGCAATGGAGAATCGTGAAAGAACATGTTTGCTGCATTGGAGTACCTCTCTCCATAGACATACGCAGAAGTACATCAAAGAAGCATTTCAACAGCAACATATTTCATTATGCAAACAATACAAAGATTCAAAGAATATGGACCAAGCAGAGACACGTTACTTGGCAATACAATCATAGTGGCTATCATCTGGAGCTGCAACTGAAGATGCACTTCATCACTTAGATCATTGGCTGGCTTTTTGGCATTTTCGATATCGGCAGTGGGGAGGCTTCATGGACATGGTACGTAAATTTTGTGATGTTAATCTATGTGTATTTAAAAAAAAATGTAGAGTATTGTGACAAACTTGACTAGAAAGTATAATGTCCACAAAGTTGAAGTGAAGACATCCCTAGATTTAAGAATCCTGTTTAAATTTTTTCTAATTTTTTCTTTTCATGTATGAAAAAGAAGGGGTCCCAGTAACACTGTAATTACATCACTCGGATCCGACGGACATATTTGTGGTGTCAGGTGGACCCCCCTAATTTTTGTTTTCCACAAAATTGAGTGTACTAATAGAATGAAAAATTTGAAATGGAGCCCTAATTTGAGACTACAAATGTGGATTAATGATATATTCATCATCATTCAGATTTTCACATACCTTGCTTCTTGATGATGACATTGCCAGTCGTCTACATTGTTAGAATGTATATTGAATAGGTACAAGTAGTTATTGACTAAGAAGCTTGTTTTTTTAGAAATTTATAAGACTAACTTCATTTCAGTTGTATGGATTTAATAGAAATTGAGTTTGGAGGAGATGCTGGATTTACCATCCTATAACCTATCTGAAACGGTACATAACAAGTGGCTGCAAATGTCGGGAAATCGAGGGAACAATTTATTTGATGCAACATGTGATGATAGTATTCGTGCGTGGATGCAAATGACAAATTACAGAGCATACTTGAAAGGCCATGCAGCAGGATCAGGACCATCAAAAGGAGAGTTGAAGCTAAGAGCTGCTAGGAGGAGTGGGGATCCCAAGAAAATTGCAGATGCCTTGAATGCTTTGCCTGGGTCAGAAGGTGTAGGAACCAGAATACCACACTTAGAAGGGGAAGAAATATTTGGGAGCATGAAGAGAAAGTTAGATGTGCCCATTGGTGATTCAGGTGATTCACATAGACCGGACAGAATCAATTTCTCTCAACCCCGTGTTAGAACAAGGTCTACAACAGCTTTGTCACCTTCTTCGCATGACAAAGGTAAAGAGTTGGAGGGAAATACTTCTCAACATGTTCCAGTTGCATTTGAGAGTGATTGCGACACATCAAAATGGCATATTGCAAGAATCAGCCACAAATCCAATGCAAGATGTCAAGCTCAACAGAAGGCCACTAACATCAAGTGCACAGCAAAAATTTCAAGGGGAAAGAAAGGAACTCCAGCGCCAATCTACCGTGGAAGAAAAGAAGAATACGGAAGTAAGCGGGAAGTGGTAGTTGACTTTTGGTTTTGCTGGGATGACATTGAACGTTGTGTCAAGGGTTCCAAACGGAAGTGGGTTATTGATTGGCCAGAGATACCAGAGGTTTGGCCTATTTTCAGTGGAACAAACCTCAATCGTGAAGAGACATTGTTGTTGCAACATGCTAGATTTCGCCTACAAGCACGGCCAATATTGTCACCACGTCGACTGTTCAACATGTCAAAGATTTTTAGCACTGTTGTGTATGACCAACCTCCACCAAGAAACCCAGACACTTATCCAACAGTGAGGAATAATCGTGCCATTCGAAGGGTTGCAAATGCACCTACTACCGAGCAACGGAATAAGTGGGAAAGTGCAGGCAATGTCAGAGGCCAAATTCTGGAGGTTACTTTGCTCCCTTCTCCAGGACTTGGTGCAATTGTAGTACTCGAGACAGGGTCAGATTCTAACAGGAATGCATATCGAGTTACAATAGGAATGTTTTCAACGTGTACATGTCCAGACTTCGTGAATATGGTTGTTTCAGCTATTGGTGGTCGACAACAATACGTGAACTGCAAGCACTTGTACTATTTGTACAGGTACTTTTGTAAGGTGGATGTCCACGAAGACAAATTCATTCATGCACCAAGTTATAGCTTCAATGAATTGAAGCTACTTCTAGTTCGAGCAGGAATTATTGCAATTCCAGAATAGGCATGGCTAGATATGTTTATGTACTTCAATTGCATTTATAAATATATATTATGATTGTTGTTTGAAATTATTTTCCTAATATTACAAAAGTATTAGAAAGTGTTGATGCAACTATGCTTGTACGTGAGCGTAGAGTGTTCATGAAACCTGAAAATGAGGAAGAGTGACAAGACTCAAATTCCAGGGTTCATATTCATATGTCCCATAACAATTGCCATTCTACAACGCGCTACTATAAGAGGTGTCTTGTTCGATGGTCATACATGGCAAAGGACCGCTTGGGGGAATAGCCTTTCTCCGTCATCATGTGGAGAATTATATTCCCCTCGGTTCTTTGACATTTTGTTGAAAATACCAACTATAGGATGTGTAGATAAATCACGTATACAAAAGTACAGGTATGATACCTAAATTTGAAAAATGATGATGTAGGGGCAATAATGAGACTAAAAAGGACACAAAATTAACTTCATTTTTATTCATATACTATGACTAGGATATAGGGTCAATACAAGTGTTTGACATTTTTTAAGGTATGGAGCCACTAAGTCCTAAAATATGTATCATAAAATTTGAAGGCCTCAGTCTTCATCAAATTAAACTTTAAACGAAAAGAACTAAAATTTCACTGAAATCATTTTCATAGGTGACACGGTCATAGGTCACGGTCACTGGTGACGCGGTAATAGGTCCCACGGTTATAGGTCTTAAATTTAAGAATATATGGAAAAAAATTAGAAATTTTGGCCAAAAAATTGGAAAACAGTCATTTTACCCAGAAAATTTGAAAATATCTGGTTTTCAGGCTTCCCGCTCACAGGCTCGCCGCTCCACGCTCGCACGCTAGCGTCGTTGTAGCACTTACTGGTGCCCAAATTGGAATGATCTCAAAGGTAGATGCCTGCGCTCTATCACACTCTGGGATCTCTCCTAACTCCAAGAGTTTCTTGTGCGCTTCGACTATGTGTTGTCCACCAATAATGTAATAATTTGTTGTGCTTGTTAGATCTCTTTTATTCGGAGCAGAATCCCAGAAAGAAACCCTTGTGGAAAGCACCATCTCCACCATACGGACCAAGCTTGAGGGGAAGGACGGTAATGTGCCTCAATTCCGAGTCGTAGTCCGCCTCAATTCGCACTTGGTTTAAGATCCCCTCCAACCTAGCCCTCTCAATACCTCTGTAAACAATCTTTCCTGGTGGGGCCTTATGCAAATGCTTGTAGTGCACACGAATTGGTTTACCACTTGCGTCCATTAGGGGTCTCTTCCCCCACTTATACATCACCCCAAACACCCTCTTGTAAAGCTGTTGCATTGCCGACATCTGCCCTTTGGTCAGCTTCTTTACTTTAGCATCCGTGAAGCCCACACATCGTTCAATTGTGATAGTCTTCAATATTTTGGCCTTTGTATTACTATCATCCGTAGTATCGTCCCCTGGTGCTCCAACCAATGCTTTCTGTTTTGTTCCCTTCTTCGCCGGTGATGTTGTTGGAGCTACTATTGCGAGGGTATTGTTTGGCGTGTTCGCCTTTTTGCGGTCCTGGTCCATGATGTCCCACTGGGTCTTCATTTCTTCAGGAGTCCACTCAAACAAGCCAGATGTCGAATACAAGTACCCGTGTTGTGAAACGGTTACGCACAACTCTTTCTTCATCATGCTATAGTCCAAAATTAACCCGAATGTTATGTCGCCCTTGGACTTGGCCAGTTTCTCTTAAACTACCACAAGAGCTGTGAAATTATTCAGACCCTGTATCTCCAACACGTCTAGCCTGGACGATGTTGACTTCTTGTCCATGTACATTAGTGTAGGGACAATGGTCACACGCTTATCCTGATCCACCTTCCACTCAAGGCCCCATATAGTAACTTTGTTGCGGCACCTGAAAACACCCACCGGGTGATGGTCCCCTTTGTATTTATAAGGAGGAACCCATCCGTCAACAAAGGCTGCAAGCCTTTTAGAGCTCATGTCTGGTGGTATTTCAGAATACAGAACATCCCTACAATCAGGCGACAGGAAAATTATTAGATATTGAAGAGACTACCAACCATAGTCATCGGGAGATCTCCCGATGTCACCACTGTACTTGAAGGCTTCCCGGATTAGTGAACAACACTGCATGTGAGTGATCCCCTTCACACAGACATTCACAAGTGTAAAGACAATTAGAATGCCGGATGTCTGTACTAGTGCATGCCATCGAGAGATCTCCCGATATTCCTCAAGCCATATACCGTCCTCCATATTCTAGGTTGCGGCACCACTCGCGCATTCCAGATAAAAAATCTATCGGGAGATCTCCCGTTGGAACTGCGACCCTAGTTTGTAAACGGTACTCTATAGGGACTCCAAAACCATTGTAATGCCTAAAGAAACTATCGGGAGATCTCCCAATAGCATTCATAGAGGAGCGTGTATGAACTTGTGCCCGAGGATCTCTGGATAGTATTTAACACGTACTGTATTTTCATGTCTTCCCACCGCGGGATGTCACAATGGCCCATTCCTAACTTCTATGCTCTTCATTTGAGTTCAGAACCTAGTATTGAGCTCAGACCTATGATTTGTATATATCATCGAGGATATGAGACTTTTGGATTAGACAACATCGGGAGATCTCTGGATGGACAAAGCACTATTCTAGGAATTTTATCTTCTATCAGGCACGATGTCATAGGGTAACTACTAACTCAATGTAGGTTTCTACTATCGGGAGATCTCCCAATAGCACTGTCTTTTTATCCTTCATTTATTCTGTAAACAAAACTCTTTAGCCTACGTATCGGGAGATCTCCAGATGATTTGCGCCCTCAATTCTATTGACTGAGGACCATCGGGGGGGCTCCCGTTCCGCAATAATAGGTGTTTCTTCTAGAATCGTTTACACATTGAGAGATTTGCTTCCGCGGTAATAGGGCCTTATATTGATTTCTCCGGATGCATGGTAATAAGAGGTCTACTCAGAATGCTTTAGTACTTCAGCTCTTACTAGGACTTAGGATACTATGTATTATTACAGTATGCATACGAAAATCTGTGTCTGCAATCATGCTATGCCATCCGAATACAAGAGTCTGTAGGGATTCCTAATACTTCCAATTATGCCCAAATACTACAGACTAGGTAACTATACATACTAGATAGCTTTGAGTTGCTAGGCACTCACGGGTTGTCCCACATAGGGAGTTCTGCCGCAGGCTGTGAAGACTCTCCTTCCATCATGTAAATTTGAAGGATGCCCCAGCAACAGGCCAACAAGTGGTTGAAATGTAAATTGAACTCCTGTACACAAGCAATAATTATGCAAAAGGAAACTCAGAATGATCCATTGAATCAACTAGCGTTGACAAGTAGTCACTATGAGGGCATGAAGATGTTATAAACGTATTTTACTTCCACAGAAAGAAAACATGAACAGTATAATAGTTACAGTCATCGGATCCAAGCCACATTTAAAGTCACCAGAAGTACTCCAAGTGAACCCTTAAACCCACATGACTGGCAGCAATGTCGAGAGTACCAACTGAACAAGTAAGTTCTGCCGCTACCAAACCCCTATGCTGAACATTCAGAGAAGTTTATTTTGTATGAAGCTCAATCATTGAAAACCCTGACAGTGTGACCATTTCAGAGAATGTAATGTAGAAATGAAGCTAACTAAGATTGAATTGTGTAGTACACAATACTTACACTCTTGCTAGTAAGGCTAAGCAAAAAAAAATGCGATCAGACATGCTTCAATCAATAATTGGAACAAGGTTTCAAATGAACATGTACAGCAGTAACAAGACCCTGAGTGAAAACCACGCACTGTGATTTCGTGAACCACACTGATCACAAACTGCAATACACAGACAAAGTGCATGGAGACTTCAATGAATCCTGCACCTGAACTCAAACACAAAAGTTGCACACGAAAACACTCAGTCAAGCGTGGCGCAGAAAGTAATACCTGAAGTTGGTTTTTTGCACAAGCGCCCTAGCTAAGGCGCATGGGCTCCGACAAGCGACGCCCTTGCAGCCTCCGATCCGCTCCGGCCCCGCTCAGCCTCCGATCAACGACGCCCTCGCAGACTCCGATTAGTCTCCCGACCTCCCGAGCTCTTCCCCGATCCACTCCCTCACAACCTCCGATCAACGACCTATTGAGCTCTTCCACAGCTCCACGTACCTCCGCGAACCTCCGACACCGCGCAAGCACCCTTGCACCATAGAAGCGCCCTCCAATACCGCGCGAGCGTGCCCTCCGACACCGCCGGCCCCGACAGGCGTATTGCAAATACGTGATTCCAACGTATTGCAAACAAGGTACGTGATTCAAACTACAGAGGTACCGGATAATTCTAGAGACTCCTGCAACTACGGATTTCGCACAAGGCGCACATTCAAGGACGGGGAGCGGATACAAAGCTTCGGCTCAGAAAAATGTAGCCGGCGTGAAGAGAGAAGAGGGAGAACCTAACGGGAGTCGGGGGGCAACGGGGAGCGACCAGCGCGGGGTGATTTCCCTTGCGCCGCCCACTGCCGGTCACGACTTGATGGCTGGTTCATTACAGCCATTGATTGCCATCAAGTGGGATGAGAAGTCTGAGCAGCCCACATGCATGATAAGCCCACATGCATGATGTTACTTATAGGGCAATAGGTTGTTGTTTTAATTAAAATGCCACAAAAATTACATCAATGACTGAGTAATCTCTAGATAGGGGTTTCTTGAAAATTAAATCCAAAGGGATTTGTCTTCTAATAAAGAATGTTCACATTTATCTAAATGCTTCTTGAATGATGCGTCTTAAGTGGCACCCAAACAATATGTAACATTAAGACAAAGTGTGGATAAAAAAATAAAGGTACGTGGAAAGTGAAAAAAAATTAAGATGAAAAAAATTATATAATGTATTCAAAACTTATTATGAAATAATTCTTTTTCCAATGTTTGCAGAAAGTGCCACATAGTCAACAAACCAAACTCTAGTGAACCAATCGATTATTTTATAAAACCAACTATATTTTAAACTAATAAATATTTGTTAGCCATGTCAAATTTTGTCAGACCTATGCTCCTTGGTTGGAAATTAACGATTTCATCTTCCTTCTAAAATTTAAAATTAAATAGAATATTTTATTGAAGTCAAGAGAGATAATTATACTTTAATTTTTCAATGTCGGAGAATATAAATTCACTTTGAAATAGTACAATTATTTTCGGTTCATTGTCCTAACTTTGGAAAATAATTAAACAAGCTAACTCTTTAAATCAACAATGATACTACAATTATAGATATTTGAAAATAATTAGGTAGAAATATTTATGAAATCAAATGAAACAAGGGTTTGCCCCGATGTGTCTAATCACATCATTGCATTCAATTTTTTGGACTTTACATAGAGTCAATAGAGTGGGCCTAAAATGTTGATGTCATAAATCAACTCATTCAAATAATCATTACAAAATCAAATTAAATTTGTTAATATTATTTAAGATTACATTAAATGGTGTGATACTAAAATGGATTCATTTCTACTAGAAAAGGAAAAAAAAAGGTATTGTTATTCTAAATCCGCAATGTAGAATGATTCTATATATTTGAAATAGAAATACAATCAATTCTAGGACACTAGCAAACAATTTGTATTCATCGAAGAAAGAAAAAATAGTGCCGTATGCATCGATTTTTTGAATCAAAATAAATAATGAATTAGTCTTCTAAGAAGTGTTAGTACATTCAAATAAAAAATTGACCAACTCAATTTAGAGCTTGAAATTTGTCATGAAACATAAATATCCTTACTAGGACATATTGACATTGCAACATCAACAAAATAATATTGTCTCTTCATAACCTTAATTATTTTTAAATTTGTGAAGCATTTGGCAATCGGTGCAAATAATAGCAGGGTACCGTTTGGGAGGGAATCACATAAAAAAAAGGTAATTTCAAGTGACAAGTTGGAATTTGTCATAGGACATGAGTGTCCAATGCCATTTCAACTTACACAAAAAAAAATTCCCTTTCGTACATTAAGTTCCAATTGCGTGACGGTGGCATTTGGAAATTCTTGCAAAAATAGCAAGGTACCCTTCTTTTTAGAATCAATTAAATAATTGACGAATTCAACTTTGAACTTGAAATGCATCATACAACATACATGTCCTATAATGACATTGCAACTTCTAGAAATTCCTTTTGTCTATAAATTCTGTTGATTTCCAATTTGTTGTGGCATTTTGGAATTAATGGAAAGAAGCTCTAAGTACTATTTCTTGGGGAATCAAACAAAACATTAACATTTAGAACTTGGAAGTTGAAATTCTTCAAAGGACATGAACATTCTATGGCAATACAACTTTTTAAAATTATTTTTGTCTCTAAATCGTGTTGATTTAGAGTTGTATGTGAGATTTGGCAATTTGCGCAAACAATGGCAGGGTGCCCTTTTTTTTTGAATCATAAAAGAAATAGACAATTTTGACTTTGAAGTTGAAATTTGTCATAGAATATGAACGTCTAATGGCATTCCAACTTGTCCCCATTTTTTTTGTCCCTAAATCGTGTTGATTTAGAGTTGTATGTGAGATTTGGCAATTTGCACAAACAATGGCAGGGTGCCCTTTTTTTTTGAATCATAAAAGAAATAGACAATTTTGACTTTGAAGTTGAAATTTGTCATAGAATATGAACGTCTAATGGCATTCCAACTTGTCCCCATTCTTTTTGTCCCTAAATCGTGTTGGTTTAGAGTTGTATGTGAGATTTGGCAATTTGCGCAAACAATGGCAAGGTGCCCTTTTTTTTGGAATCATAAAAGAAATAGACAATTTTGACTTTGAAGTGGAAATTTGTCATAGAATATGAACGTCTAATGGCATTCCAACTTGTCCCCATTTTTTTTGTCCCTAAATCGTGTTGATTTAGAGTTGTATGTGGCATTTGGCAATTTGTGCAAACAATGGTAGGGTGCCCTTTTTTTTCAATCATAAAAGAAATAGACAATTTTGACTTTGAAGTAGAAACTTGTCATAGAATATGAACGTCTAATGGCATTCCAACTTGTCCCCATTTTTTTTGTCCCTAAATCGTGTTGATTTAGAGTTGTATGTGAGATTTGGCAATTTGCACAAACAATGGCAAGGTGCCCTTTTTTTTTCAATCATAAAAGAAATAGACAATTTTGACTTTGAAGTGGAAATTTGTCATAGAATATGAAGGTCTAATGGCATTCCAACTTGTCCCCATTTTTTTTGTCCCTAAATCGTGTTGATTTAGAGTTGTATGTGAGATTTGGCAATTTGCGCAAACAATGGCAGGGTGCCCTTTTTTGTGAACCACAAATGAAATAGACAATTTTGACTTTGAAGTTGAAATTTGTCATAGAATATGAAAGTCTAATGGCATTCCAACTTGTCCCCATTTTTTTTGTCCCTAAATTGTGTTGGTTTAGAGTTGTATGTGAGATTTGGCAATTTGCGCAAACAATGGCAGGGTGCCCTTTTTTGTGAACCACAAATGAAATAGACAATTTTGACTTTGAAGTTGAAATTTGTCATAGAATATGAAGGTCTAATGGCATTCCAACTTGTCCCCATTTTTTTTGTCCCTAAATCGTGTTGGTTTAGAGTTGTATGTGAGATTTGGCAATTTGCGCAAACAATGGCAGGGTGCCCTTTTTTGTGAACCACAAATGAAATAGACAATTTTGACTTTGAAGTTGAAATTTGTCATAGAATATGAAGGTCTAATGGCATTCCAACTTGTCCCCATTTTTTTTGTCCCTAAATCGTGTTGGTTTAGAGTTGTATGTGAGATTTGGCAATTTGCGCAAACAATGGCAAGGTGCCCTTTTTTTTTGAATGACAAAAGAAATAGACAATTTTGACTTTGAAGTGGAAACTTGTCATAGAATATGAACGTCTAATGGCATTCCAGCTTCTCTATAATTTTTCAACATAACAAGCTTATAATTTATGATGTCAGGCTTGCATTTAGGATAAGAATACTTATCTATATATTGTAAATAATTATATAAACATGTGAACGTTTGTTTTTAATAATCACTTAAGAGAATGTAGAAAATTAATTCAATCAAAAGGGTTAATATTTCCCGATACTCTAGATGAATGAGAGGAATAATATGTAGTCTAATGATTTTCACCAAATTACATGTAACTATTCAACTAAGATTCATTGAAACTACTTTGCAATCATTTATTTTTCCAAAAATGCTAAAATATATTTTGTAAATAATTATAGGAAGTATACTTACTCCATTTAATATAATTAATATCATTTTCATTCTTATCAAATGAAACTAAGAGCGGGACGGTACGAAATCCAAAGACATTTCAAAATACCAAAAAACTGAGCTCATAACATTAAACACAAATTGAATAATGATATTGTTCAAATCCTAAATCCTTCATGCCATAAATTTATAAAAAAATTGAACCCTAAGAGCACTCTAGAGTCTAAAACCAAAACACCTTAACTCTCAAGTTAGACAATAATATCTACACAATCCAAACCCTAATACTCAATGTATATTAAATAGGCACCCTAGTTTCAAATATCGAAATCTCAAAACCCCCGAAATACAAAATTTCTAATTCACTGAAGTTCATACTCTAAACCATTCCAGAACCCTACTTTATAAATTTTACATTTAAAATTGAAGCTAGTACATTATTTCTGGAACATCAACACTATGAATATAAGAGCATAGATCCTAGAGCATGAAACTGTATGCCTATGTCTATTTAATCGTCAACCCTAACCCTTAGAGTGAATAATCTGAAATACTAGACTGTAAGCCTTGAACCCTAAACCCTAAACCCTAAGACTATGGATCCTATAATCTAAGACCATGATCCTAAACCCCAATATCCTATACCCAGAAGCCAAAGGCCTTATAACCGTGGACCCTAAACCTTAGGACCCTTAATCCTAGGACCCTATAACTGTGGACCCTATACCCTAAAGCCTTGAAGCATCCTAGAGTGCTCCTAGAAATGAAGGACCGTAAAGGAATGCGCGGTCAATTAACTGTAATTAAAATTGTTTAATTGGCTGAATTTTCCAAAGATTGCAAGCCAAATTCCTGAACTCTAATTGCTATAAATCCTACGGCATACATCGTCGTCCTTCTAAACGAAGTTTCAGCACGGGAAGTCTTTGTTTCCTACATAATCTACACCTTGACATGGTGAATCCAAGATTCTTAATTAATTTCCATTTAATCATTATCACTGGAATGTCATCATGAATCTTTTGCATTTGTTTTCTCTATAATTAAATGTAGATGGAAAATTCCGCAGTGTTGATAAAGAGATTCACTGAACTACATGTAGTTATTCCATGTTGAAAATATTGCTTCAAAATGAAATGTGTTTTCCTTTAATTACCACTTATGATATAGATCAGCCTAATTATAAGATAATGAAACAAAACATAACCAACGGTTAATATTGATGGAGTTAAAAGACATTGAAGTGCTAAATGTGGCCCTTTATTTGATAGAGAAAATGCCACAACCGACCCCTACTTCAATGCTGCAGATCTAATGAATCTACCAAAGATTCCAATTGGAAGGCCGAGTGCAAATTCTCCAAGGTCTTCAAGATGCACGAATTTCGAGACTAAAGTCAATAGTTAGAATAGATCACAGAATCACAAGCATTATTATGTGACTTTGAGACTTAGCGTTAGATTAATGTGAACGTGAATGCAGTGAGCAATTATCGTCAAGGGTGCACATTTGGAGATGCTCCTCGATAGTAGTGTTGCACCAACTCCAAGAATGCGGTCAACATTTGGATCAGGAGACCACATGCGGAGGGATCCTCTTTTTGGTCAATGCAGTGGAAACTTGAGGACGGCAGTCAACAATTTTGAACGTGCAAGATTCCTATCTCTTATAGAAATTTGTGGCGGGAAGCACGGATCTCGAATCCGAACAGACTGGGGTCATGGCCCCCAGCTCGCTAGAGCTGGCTCTTTTGCACATGCGAAGTCGTGAACATGCTCGTTGAAGCTCAAGAGTTTGGAGCTCGTGCAGTGCAGCGTGTCAAGCACTTGGACATGGGGTCACACGAAGCTCTCTTGTGAATTCAGTATTACAAGGTATGATTTCTTCAACTTTCATGGCATGAGGGTTCATAATCTTGAGTTCTTCTGAATGCAGTTGGAGATGTTGCATATCAATGAACAATAAGAACGAGTAGGATATGAGGACGGCAATGCAATGCTTCAGTAGTTGTTTGTCTCATGACTTATGTTGAATAGTGCATTCGTGTCCCTTGATGAATGCATGAGCACTAGCTGTTTATTGAGCAGTGTTACGCACCATGAGCATCTACCTTGCCTCTCGTTTCCAAGTTTGCATGTATTCCTCTCGTGGCTTAATCAGTATGCCATGTGCATGGCACAAAGATTACAACTATAGATAACTATCAAATTCTTAGTCAATTACCGGCATGTATTTGGAGAACAGTACCAAGGAATTCGAGGCATTTTTAGGTTATTGTAGAAGATGGTAGTATGGTTGTCCTTATTACGGTCGATTGACTACCTTTTGCTTACTAGTACATACAGTATGGGAACCCATATTACCAATTATTGAGTATCTCGTTCCCATACAGAAGTATGTCAGAATAATACACATATAGGTATAGCATACGGAGATGAAGTATCATACGTGAACACGTGTGAACGTATTGGCTCCATCCGGAGATCTCCCGATACACGAGTCATCAACTCTGAGAGCATTTCCATCCGGAGATTACTCTCGCAGGGAATGCATGGAGATATCTTCCAATGGTTGAGTGGTAACACCTCTGAATGGCTGCATCTTGAGGTCACCAAAGGATTGTGTCCGATCCACTTGCATGGATTGCATCCAACTTATCTCGAAGTGTTGAATGCTCGTACTTTTTTTGTATCGCGAACTGTCCCGATACTTTCACAATTATGTGTCTGAATGGTTGCATCGGGAGATCTCTGGATAATTTGTTTTGAAGCAGACTATGTTGCATCCCCAAGATATTTTTTCTTTTAGCCGAGTACTAGTAGTCATTGGATATTTTGAGTGCCCTTCATCTAACAATGCACCTGCATTCATATTGTGTTCTACGCTTGGAATGAGCCATTGTATTCAGAGATTGAAAAGAAGTAGGATTCAGTTTGGCTAATTGTATACGCAATCAATTTGTTTGTTTGCATTGGCTAGATATTTGAAAATGTGATGATTGTGTAGATGGAGGCAATGGCGATAATATACATGGCACATCCTTTCTGACCCTTTGTTTCGTGACGATGTTTTTAGATTCAGTAGCTATTCGAGGAACTTTCCGCTATGGCTTACGACGACAATGAGACATTCAATATGGATTTATCCTATGAATCCCTCGACGATGTATCATTCTCTTACTCAGGTGAAAACCTCACGGAGAAGGACTCTGAAGAGTCTAGTGCTACATCTTCACCAGTCAAGAGCGGTGATGTAGTGAAGTTGCTTGTTCTGGGATACGGTGAGGTTGGGGAAGGATCAATTGTGGATGCCCGTCCTGAAGGTGAGTGGCTTGGAGTTCAAATACCCATGGAGCCCTGCGTATTTGTTCTACTACAGCCTCAGACGATCAATCTAGAAGCTCAGAAACTGCGAGTTGACCCTTGCCAAAGGGGTTTTAGAACTTTAGCTGATGTTCTTGGTCGGACAATGTTATGGAGAGCTGATGCTGTAATGAGCCCATCGGGAGATCCCCCGATGGATGATGATCAATATATTCGTCTAGAGGATTGGATGGGTCTTGAGGTGCATCGCAAAGATTCGGATGGCATGCTCCTAGCATCAGGTCGAATAAACTGCTTTAGGGCGGATGATCATTTCCGAGATGGAATACTCGGTGAAGGCTTTGTAGGTGTTACTGTACTCGACGTTTTCGTTGGTAACAAGGATACTATAATGAGTCATGCTCGGTGGCCCTTACTGCATTCTTGGTTCCCAAATGGACAATCGTTGATGGAGACTGTTGACCACTTTCGGGCCCATCCGGAAGTTCAGGACCCCTTAGCTTATCTAGGTGGTCGCAAGAAGTCGCCCTATCGCTTCATCGTTTGTCGACCCAAGCTTGATCAACCGGATTCACAGTATGTTCGCAAAACTGGAGAGGATGAAATTCGAAAGGTTAGTTCAGAAAAATGCTGCGCCAATCGATGTTGCCAAATGTTTCATCACGAGAGTACGTTGAAGGTGAGGAAGAAATTTTACCTGAAGTCATTTGAAGACCATCGGGAATACGGGATCGCTGTGGGCGGACAGCTGCATAGTGCCAACGGGAATCGGAAGCGGAAGTATGTTACTTTGGAGGGAGTTGAAGTTTGTGGTACTGCGTGGTACGTTATTCACGGAATTCCAAAGTCGACCTACCACAATTACATAGATGCTTACAATGATGGCGTGCTCTCGGGAACGCACGGGAACAAAGGGGTTAAGCGTCCGAGAATTCGAACCGTCCAGGTGACAGGAACTATAAAAGCAATCATTGATGAAACTGCGGATCAAATGCCACACCAAATGCGGGGCATTGGAAACGGAAGAATGGACACTTTGAAATTTCTACCTGCTGGAAATAATTGGAAGCGAGTTCAAGCTGACGCCAATGAGGTAGTTCAATGACTTGAACCTTTATTCTGAGTCAGTTAGCTTCCTTTCGAATGGATTATATCATCCGGAGATCTCCGGATATATTGTCACATCGGGAGATCTCCCGATAAATTTGATTTGGAATAGAATCATTCTTATCCAGTAGCTTCTGTTGTTGCTTTTGATTTTGAAGTGTGTTTTTATTCCAATGCAGTTAAATGCGGATTACGATCTTCCTCAAGTGAGCCAGTCAACCATTAGTAGATTAAAAAGGGAGCACTTCAACAATGTCGCGGTTAAACTTGTTGGCAGTTCGTTTGCGAAATGTACTACTTGTGATCAGTTACTGGCGTTTCTTTTGAAATCACCAAAAGGAAGCCTCAAGTTTGTGGAGTTCACGAAGCAGCGAATTGAACATCTTAATCATCAAGCGTCTTGTCGTCGCTTGTATGGGTCTTGGCGTGAAGAATCGAAACGGAACCCTCAGGAGATGTTATGGGTTATTCATGATAAGATGGATACATCTAAAACGGCTCTTCCAAGGATGCGGGTGACAACTAAGGCCACTCAAGGTTTAGGTCAGCTTCCGTTGAGTGTAACTGGTATGGTAGCTCATGGTCATGGAGATGGTGCTTACGCTCATTACGCTCCATCATGTTGGCCGGGGGACTCGAACTTTACAATCTCATCCTTGGCCAGATTGTTTCGCCGTTTGGAGGGTCCTCCAATTCAGGAGACAGACAACCTCTTTCCTTATCCGCCGGCGAATTCAATGTTTGAGGCACTCCTCAGAGGAAAATCTAGGTGTATGGACACCCTAAAAATGATAGATCCAGCAGCTTGGCGTGGATCTATCCCCCTTCCAGAAAAATTATATCTTCAGCTTGATAACTCTGCCAAGGATAACAAGAACCAATATCTCATGGCATTCTTGTCTTTGCTTACAGCAAGAGGGGTATTCAAGGAAATTCAAGCGGGTTTCCTTCTAGTTGGACACACTCACAAGGACATAGATGCATATTTTAGCCATTTGTCCAAGGCTTTGAAGAGTAAGAATACGTTTGTCGTTGCTGACCTCATGAAAGCCTTCATGGAATCTCAGGAATTGTCATTCATGCCAGAGGTCATACAGGAGGTGGCGGATTTTAAATCCTTTGTGAAAGGTTACTTGTGTAGTGGCACAGCTAGAATTATTGGATTGGGAGAGATGCATCTTTTTAGATTCTATGTGGATGGTGATGGAATCCCCGTCATGAAATATAAAAAGTCAGCAGTTGATTTGCAGTGGCTACCATCTGATAAACCTGCTCAGTGCTTGTGGAAGAAAGACCGGCGTGGTCAAGCAATGCTCCCTCGAGGTTGTCCAAAGCCGGTGCCATTCAAGCCTATGTGGGGCAATGAAGTTTCTAAGGAGACAAGAAACCAAGAAAAGGTTCTTGAAGTTGCACGGAAGGCTACACTGAACAAAGGATTTATGTTGGTCGGGCTCCAAAAGTACATCCAGTACTGGTAAAATGGAATGTCAAAATGTCAGGGATTTGCAACCGCGTTTGGTCCATATGTCGATTACTGGAATCGAGTTGTACGTGAGCTAAACAATCCGCTGCCGGATTGCCTTCCAGTTCTAGTTGAAGGCTTCTGGCCACAACATGATTGGAGGGTGTTGCGGGATGATGTATCTCGACCAAGGTCAAGCGTGAATCCCATGGATGTGATTCCAGAGGTAGATCAACCGGAACCTTACTGTGGGCCTGCAAATGAAGCTCCACAGGAAAGTTTCAATCCTTGGGTGGACATACGTCCAAGCTCATGGGTTCTTCTTAGACCCGAAGATCCCTCCGTTTGTGCTGTTTGGCAAGGAAGAGCACTGTCCGACGTATGTAGAGTGCCAGAAGATATGAATAACGGGAAATTCTTGCTGCAGTACTGGAGACAGGATAATTCCGAAAGGACATTGGAATTGAGGTACCGGAATTGCTGGAGTGGTAAATGGGTTGTTGAAAATACAGTCCCCACTTGGGTTGATGTAAATTGCGTAGTATATGCAAATTGGTCCAAGGTAGTAGACCCCAAATCTCGAACTATTCCTAAGAAGAGTAGAGAGGCTGCCTTGGCAAATCTGAATAGGGCAAATGAGGTGGATCCTTGATTGCTAACCAGGGTAGACTCATACCAGTCATCGGGAGATCTCCGGTTGGCATTGTGTATGCAACATTGAATTGCCATTATGCATTTTCATTGCACATTGCCCCATATGACTATCTGATCTTTTTAATTGTAGGTAGTTGCCGATTGTGACAATTCTAGATGAAATTCAGAGTAGTATATGATGTTTGTTCTATTCCTTAATGGCAACCGCCAGAACTTATATGATTCTATTATTATAATATAATGTACTGTAGGCTTCTGCTTCCTATAAACTGTCAAGTAATGTATTCCCTACAACACTTCAAAGATGGAATAAGGCATTGTTAATAATTGTTTATCCTATGCAAGCAATAAGTGCTTACATAGCGCGAAATAAACAGAAGTTGCATTGTCTATGGCATATGAGAACCCATTGTCCATTTGAATTTCAGTGCTTGCTTTTGGATGTGAGCACTTCATCAGGGGAGTTCCAAATGAGCCATACTTACATTAAAAATTTCCATGTGTGAGTGATATGTAAAACTGTATAGGAAATCAGTGGTATGAAGTTCTTGTATTCATTACGACATCTTAACATTGGGGTTTTCCAACTGATCATTAGAGTAGTACATCAGGAGATTTCCAGATGAACATTACATTAGTACAGGGGAATTTCCAGATGAACATTACTTTACTACATCGGGGGATTTCCAGATAAGCATAACATTAATACATACTACATTAGGGGTTTTCCAGATGAACATTACATTAGTACATAGGGGAGTTTGTGGATGAACATTACATTACTATATTGGGGGATTTCCAGATGAACATTACATAATTAGTACATAGCCAGGGGAGTTTGTAGATGAACATTACATTACTACATCGGGGGATTTCCAGATGAACACTACATCATAACTTTAGTACATCGGGGGATTTCCAGATGAACATTACATCATAACTTTAGTACATTGGGAGCCCCATGCATCCGGAGATTTTCCATAAATTACTTCTGGACTTTCCATAGTCCAAAAGTAGTTAAATATGGCATAATTCAATAAAAATTTGGATGGTGATTTCAACTCCAAAAAAATTCAATATCTTTTTCAAGATGAAAAACATATCATTACTACTACTATATTCCGGCAAATTCAAAGTCTTAAGAAATTATTTTCAATGAAAATAAAATGTTTGAAAAATGAGAATGTATCTAATAATCACAAATATATAAAAATAAAAAATACAACACAATTAAATAACCAATATATCATTTACAAACACTAGAAGAAAACCATGTTAAAATTGCTGAAAACACGTCATGTGGTTTGTGTTGAGTCCCTATTTCAAAATGCAGTCAAAATGCAGTGAAAACACAAAAAAACGCAGAAAAAGCATTTTTCTGCGTTTTTTTGTGTTTTCACTGCATTTTGACTGCGTTTTGAAACAGGGACTCAACACAAACCACATGACGTGTTTTCAGCAATTTTAACATGGTTTTCTTCTAGTGAAATTAGATGCGACATTCAGTTCAAAATTTATGAATAAAATTGAATATTTTAAAGAATTTAAAGACTTTCAAAATAATTATTTTCTTAAAATTACATATTTAAGCACAATACAAAATCTTAGAGAATTTGAAATTATGAAAAATAATGTATATAAGTCAATTTTAAGTCAATATAACCTTAATATAATACAATGGGATCCGGGAGGATTGGAACAATATTATAAAATTTACAAAGACACATGTAGAATTCTTGAGCTACTTTTGACTTAGTCAAGTATAATTGACCTATCATTCCTAGATGAACAAAAAGAGGCATTAAAAAAACAAAACAAAAAAACTACAAGCAAAAGATGAACTACAATTTATGAGTACAATAATCTTTGAAAGTGCAATTGACGAGGACGTCAATTAAGTTAAGAAGGAGGCTATGTAGACAAACTAATTTTTTAATTTTAAGCTTATTTAGCATTCCATTGGTAATGCAATCTAATTGTCAACATATTTCTACTACTGTAAGACAAATTGTACTAATTGTTAATGTACAATCAAATAGGGGCATAAGGTGATTAGATAGTAAACAATTTAAATAGTCTTAGATATAAGAAGAGGCAAATAGAATCATGTCTTTTCAATATGAATAGGTGTCACCTCCTAGGAGGATATAGGCTAGTTGTCTTCTCATTTGGAAGCTCTCAGTTGGAGCACTATTGATTGGAGACGGGAGAATCTAGTGTTTTTTTGTGTGTGTTTGTCTTGTGTGTATTGTGTTAATTGACAAATTAAAGTGTATGAAGTTGTAGGATGTAATTTGGCTACAAATTGTCCCATTAAATTAGATATTTAACTTCTAAATCCCTAGTGAACGAACCTTTGCTACTATACTACAATAAAATTGACATTCCTATTAAAGTTGTTAATTTTTGTTTCGACAATATTACATTTGTTTTTGTTTTGGGCAGCCCAAGGAAAATTTTAGTAGAGAACATGTTTGGAAAGCACTTAGTCATATTTTTACTTTAATCATATTTTCAATCATATTTTTTATGAGTTATATTTTGCAATTGAATTTATTTGGTAGTAATTTGTTTTTTTGGGGGGAAGCCCAAGGTAAATTTAGCCTAAGTATATGTTGAGAAAGTGCCGAGTCATATTTTTGCTCAAGTCATATTTTGTAGTCACATCTTTTTGGTAGTCATTTTTTTTTATCTAGTGGCAAGTAAAGGAAAATTTGTGTGGAAAACATGTTTGAAGAGTGCCTAATCATATTTGTCACTCTTAATTTTGCTTTAATTGTATTTTTGTGTTAGTCATATTTTATATTCATATTTCTTCGGTAATTATTTTTTTTTCTTTTGATGAAGCCTAAGGAAAAGGTGGGCAATCTAGAATGGGCTTTTATATTTTGGTCCTGTAGACCATTCTTTGGGTTTGAAAGATGATTTTCTCTATAAAAAAAACTTAATATTTAGTTCTATGAATTGTCTAATACAAAATTGATGTCAAATAATTTGGAGTGACACTTCTTTATATTTTAATGAATATCTTCAAAATTTTCATAGAACTCAATAGAGAAGTAAAAAAATTAAGTTGTTAACAACAAGAGACAATTAAATAATTATTTTAAAAGAATTTAGGAGAAAATTAGAGAAGATTAAAAGCCTATGGACAATATGGAGCACCAATGTAGAACAAAGCTTGAGATTCTACAATGAAAAGTAGGTTTGCCTTAACCAACTATTGGGATTTATTGTGAGGTTGATTGATTATGTTGATTAATTGTGATGGCTCATACAAATTAAAATCTAATTAGTAATGAATACAAAATGAAATCTCATGCACTTAAACTAAAGTAGCCAACCTATTTCCAATCATTTAAGCAATTACACATAATTAAAGTGCATTTTTTTTATTGCAAATTTTTTTCTATGTACAGAATTAGAATTTGGAAAGATAGCATATTTTTCTATAATTACTATAAATTATTACATGAAGCATAATTACTATGAATTTTTTAGTAGAAGATTCTTCTTGACCTATAATGGTAACATAAACCTTACTATTTCTGATCATAGGCTGATTGCAAAATCAACCAAAGGTTGATTGCATTTATAAGAGCCTTACAACCAATCCTAATGTGCCACAATTGCTCTGGGAGTTGCACCACAACTTCACGGAAAGGAAGCAACCTATAGATTGGAAATGGAGGGGTGATTGGAAATGGATTGGCTACCTTAATGATGCACTAGATTGGAGCTTTTGGAGCTTAAAAAAATAAATATATTGCTTGAAAAAATCCTTACCCAAAGAAGTAAAAAATGAATGTGAGAAAATACATATAAGAGAAGCCATAGAGTAAAAGTACATGGGGAGTGCAATTTGTGTTGAATAGTTTAAGTGTTTGAAGTAGAATTAGAAGTTTGAAGTTGCTATCCAAAGCTTTATGTATTGTTAGAAGACTAATTTGATTCTTTTATAGAAGTATGACTACATATTAAACAAAGATTGTTGATTACAATACACATGGTGGATCAAATGAAGTTGTAAGGTCCTAAATATATGCTTAATTAGAACTTATGAGGCTTATGTCATCACAATTGTTTGATTCCTAAAATAATTATAAACTAATTAGTAGGTATTAGTAATAGAAGTCAAAGGTTGCAATTCTAAAATATGCCAAAAAATAGAAGAAAAATAAAAAAATATAGGAAATAAGTTAGAAAAAGTCAAGAAGGGAAATATAAAGAAATAGATCATATGCTTAAAGAAGGATTAGATCATAGATAGAATTTATATACCTTGTTGTAAAATTGTTGTTTAAGTTGTATATATGAAGAGACAAAAAATGCAATGAAAATGGATGAAGGCAAGCCTCAAGATACACTTATAATATACATATTGGAATATGGGCATGTGGTAGAAATGGATTTCTAGGTATAACCTTAAATTTGGCACTTTGTAGTTTATCTTATTATAGAAACCATAGTCATATTAGAAATTAGAAGTTGAAGTAAGATATTTAAGAATTCAATAAAATTAAACTTTAAATTCAAGATCACTTAGGTAATTTCTAGAATTTTCTTTAAACATATAATATTTTTTAAATTAAAAAAAATTAATTAAAAAAATTTTAATTAAAAAAAAATAGAATACAATAAAAGTAGAATATTAAAAGTGCTAGTTTCAGATTGTAAATATCAATATTAATTTTCTTTCAGGAAAAAGAAGAACCTTTCAATTTAAGTGACATAAAGAATTCAATTTTGAATTTAAAAATTAACTTAGGCTTATAGGCTAGAAGCAAATGTTGGATGAAGTCTTAAAAGATGATTTAGAAATAAAACCTCATATATCTTTATTTTTTGTTATAAATATTTTATTATAAATATTTTTACTATTTTACGATAGGCATGTTGTGTTGTACAACTTAAGCTTATAAAAAGTTTGAATTTCTGAAATTGGATTTGGAAAACTACAATTTTGGCCTAGATTAGCCAAAATCATTTCAAACTTCTAACTTTTACTAATTTGTCAACTTTATTTAAGATGTAAATGACTTATAGTTTAATGTTAGAAAAAACTTGTTCATTGCATAAAATGCAAAATAAACAACTTTTGAACATCTTATTAGGATTCAGAGTTCAACAATAAAGAACATGGTTGTGTATGCTTTCTCTCAAGGGTATAGATAAACTCTCATGTATGTCATATACTAAAGTTTGTTTCTATTTTAGAAAGTTTTTTGGACATATCATACAAGTCACTTATAGGAGATTTGTATAGATCCTATAGAAGTTACAAAATTATTCATATGAAGATTGAAGCTCACCATGAGCACGTGCACGCTTGTATTAGAATTAAAAGATAGGAATTTGGATGTACCTACAAAGATAAAGAATGCAAAAGCACAATCCTTTGTTATTGGCTTCAATAATGTTTTAAATTAGTGCTTGTATAAAATACTTTTGCTTTGCCACACTTTGTGCATGAGCTTAAATACATTGACAATTGCATGGCATAAGTTTTGATGTCTTTTTCATTCCATAATTATAGTTGTTTAAGGCCTTACAACTTCCCTTTACAAATTTTGTGAAGTGAGAGTATCAACTTGTATCCATTTTGAATCAAATTTGGATGCTATTAAACTAAGGGCCTCTTCATAATATGGCCAAAAGTTAAGAGGCCATCGGTTTCCACAAATAGGAGGCCAAGAAACCTTGAGTTTGGCCTCTCAACCCTTCACACTATGTGCCAAAATCCACAGTCCGTTGCTTACATGGTTGCCTACATGGCACAAAATTTGACGGACTCTTGACTAGAGTTTGGGTCGGCCAAATGTCGAGACCCAAACTCTAGTCGAGAATCCGTCAAATTTCAAAACCCAAAAATTTAAGAAAATAAAATACTAACAAGATCTAAACCGTCAGATTTGAAGAACCGTTTTGAAAAAGACAAAAAGGTAGATGGCCTTTGGAGGCTTCACACTATAGCCATCCAAGTTGAAAGATTGTGGGAGTTCATTGCCAAGGGTTGGAACTTTTGACTTGGCCTTTAGAGGCTTCACACTACCGCCGACCAAAGGCTTCAAATCCTATTTTTTTATTTTTTTATTAGCCTTTTTCTTTGGATTCTCGATGAAGTTTGGACACTCAACTTGGATGGCCATGGTGTAAAGAGGCCCTAACTTAGTTGTATTGTATAGCCATATTTAGTCAATTTAATGCATATATCAAGTCACATGACTAGAACCAATCATGTGCATGATTGGGACAAGTCGCATGATTGAGGCAAGTCACATGACTAGAACCAATTATGTATATGACTAAAGCAAGTCACATGATTAGAACTAATCATGTATATGACTGAGGCAAGTCACATGACTAAGGCCAATCACAAGATTAGAGTTTTAAAACCCTAGCTGCCACTTCTTTATAGCCGCCACTAAATTAGGGTTTTGAAACCCTAGTTGTAGTCACCCCTTATAAGTTGAACATTTGACTATTTTTGCTTCTTCTTCATTGTTTCTTGTTGTCTCATGAATTTTGCTTCTTGTTGTATTTTAGCTCTTACTTCTACTTGTTTCTTAGTTCTTGATTCTTCTAGCTTATTAGTTCTTGCTTCATATTGCTTCATATTGCTTCTTAGTTCTTGTTCTTTATTAATAATTTCCTCTTCTTACCTTATAGTTGTTCCTTCTAACTTCTTGTTTTTTTTTGTTTATTTTTATTTTTATTTTCACTTGTTGTTTATTGCTCCTATTTCCTCTTGTTATTTCTTTAGTTTTTCTTGTTGTATCTTAGTTTTTCTTGTTGCATCTTAGTTTTTACTTACTATTATTTGTTGCATTTTATTATATCCCAACTTCTATTTCTTGTTGTATTTTGAACTCTTAATTCTTGTTTGTTCTTCGTTTTATTGCATCTTCTTGTATTTAGTTACATCTTGCTTCTTGTTAGCTCTTAGCACTTGGTACTTTTTGCTAATTGGTCCCTCTATCACCATGATTGTTATTCTTTCTTTTCGTTTATTTGCAATTTTTAGGGATATAGTTATAATGAATTTTTCTTACCTTAAACTTGTGCTACATATTTTGTATTACCTTAAATTTTTAAAGGTTGAGTTATTTTATTCATTCATTGAAAATTAACCTTTTTAATTGTATGTGTAGACACACAAGGTTAAATGAAGTTATTGGAAGCTACTTGCAACACTAAAGAGGCAACATCTTCACATTTTTGTAAGGAATATAGATCCTATAAGCATGCAAAACTATACATCTATAATGAGTCATTTCGATATGTTTTGTATTATTGACTAATAAATGTCATTGACAAAAGACACATTCTTTTTTGCATTTTGCATTCTATTATGATTGACTCTTGTGCATCTCAAAAATCATATGTTTTCACTTTCAATTGGATAAACTTTTTTACTTAGCTACTAAGTTTTGTTGATGCATAATTACAATGAGACATATCTATTTAGAATATATAGAAAGTGTAATTGTAGTTTATGATAGTTTATGATTGTAATCCTCTATCATCCCATTTACAAATTATGCATACAAGTGCAAGAAATTTAACTCTCCCTTATCTAGAATATCACTTGCTTGAGTAATATTTCACAATATATCTTAGTCAAAATATGACTAGTTATAGTGAGATAACACTCACAATCAAGCCATAAATGTAACTCTAAATTTTTAAAGATATGACTACATTCAATCATAAAAATATTAATAGCATTCTATATGAATTACCACATCGTTCAAAAATATGATTCACATGAGTCATATTTCACATCATTCAAAAATATGACTCACATGAGTCATATTTCACATCAACAAAAAATACAACTCATGAGGGTTATTTTTGAAATTAGCAAAAAATATGACTCACATAAGTCATATTTTAAATCAACAAAAAATATGACTCACAAGGGTCATTTTTTACATCAACCAAAAATATGACCCACAAGTCATTTTCTACAACATCAAAAATATAACTCACAAGAGTCACCTTTCACATCATTAGAAAATATGACAACACAAAGTCATATACCATGTCCACCAAAATATGACTCTATCCAATCATATGCCATGTCAGCAAGAAATATGACTACATCAAGTCATATGCCACGTAGGATTTTTTCTTTTGCTTGGGTAGCTCAACAAAAAGTCAAGCCTTTAAGGATAGTCAATGTATACGCCATGTTGGCAAAAAATGGCTAATTACGGCTAATTATACCCCCTAATGTATATGACTATAAATATGACTCATGTCCAAAACGACTCGTCGGTAACGACTAGACCCAATCATATCCCGCGTCATCTACAGTGATCTTAGCATGAGTCATATTTTGAGATTTTATGACTCATTGCAGTCATATTTTGCAGTCATAAAACATGCATTTTCTAGTAGTGATATTATTGACATCTAGGTCCCTATATAGTCTCTTTTTGAAATTAAAAGTTTGAATTTGTTTTTAGAACAAATGAATACTATATCAATAATCAATTAATTGATTAAAAAATTTTACAATATTTAATTAAAGAATCATTTTCATAATTTTTTTTATAATTGTACACTTCATAAGTATAAATAATCTTGATAAGAGAATCCCCCTAAGGTACTATATTCTAAAAGAATCCTAAATTTAGCCTGATTTACATCCATTTAAGGATTTTTTTTCATTAATTTTATTTTAGAATCATCAAGAAAATACATTGCAATACTATTCATCTATAAACTTTAACAAAAATAACAACATCAAAGTAACTTAAAGCTTTGAAGCTTCAAAAAGGGACTCTAGTCCTATACTAGCAAAGTAATGCCAACAGTTCCTTTGAGTGTGGTTTCCAAAACTACTTATATTTGGAGAAAACTTTGACATGGGATTCAATTGAACAAAAGCATGGCCTATACGAGCAGTCTGAGGTACTATCTAGACTACCAGTGGATCCCTTTTTATAGATGACCCTCAACATAGACGTCAAGATTTAGGCCTCAGTTATTCAAGATGGCAAGGCTCACGAATTATTTTGTCACAACATGGGGGTTATTGGAGTGTACAACACTAGAAATTCTTTCAATTTCTCAATAAAGAAGTGCAAAAAGGGCTAGATGGCAATTGGATAGATTGAAATGGAACATATTCAAAAATTCCATGAGTAGTATGGAGTGTACAATCACACTTTGATACCTAGTAGGGTCTTTTTTGTCAAAATTAGATGAAACAACAATAGTTTCTACTTTTGTAAATGTAGATGGGAAATCAACTACAAGGCATGCACTCATGGATGTGGCAAGGGTATCTGATAGGAGGATGGAAGAGATTATAATTTGATGGAGGGAGTTCCGTTTCTTTGGATTTTTTTAATAAATTACTCAATATAATTTTGCATTGACATGGCACTAGTAGTGCCTCATTAGTATCCAAATCTTCAAAAATAAAAGATTATTTATTTTAAATTTTTTTTCTATAATTGCCACTACAAAGGATGTAAAACTTGTGGCCTTTTAAGGGCTGAAATTTTTCCTTATGCTATTTAAAGGATTGCAACCAACATGGTTATACATGAAAGATGGTGACAAAGCAATTGATGTCATGATAGATTGAGTGAATACTACTTTGAGAGCCTTAAAGGCCAATGAAGTCACTTTGTTTTCCAAGCAAAAGAACAAATAGAAGCTTGAAGACAATGATGACTACTCTTAGAAACAAAACACCAATTTCAAATGGTTGATATGGAAGCTCAATCTATAGAGCTCATTATCTAAGAAAATTGTAGGCCTAAAACTTATCAAGCAAGTGCAAGTCTCATGGTTAACTCCAAAGTGACAAAGTGGATAGAAAGTGTCCTCACATAGTTTCAAGTCTAGTTAAATGTACTATAACTTTTCCATTTAAGATCCAAATTCATTAAATCTTGTTGAAAAAGTTGGATTCTCCTTTCTAGTTTGTGTGGTAAAATTTTCAAATCAATCTAAGATGTATTGATGTTTTGGAAGTGAATTGAAGTTCACAACTTCATTTTGAATTTACCAAACTCCAGTTTAGGGCTCCAACTTTGGGGCCTTGTATTTCCTTCATCCATTGCTCATTTTCAATAAAAATTTGTTGTGTTTTGTTTCCCTTGAATTATAGTTATTGCAGTAAAGTTTTCATGTCAATCCAAGTTGTTTTGAATGTTTGGGAGCAATTCAAAGTTCAAAATTAAATCTTGCCATTATTGGAGTATTGTGAACTTTGATGGCTTCTTTCTTCTTCATATAGAGTCCATTTCCAATAATTATTTTTGGAAAAGTTGCACATACTAGTCTTGTTTGTTTAGATAGAATTTCATATTGATCCAAGAATTAATGAGTGACTAAGAAGCATTCTAGTAGAAGGAGGTTTCAACTTTAGATGTGTTTTTTGCAGTTTTTCTTGATGATTTTTGACATTTCAAAGCCATTTTGTAGACACAATGAGTCAATTGAATGAATTTTTTTCACCAATGTGTTTGTATACTAATTTTGAATCATTTTATAGTATAAATTTTTTTCATATAAGTAGGTTTAGAAATCAAAATTCACCTCCAAATGTCTTTTGGGGAAAACTTCAACATCCGTTTTCAACATTAACCCCTAAGCAACACCAACACCATTCCATGGCGTTTGGATGACTGCCGGGGACCAGAAGAAGAGCTGAACAATAGTTTTTTCATCCGTATTTTTTTAATGCCCTTGCATGTTGAGTTACGAAGAATGTCCAACTGAGTTTTCAGTCTGACTAATGTTTGATTTCATGTGGTTGAGAAGTAATTACAAAAAACAGATGGCAGAATTTGTTGTTTTAGTGTATTTTGAGAAATTGAATAAATTTGAAATTTCTCCTTGAAAATGACATTATCTAAAATTTGAGCCCAACTAAAAAAATGAAGGTCCTCACTTCTAGTTTCTACTCCAATTGGAATTTTGGAAAAATTCGTAAAATCAAATGTTTTATTGCAATTTGAATTTTGGGTGCATTTTTAATGTCCACTGCAACCAAGAAATAGGTGTACACGGAATTTGAGTTTACACCATAATGTTTTTCACTATAATGTACACACATGGTGAAATTTTCAGATTTTTTGAGATTATTTTCTATTATTTTTTCTTCACTTTTTCTTCAAAAACTGTCATAAAAATCAATTTTCCTCAAAAAAATCTGAAATTTCTGTGAAGTATAGAAGAGATGTACTTTAATCTCTTAAAAATAAAAATAAAAATTTTCAGACATGACTGGTTCTAAAACGGTAACAAACTGAGTGACAGGGGAGAAGTCTTCAAACCAATGGTAATAGGCCCGTCATTTAGGGATTAAAACATTCTGATCTTGCTATCTATGTGGCCGAATGACTTGAAATTTGGTACAAATCATCTACAATATGTACACTATAAGATTGTATGGGTAAGATTTGTATAGCTTGAAGACATTGAGATCTATAAAGCTTCAAAAGCAATGATGTTTTGGAACCCTATAAGGTGGGTACACCTAAAATTGCACCTCACCTAAAAGTGCCATCTATAGTTGCTGTACATTTCTGAATTCCATTATGTACCTATTTGGCTGGAGTGCTTTTAGAAATAGACTTTGAACCTTAATAACTTTTGCATACTGTATCCAAATGCTGCATTTTTTGGTGCATTGGAATGTGCTTTCACTTGCCAAGAAGACTATATGAAAATTTGATCAGACTTGTAATAGTTACTAGGCACAGTCCAAAAAGTGGCAGTTTTAGGTGTACCCACCTTAAACTAAATGTCACTTTGGAAACAAAGAAAGATCATCTCATAATTCAAAAGTTGGTAGAAATGAAAAAAAAATAGTAGTGACCTTTATTTCCTTTAAGATAGAACTATACGGTGTGTTGTTTGGATTTCATGAGGATTGACTACTACTAGTTAGTTGTATTCATGATATGTTTGATTTGCTTTTAATATATAAAATATATATATATATGTAGTGCAAATGTGTTTTGATTTGCTTTTACTTCATGGTATTTTTGGCTCTATGGATGATTGCAAGAAACACCCATTGATTTTGTTGCATTTTCAATAGTACTCATGATTTTTTTGCAACTACTTTAAAATTAGAAAAATAACTTCTAAATTTAAAAAAAAAATATGAATAATGTATACACCTTTAAAACAAAGGTAATCATTGAAGGAATTTGTAGAAAAATTCTCTAAGTAGGAGATTTAGAAAAGTGTCAAGTCTCAAGAAAATAGGTACTTGGATGTTTAAATTAGTTTTAAATAGTATAAATAAATAAATAAAAAATAAATAAATAAATTCATCTATAACAACTCTACAAAAATGGTAATGCACCAAAAAACCCACCAATATCATATTTTGTATGTTTCAAAATACAAGCAAAAAGAAGCTCACTTTGTAGACTTCTACATTACACAAAATTAATTATTTTTAAAATTCCTTCATTTCTTAGCTACAAGTCTACTAGAAGACCATCTCATCCAAATTTCACATGAAAGTTTGTTTTCGGGGGTACTAAATAGTACTAAAACCCTCTAAATTGGCAAATGCAACATTCAATTGGGGTCTATTTTTGGATAGTAAAATATTTTTGAAAATTATGAAAAAATTAAGGTAGGTGCATGATAGTCATGAGTACCTTTCCTATTAATATTGACTCATTTGGAGTCAAAACACAAAAGTTATGGTCAAAAATAGATTAGCATGCTATGTGTGACGCAAAATAATACAAGTATTTCTTGCAATCACCTTTATATTTTTTTCCAAGTTTCTTTTATGCACGCTTATCTTACAAGTTGATTATGGGTCGTTGCAAGAAACACTTACCAGTTTTGTCTCAAAATGGCTCAAAATCAGTGAATCCTGTGAATCCTGTGACTTTTGTAATAAAAAAATTTTAAATTGAAAAAAATATGGATAATTTGAAGAGCAATGAGAATATTATGTCTCTTGAAATTTAGACCTAAGAAATTTTTTCTCTAAATGTTATAGACAATGGAAAATACAATGAAAATAGCTCTTTTTTCACTAATTTGATAAAAATAGTAAAAAACTTCAAAAAATGAAAATGAAAAATCCATTTTTTTCCAAGTAAAGGTCTTTCTTTTCTAATAAATTTCATCTTTGGAAAAAATAAATTTTATTCTCCACACTTGCGCAAAGTCAGCCACTTTGACGACATGTGGAGGTTGAATGGGAAGCTTGGAAGGAACGGGGATCGGGGGACGGGGAGTATAGTATTTTCAAAAAATCTCTTTGTGGTCTATTGTAACTTTAGGTGAGGTCCATGCATGCCAATTTTCAGCTCAAAATTTGCATTTTTGGGTCAAAAATAGGACTAAAACCCCCCATAATGGCCAAAATAGACAACCAATCGGGGGCAGTTTAAAAATAGTAAACTAATTTTGAAAAAATTGAAAAAATTACAAAAAATGTAAAACTTTTGTAGTTACCTTCATTTCAAGTTTCAAGTAAAATGAACAAAAGATGCAAAAGTTATGGAAAAAAAACTATTTCCTAAAGGTCAAAGGGACAAAAAAAAAGGACAAGTGTTTCTTGCAATCACCCTTATATGGTATTTATTTGTTATTTCACAAGGTAGTTTTATAGTACTAATTTGTTAATCTCTATTATCCCATCCATATCAAGTACAGAAGTGCATTTCCTTTTTGTTTATCAATTACAAAAACTATGAATGAAAAGAAATCTAGTAATAACAAATTTACATGTCAGAAGCATGAACTGCACTAGAAAAAAGCTTTAAGGAATGTTTACAACATGTTTACAACCCCAACTTGAAGTAATATTGTATTTGTAGGCATTGATCATAGTTAGGTAAAATTGTTCTTCAATATTAAATATGAAGAACAAGCTACAAGTAAAAAGTCAAACCTATAGCAGAAAATAGAGCCCGCATGGCTACAAATAAAATAGTGGTTTCACCTTCGCTACTTCCTATAGTTTTAAAGTTTTTTCCATGTCAAGTGATTGCTATTCAACTGACCATCCATCACCCGTCCATATTTGATGCGTCTACTTCATTTGGATGTCCAAATTTTGAACGTGATTTTACCCATGATATGCAAATTTGTCAACCTTAGTCAGTTGAGACCCAACTAATGCTAGATTTGAAGTGTGGTGAAATTATGAAACTATGAAGACCTTCAAGAGATTGTTTATAGTTGTAAGGTATTATTTAGATGACAATAGTACAATTCTAGGATTACTCTACGTTGGATGCCTATAACTTATAAATCACAACTCATCTACTCATGATCTTTGATATTCTAGAATCTTATTTCCTTAGCTTTTCAACAATAGGGGGCATGTCCTATATTACCTAGGAATTCCGTCAAGAACCCCTATTCCCTTATTCCACTCCTTGGAAAGTGATTGAGACTCTACCAGCTTTGAGGAGCTATAACTTTTGACTACCAATATAGATCTTTGAGTTCCTTAAATCTATAGATGTGCCTTCTCACAAGTTTTCAAGTATGTGTGGCATGCCATTCAATTTTTAATGACTAGAGTACTTTATACTCTAATTATTCAAGACTCCTAAATCTGCTCAATTCATCTTCGCAAGGCTTTGGGAGTCACCTCAACATCTCTTTTATTGACTAAGGTGAAACCAGCATGCCTTTGCTACAAGTCATTATAGAACAATTTCCTAGCACAATCATAGATTTCTTTGGATGTTTTGTCAATATATGGTCACAATCTAGTTTTTTTGGTACTTCCAATGGCTTGAAGATGCACTAGGAGTTGGAACTTCTCCAAATGAGAGTTGTATGATGATTTGGTGTTTATGTTGCTTTGTGCTCTTAGGTACTTTGTAGGCTTGTGTTGTGTTTTGTGCTCTACATGTCTAAAAATATAAAGATCTTGTCAAAGTATTGCCCATGGTTTGATGTATTATTTCCTTTGCAATGGAAATTGTGCAAGAGGTTAGTATTTCAAAATAACCATGGTATTTACACTTCATGTATGTATTGTTCTTCTATATTGGTCACACTTTTTCAAACTACATGGATATAATAGCTAACACTTCAAACTTGAACTATATTATGATTGCATTACAATGTCCATCATTTAATCAAGATTACAATTTAGTTTTAGAAAGATTGTGGTATTCTTAAAGTTGTGAGACTTACTAAGTTGTTAGATACTTGGAGTATGATTCATTGCTCCTTGTGAAAGTAATAACAAGCAAGTGTGGGCTAAAAATACATGTTGCATCCTCACTAACTTCACTATTTTTTTTGGTCTTATTATGGGATGGGCATTTGGGTTATTTGCAATAATCTTCAAGGATTAAATTTGTACTACTTTTTCATGTGTTACTTTACATGCTCAAGACCTAGTTTTGCTTAGAATGGATAGATCTTAAAATTCTTTATCCATAATACAGATCCATGTATTTCCATCATAGAGAGACTAGAGATATTTATATTTTGTTTAGCAAACTGATTCATGCAGTTTGCAATAGTTGTATATTTGCAATAACTTGCATATTTCTTGTTCTAGGGCAAATGTATACTACGCTATGCCAAAAGTGGCGTCATTTTAGTCCATTTCTAATGGCATTTTATACATTAGATGGATTCAATTGTCCAAAAGTTGTTGAAAATGATAAGAAAATGATTTGAAAAAAAGAACCATTTTAGATAAACACTTGTATGAACATTTAGTGAAGACAACATATCAAAATTTTAACTTTAAATGTGTCAAATCAATCCCCAAAATTTGGTGGCAATTCTGGATAGATAATAGTCCATATCTACAAATTTAGGTGTCTAATTCAACATATTTTAAACCTAAGCATTTTATCATATATAACCCTACTTAAAAATTAATTCCTTCTTTTGCAAAATATTTGAATTCTTTATTCATTAATGAGTCTTTATGGTGAATGCTGTGGACTGTAATAGTATATAAAGAGTCCATATAAAAGTCCTTTACAAATAGAATATAAACTATTTGGACAAGATTTCTTTTGCAATGCGTAGACAATCAAGTATACAATATGAAAATGATTCCTTTTTTATATTGCACAACTTGTTCCTATTTGAAATTATAGGAATTCCAAAACATCCTACTGAATTAAGGACTGTGACAATCCATATTGGTACAGCGTAGTATGCATCTACCCTCTAGCTCAATTTTATCCTCTCTTAGAAGCTCAATCTACAATGGTATGGATTCAAATACAAGCTAAGGGTCACTTCATACTATGGCCGAAGGTCAAGAGTCCATTGGTTTCTACCAATCACTAATTTTAGGAAACCATGAATTGAGCCTCTCAACTTTTCATACTACGCAACACAATCCAAAGTCCATTGAAATTCAATGTCCCCAAAATTGTCCTGACTACATGAAAGTCAGATGCCTACATGGTGTGAGTGCTTCTAACTCCACCCTTGAGCTAAAAGTTTATCACATGGGTCCTATGTCTAATTGAGTTTTCTCTCTAATTGGGTGTTCAAAGAGAGCCTTCCAAGCAATGAACTCTTTTAGTCACGTCTTTTTAAGTGTCAATTTTTCTACCCAATTTGTTGTTACTCCAAGCTCTCGTGGTAGATATTCCTAAGTCTATTTCGGTGTCTAACTAATATTTCCTATTCTAATCTACTTGTCAATTGAAATCGTTCCTAATCCTAATTCCAAGCGTTAGATAAAAAGAAACTTAGTAACAAAACAATGAGAATAAAAATCAAATGGGATCGATTTACCTCCTCTGCGTAAATCTCCATAGTCCCGTCGTCAAACATCATCATATGAAGATATTCTCCCACGACCTCGCCATCAGAATCATCCTAGCTCCGCATCTAATCCATAGTAATTCTCACGTTGTTGGTCAATTAAATCTATCTTGGTTGAAAAGAAACTAGAGGTTATGTAGCACTAATTTAATTGCGTAATTCTTTTTATTTCTAATTTCCCGGTAATTAGAAAATACTGCAATTTAACTTAGTCTACCTATTTGGTCAAATCCTTAGCAAATACTTTATTCTAAGAAATCAAATGGAATTTAATGGTTAGTTAGTTTTAGTTTTTCTTTTGGTTCTACATTAATATTCTAAATTCAAGTTAATTCAAGTTGAAATTGATTATTTTGAATTGGAAATTATCATCAAATCTTTTCAAATCTAATTAATTTTTGAATTTGCATTAATTCCCTAAAGAAATTAGTTGTCAATTTGTCCTTTCCCTTTTGTCTTATTAAAATATTTTAAATCAAAAACTATCATCAAATCTTTTCAAATCTAATTAAATTTGAATTTCCGTTAATTTATAAAGAAATTGGTTGTCAATTTGTTTGTTTCCTTTTTGGCTTATTAGGCCTAATAAAACAAAACCAACAAAATCCAAACCTTCTAAGAATCTAATTAATGACTAACTACCAAAGAATGTAGAACATTCCTAAAGAACGAGAATAATTTCAATAGTAATATTCTAAAGAAATTAGTATTTTATTCCCAAAGGCCAAAGGTCGAGAATAAAGAATCTAACTCTATAGTGTTATTCCTTTAAATTAATTTTTTAATGTTAATGTTCTCACGTGGGTCGATTTGGCTACCTTAATTCTCCTAATTCGTTGTCTCTACCCCCATTCTTGCTTGGTTGTGTTTTGCAATGTTTTTCAAGGGAGAGAGCGGCTATGGAGTTTGAGGTGGAAGAATTTTAGTAAAGACGCGTTGGTGTTGCAATTGTTAGATTATTGGCATAAAATTGAATTTAAAGGTTGGAAGTTCCTTTGATAACCTCTTTTTAATTTTGCCCAAAATCTATCCTTTGCAAGACCAATTGATAAAGGAGTGTTAGACTCTTACTTGACTTGAGTTTAGACTCCCTGGACTCCCTAGCTCCCTAGCTTGCTCCGGCACCCCAACGGACAGCCGACTCCCCAACCCCAGTGGACAGCTCGACTCCCCCGCCCAGCGCCTCGGACCAGCTCCCGACGGACAGACCCCTGGACCACCCCAGCGGACAGCTCCCGACGGACAGTCTACGGACAGAACCCTCGACTCTCCACTCGACCGCTCCTTAGCCGACTCAGGCCCTCCTTTGGCTGGCTGGTCAGTCGAAAGACTGGCTGGCTGGCTCGTTTTTTTGGTTTTTGACTAAAATTTGGAATCTAAAATTCAAACTATTTTGGTCTAATTTTTATCTAAACACACAAAAATTAGATAACTAAATTTTGCGTGGAATGATGGAAAATATAAGTGGTTGGATTGGATGTTTTTGTTTGATTTCCAAATGTCATCCGGATGTTCAAGTGAGGTTCCCCTTTAAGAGGTTCAAAGCTTCACCGTTTGATTTGGTTGGTTCCGTTGCACAGAACTCTCTAATGATATTTTGGGAATTTTATTCGCAAAAGGAGGTACACATGACAGTGTTTAACCGGACTTTCACTTTAAATCCTCAAAATTTCTTAGTATTTCAAAATCTTGCTGCCAAAGGAGGTACACATAACAGTGTTTGAACCGAATTTTGGTGCTTAATGTTTGAAATTTCACGATTGTTGTTCAAGCGATATATTGAGGCTGGATCTCTAATACCAATAGTAGAAAATAAAAACTAATTGAAGGGGCCTAAGCCTTCAAAATTCCAAAACATAAACAAAACTTGGCCAAAGTCTTTTGGTCCAAGCAATGCTCCGACTACGTCGGTAGCACGTGGGAAGAACAAAGTGTCAACGCAAGAAATAAGGGTACTGGCAACCTCGAGGGGGCCCTTATATACCCGTGGCCGGGCCCCTCCCGATAATTGCCGGTGAAAACACTTTGTTACTTCTTACCCTAAACTACCCTAATGTAATTCCAAAATAATATTTGTTTAATGGTGGAAATTTCTAAAAATATCCCCATTTGGCTAATGAAATTTTGGTCAAATCAAATCCAAGATCTTAATCCAAAATATTTTGGAATTAACCCTAATTTACGTAGATATTTTGCAAATTAACCAAAAGTCATTTTGAAAATTGTCTTTCTTTAGCCCAAAGATGGCTTTTTACGCAAGAAAGAGATCTTGACCAAATCCAATCTTTGATTTTCCAAGAGATATTTCCAAAATCACTCTTAATTAACCGCAATTAACAATTAAAAAGTCAAACTAAGAGCTGACCCTCTCTATCTCTTAGGGAACAACTTGAAACGGAAAACCGTCTGCGCCATTGTCTTCAGAAGACCCCAATTAGCCTAAAGAACCCCTTACCCCTCACTCCTAGGTTGTTTGCACGCCCAAATTGGAATTACGGTAATTGCAATTAAAAGTCAAAAATCTAACTTTTAGGATTTGCACATTTTGATGAATCTGTTAGGCTAGGGTTGTTAGGAATGTCTGTGAGAGTAAGGAATGACTCCTTATTTGCGACAATCGGACATCATTCGCTCCTGATACGCCGATCAACCCACCGCCAACTTGTAAATTCCATTGAAATTCGATGTCGATGCCAGTTCTGGTAGTTGGGAGTGCTGGAATGTCTTCAAACTTGATTGGGTGCTTATTAGGCACACAAAAACCTAGCCTAATTTTTAGTGAGATTTTACTGCATCATACGTAATTTCTAGGAATTTACGAACATTTCTATGTGCGGTTGACTTCCCATAGAGTCAACGTGGAATTTCGGAAAAATCCGAAATAAATTGGGTAACATCTAGGGTACTCCTAAATTCTTAGTGTAAGTTCCACGCGACCTTGCACTAGTCTAATTTTAGTAATCTGGAATTACTTTGGCCAATTGGACAATTTAATTCCCGATGTCCAGGAATCTTGGTCAATTGTTTGATTTTTGTTCGCTCCTCGCATGCTCCTACCCTTGGAACACCTTTCTGTAGTCTTCAATCTCCAATCCTCCATCTTTCATCTCGTGAAACTCCAATCCTCCAAGTCATTTGTAATTGTTTTACTTTTAAATTCAATTTGTTCCAAAATTGAATTTGACCCTTCGTAAATCTTCTAAGCTTACAGTAGACTTTTTTGGATTAGTCAGTATGTCATGTGCATCCTTAAAAGATTGATTTTGCACAGACAGATACTAGAATTGACTAACTCTTGATTCCTCATTTCTCTCGGAACCACTAAATCTTCACACAAACTTATTTTGGAGACTTAGAATGATTCAAATTCTTAGAATTAGGAATTTTCCACCTTCTAAGTTGGTTTTCCACCATTTTGGCGTAGACTGACACCAAAACTCCTTCAACACTCTTTTTATGTCCTTTTCTTGTATATTTTAGCTAATTTTCGCTATTTAATCGCAAAAAATGGACCCAAAGTCCTGAGTGCCATCTCGAGGGCTCACACATGGCGATAAATTCTTGGCTAGGATTTAGGTCAAGTAAAAATGGAGACCCAAACTGTAGTTGAAAGGCCATGGGAGTTTTTTCATTAAAAATCTAACAAGATCTCAATCACTAAATTGGCATATTAGGTTTGGACTTTGGACTTGGCCATGGGAGGCTTCACATTATCACCATTCCAATTAAAGGCTGTAGGAATTCATTGCAAAAGGTTTGGGCCTTTTGGACTTGGCTTTGGAGGTTTCATACTGTGGCCAACCTCAAATGAAGGCTTCAAATCCTATTTTTTATTGCCTTTTAATAGCCCATTTCTTTGGACTCTCAACAAAATTTGGATATGTCACTCCTTAGAGCAAAGTGGCCCTAAGATTGTATTGTGATCAAATGTTTAATCCATAAAGAACCTATAACCACTAATTTCAAGCTTCATTGTCCATCACTAAATTTGATGCCATTTTAGAACTAAATATTTATGAAATTTATTTATTTATTTATTCTTCAAAGACGAAGTTACATAGATGTTCACACAAACTTTAGAAGAAAAATCACATCAAATAGAAAATTGTCTCAAAAAATATGAAAACTTCATGATGTATTTACACTAGAGTGATAAACATTTTGGTGTAAATTCAATTTCCGTGTCATTCTATAATTACTATGCAAGAGACATCAAAAATACACCCAAAGTTCAGATTGCAATAAAATATTCAATACTACTAATTTTTTCAAATTTCCAATTGAAGTAAAAACTAGAATAGATGGCTTCATTTTGTTAGTTGGACTCAAACTCAAAAAATATCATTTTTTTGTGGAGAGATTTCATATTTAAATCCACAAGCAACAACTTTCCAAAATAGACTAAAAATAGCATATTTTGTGATCTGTTTTTATTACTCACTTCTCATTCACATGAAGACCAACACTAGCAAAGCTACAAACTCAATTAGGTACTCTTCATAACCTCTATGAAAGGTCAACAAGTAAAACATTGATGAAAAATCTCTCCCCAGACCACCTCCTCGTGGGTTAAACTCTCAATGCTTGGTGCTTTGCATCGGCTGCAGTCAGCATGATTTTGCAGCAGTGAAAGAGTTCTGCTGGATGCTGTTGCACTTTTGCGGTGTGAACCTGATTTGCAAATACCTTTTGCAACCTTGCTGAAAACTGTGCACGCAGCAGCCAAAGAGTTACAGTCAGTAAGCTGACTGATATGGATTCATACAAGGCATTGCTTGAGCATATCAAGGAGACCATGTGTGCAGTCCAGAATAGCTGGAAGAGACTGGAAATCTGCATGTACTGGACAGGCAGGTTTGTGAGAATCTTCAACGGTTCATTTGTCTACCCTGTCCTAATTATTTCCAAACTGATCTAAGTTCTACCGAATGGGGTGCCTGATGAGGCCAGGCTGATGGAGAAAATAGCCAGGCAGCACTGTAACTTCTATCTTCACTTGTAGCCTGCTAGTGTGCACTCCCAACATGAAAACTCTTACCCCGATTCATAGCACTCTTGCCCAGCTAGCTGATTTCCAGTCCTCGGGGCACCAAGCGTCGTCCATTTCCACCTGCACACCTAATTTGAAGGGCTCGAACTCCAGTGCTGCGCATAGTCAGGGATCCAGAGGTACAATCAATGTGCGAGCGCGCGCCTGCCTGCGTATGGAGTCTTGTACACACCCAAGTACGTTAGATATTCTGAGTTAACCCAGGACATCCCTGCTCCTCAGGGAGGAAACGAAAAGAGTGTGTGCCAGCCAACCAGCTCAGCTCAGCTCCATCACACTGGAAGCCCAGTACAATTGGCTCATTGATGACGATCCAAGAACTGACTCCGACCCCGAACCACCTCCTTTAAAATCATGCCAACCTAACCTAATTTGAAGTTCTTTTGAGATTTCTGTACGCCCAGGACCACAAAGACTAAGATAAGGAAGAGTCTCCATCAGTGCTCATAATTATTGCAAGTTCAGTGTATTGACTTGCAGAGGAGAAACAAGGAGCTGCACGCAGGACGCTCCGCAGCAGCCAGTGTCCCTTGGAACTTACATAACTGGGTAGATGGTGATACAGTCCTCCGGTAACACATGTGGTGTGTGGAGTGCCCATTCACCATATTCAAGAAACAGCCTATCATATAAGTTAACTTAGTGGAGAACGCAGCCGGTGTGAATTTTTTCACTCCAGCCAAGAGCAATTAACTTACAAATAGAGCAGTCATGTAACTAAAGTAAGGTTCAGGTGTTTTCCTCCACCTCAAGGACATCTGGGGTTTGGAACAGTGGAATGATGTGCAGTTGGGTCCTAACTTAATTATCAAATACTCCCTCTGTCCCACTAAAAGCTTCCTAATTAGGCTGATTTACAATCTTGGCAGGAAGAATTTGGGAAGCTTTTAGTGGGACAGAGGGAGTATTACTGGACTCTGAAAATCTTCTCTTCCCCAAACATTCGAGCAAGAAGCTGATCGAGTCCACATGATGTAAGCTTACTCTATGTCAATCACCTTCAAACTCTCCACCATGCATCCAAGTTAGAAGAGTTGTGTTCCTCTAGGCTACGAAGCTCCCAGTAAGCTTGATGCTGGCTTGCTTTCAAGTGAGGTCCTCCAGTGAGACTCAAGTTTCCTCCACTGGTCACATGGAAGCTTAGCTTTTGTGACTGCAATAACATACTTCCACCCCCTTGTGTCCAGTCCAGAACCAATCAAGCCACTCTTCCAATGACTTCACTGTGTAAGTAAGTTCAGTTCGTCCATGATTCCAAGAATCCCACGGTTTCACCTGGTGAATTTGCTGGGAAAAGCTAGGCTGTACTGTCCTTGTATCCTCTGGAAAGACCAAGTCTTTAGTCTTCACTGCTTGAACCCCAGTCACTGCAGACAGTCCATGAGCATGGCATGGCCCTGGCTGTCTTGTCCTGTTTCTTAGTTGCACAGAATCTTTCCATCATGCTGCATTGCCGCATTTGCATTTCAAGCTTGGTGGGCACTTGTCCTTCAATGTGGTGAAAAGAGGCTGTCACCTCCTGTCTCATTAGTCCCCTAGCAAGAAAATCATGGGCGCTTGATTTTTATTTTACTTAAAATGCTTTAATTCCCCTCCAAATGTCATCGATTTTTCAAAAAATCACAAGTGAGATTTTAATTTGAGCTGTCCAAATACAAATTCAAAATACAATACCAAATATGAATATGAATATTTGAATACGAAATACGAATATGTATATGATCTATATGTATCAGATATGGATATGGCATATGAATACAAATGTATATATAGAGCCCCATACAAAATGTGGATGTGGCACACAAATGTATATCCCATATAATTGATTGTATGGAACCCCACCCTCTCAAAAATCAAATTTAAAAAAAAATAACATTAAAATTTTTCCAATGAAAGCAACTTTAAAAATTGTTGAGCCCATTGTGTGACAGTTTTTCACAGTGGGCAATGGGCTCATTACTGCCTGTCCTTTGAGCTCAAAAGAGGCAGTATGTGGTGACTGTGGATTTGCCCTTCCTTCACTGTGGCAAAAAGAGTCGATCAGCTCCTGTTCCTGCAATTTCTCCCCCTCCCCACGCGTACCCAAAACCAGAGCCATCGATCTCCTCACCAAAAAATATGGCTTCCCCCTCCAATGCCGTCAATCTGAATTGTAAAAGTAAACAAGGGCTGTTGATCGCGCCGTCCGCCACTCTGAGAGATAATCCCAACTTACTGTTGATTAGACTTTGTATCGTCGAGATTAGAGTTCCACTCTAGGTTATCAGCTCGGAGAAACCACACAGACCTGGAGTTCCTAGTGCTGTGTTGTTCGTGCGAGAGAGATTTGTTGTGCTTTGTGAGTGACGGCGCGACTTCTTGAAAATTGCTATGCTGATGGAAGTGGATCAAGCTTGGGAGTGAAGCTGAGGTACTTCGTTCGGCAATTTTCCTCAACCTCAACCTCAACCTCAACATGGCGTTCGAGTGGTTTGGCAATAGTTTAGGGCTTAGTAAATAGGTTTGTATTGATTGTATTATGCTTGTGCGCTGAACATGATTGCGTGCCTGGTTCGATGATTAATTTGTTTAGTTTGAAATGCAGATGTCATAACATTCAGTAGCCCATAGAAGGACTGCCTTTCCCTTTGTGAAGTCCCCATCACCTAATTTCATCTGACATTTCTTGAAGTTTGTAACCTTAGTTACTGAATGGTGTGGAATATTCCACACCATTTCATCCGCTGGGAGGCAGTGTGACAGGCTGCTACTGAATGTTATGGTCGAGTTGGCAGCTAGGGTTGGATTTCTTGTGTGGTTTTCAGTAAAGTCCGTGATCTTGTTTCATGTTCTGATGTGAATTTTGCTTTGAGAAGAGCTAGGCTGCGAGAGAACAGCTGAGCAAAGAACTGGCAGGGGAGGAGTGGAGCTGTGGAGTGGTGGTTGGTTCGGCAATTTTGAGCTATCTGTTCATGGCGATCGTGTGCTTTGCTGAATGGTGCTCAAGTGGCTTCGTTCAATGGTTGGGTCTGTTAACTTTTGGTCTACTCATATTGTACAATTGTTACTCTCAGAATGTTCAGGCTTCTTATTCAGCAAATTGATGTCTCTATTTGATTTAGGGTTTTGGAAATAGGATTGAGAGTTATATGAGTTCAAGCAAAATTCAAGTATGTCATTCTTTTGGGTTTGATGTGCAGATACACGAACAATTTTTTCTTGGAGAGTGCTGTGTACTTATTTTCTGTAGTTCTTATGGTTTTTTGAAATTTTACATTCACAAGAAAATGACACTTGAACATGTTACAAAACTTGTATAACAGTTTTAACACTTATGCAAAAATGACTAGTGTATCCATTTTGTAATTTATGTGGTTTTGATGAATTTCTCAATTTATCACCATGTGCTCAAAAGAGGCAGGAACTGCCTTTCCCTAGCAAGCTTTCTGAGCACTTGGCCTTCATAGTCGGAGTCACAGGGATATGATTAGCATAGTCCAAACAATACTGGTTTAAGAACTTTCAATTAAAATTGGAAATTGGAAAAGTTCTCCCGAAGCCAACACGATGTCTTTGCAAACCTTTCTTTTTCTTTTCATGATGGGTCACAACAGGAAATTAACCCTTGAAAGTCCATTGAGAAACCTCTAACATGAATGACTCATATTCGACTTTACAACTCTTCAATTGTAGTTTAATATATGAATTGTAATACATTGTTATTTATGTACTACCATGATCATTAAAATTATTTTGTATAAGAAAATTTCACTCGAAAGATGCAAATCATTTAGTCCCATAAAGGTCCCTCCACACTTGGCGTTATGTGTCGAAGGTTTGTTCGATTCAGTAGGGAAAACGGTAGTGTTGTTCAAACCTACGGTGTTTCGTAAACGCCGATCCTACATGGCAAGGGACATGGCTTGAGGAAACATTAGTGATAAGCAGGAGTGAGAAAGTATGCCATTTTTTATTCATTGATGCTATGTCTGCCATGAAGTTCGACTTGCATCTTTGTAAAATGAACATTTGAGGGGTTCGTACCCACTTTATCTTAATGGAGCTCGTGAGGGCCCATTAACTTGTATTGTGGGCAAGAGTGACACTGTTGAGGTTCTTCTTTAAAACTGGGCCCACGAAGTGCATCATCGGCAGCGCGACATGGTGGATGGTAGCTTCACAGTGAATTCTGCCACCTAGCTTGCGTGCGACATCCAGGTAGAGGATAAGGCCTTGCTTCCACTTAAACCATATCCTCGCCGTGATTACCACTCTCGTCTCTAGTCCTTTTTTTTTGCTTTTTGAGAAAGTGCCAACATGGCGATCATTTAAAATTTGGTGAAGCATTGTATTTCTACATTCATCCAACTTTTGCACTAAAAAATACTTTATAATTATATTCATACACTTTATCATCTAAATTTGGCGATTTCATCCACGGGTTTCATAAAAAAGGTTACTTTTTTTGATACTTTTCTGGCGAAAAAAAGATTTTTTTTGAAATGGTGCTTTCTGGTACCATATCGCCCAAAAAAATGGTTGCTCGTCTCTGTGCTAATCTCGCATTTTCTCACTTAATCGCAATTATCTTTTTCACTTTGCAATCGTTGAAGTTTTCTCTTGTAATTCACTATGACTATGAATTGCATGCGTTGCATGCAATTGAAGCAAGAACTCGTACTTTAGAATTCAATGCCTTTGGCTACCGAGAACCATACCTGTCGCATACGATATTGACGTCACTTCTGCAGAGGAGCAATGGAGAAATCACTGTCGCGTGGATTGGGATGCGTGGATCGAGCTGCATTTGTATTTGCCTCACACAATATGCAATTTCCTTTTTATTCCCCGAAAAAGTGGATGCGCCATACACTTTGTGTCTTATTGTGCTCAACTTGCACAGTCATGAGCATTGAGATCAGTAGTCACCAATGACTTCAGAGTCAGCATTGTAGTGTTCAAGTCATGCTGAATTTTTTTTACCTCTCTACTGTTGTCATACATAGATACGTGCGTCCTAGCATGCGTCCTCAGTCCAAGCACAATTTCTGTCATCCCTTGTACACAACGTACCTAATTGTCATCGATTTTGAGTGCGGTTTTTTTTACCACTTTTTGTTATAGTGTATGTAGATTGGCCATTTACCCATGTCCTTGCACTGTGAATGAAGTTCTTTCCTTACTATCCACGCTCATGGTTGCGTACAGATCTTTCTTTTGGCAACATGCCTGCTAATGGTCACGCTCCATCATCGCATGCACTTGGAAATCAAAGTCAGAGCTCCTCGCCGTCTGCTGCAAGAGCTCAATCTCTCAGCGCCTCGCCTGCAAGCAGCGACCAAACCCGAAACAGGGGAGGTCGACAAGATCAACAACCAAATTGGCTTCCTGACGAGGTCCACGCTAATCCAAGCGAAGCGAACTCTTCACATGGACGAATAGAGAGCCTCAAATGGGCATCACCTCATGCATAGTGACGCTACAAAATGGGCGCGCATCAATGCCATGGTGAATGAGTTTGGTTTCTCTATTGTACTTTGAGACCCCCAAGCCTACAAGTGCAAATGGGGACAAGTTTTCCTGGACTACAAGAAGATTGCCGATTACTACACTCGATTCGGGACAAACTCAGAAGACTATTGGAACATTACTCCATTGATAAGAAGGGCCTTACTACTCCCACGAGCTTACCCTCGTGACTGGTACTTCACCATCCAAGAGTCGTATGGTCAGTGCCCGTCCATGCAACTTGCACACACGCGCAGGGTTGTTGCAAGAAACACTTACCGGTTTTGGCTCAAAATGGCTCAAAATCAATGAGTCCTGTGAGTCCTGTGACCCTTTGAAATAAATTTTTTTTAAATTGAAAAAAATATGGATAATTTGAAGAGCAATGTGAATATTATGTCTCTTGAAATTCAGACCTAAGAAATTTTTTCTCTAAATGTTATAGACAATGGAAAATACAATGAAAATAGCTCTTTTTTCACTAATTTGGTAAAAATAGTAAAAAAATTTTAAAAATTAAAATAAAAAAGACTTTTTTTCTTCAAGTAAAGGTCTTTCTTTTCCAACAAATTTCATCTTTGGAAAAAATTAATTCTATTCTCTACACTTGCACAAAGTCAGCCACTTTGACAACATGTGGAAGTTGGACAGTTTAATATTTTCAAAAATCCTTTTTAGGGATTGTGTAACTATACTATATATCTAAGCATGCCAATTTTCAGCTCAAAATTTTCATTTTTGGGTAAAAAATAGGACTAAAATCCCCCAAAATGGCCAAGGTAGACAGCCAATCGGGGGCAATTTAAAAATAGTAAAATAATTTTTAAAAAATTTAAAAAATTACACAACATATAAAACTTTTGTATGCACCTTCATTACAAATTTCAAGTTGATAGGAAAAACTATGCAAAAGTTATGAGCAAAAAACTACCTATTGGAGGTCAAGGGGACAAAAAATAGGACAAGTGTTTCTTGCAATCACCCCGCAATCTGCTCTCTCCAAGCAATGCCAACTACCACCTACCAACTGCAGCAATGGTTGATCCTCAAGTTGATCACGACACGGAACAAGACACGGAACAAGACACGGAAGATGACTTCGACGAGGCTTTCAACGAGGCGAACGCTATGGACCTCATTTCTCCAACACAATTACCTAGTCAATGTCCGTAGTGTACAACATTTCCATGTCAACCTGAAGCGGAAGATGGCACAACTAATTCCATTGGTCGTGAACAAACTCGACACTTCGTCCTGCCTAGCGTTACGGTGCATGAAGTGAGCTCCAGCGACACTGGCAACCACATCGCACATTGTCAACCAAGGAATACTACCATCTGACGTAGGACTATCTCTGGCCACATTCTCATCGCTGAAGCGACGAAGAGCACTAGCATGTGCATCACATCCCAGATTTGTGAAAGCATTGAGGCCAGTCGCGAAATGGAGAGAAATAAGATGGACCTACAGAAGAGCTTGTTTGATTTACAGATTCAATATCAAATTGATCGAGACTCCAAACTACGGGAGAATGCATGAGCTGTTGACAAGAATGTGAAGCTCTCCATTATTAAGCAAGGTAAACTTGTACAATGCTTGGCTAACCTTTGCGGTGTGTTGAGTGTAGGACTTGATCAAAGAATACTTGCTCTAGTGCACATCAGAACTGGCTCTGGCAGCCATGTCGATATGCAACGCAGGTTCAGTGTGCCCGACGAGCCATCAACCTCCATAGATCCAAATGACACAGACTAGATGTTGGGACGAAGAACAAGAACGCATCACAAGCGGCAATTGTCGCTGCCTTGCGGAAGTAGGCTTCGCACTTCAACAAAAAGTCCTTGTCCCTTTTTGTACATACTTATCGGAGACGTTTATAGGTCTTTTTGCGTTGATCAGACTCTGAACATCACTAGAAGAAAACCATGTTAAAATCTGTGAAAACACGTCATGTAGTTTATGTTGAGTTCCTGTTTCAAAACGCAGTGAAAATGCAGTCAAAACGCAAAAAAAACGCAAAAAAAGCATTTTTTGCGTTTTTTTTGCGTTTTGACTGCATTTTCACTGCGTTTTGAAACAGGAACTCAACATAAACTACATGACGTGTTTTCACAGATTTTAACATGGTTTTCTTCTAGTGCATACTGCCGCTTCAAGTATTTGTACATTTCATATGTTCATATGAAGTTGTAGTACAGAGCTTCACTGATTATAGACAGTGTATACAAGTTTGAAGTCTTCTTCTACACATAGAACAAGGCTCACAGTTTAGATGACCATCACTGGTAATGTGCTTCATGTGCATTGTATAGGTAGAACATGTGTAAACTATACCTACATTCATGAAATGAAAATAAGGAAAAAAAATTGTACAGAAATTCATATATGAGACAATGTACCCTGTGTTAGACATTCATGCTACGTTGTTAAAGCGAGAGCCATATTCCAAAGTCCCGATGTTTGGAAACTACATCTTTGAAAGCTCTCTCATCTGGCATGACAGCCGCTTCTACTGTCGCAGTAGTGGCTTCAGTGCCTATCGGTGCTCCACCATTTTCATGCCAAATAACTTCAGGGAGACGCTAGACATCGGACGAAGACTGACGCTGTAGGATGTTATGTAGAATCACACATGCTACAATCACGTCTAGCACAAAAGTGACGTGTAGCTCCGTTTTGTGAAGTAGCTCATGAAAAGTCTACTTCAAAAGCACAAAAGCGTTTCCCACAATTCCTCAACCCTTGTGCATCCTTCGATTGAACAATGAATCAGCCAATCCTAAGTCCGCCTATTGATTATATAGAACCATCAACCATGAGTGCAAGGCATAGCCGGAATCTCCTAACAAGTAAAGAGTGAAGCCTTCGAAAGATTCTTCCGCATCCCATAGTGAACCTTCCATGGCCTTGTGGTAAAGGGTGGACCTCCTCAGTACGCACGCATCATTTGTAGACCCCAACATGTTGATGAAAAGATCCAAGAATTTTGTATCACTGTCTACAATAGCTTGGCAAGTGATGCTGTAAGCGGCAAGTGATGTTGTAAGTGCCACTTTAAAGTAATAGTAATCAGCTGGAGTGACTGCAGGCTTGGAAATAGCAATATGAGTGCCGTCAATGTTGCCTACCACACCTAGAAAACAACAAAGCTGGTGGAAGTTGGCTTTGGTCTGCCGTAGACTTTCACCTTGAGGCCAAGTTATTTCAACCCAAATGGTGTCATTTATAGCGTGCACCATGTCGCGCATAATCATGGAAACAGAGCTCCATCCCACTGCAAACATCTCACTGTACATTGTGAGTGCTCCTAACTCCACCCTCGAGCTAAGAGTTTTTCACACGGGTCCTGTGTCTAATTGAGTTTTCTTTCTAATTGGGTATTAAAAGAAAGCCTTCCAAGCAATGAACTCTTTTAGTCACGTCTTTTAAGTGTTTCTAATCTGATTTCGTGGTTATAATCCTATCTATTCTATTCTAAAATTCAACCAAACGAGAGCCTACTCTAGTCTATTCTATCAAATGATGTTGCCTAAATCTAATTCCAAGCATTTGGTAAAAAGAAACTTAACAGCAAAACAATGAGAATAAAAATCAAATGTGAGCGGTTTACCTCCTCTGCGTAAATCTCCATAGTCCTGTCGTCAAACATCATCATGTGTAAATATTCTCCCACAACCTCGCCATCAAAATCATCCCGGCTCTCCATCTAATCCATAATAATTCTCACGTTGTTGGTCAATTAATTCTGTGCTGATCAAAAAGAAATTAAAGGTTATGTAGCGTGAATTCAATTGCGTAATTCTTTTAATTCCTAGGTTCCCAGTAATTAGGAAATACTACAATTAAATTAGTCTACCTAGTTGGTTAATGTCCTATTCTAAAGAAATCAACGGAATTCTATTAGTTAACTATTTGTTGTTCTTTGTTTTTATTTTAATTCTCCATTGATATTATAAAATTCCAACGAATTCCAATTGAATTAAATTAATTTGGATGGAATTTCCCTTCAAATCTTTTCAAATCCAATTAATTTTTTGAAATTATTTTAATCCCAAAGAAATTGGTTGTCAATTTGTTTGTTTCCCTTTTGGCTTATTAGAATATTTTAATCAAAAACTATCATCAAATCTTTTCAAATCTAATTAATTTTTGAATTTACGTTAATTCTAAAGAAATTGGTTGTTAATTTGTTTGTTTCTTTTTTGGCTTATTAGGCCTAATAAAACAAAACCAACAAAATCCAAGCCATCTAAGAATCTAATTAATAACCAACCACCAAAGAATGTAGAACATACCCCAAGAATAAAAGCCAATTCAATAGTGAGATTCCTAAACAATGAGTTTTTAATTGCCAAAGGTCAAACACAAAGAATATAGCACCTTATTCAATAGTGAGATTCTTTTAAGAAATGATTTTTTAATGCTAAATTCCCTCACGTGGTTATCTCTCACGTAATCCTTCTCCCCTTAATTCCTATCTTCTTTCTCGACCTTGCACTTAGTTTTTTGCAATGTTTAGTGAAGAAGTTGGCTATGGAGTTTTGAGTGAATAGAGCTTCTAGGATGGAGTGTCAAAGTTGCAAAGATTGGATTTTTAATGTAAAATCAAAAGTGGTAGAGGAGTTTTAATTCCGCATCTTTTGATTTTTGATTAAAACCCAATTTTTGTAATATCACTTTTCCAACCCAAGTTGGTGTAAGGAGCACTTACTTGCTTTGTTGTGTATGTGTGTGTTGGCTATGGTGTGTGTGTTCTTGTTGTTTGGTTTGTTTTTGTTTTTTCTTGAGCCAGTCCCTGAACCTAGCCTGGCCTCCGCTCACCCGACTCTGGCCTCCACTCACCCGGCTCTGGCTCCGCTCCCCGACTCTGGCCTCCCCTCGCTCGGCCACGTGGCGCTCCCCCGTTGGGCGGACCCCGCCCCGTCACCCGCCTACGTGGCGGCTGCTGATTGGCCCGGGGGGGGAGTCTGTTGTTGCCTTGCTCCGTCGGTCTGGCCTGCTCCGCCGGTCTGGCCTTCTTGGACTGGAATTTGAACACTAACTAAACTGAATTTTGGGATTTTGAAGAAAAGGAAATTTTGGATGCTAAACTAAAGGAAACTTTAGATGCTAACTAAAGGAAATTTTGCATACTAAACTAAAGGAAATTTTGGATACCAAATTAAAAAGTCATTTAAACTGATGAGGTGGTGTTCAAGACTCTAAGTGCTAGTTTGGCTTGCAAAGGTCCTTGTCAACCAAAAGCCATCAATTGTGAAGTTCAACTTAGAAAGATTACACTTGATGGGTTTGGGTGTGGGTTTTATAGGTTTGAGTTTTTTCCCAATTGTTCCTATTCAAGTACACTTGTAGTCAAGGATGTGTTTAGTGGGTTATCCAATTTCCTGAGAGGTAAGGAATAGCACCCTGGGATCAAATGCACTTAGGTGCAGTTTGTTGCGTAGGGTTATCCTTGGTTGTCACGAAATTACTTTGGTATTCCAAGTATTTAGGCGCAGAAGGAGGTACACATAACAGTGTTTAACCGAACTTCCACTGGAAAATATTTTAGAATGTCCACAACTTAGTACTTTAAAATCTGGGACCAAAGGAGGTACACATGACAGTGTTTAAACCAAACTTTGGCACCAAATTCTTCAAGTTTCCGAAAAGAAGGCTTAGAAGAGAAGTTAAGGTTGGCCTAATGGCAGAGGAAAAAGGTGGATCTTTTGAAGGGGCCCAGGCCTCCAAAGTCCCAATAAACACAACAAAACTTGGCCAAGAATTTTGGTCCAAGCAATGCTCCGACCACGTCGGTAGCACAAGTAGAATAACAAACTGTCGGTATGCAAAAGAAAAGGATACTGGCAACCTCGAGGGGGGCCCTTATATACTCGCGGCCGGGCCCCTCTCGGTAATTGCCAGTGAAAACATTTTGTTACTTTCTATCCTAAACTACCCTAATGTAATTCCAAAATATTAGTTGTTTAATGGTGGAAATTTCTAAAAACATCCCCATTTGGCAAACGAAATCTTGGCCAAATCAAATCCAAGATCTTAATCCAAAATATTTTGGAATTAACCCTAATTTACGTAGATATTTTGCAAATTAACCAAAAGTCATTTTGAAAATTGTCTTTCTTTAGCCCAAAGATGGCTTTTCACGCAAGAAAGAGATCTTGACCAAATCCAATCTTTGATTTTCCAAGAGATATTTCCAAAATCACTTCTAATTAACCGCAATTAACGATTAAAAAGTCAAACTAAGAGCTGACCCTCTCTATCTTTTAGGGAAAAACTCAAAACGGAAAACCGTCTGCGCCATTGTCTTCAAAAGACCCCAATTAGCCTAAAGAGCCCCTTACCCCTCACTCCTAGGCCATTTGCGCGCCCAAATTGGAATTACAGTAATTCCAATTAAAAGTCAAAAATCTAACTTTTAGGATTTGTGCATTTCGATGAATCTGTCAGGCTAGGGTTGTTAGGAATGTTCGTGAGAGTAAGGAATGACTCCTCATTTGCGACAATCGGACATCATTTGCTCCTGATATGCCGGTCAACCCGACGCCAACTTGTAACTTCCAGTGAAATTCGATGTCGATGCCGGTTTTGGTAGTTGGGAATGTCGGAATGTTTTCAAACTTGACCGGGCGCTTATTAAGCACACAAAAACCTATCCTAATTTTTAGTGAGATTTTACCGCATCATACGTAATTTCTAGGAATTTACGAACATTTTTATGTGCGGTTGACTTCCCATGGAGTCAACATGGAATTTCGGAAAAATCCGAAATAAATTGGGTAACATCTAGGGCACTCCTATATTCTTGGTGTAAGTCCCACGCAACCTTGCACCTTTCTAATTTTAGTAATTTGGAATTACTTTGCCCAATTGGACAATTTAATTCTCGATGCCCGGGAATCTTGGACAATTGTTTGATTCTTGTTCGCTCCTGGCATGTTCCTACCCTTGGAACACCTCTCTATAGTCTTCAATCTCCAATCCTCCATCTCGTGAAGTTCGAATTCTCCAAATCCATTGTAATGGTTTTACTTTTAAATCCAATTTGTTCCAAAATTGAACTTAAGCCCTGGTAACTCTTCTAGGCTTGTAGTAGATTCTTTTAGCTTAGTCAGTATGTCATGAGTATCCTTAAAAGGTTGGTTTTGCATAGACAATTACTAGGACTGACTAACTCTCGATTCCTCATTTCTCTCGGAATTACTAAATCTTCACATAAACTTGCTTTGGAGACTTAGAATGATTCAAATTTCTAAGATTAGGAATTTTCCACCTTCTAAGTTGGTTTTCCACCATTTTGGCATAAACTGACACCAAAACTCCCTCAATACTCTTTTTATGTCTTTTTCTTGAATATTTTGGCTAATTTTCGCTATTTAATCGCGAAAAATGGACCCAAAGTCCTGAGTGCCATCTCGAGGGCTCACACACACCAACAAAGTGGCTCCGTAACTCAATTTGAAGAGCGTGCATGCAGTCCGGATGAGATCTGAAATAACACGCCTACATTTGGTATCTTTCCTACGAATTGAGGGACTCAACAAATCCGCCAAAGCAAAGATAGAATTGCGAGTCATTTAGAACAATTCAATCCAACGGTCTTCTCCGTACTGTTCAAGTAGGAATTTTGAGAACCACGTAGTGCTCATGGGTTTCACCCAATAGCCTAAGTCATCTCCAAGCAGGTGCATGGAAGTGAGCATGTGGAAAGAGTGTAGTGTCGTAGCTGTGAGCATGTCAGTATCCATCGCCGATTGAATAGTTGATGCCCGCATGTGATCCAATTGCATGTCATCGTCCCCCTCCCTTTCAATGTCAGGCAGCATGACTAAAGCATGGTTGGTGTTCAGCAACAATAGAAGGAATGCTATATTTAAGGCCAGGAATTCACTAGGATGGTCAAGGAAGTCCATGCTTGTCGTCAACAACAAAGCACTGCAAGGACAAAGACATGGGACATATAGCAATTAAGAATGAGTTCACGATAGGATATTTAGCAGTGGAAGAGTAGCACGCATTTCTAGAAAACTCAGAACTGCTACTGTGAATACAATTGCAGGAAATTTGAGAGCAAATCGGAAGTCCCTGTCATTGTATGAAGACATGGTTTTTTTGAGTGGCCCGAGTGTACCTCCACAGTCATAGACTGAGGTCACAAAATTCACCAGCGAAATTAGAGGATGCAGAAGGCTGCTCACTTGTCGAAGTTCTCAAAATTGCTTATCAATAGACACTGAGGCGCTTGAAGTACCACAAGACGGCCACGTCCTCCACCAGATCAGTGTCCCTCCCCTTGCCAATTGCACTGTTCACATGTAAATCACAGTGAGAACATAGTGGCTTCACTCAGCTGAACAGGGACTCTGAGTAGGGCACGCCTAAACCCTAAGTAGGAAAAAGTGAAGCACTTCCACGAAGGTTGCACTGTAAAAACAAAACGTCTGATGGTGAAAGTGCAATTTCTTCGGGAAATTGCTTGTTACCTCACTCATATGTTGCTTACAGAAGAGGAGAGCACGACTTCGCATCTCAGTCAGACACCTGTCTTCTAGAAGAGGAAGTGCAGCACCTTGACAGCCCACGCGCTCTTTCGGTATGCAACGTCCTTATTGTAGACTTTGAAGACTTTGCGTTGAAATTGAGCCTCACCTCCCGACCGTAGTGCTTTCCATTACAAGCGTATTTGTCTTCTTCGCGTCATGAAGGTAACTCTAATTTTTCGCAACAAAAGCTTCCAAAGGACGAAAGCAAACGACCGAGGTTAATCCCATTCCTCACAAGCTCTATGTCTGCTGACGATGACACTAACAACGGTAGAAAACTAAAGGTAGGACTCGGAGCACGCTAGAATGGGGCGCTTGTGCCACAGCATCAGCCTTTATTCCACAGTAACTTTGCATTTTGTTAATCATGCACTGAAAGAGCAACGCAAATGTGAACAACGCTCTGATTAAAAGGAGCACATATAGACGTGCTTAGTACGACGCTTCCTAGACTTGTCACCCATTTTTTAATATTTCTGCCTTGTAGAGGAGCACTGACTTCTATCAAAGAGTATTTTGTCCTAACGCCAAGTGCGGAGGGACCTTAAGTTATATGATCTATTTTGCACAAGACAAATGTTTGACTTTGTTTCCTAGATGGGGCTTAAATTTTCTTTTTAGTACAATGGAATCAATCAGAGTGAGTATTTTTGCAGTTTGAAACTTCTCAATGAAGGATTGAGGGTATGTTCACAATCACAACATTTCAAGTAATCACATAAGATAGATCAAATTTTTAATTAATTTTGTACTTAGTAATTGCAAAAATAAGTTCATAGGAGAAAAAAAATTTAGTTGAGACGTAATTACCGCAATGAAACTGCCCATATTAATGTGTTGTAAGACCATACTACAAGATGGACAATATCATTTTCAAAATAAAATCCAAAGGGAATCTAAATTTCAATTTCAAATTGTTAACCCATAGAGGATTAAAGTGCCTTTTTTGGCGATATAGAAATTTTAGGCAAATACATGTAACCAGAGATTTCCTTGTTTTGGGTCCAAACTTTGATAGAAGGTGTAGACAAGGAATATCTTTGAAGCCCTACAATTTTTGTAATTTTTGATTACATGGTTAAAAAGTTATCACATGATATGTTGTTTTTCTTTCAACTTGAGCAGTTTGGAAAGATTTGAAAAGTATCACCTTTTTTGGTTTAAAATTTCTTGAAATTGGTTATATATATATAAAGCTTTGAATCAATCTATTTGGATTGATGAGTCAAAAGTTGTGAAGAGTTTTAGTTTGTGGGCCTATGGGGTAGTTATGGATTCTTTACTCTAAACTAAACTTTGAAGTTCTTTATTTTATTCAATTTTCAATATTTTTTGAAAAAAAAATAAAAACATTAGGTGTAGATTGTTTATTACAACATTTGAACCATTAGAACTAGCAATTTTTAATTTCATAAATAAATTTTGAATAATTTAGTATTTTAAATCATTCTCTATTTTTTTGGGTATATGTTGTACAATTCAAAATCATTTGAAATTTTTCAAGCATGTAGCCAACTTACCCTGGTGAATAAGGCCAAAGAATCACTACCATTTTGGACTTTCTTTCATATAAATGTAAGCTTGTGAAGTGCAATTGTTTGATTTTTTGCAAGGCCAAAGATTTTGATCAATTCAAACACTCTTCCCAACTTGTAATCTATACGGTAGAAGTTTCTGAAACTTTTTCTTCATCTTTTCAAACCAGCATACTACAAATATAAGATCCAATGGTTACATGTATCTAAAAATAATATTTTTCAAATATTCGGTACTTGTATTAGAAGTAGCAGTTTTGAAGTGTTTTTGTTGAAAACATAGTCAAGGAATTTTAGGAACTAAGAAGGAATAATCTAGTGATTGAAGTTGTTTTCTTAATGAATAAGCCTATAGCCTTCTAAAAAATTGCAATCATGTTTCACCAAAAAAATGGTTTCTAAAATAACATTGTCAAAAAAATAATAATAAACTTGACATTAGTAATGTAAAGAACTATCATGAAAAAAAATTGCATACTCAACCATAAAATTTTGCATAAGACTTGTATGAAAGGGTGTAGAATTTTTTGCCTTGTAGAATGCAAGATTTTAGTGCACATCTAGATTTTAAGACCTTAAATCCCTTAATTCAAAAACTTTGCATTAGAAAGCTTTTTAAGGTTTTAGCCCTTCATTAAATAGGGAATTGATAAAAAAAATTCACTTAAAAAATATTATTGAATAAAAAAAGGTACGAGATAGAAGGAAAAATTGAAGCATGGTAGTTCTAAAATAGAATTGATTATGAAGGTGAAATTTTTGTAACAAGTAAATAAATCTATACTCTACAAATTGTTATACTTTAGAAGAGTGGTGGAAATTGAATTCAAATAAATCTATTTGTTATGATATGGCTTGAAAAAAAGATTCTCCACATTAACTTTCAAGTTTCAACATCCTAATCCAAATAGAATGAATCAAAGGTGTATGAAATTATTTATGAGAAAAAACAATAATTCAATTTTTAATTTTTTTAAATTATAATTGTTTGCTATAGCTCGAGCATTTTGTGCATAATAAAACATCATTTTTATCTAAGCATCAAATGAAATCTAAATTACATTCCCCCAAAACAAAAATGGTCTTTTATTGTCAAATAAGTTTCAAAAATTTTAATCCCGAAAATATTGCAATGTTTTGAGGTCCAAAACTACTTAAAAATACTTGTACACAAAGTCTAAGATCCTAATGTTAATTTATTCAATTATATCCTTATAAAATTTGAAAGAAAAAATCTCCACCAATTAGAAGTTAAATACATCTAAACTTCAAAAAAATAGATTTTTTAAGCTCTTCCAGAAGGTGAAGTTTTGTCTCTTGGAATTTTTGGGGAAAAAAGTATGTCTCAAACTTGTATAATTTAGCCAACATGTTGTAAAATGGGTTGAAAATATATGTAAAAAAATTAAACAAAAAGAATCCATCAAAAACCAAACTCTACCTCTATGTAGCCAATTATACTTCAATAAGGCTAACCATTAGCTAACCCTAGCTCTTCCAAACCTTAACATCAATCACTAATACTTCACAAACTACTAACACTATTAATACATCTTTTTAATATATGAAGATGTCTATTTCACACTATAAGAAACCCACGTTTTAGGTGATAAGTTTGAATTTTTTTTTGATGGATTTTGTTAGACTCCAAATGTAACAACCCATGTTTTTATGTCAACAAAAATGTCCAACATAACATCAATGTTGACATAAAAATACAGGTTGCTACATTTAAATGTCCAACAAAATATGTCAAGAAAATTTTTGGACTTGTCACCTAAAACGCAAGTTTCTTATAGTATCAACTAGGACAATCCACATCACCACAATGGACACCTCTCATACATCATGCATAACATGTATGTCATCTTCTTGCAAATCTGGTTGTTCAATGGTCTCTTCATTCTCTAGGACATTACATATATACTACGATATGGATTATTGTACTTTAGAAAAGGTTGTGCAATTCTATTTGATAATTTGCATTGCCCTTTTATTGGTCCAACAAAGCCTTTGAGTCATTAAAGGAGAAGAGACCTTGTAACTTGACACAAAAGTTGTATGGGGTTGCACTAGAGAACACACATTTGCTAGCTCCTCTTGATGACCTTCCAAAATTGACTACAATATCGTCAAACTGCATCACCCTACCGGATTCAATCCTGAGTGAAGATGTCTATTAACCACTATTGTCTTCTAATGTCATGGCATGACTCCACCACATTGGAGAAGAGACATGCTGCTTTCTAAAGAAGATGAGAGAAATTTGATGCGAGGAGGGCTTGCTTTCTATACTTAAACGCCACATTGAAGGCACTTTGCAATACCAAATAGTAGATACACAACTATGAGCAACATTGATACTTGATAGACTCTACCACAGGCCATGTGTTCCTAGGCCCATGCTTGCAATTTATTAATGTCTATAACAACTACTTCATCCTTGTTTGCGTCCACTCAAACACTCCCTAAAAGTCATGCACCATCTATGATTCATTGATGTAAGTTGATTTACCACTAACACTAGGTGTTTGCCTCCTAGTGTCAATTGGTTGAAAGATCTATTGTTCAATCGTGATAGATTCTCATATTGGTACATTGTCATCCTACAATAGCCAAATAGATCTATATGTGGACTTTATACATGGTCTACCACAAAAACCATATTCTATTTCATCTTAGAGATGTTAGTTTATATTGTCTTGATATTGAAGGTACATGTGCAAAAAAGCATTGATGACTAGAAGTACACATCGTTTCCCAAAGCTAGTCTCAACAACCACTCTTTCTAAAGTCCCATATTTGTGCAAGTATATGAGGGCTAAATTAAGGAAAAGATAAAGGCATAATTGTTCTTTACTACAAGTGAGATTTCATAGTATCTTGTATTTGTGAAGGTTAGGTATTTTTGTAAACAATCAACATAAACAACAACTAAAGATCTACATTTCTACGTATTGACAATGATAATCCAATTGAAGAGTATGAAATTTAGAAATACTCAATTTTCAAAAATTCTTATACTAATTTTAGTATTTCAAATTTTATCACAAAAGCGTTTTTTTGAAAATACAATTCAGTTGGCAACCCACGACATCTTTGATGATAACAAAAAATGGCTAGCTTTTTGAAGCATCATGGATGAAAGGACACAACAAAATAAAAATAAAAACATTTGAGTTATTTGTAAAGTACTCTAAATTGGGGTTTAAACCCATGAGTTTTGTGAAAAAGCTGGTTGAGTTAAAAAAGTCAAAATAAAAGTGGGTATGAAACTTATTTTTCCATCAAAATGGTGCCTAAAAGAATTTGGTCTCCACTTTTGAAGTCGTGTGACATAAGTATCTTGCAAAAAAGTTTAACGCTTCAACTATAGTTGCTTTCTCAACTTCAAAAAAAGTCATGCCCAAATTGGGGGGGACTTTACAAATAACTCAATTGTATTCATAGAGATTCAAAGGTATGAAAAGATTGTAGACAAACTAATGGTATCTTTACTTTTTATGGCTTTACATTTTGTATCTTCAATTGATTGCCACTTCTTTGTGACTTCAAATGATCTTACATTTATTGTATATAACTCTCAACAGAGCAATTAATAAGGGATATATTGATCTAAAATATTTATACTAATGATATTTGATTCAACAATGACTACTTCCAGAAGTAGCTTTAAAATTACATTCTTACTTTTTATAAGTTTAAGTACTAACTAGGATGTTTATTGAATGACTACAATTTTGATTTTGACCTTATTGACTACAAAAAAATAGAATGAGGTAGAAGACAATTCTTCATTCAATTTGCATGTATGACTTGAAATCTCCTATTATGACATCTTGAATTTGGAAGTTCAAAAAAAGTAATTGCTAATACAAACACATTCACACACATGAATACATATATGTATATACACATACACACATATATTAAGTACATCATGCATTTATTTTTCTTTCAAATGCAAATTGAAATGATTTTATTGATTAACTTATTCCATTTCCATCAAAAAAAATTTGAAGAAATAACACACACACTTCTATTTAATAATATAAACTTGTAACTTAATACAATAATTGTTTATAAACTCTAGTAGCAATTCTAAGCAGCAAATCTTTTATTGCTTAAAGTATTATCTTAATCAAGAATTTAAATTTGGATATGATATAATTGAATTTGTCTAATAAATCCTTTAATTTACTACCCTAATATTATGATTGATACTGCATTGAAGAAGAAATTGGCCCTAAGCAAAATCTACTAGTGACCTTGTTAGAGTAATGATTGTACAAATACCTATACAAACAAATAATTGAAGTTTAAAGAACATTCTAAGCCTTTTGGGATACTTAGAGAATATCCTACAAGATTGAAGGTTGCTATTATTTTGGCTTAGATAAGTTTTTATTAATGATTTTATACTTCCTTTCATATTTTTAAGGATTTCCAATAAGGTCAAAGATCAAGAATAAATATTTGATTTAAATAACATTTCATGCCAAATGAATGCCTTGCTCTCATATTTCCAAAGTTTACATCACTCTACGTACTAAAGTAAGGCTAGACATTAATTTGTCAATTTTGTCATTTCTTTTTTACCATTATATTTTCTTATTTTGAGATTGGACTCCAAAGTAAAGACTTGTAGTCAACTAATGACATCCCTAAACATTCTCTAGTTTTTTCTAATGTACATAAGGTAGAAACACCCATTAGCATACTTGTTCCTATTTTTGGAGTTTAGACTACACCTAATTGTGTCTATAAACTTTGGCTAATGTGTTTGCCTAATGTTTGGCTTCGATTTTTTGACATGTTTGAAGGACACGTACTTAAGTTTGATTGCCTTGCTATTGATATTTAAAGATTTTAGATTTGGGTGCACTTATGTGATAGTTTCAGTGGTTTAAGGAGCCAAGACTTTGAAAAATCATAGAAATTACATACTATAGCTATTTTTTAAATACCCATGATTTTCATTCGCTAATACTACAAAATATTATTCTTAGGAAAAGGTGCCTCCAACTATATTGAATTGTTTAGAGCATCCCTACAACTGCTTGGCCAAAGGTGCAAATTGGATATTTGACTAGGTTAGGAAACAATTGGATTCTACAGCACAAACACCAAGGCTCAAAAAATGTCTAGTCACAGCCAAAATTTGGAAGAGTGACAGGGAAATGCAGAGCCTTGGTTGCAACCTAAGAAACCTGTGTTTTGGGTGACGAGCCCTAATTTTTATAACGGATTTTAGGTGATGTCAGTGTTGACAATCCAAAAATTTTGTGTCAACAGAAATGTCCAATGTAATATCATTGTTAACATAAAAACACTGGACTATCAACGTTGATGTTACATTGAACATTTTTGTTGACATAAATTTTTTGGGTTGTAACCATTGACATCACCTAAAATCCGTCATGAAAAATTAGGGCTCGTCACCAAAGACAGAGGTTTCTTATAGTGTTGGGGCTTGGCAACGAGGTTGATTGTACTTTGGATCCCAATATTGTGGTACAACTTCTAGACTAACCATCCAATTTCAATTATTTAAAAGAAATGAAATGCTTACAACCAATTTCATCTATAGAAAATGAAACTTTTATTTGTCCCCAAAAGATGAAAAATTAAGTTCTTCTTGAGTTGAATTTTCAAGTGAATTGTGGAGCTCACTATAACCTCTTGGAGTAGGAGAATGCATTCCAACCCATGTAGGACAAATGAGAGTCTGAACTTGAAGGAGCTCCTTCATTCCATGTGGATGTAAAGAGCCTTGACCTATTGCAAACTCAAAACAATTTGAGGATTCCTCAAGCAAGGAGAGTGAGACCTCAAAGAATAGAAAACCATTTTTTTAGGATTCAAATAAAAGACAGAATAAATCAAAATCCTAGGTAAAAATGTTTGTCCCTTTAAGAGGGTTGCCTCTATTGTTCAATAGTGCAGCAAATCACTATTACATGGCCCAACCACAGTTCAAGAACTGTGCAAAGGGCTTGATCCTTAGTCCAATTCTTAGTCAAGCCATGGAAGTGCTTCTATATTGACAATGTTAGGTGCTTCTACCTTAACCCTTCAACACCCAAGGGGCTCAAAAGTAGCCTCAAATGGTGTGGAAGTCCAATTCAAAGTGCTATAACTTTTGCATCCAATGTTCAAATTCAATAAAACTTGTTGGAAAAGTTGAGAATCTTAGCCTACTTTATGTGGCAAAATTTTCAGATCAATCCAAGAAGTATAGAGTTTTTGGAAGTCAATCAAAGTTCACATGTTCAATTTGAATTTACCAAACTACAGTTGATGGCTACAACTTTGGAGGCTTGTATCTCCTTCATCCAATGTTTGTTTTCAATAAAGTTTGTTGGGTTGTGTTCCTCTAGAAGTCTTGTTACTGTAGTCAAAGTTTCATGGCAATCCAAGTTGTTTTGAATGTTTGGGAGTAATTCAAAGTTCAAAAAACAAACATTTGTGGATTATAGTGAACTTTGGCGGCTTGTTTCTTCCTCATTTGGTATCCCTTTCTAATAATTTTCTTGGAGAAGTTGCGCACTTTAATCTTATTTATGTGGGCTTAATTTTTATATTAATCCACGAGGTTATGACTAACTAAGAAGTATTTTAGTAAAACAAAGTATAGTCATGGATGTGTTTTTTGCACCCTTTTTTGCTATTTTTTTGTGCTATTTCAAAGTTATTTTGCAAATACAATGAATCAATTGAATGACATTTGTTTCACCAATGTGTTTATATGTTGGTTTCAAAACATTTCTAAATTAAAATTTTTTACATTTGAGTAGGTTTAGAAATAAAGTTTGACCTCCAATTGTGTTTTTAGGAAAATTTCAATATCTTTTTTGAACACTAAAACATTATGATCTTGCAATTCATGTGGCCATATCAAAATTGATCCCCGTCATTTACAACATGTACATTACAAGATTGTACAGTTGAGATTTTCATAGCTTAGTGACATTTGGACTTATAAGGCTTGAAAAGCAAAGCATTAGAAGAAATTTGAGGGCATTAGGAGACTGCGGGTTCCCGGACTGCGGGAACGCAGTTTCTGCCCTGTGAACTCGAATCCTACATGGTCGGGACACTGCCACGTAATAATTTTTTTTTGATAAAAGTCGGCTTGACAGGGGGCTGCGGCATTGGGAGCCGTTTTGGGAACAAACCCAAAACGGCCCTGTAATGCCCTCAGATTTCATCTAATGATGTTTTTACACCGAAATAGGCCTTGAGACTTGAGGGGTTAAAGAGCTCTATTTTAAAATTTGCTTTCATTACATTCAGCAGCAGATTATCACACTGCCTCCCAGCGGATGAAATGGTGTGGAATATCCCACACCAGTCCATCCAGCACCAATGCAGGGGGTTTTTTTCTGGCGATTTGGTGCAAAATTGCACCAAATTTTTTGGCTTGGCACCAAGCCTATAGGAAAAAAACAGTAAAATTTTGGATGAAATCGCCAATAAACTTCAAATTTTTTTTAAACAGTGGATGAAATCGCCAAATAATGGATGAAAATACAATGATACATATATATTATATGCTAATATGATATTTTCTATCCAATATATAGATGAATGTTGAGATTTGGAGCTCCATAATAAAATGAAATATCGCCACTTTGGCAGTTCACAAGAAATGAAAAAAAAAAAACTTGCACCAATGGTATTCCACGCCATTCAGTAACTAAAGTTGCAACTCCAAGAAATGTCAGATGAAAATTAGGTGATGGGGACTTCACCAAGGGGAAGGCAGTCCTCCCATGGGCTTCCATGAGCTACTGAATGTTATGTTAGATTGCATAGACATTATATCCCTACCAAAAGAAAGAAGCTGCATTTCTGAAATTCCATGGGTCTTGATTCAGTTACGTGAGTAAGGTGGGTGACCATGCTGCATTGCTACTTACACCAGCACCCAATTCCTCCAGAGCCCGGCACATGGCAAGCCCATTCAAGAGCAATCAACAGACAGCTTGGCAATGATCTGCTGAAGGAGGAAGCGTTCTGGGAGAATTCTGGGTGCTAAGGTAAGCTAACCAGCCTATTGACAGACAGAATGGCTGGTTTGCCATGTTGTCATTCTTGAAAATTTTTAATTTTTTTCATAAAAAGTCAAATATGAGAAATGGAGAGAGCAATTGAAATTTTTTTTGACAAAGTATGAATTTGTTAAGAATTTTTGAAGTGTACAGCCCAAATAGTTCAAAATAGTCTCTAAACTATCCCCAAACCATCAAAAAGAGTACCCGTAATGATCATGAGATCACCTAAAGCAAGATTTCACAATATTTCCTAATATGGTTGCAACATTTTCTAATATAGACATGACATGATGAAATAAAAAAAGTTAGATCTTACACTGACTTTACATTGGAAAGGTGAAAGTTCCTAAAATCAATCTCTAATAATTCCATCACCATTATACAAAGCTTTGATTTTGGTCATTTACCTACCTAATGAAGTCCTAACCTCGTTAGTTAAAAAAAAATCTACTATGGATTGATAGAAAAGTGTGATCAATACTTTTGTAGATATCTACATCAAGGCTTTCTTTTTAGACTAGTGTCCCCCTTACTAGCCTTGTTCCACATGCTAGTTTGGAGAGGGATGATTGCTTTTTCATCAAATTTTAATAGGTCTGGAATTTTTTTGCCAAAAAGAGTCTTAGTTTGCATTAGAGAGTTGGCTTTGTCATAGATTGATTTACCTCATGTGACCACTTGGTTCGCAATCTAAATTTCTTGGAACTGACTCCTAGAGAGGCACTTATTCTTCAGAGGCATGCGCTAGTTTCACAAAACAAACTTAAGAAAAATTATAATTTTCCAATGAAAATTGTTTGTTTTGTGAATTTTTAAAGTGGTATATTCTGAAATTACAAAATGGCTCAGAGTGGAGTCAAAACCGTTTTATAAACAACCCATAACCCACCTTTCCATATATCCAATTGTACTTAAGTATTCATTGTCGAAAGATTGACATGTTGCCTTGTTAGCATTCATGCAATGATTTTGGTAGAAAATGAACAAATATAGATGTTTTGGAGGAGGACAAATTAAAACCTAAAGTAGAATGACCAATTTGGGTAGTGAATCAAATTGAGTTGTTTTACAAAAAGTTTAGTTTAGATTTGGGTACTAAGTTAGGGGTAAGCTTGCAAATGGAGATCATTGAATTACTAAGTTGGCACATCTCTTCTAGTGAGCATAACCCTTGAACATTGGTGGCTATGGAAATCATGCATTTTGATACCGTTGCATAAGAGGTTTTCTCACCATGTTGGGAGACTGTGAGTTCCCGGACTGTGGGAACTCGCTGAAAACAGTCCCAGCAGCAGATCTGATGTGGCACAGAGATTGCCACATCAGATAATAATATTTTATTAAATTAAAAAATTATTATTATTATTAAAATTTATTATTATTATTTTGTTAATATTTTTTAATTTTTTAATTCTGACCAGCAGTGGCTAGTTCACAAAATGGGGAACGAGGCTGAAATAGTCTCTCAATACCCCGAAAAAACCTCTTATGTCACATTGTAAATACAGGAAGTGTATAAAAATAAGATTTTATTTGAGTTTTATTAAAATATTACAAAAAAAAAGTGACGTCAATTGGAGTAGCTTCAAGGAGAAGCCTTCTCTTTATTATAACAAACAAACTACAAAGAGGAGGAGATTGTCCAAGGACTTCAACAATTTGGTGTAGATTTCTTTCTTTTCATTTTGGATTTTGATATTCTGAACTAGAGGGTTTTTTTTAGTCTCAAGATGAAGAGCTTGAAACAGAATGTGAATTTGAATTTCCGATGTTGCAACCGTTGGCTCAATCTCTTGTGCCGTTGAATCTTACATTACTGCATGAGCATCCACAAGATATTGCTGGTCCATCTCGTCTTCCAAAGCAACCTCGAGTTGAGAAATGTTGGCACGGGAATTTGCAACATGATGCTCGGGGGATGGTGATTTTACCTCAAGTTGGTTGTGTCGAGCCCGACACCAAAAATGTGACATTTGAAGGTCTTAATGACGACCAATATATTTGTATGGTTAAGCCACTTGAAGGGGATCGAGGCCATGAACGATGGTTAGATGGTTTGGTTAATCCTCTACTAAAAGCAAACCGTGCAGAATATGTTGTTGCAAGCGTTAGGCACATCTTCACATTTCTACAAATGGAATGATGCTCTTCTTGGAACTCTAGTTTTTTAATCTCTAAGAGACATATTACATCCTTACTGCTTTGATTTCTTTGTTTGACAACATTTAAAAAATTAAGTTATATGTTTGAAGTTGTAGGAAGAAAGAATGAAGGTAATTTATCTTTTAGAAGAAGTTTAAGGCTTTCAACTTTTAAGGTTTGAATAGTAAGTTAGTGGTAGGGTTTTATGTGTTGGCCAATGGTTGTTAAGATGTCTTTAAATCAATGTATGAGTTGAAATCTACTTGGTTGGATGGTGGAGGTTGAAGATAAAGTGGGGTGAAGAAGGAGAGTCACTTTTCTTCTTCTTTTAATTGTTGGTATATAAGCTGAATGTTTAGTGAGGGGTGATTGCAAGAAACACTTGTCCTTTTTTTTGTCCCTTTGACTTTTAGGAGGTAGTTTTTTGCTCATAAATTTTTCATCTTTTGTTCATTTGACTTGAAACTTGAAATGAATGTGCCTACAAAAGTTTTACATTTTGTGTAATTTTTTCATTTTTTTCAAAATTAGTTTATTATTTTTAAACTGCCCCCGATTGGGTGTCTACTTTGGCCATTTTGGGGGGTTTTAGTCCTATTTTTGACCCCAAAATGCAAATTTTGAGCTGAAAATTGGCATGCAAGGACCTCACCTAAAGTTACACAAGACCACAAAGAATTTTTTTGAAAATACTATACTGTTCAACCTCCACATGTCGTCAAAGTGGATAACTTTGCGCAAGTGTAGAGAATAGAATTTATTTTTTCCAAAGATGAATTTTTTTGAAAAAGGAACACCTTTACTTGGAAAAAAAACGGATTTTTTGTTTTCATTTTTTGAATTTTTTTACTATTTTTACCAAATTAGTGAAAAAAAGAGCTATTTTCATTGTATTTTCCATTGTCTATAACATTTAGAGAATAAATTTCTTAGGTCTAAATTTCAAGAGACATAATATTGTCATTGCTCTTCAAATTATCCATATTTTTTTTAATTTAAATTTTTTTAATTTCAAAGGGTCATAGGACTCACAAGACGCTCTGATTTTGAGCCATTTTGAGCCAAAACCGGTAAGTGTTTCATGCAACAACCCTGAGCCATATCATCATGTACTTTAAGAATTTGGTAATGAAACTTTGTAAGTGTGTTATTCTTCTTCTTGTAATTCTATAAAGCTATTATTTGTTGCATTTGGAATTAGTATGCAAAAGTTATGATGGATGAAGTAAAAGAAGTTTTGTAGTGAAGTTTGAGAGCAGCTTCTTTTTGAGCTACCATAGTTATTATGTTAGAAAATTTATAGTTTTGATTTTTTGTATACTTGTGTATTATATTGTTAAATTTCTAAAGAAATATCATATACCTTGTTTGGAGTGAAAGAGTGAAAGTTATGTACTTGTGAAGTAATATAGAAGAGAGCTGCATTTGATTTAAAGAGAGTAGTTTTTGAATGACTATAGTAGTTGGACAATATGTAGTTTGAATTTGAGATTTTGAGGGGTTTTATAAGTTTATATAATCTTTCTAAAAAGTTTTTACACTTTTCATTTGGAGTTTTAATATGAAAGATATAGGGTTTCGAGTAAGAGTATGTTCAACTGCCTTTGAACTTGAGGTTGTCAACTTCAACAAGCTATAACTTTTGAGCAATATCTTCTTTGATTTTGAAATTTGGAGGCGTTATGGAGTTTTTTATTTCCTTTGTACAAAGTTAAGATTCATGTAATTTGGAATTTTGAAAGAAATATGACACTCATTCAAAGTCAAACTTCATATTCACTACAATAAAACATGATAAAAAAACCGTAGTCAAAATTGACTACGGTTCTTTTTGCCACGGTTTTATGCATGTGTGCGTAATCAACAGTCACAGTTTTTTGCAATTTCCCACTGCAATTTTTGGAATTTTGGGGCGTGTAAGATACCATTGGAAATTGTACTTACACGCCCCGATATTCCAAAAATTGCAGTGGAAAATTGCAAAAAACCGTGACTATCGACTACGCGCACATGCACGAAACCGTGGCAAAAAGAACTGTAGTCAATTTTGACTATGGTTTTTTTATCATGTTTTGTTGTAGTGTTTTAAGGGTTTTGTGACATCTTTCTATTTGAATTTGAGGCTGCTAACTTCAACAAGCTATAACTTTTGGATAGTATCTTTTTTTATTTTGAAATTTTGAAGCATTATGGAGATTTTTATTATCTTTGTATAAAGCTAAGAATCATCTGATTTGGAGTTTTGGAGCAAATATGGCACTCATTCAAAGTCAGACTTCATTTTCAAGTATTTGAAAAGATATTTAAGACAAATTGTATATTTATACGATATAATATATGATCTATATAAATATACATATTTATATATACATATATATAAATATACATATATATAAATATACATATATATAAATATACATATATATAAATATACATATATATAAATATACATATATATAAATATACATATATATAAATATACATATATATAAATATACATATTTATATATACATATATATAAATATACATATTTATATATACATATAAATATACATATTTATATATACATATAAATATACATATTTATATATACATATAAATATACATATTTATATATACATATAAATATACATATTTATATATACATATAAATATACATATTTATATATACATATAAATATACATATTTATATATACATATAAATATACATATTTATATATACATATAAATATACATATTTATATATACATATAAATATACATATTTATATATACATATAAATATACATATTTATATATACATATAAATATACATATTTATATATACATATTTATATATACATATAAATATACATATAAATATACATATTTATATTGTGTATTCATACATGTATTTTGATACATTATATTATATGTCTTTATATTGAATATACTTCTACTTATACAAAATGATATATTATTTGTATTCTTTATATGAAGTTTGTACAACAAATGTTATACTCATACTAATATGAAGTAGTATACTAGAAGAAATCTGCGTTTGTTTCAAGACAATCTACTTGACAACTTTGTTGAGGCAAACACAAAAACTGCATTTTTCTGTGTTTTTCAACGCAATTTTTGTATTTGCTTCAATAAAGTAGTCAAGTAGATTGTATTGAACCAAACACAAAATTCTTCTAATGTACGTATGTTGTGCTTTTTATCACCTTGTATTTTCTTGTATCTCTATACTCTTTGACCTATATTCATTTGCAGCCAGAAACTTCGGGTTTTCTTAAGGCAAATTCTCTCGTCACAAGACCCTATGACATCATCTACTTTGAATAATCAAAATATACTCATTGGAAGTCAAAGTACTCTAAAATATCTCCCCTCTCCACCCGTAATACCAAAGATGAGTAGTTGCATTTCTATCCTATAAAGAAAGATTCTTTGTTGTTCATTGGACGCAAAGTGTCTACCTTCACGTTTAAGGGTCAGAAACAAGCACAAGCACACTAGATGCTCCTTGGCATGTGACTTTTTTGAGAACAATTATGGCTTATTTCCACCATTAGAGGATTTTTGAGGCCATTAGAAGACTGCGGGTTCCCGGACTATGGGAATGCAATTTCTGCCGCGTAAATAGAAATCCGACGTGGTCGAGAGAGTGCCATGTCATAAAATTAAAAAATTTGAAAAAAATTAATTGGGGGAGGCTTTTTTTCATATTTCAGGACCCAATTTTATTTTTTTTTGGTAAATGATGCTAACCTGACAACGGCCAGCAATTCGAGAACAGTTCCGGCGAACAACCCCGAAACAGCCCTTTGGAGGCCTCAAATCCCCTTCAATGCACCCCCATTGGCAAGCGTCAGTTTCAAGTGGCTTGCCCAAACCTGCTCCCCCAGATGTAGGAGTCCTGAGCCATGTGCAGGTTCCAACATGGCTGGGAGTTCCTCTGGTGGGCATGCCCTGTTGGGCAGTTCTGGGAAGAATATTGGGAGCTCTTTTGAGTCACCAAATTGCCTGCTCCTCTTGCCCACACAACTGCAACCCAGAAGCAGCATTGGAATCCAGGTTTGGTTCAGCTTACCATGCTGCCTGCAGGCAAGCTGATCAAGCTTCCAACACAAGGGCAGTGTAAGGTAAGAGGCTCAAAAAGTGATCATCTAAGTGCTGATGTGCCATTTTCATGTACTTCCTGAGATGGATATATTTTTAGCTTATTTTTCAGTCAAAGAAAAATAGATGAGGAATCTAACACAAGTCGTTTCATATTTTTTGAAGCATTATTGAATTAGTTATGAATTTTTGAACACAATCTGATGTAGGTCCCTATTTGTGATCATAGGCCCTTGGAAACCCATTCATGCATAGTTTGAAAAAAATCAGGCCTTGTTCAAAAACTAGCATTGCAACATGTGTAAATTAAAGTAATTGATATGGTTTCTAAAAGCGTCCATTTCTAAATCTAAAATGAATGCTTAATTTAATCATTATTTCAGATTTTTCAATACTTGTAAGAAGGTAGTTGAACAACGAATTCTAATTTGATTAAATTAGTAGACACCTAACTGCTTAGTTAAGAATGAACCAAGTGTGGTTCTTAAACCATCCATTGAAGAAGTATAAACCAATCTCATCAAGCTCCGTTGTAATGCATTGTAATGCAGAGTTCATTTTTCCAAAGTTCACATGTCCATTTCAGAGCCCCTATTGGATGGTTGAAAATACCTGCTCCGTTGTAGAGTTCTCTCCTATAAGTTCGGTTGAAGTGCACGGCGGAGACTGTGGATTGGCCTGGGTTGAGACCCCCCCAAGTCTGCAACTGGTGGGACGCAACAACTCCCTGGGCAGACCGAAGCATTTGTGCCCAGTGGAGAAGCTCTGAAGCTGGGCTGCGCTGGGCTGCTGCACTTGCTGGAAGCAGAGTGGAAGCTGTTGCCACACTCCACTTCAGCTGAAGGGAGCCATTGTAAGTGACCTTCAGGAGTGTACGTTGCGCTCCGCCCCCTAACTTACTCTGGAGAGGACAGTAGTCAGGGACTGCATATGGGCTTGGTTCTTCATGATGTGGCCCTGGCTCTGCAGCATGTGCATGGAGACAAATTGAAGCCACTTCAATCTTTCCTGGCCTGGCTTGGCCGCGCAAGGGACAGCTGACACAGGAAAGAAAAAGTTGCCCTACGCTTCATCCTCCATTGGAAGGGAGTCCAGCAGTGAGGGTGGATTTACCTGGGAAAAGGCAGGAATTCCCTACTTTCTGCATACAACTGCTTGGAATTCATATTTGCAATGAGAGGGATCTGGAACATACCCCAGGCTTGGCCCAAAGTAGGGGGCTTTTTCTCACTTCTACCCCAGAGAACCCACACTTTTACCCTGCTGGGTCCACTTTACCCTGCTGCTGAGCGGAGGATTAAGTGTCCTGCAAAGTGCCCTTGGGCGGTCTCTTCTCCCTGGGCCAAATGCCATGATGTTCTATATCAATGCTGCAGTAAATTGGGTAGTTTGCTTCTTCAGTATCCAAGCCAGCCAGCCACTCAATCAAATTAGTTCTCAGATGGACAGACGGACGGACCCGGGAAGGAGCCGGCTGGGTGGACCACTTCAGTTGGCTGTGGCGTGTGGACCAATTCCCCGCCTTAACGTAACTTACTGCCTGCCTCGGTCACTTCCTGTCTCTCTGCTTCATGGCACAAGGGAAGCTCACTTGCAGGCAGAGGGCTCTGGGGTGCAGACCAATCATTGTCTTCCTCTCGGCAAATAGAATTATTTGGGGTCATAACTTAGAGCATCCTCACGCCAACACGGCCAATGGTGCAAATTGGGCATTTGGCTGGGCTTGGCCAAGTTTATTGCCCCATGGCACGCGAAATGAGGCTCAACAAATGGCCGGCCACAGCCAAATTTCCCAAGCAAACGGGGAAATGAAGTGTGTTTAGCTTGGCTCAATATGTACTTTTGTATGACTTCCGAGGTACAATTGATACATGGGAGGGCTTTCTCATTATCATGACAATAAGCAAAAAGACCTGGCCACCTCATACTTACATCATGTTTCTCCTAAGAGGCCATGTTGGTCCCCCCTCGCGTCTCTTTTGTGGAGCCGAGCCATGGGGCAACCCCCCTCCACATTGCCCAGCCACCTCCATTTTTAGACTCTGGCCAAGCTCTTATAGGAGAGAATTCAGGAGACTCAAACACACCCTCCACTCACCTTTGGTATCTTAACCCCTAAATGCCTAAGGCACCAGAATTTGGTATTTTGAAAATTATGAAGCTAAATAAAACCTTACCAAGTTGCTATTTTTAATAGTTTATATTTTTGGAGTATTCTTTTTGAAGTCTAGTTTAAGCATAAAAAATCCGATTGTGAAAATGATTGATTATAATTTTTTTTTCAAGATTTTGTGCAAGGGTCCCCATTGCAATGATTTTCCATAGTCTCAAGGGCTCTTGGAAATAAGCCTCAAATACGCTAGATTTTGGAGAAAAAATCACATTAAAAATTCATTTAAAAAAATTGTAAAATAGATTTTGAAAAGCTGTTGATAGATTGGGGTTATGCATCTTGGGCCTTTCAACTTCATATTTTTCGGTGACCAATTTTTTGGATTTGAAATGTGAAAATAGGTTCAAAATACTTCAAGTCACTTTTGCAATTTTGACACCCTTATGATCAAACATTATAATCTTTCAATCCATAAGTGATAATGTTGTATTTTCTTTACCTAAGTGATCTCTAACATGTCTAGTTTGAGTTTGTATGGTTAAAATTTTAGGAAAATTGATAAAACATATTAGAATTTTGGCTTTTTGTTCAATTTAGAGCAAATTCCAAAAAGCTTAAAAGAATGCTTAGGCATTTAGGAGTTAATCCCTAAAATGAATATACCCAAAAGTGCAACTAACCTTAAAGCTCCATCTATAGATTGTGTACATTTCTAAAATCAATTATGTACACAAATTGTAGATGTTAGGGTGATTGCAAGAAACACTTGTCCTTTTTTTTGTCCCCTTAACCTTTAGGAGGTAGTTTTTTGCTCATAAATTTTTCATATTTTGTTCACTTGACTTGAAACTTGAAATGAATGTGTCTACAGAAGTTTTAAATTTTTTGTAATTTTTCAAAATTTTCAAAATTAGTTTACTATTTTTAAACTGCCCCCGATTGGGCGTCTACTTTGGCCATTTTGGGGGGTTTTAGTCCTATTTTTGACCCAAAAATGCAAATTTTGAGCTGAAAATTGGCATGCAAGGACCTCACCTAAAGTTACACAAGACCACGAAGAGATTTTTTGAAAATACTTTACTATTCAACCTCCACATGTCGTCAAAGTGGCTGACTTTGCGCAAGTGTAGAGAATAGAATTAATTTTTTCCAAAGATGAAATTTGTTGGAAAAGAAAGACCTTTACTTGGAGAAAAAATAGATTTTTTATTTTCATTTTTTTGAATTCTTTTACTATTTTTACCAAATTAGTGAAAAAAGAGCTATTTTCATTGTATTTTCCATTGTCTATAACATTTAGAGAAAAAAATTTCTTAGGTCTGAATTTCAAGTGACATGATATTCTCATTTCTCTTCAAATTATCCATATTTTTTTTAATTAAGAAAAAAATTATTTCAAAGGGTCATAGGACTCACAGGATTCACTGATTTTGAGCCATTTTGAGCCAAAACCGGTAAGTGTTTCTTACAAGGACCCGTTACTTTTAGAAACAAACTTTGACCCTTAATAACATTTGCATATTGTATCTAAATGCTCTGTTTGTTGGTGCATTGATATGTGCTTTCACTTGCCAACAAGACTATAAGAAAATTTGAACATCCTAATAATAGTAACAAGACACAATATCAATTTGTGGTGCCTTTGGATATAACCCACCTTTTGGATATACCCACTAGGCAATCTACTTGATTTGATAACATCCCAATTTGGAGCAAATATATGTGACTAGAGATACATATGTTTGAGGCCCAAACTTTAGTAGAAGGTGTAAACAAGGAATATCTTTTGTGTGCACTAAAATTCAAGACATTTGGAGATATCAATCAAAAGTTATGGCCTCATATATTAAATATGTATTTTTGTAAATGGGTAGTTTGGATAAATTGAAAAAAAATCACATTTTTCAAAAACAGAACTAAGAAATTGGTTTTCAGAAAAATAAATAAATAAATAAAATATATATATGGATAATTGAATCAAAAGTTATGAGGAGTTTTTGTTTGTAGGTAGTTTGAATTTTCTACTCTCAAATAAACTTTGAAGTCTTTTGTTTTACTAAATTTTCCAATATTTTTTGAAACCTTAAAACACTACTGTAGGTGTAGATTGTTTGATACAACATTGCAACCATTGGGATTGGAAATATTCAATTCTATCACAAAATTTAAAAAAATTTAGTATTTTGAATCATTATCTTTTTTTTTACTTACTAGTTTTTTCCTATGTGTTGTACAATTCTAAATGATTTGAAAATTTTCACACATATAGCCAACCAATAGTGCTAGTATGTGAGCATGAAAGTGTGAACATGTGAGCCTTGAGCATATATATAAGTATGTATCATGCAACCATTGAAGATGTTTATAACATAACACTAGAAAAAAATTGCACTATTCATGCCAAAAACTGCGTTAAACTTGTCAAATCTGCGTTTTACTTAATAAAGACTATGTTGTGATTGCGTTGCATTCAACAGAACATGTGGAGTGGATTGTGTTAAGCTCTCCTTTCATAACACAAAATTCTGCGTTTCAATGTTTCAACACAAAATTGAACAAGTAAAACGCAAAATTCAACAAGTAAAATGTAGAATTTTGTGTTACAATAAAAAATTCCGCATAACAAAGGGAGACTTCAACGCAATCCACTCTACACATTTATGTTGACTACAACACAGTTTTTGTCAAATACAACGTAGTTTTCTTCTAGTGTAAACACCTATTAATATAGGTACTTATAGCATATATATACTATTAATAGAAGATTACTTCAATATAGACACTTGTATTATAGATGTATAGTCTTCTAGGCTCATAGGCTCACACTTAAATTAGGCTCACATAATAGCATTCCTCTATAGCCAACTGGCCTTGAAGAATGGACTTAAAGAAGCACCACTATTTTGGACCTTTTTTCATACAAATATAAGCTTGTGAAGTACGGCTCCCTAATTTTTCTCTAGGCAATAAAAAAGATTTTTGTTGATTTCAAATGTTCATATTTTACAATCCATGCGGTGGAAATTTATGAAAATCTTTCTACACATTTTAGTCAACATACTACAAGATCCTACGATTGTATGTGTTTGAAAATGTTTTTTTTCTAGAATTTGATACTTGTACTAGAAATGACAATTTTAGAGCAATTTTAGTGAAAATATAGTTGACAAACTTAAGGGTTAAGAGCTCCTGAGATGGCACACATTCATGCACACATTCAATTGGAAATAAAATCCCTTGGCCAAGACTTTGGGTGATGAAAATAATTGGGACATGTCTCTAGAAGTACAAAAAGCCGAAAAGATGGTAACCTTATAAGAGACTTAAGAAAGTTTTTAAGTTTTATAAGCATCCAAATGTAACACAATTTATTCTCCAACACTTAAAAAATAACTTGAATCCAAGGGCAAGTAGATCCAAAGTAGATAAGTGGGTTTCTAAGAAGTTGTCACTTTTCCAAAAAGTGGCCAATTTTAATCACCTGTGTGATTCCAAGATAGAGTGTGTAGTTTTTTTGGTGTTTCCTTGCCTATTTTGGTGTTTATTAGTCTCGTGTCCTTAGTAAGTGCATCTATGTAGTTGTTTTCAAAAATTCATATTATATTCATACAAACTCAAAAAAATACAAAACCTATTCTTCTTAGTTTTCAAAACCATTTTCCAAAAATTCACATCATTTTATTCTAAAACTAACTTCAACATTTGCCAATCTAAAAAAATGTTGTAATTAGGTGCTTCTACCTTAAACATTAAAAACTGGTAGTACAATCAACAAAAATTCCCCCAAAAGTTTATAGACCTAGATGAATATATATGGATAGTTGCATTGAGTATACATTTGATATGAAAATCTATTATTATTATTTTCAGTAGTATATTATGTATACAATGTTATAGACCCTTGTCAGGACTTTGGCAATAAAATCCATAACATTTTCATCTTGAAGAAATATCATCCAATTATTTCATTTAGCATATCCAAGATTCACAATGAAAGTCTAAAGTGTGACAAGTGAGCATTCTTCCTTGATGTGAGTGTCATGATTCATTATAATTTAAAGTTGCTAGAATAGATTTATATACATATAGATAAATGAGCATACATGTGAAATATATATAAATACATACAAGTATGTTTAAATACATTGTATTTTTTTTTTATGAACTTTGTTAGTGGTTCTAATATATAATTCATGAAAAAATTTGGGGTATTATTTAAAAATACATTCTCTAGTATTCAAAAAAATTAACCACCTATGAATTTGTGATATATATTCCCTATTGGGACCTAAAAAATCACCAGAGGATGGCATATGGAAGGTAGGTGTATTGAACACATGAGTGTACTCAAATACCCCACCCTACTATAAATTTAGAGCATCTTTTTCCACCTTCTTGGTTTTAGTATACTAGATTGATTTGCTAAGGGTAAGTGGCAAAATTATGGATACAGTAGCAAGGCAAGGCTACAACATCTCCTATGGTCTAGAATAAGAGGGCGACAAATGGCTTCTTTAGCAAGAAGAAATTGCAGTGGAGAGCCATCAAGTTGTTGCAAGGACAAAGAGTTTCTTATAAAGCCTTCTTGTGTAGGTGGTCTCTTCTAAAATCCTAATCTTTCATCTAAATTGCAAAAAATTGAAAGTGTCCTATGATCATATAAACATGCATCCATGTACCTTAGACATTAGAGGGGATTCGAGGCCAATAGGAGATTGTGAGTTCCCAACGCAATGAATCCAAGAATCTGCCGCAGAAATGTAGAATTGGCCTCTGCTGACATGGTCGAGAGTGTGCCATGTCAATGACTTTTTTTTGAAATTTTTTTTTGGACTTTTTTTTGCATTTCAAGACGAAATTTTTTATTTTTTATATTTTTTTGAAAAAAGAATTAATTAATTGCTGACCTGACAGTATCGGGAACAATTTTGAGAATAGGGCTTTCACAGTCTCCTGTTGGCCTCGAATCCCCTCTAATGTGAAATACATACAAATTTGAAGATAAGCTAATTTTGTACTTAACTTTGAAACTTTAAATTTTTCAACTTGGTAAGCTAATGACTAGTTTTAGACCCGCGGGAACTGTATGTGTAATGCAATTTGTTTGTCTTTGTTGATCCTAATGTGAAAGAAGTTAGATGAGTCCAATGGAAGTTTCACATGGCATGGTTAAAGATCCAAATCGGTTGGTGAATTTGGGAGTTGATGGAATTTGGTACCGATTTGGAAAGTAAATCAGTATTGTAGGTGCATAAGTCTTGCCGAGTTGGTAGTTGGTGGCACCTACTGTCAAGAGAAGCCTAGTGCGAGTCTAGCCCTGAATTGGTTGTCTTTGTTGTGTATTTTTCTTTCCTATGATAAATATAATTTGGAGTTGAAGTTGCCTAACTGGATGTATGGTGTACATTCTAGAAATTGTATTATGAGTTCTTGTGGTTGAGTATGAATTGTGTTAAACCAAATTGGATTGTGAATGATGATTGAATGTTGTGTAAGGTGAATGTTGTGAATACTGTGACTTGTCTTTTGAGTGAGTAGTGAAGCATGATGCCTCACTACCCACCCAAAAGAATTTTTAAGGATTTAAAAATTTTAAGCTTTTAAAATTTAAAATTTAAAAATTTGCATTCCCACACACCCTCTTGTAATTTTCAGAAGCCAATGTAATAAATTGGATGTCGTTGTTGTTAAGCAAATTGGGGTAATTTTATGTGTGTATGTTAGATGTGCCTAGTTGGAACTATGCTCAAAAAGCAAAGGAAATTAATCACATAACTTTCTAACTACATAGTCAAATGTTATAAAAATTGTTGGGCTCTAAAGCTACTCCTTGGGTGCAAGTTGTGTGAAAATTTCAATGAAAAAAACCCTCCATTTGTGGTGAGTTGCCCAAAATCGCTATGTTGCCAAAGAACGCAGCTTGGTCCTTTAGGGGTTAAAGAAATATTTTTTAAAGAGATTTTATAATTGCCCAATAACCCTGCTATACAATGAAAATTGCATATCATACAATAATTTTTGAACCATGTAGTCAAAAGTTATAAAAATTGTTGGGTCTTAAAGCTTTGGGCACATGTTGTGTTCAAATCTCAAATAAAATAATTTAACTAAATAATAAAAAACCAAAAACAAACCATTTGTAGTGAGCTACCTAAAATTGCTATGTTGCCAAAAAATGCAATTTAGGACTATAGGGGTTAAACAAAATTTTAATACAATTTTACAAATTATAGAAAAAACTTGTCGACATGATTCAAGAAATAAGTATAGAAACTCTTGTTTTTTAATTTCAATGACCATCTTCAATTCTCTCAAAAACTCAAACACATGATAACTTTGCCCATCCTTTGAAAGTTCTGAATTAAAATTGTCATTAAATTTTCAAATTTTTTTGTAAAAATTTTAGAATCTCATGAAATTTTAAAGAAAAAATGAAGAAATTTTTTAGTAAATATAAATCATGTTAAAAAGAATTCTAAAATTTTAGGATAAAAATATGTTATAGTGTAGATTGTAGAACATTGTGGTATATAGAAAATTTCCATGTCATTCGATAATCAAAATTGAGGTAAGAGATCTTCTTCTTCAAACTTCACTAAAATGATTATTTTATAAAAATATTTTAAAATTACCAAGTAGAGTAGAAATTGGAAAATAAGAGCTTCATTTTGTTAGTTTTGTTCAATTAAAAAACTTGAATTATTGAAATATGAAGGATAGTGTATCTTTTTTTTTATAAACCATCACATATAAATTCTTTTTAAAAACTGAAATATCTTAAACTTAATTCAATGATGTAGCATTAGTAAAGTTGCATATAACAAGTTAAATAAAATCAATCATTTTTCAATATGCACAAAGCCTAATTGGACCATCCAAAATATTAATATTTTGATATTTTTTTCAATAAAAATTTATTTTTAAAATATTTCTATAAATATTTTAAATAATATTTTAATGATATATATATATATATATATATTTAATTATTATTTAATCTGACAGGTTCACAAATTGGGAAAACAGGGCTGAATTGGTCTCTTAGAGCGCTGAAAAATCCTCTTATGATAGGTATCTATAACATAGTTGTACTATAATTGTAGAATTTTTCTATAATGTAGACACTTACACTACATGTGTATAGTATTTTAGGCTCATAGGCTCACATAATAGCACCCCTCATTGGAGTCTCAAGACAAAGAATAGTTAATTGAAGATGCAATTGTTAGCAATCTTTGATAGTAGTAGAGAAGTTGTAGGTTTTAACCTTCAACTCTACCAACCTTTGTACCAACCTCCTTTTTTTAAGCATATAGTTGATATTGGAATATGGTGTTTTTAATGTATAGACCACCCTTTAACTTCAAAATCAAATGATGTGGTGAATGTAGTTAAAGTAGTGTAGTGTGGTATATGACTAAGGAAATGAAGGTGATTTATTATAGTTTTTATTTTAATTCAAAAATGACTTGAAATTTAATTAATGACCCAAAGTTTGCAATTTGAATTTTGGACATGTTTCTTATGTCCATTGAATCCTATATGCACATTGTTATATACACCTATGGTCAAATTTTCAAAATTTGTGTAATTATAGTGTTTTACTAGGCTTTTAATTTTTCTTCAAACATTCCCTTTGAATTTCATTTTGCACAAAAAAATGTACAGTTTATGTATGATATAAACAAGACATGTGATTTCATCACTATAAACTAAATTTTCTTTTCATTCACAGATTTTTGTTGAATAGATCATTTGAATTGAAGGAATTTGAACTAGAACTATGTGGTCATACGGTCTCAACATTTTAAGGTTTATATAGGAAAAAATTCATTAACATACATCTAAAAACTAGGCCAATTTCCCTTGAGGAATGATTGCACAATTTTAGCCTTTTGTCCAATCACAAGTGAAAATTTTGGGCCATTTACACCACAGAATTGACTTGATCTTAAGGTGTAACTTGTAAAGGATCCCTTAACATTGAAATTGGCAACAAATCCATCTTCCAAATCTATGCAATGACCATTTCCTTTGTTTCAAAAAACTGAAAAAGAAAATTTGTGCAATGTTGTATATGAGGCTACTTTGACCCAATAATATTGGTGGTGCCAATTTGTAGGGTTTGGATGACAAGGAGGTGGTTTATGCAGAGATTGAAAGCAATTTTTCATTAGTATTTTTCTCATTGACCTTTCGTGAAGTTATAAAGAGTACCTATTTGAGTTTGTAGTCTTGTTGGTATTTGTCTTCATGTGAATGCAAAGTTTGTGAAAAAAATAGATTGCAAAATATGCTATTTTAGTGTATTTTGGGAAGGTGTTTGCACCTTTTTCTAAATCTAAAATTTCTCTACAAATTTTTTTTTTTTGAGTATGAGCCCAACTAACAAAATGAAAGCCATCTATTCTAGTTTCTACTCCAATTGGAATTTTGGAAAAATCTGCAATATCAAATATTTTATTCCAATTTGAACTTTGGATATATTTTCAATGTCTTCTGCATTGCAATTATAGAAGGACATGGAAATTTAGTTTACACCATGATGTTTGTCACTATGTCATACACACGTGGTGAACCTTTCAGATTTTTTGAGATAATTTTCTATTTAATGTGATTTTTCTTCATTTTTTCTTCAAAAAAATTCATAAAAATAAAATTTTCTCAAAAAAAATCTAAATTTTTTGTGAAGTGGAAAAGACATATAACTTCATCTATGAAAAATAAGTATAAATTTTTTCATGCACATCTATTTCCAAAATGGTAGCCAAGTGAGTGATGGATAATGAGGCTTGAAACCAGTGGTTATAGGTCCATCCATTAACCCTTTAGGGCCTAAGGAACCCCAAGCAGCCTCTTGAATTCTTCTAGAATCAAATTTGCATATTGAAATTTTATAATTTAATTTAAATTATTATTTTTGTACAAATAAGCATTCATATCTTCTATCTAATGTGATTTTTGATTATTTTTGGAACAAAAAATGAAATTTATATGATTTTTAAAAAATTTATGTCTTTGAAAAATCATAGTAATTACAAAAAAACTCACTTTACAATGAATTTTTATTGAAAATAGAGTTCATTATATTGAACATTATGGTGAAGTTGGCATGCTCTCTTTTGTTATACACAAATCAATTCAATAGAGAAACATGGTCCACAATGCATTTTGAAACTCTAAAATTTCCAACTTCAAATTGCCATAGACAAATCATCATTGCTCCAAATTTGATGGCCAATGGCTCATTAGAAGCGGAATACCCGTGCCTTCACATCTTGTTCATACCTCAAGAGCAACTAAGGCCAAGAGAGTGTTCCAATTCCCAAAATTCAATTGTAAAGAACCAAAATTGGCATGCTAGGCCCTAAAGGGTTAACCCTAGAAGGTCCACGACCATTTTAAGTTCAAAAAAATTGTAGTTTCTGAAGTGCTATAAATCTAAATGTGACTTAGTAATACACATCTTAATTGTACAATCTTGTAGTGAGCATGTTGTAGGTGGCATGGATCAAATTTGAAGTTATTTGGCCACATAGATCGCAAGATTAAAATGTTTTAGTGTTGAAAAGAATGCTGAAATTTTCCTAAAAACTCATTTAGAGGTGAAATTTGACTTCTAAACCTAAGCAAATGAAAAAACATTAAACAACAAAGTGATTCAAAATCAGCATACAAAACACATTGGTGAAAAAATATCATTCAATTGACTCAATGTGTTTGCAAAATGGCTTGCAAATGTCGAAAAATAGGTAAGAAAAGTTGCAAAAAACACATCTAAGGGTGAACCTCCTTCTACTAGAATGCACCTTAGGCATTGAGAACTTCTTGGATTGATGTGAAATTTTAGCGACACAAACTAGACTAATATGCTCAACTTTCCCGAAAACAATTATTGGAATTAGACACTGTATGAAGAAGATACAAGCTGCCAAAGTTCACTGAAGTTGCAAATGGCGGGATTTTGAATTTTGAATTGCTCCCAAACAATCTAAACAACTTGGATCGACTTGAAAACTTCACCACAATAACTAGTAGAATCCAACAAATTTTATTCAAATCAAACATAGGATGAAGGAGATACAAGCCCCCGAAGTTGCAGCCATGAAGTGCACTTTGGTGAATCACATTGAACCTCTGTGAACTTTGATTGGCTTCTACACAATCATCACCTCTTAGATTGATCTGAAAATTTTATCACACGAACTAGAATAATAGGCGCAAATTTCCCAACAAGTTTCATTGAATTTGGACATTGGATGCGAAAGTTACAGCACTTTGAATTCTATGAGGGGCCACTTTTTGACCCCTTGGGCGGTCTAGGGTTAAGGGTTAATGATGATTATTGCTGAGTGAGTCCCAAGGAGTGTTTGGCCTTCCTCCCTTTTCTGAGCACTGTCAGTGCCATGAGGAAATTAGGGTTGGGTGCACGCCCTGGCACCACCCCTCCACTGGCAATTCTCCCAGATCTCCTTTCCTTTCACATGCAGACCGTCCTGCATCCAGTCCATGGAGCTCCCTTCCCCGCCCCGCCCCCGCGGAAACGTAAGTTAGCAAGGCAGGAAGCCCGCGGGAGCTCCGGCGGAGCCCGGGGCCCCAGCTTGGCGTTCTTGGCAAGTCCTCTCTTTCTCTCTTTCTCGGTCTGACATGCCCAGGCTGCATGCGTTGGCTTCCGCTCCCCGCCTGGCTTTCCAACACACTGTGCAGTTCCCAGCACCAGCTGTGATCATTTCAGTTCCCTGGGACAGAGCTGGTGGGAAGCGGAAGCGGAAGTTTACAAAGGAAGTGGGGGCCCCAAGAGCAAGGATGGAGGCATTGTCAAAAGGGCCGGGCCGGGGTGGGTTGTGCGTGGCGTCTGCCTAACTTACCATCATGGAACTTAACCCTTGAAGGACCAACATGCATTTTTTGGGTGTATAGAAATTTTGGGCAGGTACGTGTGATTGGAAATTTGAATATTTTGGGCTGAGATTTTAATAGAAGGTGGGGGCGAGGAATATCTTCATGTATACCAAATTTCATGACATTTGGAAATATGAGTCAAAAGTTACGGCCTAATATGTTGCTTTTTTTCGTAACTGGGCAGTCCGGGCAGATTAGAAAAAATCACTTTTTTCAAAAATAAAATTTTTTAACTTGTTTTCTACATTTATATACAAGTGGAAAGCTTTGAATCATTCCATTTCAATCAAAGAGTCAAAAGTTATGAGGTTTTTTTGTTTGCGGGCAGTTATGGATTCTCTACTATTAAAAAAACTTTGAAGTCATTTATTTCACTCAATTTTCAATATTTTTGGAAAAAAATAAAATCCTAGGATTGAGATTGATTGTTACAACATTACAACCATTGGGATTGGCATTTTTTAATTCCACAATTAAATTCTTAACGATTTAGTGTTATGAATCATTCTCTACTTCTTTCTACTTACTATTTTTTTCCTATATGTTGTACAATTCCAAATGATGTGAAATTTTTTGAGCATATCCCCATCTTGTTTAGGAAACTGAATTAAAAGAAGCACCACCATTTTCAACATTTTTTCTTTGAGAAGTGAGCATGTGAAGTGCAGCTGCCCGGTTTTTTGCAGGATTGAAAAAATGGTTCTGGTGAATTTGAATGCTTATATCTTTTGATCCACACGGTGGAATTTTCTGAAATTTTTACCACATGTTGTTTAGACATTATACTACGAGATCCTACGGTTACATATGTCAAAAATTGTTTTTTTGAAGAAAATTGGTAGTTGTACTAGAAATGGCAGTTTTGGAGCATTTTTGGTGAATAGATAGTCATGGAACTTTAGGGGCTAAGGTAGGGGGATGTAATTGTGACCCTATCTCTAAAAGCAATCTGGTAGATTTTGCCTCTAACATGTACCAGAAATGTACATTTCAGCAGGGAGTCGCTTTTAGAAACCCCCGTGTTTTCAACTTCAAAAATTCATAACAAATTTCATGAAGGTCCAAAAAATATGAAATGACTTGGGTTAGATGCCAATTCCATTTTTCTTACCACGAAAGTTTACTGAAAATTGCTTTAAGGAATTTAGCTTCCCCCAAATGCAAATCAGCTGCTAAAGGGTTGCTTTTACAGCCCCCTACCTTAATGCTAAGCTTCAGCTCCTGCTGGCGGGCTCTTGCCTGTTGTTTGCGGGTTGCATGGCCCTGGGGCATCAACATCAGGCACCATGCAGCCAACTTAGGAAGAGGAGTATGTTTGTTTGGGAACTAACTGGCAGACCAAAAGAATTGCATCAAACAAAAACGACAATGGAGTTATTTGTAAAGTACACTGAACCGGGGTTTAAACCCATGAGTTTTGTGAAAAAGTCGGTTGAGTTAAAAAAAAGTCGAAATAAAAGTGGATATAAAACTTATTTTTTCATTAAAATGGTGCATAAAAAAATTTGGTCCCCACTTTTGAAGTCATGTGACATTAGTATCTTGCAAAAAAGTTTGACGCTTCAACTGTAGTTGCCTTCTCAACTTCAAAAAAAGTCATGCCCAAAGTGGAGGGGACTTTTCAAATAACTCAAATGTCTGGCTTTTTCCCAGTTTCAGTTCACCCGCAGGAGGAGTGCTGTGTTGTTCATGCAGACCTTTTTGTGTTGGAATGAAATTGGTCTTTCTGAGACAGAAATAGAAACAGAAATTAAAAATTAAATAAAAACCTGCAGTGCTAGTTCCAGGAATAAGTTCTTCACCATCAACATTGTAACCTTGCACCTTGCAGCATGTACAATTTCTGGATTCAATTACTTTGGGTAGCGCCAAAAAAGTAATCTTCACTAGAGTGATGAACCTAAGGGAAGGAGAACACCTCTTGAGAATCACAAGTCAATTGACATCTGGACCTGGTGCAGAAAAAATTGCAATCGCTACAAAATTGAGCTTTAGAGGGTTAGAATTGAGTTGAAAATTGCAATGAATACAGCAATGAACACCACTAGATGTCATTTCTACATAAGACTAAAACTTCATTCATAATTTGACAATCTCAAGGGACGCTTTAGAATTGTCATTAGAACCATAAAGAGAATCACAAGAGCCACATTAATATTCAATAGGACAAGAGTAGTCCACCATCTTTAGGCTCACAATGAAAAACTTTGTAATTTTGTCTCAAATGTATATTTTCCATCAATTGTTGTAGCCTTGTTTCTTCCACAAATCACTTATTTGATGTCATTGTAGATGAACAACATTCGAAATGCATTCTTTAAGTCTACAATATATTTTGTTGAATGATCAAGCTTGCCCTAAACCTTTAATTCAAGTTGGCCTCGTAAGCTACGACACCATGAGAATCACTCTCTAATGATCTAATAATCCCCGTACTAAAGCTCAAATAATCAACAATACAGATCTTCGATTATTGACAATGTAGAATTATGAGTACAACATGCTTCTTGCAGGGCACCATTGTCTAGTGTTAAGTACTCTATAATTATTAGGTAGCTTCACAATGTTTAACCGTTCTTTTTTGGTCTAATGCTAAACGCTAATTTATGGGTAGGATTCATGTACTTCAATGGAATCCATTTCCAAATGATATGAACATGAAGCATTAGATAATGGATATAGAAAGCATGATTTTATCTAATATTAATATATCTAATGTTTCTTGAGATGCTTTTGTTATCACGAGTCTCATTGGCTTTTAGTCAGATGATATAAGAATTTAGTTGCTTACTAAGATCCCTTGATCTTGTCATGAAAAAACTGAGTGTGAACATTCATCAAGTGACTAAAAATGAACTTCCAAGAAAAAAAATTAAATCCTAAATGCATTGATTCATTTCTTGATTTGAAGTTTGTTAAGATGTATAGTACAAACTTGAAGAAATAATTTTGTATTGATAAATAAACAAATCTTTTGAATTTTGAAATTTTGATTTAGATTTACATTTGATCAAAACTTTTCATGTGTTATTGCTATCATCATTAGTTTTAAATGAAATTTAGAACCTAAATTGTATATCATTTTGTTGATTAATTACATTCTACATATGGGTGATTGCAAGAAAGACCGGTACTATTTTGCGTCACACTTTGAATGACGGAGTTGTTATTGATTATAAATTTTAAAGCATGAATCATATTAACTTGAAATTTTGACTAAAGATGTCTGATATGACAACAATAAAATTCCTTATTTTTCAGAAATTTTAAAAAATCATTTTATAATTAAATTTTAATTAAGCTAATTTGTCACACTTTGCGGTTTAGGGTTTTTTAGTACTGGGGAGCATCCTAAATTAATGATCTAAAGCTGAAATTTTTGTGGCCTATTACCATACTAGGTAGGCATGTTTCTACCAAAGGAAATCTCAAAAATCATTATTCTCTTTCCTCTACATGTGCGCAAACAGGCCTCTCTTGCGCACATACTTTTGAACATTTAAGATGGTTTTGAGATCATTCTTTTGGTGAAATCTCTTCATCATAAAGTTCTCCCCAAATTTTTTTTTTAGTTTTTTTAATTATTATTCCTATTTTTCACAAATTAAAATGTCAAAGTACCTATTTTCATGAAAATTTGCACTTTTCTAGTTCTCTTACTTAGAGAATTTTTCTACACTTTTCCTTCCTAGGGTACCTTCTTCTTAGAGGTATATACATAAAAAATATTTTTTACATTTTAAAAAAATTGTTTTTCTAATTATACAATACTCCCGAAAATTTCAGCAGTATTGTGGAAAACGCTACATAAATTGGTCGGTCTTTCTTGCAATGACCCATATTGGAAGTTTTAAAATATATTTTTTTGCTATGCATTTACACTTTTAAAATTAGAACATTGTAGTTGTTGTTTTTAACTAGACTAAGGATTAGATGTTAGGGATTGATTGCTCTTTGCACTACCTTTGACAATGGACTAAAGATTTTAGACTTTTGAGACTCTTGTATACATTAATTTTTAATAATTTTTTTAAAATAGATATTTTAATTTAAGGCCCCTTTAAATTCTAATTCTTATTGAAATTCAATTACCTAATAGTTTTTGTAGCCCCCCCCCCCCCTCCTCTCAAACATTGTAGTTTGAGGTTTAAATTTGTTTTTTTCCATTGTTTTTGTTTAAGAAATTCTTTATAGATATTACATATTCAAGCAATTAGAATAAAATCTAGTCTTCTAGTCATGATTTAATTCATTTCTATTTGCACATAGGTACTTGTTTTGATTGGTAGAGATGTCCTCAAGTTTTAATTCTAATTATAGATTTCAGAATTGGATAGAGGATTTTGATAGTTTTTAAAGAAAACCTTACATTCATAGCTAATTTTGTTATCTAATGCAGTTTGATTCAAATTATGGATACACAATGTGTAAATGGGGTTGATATTGGTTGAACATACAATGTTTTGGCTATTGGACAAATATGGTTGATTTCCTAAAATAATTAGATTCATCCTTTCATCACAAGGTGATTCATTGAGGTACTTTTTTGTTCACAAAGTAATGCCTAGGGTTGATAGTAGATTGAAGGTATTCAATATGTGAATTTAGTTCTTTTAGCAAAGGTAGAGAGTATATGAAATCAAGTGAATTACTAAAGATTGAATTGGTTATTTGAGGCAAAAATGTTGTAAATGATTGTTCAAGGTCCAAAACTAGATCAAAAGATAAACAAAAATGATTCCAAACTATCACTTTATTGGATAATCTTAGAAGTGACAAGACCCTTCATTTTAAGTCCATCAATTCAAATCATTTACATTAAGTCCATAAAAACCAGTTGACCAAAATACACGAAGAATATCCTTTCATTTGTAGTTCATTTGTTAAACAAATTATGAATCCAATAAATGTCACCTCAATGAATTTTCTACAGTATTTGCATTTGTGACTATGGTTTAAAGATGTAAACTATGGACATAATTTTATCTATTATTCCAAAAATGAGTATAATCATCTAATACAAGAAATAATATCCCAAGATTTTTATAGAAATCCAATGATTTCATTTATTGAGATCAAGGAAATATAACCTCAAAATTCATTTTGATGAGTTCTCAAAAATTTATCATCTATTTTTAGAATTATTTTCTACCAAACCTAACCCATAGGGTAGGTGTGCCATTCACCATACATAAGCAAAACCAAATGCTCTTATTTTACAACAATGAGGACAATTAGTTCTATTACTGACTAAAAACATACCAAATTTTCTTTTAGGTGCCTCTATTGTACGCAAAATATGAAACCAAAAAGGGAATATAGTAAAAACCATATTATCTTTGATGTTGGCTTAGTGGCGTCCTTGTCAAAAGTCCTACCTTACCTTGACTATCCAATATTTGTTTCATATATTCTAAACTACAAAATAAATTCTGCTATGAAGAATCCTATGGCATCATTTGCTTGATGAATTAAACGCAACATAACTACTCTTTGTACTACACTGCAATACTACATAGAACTGGACACCCGTTGGACACGAACCACACAAATTCCAAAAACTAGAAACAATGTCAATAATGTAGTTAATGTTGTGTCTTCCCACTATAAGAAACCTCCGTTTTTGGTGATGGGCCCTAATTTATTATGACGGATTTTAGATGATGTCAATGTTGACAACCCAAATTTTTTGTATCAACAAAAATATCCAATGTAACATCAATGTTAATATAAAAACATTGAACTGTCAACATTGATGTTACCTTCAACATTTTTGTTGACATAAATTTTTTGGGTTGTTAACATTGACATCACCTAAAATTCATCATAAAAAATTAGGGCTTGTCACCTAAAACACGGGTTTCTTATAGAGTCCAATCATTGCATGGAATACAAAGAAGCACTTATGAAGATTTTAAAATAAAAATTGAACTATTCTTCACAAATCTACAATTGTGCAAAGTCTACATACAATAAGGATTCAATCCATCAAATTCTAAAAAAATTGATTTGGAATTTGTTGCATAAGAGGATTTCTAGCCCCCAACAAGACTGTTTCAGGGGTGTTCCCAGAAACTGTTTCCACTGCTGCAGTCCAGCCCCCTGCTAGTCTAAATTTTCGAATTTTGAAAAAAAAAAAAAATTAATTTAAAAAAAAATTCAGAATGTTTTAAAGAGAAAGAAAATGATTTTTAAAAAAATTCAAGAAAATATTTTTTAAATATTAAATAATTAATTAAAATAATTAATTAATTAGTATTTTCTAACGTGGCAGTCGCTCGACCACATCAGCACTGCGTTCCCAGCATTCCAAATGCGTTCCTAGCGTTTGAGAACTCGCAGTCTTGTACAACAACTGAAAATCCTCTTATGAGATGAAGGCTTAAATGTTTTGCTTGTGCGTTCATTAGTACGTCTATCTTAGATACAATATAAGATGACTTTGTAAGTAGAGGTCATTGCATTGTCGCGTTGGTGGTAGAGATATGATTGTTGCATCTAATCGTAACATATTTTTAATACAACCCTTATAAAAATCTTTAACTAATAAAATGTATAAAATGTAAAAGGATCACTTTCTAGGGATTTTGTATATCACGTGAAATAATGTGATTTTTTGCCCCCCTATTTATTTCTTAATAAAATATGAATTAACATCTAAAGCCATGAGCTACATTTTTTGGCAACATAGTGATTTTGGGCAGCTCACTACAAATGGATTTTTTATTTTTTTTATTTTAAATTTTTGCACAAGATATGTCCAAGAAGTAGCTTCAATTTCCAACAATTTTCATAACTTTTGACTTTTTTGTTAAAAAGTTATGGCATAATATGTGATTTTCTTTACTTAGCGGGTAGCCCAGGCAAGTGAAAAAACTTCTTAAAAAAACCCTTTTTTCTTAAAAGTGAAATTTGAAATCAATTCTTTAGGATTAGAAAGCCATAGGAAGCTTTGAATCATTCCATCTGGATTAAGAAGATGAAAGTTATGAGGAATTTTAGTTTGCGGGTAGGTATGGTTTTCAAAGACTCCATACCTACCAGCAAACTGAAATTCCTCATAACTTTCATCTTCTTAATCCAAAAAAAATGATTCAAAGCTTCCCATGGTTGTATAAACCTAAAGAATCAATCTCAAATTTCACTTTAAAAAAAAGGATTTTTTAAGAAGTTTTTTCAATTGCCCAGGTTGCCCGTTGAGTAAAGAAAATGACATATCATGCCATAACTTCTTAACAAAAAAGTCAAAAAGTTATGAAAATTGTTTGGCCTTAAAGCTACTCATTGGGCACATCTTGTGTAAAAATTTCAAAGAAAAACAAAACAACTCTATTTGTAATGAGTTGCCCAAAATCACTATGTTGCCAAAAAATACAGCTCAGGGCTTTAGGGGTTAAAACTATAATTTTGAACTTCGATTGATGATGACTTTAGACTTCTATTGCCAAAAATTCTCTCTTCAAATAACACATAAAATGACTTCTAGGATAGATTGAAAAATGAACTAAAATGGCATGTGTTTCAACTCAAAATTTGATAGAAAATACATTTGAATGACCACTATATCAATATTCAAGAAAAATGAACTTTTGATAAAGAGATTTTTTTATTTTTTATTTTTTAGACAATTTTAAAAAAGAAGTCAATAGGGGGTCAAAAATTGTTTTCAATTCTACAATGTATTTCTTTTCTTCAAAAATTTATAAGTAATAATGATCAACAAACTAAAATATCAATAATTCATACGATAAATTTCCAAGTAAAAAAGCCTATTCAAATGTTTTTCATTTTCTTTCAATGAAGTTTCAAGAAGTAAATAAGAGGTCCAAAATCGTTGTTGTACATGGTTTGTATGAATACATAGAGTGACCTGCTTGAACATAAAATCTACTCATGAGAACTTGAGATCATTTTTAAATACATCAATATTTAACACTTTGAAAATCCATAGTTTATTAATATGCTTTGCAAAAAACCATTGAATGAGAATATGAAAGCTCCTTTTCACTGCCTACAGAAGCACCACAGTTGAATAATACCATTCAAACCCTTATTCAAACAATTTTAGGTGTTGGCACATTAGAGTAATACAAGTCATGTATGATATTGGCTATGCTTAAGGAGAATCTTTTATCACACGTGAGGTATAATCATTTATACTGTACAACTGAAGGTCTATTTCTATTCAAAATTATAATACAAAAAAACCCAGGACAAGTGATGGAATTCTGACACAATCAAACAGGGTTCAAATGATCTACATGATTCAAATGATCTAAGGTAGGTACACCCAAAAGCGCCACTTATTCATACTGAGCCTAGTTCCTGCTATTAATTAGTTCAAATTTTTATATAGTCTTGTTGGCAAGTGACAGCATGCTCCAACGCACCAAAGAACGCAGGATTTGGATACCGTATGCAAAAGTTATTAAGAGTCAAAGTCTGTTTCTGAAAGCGCCATCTACAGTATGTGAACATGACTGATTTCGGAAATGTATGTGCACTGTAGATGGCGCTTTTAGGAACAGGGCGCTTTTGGGTGTACCCACCTTAAGTTATATGACTCACCCTTCAGTTGTAGTAGAGCAAAAGAGTATAATAAACATTTATGAAACAAGATGTGACCAATAATTTAAATTATTTTTTGCTTTTATAAAATTAATCTTTATAAAAACAAGAGTATTTGATGAATAGTTGAATGGAAGAAACCATGTCTTCTTAATCTAATATCACATGTATAAGGTAGGAGGTCCTTGAATTGTGCACTTCAAAAGAAGGAGACGTATAAGCTTATTGTTGGAAACTTTATGAGTGACGGAGAAGTAAGAGAGTTAAGCCTCTCGATTTTTTGTAATTTTTAGAATTGAAATGCAATGAATACAAAATATTAAAGCAACATGCCCGTAGGCTATTATTCTTGCTTCTACATACAACAATGACAAAACCAAATAGGTCCTCAAATAAAAGAATGTAGTCCATGAACAAATTGACATGGAATTTAGAATAGTGCACAAAGGTCTTTATCCCTTAAATGAAGGACCTATAACCACTTATTTCAAACCTTGTTGCTCATCACTGAGTTTGTTGCCAATTTGGAACTAGATATGTATAAAAATGTTTTAGTTTATTTTTCAAAGATGTAATTACATGCCTTCTCTACTTCACAAAAAAATTTAGATTTTTTTGAAGAAATTTGATTTTTTTGAGAATTTTAAAAGAAAAAATGCAAAAAAAATCATATCACATAGAAAATTATCTCCAAAAACCTTAAAATTTCACCATGTGGGTACATTATCGTGACTAACATCATGGTGCAAACTCAATTTCCGTGTCCTTATATGATTAGAATGCAATAGACATTCAAAATACGTCTAAATTTCAAACTCCAATAAAATATTCAATATTACAAATTGGAGTAAAAAATAGAGTAGAGGACCTTGATTTCATTAGTTGGGTTCAAATTCAAAAAATATTATTTTTGTAGAGAATTTTAGATTTATTCAATTTCTCATAATACACTAAAAGGTTTAATTGGATACTCTTTGTAACTCAACATGAAAGGTCAACAAAAAAAAGTGGATGAAAAAACTACTTCTCACCTCTTTTTATGACCTTGAACTATCATCCAAATGTCACAAAATGGTGCTAACGGCAGTCTAGGGTTAAAGTACAAGATTGTATCATTTGATGTACGTCCCATTGAAATTTTGAATTTACATTGCTTGAATGAGTAGAATTGTTTTAAATAATATTTCAAATCATGATTGCATAACAAGCACATTTTGCTAATTTTCAATAGGATTTCTAAACACCTATAGGTCATAAAAATAATCAAGAGCATTATCATTTGTTGACAACAAAAACTATCTAAAATGTCTCAAATACTCTACACTGTCAAGCTTCTTTTATAAGGTCAATTCAAAATGACCACCAAAAAATTTTGCCTCTTACCTTATATTTGATCTTGTACCAAATTATAATTATTGGATTCAATAACAAAAGATATAGAAATAAAAAATGACACCACACATGAAACATTTTATCATTTTCATTTAATACTCTAGTAAGACGATTGAAGATTCTAAGAGAATCAAATAGTAATAACCCATGGCAATATTGTTTCTAGTGATAAGGTAAAGGCACTTATAAGTGGCCAAATAAGAAATTCTAGACATTATTTAGGTAGTGTTAGACGAAAAAAACTTTTTTGAAGGGTACATTGACATAAATGTTGGGGATCGCAAAAAATTTGGTAATTTTTTCTCTTGAATTGAAATTACTATGAATATAGAAACGCAAAATTTGGACTTGATCTATGACTAGTATCTAAAGTAATCCAATTTGGATTATTTAAAAACTACTTTTCCATTCATTGCTTTCTACTTTCTTGCTCACTGATGAGTCATTAACTTATTGGTCCTGACCTTGAAAAAGTACAAAAACAAGTGTTCCTAGGAGAAGATGGAAATCTGTTCTATCTTGAATGGTTGGAAAAATGTCCCCCTATTGATTGTTGATGGAGGTGGAGAGGTGGGTTAGTATTGAGTGCCTTTCTCTTAACCCCTAAAGGATCAACATGCCTTTTTTTGGCAACATAGCGATTTTGGGTAGGTACGTGTGGCTAGAGATTTCCATATATTGGAACCAAACTTTAATAGAAGGTGTGGACAAGGAGTATCTTCAAAGTCCAACAATTTTTGTGACTTTTGACTACATGGTTGAAAAGTTATCATATAAAATGTCGTTTGTTTCTCAACTCAGGCAGTTTGAGCAAATAAGAAAAAATCACTTTTTTTGGAAATAAAAATTTGAAATTGGTTTTATAGATTTATATGTATATATGAAAATATTTGAATCATTCCATTTGTATTAATGAGTCAAAAGTTATGAAGAATTTTAGTTTGCGGATAGTTATAGATTCTCTTCTCTAAAATAAACTTTGAAGTCCTTTATTTTACTCAATTTTCAATATTTTTGAAAAAAAATAAAAACATTGGGTGTAGGTTGTTTATTACAACATTGGAAACATTGGAAATGGCATTTTTCAATTCATTAAATAAATTGTCACTATTTTTGTATTTTGAATCACTCTCTACTTTTTTCTACTTACTATTTCTTTTGTACATGTTGTACAATTCCAAATGATATGAAAATTTTCAAGCATGTAGCCAACTTGAATTGGAGAATGAATCCAAAGAGTTGAAACCAAATTTGACATTTTTTCATACAAATTCGGCCTTCTAAAGTGCAGCTGCCCGGATTTTCGCAGTGGAAAAAAAATGATTTTTGTAACTTCAAACACTAATATCTTGCAATCTACATGGTGGAAATTTCTGAAATTTTTCCTACATCTTACCAAAATAGTGCACTAAAAGATCCTATGGTTACATATGTCGAAATGTTTTAAGAAAAAAATTTGGTAGCTGCCCTAGAAATGATAGTTTTAGAGTAGTTTTGGTGGAAACATAGTTGTGGTCCTTTAGGGGTTAATGGATGTAGTTGCTTACATATAATGCATATATAGTACGTCTTCAATAATAATTGTTCAATATATTACTAAAAATTGTCTTCTTTGATCACTGGTTACTACTAATATATGGTCAAAAAGAGCATATAAAGGATTGTAAAAAATTACCAAAAAAAATTCTTGACTTTGAAAACTTGCATATAATTCTACATGATATAAAAAACTAATACACAGTTTTGGATTGGTTTGTCTTTTTTTGCCTTTTAAGGAAGTTTTTAGTTTTTCTTTAAGGATCCCTACCTCAAAAAAGGGAGATCGTAATTGTTATATGTTATAACAAAAAAATGTTATGTAGACACCTCATTTCAATTAAGTTACAAAATAATCTTTAGTATTGATTATATAGTAAGATGTAGCTAGATACTAAAATTTAAGATAGAAAAATTTAAAATAGATAGTACTAAACCATTAGAGAAGGGATTCAATTTCCATGGCTAGAAAGAAAGAGCCTTCAATAAGCCTAGTTACAATACAAGTAAATAGTACATGCAATTATTGCCTTTTTATGGTGCATAGGCATAGTTACAAACTGTGCACCCAAAAAGGCAATAACTGCACCTAAAAAAAATTTAATTTTAGAAATTTTCACCCTAACAACAACAACAATCAACAACATCTAAATTTTTTGAGAGAAGGCTGGGGGGGGGGGCAACTAATACAAACCAGGGGTGACAACCACTACACTCCAAATACTCATCCTATATAGGACCCTAAAAATTCAAATTTAGTCATTAATAGTTAATATTGCCTTTTAATAATGCCAGGACACTTCATAGTAATATTGTGTTTTAATAATTCTAATAGGATATTTAGTAGTTAATAATGCCTTTTAATATTGCTACAAGGACATGAATTTTTTTTCTTGAATTGACATATTTGGAGTCTTTCAATCCTAAAACACTACAAGGGATCCTCCCTCTAAAATTACCTAGCCTTTAAACTATTGCTTTTAAAGATCAATCAAAAATTATATTTTGGAATTATTTTTCAAAGATTTGACTTAAAGTTCTTATTCATCAATATAAAATTAGAAAGGAAAATTAGTTCTATAATAATTATATTATATAAAATTTGAATTTTTTGCAATCAAATATGAATTTTTGAAAGAAGAAAAATATATTCTTTGTGCAAAAGGGTATATTTCAAAATTTTCTCAAATATAAAGTTTGCCTTTTTTTGACCAAATGCAATATTGAATAGTTAAAAATATGCATGGCAATTTTCATGATTTTTTTAGCAATGGAAGATTACCTATGAAGTCTTATAATATGATTAAAAAACAATAAATCTCCTTGCCTAATTGCATCAAGTGTTTCCTACCATCAACCAATCCTTAGCCACTTGCTCCACCTATGGTATATATTTTCTTTAGATGACCTCTCATTGGTTAGCTCTTGCTCACCAAAGGCAATCCATGTGAATATTCCCTAATGTATTTTAGTTTGAATAATAATCCAAGATGAAGTTTTTGTCCAAATCAAGATTTTTTAATTCTTGAAAGACAACTTGATGAAATACTCAAGAATGTATTTTGGGGGTAAAATATCTCTAATTATTCTGGGCAACAATTATAAAATAGCTAATTGCCTTTTGAAGGCTAGAAAATGCTAGAACATGCAAAAATTGGTTGAATTGGCATAATGTAGAAGTTTTAAAATTAGTAGAGGTATTTCAAACTTTTAATCCTAGAAGGGCTTGAAAGCCCTTTGTGGTTGTATAGTGTATTATAAATACAATGGTATTTGATGAAAAGAACATTGACTAAATACTTTTCAATAAAAGGCAAATTAATGAATATGATAGTATATAAATAACAATGTATTACAATTGAAGAGTTACGAGGCCAAATAATGGTTGTATAGAGAAACTCCAAGGGGCTATTCAAGGGTCCTAGACCAAAGAAGTTGTCTAAGATTCCAAAATTGCAAAGATGTACTATAAAATTTTATTGTGAAGAAATACATTAATAACAATTCTGAAACAAAAATTGTAAAAGATAATTTATAGATTTTATCCATGTAGTAAGATCTTAAGCTCTACTAATCAATAATTTCTACTATTATTTTGAACCTCAAATTGAAAATTTCTTCTAAAATATATTATATATAAAATACATTCAATTTTCTTACATTTAAAAAAAATTAGTACTTTTAAGTTCTAACTATGGTCGTTTTTTTAAAAGATTTTATTCTATTTATGTATTCAAGTTATATTTGACGAAATCATCATTCCTAAACCCTGAAACAATCTCTCAAAGGCCCAGAAATCCTCTTAAGGTAGGAGCACTCATAAGCATGACTGTCCCCATAGTCGTGACCTATATAATCATCCATAACCGTTGTGTTAAGACCCATGTCTGACAAGTCAGAAAAAATAGTAGCAATGGGTGAGAAGGATGGCAAAATTAAATGCAATGGTAATGGAAGTAGGTTCAGCCAATAATGGAATGTGTAAGCAACTAATGTCTGCAATATAAATGCTAAGGTGGCTAATGCGTTGGTAAAGAATACAATACATAGTGGTCAAATGTGTACATAATTGAATTAAACATGCAGTCTTTGACGATTGTGTCTTCAATGTTGACAGATATGGATTTAGTACTAGCTAAATTCAGTTATTGCAGTATCATTATTGTAAACTTCAAATGGTAGCTGTGTGAGAGTATACAATAGTGATGGGTGTCATCTATTCTCTACTTCATTTGAGCTTTGATTATTGGAATAAACTGAGGTTATTGAGGGGTTTAGCTAAGGTTATTGATAGATTAAGTTGAGGTTACAGGAGAGATTAAGTTGAGATTTAGGGAGGGATTAAGTTGAGGTTTAGGGAGAGATTAAGTTGAGGTTTAGGGAGATATTAAAGTAAGTTGAGACTAACTTGCTGAGGGTTGACATTCAAATTAGTGAAGATTCAATTACAGTTATTGTGAGGAGTAGCAACTAAATTATTGTATGAGAACCATGGCACTTGCATTTGCACAAGACGCTGAATATTTTGAGAATTTTCATAACTACCAACAATCATAGGTTCCTAAGCTTCAAGCATATGGAATCGCCCAAGGTGGTAGATGGACCAAATTTGAAGATCGATCTGTAAGGTAGGAGGCAATCTCAATCTATCAACCTACAACAACAAGGCTAGGCACTGAATCCTCTTTCCATAATTGGCATGAAGGCTCGCAAGGGCAGTTTGGAGGTCACAATGTAGCGAGCCATGAACGAGGCCGACCGGAGGCAACAGTTAGCGACATTGACAACCTTCACAACATTGAACGAGGACAACCGGAGGTATCGACAATAGTTGTCGCCATCAGCAACTTCCAAGGCAGCCGAACGAGGATAGTGGGGCCTCTAGAAAATAACACCGACTCTATCACAGATGCAGGACTTAGGCACGGGATATAGGCGCGTGAAAGAGTCACTCTATCTACAACAGTGGTAGCAGCTGCTTTAGCAGGCGGACTACGTCCACGCAAGAAGCAATGGACCGGAACTTGGAGCGACGCACAACTACAACAAGAAATCGCTACAGTGGATTCAGGCGCACAGTTAACCATTGCAACCAGAGCTTTTGGGATTCCACCTTCATCACTACGGGATACTAGTAGAAATCCCCGTTTAATGTGACAAGGCCTAATTTTTCTTGACGGATTTTGCTAGGCATCAAAAGTAACAACCCGTGTTTTTATGTCAGCATTGATATTGTGTTGAACATTTTTGTTGACATAAAAGAATGGGTTGTTACTTTTGATGCCTAGCAAAATCCGTCAAGAAAAATTAGGCCTTGTCACATTAAACATGGGTTTCTACTATAGGGATCACCTTCACGACTGTACTATGCAACAAAAAAAGGAAGGTACGGCGTGTTGACCAAGGAGGAGGAAACTGCCCTTGTTCAATGGATCTTCCAAATGCAAGAGCATACAAACCCTATTTCTATTTTAGAATTGAACAGTAAAGTCACAAAGATAACCCAAAAACGCTAGACATCCTTTAAGGACAACATTCCCGGATGTGGGTGGCTGCGATGGTTCCATAATCGTCACTCGGAATTAACATTGAGATCTGCACAAGGTCTAGAAGAAAGGCAAGTAAGGGGATTGAATCCACAAAATGTGGATTCATTCTATGAAAACCTACATAAAGCATATGAGAGCCAAGGATATCCCCCATCTTACATATGGAATGTGGACGAATCAGGAGCATAGGTAGGGAAAATGGAGGGAGGACTCTTGTTTTAGTAAGATGAGGAACTAGATCTGTTCATACAACCATACCAAACAGTAGGGAGCATCTAACAGTCTTCTCATGTGTCAATGCAACAGGCTAGTTCATCCCCAACTTCTACATTTTCAAAGGTAAGCGGAAGCTTAATTAGAAATTACATAGCTAGATGTGAACTCCAAGCTTGCATGGCAATGCAACCAAATGGGTGGATGACTGCATTTCTATTTTCAGCTTGGATCTCACATTTTATCAATATTGTTAGGGAGAGGTATGGGATTTCACAAAGCAATAGACATCCCTTGATCCTAGATGGTCATGGATCGCATGTGACACTTGAAGTAGTTCACAAGGCTACAGTGGAAGATCTTGACATTATCACATTACCTAGCTATACTAGTAACAGATTACAGCCACTAGATGTTAGTATCTTCAAACCTTTCAAAGCAGCATTTCAAGCTTGTAGAAACAAATGGACCATACGGAACAAAAAAAAGGTGTCCAAAAAGAAGAACTTGCAGAATGGATGTCTTTAGGATTAAGAAAAGCACTTACAGAGATAGAAATCATGAAAGGAGTTGCTGCTACAGGGATTTGGCTACTACTTCCATCTGCTATGGATGCTTACATGCAGCCCAGTGAATGCTACATTGAACAATCTCTAGAGCATGACAAAGATGAAGAAGAGCAGACCGATCCAAACCAGCAGACTGATTCAGACCAAGTCATCGAAGAGGGAGAAGAAGACTACATAATTCCCAAAATTCAACCACAAGTGCCGCAATACTATGTATAAGAAGAAGAAGTCGTCCAATAATTTGACGATACTACAGAGTCCGAGGGCGAGGGAGAAGCAATGACTAACATTGGAGATTTCTTCCCTCTGCCGCAGGTACAGCGTTCTACACAAAAACATTCCGATGCTACAGAGCCTATCATTGACTACAGTAAGTCCATATTCATGACCTTAGTTAAGTATATCACTGCAATGGAAGCTAAAGCGGCTACAAAACAAGCTGTGGCAGAAGAACGCGAATTGCGTAAGAGTCAAGTAGAAGAGAGGAGGGTGCAATGAGAGGAGGAGAAAGCTCACAATGAAGCAAACAAGGTACTATGACACATCCAGGCCGATCGCAAAAGAGTAGAGAAGGAATGCGAGAAGGCTTGGAAGGCAATGGAGTGAGTGATGAGGAAATTTGATCTTGATCAACGTCGGCGTCCAAGCAGAGGTCTAGCATTGCACGAAGAAGACGTTGTTGGAGGTAGGAGGTCCGTTGCGGGACCAAGCAGGTGATTCAAATTGTCCACCCAAGTGGACGCGCTTTTGTTAGGGCCTCCTAGGACAGCAGGAAGGCCACCACGAGATGTGAGAAGACGGAATATCCAACGAAAAGGGGGGCACTTTCGAACGTGGTAGGTGGAGGGTCTGACGAGGTGGGGCTAGCTTCAGACGCAACAAGGTTTCGTTATGGCAGAAAATGGTTCCTTACATTCGGCTTCCTTCTTTTGCAAACGATGGAAAGGAATCTATCAGTGCTTTTCTTGCTTGAGACCTACGAGTTTTTTGTGCTCTAAGCTTGATATTTTGCAACATTTTTTAATGGATTTAAAATTTTTATGTAGCTATTATAGCCACTGAGCAGGCTTAGTATTTAGTATAGATAAGACGCTGAAGGCATCAACTACCCTCTTTTGTAGGAGACCCTAGAAATGAGCATCTATTTTCAATGATTTTCCACTTTGGAAATTTCTTGTGAGTACATGTTCTTAGTGGAATGCAGCAATTGATGCGAACTTTTTTTATTTCTTCTTGCTAATGTACCTCTATAAGTTTCTAGCTTCATCTGTCTTGTTTGATGCCTCAATTTCCTTAATTTGACACATAGGGCTACCTTATGAGGATAAAATTTTAAGTACTATCTTATATGTCTTAATTCTAAAGAGTGAAAGTGATAAGTAAGTAATATAAAGGTAATATCATTACAAAATTAAACCCAGTGTAAAATGCATTTTCCTATACTTATAAATTTTTTGTTGACAATAGTATATTTGATACATGATAAACTGATGGAAATGTATATATAGGGTAAACAAACATTTACAATATGCTAGATTAGAAATTTGATCATTATACATGAATTAACAGAGTCTATATCAAAACAATGAAATTTTCAAAAGATTGAAATAAAAGATTGTTCATTTTAGAATTTATGAAAAATAAAACATTGTTGACAAAGAAATAATGGAATAGGATTTTATATGTTTCTAAGTGTGTATCTAAAAGAACCTTCTTTGCATCTATATAGATGACATGAAATCTATTTTTTTTCCAAGTTGTATTAATTGTAGAAATATGCTTTCAAAAGCTACCCTTAGATTCTTCCTTTTGGATACTTAAAACTCATAAAAAATACAAAAATGAAAATGTGACAGAAAATTTAATTAAAAATTAGTTTTCAAAAATCTATAAAAAGAATATTTTGATTAATATAGAAAAAATCTATTGTCAATACCTTCAATACTCCAAAAGCTACTCACAACTTTTTGGAAACCCCCAAACATGTGATTCTAAAATTCTATCTATATTTCTTGAGTATTATTGACAAATATTTTTTTAGGGCAAATTCAATTGAAAGTGACTCTAAAAGTACATGCCAAATTGTTTGTGAAAAAATCTTGAAGAATGTCTTTAATTTAACATTTGTTGAACTTTGAATCTCAACAATAATTATTTGACAAGATGTGCCAATGTAAACCTCACTTATGGTATAAATTACTTTTGGTTTATTATAAGATTGGCATCACCAAAATGCAACAATAAGTCAATGAAAAAAAGTTGAAAATGGACCACTTAACCCCTAAAGGATTGAAGTTAATTTTGTGCACAAATTGTGAAAAATTTCCACTTTTCAAAGTGGTGAGAAAAAAATGGGAAAAATGTTTTTTTTCCAAAAATGAACAATATAAATTTGTAGTAGACTTCTATAGAAATGTGTGAAAATAATTCAATGAACTTTGACTAAATATATTGAAAGATTATAATGTTTGAAGTAAAAAGAATTTTTTTTTGCATCTTATCCCGTAGGGCTAATATAACTTAATTCCAAATAAAGTGATAATTTTACACTATACATGATTTTTGATTTTCTTACATTTGCATCTATCTTCATGTAAGTTACATACTTACCAAATTTCAAAATTATTGGAGGAGTTTTGCACCAAACAAGCTGCCCCAAAATTTTAGGGCAATGTAGCTCTTGACTTTGGCACTTGGTTGGAAAAAAATTATACTATATTTACACCTTGTGTCAAAATTTTAGAAATATCTATTAAAAACGAATTTATATGCACCTATCCAAAATCACTTTTATACATGCAATGGCCATTTGATCCTTTAACCCTAAAGGACCAAAGTCCCCCGGGGGACACTTGGGATTTTGGGCACGCTCATGTGACCTGAATTTTTCACATGATTTTTTGAAACCTTTTTTTGAAGATAGGAAATCAGATTAGCTTTCCGAAAATATAATTTTTATTTCAATCAGTGCCTAAGAGTAAAAGTTATGCTATCCTAATTCCTAAAAGCAATTCGCCGAGCAGAATAAAAAAAAAACAAAAAAAATAATTTTTTTAATTTTTAATTTTTTTTATAAAAGATTATGTTTTGGTCTATATCTGAAGCTTTGATTCATTCTATTTGCATTAATAATGAGAAAGTTATGGACAATCTTGTGTTTCAGGCAACCTAAGGATCTTCTTGAAAAAACAACTTATAGAATTCATTTTTGAATGCAATTTTTCAAATTTTTTTTCTTGGTAGGGTTAATTTTTTTTGCAAGAACAATCTCACCATTGGGATTATGGTGTTTTAATTCCATCTTAAATCTATTAACAATTTAGTGTTTCATACCATCTTAGACCTACTTCTATTTAACAAATTTTTAATGAATGAAAATCAAGTGCTTTTTTAAAAAAAAATTCCCCCAACTCTCACTCAAATGTTTAGTATAAAATTTTTTAACCTCGTGGTCCATAGTGCAAAAAAATTTCACAAATGGTGGTCAAAGTTGACTGAAATTGTAGTTCACAGTTCAAAAAACTTTTCTTTTCCTACTTTGAATGCTAATATCTTCTAATCGGTACGGTCAACTTCATGAAATTTTCCAGTACATGATCTGAGACAAGTGAAGTAAGAGATCTTTTGGTTAGATTTTCAAAAAAAACATTTTTTGGGGTTTCTTGACTGACTATAGCAAAGATGGCAGTTTTGAGTGGTTTTTGAGCATGAAAATGCCATGGTCCTTTAGGGGTTAAGAGTTAAGTTCATGTTGTTTAGGGATTGAGAAATTTTGACTTGGTTTTGCATTTTTTAATGTAAGGGAGGATCTCTCTATTTATAAGAGAGGTTCAAAAATTGCTCATTCAAGGAAAAAAACACATTTGATGATGGACTAGTGTGCTCAAATCTTTTAATTTTTTTGGATACATAAAATAATAGAAAATAATTGAAAGCCTCTTTTTGTGGTAATTTTTTTATACATATCCAATAAACTACAAATTTCTAAAGGAGTAGGTCTATAGGGTGCTATTATTACATATAGATTACATTAGTCATGGATTGGTTTTTGCCTTTGAATGTGGTGAATGAGTTCAAAAATTAATTAACATTAGGCTCAACATGTCTATGAGAGTTTTGGGAAGTGCACAAAAAGTGTCAAAAATAGAGTACACCATGTATTTGACTATATTAGCTTTTGTAATAATTTTCATAGTGATTTGGGAAGCAAAGAAAGATTCTTACATTGCTGTTTTTTGTTGTCTTATTAATTTCTTCATATCCAATTGAAGGACTTATTAATGAGTGACAAACTACGCAATCTTTGATTTCATATAGAATGCTAATTGTCTTGAAACTACTTCTTGGAAATGATATATGACCACTGTAAATAACTACTTACCCATCTATGATAAATAATTTAACACAACTAGTTTCTTTGTTCAGTTTGGTTTATTTTGCTAATGGATGCTTAGGCGTCCATCTATTGGGCTTGCCAAGAGATGTATATTTCTACATGATTAAATCTATTCAAAGTTGCAAAAAATTAATGACTCAAAGTATGAGTTTACCGTGTGTTTTATAGGTTTTAGTCAAATAATCTAAGCTATTGTAGTCTTTTGTACAAAAGAAGTTAGACAAAAATTAAAATCACCAGCTTGGAGATCATTTCTTGCCCTTTTTAAAAGTATAAAATTCAACTCAATCTAACTTTCCTAGCGGAAGTTATAGGCAGATGAAGTTTCACCCTTGGAAGGGTTAATGAAACTTCATCCATGGTTTTCTACAAATTTCATGATTTAGAATGACTCAAAATTTTGGAAGGGAGTTAAAGATGCTTACTTCTATCTATAACCTAAGTTTGGTCCAAACTAAGTGATTTCTCTAACATTCCGTCCAAATTTAACTTACAACTTCACCCTTCTAGAATCACAACTTTTAGATTTTTTCTTAAGTGTAGGAAGTCTATGGAATTTACTTCACTTATTCTATAAGCCTATAATTTTAATTTCCCTTCAATTGATTCTTATTTTCTACCTTTGTGTTAGAGGCTAAGCCTTATTTTCTTGTTAGCAACTATTTTGTGGAAATTTCAAGCGTTGAGCGCCAAAGTTCAATTTAAACATTGTTATGTGTACCTCTTTTGGATGCAAAATCTTGGAATACTAAGAAATTTTGAGAATTTAAAGTAAAAGTTTGGTTTAAACATTGTCATGCTCGGGGGGTGCACTATTTAGGAACTCTGTTGATCACGTGCGAACAAGCCCTTATTATATGTAGGCTATTTAGGTAAGTTTTTGTAATTTATGGGGGGCTTTTTTTACCTAAATTTCTAAAACTTGCCTATTTCATATACCCTATATTTTAGTTGAAATTTTTTTGGGTGTTCATTCTTTATACCCTATGTTTATTATAAATACAACATTTTTTTTTCAAGAACTGCAAGTGAATGGTTCATACAAGACCTAGAGTCGTAAATACAAACCTATAACCTAGCGCCTTTGGAAATTCATAAGTAATCCAAAAATGTTTAAAAAAATATGAAACCACTTCTATTAAATTCCATATCACTTTTTGGATGTGAGAAAATTGGATTCAAAATATTTTGTGAATGCAATACATGAAACAAGTGGACCCCTTACTACACCTCCTACCTTAATACTAATGAAAAGCAATGACAAAACAATGCAAGAGTGAAATAGGGGCTGCATAGAACTCGCAGAACTCAAGTGCATGTGATTATAATCAATACAAAGCAATGACAAAACAATGCAAGAGTGAAATAGGGGCTGTAAAACACTTGCAAAACTTAAGTGTATGTGCTTATAGTCAATGCAAAAGTACCATAGGAGCTGCACAGAAATCTCATGTGTATGTGTTTACAAACACATCACTTACATTCACAAGTGTGCCAAAAAAGAATTTTGAAGCCTAGCGTTCATAGTCCAAGGAAAACAAAGCCAAAATCTTTTTGTATAAAACTTGGACACCGGGCATACAAAGTATTTGATTCCTGAAACGAAAAGCTCCTGCTCGTGACCTGCATGTTTGCAAACTTGAGCATGAGAGCTTGCATAACAAAAACACATAAGAAAGTCAAAAACGAAAACAATATGCTAAGCACAGGGTTCAGGGTCTTACCTCAACGAGAAGCTGGGGTAACCCAGACATTTGGTGAATTGGCGTCGTCATCTCCCCTCCGCACTTGGACTTCAACCTGCCACCCGTGGTGGAAACGAAACTTGAATTTCAAATTGACGCATGACAAAACAAATTATGGTGCCAGCTAATTTTCTCAACAGCTGGTATAGGTTGGAAGTGTCAACAACCTCAGTTATTCTTATAAACCACTGTCATACATGGGATTCCACCTTGGTATTCTAAAACCAATTTATATAGGTGTTGTCGTGTCCCCGGCCAGGCCACTCGTGGTTGGTCGGTTTTGTATTTGTCTCCTTGCAATGAAATTCCGTTTCATTTGTGCCAAAAAGAAAAACTAAAACCAATTTATACTCTCTTAAGTATAGTCCTAAAAAGTTTAGATTTTTGAAGGGGATTTGGAGGGGGGCTACCTTAGAAAAAAATAGAAAAAAAAATCTACTAATATAAGGCACCCTTCTTTTTTTACAATGGCTAGTTGCCCTTTATGGACATGCTAATTTATTTTCAATAATTGTCAAAAATTTAGGTCGCCCCAATTAAAAATACCCTTCATTTGTTCGCACACTAACATCTAAAAAATGGGGAGTGCACCCCCCGGGCTGTCATGTCTACTTTTTTTTGCAATTAAAATCCTTAAAATACCAATAATTGATTCCTAAACGGCGAAGCTTTGAACCCTTCTCAAACACCACAAAACTACTTTAAACTTGGGAAATAAGTTGGACAAATCCAAGTTAAAAGTAAGAGTGGGAAAAAATGGCCAACCCTTTTCAAAGTACTTAGATTAATAAGGAATTGACCAACATCACTACTTCTAAATCAAACACTCCATCCACCACTCCTTTGTATTCAAGCCTTTCAACCCTCTTTCTTCATTTGTTCTATGCTCAAATATCAAAGATAGCAAGCTTGACACACTTTTGGAAGATAACAACATTTAGATTAAGGATTCATTTAAATTAGTCATAGAAACTTATAACCTCTTTTAGTTTAGTGTAGAATTACTGAATTAGTATTTGAACCTAGCTTAAAGCCTTAAGGATAAGCTAGTCGGCCTTAAGGATCAGCCAATCGGCCTTAAAGACCAGCCAATCTGTCGACGGACCAGCCAACAGCCTTAGTCGGGCGGACAGGGCCTCAGGGAAGGCAGGCGGGGTTGGGGTGCCGGCCAATGGCGCCGGGACACGTGGCAGGTCCCCGGAGGAGCGAGCTACGAGAGTGGAGTGAGCCAAGGAGCAGAGTGAGCTAGGGAGCGAATTCAAAAGGAAACTCAACCTCAATTCAAGTAAGTAACTTACTCATAAGAAATGTGTTAAATTTATACAACACTAATCAAAATTTTGATTAAATTCTAAAAGAGGAGAAAGGATAGTTCCAACCCACCTCTCAATTTTTTTTATCAAAAATCTAATTCTTGTGGCATCAAAAATCCTTTATCATTGAAACTCAACTCACAACGTCCATAGCCAACTCTCACTCCAACATTGCAACCACCAAAAGCAAGAATGTGAAGAAAGAGTGGATTAGAAGGAAATAAGGTTACAGGAAGACAACCACGTGAGGGAATTAAACTTAAAAAATTAGTTTCTTTAAGAATCTCATTATTGGAATTGGTTCTATATTCCTTATCTTTGACCTTTGGCCCTTAAAAACTAATTGTTTTAGAATCTCACTATTGAATTGGCTTTTATTCTTGGGGTATGTTCTACATTATTTGGTAGTTAGTTATTAATTAGATTCTTAAAAGGTTTGGATTTTGTTGGTTTTGTTTTATTAAGCTTAATAAGCCAAAAGGAAAAAAAACAAATTGACAACCAATTTCCTTAAAAATTAAGGGAAATTGAAGAATTAATTAGATTCAAAAGGATTTGGTTAGATTTTTAGATTCTTTACTAATTAATTTCCATTTGAAATTAGAATAATAATTTTTTTTAAAACAATAACCAAAATAAAAAAATTAGTTAGAATTTCCAATTGATCTTTTACATTAGAATAGATCTATTTGCTAGGAATTTAACCATTTATGTAGTCTAAATTAAATTGTGATATTTTTTAATTACCAAAAAATTAGGAATTAAAAGAAATACGCAAACAATTTAGATCTATATAACCATTAGTATTTTTTTTTCAACTAGAGAAGATTTTATTTTACCAACAACATGAGAAATTATCATGGATTAGATGGAGAGCCACGATGATTTCAATGGCAAGATCGTGAGTGATTACATTCACATGATGATGTTCAATGACGGGACGATGGAGATCTACACTAAGGAGGTAAATCGAACCTATTTGATTTTCATTCTCATTGTCTTGTTGCTAAGTTTCCTTTTACTAAATGCTTGGAGTTAGTAGTTAGTTAAGTTTTACATTAGCAAGTAGGTTAGATTAGAATAGAATATTTAACAATTTAGATTAGAATTAGATTAAAAAATTTAACAATTTTTTTTTAATGAAATTAGTAATTCTTTTAGAATAGGAAGATGTGATTAAAAGAGTTCATTGCTTGGAAGGCACTCTTTGAAACACCTAGTTCAAAGAAAAGTACTTGATTAGACAAAGAACCCATGTGGTAGATTTTTAAATTCAAGGGTGGAGTTAGAATCACTCACACCAGCTAATTTGGGGTATCTAATTTCAAATATGAATTAAGAATTTGAAAAAAATAAAAAATAAGAAAATAAAAACTTTCAATGTTTTTTTGGGGGTAAATATAGTGTGTGGGGCCCACCTTCAAATGTAGGATTTAATGTTGCCCCTTACTTAACAAAGTTCATTAACTCTGAAATGTCAGGCCTATAACCACTAGTTTCAAGCTTCACTGTCCGACACTCAATTTGTTGCCATTTTGTAACCAAATGTGTACTTAAATTTTTATTTTTATTTTTCAAAGATGAAACTACATGTCCTCTGTACTTCACAAAAACTTCAGATTTTTTTGAGAAAAATTGTATGATCTGAATTTTTTTTGAAGAAAAACTGAAGAAAAAATCATATCAAATAGAAAATAATCTCAAAAAATCTGAAAATGTCACCATGTATGAACATTGTAGGAGAGGGCTCTAAAACTGAGTGGACATTTTGAACCATCCAATAGGGGCTGTGAAATGGACACTTGAATTGTAGGAAAATGAATTGTGGATTACAATGGACCTTGATAAGATTTGTTTTTATTTCTTCAATGGATGGTTTAAGAGCCACACTTAGTTCATTTCTAACTAAGTGGCTACGTGTTCACTAATTTAATTCAAAATAAGAATTTGTTGTTCAACTACCTTCTTATAAGTATTGAAATATCTAAAAGAATGATTAGTTCAATCATTCATTTCAGATTTAGAGGGGATGCTTTTAGAAAGCATTTCTATTACTTTACACATGTTGCAATGTAGTTTTTGAACAAGCCTTGTTTTTTTTTTCAAACTATACATGGATGGGTTTCCAAGGGCCTACGATCACAAATAGGGACTTATACCAGATTGTATTTGAAAATTCATAACTAATTCAATAATGCTTCAAAAAATATGAAATGACTTGTGTTAGATTCCTGATCTATTTTTCTTTGACTGAAAAATAAACTAAAAATATTTCCATTTCAAGAGATACATGAAAAAGTTACATTGGTGATGATCACTTTTTGAGCCTCTTACCTTATAGTAAAAAACATCATGGTTGAAACTAATTTGCCATGTACATCTATAATTATAATGTAGTGGACATTAAAAATATAGCCAAAGTTCAAACTCCAATAAAATATTCAACTCCAATTTACGGATTCTTACAAAACTACAATTGGAGAAGAAATTACAGTAGAAGACATCCATTTCATAAATTGGGCTCAAATTCAAAAAATGTCGTTTTCAAGGAGAAATTTGAGATTCATTCAATTTCTCAAAATATACTAAAATGGCAAATTTTGCCATCCATTTTTCTTAATTACTTCTCAACTACATGGAAAGAAACATCAATTACATTAAAAAAAAATACATGAAAACTCTTTGTAATTCAATAGGAAATGTCATTGAAAAAAAATGGGTGGAAAAACTATTGTTAAGGCCTTGTAGGTGCCTAGCAAAGTCAATTGAATGCCATGAAATGGCTCCCTTGGCGCTAAGCGGTTAACTTTTAGGAACTAAACAAGGAGTTTTGACACACTATTTTGGATGCTAAACTTAGATTTCCATATAACATTTAGTAGGAGTAAAGTAGGTTGCCTTTCTTGTACTGGAATGATGTGGAAATTTGACATCCCATCTTTAGCTATAAGACAAGGTGTCAAAAGAAGTCAAAAAAACAATTTGAAGCTAAATGTGATTTAATTCAATTGGAGGGAGTACAATTTCTATACCAATAATCATGTGAAATGAAGTTGTTGATCAATATTATACAATAATTCCTCAATATACAATGTGAATTAGAATATGAACTTGTCTTGAAATTTGGAATTGCAATAATGCTAGCTTGTTAGGTCATTAAGTATTCAAGTCTTAGAATGAGATTTGGGGCTTATACTAAGTTTTGTGGATGGATTATTTGGATGAGGCATGAAAGGAGGCAAAAGCAGCTTCTCCTCAAGCTATTGAATGTTATGCCGAAACAAATGTTTGTATAGATAGACTTTTGGAGAAAATTTGAAGTTTTTGAAATAGAAATGAAATAGACTTGCTAAAGTTTACTACATGTTAAAGTATAGTGAGAATGAAATCAAATATACATACAAATATGAAAAGGACTAATACAAAGCTGATTGAAGAGGTTATAGTGGATTAAGCAAATAGACTTTACGATTGGGTGATTGCAAGAAAGACCGGTACTATTTTGCGTCACACTTTGAATGACGGAGTTGTTGTTGATTATAACTTTTAAAGTATGAACCATATTAACTTGAAATTTTGACTAAAGATTTCTGATATGACAACAATCAAATTCCTTGTTTTTCAGAAATTTTAAAAAATCATTTTATAATTAAATTTCAATTGAGCTAATTTGTCACACTTTGCGGTTTAGGGTTTTTTAGTACTAGGGAGCATTCAAAATTAATGATCTAAAGCTGAAATTTCTGTGGCCTATTCCTATACTAGATAGGCATGTTTCTACCAAAGGAAATCTCAAAAATCATTACTCTTTCCTCTACATGTGCACGAACAGGCCTCCCTTGCGCGCATACTTTTGAACATTTAAGATGGTTTTGAGATTGTTCTTTTGGTGAAATCTCTTCATCATAAAGTTCTCCCAAATTGCCAATTTTTAGTTTTTTAAAAATATTCTTTTTCCTATTTTTTACAAATTAAAATGTCAAAGTACCTATTTTCATAAAAATTTGCACTTTTCTAGTTCTCCTACTTAGAGAATTTCTCTACACTTTTCCTTCCTAAGGTACCTTCTTCTTAGAGATATATACATAAAACATATTTTTTACATTTTTTATAAGAAAAAATTCTAATTATATAGTACTCCCGAAAATTTCAGCAGTACTGTGGAAAACCCTACATAAATCGGTCGGTCTTTCTTGCAATGACCCGATTAGTCCAAATTAGTTACAACCAAGAAAGTATAAAGACTAATAGACTATTAATTATCTCTCTTCTTTTAGCTTGTAGTGATTGCTTGCCTGATGTATTTGTACATTCTTTTAAGTTTTAATGAAAATCTTATCTATTCATCTTATATACTTGTAGCCAATGATATGCTTTATATTCTTTTGTTTAGATGTTAAGCCCAAGGATTGGCTCTAATTATATTTGATTGATTGCCAATGGTTGACTTCATTTTTATTTATTCTTATTGTTGTCAATTAGTTGAGAGGAGAGCTTGTCAATTAGACTTTGTTATGTTTAAAATAAATATATCTCTTACGTGAGCTTGTGAAGCAAATAGGTAGCCAATGAGTGGCTTGATATTTCTTTGATTAATTGAGGGTATAATAGGTTGTCAAATTATTTTTGTTTGAGGTTGGTGATTAAAGACCAATAAGCTAAAAATGTGCTAAGGAATCAAGTTGGGTTGATTGCACGCAAAGCTGCGGGTGTGCATTTGGAAGGATACTTGGACTCTAAGTTTGGATCAATCAAGGCATTTGTATATGTTGATTGATTTTTTGAGATTAGTTAACTTTAATTGTTAAAATCTTATTGACCTAATGAACAATTTTATTCTGTATAGTTGAAATTATATGTTAACAATAGTTTTGATGTTGGTAGTGATTGGCATTTGTAGTCAAGTAGTCTATGAGAGAAAATTAGACAAAGACAAGGATTGGTTTTAATTTGTTAATCGATATGACTATACAGGGCTATAAGTTTTAATGGAGGTTTTGTTTAATGGTCTATGTTTGTGAAATGCAAGGGCTGATTTCTAAGAAAATCCCCATGCGTCGACATGCCAAGTAGGGTGCCTAGGGAGTTCTTGGCTCTTGACAAGCCGCAAGAAGGTTGCTTGGGTGGTGCCCAACACGAGCCACACCAAAGGGATGCACCAATTGAGGTTGCGCTTGGCCATAGGAGGGCTTGCCACCTTACAAATATACAATTGTTGATCTTCCTCCTATACTCCTACTTTCCCTTCTAAGTATTCCGTACAACATTGGATAATGAGAAACATCACTTTTTGACACCCGCATTGAATGCCAAACCGATAGCATGCCATACTGCCATAGGCAAGCCACACCATTTATTAATGGCAACCTCAAACTTTGACGTGGTTAGGCTTTTTTTTTCTATATAGTCTGTTTGCCGTGGGGAGGAATATTAGTAGGGAACCCCTCACTGCCTGTGTGTATGGACCCTCTGGCAAGTAGCCATGGGCTTACTCTAAACACGAGTAGACAATTTGTGAATGTGAATCAAAAGTGAAGTGAAGTATAGCTAATAATTAGGTTTTGTTCTTTCTGTTTGTTCAATAGTCAAGGATTTAGTTCATTCTTCCATTGCAAATAATTTCAATCAGTTAAGTTTTGGGAAGAACTTATGGAGTGGACAAATAGTGAGTGATTGGTATTTGTTTTTTGATTGTCCTATCTACTAGTCCAACAAAAATTGTAGATGTTTAAAGGTTCAAGTCTTGATTAATATTATTTTATGTGCTCAATGAAAGTCCAAAGAATTTGGATATTGAAGTATTTTATCCAAATTAATTGTGTGAGTGTAAAGATTGCATGGTTGTTGTTGTACTTAATTTGGTTGAAAAGGAGAATTTAGAGATGAATGGATTGATAAAATATTCTTTGTGATAATCATGGAATAGAAAAGACAAATAGTCTATAAAAGAAAAATATAAAAATTATTAATTTAAAGTAGAATGTGCTTTACAATTAATTAAAATAACCAATTGTTTGACTATAGAATTACAATTTTAGGAAAATTATCCTTTGGTTAAAATTAAGTGGTATTAAAATAATCAAATTGATATTTTGTGACAAGTTTTTGATGTAGGAGAAATGAGGAGCAAAGTCTCTTTTTAAAGTAGCCAACCTATTTCCAATCACTTAAGCAATTACACATAGTTAGAATGCAGTTTTTTTTATTGCAAAATATTTCCCATGTACAAAAATAGAGTTTGGAAGGATAGCATATTTTTCTAGAATTATATTATACAAAGTCTAATTACTATGAATTTTTTAATAAAAGATTCTTCTTGACCTATAATGGTAATATAGACCTTATTATTTCTAACTATAGGTTGATTGCAAAATTGACCAAGGACTGATTGCATTTACGAGAGCTTTACAACCAATCCTAATGTGCCACAATTGCTCCGAGAGTTGCACCACAACTTCACGGAACTAAAGCAGCCTAGAGATTGGAAATGGGTTGGCTACCTTATAGACAAAATCTTTGTGTATCTTTTGATGAGATCTTACGTGGGAATTTGGACAAATTGACAATTTGATAGAGATAGCTAGAAGTACCTACTCAAGTAGTATATAAAACCATTTGATGAAGTAGAAAGTTGTGTAACTGTAAATGTAATTTGTGGGCCTTTTACAAATTGACTTGTTGTTGGAGCTTAGAGGACAAAGCAATTATGACTATTTGACCAAAAGATAATAAACAAGGGAAGTATTTTCTTACTAGTTGTGGGTGCTTCATTCCCACCCTTGAAATTAAGCGATCACAACCACGCTCTTTTTGCAAACTACTCCTATGGGTGTCTAAGCGTCAAATCCACTGCGCCTTCTAAGCAATGGATCTTTTTCTATCCTAATTTTCCTAACGCATAGGTTGTTTCTTCCTAGCATGTACTTCCTATTTACTCTAGGTGTGTGCTTATTTCGTTCTCTTGTCTCACTTCTACGTTCTTCCTCCTTTACTCTAGGTGTTGGCTTGTTTCGTTCTCTTGTCCTACTCCTATATGTTGTTCTTGTTTAGCCTACTCTACATATTTGGATTTGTCTTAATCTACTCGACGCATCGTATTTGTCTTAACCTATTCTACATACGGTCTTTTCTACCCTATCTCTACGTATTTGTCTTTGTTTTAACCTACTCTATGTATTGTATTCTTTTATCCTACTCTACATATTTGTCTTTGTTTTAACCTATTCTACGTATTTGTATTTGTTCCTTCTATTTTATCCCTTTGTATTTTATTCTATGTTTACGTATTCATTCTTCTATTTCTATTCTAGTTATAGTTGTCTTCCTATTCGTGTTTGCTAACTACCGGCCCTTAATCCCACCAGGGATGCTAATCTTTCCTTATTAATCAGGTCCTAATTGCATAAACCAATTAATTCAAAGAGAGAGTTTTAGAGGAACACCTTCGTTTCGTATGTGCCCCATGCCCGTTCTTCCTCATTCCATGCCACCTCCATAGCTCCCGCCGCTCCGGGTGCGATAGTGAGCCCTTCATCCTCAATCTATTCCCCTTCAAGTCAATCCTCCACCCTTCCTTTTACAATTGTAGTGGACTTGGAGTTGACTCCCTACTCTATTTTTTATACTAGCTTATAGCGACCTCCTATACTAGTCCTCTAACTAAATTCTATGGTTCTTTCTTACTAGTTCTATGCTAATCGCTAAACTACTTCTAAACTACTTCTATACTAATCCTATCCTAATTCTATTTTAGTTCCCAAAAAAAATGTTCAAGGCTGGACCAGCCCGTAGACCCCAACCCGTAGACCCCAGATTGTGGCCCCGATATCCAGCGGACCCCAACCTTGGCAGACCCCAATCCAGCGGACCCAACCCCAACGGACCTCGACCACGGCCCCCAATCCGGACGAGCCCCCTGCGGACCTCGATACCCGGCGGACCCCGGTCCTCCGGGGGGTTCGGCCTCTGGGGTGTGCGGCCCTTGCACTAGGCGGCTTCTCTAGAGCCACAATTTGATTTTCTTCTTAACTAGCCTTTCTACTTTCAGCCTTCCATGAGTTGGAGGGGTGTTCTAAAACTAGAATTTGGCTTAAAGTTTGGTTCTCCTAACCTAGGGGATAACTAGTGCTAAGTTGTTGGAAGCTAAACGTTGGATTAATTTCCAATATGTTGGAAACTAAACGTTGTTGCTAACTCAAGGGGAATGACATTTGACACCCCGCTAAGACTTAGGGGGGTCAAAGCTTCGCCGTGAGGATGAAGATTTTGACACGTGACTAAGACTTTTATTTGTCTAAAGGCATAGGAGAGCCATAGCTCCGCCGTCCCTCATGGGACTAGTTTAACCCCGTGAACAAGAGAAGAGGGAGAAGAGGGTGGACACAAATTGTAACATATTTTCAAAGTCACCTTCCTAGTCACCCCTCAGTTTCTCCCAAGTCTCTCCCACAACAACCTTTACTTGCTTCACAACACAAAAGGTGGCCTACCATCAATTAGCATAAGTTCCAACAAAACTTGGGGGGGGAGGTCTCAATTCCCCAAGTGCAAACCACAAGTACCAAGGGTGTAACAACCCCCAAAAAACTATCAAAGGCTCCTTTGGTATAACAAGTTAAAGGAAATCCGGCATAACTCGGGCCCAACAGTCCTCCTCCCTTAAATGGTGAGGAGTGAAAAAGAGAGAGAATGAGAGGAGAATGCCGCCCCTTTTATACTCAAAAGGCAGCAACCTCCCCCGTAATCTACTAAGAAAAACTAGATAAAGAAATTTAGGCGGTCCGTACATGTTTACCAATCCCAAATCTAACTATCCACTTAAGATCTATGTAATTTGAATTGAGTAATTCAAATCTCACCTAAACCTTACAAGAACTTGCAAATCCACCTAATTTACCTTCCCCAAATCTACAAGTTCCCACATGGGAGTGGTTCCCATGTGTTCCCACCTACTTTTAGTTTAAATTTTGAAATTACTTAGACCAAGCATTTGGAGCCACCTCCACTAATTTTTTGAGGTGGTACTTACTTTCACATGTGCCCGGAGTTCCCCACGCATTCCCTACATGTTCCCTACGGCCATTGGGGGTCCAAACTCTCCAAATTGGCATTGGGGAGCCTTAAACCCCATTTTCTCTTCCATGTGTTGTCCCCCAAAAGCTAAATTTTGGAATTTAGCTCCAATTGGCAAACGGATTGCACCATTGGGTCCGGGAGGTCGTAATTAGTCTACAAAGAACCCCTTATCCCTTAATCTATGCCCTAAATCTTAAAGAATCCTAGTGTAAGCTAGGGTCAAAGTTGGGATAAATTCCCAACTTTTGGAATTTGACTTTTTTGGACCCCAAACTTTCACCAAGCTCTTAAGTAGATAGAGGGGGGGGGGGTAAGAATAGACCTAAGTAGGCCTCGATACGATGCCATATGCCCCCGGTATGCCGGTCAACTTCCAATGCCGCCATTTAAATTGTCATTTGTAGAGGAATGTTGCCGATTCAAAGTCTTCCACCTATCGATTTGTCTTGAAACTTGGAGAAGCGCTCCATTGGTGTGAGACCGTCTCGCCGGATTTTTAGTGGGATTTTACCGTACTTTGGGATATTCTTTCTAATTCTCACCCAAAGACTGCTGCGGTTGACCGCCTGGGAAAATGTCCAAACTATCTTGGAAAATTTCCAAACTTTGGAGGGGACCACCCATGGGATCCCCCTTCATGGATGCAAACTCGCATCCCCACTACGTGCTCCTGGAATCAGGAAACCATCCGATGCCTGCATTTCAAGATTAGTATTCCGCCCGTATTCTCTTCAATGCTATGGGGAGTGAGGGATCCTTCTTAGATTCTCCCATAAGGACTTCCTAACTTAGCTAGGGCCTTTTTAGGCTTCTTACCCTAAACCTGCACATCACTATCAGTTTAATGTCTATTTGACCAAGACAAGACCCTTTTGGGATGCAAACTATCCTAAACCCCTTCTAATGACCAAATGGCATATTGGTATGTGTAATGCCAATACCGGTTTAATACTCTTTTGTGGGTTTTACGGGCCTAATTATGCCTTGGATTGTGTAGGAATCTGGAAAAAAAACTCGTGAGTCCCTAGTGACGAATCGGGGGCTCACACTAGTCCAATTGACAAAGTTGATTGTGAATTTGCATTCTTGCATTTGTAGCAATTAGGCTAATTAAATAGTTATTGGACTAGTTGACAATTCATGAAAATTGAAGAAGTAATTAAAGAATTTGCAAAGGTATGGATATGTACTATTAAATAAATAAATAATAGGTTTAATTAATTTGATAGAACAAGAACCTAGACCATTTTACATTAAAACTCTAGTGTAAGACATAGACAACAAAATAAAAGGTATGCATCCGTAGCTGATAGATGGATACTAGAATAGATTAAGCCAAGAGAATACATCCACATCCTGTAGCTACATAATTTAATTGGATTTTAATTTTCTTATTCTTAAAATTAAATGATAATCCTACATAAAAGTGACCTTAGATACAAAACAATAGACCATTTGACCTTTTCCAAATGAAAAAATCATTACTAAGGTAGGTAGACCCATACCCGCCTATTTAAGGTTTTAGAGTGTTGGGATGACTCAAAGAAACTAAAGAAAACACACATCCAGTTAGCCTTTTGACATCCACTTCGTAGTTAGTAAGAAATCTTGAAATAATGCAATAGAAAAGATTTCATTCAAGTTCAGAGTCAAAACTATGAGCTTCCTATAATCACCTGTAGACCACCAATATGGCCGCTTGAAGTCTTTTTCTTCACTAAGAGGTACTAAAACTTATTGTGACCAATAATTGACCCTATCCCAACTTCTACGGACCCTAACGTTGTTGCTTTCATCACCTTTAAAAATGAGACCAATATAGATGTAGCATCAAATCAAGAGCTTACAGAAATGCCACCTATAAAACCATGCAAACTATATTCATTGTTGATCCCCTATGTTAGAAAAGTTGCACTGTCAAGTTAGTAATCCGTCCCCAAGGTCTTCAAATCAACATGCACCTGATTTCATTAGCGTCTGTTACATTAGTGCCACAGTTTAAAGTTCACCAATGAACACTGAAAGGGCGTTATGTAGGGTGCGGGATTGGAGACCAGTCGGAAATGGGTTTGCCTACCTTAAGGCAATCCTTAGATTTTGTTTTCCAAGTAATCTTAGCTGTAGTTTTCAATACTAAACTTGGAGAGGTGGTAATAACCACTATTTTTTGGAATTTTTTAAAGATTTATGAATTCAAAGCTTTGCCATATCTTTTTAAAACACATTAAACTCCATTGATATCAACATACTACAAGTCGAAGCTTTGTTGTCTTGGAGATTTTGGATAAAATACTAGTACTTCCTAAGACTCAAAAAGTTGAAGCTTTGTTGTACTTAACAAAAACATGAGAATACAAGACAATTCCGACAAGGTTAGCTTATCAAAAATATACAAACTCATTAGAAGAGGAGAATTAGTTTTGCTAATTCAAAAACAAAATACAACAACTTAGTACTTCCACACACAAACTTTTGGGGATTTTTTAATTAAAGTATTCCCACTTACAAGGTTAGATACTTTACAAACATAAACTAGAAGCCCCCCAAAGTAGTATCACTAAGGTATGGTAGGGGATTGTTTTAGGATTAGTACAACAATTAAAGTTCAACAAAAACTTCAACAAAATCAATACAATAACAAATGTCAATGATACACAAACAAGTTAGTAAGCTTGAAGGACCCCAAAGTCCTTCGAACTTGTACAAAGACACGATTTAGAGCTTGCAATGCTCCAAAAAAGACATGTTTAGCAACTTAGCTCAAACTTAGTAAAACATTCTATTAAATAGATAAATGTGTTGGTATCCCAAAATTATGGCTACAAGGGGTGTTTTGAAAGGAAAAGAGGTGCCTTTATATACTCTTACAAGAACACTCTGTAAGCCCTCAAGATGGCACTTGGAACTTTGGATCCATTTTTTGCAAATAATTTGCAAAATTTAGTCAAACATACAAGGAAAAGACATAAAAATGAGTGTTGGAAGAGTCTTGATGGTAATCTCTACTAAAATGGATGAAACCAACTTAGAAGGTGGAAAATTCCTAATTCTAGAAATTTCCAACATTCTAAGCCCTAAAAGTAAGATTGATAGAATATTTAGTGATTCCGAGAGAAGTGAGGGAATGAGGCTTAGTCAGTTCTATTGTCTGTTTGTGCAAAATCAACCTTCTAAGGATGCACATGACAGATTGACTAAACCAAAAGAGTCTACCATAAGCCTAGAAGGTTTACAAAGGCCTAAATTCAATTCTAGGATAAATTAGATTTAGAAGTAAAACAATTACGGGTGACTTGGAGAATTGGAATTTCAAGATATGGAAGATGGAGGAATTGAAGATTGAAGACTACAAAAAGGTGTTCCAAGTATAGGAACATGCCAGGAGCGAACAAGAATTAGACAATTGTCCAAAATTCCCGGGCATCGGGAATTAAATTGTCCAATTGGGCAAAGTAATTCCAAATTACTAAAAATAGACAAGTGCAAGATCACGTGGAACTTACACTAATAATCTAGGAGTGCCCTAGATGTTTCCCAAATTATTTCGGATTTTTTTGAAATTCCACGTTGACTCCATGGGAAGTCAACCACACATAGAAATGTTCGTAAATTCCTAGAAATTACGTATGATGCGGTAAAATCTCACTATAAATTAGGATAGGTTTTTGTGTGCTTAATAAGTGCTCAATTAAGTATTGTAGCACAGGAAAGCACAATTCTTTCTTTAAGGTGTTAGAATGCACTAAGTTAGCCTTAAAGTGACTCGTGTATCGTTCCCATAGGATTTGGTTGGAAGCTTACGAAAGACCGGAATACGTTAATGGTTACTACAACAAAAATCCAAGCAAAGTCTGATCCGGTTCCGGTCTGAGTACTTCCTGACATTCACTCCTGGACCGGAACAAGATCACACTTCTAACTGCAGAGAGTTTCCTCTCCACTTATACCCACATGTTTAGATTTTTCTTACTACTCTTTCGGACTATGGGACCGTAGACCGGAAACTGTGATCTGGTCTTGTCCCTAAATAAGTAACCAAGTGTAGGTTTAACCTCTGTAACAAGAGGGATTTGCTCTTTTGGGCGTTTAGGAAGGAAGCTTACTCCTACCCTTCAAGTTTTAAAGTGTCAGAAGTTCCACTAAAAAGAGAAATAAACTAATCCTAACAGACCGGAATACTTCACAATTAGACCAGAACTGATCCAATCCAACAGGTCACGCAAGCACTCCTATCTATTCCTAACAAATACTACAACAACAGATTACTGAGTTAGTCTAAGTCCTGGCAGAACAAGGGCGGTAGCTTGTGTAAGAGAGCTGGATTCCTCACTAGTCCTTCTTTCCTCTAAAGAGACCGTATCACTCTTCAGTTGGCATTTGGCCAGACGCTCCCGATCTCAAACCCAGACTCTACGAGTGTCTATCTCTACTAATTACTCCCCAGACCTGTTCTAGAATACATTGTGAGATCCCACACAAATTCCCTATCAAAATCGAATTCACTTCAAGTCCAGAGACCGGATAAACTCAGCATCCGGGCATACATCTCATCCACACAAGGTTGCAATCCTAACCGTCGCGACAAGACTTTGACAAGGTCCAGCATACACAGTCCACTTCAGAGTGAATTAGAAAGATTCTGACTTGTATTTGCAACACAAAAACTTGTGAAAGTAAGATAACATAATGCGCGCTCGGATTCGATTACAACCCGGGTTTAAATACTAAACTACAAGTATAACCTAAAAATGCAGGTGGAATCAACACCAACCCAAAGAATGCCACGTTACATTCCCTCACAACTTGGGCGGGTTGACTTCCACAAAAATCCAAAAATACCAACAAAATAGGATCTCAGATCCTATAAATCTGGATCCGGTCTAAGTTCAAAATCTTCTACTCTAATTATATCCTGCGTTGGCTAAAGGTTAGCTGCCTTTCCTATCTATCTGAAATTAATGCTATCTACTTCCTCAGCCGCTTGATAGGTGAGGCGTCCTTCTGAGCTGGCTGCTTCTTTTCGGCCGGAGACCGGAACATCTTGATCGGCTTCGGCTTAGCCTTACCTCGTGCTCTGGCCCGACTCTGCTTTGTCTCCGCCAACGCCTGATCTGCGTTAGAGTATTGATCCGACTCATCACTGGAGTCAATCTCCTCCTCCGAGTCCTCAACTTCCTCGTCTGATTCATCGTCCTCCTCTTCTATCCAGGCCTTCCGCTTCACCGATTGAGACTCCGGGTTCTTCCTCTTGGTCAATCTGGTGATGGGCGAATGGTGGATTGCCTTGCTCTGTGGAGTCAACTCCTCCACTCTCTCAACGATCTGAACTGGGCCCTTGCTTGGAAATCCGGATCTAGATCCGGTCTTCAGTATCGGGCGGACCTGAATCGCTGTCTTCACCACCTCTCCGGTCTTCTGCTGCACAGCCACAGTTGGTGACGAATTGCTCGGAGACTCGCCGTACAAGTTTATAAATTTGGTCCCCCTCCGTGGTGGTGAAACTCCCCTGGTGACCTCCCGTAGTACGCTCGGTTTGGGCTCTGGTCCCTTAGACTTCTTGGACTCTGATGCCTTCGGGTCTTCAGTTCTGGTCTACTGAACTGGTTCCTCCGTTACTGCTTCGGTACTCCGTTCTTCCTCCTTCGGGGGCTCGGTCACCCCAGCTTCCTCCGTGATTGTGGTTGGTAGAGGCTGCGACTCTGGATGCTCTATCTTCAGCTCTTCTGGTCTCGAGATTGGAATAGAGCTCGCTTGGACGTCTATGACAACGGCGCGCCACTTCTCCAGCGTTGCCTCCATCTTCTTGTTGTAGCTACCAACGCGGTGAGCAGCTGGTGGCCTACTATCTTGCCTGCTTCAAACACCTTCTTGTCGAAAAGCATTGCCTTGTTGACCACCTCACCCAAATGAGTGATAAACTCCCAGATTTCTCCGAGAGTGTTCCTTGCCTGGGTGGAGAGCCGCTTCTCCTCGTCCAACTCTTCTTGCTTCTGGTGCAGCTCTTTCTTTAAGGCCGAGACCTGATTGGTCAGTCGGACTACTTCTCCCTTGTCCCGACTATCATGCACTTTCTGAATCAGCTCACCCACATTCTCCATGACTTTGGAGGGTGGAATGTTGCCCAAGGCCCTACATAGCCCCTGCAACACCTTCCTCTCGTCCATGTGTTGCCTCCTAAAATCATCTAGGTTATGGATGATTCTAACCAAGGGATCCTGGTCCCAGACTGGATCTGCCCCTTGGGTTCCTACTGTTACTACGGGATCCTCCAGTGGTAGACTATCTCCCCCCTTATTTGGTCCCTCATTTCACTTCTGGAGTCCCCCTTGTTGCTCTTTCTGGCCCTCTTTCTCCGAAAGCTCGTCATCCTGGTCGTCATCGGCGTCCAGGTCCTCTATGTTGTACTCAACCATGGCCGCACCCACATCATAGGCGACCTTCTCGTGTTTCCTCAGGAGGTCTAGCGAATGATACAAATGAAACAGGAATGGTGAAATGGGGGAGGGTTTTAATCTCCCAATCCCATTCACCATCTTGAACATCTGGTCTCGCATTACTAACCCCCAATCTATCTTCCGGTCTCCTGACAACACACCGAAGACGGTGTTGGCTATAGTGACCGTGATTCTACTCGGCCTATCCGGATTAAGGATGGCCATCATGAACTAGAGCAACCTCCAATGCCTAGGCGAGATACACTCCGTGACCGTGAATCCGTCCTTCGGAGTTATGGGTCTCCGGAACTTACCCAAGTGGAATTTGTCCGTCCGGGAGGCAGATCCATCTTCGCCTTGCTTGAACGCGTACACCTTGCGCCATATCCCTGCTGTCCATTCTCCAGGTAGTGCCCGGACCGTCCCCTTCCACTCGTTGGTCTGGTTGTCCAACAATTTGACCACTATCTGCTCGTCCTTCAGGTTCCATGGGCGACCCAGAAATCCTTCACACCCCATCTGCTTGAGGTCTTCCTCCAGCTCTAGCTTGTCTGGCTCATTCGTGGGCACTTCATTCCCACCCTTGGAATTAAGCGATCACAACCAGGTTCTTGTTTACAAAACTACTCCTACAGGTGTCTAAGCGTCAAGCCCATTGTGCCTTCCAAGCAATGGATCTTTTGCTACTCTAATTACTCTAATGGATGAGTTGGTTATTTCTAACTACCCTAGGTGGGTACTTGCTTCGTTCCCTTGTCCTACTTCTAACTTCTTCTACGTTATGTGTTTCGTTCTCTTGTCCTATTCTATGTATTTGCTTTAGACTACTCTATGTATTCGTATTCCTTTACTCTACTCTACGTCTTGGTATTCATCTTGGCCTACTCTACGTATTTCCTTTAATCTACATCTTTGTCTTTGCTTGATTCTACTCTACATATATGTATTTGTCTTAGTCTAATCTACGTCTTCTTCTACTCTGTGTATTGGTATTCCTCTACCCTACGTATTCTTCTACTCTACGTATTTGTATTTGTCTTAGTCTAATCTATGTCTTCTTCTACTCTATGTATTTGTACTTGTCTTAGTCTAATCTATGTCTTCTTCTACTCTATATATTTGTACTCTATATATTTGTATTCTTCTATTCCACGTATTTGTATTTGTCTTAGTCTAATCTATGTCTTCTTCTACTCTATGTATTTGTACCCTACGTATTTGTATTCTTCTACTCTATGTATTCTTCCACTTCTACGTTCGGATATTCATTACTTTCCTTCTCTTTATGGTTGTCTTCCTATTCGTGATTGCTAATCACCGGACCTTAATCCTACTAGGGATGTCGACCCTCTCACTAACTAATTCCCTATTGCATCAACTAATTTAAATCAAAGGAAGGTTTACAGGCCCACCTCCGTTCCGTGCATCCGGTGCTCTTCACTCCACGCCACGTCCATCATTGCCATGTCTTGGCCCCGGCTCTTTTAATTATCCCCTTCCGGGTGTGTCTTACAAGTAGGTCTTTTTTGCAACTACTTCCTAGCTCAACTAGTTTCTATACTATCCCCTAAACCAACTAATTTCTATACTACCCCCTAAACCAACTAAGTTCTACAGATTTTTTGTAAGGTCCCTGGCCCCCGAAGGCCCCTGGACCCCCCGAACCCCCTGGCCCCTCGAACCCCCTGGCTGGCTGCGGTACCCGGTTGGGGCTCCCGGCTGGCTGGTTGGCTGCGGGCTCTGGCTGGCTGGTCCAACGCTGGAGCTTGGCCAAAACTTGGGATTTTTGCTTTTCAAGTGGAAACTAGGAACTTCCTAACCAAAACAATTGATGTGGCCCAAGGGGATTAATCCAATGGATGTTGGATGTTAAACGTTGACTTAGTGCCAACCATGTTGGACACTAAACGTTGATTCTAACTCAAGGGGAAGGTTATTTGACACCCTGCTAAGACTTAGGGGGTTCAAAGCTTCGCCGTGAGAGTGAGGCGTTTTGACACGTGGCTAAGACTTTTAGTTTCTTAGGAAGGGTGGGGATTCATAGCTTCGCCGTCCTCTATGGGACTAAATTAACCCCGTGACTAAGAGAAAAGGGAGGAGAGGGTGACCACACAATTTATCTAATACTATAGTCAAAGCTTCGCCGTCCCCTATGGGACTAAATTAACCCCGTGACTAAGAGAAGAGGGAGAAGAGATAGGTACAAATTGCAAACATACTCTCTAAGTCACCTCCCAAATCACCCCTTGGTTCCTCACAAGTCTCTCCCACAACACCTCTCAATAGTGGCACAATACAAGAAGTAAACCAAGCTTAGATTGCATAAAGTTCAACCAACTTGGGGGGGTCTCAAGTCCCCAAGTACAAACAACACTTACCAAAGGGTGTAAAAACCCCAAAAGACCATCAAAGGCTCCCTTGGAATCAAAAGCCAAAGGAAATCCGGCATAACCTAGGCCCAATAGTCCTCCTCCCTTAAATGGGTAGGAGTGAGAAAAGAGAGAGAATGAGAGGAGAATGCCGTCCCTTTTATATCCAAAAGGGAGCAATCCCCCCCCTTAATCTACTAAGAATAACTAGATGAGGGAATTTAGGAGGTCCGTACATGTTTACCCATCCCAAATCTAATTATCCACCTAAAATCTACACAATTTGAATTGAGAAATTCAAATCTTACCTAACCTTACAAGAACTTGCAAAACCACCTAATTTACCTTCCCCAAAATCTACAAGTTCTCACATGGGAGAAGTTCCCATGTGTTCCCACCTACTTAATTTGAAATTACTTACACCAAGCACTTGGAGTCACCTCCACTAACTTTTTGAGGTGGTACTTGCTCCCACATGTGCCCGGAGTTCTCCACACGTTCCCCACGGCCATTGAGGCCCAAACTCCCCAAAAAAGCATTGGGGGGCCTTAAACCCCCATTTCTTCTCCATGTGCTGTCCCCAAAAGGCTAACTTTTGGAGTTTAGCTCCAAATGGCAAACGGATTGTGCCATTGGGTCAGGAAGGCCATAACTAACTTATGGGGAATCCATAACTCCTTAAACTATGTCCAAATTCTCAAGGAATCTTGGTGTAAGCTGGGGTCAAAGTTGGGATAAATTCCTAACTTTTGGAGTTTGGCAATTTTGGACCCCAAACCTTCACCAATCTTCTAAGTAGATGGAAGGGGGTAGGAATAGACCCAAGATAGGCTTCGTTCCGATGTCGTATGGCCCCGGTACGCCGGTCAACTACAGCTTCCGTCATTTAAGTTGTCAGTTGAGGAGGAATGTCGCCGATTCGGGATCTTCCAACTATCGATTTGTCTTGAAACTTGGGGAAGCGCTCCATTGGTGTGAGACCGCCTCGCCGGATTTTTAGTGGGATTTTACCGCACTTTGGGATATTCTTTCGAATTCCCACCCAAAGTCCATCGCGGTTGACCGTCTAGGAAAATATCCAAACAATGTCGGAAAATTCCCAAACTTTAGAGGGGACCACCCATGGGATCCCCCCACTTAAATGCAAATTTGCATCCCCACTGCGTGCTCCTAGAATTAGGAAATCGCCTGGTACCTACATTTCAAGGTTAGTATTCCGCCCATATTCTCTTCGATGCTATGGGGAGTGGGGGATTCCTCCTAGATCCCCCGATGAGGACTTCCTAGCCTAGACAGGGCCTTTTTAGGCTTCTTACCCTAATCCTGCACATCTCTATCAGTTTGGCGTCTATTTAACTAAGACAAGGGCGTTTTGGATGTAAACTATCCTAAATCCCCTCTAATGACCAAATGGCACATTGGTATGTGTAATGCCAATACCGGTTTAATGCCCTTTTGTGGGCTTTATAAGCCCAATTATGCCTTAGTTTATGTAGGAATTTTGAAAAAAGAACTCGTGAGTCCCCGGTGACGAATCGGGGACTCACAACGACCGGATTGACATTCCGGAAGGCTAGACTCACATCATCCTACCCCTCTCCTGCCATCGCTCGCCTTTTGCTCACGCTAACTAGGTGGGGTCCAATTTGATTGACCTAACCTCACTCAATAATCTCTCTGCAAATCCGAGAATGGTCACTCAAGTCTGCACCAGACCGGATTGACAGAGCGTCTCTCTCTTCTTCCCTCAGTAGATCGGATACGCTCTCTCTCTCTGCCAAGATACACTTTCTCGATTAGCGTACAAGAAAGTGGTAGGACCTGGCCTGATTCCCTGGTCTTATACTTTCCCCCCAACATTTATTGCTGACCGTTAGGTTCAAATGTTCTTGATCACGTAGGAGAGTTCCCGACGATCTCTAGCCTCGATAGCCACTCATTGCTTATCCGGTCTCAATCGCTAGGGCTGCCCGGGTCCGGATTCTTACTCTGTCCCTTAACGCAGTTATCTATTTCCGGTCTACGGTTTTCCGGTTTCCGGTCTTAGACCTACTTTTACATTAGACTGCTAAAAAAAATGGGGATTGAATAGATCCCTTTCTCCTGTATTTTGTTTAAAAACCTACTCATGAGATTTCTAGGTTGCCACATTAAGTTTGAAGACATTCCGACATTCTCAACTGCCAAAATTGGGACCGACATCAAATTTCAATGGAATTTACAATTTGGCGGCGGGTTGACTGGCGTATCAAGAGCGAATGAAGTCTGATTGACGCAAATGGGGAGACATTCCTGACTATCACAGACATTCCTAACGGCCCTAGCCTGACAGATTCATCAAAATGTGCAAATCCTAAAAGTTAGATTTTTGACTTTTAATTGGAGTTACCGTAATTCCAATTTGGGCACGCAAACGGCCTAGGAGTGAAGGGTAAGTGGTCCTATTGTCTAATTGGGGTCTTCTGAAGACAATGGCATAGACGGATTTCCGTTTCGAGTTGTTCCCTAAAAGATAGAGAGGGTCAGTTCTTAGTTTGACTTTTTAATCGTTAATTGAGGTAAATTAAAAGTGATTTTGGAAATATCTCTTGGAAAATCAAAGATTGGATTTGGTCAAGATCTCTTTCTTACATAAAAATCCATCTTTGGGCTAAAAAAAGACAATTTTCAAAATAACTTTTGGTTAATTTGCAAAATATCTAGGTAGATTAGGGTTAATTTCAAAATATCTTGGATTAAAATCTTGGATTTGATTTGGCCAAGATTTCGTTAGCTAAATGGGGATGTTTCCACCATTAAACAAGTATTATTTTGAAATTACATTAGAGTAGTTTAGGGGTAAAAGTAACAAAGTGTTTTCACTGGCAATTTATCGGGGAGGGCCCGACCACGGGTATATAAGGGCCCCTCTCGAGGTTTTCAGTACCCTTTCTTTCCGTACATCGACACTTTGTTCATCCTTTTAGTTCGTGCTATCGGCATAGTCGAAGCACCACTTGGACCAAAGATTTTGACCAAGTCTTGTTTGCGATTTTTTTAACTTTGAAGGCTTAGGGCCCCTTCAAATCATTCTCATCTCCTCACTTTGCATAAGAAACTTGATTTCAAACCTTGCTTGATCATTAATTGGGGAAACTTTGAGATTCTAAGGCTAAAGTTCGGTTAAACACTGTCATGTGTACCTCCTTTGGTTTTTAAAACTTGAAGTACTAAGTTGGTGGAAATTTCAATCATCTAGCACCAAAGTTCGGTTAAACACTGTCATGTATACCTCCTTTGGTTGCGAAATATTGAAATACTAAGACATTGCAAGAATTTAAAGTGAAAGTTAGGTTAAACACTATCATGTGTACCGCCTTTTGCGAATAAAATCCTTACAATACTAATTGGCACGACCATCATGGCAAAGCTTCAAACTTATAAACAAGAATTCAAGGCACAAAATTGAAGGGATAAGGCTCATACCAAATTGCTTCAAGAGACTAGTTACAATTATTCCAAGAAGAATTTACAGACCACACCTCGTTAACCTTGGCTCATAATTATCAAAATATTTCAAATTTTGGAAAAAAGTGTGGCAAGGCCAAAACCAAAAAATATTTAAACCAAACTGGCTTGGCGAGAGGCAGACCAGTCTAGGGGAGCGGACGGAACCCCGGCCAACCGGGTTCCGCCACGTGGCTGGTGACCGGCCCAACAGGCTAACTGAGTGATCGGCTTAGCAAGCGGACTGAGTGATTGGCCAGTAAGCTGGGCTGGGTGATCGGTCAGCAAGCTAGACTGGTACTTGGAACTCAAAACTCACATACAAAGTGAAATCTTTGAAACTCAAAAATTAGATTTTTCACAAAATCTCGGGTTGGCAGTTGGAACCACACACATCATCTTTGATTTTATTTAAAAAATCTAAACCTTGAAATTTCAACAACTCTCACCAAAATTATCAAAACTCTATAGCCATCGTCTCTCTCATAGAAAACTTCAACAATAACAATTGAAGTAGGAAACAAGGCTTGAGAGAAGATTAAGGCAAGGGGATTACAAGCCGAGAGGTATTAGCATTAAAAAACTAATATTCAAGGAATATCACTATTGAATAAGGTTCTTATTCTTTGGCTTTGACCTTTGGGGATTAAAGAATTATTTTCGAGAGAATCCTACTATTGAAATTATTCTTGGTCTTTAGGAACGTTCTACATTCTTTGGTAGTTAGTCATTAATTAGATTCTTAGCCAGTTTAGATTTTGTTAGTTTTGTTTTATTAGACCTAATAAGCCAAAAGGAAAAACAACAAATTCACAACCAATTTCTTAAGAATTAAGGGAATTTCAAAAATTAACTAGATTTGAAAAGATTTGAAGATAATTTTTGATTCAAAATAATTACTTCACCTAATAAGCCAAAAGGGAAAAGGACAAATTGCCAACTAATTTTTTTAAGATTTTAAATGGATTTAAAAATTAATTGGATTTGAAAAGATTTAGTTAGAATTTTAGATTCTTCCCTAATATTCAAAACTAGGATATTAAATTAAAACAAAAGGAAAACCAACAATAACAAAAGCTAACAATTCAACTAAAATTTTCCATTGATTTTTTAGAATAGATTCATTTACTAGGGAATTAATCAAGTAGGTAGACTAAGTTAATTTGTGGTATTTTTCAATTACCGGAAATTAGGAATAAAAGGAAATACACAAATAATTTAGAGCTATATCACCATTAGTTTTTGTTTTTAACCAGGATAGGTTTAAATTGATCACCAACTTGAGAATTATTATGGAGAGCCGGGATGATTTCAATGGCGAGATCGTGGGAGACTATCTTCATATGATGTTGTTTGACGATGGGACCATGGAGATTTATACGGAAGAGGTAAACTGATCCCATTTGATTTTTATTCTCATTGTTTTACTATTAAGTTTCTTTTTACCGAACGCTTGGATTTAGGATTAGACAAAATTGCATTTGACAAGATAGAATAGGGTAGGATAGATTAGTTAATTTTCAAAATAGAATTAGGAATCAATCATGAAGGTTTGAACTAACAACAAACCTTGGTAGTAAAAGTAGTACTAAGAAGACGTAGTTAAAAGAGTTCATTGCTTGGAAGGCACTCTTTGAACACCCAATTAGAGAAAATTACTTGATTAGAAAAAGAACCCTTATGGTAAACTTTTAGTTCAGAGGTGGGGTTAGAAGCGCTCACACACTCACGTCCTCTCATTTGTTTGTGGTGAATTTATCACTTAGGATTTTTGTCCTAATCCTACCAATTTTGATTTTATGAGTTGATTTATTTTCTAACTTTTGGAGACTAACTCCAAATTACAAATGGATTTCACCATTGGCTTCAATAGGCCATTTAAACACTATCAATATCCGCCATCCATTTTTTATGCTAAAAATTCAATGAATTCAAGTTCCAACTTAACCCCTAAATGAACAAACTGCGTTTTTTTGGCAACATAGCAATTTTGGGCAGCTCACTACATATGGAGTTTTTATTTTTTTTCATTGAAATTTTCACACAACATGTGCCCAAGGAGTAGCTTTAAGGCCTGACAATTTTCATAACTTTTGACTACATGGTCAAAAAGTTATTGCATGATATGTAGTTTTCATTGGTTGGCGGGCAGCCCAAAAATTTCTTAGAAATTTTTTTTTTTCGAAATTAAAAATTTGAAATTGGTTTTCTAGATGTACATATATGTAGAAAGATTTGAATCACTTTATTTTGATTTATGAGATGAAAGTTATAAAGAGATTTAGTTTGTGGGTGGTTATGGATTCTCTACTCTAAAATAAACCTTGAAAGCCTTTATTTTCCTCAATTTTAAATATTTTTGAAAAAAATTAAAACTTTGGATGTTGATTGTTTGTTACAACATTACAACCATTGGAATTGACATTTTTTTATTCTATAAATAAAATTTTAACAATTTAGTATTTTGAATCACTCTCTACTTCTTTCTATTTATTAATTTTTTCTATATGTTGTACAATTCCAAATGATGCGAAATTTTTTGAGCATATAGCCAAGTTGCCATGAAGAATGAATCCAAAGAAGCACCACCATTGGAGACATTTTTTCATAGAAATGTGACCTTGTGAAGTGCAGCTGCCCGCTTTTTTGCAGGGACAAAAAAAGGGGTTTTGTCAATTCGAATGCTAATATCTTGCAATCTATACGGTGGAAAAATTTGAAATTTTCTCCACATCTTTTCACACAAGTGAACTATAAGATCTTATAGTTATATGTGTCTAAAAATGTTTTTTTTCAAAAATTTGGTGCTTGAAGTAGAAATGGCAGTTTTGGTGTGTTTTTAGTGAAGACATAGTCTCTGACCTTTAGGGGTCAATGACTAAAAAGTGTAAAAATTCAATTTTTGGAGTTTGATTTTTTTGAGTAGAGTAATTAGGTTAGGGTCTTTAGTAGACATGAGGGCACAAGGTGGGGTGGGGGTGGGGGGTGGACACTTCCTATGTTTTAGCAACCTACGTGCGGTGGAATATAGGGTAGATTTAATTCATTTTGGATAATATTTATAAGTATTCATAAAAGAATTACACATAAAGTAGAGGACATGAAAAGTAGAAAGTCCATTATAAGTAATGTAGGTAGCCAAAAAATATGGTTCATTAATTTTTAGGTACATGTAATTTAGGGGTAAGGGAATTAGATCTAAGGAATTTTATTTAGTAGGGTCTATTTGTACCACATTAGAATTATAGTATAGTTCTACGTTAGACTTATAGTATAGTACTTATACTTCAAAGTTACAAAATGAAACTCCAAATTAGTAGATTAAGCTGTGATTTCATAGACTTGAATTTTAGAGTAGTCGTTGTGTATTTTGAGTTCTGCTTGTGGGAGGCGTGCTTGTATGTTTTGAGTTCTAAGTTACTGCTAGTTGGAGGAATGTGTGTGTACAATGTGTAAGGTGGTTTTAAAAATTTGTATTTATTGATCACGTGCATTCTCAAAATTCATAGGTTTTTAATCATCTTGTCAAAATTGAATAATTAACTTCAAACTGTATGATCGGAATTCAATACTATTCCCATTTTTTAATTTCTTGCATATTGATTGGTAGGTGCTACTAGTCCAATGAGTTGTAGCAGGTCAGGGTGCATTGCTAAATGCAAGAGTTTTGACATGATGAATGGTAGATTGAATTTTTTTTTGATGTGCAAGTGAGTATCAAAAATGTAGCAGGGTGTTGCTACTATAGTTTTTTCATTTGCGAGCAGGCATTTCTTCTTGTCTGCATTTTGACATTGAAGCATATTTTCAATACTTTACACATTTAGTACTTTCATTGACTTTGGCTTTGTGATTTTGAACACATTCTTCATATGGCTTTTAATTGTTGAGTACGGCTTTCAATTCTAATATTTTGTATTTGATTCATTCATGCTAATTGGTGTTCAAAAATTGAATATTTTTTTCTATGAATTATTTCCTTGTCTCTTTTATTTTTTCATTAGTTTATTATTTAGTTTTTTTACTTAGAAAAAATATACGCTAAAAAAATTGCATTGACCTACATATTATGAGTAATGATAGAGATGATTATATAGGAAAAAATTTCTACATTCGGTAATAATAGGGGCCCTCTTAATGTTGCCTAGGAGGTAAATAGGCCTCCAAAAAATACCCCTCCACCGCACATGGATCCCCCAAATGTAGTGAGAGTGTCCCCCCTATGCATGAGGGAGTAAGAAAAGACCTTACTTGGACCTCATTCCAATTCCGTATGCTCCAGAAACATTAGTCAAACCCCATTGTAATTTTGATACTTAGAGAATCTTGTTAGTTTGGAAATTTTTGGCTATTAAAATGTCCTAAATTTTTTTTTAAGTATTTTTATAAATATAAAATAAGCTACATTGATTTTTAGTGAGATTTTACTACAACCAAGATAATTTCTAAAAATTTCTTGTTGAAGGTCAAAGTGGTTCACCATCTGGATGGGCATCTTTTGAGTATCAAAAAATCCAAAAGTTTTTGTGGAACATTCCATAGAATCCCACAAAAAATGTGTAAGTCCATCTCTAAACCCTATACAATTGTTGAAGGAGAATAAAATCTCACACCTTCCTTTAATTACAAAATTTCAAGGAATCTTTTATATGGAGAGGAATTTAGATGAAACAACTTTGTTGTTGAGTTCCTAATGAAATTATGATATCAACCTTATAACACCATCTTTTGGCCGTAGATTCCCTTCATTCGTTTGTTGTAATGTTTTCCATTAGAGGAATTATGGGGCCATAATAATGTTGCTCTAGAATGATGTCATTAGGATTATCCATGTTAACATTGGCCCTATGGAATCATCTAAAGTTGGATGTTAGATGATTTAACTACTTGCCAAAAATGGCAAAACATTGCCAAAGGATAGTAGTTGAGAGAGTTATTAACCTCTAAAGGACCAAGGCTATTTTATTAGTCAAAAAAACTCTCAAAAATACCATTTCCATTGCATTCATCTAAAGAAAAAAAATTAAAGAATCTAACCATAGGACCTTGTACTTAACTTGACTAAGATAATTTAGTAAAAGTTTCATGAAGTTTGATCATATAGATTGAAAGATATGAGTATTAAAAGTTAGAAAAATAAGTTTTTTTGAACTATGGTTTACAATTTCAGATGACCTTGACCGCCATTTGTAAAAAGAATTTGCACTATAGAATTTGAATTTCTAATTTTTTGTGTTAAGAAATTAAGTCGAGAGTCTGGGATAAAAATTTCACAAAAATAACACTTAATTTTCATTCCTTAAAATATTGTTAAGTCAAAGTAGGTTCAAGATTGAAAGAAAATCTAACTGGTTAATAGCTCTAAGATGGGATTGAAATACAAGAATCCCAACAATGGCAAAATGTTCCTCCAAACATCTGGTTTGAATTTTGTCCTTAACTTTTTTGTGGAGATTTGAAATCTTAAAGAGATTTTGGATTGAAAACTTTTCTCCATTCCCTAACTTTTCATGGTTGGAATTTTGTTCAAAAAAATTTATTTACTATACCTAAAAGAGGTACAAAGTTTGGATTTTCATACTATCTTTAGTCTCTCTTCATTAAGAGTGGTGGAGCTCCTTCTCCTTCCAATTCACATATCCTACATGCATTATAAATGCTACCACTATTATACTTGTATAAAGAACTTTTCATCACTTCTTTATATTTACCAATTGTCAATGAATGAAGTCATTCACATTGCCAACAAAAAAACAAATTGGATGGTAGATGGTCACTAGACTATTTGGGGATATTTTTCCTGTCCAAAATTTGGTTTAAATGTTTGAACCAAATTGTAGAAAATTTAAGAATTATATATAGTTTAGTTTTAAAAAATCCAACGATTATGGTTAAGGTGAATTAAAATATTTAAGCCTTCATTATTTAATACCTTATACTTGGCTTTTCGGCCACTAACAAGTGTCTAACATTGTGACTTACAATGAGTAGGAATAGGGAAAATTAAATTCTTTAAGCAAAAAAATGAAAATTGTGGGGTCCTCAAAAGGTTGTGGAAGAGCCCTTTGGGGGCCTCATTCTTTCTCTAATGCCAACCTACAAGCTAAGAGTTGGAGTTTCTACAAAAGAAGGGAATCAAATGAGGAACTCAAAACCTATTCATGAAATTGAATTTTAGGATTTTTTCCAAGTTCTCTTGGACCAATTTTAGCCAAATCCATCATTTTTGGTAGGTGGGGCTATTTTGGATAATTCTACTATAGGTGGTTATTATTTGTATTTTGGTGCTTTCTACCCTATTTATAGGTGTGATTTCAATGTAATCAAGTAAAAATATGTAAAATATAACCAAATATTACATTTGCATATAACATCTCTATTTTGATTTTACACTCTTTTTAGGCTTTTTGTACTATTTTCACACTATATTTTGCAAAGGAACAACAAAAAAGAATAGTGAGTCCCAAGTGATGAATTAAGGATTCGCAATCACCTCACCAAAATTAATATAACCATTTTCTAAACCACTTCTACATGCTTCTATGGCCTACCTATATGCAATCTTTTATGACCACTCCATTTAAGAACCTCCTCCTTTAGTTGGAAGAACATAACACAATTGAGGGAGGAGGATGAATCAAGTGTAAAAATATTCAATTTTAAAAAAATTGAATATTTTGGAAATTATTCTTTATTTAAGTGTATACAAAAAATTTAGGAAGTTTTTCTTAACTGTAGAAACCTACTAAATTACAATCATGATTCTTATTAATTCTTTGGTAAGGAATGATGACTATGACTATGACCACTAAATACTATATTAGAGGTACAAAGTCAACTAAAAGAAAGTTGTATACTTATACCTACTATGTTGGGAGCTTTTGTATGTATATTTTTTGGTAATTCATTTGAATTTGAAATTTAGAATACATATCATCAACAAAGATCTGACTTCACAAAAAAATTTCATAGTAAGAAACTAATTTTTCAGCCTTGAAAAGGGTGTGAATGTTGGCAGTTGTTGAAATTTTCTCAAAACTATACATGTTGGGAGATTTCATATATCTTTTCTTAAATTAATATTTTGACCTTGGAATTTTTAATACATATTATTAACTTATAGATGATGATGTAAAAAAAAATTCATAGTAAAATATTCATTTTTGAGCTCTAGAGAGGTTGTCAAAGCTGGCAGAGCTAAAATTGTTTTTACTGTAGATCCCAAAATGCCATTTTGATTGAAACCCCAATGTACATGTCTTTTATGAAATTTTTTGAAGAAAATTGAAGAAAAAATCATATCAAATAGAAAAGTGTCTCAAAAAATTTGAAAATTTCACCATATATGAATATTATAGTGACAAACATCATGAAGGAAATTCAATTTCCATGTACTTCTATAATTAGGATGAAATGGACATTAAAAATGCAGCCAAAGTTCAAAATGTAATAAAATATTCAATTTTATAAATTTTTACAAAATTTCAATTGGAGTAGAAATTAGAGTACCGATCTTCTCTTCATTGGTTGAGCTCAAACCCAAGAAATGTAATTTTCAAGGAGAAATTTCAGATGTACTCAATTTCTCAAAATACACTAAGAATGGAAAATTTTGTCATCCATTTTTCCTAACTTCTCAACTACATGAAAACAAACATTAGTTAGATTGAAAATTCAATTGGAGACTCTTTACAACTTAGCATGAAAGGTCATTAAAATAAAGTGAATGAAAAAACTATTGTTAAGGTCTTTTTATGACCTTGTGAAGTCAACCAAATGCCACAAAATGGCGCCAGCGTTGCTAAGGGGTTAAACAAATTGGATGCCCAAATAGATGTGAATGGTCCAAGTTAAGGACCAATGTGCAAAATTTGGTAACATAGCGATTTTAGGTAGGTATGTGTTAGTGGAGCTTTTCATATTTTGAGTCCAAATTTTAAGAGAAGATAGGGATGAGGAATATCTTCAATGTATACTAAGAATTAGGACATTTGGAAATATGAGTAAAAAATTATGGCCTAATACATGATTTCTTTTTGTAATTGGGCAATTTAGGCAAATTGAAAAAAATCACATTTTTCAGAAACAAAATTTTGAAATTAGTTTTCTTCATTTACGTATGCATAGAAAGCTTTGAATCATTCCATTTTGATATATGAGTCAAAAGTTATGAGTTTTTTTGGTTTGCAGGCAATTATGGATTCTCCATTCTAAGATAAACTTTGAAGTCCTTTATTTTATTCAATTTTCAATATTTTTCAAATAAAATAAAATCACAGGATCTAGATTGTTTATTACAACATTGCAACCATTGGGATTGGCATTTTTCAATTTTATAAATAAATTCTTAACATATTTTGTATCTTGAATCACTTGCTACTTCTTTTTACTTACTATTTTTTCCCTATATGTTATACAATTCTAAACAATTTGAAATTTCTTAGGCAAGTATCTTACTTGGCTTCAAGAATGAATCCAAAGAGTCTCAAACATTTTGGACTATTTTTCATATGATTTTTACCTTCAAAACAGTAGCTACCCTGTTTTCCGCACAACAAAAAAAATATTTTTGAGCATTCAAATGCAAATATCTTGCAATCTACAAAATGAAAAACTCTATATTTTTTTTGCATATGTTCACAAACCAATTTACTACAAGATCTTATGGTCACAAATCTCAAAAAATGTTTTTAAGAATTTTTTTGATATTGGTACTAAAAATGATAGCTTTTGACAAATTTTGGAGTGAACATAGTCAAGGAACTTAAGGGATTAATGGCTCCAAGTGATTTTTAAAAAAAAATTACATTGCATGACAGCAAAGGGTGACTTCAACCATTTCAAATTGATGAACAATTTTCTTTGTCCTAGATGATTGCTATGTACATAGGGACATGCAGATGGACATCTAATATTTTTTTTCCCATTTTTAATTTTTTTGGAGGTTGGAGGAGGAAGGGGAAGAGGACGTTTTTGTCAATCACCATAGATAATTTGTCACAATGTATGAAGTATTTTTTGTTTCAATAACAAATTTGTATAAAAAGTGTTACAACCAATGGGATAGGTATAGGGTTGTAAGCCTTCTGTATTTTCATATGTGGTTTTCTTGAAAAACTTATATTTCACCACAATGTAACAATGTAAGCAAAAGAAGTAGTAACTACCATTTCCAAAAGAGGGTTAATTAATATAAAGAAGGAACATCTAATATTACATTTAGTAAAAAATATTCAAGTAAGAAATGCGTGCGTTTATAATTTAGATACCAAAAGAACTAATATCCATAGCATGAATTGAGGGTCTTTTTTTAATCACTATATCATACCCTCTATTATAACTTTAGTAAAAAAATATATATATTGTAATGAGTTCCTCTAATTAGAAGATGGAGTAGATAAATCACTTCTATGGAGCATTAATTTAATTTAATTTTAAATTTGTATATACATTTTATTGAGACCAAAGATGCAAATGCCACATTCTTGGAAAAATTGTATTCATGTTAGAATGAAAATTAAAGTTTATACAAATGCTCATCATTAAAGAAATATTAGATTTCTTTCAAAAGTCCTTGACAAAACTATAAACTCAAATTTGGTAGCACAATATTTCTGAGAAATGAAGGGCTATAAAAGTCGCTTATTAATGTATATACCTATCAACACATAAGTATATACACACATAGAGAGAGACATGTAAGTACACAAATATATATAGAGAGAGAGATTTGTGTACTTACATGTGTCTCTATATATATTTATCAATGCTAAGGTCGCACCTTCCATTGCCAACTCGTCATCATTGCCATCATGAGTTGCAACTCATAACCTTCTTTCCTTTCAACTTGCTTCCTACACTCTTGAATCATAAAGATCAAAGGTTGCAATTGGAATGTCAACAATTAGCAATATGTATGATAACCTATTCATCACTAGTGGAGCTCATTGGTTATCTAATACATACACAAATACATTAACGTACACATCATCTGTAAAAATATAGATACAAATTTATGTAGATAAAAATGCAAATATTGTAAAACATCCCATATATTTGGTGAACTCTTTAGTAATTGGGGCACATAATTCATGAAAATTTTTGGGACTTTTTTAAAATTACATTGTTCAATATTGAAAAAAATTGAGCACTTGTATTTGAGTGATATGTGGCTCCCCCTTCTAAGTATAAAAAATCAACCCTAGATTCCATCAAAGTATTCCAAGGTGCCTCCTAGATCAATGTTTTACAATTGTAATATTTTGTAATTTTTATCATAGCTACATCAATATCTACAAATTTAGATTAGTTTGCCCTAAAATTGGTGTGTATTATTCCCTTCATTCCATCATAATAGTTCTTTTTGTTGTCCATTTGTCTTCAATTATTTGTCCCCTTTAGAAATGTATTTCAAACTTGACTTTAGGGTTTAAGATAATTTATTTTTTTGTTAAATAGTGACTTCCAGTTCATTACGCACGTTACAAAGTGTGTAATGTACAAAAACTCTTGTTTATTATACACATTGCAAAGTAAAAAATTTAATTATTTCAATAGCAATTGACAAAGATTGGATCAAAAATTTGAAAAATGAAACCAAAATATTTGTAAGGAATTTAAAATAATTCTTTTGAAGTAGATTAGGATGATTTGCATCTATCATTTTGATTTCACATAAAGATTCCAAATTATAAAATCAATAGAGTTTGTTCAAGTTCTCACCCCACCTCCCAAGTGTATAGTTGACATTTATGTAATTTACCTTTTCTAATGAAATTCTATTTTATTTGTCTTCACTCCAATCCCCCCTTGCAAATGGATTCCTCTTTGTTTTGCTTGCCCCACCAAGCCACTTTTGGCTAGTGATTTTGTACTATGACCTTGTATTGAAATTCCATTTCATTTGTTTTAATCCCTAATAGACCAAGGCACATTTTGGGCAAAAATTGTGAAAAATGACCACTTTTTAATACAATGACAAAAAATTATTTTTCTATTTAAAAAAAAAATAAATTTAGTCGTAAAAATTTGAATAAGACTACTACGGAAATGTGTGGGAAAAATTTGAGAAACTTTGATTGCATGGATTGAAAGATTATAATGTTAGAAGTTGAAAGAATTTTTTTGGACCTTACCCAACAGGGTTAGTAGCCTTTAACTACTCCTAAAGTGAGATTTTTATACTATGCATGGTTATTTTTTTGGACATTTGTCTCTTGTATTATGTAACTTACTTACCTATCAAATTTCATTAGAAAAGGAGTTTTGCAAAAGCTTCTTAGAGTTGTATGTGTTGCTCCAAAAATTTAGGGTAGCATAACTTTCAATATGGACACCAAATAGGCAAAAAAAGTAGATTTTGATAAAGTAGGTACAAGTTTGGATGTTGTTTAGACTTTATAGGAACCTACCTACGTTTTCTTGCAAGTATAGGTTGAACAGACACTTGGTCCTTTAGGGACTAAAAAAGAAAAGAAAATTAGACTACACAATCTCTTGGGAATTAAAAGGGCTCACTGTAGAAGGACCAATAAGTGATCATTTATACTATCTTGGAGCGGATGGTGAGGAGTAAGAGTTGCCTAGTGGAATTTTTCCCATGTAAGAAGATAGGAAATATAGACCGGATTGATATTTTTTTGGGATATTACTCTTGAAATTGAAATTGCCATGAATTTTGAGAGCCAAAAAGTTCTAGGGACCAACAACCGGTTTCTAAAGTCTTCCAATTTGTGTCATTCAAGAATTACTTTTTTGCTCACAACTTCCTACTTTCTTATTCACTACTTGAGGACATATGTGATAACCTTATTATTAGGCCCAACTTCAAGAAAGAACAAAAAAACACATTCCAAGTTTGAATTCCAACCTAAGGTTTCGAAATAACACACCCTACCTGTAGGTTGGGTACTCAGTGTGGTTGGCAATTGGTACATCTACCTTAAGTGCATTTTACACCAGCATCTAACTTTCAGTTAACTGGTAACTTCCTGCAATGAAATTCTGTTTCCTTTGTTTCCCCCCCAACCAAAAAAGGTGGATGGTACTGTTGTAGGCCAAACAGAGGGGGCAGAGTTACCTTGCCTTGTGGGTCAAACCCAATTGTCAGCCATGGCTCATGCGGATTTGAATTCCAGATTCAGGGAAGCATATTTGGTGACCAAGTTTTTGGGGTTGCTTTGGGTGGTTTTGGTTCCACTTTTGAGAGGTTCGAGTAAAGTAAGTTAAAGCGGAGCCATGTCAAAGTGAGTGTGTCCAACTGAGGCCAGCCAGCCAGCCAGCCAGCTGACCAGCTCCTCTGACTTGATTTAAATACTAACTACCCCAGGTTCAACTTCCCAGTAAAGCTGTCCATCCCCCTGAGGCCTGAGCAGAGTCCCTGCCCATTTGAATTACCTTACCAACCCTGGTCCTTCAGTTGGCTGAGTGCACCGAAAAGGATGCGTTGGGTTTTAAAAAACTAAAACCAGATGCATGGGATCATCCCCTGCAGCCCTCCATCCCAAGGCGTACCCGACTGGTGCGGGTTCCTATGATTTGAATGTTTAAAATGGGGAGTCTGGAGTCTGGACTGGAAGCACTCAGCCCGGGTGGGCGCAGACAGGCGGAACTGAACTTACAGAAAGCCAAGCCAAGCCAAGCCAAGCTACGCTTAGGGGGAAGTGATCAGCTGAGATTCTGGATTAACTTCCTCGTCCAGCAGGCCAGGCCAGGCAGGGAGGGGAGGGGACTAGGGGAGGGGGCAGGGCTCTAAAGTATGATTCCGGGGTACGGGCACCTGTTCACTCGCAGGGACAAAACTCCCCTACGGGCACAGCGCAGAGTTGACCTGCATGGATGCATGGAGAGGGGAAAAAATGGGAAGGGAAGGAAGACTTAGGGGCCATGGAAGAAACCCCCCTTCCAAAGGATAACAAAGGGAAGGGAAGGGCCTGAGCAGCAGGAGGGGGCCCAGGGTGGGCAGGATGGGCAGGGTGGGTGGAGTGAGGATAGAAAATTCAAAATTAAGTCAGGCTTGTCTTGAAATGAAAGTCCATTTCATTGATGTCCAGAAAACAAAAAAAACAAAAAAACAAAAAAAACAAAAAAACAAAAAACTTTCAGCTTGCAGAAGCTTTCTGCCTCAAACAAGGACTTTCTCAGCCCAGGAATTGACTTCTCCAAATTTGATTCAGAGTTCATCCATGAATTGTACAATAACGACTCATAAAAACCATGTAAATCAGTAGGGTTTGAGGTTCCCATTTTAAGCTCGTAGCACAAGCAGTGTTGAGAAAAATGCACATTGCGGTTCACAATTGAGTTTACTGATAAACAATGATTGATGCCTCTGTAGCAACCAATGGGAAATAAAAGCTTTACTTCTCTTTGAATGTCACCTCAAAAACATCAGTCTCTTAACTTTCCCTTCCGAAGTTAACCCATTATTTTAAGCATTTTGGGAAGGCTAGACTCCATAGTGGATGGGGTATGAGTGTGTGTGTGCTAATTTGGGATACAGGTAGTGCTGAACACAACTAAGGTAGGTACACCCAAAAGCACCACTTATTCATACTGAGCCTAGTTCTTGCTATTAAGTAGTTCAAATTTTTATGTAGTTTTGTTGGCAAGTGAAAGCATGTTCCAACGCACCAAAGAACACAGGATTTGGATACCGTATGCAAAAGTTATTAACAATCAAAGTCTGTTTCTGAAAGTGCCATCTACAGTCTGTGAACATGACTGATTTCAGAAATGTATGTGCACTCTAGATGGCGCTTTTAGAAACAAGGCACTTTTGGGTGTACCTACCTTAGCTAACTGGATTCCACCTGCATGGAAAACCCAAACTTTCAATAAATTTGTTCCTGCCCCTTGGAATTGAAACCTCAGTCCCTGAGTGCCTGTATTTATGATCCATTAACTTCGTTCCTTCCCATCCTTTTTGTCTGAACCCCTTGGCAACACTTAAGCACAGTTTGACCTCCGTCTCTGGTCTGCATCACTTGGGTTTGTGAGAAGAAGACCCACCCATTATTGCCCCCCGGGTATGATGTATTTGCTCCTTAGTTTGCAAGAGAAAAGATACAGTCCCGGGCATAATCACCAATTCCCCATCCCCGGGTGAGGATGTCCCTCCCCCACGAACTCCCTGCTGGTCCTCAATGCCTCCCTGCCAGTGAGCAACGAGCCCATTGAGAGCATTGCAAATAATACCGGAAAACACTCGATCTGTGAAGAAGGTTTACGCATTCCTCTGGGCTTCCTGCGTCCCCAGGCAGGCCCCCAGAGGGCAAGATGGCTTCCCCTGATGGGCATTCATGCAGCATATCCATCAGTTCTGCATTGCATAGCATAGCATGCATACACGAAGCCAGCTTGTATTTCCTTTCCTGCTGTCATTGTCGTCATCCGTCGTCCGTCGTCCGCCATCCATCCCCCATCCATCCCTTCATCCGTCCCTGGCTGTATGTTGCAGTCTCAGGTCCCATGCTGCTCCAATAATTCAAGAAAAAGCGCATACGGGGACACGTAAGTTCCTCTTTTTCCATCGGCAGTGGAACCCAGGAACCAGACAAGGCAGGCGGCAGGCAGCAGGGCAGGGCAGGGGCTCTGAGCAGGCCCCTGCAACTGAAGGGAATTTGAAATTGCAATTGGGAAAGTCACTTCACACTGAGACTGAGATCTTTCATCACAGGAGGCCGGGGGAGGAGTGGAGGACAGATCATGCACAGGGCCACGCAGGCGAGGGCAGGGAGGGCCGGGCAATTCAAACGAAGGGGGACGGAGCTGGACTTTTCTTTACACAAAGTAGAAAATAAACAAACGAATGACGCCAAGCGTGAACAAATGAAACGGGATTTCAATATTTCATTGTTCACTGCAAAAGAAAGGACGCTAAACTTTCCAGTTCGGTCCCGCTGGGCTGGCGGGGTTGGGTGGAGTGCCCTGCCTGGAAGGGAAGGTGAGGTGGGTACGACCGACAGGGCACTTGAAAGGCGAGGGACGTCACACAAGTTTCCCTTAAGTGGTCGAGGGTGCAAGGCGGGGCGACAATGAAGGGACACTCAGGGGAGGGGCCAGCTCATCCAAATGCCCATTAATCCACACTAATCGATTTGTGGGGGAGGAAAAGCAGCAGCAAGCGCACAGTACAGTACAGTACAATACCAGTCTACGCGAGACGGAGGGGGAGCGACTGAAGGGGACGACCTTAGGGGACAGTGCAGCTAGCTCAGCTCAGCTACGCTCAGCTACAGGCGAGGAAAGGCCAAGTAAAGTAGCTGCACTCAGTCACTCCAGCAGACCAGCTACGGTGGTCATTTCGGATGGCAGGACTCACTCACGCAGTAATTACTGCCTCTCCAGGCTAGGAAAGGCGGTAACTTGGTGGTAGCTTGGATTCGAATTTGATGACGCTCGAGTGCGCGCGGGCGGAGGGAGGGCTCACTGGCTGCGTGGGGGTGCGCTGCAAGTTAGAATTAAGTTAAGCGCGGGTTGTAACTTACACACAGTGCGGTGATGAGTCACGCATTTTGAATGGGTCGGGGTTGCAATGCCGCAGGCGCCCAAATAACGTAAAGTGTAAGGACGCAAGCAAGAAGTTCCGTAGACTAAATAAACTGCTGTAAGTTGGACAAACGCAAAATGAAGGGAAGGAAACAAATATTAGTCATGTTTACGCTGTCTACGTTGCCTGTCTGATTTACGGCTTGCTCCACCCCAGCCTCCGATCGCTGAGGGGAGAGGGGGTGCCGGGGCGAAGGTAGACGAGGCGAGTCCTACGGAGGTTGGCATTGTTTTGCCTGGAAGCTTGCTCTACTTTGATAGATTAATTTGTTAAGTTCAGCTTAGCCTGCAGTGAGGAGCGCGTGTGTGGGGTGCAGCAAAATTAAGTTCTTGACTTCATTTCTTGAGAAAGAGTGACGAAAGAAGTTATTTGGTGTCGTCGTCGTCGTACACGGGTGGGCTTCCCACCCCGCGGTCAGCGGTCAGCGGTCAGCACTAACTTGGAATCAATAACTAAGAAGCGCTCTTAACTTCGTCTGGCTTGCCGGTCTGCCCTGCAGCTAGCGAGGGAGCGAGGCTTTGGGGACCGGTCTCATTAATTCATTTCCCTCGTAACTTAAGACAATAGTTAACTTTACTTATAAGTTTTTCCCTTCGCAGGCTGGCTCGGCCACTGCTAGGAGTCGAGTCTATCAACAGGTACCATACCTAGCTACGATTGATCCATCGTCGTTGCCATTGCCACTCTCCCCGCTGCTTACTCTTCCCGCTCCCTCTCCCTCGCTGGCTGGCTGCTCAGGCTTGCTATGTGGCCTTTGTTTCCTCGAGTTCTTCCTCCGCAACTCACCATCATCTTACTCCTGCTAGTCCAATATCCGGTGCGAGCCAAGCATACTCACAGCTAGCGTTTGTGCCCAGCTAGCGCCGGAGACCTCTGAACTCTGAGGTTTCGCCAGAACTGCTGGCTGCGCTGCTGCATATACTTATGCCTTGGAGAGTTTGTTGGTCAGTACGCGCTAGCTAGCTAGTACAGTGATCGTCCTGTACTTGGTAAAGAGCGTGGAGCTGGCAGCCAGGCCGGAGGATTGGGGTTTCGTTGCAGGTGGGTGTTTTGTGTGTGTGTATCGCCCGATCCTGTGTGACTCTTTCTTGCTCTGCGAAGCAAGAAAGCAAGCTGCTTATTGGATTGGTTATTGGATTGGTTGGCGGGACATGTGGTGCCAATGTACGCTGTGTCGACAGACATTGGAATTAGCCAAGTGAGGTTCGGATGTTAGCTGTAGCTACAGTTTGTGTTAGGAGCTGCAGCATAATTTCGGTGCTCTACGTCGCTGTATATTGCGGGGCTCAACATTTTTCGATGATTACACATTTAAATGATTTGTGAGCGGTAGAGCTACGTCGCCGTGCAGCCAGCGAGCGCAGATACGTGATAGGCTGGCGATCAATGGGGAAAGGTCAGATCAGGCCAGGTATGGCGTGGGGATCAGCGTGAGGCCGGGGTTTGCTTAATTTCTTGAGTGATATATTGTTCCGTTTTGGTGGGTTGCTGCGCGCTTCTCCCTGACCGACATACAGACATCGTGCGACAGGCGTCGTCGAGAAGCGAGCGAAGTTGCGGGGGACTGAGAGCGGGGGTTACTGAACTGACTCGCCATTGATTGGGGTGAGCTTAGCGAGCTTCTTCGAGAGGACCTCAGACAAGAGGACACTGAAGGCCTCAAGTAGTTGTATGTCGCGGCGCTCTAGCTTGTTCTTCAGCAGCTGCTTTGTTTGTTGCAACATTAACTAGTGATTGTTGACCTCCCTGCAAGAGCTTCAAGTACGCACTGACCAAGGCAACCAACCGTGAAGAGTACTCCATTCGTCGACTGGGAGGTTGGCAACGTGATGCAGGGGTTCGCCCCACGATCGACTCGTGAACGTTGTTCCAGGGCCTCACTATAATGAAATTTCGCTTTCACAGAGCAGCCACGTTACAGTGTCCAATTTCTCGCTCGCTCGCTCTTAGAAGTAGCTTGCCTCTCTAAAATTTTGCGCCATTGATTTGGTGACCGATTGAGGAATTGGGAGCACACGGGAGCGGCTGGTGAAGATCAAGAGATTGGTTTTCGGCTTTGAGAGTATTTGCCCTTGCTGCACGCCTCCCTGTCCATGTGGCCAGCGCCGTGGTGGGTTTGTGACACTAGCTTCACAGAGCAGAACTTGGTCGGAAGGGCGTTCGGGTTTGATTTGATTCCTTTCCGAGCATATTTTATAGTGCCGAAACATGATCCATCCGATGAAGTGCATGACAGCAAACCATCCTTACTTGTCGATATTCGTCCTCGCGCGGATGCGCCAATTTTAGATCGAATATGTACGTACTGGGCGTGGCTTAGATGCCATTTGTGGAAGGCTGCAGTTTGCAGCAGCATTTGATCTCTCATTGACTGGGCTTCGGATCGGCGGACCCTTTTCTTTCTGCCTTCTTAAGCGCGATTCATCCTCCCCTCAGGCCACGGGAGTTTAGTTTAGCTGCCGCCTCTCATGTGCGCACATGGGCCTCATGGAGGAAAAACTCCATTTTTCATTGATGAGTAGCTTTTGCGCGGGCTAGGAGTCTGCGATGTATTGCTTTCTGTAAGCTGGGATACTGCAGATTCCGTCAGCGCTCATTTTGTGCAATGGGTGGTTCTTTCGTCAGTGTCAATGGGTGATGGGTGGAATGGACCGTGCCTTTTCTGTGTATGATGGGGTGCCACCAGTTCTTCCTGCCTGCTTCTTCCATATGCTTGAGGCTTAGTTGTGATATTCTTATATGTCTCTCAAAGCCCTACTCTCTTCTCTCCTCGGCATTGCAATGAAGGGAGGACTAATCCTGTCACTTTCTACTGACGTTTAGTGCATGCTCTTGTCACAGGATCGAGGACGACATCTATTCTGTTCAAGGGCAATTATAGATCCAGCTACGGTCAGACATGTAGGTTATGGATACTTGGATTCAATTTCGGTTCCAAACAACCGCAGAATCTTGTTGAGTATCACGCGCAGAAGAGATGTCCTCGTAAAGATTCACGGCGATAATCCGGATTGCCCAACGGGACCCATCCCCTGGCTCAACTTTGTGACCTGCGAAACAGTGGTGTGCAGTTCAAGAATCTGCAGCGTCTTCTTTGGGACGCAGGTTCGCAGTCAGATCATCTCTGATGTGACCCCCTTGAGAAGATAGCTGACGTGCTGTTGGGCTTCACAGCACTGGATCCGACTATGCTTATCTGTATCGATTTGTAGGTGAGGCTCAGCGTTCGAATTGGCCTGAGTTCTCACAATTTAGTGCTCTACACTGACAGAGTAATTGTCCTCAATGTCTTCCCAGAGCTTATTTCTTTTTGATTTTCTGCTCTTCGTCTTCAGTGGCTTGCTGATTCCATTAACAGACATCTGACGTCAGGTGAGTAACGATATGTAATTGCAGGAATTGGAAGCCCAAGAACTTCAGCCCGGAACGTTTGGTCGCCATCGGCAATGGAGAAGTCCTCAGATAAGGAGAGCTCCAGACGGAGCTGGCCGTGGAAGAGGAAGTCCAATGACAAAATATCCGCTGCGCCGGAGCTAGGCCCCTCTCCCGTTCCATCGAAATCCTATGACAACCACCAGGTGACCCTTTCACATTAACTGTATTGTTGCCTATTTCCCAGAATGACAGGAATAAATCTGAATCGAAAGCGTTTGAACCACTTCTAAAGCATTAATCGATCATATGTACGTTATCAATATAAAATATTAATAAATTGAATCTCTCTCTCCTTAAGTAAGTACGAATGGTGTGTTGACGATGGCGTTGGTTGTAATTGATTCAGATTTGGGAGTACCGGCAACCAGACGTTCCGAGTCATCAGCGTCATCAGTCCCCTATGAAGGTGTCCGGGCTGTCGGACCGCAACCGCATGGCTGTGGATGAGGTGAAGAGCCAGTGGCAGCAATCCGAGGAGAGAGCCAAAGGTCTGTCGGAAAAACTGTCCTCGGCGCTGGCGGACATCACCGCCAAAGATAACCTCGTCAAGCAACACGTCAAAGTGGCGGAAGAGGCCGTCTCGGGTACGTTCCCCTTAATGAATTCATACAGGCTAGAACCCAATTAATTAATTACATGTAACTGTACTTTTTCATCACCACAAACATATTACTTATGCACCATGCTTATTTACAATTTTAGTGAGCAATGATCATAAATTAATCCATCCATCCATCCATCAATCCATCCTCGCTTCTAATGTGGGTGGTCATTTCATATATGTCAGGTTGGGAGAAAGCCGAAGCCGAAGCGGTGTCCTTGAAAGCCCAACTGGATGCCGCTCTCCAGCAGAAATTGGTCACTGAGGACCGAGTGGCGCATTTGGATGGGGCCTTGAAGGAGTGTATGAAGCAGCTCCGGCTCCTCCGCGAGGAAAACGAGCAACGCATTCACGACACCTTGCTGAAGAAAACGCGAGAGTATGACAAACTACGACAGGAGATGGACACCAAGTTGGCCGAATCGTCCCATTTTTTGTCCGAGACCCGATCGGAGCTCCTGGAATCAAGAGCGGAAGTGACTGCTCTCAACCATGCTTTACAGGTAAGCGTGGACTAGTCTGACTCTCTTTGTCTGTTATTACGTGCTTGCTTGCTGCCTGTATGGGTGTTAGAACACCGGCCAATCGAGCGCAGGTGAGCTAGCTTGGCTTCACGCAGGCAGCTCAATCGTGCTCTCTGTCGCTTGCTACTAGCACTCGTTGAAATGCAGTGGCCCGGTCAGACATATAACCGTTTCTCTGTGCGTTTCTGGAAATGTCAGGAGCGGTTGCGAACTATTGCGGAGATCAGTGACGCCAAAGCACGAGCTGAAACGGACATTAAAGTACTCCAGGTACGTATGGGTTTGGAGGATTTGAAAAGATTATTCACGGAAGCGCAAATTAATTACAGGTACTTAGATTTGTACTTGAAAAATGTTTCGAGTGGTTAAATCCATGTATGTAATAGAGGACGATGTTCAAATTGCTGCCTCATACCCTATTCACTCACAGGTGATCATTATCTGAGATGATAGTTTGGATACGCAATTTTCACTTCTAATTAAGCTTTCATTAAAGCTTATTAATGGAGATTTCCACATGTACGTGTATTGATCGATCTGTACGTGTTGGGTGCCCAATCCAGGTGAGGCTGGAAACAATGGAGAAAGATAACTCCCAACTCAAGTATGAGGTCCATGTCCTCAACAAAGAGCTTGATATTCGAAGCCAAGAGCGAGAGTACGAACGAAAAGCAGTGGACTTGGCCTCCAAACAGCACCTCGAGAGCGTGAAGAAGATTGCAAAGCTTGAGGAGGAATGCAATCGCCTTCGCCTCTTGGTCCGCAAAAAGCTTCCAGGTATCCCTTTCTCCTCTTTTTCTTCACTTGTAGACGTAAAGTTTCAATTCATTACCGTTATAATGAACGTAAAAGAATCATTCGGGTTAACTAAAATGAAGGTAACAACTTCTTTCTTGCGTCTGATGCTTCGCAGGCACGCGACTTCCGTTTCTATATGCCTGTCGTGATTTCAATCATTCCATCATCAATAATGCAATTCAGTTTATGCAATTCCAGATGATTTTATTCCTTGTAGTCTCACATACTTAAATAGGCTTGTAGCGATTTCATAGAGAAACCCAAATACGTTTTTTTAAAGGAAAGTCGTTGATGGGGAAAATCCCTTGAACAGACCCAATTACAAGGAGTGAACCTAAATCCATTTTTGAATTTTGGCACATCTTTGCTGACATTGCTCAGTTCAGCATCATTGATTTCTTACTCCTGTTCCAAATACTCAACATAAAATTTCTGCTCTTAATTGTACATACTAACCTATTAAGTCTACAAACTTAAGCTAGCTTTTCAAGGAGCCCTGTCGATCTGTCGATCTGTCTTTAATATGTGAGTTGCAAGCTTACGGCGGTGTGTCTGAATGTCTGATGGAGCTTGCCATATGCTAAATCGTGAAGTCCATGCATCCAAAAGTGGATATATGCACGCTCTGAAAGTCGCTCTGATTTTGATTTTGGTTCTAAAGGGCTGCCTAGCTGGTTTTGATCATTCCGGCACTTATAAGTGACTCGATCACTAAGTGACTCTATCAGCAGTGAGTGCTGTTAGTTGGTAAATCTTAATTAACTAAGTCGATCATTCGCTTTGTGCAGGTCCAGCGGCCATTCAAAGAATGAGAATGGAAGTGGAGGGGGTACCTAAAGATCCGGCGGAGAGGAGGCGTAGGTCCGTGAGCCGGAGTGGCAGCGCTTTGGATTTGTCCTCTGTGAACGACGCCATGCAAGAAAATGGCCGTGACGGGGGGCACACCCACGAAGCCCAAATGTTGGCGGAGCGGGTGGTGGCCATGGACGAGGAGATGAAGATGTTGAAGGAAGCCCTATCCCAGAGAAATGGGGAGAATCAAGCTGCTCGCCTTTTGTGCTCCAAGACCTCAGCCCAGCTCGCTGCTGTGGAGGAAGAACTGAAAAAGTCTCGGCAGCTCAACGGTACTTAATAACTGAAATATATGGTTGCGCATGATGATCCGTTCATTTTCCATTGAACATTCTGAATTCTAATCTCTTCACGACTTATGAAAAATTCGATCACTCCCCTCCTGTCAGCGTTTTTCAGAATTCATTGATCCCTACCTCATGTCCGATGGACTAACCGATGCTAATTGAATTAATGCTCGTATAATTGTGAGAATCTAGTGACTGTCACTTGAGGTCCATTTCGTTGCCTTGACACCTACCAAATGTTTTGTGGCAGATGGCTGCCCTTCATTTCTACAACTACCTAATGATGATAAAACCATCTATCGAATGATGTATTTACTGAACACGTGATTTTCTTGCTTGCTGCAGAGGCGTTGAAGATCGCAGCATCCAGCAAGTCAGTGCCCAGCGTCGGCTTCTCTCCTTCGTCGGATGTTCAAAGCAGGAAGAGTGGCTCCTTGTTTGACATGGCAAGAGATGCAGCCGTCTGTACTACTGCGAGAGGCAGTATCAACGACCCCTCCGACAACTACAGAAGAGAGTCTCAGAACTTTGAACTGATGGATGACTTCGCGGAGATGGAGCGTCTGGCCATGAGCGCGACCCTGGACGAACCCACGACGACCACGATGAAACTCCAGGACTTGGAAGAGGCGCTGGCGTCCAGGACTCGAGAGCTCGAGGGCAAGTCGTACGACTTACGAGTGGCCGAGCAACTGTGTCAGGAGCTCCGGGTCAAGCTGAAGGAAAGCGAGAAGCAACTGTATGGGCTCCAGTCCCACAACGCAAGCAATGCGGCCTGCATCGTGAAACTGCAAGAGGAGCTGGATCTGTTGGCGGAGCGAGAACGAGGAAGAAGTGGCAGTAGCAGCCACAGTGCGAGTGCGGCGGCGCCGTCCAAGAGGCTCTCCGGATACACGTTGAAAGATATTTTGGGCAGGGCCAAGACCCCCGACGAGGCCAGAACACCTCCCGAGGCGGCGAGCTCATCTGAAGGGGCCTTGCACGACGAGCAAGCCTCCGTTTCGGACGCCGAGTCCAAGGTAAGTGGCAGCCACTCGATCGATCGATTTTGGCAACACTGCCCACAATATACATAGCAGGCCTGATTTCATTTTCACCGCACTTACTTTTGATGATTGCTGCTGGCTAGTTGGGTTGCATGAGCTCCAAGGTTCAATTCACATTCATTTGTTTACCAATCATTTCTTTTTCCTGCCACTTGCGATGGTCGGTGATGCTCAAAGTTCTGGCTCCCGTACCCAAGTAACTCCATTACGTGTTCCGTTGTAAATGCAGACAAGCACTGGTCACTTGGAGCTTGCCTTTGCAGTACGTAAAATTGTGCATGTTGCGGAAATGTTGGCTCAGACCAGTGGATACGATTACACTCCTTCCTTCCCGGGCGAAACCAACGCCACTAACAGTGAGATTTCCCTGCAACTGGATTGGCACAATCATGACTTAAAGAAAGTCATGCGCAATCTAGTGCATGTGAGTAACAATTTTATGCAGGGGAAGTCTGATATTGTGGACTTCACAGTCGAACTGGGAACAGTCTTGGATTACATTTTGGCACACAAGCCCCTTTCTCCCCGAGTGGCCTGCTTGGTCGATCCTGCCAACAAAGATCTTCACTTGATGCGGGAGCAATGCGCATTGTTTGATGCGGAGCTTGAGCGTCTCCGATCAGAGAAGGTGGTGGACATCTCGAGTTCCCAGTTGAAGGCTGTTGAACGCGTTGAATCCCTCAGAACGCCCCCACGAGACTTCAAGCTGCTCCGTGCGCGTTCTCCCTTACAGATCCAGGTATTCTCGGACGTTCTTCTGAAGTGACGAAGCTTCTGGCAGGGGAATAAGAATGCGTATATGTTTGTCAGACACGTGATCCAAATGGTCTCAATGACGACCACACGAGTAGCTTAGTCAGAGATCTGGACATATAGCAATCAGTGCATAAAATAAATTGACACCTTCCTCTGATTTCTGTTATCGTAACCTTCTAAATCCTTGGTTTTCGTAGTATATATTAAACAAAGGTAGCCCTGGAATTCGTATCAAATTTTTATTACATATGAAAGGAGTCTCAAAATATCACCAATTTATTCAATTAGACGTCTCCAGATGTTCATAAGTATGTGCCTATGTGGACATCGCTTTCGACAATTCTGAAGCATAAATTAATCAACATAATCAACCCTAAATGCGGGCCGGCGGCCATTCATTGCTTCCACAACATTGCTCATCATTCCATATTTCGTCAAAGTTGTTGGATACTAGGGGAATTGTCAAGTGTCTAATTTAAGGGCTGATTCCATATTGGAGGTATTGGACCTACAAAGTAAAACCTCTTTAAAAAACAAAAAAGGATCTGCTAGCCCTGATTGCAAGCATATTTAGCCTGCTCTAATAAACTTGTCTGAGGATATCTTTTTTAACATAGTACACAGACAGTGGAAGAAAGAGGGGGAGAGTGGGTATCCTTGGCTTCGCAGAGGAGGACTCGAAGTAGGTTCGAGGGACTCATTTTATTCTTTCAGGGAAGTTCAAAATCAAAGTTATGTACAGCAGTTGGGTTTTGGTATTCGTGCGCTGGGGATTTATATTTACCCTGCTCTATCGATCGGAAATTGGGAGAGGTAGGACTCCTTACACCTCGATCGACTAATGTAACCCCAAAGGGCCATGGGCCAATTTCTTTTATGCCTTGCTCGGAGTAGCAAGTTACTTTGCTATGAATGAATGTCACTTGCACGAGGTCGGGATTTTAGGGTTTCAGATTCCATGAGTTGGATTTGCTGACTCTTTAATACAGGAAATCGTTGCTAATAATTTGTTGTATATTTGTGTGTGTTTCCATGACATATAGCATGGTGGTGATTCTCCCATTGCCACCACTACTAGGAAGGAGGAGGATTTGATTGAAGAAGAGCTGATGGAGCTTTCATCTCCGAATCCGGCCCTCCGAGCGGCAAGTGGGGAGCTCACAAGATTGCGAGACAGAGTGGCAGGATTGGAGAGGGAACTCCAGGGCGAACGACAGCGGCATCAAGACGTTTCTGCCAAGCTAGGCGACCACCACCAACATCATCAGGTCCAAAGGTATTCATAGAATTGTATACTACTACTAATTGTGTACTGCTAGAACAAGTTTTTTGACATCCTCTTCTTGCCATGGACTCGGCTAGCATTAATGCCAACGAAGGTGGTTGTGAACGGCCTTTACTTGCCCAGTGTACTAATAAATGAACTGGTAGTAGGAGTTATTGCCCATCAAGGGCTGGTCCAGCAGCATACAATAGACAAACTCTTAACTTATCGGAATGAATGAATGAATTGAGGTAAAGTACCTATTTCAGACAACCCTCCTTTAATGCATTCATAGGCTGACCTATTGTGCGCAACACTTGGATGCACTAGTTATTGAAAAAGATTCTCTATTTGTACCTTCTCGTCCAATCATCTCAATCATCTCTTCTTGTCCACTTCCTTTCTTGCTTAGGGAGAAGTGTCAAACCTAAACGTAATATCCCTTGTGAGTCAGTCCTGTTGTCCCGCCCCTGGCCTTGTGAGGCAGGCTGGCTTGTATTCTTTTCTTTGCAATGAAATTTCCTTTCATTTGTGTCAAAAAAACAAAAAAACAAAACGTAATAGGTGAGTCTATGAAACCGGAATGGGTCCTAATGAATAATCTACATTTATATTGAATAAAATATTCATTACTGAGGAAAAAATTCATTTCTTCTTGCATTGTTCCTCATCCTTATGTTTGCACACACTGAGCTCAATTTCACAGTGAATCCCCACATCTTACATGCTGAAATGCTTAAATTAAATTATCCGTCATAGGTACCTCTACCTTAAGAAGTCCTGACTTGTTGATTGTGTCGGATCAGATCAAGGGCTTTAAGTAAATGAGTTCTGACAACATTTTAACTCTCTGGTGGAACTTTTTCAGAGAAGGCAACGCCGTGAGTAGTGAGATGTCCGGCGGATCACACAGGGATTTGTCAAGTCATTCGACCTCCGAAGAAGATGAAGATAGCAAGTCTGAACAGGTACTTCATTTCGACTCCCGCCCTTGGTCATTATCTTGTCTCGGGTATGTAGTGACAGCAAACATGGATCCAATCTTTAAACAGTATAATGATACATAATTAATGAAGTTGCACATCGTGACTTCATTCGTGATGTATCTACAACTAACTTGATTAAAGATGAAGTTAGTTTGATTAATTAATTGTGAAGAAGAAAATCGAGGTGTTAAGCGTCGTACACTCGTACGTGGAGGTAATTCGCTAAGTGAACATTCAAACCCACTATTTGATTGCATACATGCATGTGCCAGTTGTATAGTTGGCAATGGGTCCTCTAAGCTCATAACAAATCACGTGAGTGAATGCACACGAATGATTCCTTCTTTCTGCTTCCCGTGCGCAGCTGTCCATGGCGACAACGCCGCACTCCAAAACGCATGAGCGACAAGATCGTGACGTGCAAGCCGCAGCCCTGGCGGAGTGCCAGAGAACCATTCTAGCGCTGGGGAAGCAGCTCAAGGGATTGGGGACCGTGGCGTCGCAGGGCCAGGAAGAACGAGAAACGTCGCCCAAGTCCACCAATTCTTCCAGGTCCATTGAGAAAATGACGGAAAACATGGAGCTGCTGCGGTGGCAGACTGAAGCAGCAGCAGCAACAGCAACTGCAGCCGCTAAGGACGGAGCTGTTTTACTCCCAGTGGCGACTGGGTCCGCCAACGAGCACGGCAGCACCTACACTGCCGTCGCGCTGAGCGATCACGCCCACCATTGGGCCAGCACGCCCAGTCCACGGCGAGCGCACCGGAGCCCAAGCCCCGCGGGGGTCCGCCGCACGAGTAGTGCCATTGTCCCGGGCATCGTGCATCCGACGCGGGGCAGTGAAAGCCCGGGCGTGTCCATGAGCCGCGCTGCGGCTGCGGCAAATGGGCTTGACTACGCGAGTGACGTGCCTGGGCTCGTGACCCCCAAAGCGCCCTCGCCTGCTCGTTCGGAGGTCCCGTGCGGGAGTTCTTCTGCCGCAGGCTCCGTGCCAGGCTCCCCCTCCCGCACCTCCGCCCCCACGCCCTGGGCCTTGCGCTCTCGCGCCAGCAAGGATCGCGATGTCGACGCCCACACCGACTCCGATGCTTCGGTGGACAAGAGTGCGCGCGGCAGCTCTAGCTTCAGTCGATTCTACTCCCGCACCAGAAGTGGCAGCGTCGGGGGATCCTTTGGATGAGCGAGCTCGATCGTGTGGTACGGTACGGGGTTCATTGATCTTCATTCCACGTACCTAGCTAGCTACTTGTATGCATGCACGCATGTCCAAGCCAATTGATTCATTCCGTTCTCACCCCATGCCAGGCCAGCAGCCGGCCCCATCCACCCTAGCCTCTCCAATCAATCGAACCCAATCTATGATCAACATGGTTCCTCTGAAAATGTATGCTTGCTTGCGCGCTTGCAAGCCAGCTGCAGGCAAAGGCCAGCTTGCATTTGATTTCCGCAGCCGAATTGAATTTCGCAATGGATGCTTCCTTGCTGCACTACAGGCAGTAGATAGATGCAAGCCGAAGACAGAAATTAAAGACTTTCGCTAGGCTAAGCTGGATCGGCAACAGGCTAGACGACGACCACCACGACGAGATCTCACAAGGGCTCATGCACGGATATATATATTTCAAGACGACGACTTCAACTGGAAGTTGGGATTCACAGCAAGCGAATTCAATAGATAGACTCGTTGGAAATCCTGATTCAGGAGTTTTCGGTTAACTTTATTTTTGAGCGGACCGATGGACCGACTTTGGTGGAAGCAGAGCCTAGCTAGCCAGCTGGGCATGCATACTGGAAATAGAAGTCCAGTAGTTCGACCGGATCGGTATTTCTGGAAGTTAATTGACATTTCTTTCGTGGTGGTACACGAGTCCTTCAATTTTCATTTGTTCTTGTAAGCAGGTCGCGGCTGGACCTGGTGTTGAGCTTAGCCGCCTGCCTGCGTCCGTCTTGTGTGGTGGCTGGGTCGACGGATCGGACCTGTCAATTCCGTTTGGCGGTCGCATTCAAATTCTCTTAATCGCACGCGGTGGGTTTACGAACTACTACACTAGCAGATAGTCATCGAATTAGTGAAGGTAGCTACAGTAGGTTTTTTTCGGTTCAGACTTGGCGATGATGTAATTAAGAATCAAAGGTGTTTTCAACGCCCAGGCTACTTCAAAGTCCCCGTACTCGTGCTGCATGCTGTGGGCATTTAGTATTTCCGTGCACTGGTCAGAACCACTCAGTTCTACTTCACTTACTATGTAAAGCCCACCTGATCAAATAAAGTCTTATCTCCAGATTGAGGCATTCACTGAATATGTGCGTCATTTTCAAACTCGATTCTACCTGTTGCTGTATCTGCTGTATTTGCTCGGGTGCCCCCCACGGACGCAAGTATGGCATTTTCTTCGCAGTGCATCTGTTGTTGGAGCCTTACGGGGGAGGTCACGGTTTAGGGTAGAGGCACCTATTGTTGACACAGTCATCTTCCATTAACAACAAATAGGGTACCCTATTCCAAAGAAGATTGGAATGGGTTTCCGTTTTTTCTTGGAATGTGTGTCTTTGTACAAGGTTTGGACCTATAAATTAATGACATATAAGTGAGTATTAATGGAGGAAGTAATTAGTGGGAAAGTATTCTTGAATGATTGACATTGGATGACTCTACATATATGTTGATAAAGCCCAACTTTTGCCTTCCAAAATTCATAGTAATTTCAATTCAAGAGATAAAATTACCAAATTTTTAGCAATCTTCATTATTTTTGTCAATGCATCTTTGAAAATATTTGCTTTGCCTTGCACTACCTTGGATTATATCCAAATGTGCTTATTTTGTTGATTATGGGTACTTCTACTATACGTAGTTACAAATTAAAAGAGAAGTGGAGTAAGGTAAACTACCCCATTATAGAATAAATGGGAGTAGACTCATTGTGGATCAAATTGTAGTAGTGGTGTATGTTCAAGTTTTTAAATGTACACCACTAGTACAATTTGACCTGCAATGGGTTTGCTTCCATTTGGTTCATAATGGGATAAAAATTCATGGTAAGAAACCATTTTTTTAGCCCTTGGGAGGGTATCAAAGTTCGCAATTGTGAAAATTTTCTCAAAACTACACATGTTGGTAGATTACAAATATCTTTTTTTGTATTAATCTTTTGACCTTGGGAAATTTTCACACATATTACAAACATGTAGGTAATTTCATGCCAAAAATTCCTTGGCCAAAAAAATATTCAATCCTTGGAAGGGCGTCAAAGTTGAAAGTAGTGAAATATTTTTCAAAGCTACACTTGTTGGTAGATTTTGAATATCTTTTTTTGTGTAAGTCTTTTGGCCCTGAAATTTGGCACACATGTTATTAACATAAAGGTGATTTTGTTAAAAAAATTCAAGGTAAAATACCAATTTTTCAACTCTTGAGAGGCTATCAAAATTGGCGACAATGAAATTTCTTTCACTACAAATTCGAAAATGCCATTTTGATTGGTATCCCATAGTACAGGGAATAATTTCAATGAACAACACCAAAATAGTCTCTTAGAGGCCTAAAAACACATGTAATGACTCATCCTATATGTTGCCTAAGGTCAAACTTTCTAGCCTTAAGGAAGAAATCCAAATGAAGTTTTGATTGGCCTAAAATCTCATAGAGAGCCAAATTGGGCTCCTTGTTAAATCATACAAATCTCCATCATCTACCAAATCTCCACTTTCATATTTAATTTTTGGAGTACTCCTGCCAGCACTTTTTTATTTCATACTACATAAAGATTATTTGTTTTTATGCATATAATCTTTGTTTAGTACATATATCACATTATTATTTGGACTTTGTGTAAGGTTTGCATTTGAGATTTTACAAACTCTTCAATCACACAAGATTTTTTGTATTAGATGAGATTTAGCAACCAAATAAGTCTAAGATTAAGAAGATAGTGGGGAAGATGGAAACTTTGCTACATTTGATGTAGGCTGGACATGATTGTGTCAAATTATATTATTAAGTTAAATTTTTAATATTTTATTTATCCTCTTAAATATTAATTTTTTAAATATTTTTAATAATTAAAAAAATCTATAATTGATTTTTAAGTATTCAATATTTTGACTAGAAGCAAGTTGGCTTACAACAAAGAGAGCAGTCCTAAAATAGACCTTCTATGCCCTCATTTTTCTTCTAATGTAAATCCTAGTGCAATGTCTTGAGCCTAATTGAGTGGTTTCATTTACAAAGTTTAATTTCTAAAGGATTGAGGCCATTTTTTTATTAAAGCTACTCAGAACTGCCTTTTTGTTGTGTTCATCAAAGAAAGAAATTCTCTTTAAGAATTTAATCATAGGATCTTGTATTAACTTGTTTGAAATCATGTGGTAAAAATTTCATGAAGTTTAAGAGAATATATTGAAAGATCTAAACAATCAGAGTTATTTTTTCAAGAGGTCAAATACTAAAACTATGCAAAAAACAATATTGTCTATAACTTTCTCATTACTATTCTAAATAGAATGAATTAAAGCTTTACATGTAGACATTAGACAAAAATATATTATTTTAGAAAAAAATTATTATTATATTTTATTTTTTTGCAAAATTTTTTTGTTGCCTACTAAGTTTAGTTTTGGACTTTTTGTGGTATAAATCACTATAAGAGAAAGGGGTGTTCCAAGTATAGTCCTAGAGATAAGATTTTAAGTAATGATCTTTTTAGGAGATTTTAAGTAGGAAATATATGTCTTTCTAGTAAAACCACATCAACCCCCTTCATGTAGGTGGTATACTCTAGATGGATAGGGGAGGTTTGGATTGCATTCTTCCTTGCTCCATTCCTATGGGGAACCGTTGGTACCGGCACACATCGAAACTTTATAGGCAATGCATGAGTAGAAAGGAGTAGAACTAGATGTTTGTCTTTCCACAATACACATGCTACTAGAAGAAAACCACGTTTTTTATGACAAGTCCCTAGATATGATGAGATGTTTGAATTAATATCAAGCATATCTAATGTGCATGTCTAGGAAAATCTGTCAAGATTGACAAGCTAAAAACATGAGAAAATTTGGAAAAACACACCTTGTTTTTAGAACATCATAGAAAACATGGTTAAAGAAGTTGTCAAAAGTGTGCCATGTGGCAGCCACGTAAGCGCCACGCAAGCAAATAGTACCACATGGGATTTTAATTCACCTCACTAAAATTTTAATATTATTTTTAGCAATGTCAATTTAGACTATTAGAAAAAAAATTTATCTTGTTTTGAGCAACATCAACCTAGACACCTAGAAATTTTCTAAAACATCAATTGGTGCATCCTATATAGGAGGCAAGGTTGGTGAAAATTAATTAACCAATAATTAATTAGTTCATTATTAATTAATTAATAATGAATCAATTAATTATTTATTATTAATTAATCAGTTATTTCATCATTAATTATTTAGTTCATGATTCATTCATTCATTCATTTGTTCATTATTAACTAATTATTTTATTGTTTATTTGTAAAAATGAAGGGGAGATCGGTTATAATTATTTATATCTATGGTCTGTCTTTGTAGAGACAAAAGATATGGGATAACTAGATGGAGGAACCTTAACTATTGTACATCTCAGACATTAATTTAGACATTGTTGCAAATGTTGTTGCAAAGATATGGATGTTGTGTCAAACTTATCGGTGTTTTTTCAAACAATCTACTTTGAATATAATTCTTATTTAATCCCTCAAGGACCAATTAAAGTTACATTGTTTTGGCAACATAGCAATTTTAGGCAGCTAGTTATAAATGATTTTTTAATTTTTTTTTCTTTAAAATTTTCAAGCTACATGAAAACAAGTTTTTTTTGTAATGCCTATGGGCACTTCATTCCAACCCTTGGAATTAAGCGATCACAACCAGGCTCTTGTCCTAATGACTCTACTACCTATGGGTGTCTAAGCGTCAATCCATAGTGCCTTCCAAGCAATGGATCTTCTTTACTAACCTACTTGTCTTAATGTGTGTTTTGGTCCTACTTAGGCGTGGTTCCCTACTCTACTCGTTTCGTTCTCTTGTCCTACTTTTATGCCTTATGTCTGGTTTTAGGCTATTCTACGTGTTCGTCTTTGCTTTTAATCTATTCTATGTATTTGTCTTTGTTTGGGTCTACTCTACGTCTTTGTATTTTTATCCTATTCTACATATTGGTATTTATCTTAACCTACTTCTATGTATTTTAATTGGATACCTCTACTCTACGTAGTTGTCTTGATCTACTTCTACTCTACGTATTTTAATTGGATACCTCTACTATACGTAGTTGTCTTGATCTACTTCTACTCTACGTATTTTAATTGAATACCTTTACTTTACGTATTTGTCCCTTTTGCTTGTTCCTTTTAACTCGTGGTTGTTCCTTTATTTCACGGTTTCCTAATCACGGTTTCTTGCTAATCACGGTTTCCTAATCACAACTGGTTTGTGGCCTTTAATTCTAACCACTTGCTTACTCTAATCAATTACACCAAAGAGAGAAGGAATTGGGTTAAAGTTTAGGAACCCACCTCTAGTACGTACGTGGCGGCCTCTCCTAGCTCTACCGCTCCCCACACCATGTCCACCATAGCCATCCTTCGGCTTCGATTGGGACCCAATTCCGTCCTTTTAATTATCCCCTTTCGGGTGGGCTTACAAATAGGCTTCTTTCCTAGGCCGTTTTATACTTCTACTATTTCCTAAACTACTTTCCCAAGCTACCCTTGTGGTTGGATTTTGCTTTTCCAAACTATGCTATCTCTTAAGTATTCTCTAATTCTAACTATACTGTTCCCTAAGTGTCTTTTTTCTAACCTCAACTATACTATTCCCTAAGTGTCTTTTTTCTACCCCAACTATACTATCCCCTAAGTGTCCTTTTTCTAACCCCAACTAGTTTTTAGAAAGGGTGGCCCGAGCCCCTGGACCCATGGACCCCAAGCCCGAACCCTTGACCTTGTTTCGGTACCCGGGGAGCCCGGGTCTGCTGTAGCACCCGACGGGGAGGCCTAGCGGGTCTGCTGCGGCGCCCGATTGGGGGGGAGCCCGGTTGGTCTGGCTGGACTAGGCTGGATTGGTTGGTTCTCTATTTTTCACAACTTTTGCCTAACAACTAGTCACATTCTTTAAGAAACTAATTTAACCAAACCTATACTAAGCTAAATGACCACATAAGGATTCACCCAAAGGGTGGGTCCCTACATACCCCTCTAAGAAAGTTACTACTTTATTGTTGGATGCTAAACGTTGCATTAGTGCCAAACATGTTGGACACCAAACGTTGAGACTAGCTCAAAGATGGCCTCCTTTGACACCCCACTAAGACTTAGGGGGTTCAAAGCTTCACCGTAAAGGGAGGTTTTTGACACGTGACTAAGACTTCCTATCTTCCTAAAGACGGAGGGGGGCCATAGCTTCGCCGTCCCCTATGAGACTAGCTTATCTTTGTGCACAAGAGAAGAGGGAGGTGAGGAGTAATAATTGCCTATTCAAGAATAACGGTCAAAGCTTCGCCATCCCCTATGGGACTAGCTTAACCTTGTGCACAAGAGAAGAGGGAGAAAAGGTGGGTACAAGTTGCAACATACTCTCTAAGTCACCTCCCAAGTCACCCCTCGGTTCCTCGCAAGCCTCTCCCACAACAACATTTACTTGCTTTACAATGCAAAAGGTGGCCCAACATCAATTAGTAAAAGTTCCCACACAACTTGGAGGGGTCTCAAGTCCCCAAGTAAAAACCACAAGAGCCAAAGGTGCAACAACCCCAAAACTATCAAAGGCTCATTTGGCATCAAAAGCCAAAGGAAATCCGGCATAACCCGGGCCCAATAGTGCTCCTCCCTTAAATGGATAGGAGTGAGAGAGAGAGAGAATGAGAGGAGAATGCCACCCCTTTTATACTCAAAAGGGAGCAACACCCCCCCCTTAATCTACTAAGAATAATTAGATGAGGGAATTTAGGAGATCCGTACATGTTTACCAATCCCAAATCTAACTATCCACCTAAAATCTATACAATTTGAATTGAGAAATTCAAATCTTACCTAACCTTACAAAAACTTGCAAAACCACCTAATTTACCTTCCCCAAAATCTACAAGTTCTCACATGGGAGAAGTTCCCATGTGTTCCCACCTACTTAATTTGAAATTACTTACACCAAGCACTTGGAGCCACCTCCACTAACTTTTTGAGGTGGTACTTGCTCCCACATGTGCCCGGAGTTCCCCACGCATTCCCTACACGTTCCCTACACGTTCCCCACGGCCATTGGGGCCCAAACTCCCCAAAAAGCATTGGGGGGCCTTAAACCCCAATTTCTCTTCTATATGCTGTCCCCAAAAGGCTAACTTTTGGAGTTTAGCTCCGAATGGTAAACGGATTGCGCCATTGGGTCCGGAAGGCCATAATTAGCTTGAATGAAACCCCTTACCCCTTAAACTATGTCCCAATTCTCAAAGAACCTTGGTGTAAGCTGGGGTCAAAGTTGGAATAAATTCCCAACTTTTGAAGTTTGACAATTTTGGACCCCAAACCTTCACCAATCTCTTAAGTAGATAGAGGGGGGTAGGAATAGACCCAAGATAGGCTTCGTTCCAATGTTGTATGGCCCCGGTACACCGGTCAACCGCAGCTTCCGTCATTTAAATTGTCAGTTGGGGAGGAATGTCGTTGATTCGGGATCTTCCAACTATCAATTTGTCTTGAAACTTGGGGAAGCGCTCCATTGGTGTGAGACCGCCTCGCCGGATCTTTAGTGGGATTTTATCGCACTTTGGGATATTCTTTCGAATTCCCACCCAAAGTCCACCGTGGTTGACCGTCTGGGAAAATATCCAAACAATGTCGGAAAATTCCCAAACTTTAGAGGGGACCATCCATGGGATCCCCCCACTTGGGTGCAAATTTGCATCCCCACTGCGTGCTCCTAAAATTAGGAAATCGCCCGGTACCTGCATTTCAAGGTTAGTATTCCGCCTGTATTCTCTTCGATGCTATGGGGAGTGGGGGATTCCTTCTAGATCCCCCCATGAGGACTTCCTAGCTTAGACAGGACCTTTTTAGGCTTCTTACCCTAATCCTGCACATCACTATCAGTTTGGCGTCTATTTAGCTAAGACAAGGCCCGTTTTGAATGTAAACTATCCTAAATCCCCTCTAATGACCAAATGGCACATTGGTATGTGTAATGCCGATACCAGTTTAATGCCCTTTTGTGGATTTTACAAGCCTAATTATGCCTTAGATTATGTAGGAATTCAAAAAAAGAACCCGTGAGTCCCCGGTGATGAATTGGGGACTCACAATGCCCAAGACTTTTCAAATTTGTTGACTACATGGTTAAAAACTTTGTGTATGATATGTAACTTTTTTTTAATCAAGCAATCTAGGCAAATAAACAAAACTACTTTTTTCTTAAACAAAAATTTAGAATTGGTTTTTAAAATTATACACTCAAGAAAATCTTTGAATCATTCCATTTGATCAATTGGATGAAAGTTATGAGTTTTAGATTTGGATAGATATAGATTTTTTCCTTTGAAATAAACACTGAAATTCTTTTTTTAACTAAATATTTTAATTTATCTTGAAAAAAAATTATTTTTTAGATTTAGATTGTTTATTAAAACAATACAACCATTGGAATTGAATTTCTTAAATTCTATAATTAAATTTAGAACAATGTATTATTTTGAATCAATCTCTACTTCTTTCTATATACTATTTTTTCCTATATGTTGTACAATTCCAAATGATCTTAAAATTTTCAAGCATATAGATAGTTTGCCTTCAAAAAAGAATCCAAAAAAAGCACCAACAACATGGAGAAATTTTCTTACAAATGTGACTTTGTGAAATGTAACTTCCCTATTTTTTGTAGGGGCAAAAAATAAATTTTTTCAGTTCAAATGCTAATATCTTGCAATCCATATAGTTGGACATTTTGACGTTTTTTCCCCACATCTTCTCAAGTCAATGTACAACAAGATCATATGGTTACATATTTCTAAAAATGTTTTTTTTCTAAATTTGGTATTTGTACTAGAAATGGCAATTTTGGAGAGGTTTTAGTGATAACATAGTTAAGAAACTTTAGGGGTTAATATATCCTATATGGGTTATTGTATTTCTTTCCATCTACTAGTATATAGATTTTTTTCTTTCATCCACAATATACATCTATTGATTTCTTTCTTTTTAAAAGCAAGCCATGAGGCTACCTTTCTTCTATATTTTCACATTTGGTCATGATTTTACCTAAGCCCACAACAATTTTTGTAAACTTAGTTGGAGTTAAATCAAAACCCCTTGCAAATGTGGTAGTTTTATGTTTTCTTGGACATTGTACAAAATGTAATTATGTTTTTTTTAAGTCTCTTATAACATCATTGTCAAACAAAACATTACTTTGTTTTGCCCATGACATCCCCGTATTTTTTGCAACATCCAATTGAATTGTATCTCCTATGGCTACATGCCATTTTCTTACTTATGTTCTAAAAAACATTCTTGTTTTCTACAAATATCCAAAAAATCAAGGGCTTCTACTAGTGTGCAATGCCTAAAGATTCATGCAGTTTTGACTCCAAAGCTCAGGGAGACTACTCGTGATTTTTAGAAAACTATGTGAGTTAAAAAATAGGGTCTATTTAATTCAAAGAGGATAAATTTTATATTATATGTAAGACTACTATAGGGTCCTTGAAATGTCACATATCCTATTATATATAAATTAGGCTATGTATAAACATCTTTTAGTAAAAGAATTTATTAATAAATTAACCTTTATAAATAGGGTTTGTACAAATTTTTTGTAATACAATGAGTATAGATGTAGTTAAATTTTTTTAAGTGAATGATAAAACTTATACAATCAAGTAAATCTAGAGATATTTTTTAGGAGATTTGTTGTTACCATCAAATAATTCTAGCATGTACATACAAATCTTTCCATAAGTATGCCAACTATGTGAGAGCATGTATTAAGGATCTATTGTTCTAAGATAAAAGAGTTGAGTTGTAAATTACAATGATGTTGTACTATGAAGATTTGTGTTCATACAAAGTACCCATTAAGAAATTGGTGTAGAATTTGCAACATTTGCATGGAATCTTTTCCTATACTTTGATACTACAAACTGTAGATTTGCCTCAACTACTTGAACATATGCTTGTAAATGTTTAGATTTTTCTTTTTACTAGTATATAATAAATGCTCTTTTATTTTTTGATTCTAAATTCAAAACCATTGCATATGTATAGATAAAATATATGGTCTCCATGTTACTGTACAGGTCATATTCTTGTGTTAATCTACAATGTTTTTAAAGAGTCAATTTCTCATGTTGTTCATGTTATATTGCTAATATTGGTGTTTTTCTTAGTTCTAATATCATAACTGTGTTTAATATTTTTGTAATGTATATTATTAACCATATCAGGTTGTTTAGAATACATGGCATAGAATTTAGAAATATTTAAAACTATTGTTGCATTTCATATTTTTATTTGTCATTTGAGATTGTACTACAATACAAGTATTAAATAAAAAAGTGTAAATGTAAGACACTACTTTTATAGTGTGTTGTAAATGGGTATGAAAAAATTAGACATGTAAATTTTGTATGTAAGATAGCCCAATTATAAAAAATAAAAGATTGAATTTATATGTAAAAATACGATCATTTTAATTACTATAATGAAGGTAAATAGCCCCATATCAAATACCTTCTTAACTCAGATGTATACTTAAAATTACAAGGAGTGATCTCCCCGGGCTCCAAAGTACCTTGAGGTGAATTTTTTCCAATTTTGAACCGCTTGCAATGCCATTAATTGGTAGGCCCACACGGTTGGGCCTCACACTGCCAGTGGCATATATCTCAAGTGCAACCAACTCCATAAACAATCCAATGCTAAAAAAGTAGTTGTCTATTACAACTACATGTCCCTTTCCTGCTTGGCCATTCACCAACCTCATCACCACGTTGTAAGCCATGTTGGTCTCAATATGAACCACTCAAGGTACTTCTTTTAATCCATTGACATTGGTCCCATAATATATTTCAAAGTTGAAAATATATTTAGATGATGAATCTCCTAGGCACCAAACTTTTATGCTCTATTTTTGTAGCTTCTTTGGCATATATTGCCTGGCGGAACAATATGAGCCTTTATAGTGTATCATCATTTTGTCTACAGTGAGATACTTGCTCAAAGCCCACTCACACTTGAAACTATCTCTAATGTCTTGTACAAGCCAATGCACTTTACTCATCTTATCATAACCGAGCAAAGTTCTATCTGTAACATAAGTAGATGGATTTGCGACATGTAGACACCTTGTGATTGTTTCAAATCTTGCCCTAGACAAAATTTTAGAAATACTAGGACAATGGAAAAAGGTGCTTTCTTTACTCTAATAAGTCCTCATGTTGGGTGTGAGCAATTCTAACTCCACCCTTGAGCTTAAAATTTGTCACATGGGTTTTGTGTTTAATCAAATACTTCTTTAATTGGGTGTTCAAAGAGTGCCTTCCAAGCAATGAACTCTTTAATTCACATCTTCTAATCATTAATTTCTCTAATAGTTAATAGTTAAAGTATTCTTTGTGAATTTCTCTAATTTAATTCTAATCTAAATGTTAACTACTCTAGTCGATCCTATTCTAATTTATCATGTAAGATTCTAACTAACCCTAATTCCAAGCATTTGGTAAAAAGAAACTTAGCAAAAAAAAAAAAGAATAAAAATCAAATGGGATTGATTTACCTCTTTGGCATAAATCTCCATCATCCCGTCATCAAACCATCATATGGATATAATCACTTGTAATCTCGCCATTGAAATCATTGTGGCTCTCTATCTCATCCATGATAATTTTCCACGTTGTTGGTAAAATGGTAAATAGAAACCTATCCTAATTAAAAAGAACACTCACTAGAAGAAATCCCTGTTTATTTCAACAAAACACGTCAGGTAGATTGTGTTGAGACTGCGTTGTTGAAAACGCGGAAAAACACTAAAAAACACAAAAAATGTGTTTTCTGTGTTTTTCTGCGTTTTTTCTACGTTTTTTCTACGTTTTTTCTGTGTTTTCAGCGTTTTCCTGCGTTTTCAACAACGCAGTCTCAACACAATCTATCTGACGTGTTTTGTTGAAATAAACAAGGATTTCTGCGTTTTTCTTCTAGTGACTCTAGTGGTTATGTAGATTTAAATTAATTGCGTATTTATTTTTAATTCTTAATACCACAATTTAATTTAATCTACTTAAACAACTAAATTCCTAATAAATAAATCAATTAAAAATTCTAGCTAATTTGTTAATTTTTGTTATTATTTTTTCCCTTTTAGGATTTCTATTCTAATTTCAAGTGGCAACTAATTAGTAAAAAATCTAAAAGTCTAACTAAATCCTTTCGAATCTAATTGAATTGTAAATTTTTTTTAATTCTTAAAGAAATTGGTTGTCAATTTTGTCCTTTTTCTTTTGGTTTATTAGCGGGAATTAATTAGTTTGAATTAAAAATTATAACCAAATCTTTCCAAATCCAATAAATTTTTAAATTCCCCTTAATTCTTAAAGAAATTGGTTGTCAATTTGATGTTTTCCTTTTGGCTTATTAGGCCTAATAAAATAAAACCAACAAAATCCAAACCTTTTAAGAATCTAATAAAGAACTAACTACCAAAGAATAAAGAACGTCTTCAAAGAATGAAGGCAATTTCAATAGTAAGATTCTCAAGAAACTAGTTTTTTAATATCAATGGTGAAAGCCAAGAAATAAGAACCTAATTTCAATAGTGAGATTCTTTTAGAAATTTGTTTTTTAATGTTATTCCTTCACATGTGCATCTTCTCACATTCTTTATTCTCTTTATTTTCCGATTCCTCCATCATTCTTGAATGTGGTTTGTATTTCCAAATTGTTGAGAGAGACAATGGCTATGGTGGTTGAAAAGTGAAAGGATCTTGATGCTTTAAGAATAAATTTTGTCAAAAATCAAAATTTGAGTTGTGGCGCCAACTGCCAATCCTTTGTGATTTGTGATCAAATTGATTTTTGAAGTATTTGATTTTTAGAGAGTTTTTGTTCACTCACTGGATCGTAATGGTTACATGTCTCGCCGTTCTAGCTGCCTTCTCGCCAAACTGGCTTACTGCCTCGCCACATTGCACGGCGCGGTTTGCCGCCCCGTCTGCCTAAGTTCGTCCACCCTCAGTCCGTCGCTCCAATCTTCCAATCACTACAAGGATATCCCTGTTCTAATTGACAAAAAGTTAACATACACCTGTCAATTCCGCTGTCAGTGGGGACGTCTCAGTTTGGCCATCCAATTGACGGAATTTCGTCAAATTCATGTCAGTTTTGATAGATTTCTTGTCATAATGTGTTGCCTTTAAGCCAATTCCAGTGCTCACCAGGCCTTATTTGTAGCCTGCCTTCCCGTATCTTCCTCACTAATTATTTTGCTGCTCATTTCTGGGAAATGGCGGTGGTCCCCTCTCATTATGAGATGCAAAAAAGTGGACCTTCTGTAACTTGAAGACAAATGGCCAATTCCGTCCGCAAATTAATATAGTACAGAAACAGAGTAAAGAATTCTCTGAAGTGGGATTTCCATGTCCAATTGGGGCCGTCTTTAGATCATTCCACCTCTTGTGCAACAAAATTTTTATTCAACATTCCATTATGTGAATTCCCATTCACATAAAAAAACAAAACACAATTGGAAAACAGAAGTTCCACTGCTCCTATTGTTCGTGGATTACAATATACCAAACATTACTCACTCAAATGTGTCACTGCCTACAGATATCCAACGTCTTGCACCGTACAAAATTTAGGAAGTACACTGCGCAATGCATAAGGCAGACCAATACACCACTGATTTCTTCCGAGGCATCCACCATGAACGATGTCACCATAACTGCAATGCCTCCTTCCACATTCAGATCCACTAGAAATGAAAACCGGTTTCTTCCTCATGCACCTGTACTGTCCAAACTCGTGCACTGTTACGTACATATTCTTGCCTTCCAATCCCAGCCGTGATGGGACTCACTTACAGTCGTCAACAGCTTCTCACTTCTCCTACAACATCAGGCTGTGTCAGCCAGCATCTTCCTCAAGCCAGGAGAGATCTTCCCACAACATTATGTACAACTCTTCCCCTCTGTTTTCCCCTCTTGTTTTGCTTACGTGACGTGCAATTGCCTTGTCGGCCTTCGTCTTCTAATGCTTCTACGCCATCCTGCAAAGCTCCAGACGTTAAAATGAAACCTATTCTCTTCCTCATCGTCCGGAGCATCAACATCACACATGAACATTGAAGAGTACATATTAAACGACTTTCACTATTACACTACTTCAGTCGCCATCAATTCCTATACTATGGATTCGACTGTGAATTACAGATATATACCTCTGGTTCTTGCCAAATTGCTACCTTCCCACTCCCTTGGTCCCTGTCACCAGCGCTTCCCACTGCATCACTTGATGCAGCACGATCTCCTGACACTCCATTCCGTCCACTACTCTCTAGTGCTTCTAGTCGCCGCATCATCATGGCCACGAATGGGTGCTGCGTTATTTCTTGAACTGATAAGAGAAATAAGGTAGTTCCCCCGCCCTTGTCCCCACTTTCTTCAATTGCATGGTCTTTGACAAGGACGTCGTCACTTTCATGTCTAACCTTGTCTTCGTCATACTCTTCACCACTGTCTTCTTCCATGGATTTTCTTAGGGGCGCTGAGATCCATGGCACATCCTTTATTAATTTACGGACACCTCCACTTCCAAGCATGACATTAAAATCCTCTTGCTTCTGTCGGGTCCGCCCACCGTAACCTTTGTCACGAGCCATCTCGATCCTGATTTCATCAGGATCTGGTGATCTCCGTAAAATCCTTCGTAGCCTTTTCCGCACTCCAACCTCCCCGGACGGCCCCGTCCTCCCGAAGTTCACCCTGCTAGCGTTTGCTCTTCGACAATTTTCGGATTTCATGATGGATGCGGGATTCTCCAACTGCCTCTCCAGAGTACGCCAAGTTCGGTCAGACATTCCATTTGGCCTTGATTCCCCGTTGCGGATTCTCTTCCACAGATCCACATGCCTTAGGGTAACTCCACGCGCTATAACTTCTTTCATATATTCGAACTTCATAGGTGAGCTGTACTCCCACGTGTGTTGAATCCATTCTGCAATCTCTGCAACTGCGCCATCTGGTTGCCTATTGATGTTACCAATTGCAGGATCCAGATCCCTGGACAACAGCATCAGCTCCTTCCTCCAGTCCCCCACTCCAACGCCATATGGCATTTTCGTGTGTTCATCTACAAGTAGAAAATTCCGTGGCAGGCCTTCTTTTTTTCGCTTCTCGCCTTCCTTTTCAAGCCAAGCTCTTTCTTGCCTCCTCTCTTTCTTCCTCATTGCTTCAGTCGAGTACTGCAAGTCCTCGACGTCCTCGTCGTCATCAACATCTGCGTCTTCACGCATTTCAGGTTCATCTTGGTCATTTTCATGCTCACTGATGGCGTTGTCATTGCGGTCCCCAGTACAGAATCCCGCCGCATGCATGCCAGCCTCTTCTCGAGGCTGAGATGACTGCACGTCATGTTCGGCACACTCGGTATCTTCTTCGAACAACCTCTGCCACAGAATTCTACGTCATCAATTCATGAAACCAAAGGCACAGTCTAGTCCTTACCACGTACGCCCTCCACTGTGACCTTCACATCCACACGGACAGACAATGAACATCGTCCACAACCACTCTGGCAAACAGGACACAACAGAAGAACTCCTTAGAAGGCATTGAGTACCACATGTTACACTTTCTTTTCGGATATTAAATAGCTCTTACATCTTCATCATGCTGCGTTCGTGGACGTCCTGTACCTTCGCCACCATTATCATGCTCGCTCTCAGAGACCACTTCCGAGCGCATGCCTGCCCGTTCTTGTTGCACTACTCTCTCGCCCTCCAAGACTTCAACTCCTGCATTGTCACTTGTCTCCCTCATCCTCACGCCCCTGAGAACTGCAAATCTACGTTCTCTAGTACGATTGAAAATCTCTGGAGGCACACTTTGGAGTGAAACAGAGGGGAGGCTCTGTGTATTCGACTCTTGCGATGTGGGAACTCGCTGTCCACCACGTGTTGGAAAACAGCCTCCCCCGGATGCTTTGCTTAAGGGCCGACCTACATTTCCATAATTGCACAAAGATTTAAAGGACAGAAATTAGGGAAAACATCATGTCAGTGGTCATCAATCAGAAAACAACTACTCCAACAATTACAATAAATATAAACAGAATGCAACAGACATCAGATTCTATTGAAATCCTGTAAATGCATAACTATTTCATTCACTTACTCATCGCACTCACAACCCCTGCAAGAATCCTCATTTTCCAATCCAATTTCTCATTAATCACCTCCGGAGTTCTTCATTTCAGTTCAGACGGAAACCTCTTTACATTCCACCTGCAAGTGCACGAAGTACCCCGTGCAATACTATGGAATTCCAAAATTAAAAGGATACTTATCAACCATCACACTCACGCAATTTTGTCATCTGCTTCTACTTCTTACCTTGCCTCTCTCCTCCACTTGTGCCCGAACCCGAATTGAAGGATTTCGATGACGCCATGAACTGCCGGCCCTCTCTCCCAGCGATTCCACTAGGTCCGCTCAAATTTTCCTTCCCTGGAAAAGATTTTGCACCCATGGAAACAAGCGGTGATCGCCCAGCCACGCTTGTAGGTGGCGTAGACTTTTGCCTCTCCTTTCCTGTACCTCCGCTCTCTTGCTGTGTACCTCTGAAATTGTGTCCTCGTTCTTCCATAGCGGTTGTCTTCTTCCAAGAAACAAAAGACTCCACACGCTTCCTCGAACTTTTACGATTTCCAGAGCCCTGCTTCAATAATCAGGAGATAAGTACCACACTTCACGCTGAAGTAATACAAAAACATGCTAACCTCTATACCTTCCTCCATGAATGCACGTAAGAAAACAAATAAAGGCCCATACAAATCAAAAAAATATTGACACGTCTATTATGCCTTTCCAGGCACAAACGCAATTCATGTCACTCACCTCTTCTGCGGCCATGGCACTCTGTATGTCTCGCATCTGCCACAAGACGTTCGATTGTTATTGTCAACTGCCACATGTTCCTTTACTTCAGAGCCGTTTCCAGTTCCAAGAATAAACAATACAGACGTAACAATGTCACTATTACTTCTAGACAATGCAAGACTGCCAACCTCATGCACAGAACAATTAATATTCCTTTTCATGCACCCTATACATGACGACATTCTTTTGTCGCTCTGAGCCAAGACGCTCCCAAAAAAAACGTCCCCCCCCCCCTAATTTTAAAAAACCGAAACCTAACGTGACCACTTAGGATCCCCTAACCATGAACATACAAAAATGGAATATTTTCTTCCCTTCAGTTTTTAGAATTCAAGTATCTATCCTATTGAACTAGACATCCTCCAATAACGTCAGCTTACGTTTCTGCAAACACACACTTCTTTAGTTCCCAAATTGCCTAAGTCCCCCCTACAGAACCAAACTGTCTTTCTCCAACGTTCTTAACCGCTGTTTACATAAGATTAACCCAATCATCCAGACTTGCATAGACTCAGATACGGCGGACCTTGTTGATGATGCTCCTGTCCATCATATTTTTATAGTGACCTCGGACGTGAGCTTCGAAAATGTCTCGAGCTATGGTACAAGCACCAGAAGGCCTAAATCTTCTATCACTTGATTTTTAGAATCTCCAGATACCGTCTTCTCAGTAGTCCTTTAGAAGGACACCATAAGAAAACATTAAACATCCTTCATTGCAAGGTCGTTTCCTCTTTTTCAATCTGACTCTTAGACAAAAAAAGTCTCCAAAAAGCACACGGGGGGATGCCATAAAATAAGTTTCCGACACTGTCATCAGCTTAGTAAACATTAAAGAGAATGAAAATGTGTGATGCCTTACCGCTCTTGACAAACTCCGCGTCCACACCGACTGTGTTCTCAACGTCTGTGAGCGCTCCTAACTCCACCCTCGAGCTAAGAGTTTTTCACACGGGTCCTGTGTCTAATTGAGTTTTCTTTCTAATTGGGTGAAAAAGAAAGCCTTCCAAGCAATGAACTCTTTTAGTCACGTGTTTTGGATGTTTCTAATCTAATTTCGTGGTTATAATTCTATCTATTCTATTCTAAAATGTAACCAAGTGACCCTTTTTATTCTATAGTTTTGCCTAAATCTAATTCCAAGCGTTTGGTAAAAAGAAACTTAACAGTAAAACAATGAGAATGAAAATCAAATGTGAGCGGTTTACCTCCTCTGCGTAAATCTCCATGGTCCCGTCGTCAAACATCATCATGTGTAAATATTTCCCTACGACCTCGCCATCGAAATCATCCCGATTCTCCATCTAATCCATAGTAATTTCCCACAATTGTTGGTAAATTTTCTCCTAATAAGCCACTGGAAGTTACGTAGGTTCGAGTTAATTGCACATTCTCTCTTCAATTTCTAATTTATTGGTAATTGGAAAATGTCACAATATTTTGAATCTACTACATAGTTCGAATGATCAATGAAAATCCTATCTAATTGTTAGTATTATTATTCTTTGATTAATTGAATTACGAATTTATCTAATTTTAAGAATTAAATTTCACCTAATTTCGACGTAATGATTTGTTCTTTTATCTTCTTTCTTAGAATTAAAATGTCATCACCAAACCTAACTAATTCAATTTCTTGGTAATTCCTAACGAAATTGGTTGTCAATTAGTTTGGCTTTTTAGAATTAATTTAAATAAAGAATTGCAACCAAATCTTTTATAATCTAATTAATTTTAATTTCTTTTAAATTCCTAAGAAATTGGTTGTCGATTTGTCTTTTTAATTTGGCTTATTAGGATTAATTTGAATAAAGAATTGCAACCAAATCTTTTATAATCCAATTAATTTTAATTTCCTTAAAATTCTTAAAGAAATTGGTTGTCAATTTGTTGTTTTCCTTTTGGCTTATTAGGCCTAATAAAACAAAACTAGCAAAATCCAAACCTTCTAAGAATCTAATAGCTAAAGAATGTAGAACATTCCAAAAGACCGAGAACAATTTCAATAGTGTTATTCCTAAAGAAATTAGTTTTTTATTCCCAAGGGTCAACCCCAAAGAATAAGAATCTAGTTCTATAGTATTATTCCAAAAGAAATCAATTGTTTATTGTAAATTGCTTCACGTGATGGTTTTCGTCTCCTTAATCTTCCTAACTACATCTTCTTCTCTCTCATTCTTGCTTAGTATGTTTTTGCAAGTTTTTTGTGGAGAGATGCGGCTATGGAGTTTAGGACGTATAGAAGATGATAAATTATTTTGTGACTCCCAAATGTTGGATTTTAGTTTTAAAAGACAAAGGTGTGGCATCAACTGCCAACCAAGTGTGTGATTAAAATCCAAGTTTTTGGAGTTTCAAACGTACTATGAGTCCCTGGAGTGCTCCCTGTCCTCCCCAGCGACCCCCGACTCTCCCCAGCGACCCCCGACTCCCCAGCGACCCCGGCTCCCAACGACCCCGGCTCCCCAGCGATACCCGGCTAGTCCCGTACCCGGCTGGCCCCCCGTACCCGGCTGGTCCCCGTACCCGACTGTGTGGCTGGTCCGCCCTTAAGTATGCTAGTCTGGTTCTTTAAACCAATTTTAAGTTGGAATCTTGGCTTATTTGGACAAGCCTTTCAATTGGACATTCCTTATAACTTTAGTAAGAATTTTGGAAGTTCCAATTTAACGATATTCCCAGTGAGATTTTTGGGGAAATCCTTTCCCCAAGCAAATATTACTTGAAAGATAAGGTCCCTCCAAATGTTGCGGGTTCAAAGCTCCGCCGTATCGTAAGGATTGTTGTATTTTGAGAGTTCTATTTGCAAAAGGAGGTACACATGACAGTGTTTAACCGAACTTTCACACTTCAAATTCCCAAATTTATTAGTATTCCAGAGTTTTGTGGCCAAAGGAGGTACACATGACAGTGTTTAACCGAACTTTGGTACTCAACTTAGGAATGTCCAGTGTCTAGTGTCTCAACAAACCAGTACTTAGAAAGTGGTGTGATCTAACGTATAAAAGTGACAATAAGTTGAAGGGGCCCTAAGCCTTCAAAGGTTCAACAATTGAACTAGAAATCAAAAACCTTGGCCAAGCACTTTGGTCCAAGGGGTGCTCCGACCAAGTCGGTAGCACAAGAATGAAGCAACAAGGTGTCGGTGTGAGAAATAAGGATACTGGCAACCTCGAGGGGGGCCCTTATATACCCGTGTCCGGGCCCCTCTCGGTAATTGCCGGTGAAAACACTTTGTTACTTCCTACCCTAAACTACCCTAATGTAATTCCAAAATATTAGTTGTTTAATGGTGGAAATTTCTAAAAACATCCCCATTTTGTCAAAGAAATCTTGGCCAAATCAAATCCAAGATCTTAACCCAAAATATTTTGGAATTAACCCTAATCTACCTAGATATTTTGCAAATTAATCCAAAGTCATTCCGAAAATTGTCTTTCTTTAGCCCAAAGATGGCTTTTTACGCAAGAAAGAGATCTTGACCAAATCCAATCTTTGATTTTCCAAGAGATATTTCCAAAATCACTTCTAATTAACCGCAATTAACGATTAAAAAGTCAAACTAAGAGCTGACCCTCTCTATCTTTTAGGGAACAACTCGAAATGGAAAACCGTCTGTGCCATTGTCTTCAGAAGACCCCAATTAGCCTAAGGGACCCCTTACCCCTCACTCCTAGGCCATTTGTGCGCCCAAATTGGAATTACGGTAACTCCAATTAAAAGTCAAAAATCTAACTTTTAGGATTTGCGCATTTCGATGAATCTGTCAAGCCAGGGTTGTTAGGAATGTCTGTGAGAGTAAGGAATGACTCCTTATTTGCGACAATCGGACATCATTCGCTCTTGATACGCCGGTCAACCCGCCACCAACTTGTAACTTCCAGTGAATTTCGATGTCGATGCCGGTTTTGGTATTTGGGAATGTCGGAATGTCTTCAAACTTGACCGGGCGCTTATTAAGCACACAAAAACCTATCCTAATTTTTAGTGAGATTTTACCACATCATATGTAATTTCTATGATTTTACGAACATTTCTATGTGCGGTTGACTTCCTATGGAGTCAATGTGGAATTTCGGAAAAATCCGAAATAAATTGGGTAACATCTAGGGCACTCCTAGATTCTTGGTGTAAGTTCCACGCAACCTTGCACCTTTCTAATTTTAGCAATTTGGAATTACTTTGCCCAATTGGACAATTTAATTCCCGATGCCCGGGGATCTTGGACAATTGTTTGATTCTCGTTCGCTCCTGGCATGCTCCTACCCTTGGAACACCTCTCTGTAGTCTTCAATCTCCAATCCTCCATCTTTGTCTCGTGAAGTTTGAATTCTCCAAATCCATTGTAGTGGTTTTACCTTTAAATTCAATTTATTCCAAAATTGAACTTAAGCCTTGGTAACTCTCCCACGCTCGTAGTAGACTCTTCTAGCTTAGTCAGTATGTCTTATGCATCCTTAAAAGGTTGACTTTGCACAGACATTCACTAGGACTGACTAACTCTCTATTCCTTATTTCTCTCGGAATTACTAATTCTTCACATATACTTGCTTTGGAGACTTAGAATGATTCCAATTTCTAGTATTAGGAATTTTCCACCATCTAAGTTGGTTTTCCGCCATTTTGGCATAGACTGACACCAAAACTCCCTTAACACTCTTTTTATATCTTTTTCTTGAATATTTTAACTAATTTTCGCTATTTAATCGCGAAAAATGGACCCAGAGTCCTAAGTGCCATCTCGAGGGCTCACAACCTCCGGCACAAAACCTGATCTGCTAATTCCGAAAACGTCTGAGGGTTAGAATGATCGGCTCGCACTTCCCTTACACGTGCACTTCCCTGCAACAGTAAATAACTGAAATCAACATCTGCAAATACACTACCTACGTGTATGAGAAGAGAACTTCAATTATGCCACAACGGTACAACGTTCACTAAGGAAATCAATACACTTCAGCAGATTCCGAAGGCAACTTCGAAGAGGTCCTCATCAAATCATGGCATCCTATCATTGTCTGTTCTCTACCTTATTTTCAGGAAAATGAGGTAAACGGCCCCAATCATACGTAGAGACGAGAGCATGTGTTTCCATGAGATCGATTACCTGACCAGTGGAAGAGGCATCAAATGTTTACCTTTCTCAACATTCTACCTTTCGAGAAATGACTTGAATAGCTTTCCAGGGCAAACAGGACAATTCAGCAGGAGAATTTGAACTCAACGTACTTCAAGAGATGTTAAAAACAAATGCATCTTCTGCAAAGCAAGAATTCCATGTTCCACATTTCAAACACCATCAGTTTCCATGGTTCTGTACCAGGGGTCAGCGGGTCACTGCGAATGTCTTACACAAAAACAAATCGGTCACCATGCTCCTCACTCTTCCATTAGAACGGCCACTATGATTTCATATACCGAATCAAAATTTGCCCCACTGTTTTAAAGAAGGCTTCATTCTGTGTCTAGTAACGTGCATGCCTCTACCATGAACGTCACTGTTGTTCACCGTCCCTTGACTTCAGCTTCGTCCTACAGTTCCCTTTAATAACAGAACCTTATCATCACGCCACTTTGGCCAAGAATAAGTAATCATCACTCTTTAGAGTTAAGCATTTGATGCATACAGACTTGATTTCCACATATTACGATTACTTTACCGGCAAGTCCTCGAAGTCAAGTCCCTTCCCCACAGAGAAGTCAGAGTTCGTCTTCTCTTTAAGTTTCCTACGATCATAGCTCCTTTCTTCTTCAGCGCACTTATCAAAAATGCAGCGCTCCTGCTCGTCGGAGCCACCTCCAATGCAAGTGTCACTCAACTGGACAGTATTTCGAACGCCGTCACTTTCCCTGGCTCGTGCATTTCCTGCGATCACCTTCCGCTTCCCTGGATCAGCAGTCTCGTGATGGGCCTTCCCACATCGCCAACCTACCAACGACGACGCGTTCTGAGCCGCGTACCTGCGGATGGTAGTGAGCAGAAAAGACAAGTACTTTAATTCCTGTGACTCCCTGAAACCAAAAATAGAAGGCGGCGCTGCCCGAGATTTATCATGTCAAGGCACGTATCCCTAGCAGATCTAACGCTATGGCAGCCACTTCCGATCTCTTCCTTTTTTAACCTTCATCAATTCAGGCTGCGGAGATTTCTAAAAAAAAGAAATTACAATTACATATTCCAACTTCTACCTGGGCAAGTGGCTTCCCTCTAAAATATAATGTCAATTGTCAAAGGCTTGTCGAATCACTCACAGGTAAGAACATGTATCTACTAAATACGCCGATACACATCTCGCATTAACGAAGCATGCATAATCAAAATTTCTCACATGACTGAGTCACCGTAGTCTTCAAAAACTGAGCAGCAACAGTAATTTCGAGTTTCCCTACTCTTTGGAAAACTTACTTCTTCCTTCTGACAAGCACCGCTTCTGTAAGCTCTGCCCGCTCTTTTTCCACGACAGCGAGGTAGCGCTTCAGTTCGTACTCCGAAATTGCCATCCTATACTGCATCAAGCCAAATGTTCTGAAGACAGTCCACTGAATCCCTTTCGAACAGTCGTTCAGGGCTCCCACGCTTTCAATTCAATTTTTCATGCTCCAGCGCCACTCTCTCGTTTCTGTTGTAATCTCTCCTGCCGCGTTCCACTAATCCAGTTTCTAGCACTCTAAACCGCAACGCTTTCCAAGGAAATTCGGTCACGATGCTTGCCAATGTCACTGAAATTCCAACAAGCTTAGCATGCGTTCCACTCTCCTGGAGACTTCAAGTTCGTGTCCATACCTTTCAAGTGAGTTTCATGTTCAAGACTTCTAAAACAGCAGATGTATCCCTTGATTTCATATTTTTTTCTCGTACTAGCGGTTTGTAACGCCTGCTATTAGTAGACATGTGTAAACAAGAAACTCAGCCTTTACTGCATGCCATGCACTTACATGTCAATGTCATCGACATTAATAACTCCGTGAAGTGGACAGCTGTGAAAGTGTCAGTGGCCACCTAGGTTCCGTAGACCTAATCCATCAATCATTGCTTGCTTTTCTTGAGTAGTGAACGCCCTCCTAATTTTCTTGTGAATATTTCTTTTCTCTTCGTTCAATGCGTGAACATTTTAGGGTCCCGACTTACAACATCTTCCCGTCACTATGCGCAGAAGACGTACACAAGCCTTCCCGACAGCTTCCGAATTGCAATACGGGCTCCTCCAGACTATCTTACGACAATTTCTTCCGAAGAAACCAAACTCTCTGTAAGTACTTCCCGAAACTGCACACCCTCTACAGTAGACAATGAATTCTTGAAGGTTCACTGGGGTTTACGTTTTAGGGTAATGTCATGAACTGTGCAATCTAGGGTTTACTGGGCCCACGACCTCAGATTATGCTAGTCAATGACTGCATTGGGAAGCCATTCTGTGAGTCCAAGAAAGGTGCACTACGTTCTCTGAAATGGAGATAGCGCCGAGCACTTAGGCATTCTCTTGTCCTCAAAATTTGCGAGTGGACACACTTTCGGTAACCTGCACACTGGAGCGCAGAAAGATAGGTTAATAAGAAACATTTGTTCATTGTCAACGGTATTTTCGAGCACCTTGCTTGGAAGATTTGAGTCCAAGTTTGTTCTGTGTAGAAAATGCAGGAACACTTATGCGTGGAGGGAAGAACATGACCTAAAGAAGGGGCACAATACGTTCCAAATTGGAGGCCAGCATCTCACAGGTAATTGTCCATCTTCCTCAGTATTGGACTTGCGTGCTCATTACCTTCGTCTTCAATTTCTGCCACACAAAAATAAACGAAGAGCAACCTCTGTCATGAATACCAATCAATTGTGACTCATTGCACAAGTTCATGCACGAATCACTGTGCACTCTAGGGAGATTCACGTAGTATTATGCAGGAGGACATAATACTGCCCGACCACTTTTACAGTGAAGTTTAGAATGCTGCTGCAAGGTTTTTTAGATACTTGTCATTCCAGCGTCAATTACCGCTGAATTTCGAATTCCTTAGGAGAAAGCATGAAAAACTCTACCCACATACTAACGTTCAAGGTGTGTGCAGGAGCAAGCCTACATATTGCTCTCCTCAGCCAGGTCAGTGCAGCAGTACATCCCACTATAGCAGCAGAACCTGTACAATCATTCCATGCACTCATGAATGGGTTTCTGAACTCATCACAGGACTCATATTACTTCGAAAACTAAAGTGCGATAGGCACTAAGGAAGGAAACGTCAATATAGGTATTACTCATTCCCCACAAGTGTTTCTGCTGTGATCCAGTAACACAGAAGATGGACGATTACATGTAACTTCATAAAATAATACGGGAAAGACCTCAGACTGACCGAAGTGTTTAGCGCCACTGCATAGTGGTGTTGCAGCTGTAGATTCTTCAGAACCCTCTGTCTTCTGATTTCGTATTCATTGCTTCTTTATTGACAGTGTTCTCATGACTTGATTTGTGAAGAAGCACACTTCCCTGGATTCAATCATATATAGATTCATAGACAGTGAAAGAGGACGTCGAACATCACGAGTGCAGACCATCTCTCTCCGACTTCGACGTACTTGTCTGGTCAGAACTTCTGAAGGTGAACTACTGCTTGTGATTCAAATTCTACGTTTCCTTCTATGTACGCTTCGATAGAGGTCAGTCATTTTATTTTCCAAAAGAGTGGACGGTAGCTGTGATGGTTGTCAGCGTCATAGGGGTTCACATTTCGCTTCCTGTAGTTGAATCCCAGAATTTCTTAGGAGTACTACGTGTTGGTTGTCCTTCACCCCAAGAACCCGGTACAACTCATGTTCCCAAAGAATTCGTGAAAAATATTTAGCGAATGCAAATCACACCACGCTTCTGAAAAGGAAATAACTTTTTCAGTACGTAGGTTTGCCGAAGCATGAGAGAAGACCGGCTTGGACAGGCTTACCACATTGAGCGGGCAGTGGCAGCTTGCCAAGGCATCGCCAGATATCCCTGTGGATGCGAAAGATGCCACGGATTCAAGACCCAAGCATCTCAAGTGGTGCAAAGTCATCACAGGAAATACCGCAGGGATCGGAATTTGCCAGAGCCTCTTCTGGTAAGGTCCACAGAGAATGTTACAGCTTCTCTCACATCTCTTATTCGTTGTTTGTCATTTGGTACTTCTATTACGTAACGTCAACTGAACTGAACTACTAATACTGTTCTTCCTTCATTGTTACTAATTAAAAAATTTCTAAATCACGGGTGCTGCCCTCTAATACAGTAACGGACGTTGCATGTCAAGAAATGGTAATGTTTTTAGAGCAGTACTGTAGTGAACAAGGTCAGTGCCAACGTCCTCATCTCATGCAGTTTTCCTATTTCTTAGTAGGGGAATGAACGGCAGTGTGCGCAACCTGCCCAGGACCAACCTCTTGGAGAAGAAGACATGAGTGACGTAGATGAATTCGTGGACATTGAAGATTTCGAGAATGTTGCCCCTGCCGCTACTAACACGGAGGTGATCTCGAAGACATGGCACGAGATTATTTCGCTCATGTGGACGAAATTCATCAACAGTTTTCAGACCAAGATGACGCTATCCTAGATTTCGAAGACACAGCACCCGAAGAAGACGAATCAGAAGACAACAGTATTTTGGAGGAATTGTTGAGGCAATCAGCAGAGCCTCTGTTTGATGGGTCCACTACAAGCAGGTTACAATTCAGCATAATTTTGATGTCTTTGTGTACTCTTTTCTCCGTCTCTCATCACTATCTTGATGAGATACTTACATTCCTCAAGTATGATGTGCTTCCTTCTAACAACAACTGTCCCAAGAACTCATATGAGATGAAGAGTCTCTTGATGAAGCTAGGCCTCTCGCATGAAAGCATCCACTGCTGTGATTGCGGGAAGACATTGTATTGGCAAGAGAGTGCAGAATTAGATCAATCCCCACATTGCGAGAAGTCTAGATACATAGATGGTTCACAGACTGTTCCCGTACGAGTCCTCAGGTACTTCTCCATAATCAAGAGGTTGCGAAGAATGTTTCGATGTCCGTCTCTAGCGAAGCATTTGAGATGGCACTCAACCAATCATTCAGAGGATGGGAAAATGAGGTCAGTGGTGGACGGCGAGCAATGGCATTTCATAGACGAGCGTTATCCAGACTTTAGTAGAGAAGTGAGGAATATTCGGCTTGGACTGGCACTCGATGGAGTAAACCCTCATAGTCTATAGTCTACAAAACATTCTGTCTGGCCTGTGATGATGGTACTATATAATTTACCCCCTTACCTAGTGACCAAACGTTTTTTTATTTTCCTGACTATGATAATTCCCGAACCGAACTCTCTAACAAAAAATAGTATCGATGTGTACTTGCAGCCTTTGGTGGAGGAGTTGCAAAAGCTGTGGAAGGGGGTTCCAGCAGTGGATATGTCAAATCCACCTGGTACTTGGCAGAAGTTTAAGTTGCGTGCAATTTTAATGTGGACTATCAACGATTTCCTTGCTTACACTTTAATTTCAGGACAAGTTGGTAAAGGATATGCCGGTTGTCCAGTCTGTGGAAAATGCACTTCTGCAGAGTATTCAAGTGCAGCAGACAAGACTGTTTTCTTAGGAAATCGCAGGTCGTTGCAGCACGACCATAGGTGGAGGGACGCCCGTGCAACATTCGATGGCAGACCGAATCATGAACCCGCACCTGCACGTCAAGATGGTCTCACTATTGTTCAGCGTGGTGGATGGAGGGAGTCGTATTTGTAGTGTAGTGGCTGTCCAAATGCGAAAGACGATCCAGTGAAGAAAACGGGCGTGAAAAGAATTAGTATTCTTTTTCAGTTACCGTATTGGCAGGTGACATCCTTCTCTCCCCTTCAATTTTTTTTTTCTACAACGTGCTTTTGAACGTCGTTGAGAGAGCATGTGTTGGACAGTTTTGTTCTCATGGATTCTTGACGAATTCGTCGTCCTAGAATATTTAGTGCAAGAGGAAGGCAGTTGACATCCTTCATAAGTCAGAAGAACAGAAAACCGCATGCAAGAAGTCAATCATGGCATGCTTACACTTCAATTCATTTATTTGTTCCTTAATTAAAAGACTGAGTCCAACAATTTAAATAAGAAATGCAGGGGTTTGTCGTCTGCGTTTCCAACAAATTCTGTCGGGCATTGATTTTATCTCTCGGCAATCAAGTGCAGTATAATGTTGTCATGTCGAAATGCAGGTGCTGTGGCATGTGTGTATCGTGGGTTACTGAATTAGGGCCTCTTCACTAATATGCATATTTAATTATTGAAAAAGTTCTGTACTGGAAATGAATGGATGGTACCATGCCGTTCTGTTCTCTTTAGGAAGTTGTGACTTGAGGTGGAAGTTGAGAAGCAGGAAATTAAATGTTTGTGTATGAGTCCATGAATTTCAGGTGTAGAAGCTAATGTCTCTAATTTGTGCAGGATCTTCCAATCCGTCACACGTTGGACCCGATGCATTGTGAGAAGAATGTATGCAACATATTGTTGCGTACTTTACTAGGGGAGACAGATGGTCCAAAATCACGGGAGGACTTGCGCGCTCGTGGCATACGTCCCCATTTGCACTTAATAGCAAACGCGGATGGCCGGACTTTTTTTATGCCAGACGCTCCTTACGTTTTGAGCCGAGAAGACCGTCAGACCTTTCTCAGTACAATGAAGAACCTGAAGTTTCCAACTAACTACGTGGGTGCCTTGAGCAGTAGGATTCAGGAAGGCAAGCTAAGGGGAATGAAGACACATGATTTCCACATTCTGCTTCAACAGGTTCTGCCGCTTTGTCTAAGGAACATTTCTGATGACAAAGTAGTGGGAGCTATTATGCGAGTGAGTAGATTGTTCAGGAAATTATTTGCTAAAGTAGTGGACAAGCAGCAGAAGCAACAAATGCTGGACGACGTAGCTGAAACAATGTGTACCTTGGAAAAAGAATTTCCTCCATCCATATTCGTTATCATGATGCACCTTCCTATACATTTGGTAGAAGAACTTTTTATTTGCGGTCCGGTGCATACCCGTTCAATGTACCCGTTCGAGCGGTTCATGAAAGTTCTGAAAGGCTTTGTAAAGAACAAAGCCAAGCCAGAGGGAAGCATGGCGTTTGGGTACATGAGAGAAGAATCTATAGGATTCTTGAATGAGTACCTATCTGAATACAATGCGAGAAGAAAACGTGCATGGGACGATGAGGAGGAGCCGACAATGTACGATGAAATTCTGGAAGGGGTGAAGCATGACCGTCTCATGACTCCAGAGTTCCAGAAGCTCATCCACGGTTTCGTATTGGACAATACGCTGCACATGGAGCCTTACAGGAGGTAAACAACTTGAATGCCTCCTTGTGAGTGCTCCTAACCCTACCCTCGAGCTAAGAGTTTTTCACACGGGTCCTGTGTCTAATTGAGTTTTCTTTCTAATTGGGTGAAAAAGAAAGCCTTCCAAGCAATGAACTCTTTTAGTCACGTCTTTTAAGTGTTTCTAATCTAATTTTGTGGTTATGATTCAATCTTTTTTAGTCTAAAATTCAACCAAGTAACCCTACTCTATTTTCTAGCTTTGTCTAAATCTAATTCCAAACGTTTGGTAAAAAGAAACTTAATAGTAAAACAATGAGAATGAAAATCAAATGTGAGCGGTTTACCTCCTCTGCGTAAATCTCCATGGTCCCGTCGTCAAACATCATCATGTGTAAATATTTCCCTACGACCTCGCCATCGAAATCATCCCGTCTCTCCATCTAATCCATAGTAATTTCCCACAACTGTTGGTAAATTTTCTCCTAATTAAAAGAAACCACTGAAAGTTACGTAGGTTCGAGTTAATTGCACGTTCTCTCTTCAATTCCGAATTTATTGGTAATTGGAAAATGTCACAATATTTTGAATCTACTAAATAGCTCGAATGATCAATGAAAACCCTATCTAATCGTTAGTATTATTGTTATTTGATTAATTGAATTAGCAAATTAATTGATTAGCAACTTAATTGATTTACGAAATTAAATTTCACCTGATTTTGAAGTAATGAGTTGTTCTTTTGTTTTCTTTCTTTGGGCTTATTGGAATTAAAATATTATCACCAAACCTAATTAATTCAATTTCTTGGTAATTCCCCACGAAATTGGTTGTCAATTAGTTGGCTTTTTAGAATTAATTTAAATAAAGAATTGCAACCAAATCTTTTATAATCCAATTAATTTTAATTTCTTTTAAATTCCTAAAGAAATTGGTTGTCAATTTGTCCTTTTTAATTTGGCTTATTAGGATTAATTTGAATAAAGAATTGTAACCAAATCTTTTATAATCCAATTAATTTTAATTTTCTTAAAATTTCTAAAGAAATTGGTTGTCAATTTGTTGTTTTCCTTTTGGCTTATTAGGCCTAATAAAACAAAACTAACAAAATCCAAACCTTCTAAGAATCTAATAGCCAAAGAATGTAGAACATTCCAAAAGACCGAGAACAATTTCAATAGTGTTATTCCAAATAAATGGATTTTTTATTCCCAAAGGTCAACCCCCAAGAATAAAGAATCCCACTCTATAGTGTTATTCCAAAGAAATTAGTTTTTTAATCTAATTTGTCACGGTCAGGAATCTCACAACCTTAATCTCCCACCTAGTTCTCTCTCTTTCTCATTCTTGTTGTGCAAGAGTTGTTGCAATTTTGAAAGTTAGAGGATGGCTATGGCGGTTGAGTTGTCAATGATGGAAGACCCTCTTTAGATGTTGCAAATTTTGAGTTTTTTGATGGAAAATTAAAAGGAGAAGTTGGAAATTTCCCTTCTAATTCTTGTTAATTTGGTCAAAAATTTCAATGCTTGCAATGTCAAAAGATATTTTGTAATAGTTGAACTTACTAGTAAAGTGTGAGTTGTGTTTTTTCTTTTTGAGTTCTAGTCTTAGTTTGTGACTTGAACTCCTAGACTCCAAAATTGAGCTCCTGGACTCCCAACCGAGCTCCTGGACTCCCCAGCCGGACTGCCGCTTCTCCCCAGGCTCCCGCTCCCCTCCACGGCTCCCTCTCCCCTCCACGTGGCGGCCGGAGGTTGATCGGACCCCCCGCCCCAGCCCCACCAGCTCCCGCCACGTGGCGGCCGGTGGTTGGTTGGTGGGGGGGTCGTGTATTGGCTCCTGCCGCTCCTTGGCTGGGCTGGCTTCTTGGGCTGGACTGGCTTCTTCGGGCTGGACTGGCTTCTAAAATTCACTTTTTTTTGGGATTTTAAACTAATTTTTGGATAACTAAAACTAACTAATCTCTCAATTTTCTTGGGATTCTAGACTAGACTAACTTCCTAACATAATCAATTGAACTCTCTAGGAGTTTTTGGGCTAAACCAAACACGAGGAGGGTTTTGACACACCACTCAATGACTCAACATTTTGGTAATCCCACAACGTGTCGCTCTAATAGAACAAGAGGAGTGATTAAGGTTTCCACTGGAAATGCTAATAAAGGGTTTGTGAGTGAGATATCAAGTCTTCCCTTATTCTTAGCATATAACCAACCTTGTACTATTTTTTCAACTTCAATTGGTTAATTGAAATTACTTTTTCATAGGTTGTCAAATTTCTTGTAAAAGGTTCGAAGCTTCGCCGTTTAAGGAAGTTCCAATAATATTTTGAGTACTTTAATCGCAAAAGGAGGTGCACATGACAGTGCTTAACCGAACTTTCACTTTAAGTTCTCAAAATTTCCAGTATTTCAAGGTTTTGCAATCAAAGGAGGTACACATGACAGTGTTTAAACCAAACTTTAATGCTTCACACTTGAAATTTCCACTTCAATTAGCCAACAAAAGATTGAAGATTATCCTCAAATACAAACTAAAAGTCACTTGAAGGGGCCCTAAGCCTTCAAATTTCAACAAAATACATAAAAACTTGGCCAAGTCGTTGGTCCAAGTAGTGCTCCAGCCACGCCGGTAGCACTTAAGTGAAATAACAAAGTGTCGGTGCGAGAAATAAAGGTACTGGCAACCTCGAGGGGGGCCCTTATATACCCATGGTCGGGCCCCTCTCGGTAATTGCCGGTGAAAACACTTTGTTACTTCCTACCCTAAACTACCCTAATGTAATTCCAAAATATTAGTTGTTTAATGGTGGAAATTTCTAAAAACATCCCCATTTTGTCAAAGAAATCTTGGCCAAATCAAATCCAAGATCTTAACCCAAAATATTTTGGAATTAACCCTAATCTACCTAGATATTTTGCAAATTAATCCAAAGTCATTCCGAAAATTGTCTTTCTTTAGCCCAAAGATGGCTTTTTACGCAAGAAAGAGATCTTGACCAAATCCAATCTTTGATTTTCCAAGAGATATTTCCAAAATCACTTCTAATTAACTGCAATTAACGATTAAAAAGTCAAACTAAGAGTTGACCCTCTCTATCTTTTAGGGAACAACTCGAAACGGAAAACCGTCTGCGCCATTGTCTTCAGAAGACCCCAATTAGCCTAAGGGACCCCTTACCCCTCACTCCTAGGCCATTTGCGCGCCCAAATTGGAATTACGGTAACTCCAATTAAAAGTCAAAAATCTAACTTTTAGAATTTGCGTAATTTGATGAATCTGTCAAGCCAGGGTTGTTAGGAATGTCTGTGAGAGTAAGGAATGACTCCTTATTTGCGACAATCGGACATCATTCGCTCTTGATACGCCGGTCAACCCGCCACCAACTTGTAACTTCCAGTGAATTTCGATATCGATGCCGGTTTTGGTATTTGGGAATGTCGGAATGTCTTCAAACTTGACCGGGCGCTTATTAAGCATACAAAAACCTATCCTAATTTTTAGTGAGATTTTACCACATCATATGTAATTTCTATGATTTTACGAACATTTCTATGTGCGGTTGACTTCCCATGGAGTCAACATGGAATTTCGGAAAAATCCGAAATAAATTGGGTAACATCTAGGGCACTCCTAGATTCTTGGTGTAAGTTCCACGCAACCTTGCACCTTTCTAATTTTAGCAATTTGGAATTACTTTGCCCAATTGGACAATTTAATTCCCGATGCCCGGGGATCTTGGACAATTGTTTGATTCTCGTTCGCTCCTGGCATGTTCCTACCCTTGGAACACCTCTCTGTAGTCTTCAATCTCCAATCCTCCATCTTTTGTCTCGTCAAATTCGAATTCTCCAAATCCATTGTAGCGGTTTTCCTTTAAATTCAATTTATTCCAAAATTGAACTTAAGCCCTGGTAACTCTCCTACGCTCGTAGTAGACTCTTCTAGCTTAGTCAGTATGTCTTATGCATCCTTAAAAGGTTGACTTTGCACAGACATTCACTAGGACTGACTAACTCTCTATTCCTTATTTCTCTCGGAATTACTAATTCTTCACATATACTTACTTTGGAGACTTAGAATGATTCCAATTTCTAGTATTAGGAATTTTCCACCATCTAAGTTGGTTTTCCGCCATTTTGGCATAGATTGACACCAAAACTCCCTTAACACTCTTTTTATGTCTTTTTCTTGAATATTTTGACTAATTTTCGCCATTTAATCGCGAAAAATGGATCCAGAGTCCTGAGTGCCATCTCGAAGGCTCACACTCCTCACCTACGTATTTTATACTGAATTTCCATAGTCGTACTCGTGTTGAAATGTTGATATAGTCAAAGATGCTTCTTGTCACAATATCGAGCATGCATAAAGTATAGGCACTGTGAAGTGCAGTGTCCATGGAGTATAGTTGTCTGTCAGGTAGTCAGTGTCCTATATTCGTAGTTCCTTGTAATATGAATCTGAACGGAATGTAGGTGATATGCGACAGTCATTGTACGTCAATTCTTTAAGTGTGGTGTGTCGGCACTTGGCAGCTCCAGAAGTAGGTACTTTTATGTGTATCATGTGCATATTTATTTCATAAGGGTCGTATGTAATTTATGGATGTAAGAGTGAATAGACGTGTCTGAGGAAGGTACTTATTGAAGTAAGCAAAAGTGGGGTTAATAGGGAAGATTGTAGTTGTACTTGCGTTATGCGTTCTTCATGATATGGATTCTGAAAAAGAATAGTGGGTTCGATCAAAATGTGGTCCTCTGTGGTACAAAGGAAGGCTTGGAATGTTCCTGTAATTTTTCATGCTCCAGTGCATGAATTGCGGCAAGTGTTTCATGATGTGACAGTCTGGAGTGTGTTCTGCTTTTAAGGATACACGAAAGTCTACCGGACAGACGTGGAGCTGACCTTATTCAAAAAATAATCTAATGCAGGAGATATGCAGACAGTATGAATGAGAGGCAGACAACGAGATCTGAATATCGTCGACAACATCGTAGAGGCCGTCGAAGTCGATTCGCTTACCCAGAGGAATTAAGAGAATTACCAAGCTTTACCGATTGGGTTCTAGAGGAAGTGAGGAGGGAGCGTCAGGAAGGAGTGGACGTGAGTTCTGAGGTTCTGGACATTGCAAGAGGACCGTTGCCTGTAGCTGCAGCTTACAGAGGAATGTATGCGTATGGAAATCATCTCCGAGTTATTAGCTCAGAGGGGGCTCTTAGAACCACAGATAGTGGAGTGGCAGCAACCTTTAAGCAGGTATGCAGAAACGGCATTCGCGATCCCAATCAGGTCAGTGCAGATGTAGAATACGTGGGGCACATCGAGGAGATTCTGGAATTGAACTACAGAAGACATTGTCTAGTTGTTTTAGTCTGTGATTTTGTCAAAGCCAACTATACGGGTCAAAATGCGACGATAAAAAAAGATAAATGGGGCTTCACTTTAGCAAATTATAGAAGGAGGTATGGCAACATATGTCACGACAGTTTTGCATTCCCTGTCCATTGTGAGCAAGTCTATTACTGCGAGGCTACTGAGACTCCTGGATGGCGTGTAGTTCTAAGGAAGGAGGTTAGGGGAAGGCGAGTGGTGCCCAATGATAGGGAAGAGTCGGAAGCAGAATTGTTTCAAATGGGAGATGATGCAGATTTTGATGGATTGAGACCTGAGAGGGAAGTTGGTGAGGGGCCAGTTCCTGCCCCAGCAACAGGCCATAACGTGGTTTTAGAACCCGTTCGAAGAGTAAGGAGGAACTCAGGTCGCGGTGTAGGAAGAGGAAACGGTCGACGTCCCAGCCAACGACCGAACGGAGCAGCCAGACGTGGGAGGGGAATCCAGAGAGGGAGACCTGCTAATCAGGAAGACGAGGAAATGTCTTCTGAAGGCGTGGGTGATCGACAGGAAGAGGAGATGATGTACAGGAATAACTTAGGAGGTGAGCGTGGAGGTCGTGGTCGAATGAGAGAAGCAGATGTAAACGATCAATCGAGAAGAGTTCGTGGTAGAGTGCGTTTGGATGATCATGCTGACCATGATCCGGAAATGTCAGAAGACGATGGCGGAAGTCAATCGACGTCTTCGTCCACTTCTATTTTGTCTACCAGTTCGGATGGCAGCGACGACAGTGAGGCAAGATTTTTGCAATGTCGGTCATTTTTTTAGGGTGTTTTGAAATATATGACGTTGTTGATAATCGACTTCAGTTTCCGTGGCTTAGTTTTGTACTTACTGAAGCTTGAAGGTGAGGTACGTGTAGTTTCTTCTTTTAATTTCACCTGAAATGAAGAAGACAGAAGAAAAAGTGTAAGGCATCGTGTAAAAGTCCAAAGGAAGTGATCTTACAGAATCTACAATTAGGCCGCTCGAGGAATTTTTTGAAGAGTAAGGGAACGTGGGGGATACGGTGGAGGAAAGAATTTGATGTGGTTCTTTGATCTACAGGGTACTCGTGGAGACTGAAGTTGTAGGAGTGGAGATGAAAATGGCAGCCGACTTCTGTAGATATACCGGGTGAGCAATCAAAAAAGATTTCGGGAGGATTTGTTTTACGTTTGTGGTTCTCAGAGACGTTGTGAACTGATTATTCCTTTGAGGTTGGGCCATACCTTTTTTTGAAATTAAACGCACATGTTTTGTATATGCCTCTTCAATCCGGTGTGTTAGCAAGGAAGCAGAGGTCCTAGTGACATTGCAGGAAACGGAAGCCACAATACATGAGCGGGTGTCGGAGAGGGCGGGAAGTCTGTGGTTGTTGTCTTGATTGTCTTGTAGACTGTAGTCTATAACCTCGGAGGTAAGTCTGAGGCGATTGAGTACTACTTGGAGGCATGCTGATTGAGCATGTAAAGAATGAAGGTAGAGAACTTCCTGAATGAGTATTAGTAGGCAAGTAATGTAAAATAGGTGGACGGCAAGGCTGTGGCCGTGCCCGATTTTCCGTAGGGAATGGTTGCTTGAATCCATGTGAATGCGTTCATCTTGTAAAGAAGAAGTTTCACTCTAGAGTTATTGAGGAGCATGAATCGGGCAATCAACATGGAAGGAAGCTTATAACTCTTCTCTCTTGTTTATAATAGGGCGGAGAACTGAAAGTGTGGGGGTTTGTTGTTGGAGGAACATGCAGAATGCGGCCTCCAGTGTATGTGGAGGTGAATGGCAGAGCACAATTCCAGAGTTCTTACGGCCTTGTTGTTTTTTATTTTGTTGGCAGGTCTCCTGCTTGAGAAGGCGTAAATGATGAGAAACTGTAATTGAAATAGAGTAACCTATGACGGAGTATTGTCTATGTTTAGCGAAGAGAATAGGGATACGGGGTTCGATGAACCGAAATTGTTCAGAATCATTGGACTGTGGGTTCTCCCAATTCTGTTGAATTGGCCGGTGGACTTGACTGCAGGAGGTAATACTGCGGCCAGGTATGTGACCTACAGTTTAATCGTAGGACGAAGAACCCGTTTAGTTTCACCGCATGACTTGGTCTATATGTGGCAGATTATATCAAGTCATCATGAATGCTGTGAATTAGGGAGGATTTCAGTTTGTTTTGGAGGTCTACGAAAGAATTTTGCACGGTGGGCGTACAAGTAATGGTGGACTATGGAGAGCATGAAGGTAATTTTATTCCCCGTCTGAAGTAACTGTCACGCTTCGTAATACTGTTTGCAGGGAGATGGTAAAGTGTCACCGCCACTGCTGCCTTGAGTGTCAATATAGTGGTGACAGCACCTGTAGCAGCCATGTGGAAATAGAGTGTGGCAGTGCAAGAATTGAAGGTGAATGGAATTTGGTTAGAGGAGGTAAGCACTTTTCTCCTTTTGAAGTGAAGACAGTGATGTGGGAATGGGAGCAAGGGGTTGCATATTTGGAGGGGATGAGTCATTTCAAGCCGGGATAGGTGTTAGCTGACCTTGTTGTGGTCGGGAAGTAGGGATTTCCAAGTCGTTCCTCTTATGTTTAGTTCTGCATTGCTGTTACGGATGGCTGACCTCAAATCATGCATGGAACGTGTGATGAAATGATGTATGAGCCGCTCTGTGGACAGTTGTTCTCATGTCCTAGATTCGAAGAGTATAAAGTCCAATGTAGGAAATCCAAAGCCTCTGTAGTGAAAGTGGTGAATAATGGATCTGAGAGTGTTTGCTGTAGCGGTCACCGTCCTTGAAGTTAAGAAATGAATGAGAAGGTGGGAAAAGTATGTAGAATTCTGGGAATTTGTAGTGTTAGTCTAGTAATTATCGAAGTGGAAATGACTGTAAATCATTCATGTATGCAATTGAAATGAAATTGTGGAACGAAGGGAAGTGGTGAAGAGAGAATTGTCAGTACTGTCATGTGTTAGTGTAATGTGTGTTGATCATGTATGTGGGGTTCAGAGTGTAGAGAGAGTAGCGGGCCAGTGGAGGCCGAAGCCATAGCTTGAGTGCTCAGGTGTTTATAGTTTGTCGTTGAACAATGATTGAGTTTTGGGTCATACGTTTTCCAAATGAACTCATGAATTTTTGAATGTGGCATAGAAGATGGCAAGAATGTTGAAGGGGGAGGTGCCGAAAGTGAATTGGCCAAAACGGCAAGGGAATACCGTAAGTTGTTTTGTGTTGTTATGAATAGCAGTGTTCCTTGGCGGAGTCAGTGGATGCAGTTGAAGGAAATCGGAAGTCCATACAAGCGTGGAAGTAGCTTTGCTGTGAGTATGAGGGGCACTACTCCCTGAATTGATTGCTGAAAGATTAGTCGTGGTATACAGGAGACTCTTCCGAACAATAGTCCATTTTTCCTTAAGTAACTGAATGGTAATCTGATTATAGTGAAGTCATATCTGAAAATCATATGGCAGGAGTGCAGCACATAGAGAATGACGGCGTCAGCTTTTTATTTCATAACCTCGGTGGGGCGTTCACAAATTATTTTGTCCTGCGCAGTACACTTCAGAGGTCTGTGGTATTTCGTGAGAGCGGAGGGCGTGGATGCAGGTGACTGAACCTATAGACGGAGTAATTTAATTCTGAACTTGAAAGGGGAAAGGCATCTTTTGCTGCCCTGAAATTCCAGAATGGAATTCCACATTCTAAGGAAGAGGGCATGAATTAGTGGGTCCAGAGTAGAGGACAATGAAGGTGCAGATGATCGTTTGGAAGGGAGTCCGCTGTGTATGTGAGAAGTCGAAGACAATTGGCGAAGAAAGAACGCTATGAATTGGAGATGCCACAAGCCAGGTTCACATTAAGGAGAAAGTGAAGGTACTTTTCATTGCACAGTCGAAATGATAGAGTGTGGAGTTTCATCTCTGCCTACAGTGTATGAGGACTGAGGATAGAGGAGGACTTTGGAGAGAAGTTCATGGAGCACGTTGTTCTTCATTGATTTATAATCCTTCATTCCATGTCAGCAGTGTAGGAGTTCATTCTTTCTCTTGTCATGTGTTGCAGTGTTTGAAAGCATATTCGGTGGACGATGTAGGATTCAGTGTTGTGGAAAAAAGCGCACTGTTTTCTGTGTAGGTGACATTCCATGCCCGAGGAAGCGAAATCCCAGAATTCCATTGCTAGGTATGTTGAGATTGAAGAGAGGGTTATCGTGTGCCCAACAACTTTCTGAGACGGAGAAAATGATGACGTCAAGTAATGATGGAAGCTGTGGCCTTGGAACAGGGAATTGGGATTTCTTCATTGACAGTCATGAGGTCGAAAGTATATAAGTGGAAGTGGGGTGAACAATTCAGGAACTTTTGTTTTCATGAATTAGTATGAGCAGAAGTAGAGTGAAGGATATGTTCAGCGTTCCTGTTCTATTAGGCATATGCAGAATTTTTTTTTTGGACTGTGAAAAGGAAGAATATGAATAAAAATCGCATTATGTACGTGGACTGTACAGTGTGTGCTTCAAGTGCATGAGCGGGAGAAGCGAGCAATACTCGTTTCACTTGACAGGGAATGTAATTTGCATTTTCTTAGTCGAAAATTTCCAGTCTGCTTTAGTTCTGTCAGTGTTTCAATGACTTTGTCGAAACCCTTGAAATGATCTCCGCAGAAGTGATGCTGCCAGCAATGTGCTCTACATGTTCTCTTTCCTACTTTGAAGCACATAGTCTGGTTTATCTTTCAAAAACCAGAGGATCCAGGATCCTCAAAATCACCAGGAAGTATGTTGTTTTATTATGTACTGAATCAACGAATTATAGGTTTCGTCATTGTGGGGAAGATTACACTCTCTAAAATTTCATTCGCAGGTGGTTCCCATACTCCAAGGGTGACTGGGACTAACTTGACCATACATTAAAAATATATTTGACAAGGACTTGACAGAAAATCAATGTCAAATTGACAACTTGACAAGAATTGGTCACATGCATGTGGCTCTTGTCATTCAAGATAATTATCTGTCAAACTTTTGTCATCTTGGACCCCTTTTCCTCGTAGTGAATCGGTTGCTTAACTGGGTTGGTATAGAGTTTTGGTATTTTAGTTCTACTATAACACCCTATTACAATGGACTAAAATGAGACTAAAAAAAATTAGAATGACAAAGTTGTATTTTTGGGTTTTCAAGAGGTTAATTAGTAATCCTAATTCAAATGAGTTTGTCTAAACGAGGTGAATCCCGAAATCTTTAAAATAAAGAGGTTCTATGGGTTCTATAGGAAACAAGGAAATGACAACTTGTCTTTGATTTTGTAAGCTTTTCAAGCCTCTCAACCCTTTTCCTTAGTGGTCCACTGGTCCACACTAATAACTTCAACTTTTCTTTAGTTCAAATCATGGGTTCAAATTATGTCTCCCCACTTTTAGCTTTGTAGTTATTGGTTTATGGATTTTCCAAATAAGTTGAAGTAGAAAGGGCTATAGCTTTGCCGTTTTGAGAGTATCAATTAGTATTTTAAGAATTTTACTTGCAAAAGGAGGTACATATGACAGTGTTTAACTGAACTTTCACTCTAAATTCTCAAAATTTCTTAGTATTTCAAGATTTTGCAACCAAAAGACGTACATATGACAGTGTTTAAACCGAACTTTGGTACTCAATGATTGAAATTTCACAAAATAGTAGCCAACAAGAAGGTGAGGCTTAGCCTCTCACACGAAGGTAGAAAATATGAATGAATTGAAGCGGCCCTAAGCTTTCAAAGTTCAACAACAAAACACAAAATAAGACTTGGCCAAGATCTTTGGTCCAAGTAGTGCTCTGACCACATCAATATAGTACAAAATAAGAGTAGAAGAACAAATTGTCGGTACACGGAAAAAAAGGTATTGGCAACCTCTAGGGGGGCCCTTATATACCTGTGGCCGGGCCCTCCTTGATAAGTTGCCAATTAAAACACTTTGTTACTTTTTCCCTAAACTACCCTAATGTAATTTCAAAATAATACTTGTTTAATGATGAAAAACTCTAGAACCTCCCCCATTTAGCTAATGAAATCTTGGCCAAATCAAATCCAAGATCTTAATCCAAGATCTTAACCCAAAGATATTTTGAAATTAACCCTAATCTACCTAGATATTTTGTAAATTAACCAAAAGTCATTTTGAAAATTGTCTTTTTTTAGCCCGAAAATGGCTTTTTATGCAAGAAAGAGATCTTGACCAAATCCAATCTTTGATTTTCCAAAAGATATTTCCAAAATCACTTTTAATTAACCACAAATCCACAATTAACGATTAATAAGTCAAACTAAGAGGTGACCCTCTCTATCTTTTAGGAAACAATCCGAAACGGAAATCCATCTGCGCCATTGTCTTTAGAAGACCCGAATTAGCCGAAGCCCCTTACCCCTCACTCCTAGGCCGTTTGTGAGCACAAATCGGAATTACAGTAACTCCAATTAAAAGTTTAAAATCTAACTTTTAGAATTTGCACTTTTTGATGAATTTACTAGGGGAGGACACTTCCCGTTTTTTAATAACCTACGTGCGGCGGAATATAGGGTACATTTAAATAATCTTAGGTAAAATTTACAAAAAAATTTACATATAAAATAGGGGACATTAAAAAAGCAAAGTGTTTTAAAAATAAAATAGGAATGATAATATGGCTGATTTTTCCGCTTTATGGTAAAATAGGGGCTCTTTTAATGTTGCCAAGTAATGATTACAAGTAATTGATAGCCCCCCTAAAAATACCCCACCACTGCACGTGGGTCCCCCAAATATACAAGAAGTGTCCTCCCCGGATGAATTTATCAGGCCAGGGTCATTAGAAATGTCTCTGACTACCAAGTGTCGTGCGCCACATGGACCTGCTGTCATCCGCCATGTGGACACGCCAAGAGCAACGTGGACTCGTCACTCACGCTCTACAGACTAGCTACTCACTTTGCCGCGGCTAGATACTCTCGCACCGTGGACACCATTCACTTCTAGCAGTGAGGCTAAGGTGCTCCAATTGCGCCATGCGTGTTGGGGACGCGATTGGTGTGCCGTAGACACCACTCACCTCCTTCATTGAGGCCCAGGCGCTCCAATCTTGCTCGCGCTCCAATCTCACCATACGTGCCGGAGACATTCGTGGGTTTCAGTTGCTTGAGAACTTGTAGGTGCTAGTTCCCCAAGAACGATACTTAATTGCCCACTAGCATCGCTCCCGTTGTTTAGCAATGAATGTTTTAGCATGAGACATCTTGAGTAGTATGAGGCTGCTCGGAAAACCAAGTCGGACCCGACAGGGATTTCCGAGTTGCCTTGTACTACCCAAGATGTCACAATTGAAGTTGAATACAGCGTCTTTGTACGTGAATTTGGGGTGAGATGAAATTTTCGTGAGATTTTTCTTAGTCTGTTCGGCTTTGCATTAACACTTCCTGGAGCTGCTGAGGAGCTCGTTATTTCCATCCTTAGATGATCCGGAAAACATTTTCACCTTGAATGTGTAATGTTGAAAAAAAATAGGAGTTTCGGAGGTACCACGAGGCACCTCACAAAAACCCGTTGGATCCGACTTTATTCCATGGGGTGCCTCGTGGTACCTCCGGAATTTTTTTTTTCCAAATCTTTCATCTTTGGTGTATACAGTTGTTTCAGTATTTGTTGACTTCAGTGACCTCCAGTGAAGTGGAGTTGCCGATTGGCATGAATCCTCTAAGAAATCTCTTTTCAAATAGATTTTTGACGGCAAGTTTTGATCTAAATCAATAGAAATTTTGATGTAGTTGGAGGCAAGCACTTGGGACTGATAGTGATGGAATTATGTTTGAAGACTGAGATTTGTCCTTGAAGATCTCAAATTCATTTCAAATGTTCTTCTTTGAACCTGTTCTTTCTATAAATGTTTGATTTCATTGAAACCATTAAGATTTACATCGATTTTGGGCAGTTTGAGGCTAAAATTGAAGCTCTTTCTAAAAAAAGATGGAAGTTTGGGGGTACTACGAGGTGCATCAGAAAACCAAATCGGATCCGACTCGGATTTTTGATGCACCTTGTAGTACCCCCAAACTTCCATCTCTTTTTATTATATTGCATACTTCTCCTAAATGAGCTAGATAATTATGTTGGACATTGATAGGATTACAACATTTTTATTTTGAACAAAGATAACTTTTGCAACGACCCCACACTGTTTCATTTTTTCACACTAATGTTGTATATCATTGAAGCAAAGTTTCAGTACATTCTAAGTTCTGTCATTCTTTAAATTTGGTTGTGATAGAAGTTCAATGAAAGGTTTGTTCATTGCAATATGTTTCTTGAAACATTATTGAACTTCTTTATTGGAATACTTATAGATCCTTACCTTTTTTGTCCTTCTTTCAGCCTATTGCTATAGCTACCAGTGTTGATGAGGAAAGTGAACAGTTGCAACAACAGGCATGGCAATTCATACCCTTCAAATTCTTTGAATTAGTATCTTCATTTCCCTCATGATTGACAAAAATGAATCAAGTGGAAATATATGTTGGGTCAAATCTTTGTATTTTATATTCATGAGTTAATGTGCATTTGTCACAAGCCCAAGTTTCAATTAGTTGAAAACATGACTTTGCCATTGACTATTGAGTTTTGTCATGAATTGTCCAGGGTGGCCGTGGAAGGGGCAAACGCCAAAAGGTTTCATCTACAGAGCAGCAAAGTCATATGGTGCAGAGTGTCCCCCCCTATGGAAATTGGTGGACCGTCTAAGACCCAGAAGTGGCTGATGCTGGGTGTTTCTTTCTTCCTTGACCAGGGCAATAAGGACCAGAATTTGGTGAGTTTCGATGACATCTTGGATGCAACTGAGCGAGCCATAGACGTATTTGAAACTAGTGTACTTAGTGGGACTAGGGGCAATGGCCCATGGTTTTCATCTTTCAATTTTGAAATGGACTACTCTTGTGACATGGAACCCTCAAACTCTAACAGTGTTGAGTTCTTCAATTTGTACACTAGGAAAAGTGTTGTGAACATGGATTTGTTTTAGTTTGACGAAATCATCATCTTGAGCTCAAATTTGATGAAGATGACAACGTCCAAATCACAAAGTAGATAGAGTTTTATTCTAAAAATCATCATACAACATATGAGGCTTTACCTTCATTAAGGCTCTTTTTTTTGTAACTGTACTTGACTACTTTTGTAAAAGTACAATTTTCCTATTGGCGTAAAGGATTTTCTTTAAAATGTAATATTACTTTCATAGAAATAATTTTTGTTTTATTTCGCAAAGAATATTGTACTTATTACACTTGATACTTTTCTCATGGATGGACATCTCACCTACGAAAACCATGGAAGAAGAGACTATTTTGGAAACGCCAGACTGTCAAAACACTAGATAGCTTGAGAATTGAACAAGGAGAAGGTGAAGAAGATCAAGGAGATGAAGAGATGGAAGTAGTCATTCAGGACCATGAGGAGGAGAAGATGATGACGAAAGAAGAACTCCACCTTATCCAAAAAGGAGATGTTGTGAACATTCTTGCATAACTACGGATGAAGCCTAAAGGCTTGTTTTGAATGTGGGTGAATGCAAGAAACACCTGTACTATTTGTTGCGTTTTACTACAATACTCATGACTTTTTCTGGAGTACTTTAAAATTAGAAAATGAATTTGAAAAAAATTTGAAAAATATGAACAATGTATAGACCTCTAAGATGAAGGTTTTCACCAAAGGAAATTGATAGAAAAATTCTCTAAGTAGGAGAATTTAAAAAGCACCAAACCTCAAGAAAATACATGCCTTCATGTTTTAATTTGGGAAAAATAGTAAAAATAAGTAAATACAAAAAATAAAAAGTGAAAATTTGCAAAAATTCTATAGAGATGGTCATTCACTAAAAAAACCACCAGAATAATATTTTATATGTTTCAAAATTCAAGCAAAAAGAATCTCACTTTGTAGACTTCCACACCACATAAAAATAACTTTTTTTCAAAATCCCTCAAGTGGAGAGATGTAAATATACTATAAGACCATTTCATCCAAATTTCATCTCAAAATCATTAAAAAAAAGTACTCCTTGGTACTAAAAACCTCCAAATTCTCATTTGTGACATTTAATCACTAGTATTATTTTAGTATTGAAATATTTTTGAAAATTATGAAAAAATTATGTAAGGTGTATAATAGACATGAGTACCTTCTCTAGAAATTTTGAGTCATTTCAAGCAAAAATGAAAAAGTTATGGCCAAAAAACAGATCAGCACTTAGCTTGTGACGGAAAATAGTACAAGTGTTTCTTGCATTCACCCATGTACATTCCATTGTATAGGCTTGTGGCAATGCCAATGGTAAGACCGGCTTTGGCTTCTAACATATCAAAGCTGGAGCAAGACTTTGCTGGCCGAGGCTATCGAGATGGAGCTGTAGTGTTCTATGTGTCAGCTACCAACGAAGAAAGAAACACTAAAGAGTTCACTGAAAAAGAGATGAACAGCTGGGACCCCATCTGGAAGGAGAAGAACAAAATCTTCCATCAGAAGCTCAAGGCAAGTCCATAACTCAAGTTCTAGAAGAACTTAAAGTTCTTCATCTACGAGGAGAACCACCGACGTGTTGCATGGATGAATTTCATTTTGAAGCATTGCAGGGGGCACTGCAATGTGGACTCCATCATCTTTGATACGAAAGGGCAAAACAAGGTTGTCATGCAGATTATGCATGACATTAATAAGTAAGTGTTATATATTATCTTGTTTGTATTTTCAAAGACCTTATTTCTTTAAATTCTGTATTTTTTTTAAGATTTTCAAGATCTTGTTCTAATACAAACTTTGATTGGCTTCTAGGTTAGTAGAAGATTCTCACGTGAAGACAAACTTGGTACACACCTTGTACCAAGTTCAGAAGTATGGAATGTTGCCCATCAACAAGTTTGCAGCTTTGCTTAGACCTACAGAAAGGAAGAGGTGCCTTAAGAACAAGGTCACCAAAAAATAGTATCCCATACAGCCCGAGGTCTTTACATCCTTCATCTTTAGAATAAGCTTCCTCAATTCGTTTTGAATAAGTATTTTTTTGGCTTACAAAATCTACAATGATGGTGTTCATTTTCTAATTATCCGTTGTGCTTGTGTAGCAAGAAATTTCACAAGCTATAGATACTGCTGTGAAAAGGTCCTGGAAAAGGTATGTGGAGGCTACACAAGAGACAACAAGTACACCACAACATGAAACTAAAGCAATGAGGATGGGAGTAAGGAAATAAACAAAAGTTGCCATGGTGAAGATACTCAAATTGCTAGCGGTGGCCAACCCGGCAAATGGAGTGGACTTCCTTAAAGAGGTATATTAAAAAATATCTTAGTATTTGTCTTTTTTCTGGCTCTAAAGTCAATCAAACATTTAAAAAAAATTCTTCTCATCTTCTTATAGGTGGAAAAGCATATTTTTTTCTCATACAAATGTGACCTTGTGAAGTGCAATTGTCCAAATTTTTGTAGTAGTAAAAAAGGATTTTTGTAACTTCAAACGCTAATATCATGCAATCTACATGGTGGAAAATTCTGAAATTTTTTCTACATCTTTTCAAACAAGATTACTACAAGATCCTTTGGATATATATGGCAAAAAAAAATCCAAAGTTTTGGTACGTGTATTAGAAATGACAGTTTTGGAGCAGTTTTGGTGAAAACATAGTCAAAATCATTTAGGGGTTAAGTTTTTTACAAGTTTTTGATTCAAAGTAGTGTAGATATAGTCTAAAAATTTCTAAAAACATCTCAAATATACAATTTAGGGTTAAATTGAAAAATTTAGAAGCAAATGAAGTTTAGCATGTAAATTGGATGATAAATGGATAAAACTTAAAACTTTAGAAGAAGTTGAGTGAACTTGAGAGAGGCTAAAATCTAAAGTTTGAAAGGGAAAGAAAAACTTAAATTTAAATTGTCAACTAATAGAAAATTATGGATGAAGTTTGATGAACCATATAGCGGTCAAACTTCATCCACCTATAACATGTAGTAAGGAGGCCTAATTAGGAAGTTTAATATCAACTTAGAAAGCTAGACTTAGAATCTAGAAGAAAAAAATATAAAATCTCAAAAGATAACAAATTGACAATAATTAGGCCGAAGCATAGGAATTAAACAAGCTCACTTAAGCACTTATAAGATAGATTAGGATTGGAAAATTAGGATGACAAGTTTGTAAAACTAACCTACTAGAATCCCGAAATGCATTTCAATGTAAGAATAACTTAAAATTGTAGAAGATAAAAAAGGATGAAATATTAGCTTAATTTTGGATGAAAACTTAGAGAATTCATCCAAAATGAACAAAATTTAGAACACCACTAAAAGTTATTATCCATAAATTATTTTTGAAATTTCAACTCAGTTCAAAAGATAGAACTCTTAGAATTCATAAATGAAGTTTGATGAACTAACCAATAGTCAAACTTCATCCTTTCATAACTTTCACTAGGAAGGTTGAATTGAGATGATTTTTACACTTTTGAAAAAGGAAAAGAGTGTTCTACAAGTTGAAATTAATAGTTTTATTCTAAACCAACATTCATGAAAATCCATAGTGGCCTTGTTATTTGACCCAAAACCTCATTGTTTACATTTTCAATTTATATTTTGAGCCAATTCTACAAATTCGAGTCACTTAAGTACAAATAAGATTCATTGCTTGAAAGGCACAATGAACCTGCACCCAAGTATCCACTAATAAAAGTATATCAAATTAAATTAAACATGTTCTTTGTGAAGTGGAATTTGACAAATGACAACAAGAACACTCTCGATCAAACAATCAAGATTGTGGGAAAATGCAGTTGTATTAGATTAATTATCATGGGTGAATAATAAGTTGCTCATAGAGGTCATAATTGTTAAAACAAGGGAATAAAAATCTACATGTAGCAAAAGTATTCCCTTAAATTTTATAAATGGGATGTAAGAGTAGGTAATTGCTAAGATAAAGCCATAAAGGGAAAAAAAGAATCGAGAGAAAGGGCATCTATTTTCACTTATTTGATTTTATGAATGGGAAGTATAAGTTGGTAATTGCTAAAGCAAGGAGAAAAAGAGAATCAAGAGGAAGGGAAGCTATTCTCTTCAGTTTTATGAAGGAGAAATGAGAGTTTGTAATTGCTTTGGCAAAGAAAAATAAATCAGAAGGAAGTAAAGCCACTCCCTTGAATTTGGTAATGGGATGTTAAATTTGGTAATTGCTAAGGCAAAAAGCAAAGAAATTGGGAGGAAGTAGAGTCATTCCCTAAAATTTTATGAATGAGATAGAAGTGGGATTCAATAATTATTAAGACAAGGGGAAAAAATTAGGAGAGAGTGAAGCCACTCTTTGGAATTTTATGAATGAGAAGGAAGAGCTAAGAATTGCTAAACTAAGGGAAAAGAAAATTAGGAGGGAGAGAAGGCATTCTCTCAAATTTTATGAATGAGCAGTGGGAGTTGGTAATTTGTAGAGTAAGGAAAAAAAATAATTTGGAGGAAATAAAGCCACTCTTTCTAATTTTATGAATGAGATATAGGAGTTGCTAATTGCTTAGGCAAGGAAAAATAAAATTGGGAGGAAGTGAAGCTACTCCTTCAAATTTTATGAATGCAAAGTTGGAGTTGATAATTGCTAAGGCAAGAGGAAAAGAAATCAGAAGGGAGTCAAGCAAGTCCCTATAATTTTATGAATGAGAAGTGGAAGTGGATAATTGCAAAGGCAAGGCAAAAAAGAATTGGAAAAAGGTGAAGCAACTTCTACCAAATTTATGAATAAGAAGTGGAAGTTGGTTAAGGCAAAGAAAAAAATAATTAGAAGGGAATGAAGCCACTCCCTCTAATTTTATGAATGAAAAGTGAGATTTGGTAATTAACCCCTAAAGCCCTGAACAACGTTATTTGAGATTATAAATTTTTTAGGCAGCTCACTACAGATAGAGTTTTTATTTTTTTAATTTTTAATTTTGATACAATGTGTGCCCAAGGAGTATCTTTAAGGCCCGACAATTTTTATAACTTTTGACTTCATGGTTAAAAAGTTATGGCAAGATATGCTGTTTTCTTTACTCGGCGGGCAGACCAGGCAGCTGAAAAAACTTTTCCAAATTTTTTCTTAAAGAAAAGTGAAATTTCAAATTGATTCTTTAGGTTAATACAAACATGGGAAGCTTTGAATCAATCCATAACATTCTAAAGCCTTCAGAGAAGCTGCCTTTCCCTCTCTAGAGCCCTCATCCACGAAACTCATCCTTGATAGTGGGTGGGTACTAACTTAGTAGCAGAGAAGGTATGAAGGTAGGAGTCTTGGTATTGCAAAAAAGGAATAGTGCCAGTTTCTAGAGCCTGACAGTTTTCAATGCTCGGATGGAGTCATTCCAAATGAAGTTATCATCAATCTATCCCCTATCCACTCATGTGCTGCCATTGATTAGATTGAGCATGATCTATAGTAACTTAGTTCACTGCATGCAGTGACTCAGTGAGTGCTAACTGCGCATAGGGTCCTAAATATTTCTGACGGAGTTTGCCTGCCCTCCCAACTCGCTGATCTTGACATCCTGCCCCACTAGCATTGTAAAATCAGTAGTTACTGATATGCGGAATATTCCGCATCATATCATCCACGGGAAGGCAGCTCTTCTCACTGCTATTGAATGTTATGTCCATTCCGATCAATGAGTCAAAAGTTATGAAGATTTTGAGTTTGGGGTAGTTTGCGGCCAGTTACAGAATCTCTACAGTACAAAAAAAAATTTGAAATTCTTCACTTAATTCAATCTTTCATATTTTTGAAAAAAAATAAAAACAAAAGGTGTAGATTGTTTATTACAACATTTTAACCATTGGGATTGAAAATTTTCAATTCCATGAATAAAATGTTCACAATTTAGTATTTTGGCTCATTTTTTACTTCTTTCTACTTACTTATTTTTTCCTATATGTTGTACAATTCCAAATGGTTTGAAATTTTTTGAGAATGAAGCCAACTTGCATTGAAGTATGAATTTGAAGAGTAACCACCATTTTGAGTTTTTTTCATACAAATGTGACGTTGTGAAGTGCAGCTGCCCGGATTTTTGCAGGGATAAAAAAACAATTTTTGTCAATTCAAATGCTTATATCTTGCAATCTACATGGTGGAAATTTCTGAAATTTTTTCTACATGTTTACAATCCACCTTACTACAAGATCCTATGGTTATATGAGTCAAAAATATGTTTTAAAAAAAATTGCACTTGTATTAGAATGGCAGTTTTGGAGCATTTTTGGTGAAAACATAGTCAAAAACCTCTAGGGGTTAATAAGGCAAGTGGGGAAAAAATCGAAAGAGGGTGAAGCCACTCCCTCCAATTTAATAAATGAGAAGTGGGAGTTTGTAATTGCTAAGGCAAGGGGAAAAAAATTGAGAGGGACTTAAGCCATTGTTTTTAATTTTATGCATTAGAAAAAAATGAACCGTGCAAGAGGCTGTCAGTTTTTCATTTTTGGCAATCATGCAATGCAAGTACAGAAAATTACAAAAAATAATTAATTATTTATTTTTTGAAATAATTATTTTTTTAAAAGTCACCAATTTGACGTGGAACCAGTAGTTTTACGTCAGATTACCCTCAAAAATAAAATAAAAAAATAAAAAATAAAATTCCTTAATTGCACCATAATTCATTGTGGGGGTGCAAAACTGGCAGCCTTTCGGTGGGTTCAGATTTTTATAATGAATGAGAAGTGGAAGTAATTATTTTACTACAACAATGAAAAAAAATAATCAAGAGGAAGGGAATCCTTTTCCACCAATTTGATTTTATGGATGAGAAGAGTGAGTAGATAATTGCTAAGGCAAGGCAAAAAAAAGAATAGAGAGGGGGTGAAGCCACTTCCTCCAATTTGATGAATGAGATGTGGAATTGGTAATTGCTAAGGCAAGGGAAAAAAAGAATCGGGAGGAAAGGAATGCACTTTTGCCAATTTGATTTTATAAATAAGAATTGGGAGCTATAATTGCTAAAAGAAAGGAAAACACAATCAAAAGGGAGGGAATCTTCTCCCTCCAATTTGATTTTATGAATGAAAATTGGGAGTTGATAATTGCTATAGAATGTGATATATTCTATGGATTTCATTCTTACAGAGAATTTAGTCATAAAAGGCTTGCAAGAAATTTTAAGAAGCCAAAAAGAGATACAAAATTGTTTATTGGATAGTCCAAAAGTCTCATGAATTATATAACACTCTTAAATTTGAAGCAAGATTTGAAAGTTAGAATGTCCATTTAGTAATGCTTGATACATTAAATAATTATACATGCATTGATGGAGAATCCATAGACAAGTTTAGATTTATGTTCAATAATTTTGTTAGGTGCTTAAAATTTAACAAATAGGTCAAGGTTGAAGAAAAAAAATAGTACAATGACAAGTTAATTGTACATTTTAGGTGGTTTTTTCATTTTATATTTACGCAATGAAGCTATTTCCATCCATGGACATTGGTAAAATAATTAAAACATGAATAAGACTAAAATACCATTTTTTCATTCAAAATTATTTACATTCATTTATAAAAGAACAATACCAATTTGAAGAAAGTCATTTATACTATCCACAATAAAAGGGTTTTAGAATCTATCAACAAATATTTTCCCAATTTTTTGTTGTACTATATTATTTTCAACAAATTATCACTAGAAAAAGAATTGCAAATATAATTGAGGATAAATCATTAAAAAAATTTAAATTAAATTTCTCCATATTTTAATAAGTAGAAAAATATAGATTTAACTTAAAATTACCTCTTTTTAATATAGACTTGAATAATACCTCGATTCCATTCCTAAATAAAAAAGTTCAAGAACAATTTTTGCTACACCTATGATAAAAAAATGAAAATTCATAGTTTATTCAATTGGTGACTAAATACTATATTGTAACATTAGAAGAAACCGAGGGCATTACAAGGCCGTTTTGGGTCTGTTCCCAAAACAGCTCCCAATGCCGTTGGCCATTATTAGGCTAGCTTTAATAAAATAAAATAAAAAATTGGGGGGGGGGTGTCCTGAAATATGAAAATAAGTCCAAAAAATTTATTTATTTTTTTGGAAAAAATTTACGTGGCAGGGTTGCGACCACGTAGGATTCAAGTTTATAGGGCAGAAACTGCATTCTCGCAGTCTCTTAATGCCCTCAAATTTCATCTAATGGAAAATTTGAAATCATCATTTTTCAGTTGTCAACAAAAAATAAGAATTAAAAAAGCAATTGAAAATGTGTGTAAGGATAATAGTAAAACAGTGTTGGGTTGTATGAGTGATTATTTATCCACCTATGGTAAATGATTGAGTACAACCAAGTTCTTTTTTAGTTTGTTGATATTCTTAAACTATGGGTGCCTAGGTGTTGTCCATTGTGCCTTTCAAATAATGAAGCTTTATGTCATAGTTTAAGTGAACTTACTTAGGAAAAATCATCCAACATGCAATTTAAAACAAAAACTACAAGGGGATTGATTAATTAACTAAGCTTCGTTGATGTTTTTGTAAAAGATGGTTCAGATTATAACTCACAATTTTTTCTTGTAGATATTTTTACACCCTTCCCAAAAATATAAGGCCTGACCCTATCAGACTTTTTTAACAAAAGTTGTGGGTGGATGGAGTTTGCCCGCTAATTGGTTCTTCAAACTTCATCTTGAGTTTTCTTCTAAACTACAACTTTAAATGGACTTTGGATTTCACCTATACTTTTCAGATATATAATTCTTTCTAAATTTATAATTTCATCTCAAGATTATAATTTCCACTAACTTTCATCCAATTTGTAACCTAAAAGTCATCCAAGCATATCTTTCCCATTTAAAGTCAAATTTCTAAGTGTAAGATGTTTTTGGAAAGGCCTTAGTGCCTACTTTGAGTATATAATGTAAAAATTGACTCTAAAACCTCAACTAAGTGGTCTGACTTCATCCTTGATCCTTGGCCTCAACCTTAATTAATTAACTCTAATTACAAGTTTTAAAATGAAAATGAAGGGGTATAGTCACATACTTTGGAGGTTGATTCATCATACTAGAAGACGGCTACCATTCAAGGATTCTCCTCTTGATCCATCTTCGTTGTAATTTTATTATAATTTTTTGGTATTTTACAATGTTTTTTTTAATGTAAACTAATTTTCTATTCTCTAATCTTTTGTTTTGCAACTTCCTTCCTTCCAAGTTTAGTTGACTTAATGGCATTCTTTCATTTTAGTCAAAGTTCCTGACTACTTTTCTATAGAATTTCCAATGCGATTTCCTAATGCTTCTTCCCTACTAATCCTTCTTGCTTCTCCCAAATCTCATCATTTGTGTGTCTACATTGTAGAAAGTCAAGCTTTGAGAAGCTTGAGAGAGTGGAGAGATTTTGAAATTTCTAGTTTGTATGATTTTGTAAGTTAAATTCTCCTTGCTACTCTTCTTCCAATTTCTCCCTATCACTAGAAGAAATTGAGGGCTTTTGCAACTGCGGTTAGCAACTAGTTTTGTAGTTGCATTACATATTTGCAACTCGGTGAGAATTTGGAGCCTGTAGTTGTAGTGGACAAGTTGTAGTAGTTGCAATGCAGTTGCAAAATTGAAAAGATTGTTTTTCATCAGATAGCCTACATGGAACTTCATCAATGAACTCTTTTAATGTAGAACTTGCTTGTGTGCAACTTGTTTGCAACTTGTGTGCGACTACTTTGGAACTAGTTTGCAACTGCATTGCAATTAGTTTACAACTGCTTTGCAAGCAGTTTACGACTAGTTTGTAATTGGTTTGCAACTAGTTTGTAACTTGTAGATTTTTAAATTTTTAAATTTTTTTAGCTCAATTATTGTAGGTTTTAGAAATTTAATCTCAATGATTTGTAGATTTTAGTATTTCAAATCTTACTTTTTTTAGATTATCAAATTTAAATATTGATATTAAATAGATTTTACAAATTTACGAAACTTTAAATTTCACAAGTTTCAAAATTTCTTATACTTTAAATATTTATATTTTTCTATAGATTGTAGTAATTAATCTACAAATTGTAAAAATCTACAAGTTATAGAAATCTACAAAGTGTAGAAATAGTACAATTGTAATATTAAAACTTCATTACTTAAAGATGCTATAACTCACAGTTCTTATCCGTCCAATCTAATGGTACTCTTGACAATTGACATGGGACAATTGATATAAAACTTGATCTAATTGGTTTTTAGTCATCTTTTAGTTGCATTCTAGTCATCTTCTAGTTGCATTCTAGTTGTTTTCTAGTCACATGTTAGTAGTTCTCTAGTTAAAATCTGGTGAATTTTTTTTAACTGTAATTTCTTTCGAATTGAATTTTAGACATTTTCTAGTTGTCAACTAGTTGAATTGTAGTCAAATTTAGATTATATGCAACTGTAGTTTGACACACTAAAGTCTACAAAACCTAAAGTGGTCCATGTCAACAAATGCGACAAATCTTGGATATAGAATACCTCACAAAAATTCTTCTGTTACATTCTTGTAACACAAAACACAAAACCTGCAATTACTTTGCTACTACATACAACTCAAAACTTCAATCTACAACTACTTTGCCACTACAATAATATAAACATTAAATTTGGTGCAAATACAAAGGATTGTAGTTGTAAGAAAATTGTGTAGGACACATAGTTGCATTTCAGTTGGTTGCTGCGGGTGTGATTTTCTTCTAGTGTCTACTCCTCTTCTAACTTCCTTCTATCCTTCCCTTCCCAACTAGATGTATCTTTTAATTTTGATAAGCATCAAACTAACACTTCTATATAAAAAAAAATTACTTATCGTGGAAGATTTTCTTTTTCAAAAAGAGGCCTCTGGTCTTTGGTTGTAGCTTGCTAGAATGATCAATTCCATGGCCGAGGAGGAAGGCCCCAAGCATGGCCGGAGGAGTTCCCTAGCTAGCCTAAAGGTGGAGAAGCCCTTCTTGGCCTAGTCGGGTGAGGACTTTTGGTCGGTTGGAGCAAAGAGCCCTTTGTCCCTCCCTACGTGGCTGGGAGCCCCGACCATCTTCCTTCGCCCAAGCCTTAGTCTAGTCCAACCACCTTTGCAATCTTGAACTCAAGCAGATAGGGACTAGATTAGATTGGATGGTATTCTCTTAAAAAAAATTTAATCAAATTAATTTTTTTTAAATTTAAAATTTAAAATTTTGATTTTAACTTAATTAACAACTAATTAATTTCTTCCTCTATCACTCTTAAAAAATCAAAACAAAGTATAACAAGGACAAAAAAAAAACTTTTTCTACAAATTCACAAATTCTAACACAAAGTTTTTCCCTCCTAACTTCTTCCTAAGACATTTTTTTCTCTCCATGATTTAATTTGGAGTACTTTTTCCTTCCAAAATACTCTATTGATGCTCAAAACTCCAGAGGCCAAAGCTCCATCACCTTTTGTGAAACTCTAGAAATACTATCAACTTAAAAACTCTTAGAACCAAAGCTCCCCCATCTCTTGGAAACCCACGAGTATACCAAACAAATTCTTCCAAAGTTTCCTTCAAGCATCAACAAAACTCACACATAACACGTTGTAATACTTGTGTTAGTACAACCGCTTATTAGTACAAAATACAATATTCAATAAGTTAGTACAATCAAAATACACATTCTAGGGGATTTCTCTTGAAGGGAATTCCCATTTAGATGTGCAAAAACTCAGAGACATAAACTAGAGGTCCCCCTAAGCGTCATCACCAAGGTTGCTAAAGTATGAGCAATGAGCGTTGAGCATTGAGCATTGAGCGGGAAGATTTGAGCATTAAGAATTTTAAGAAAAAAAATTTAAGAATGAACATTTAAAAATTAATTTTATAAAAAATAAATCTTTAGATGTAAATGACTTATTTCATTCATTACTTTAGATGGATGAAAATAATACCAGATGAATGTAGATGAAAAATGTAGATGAAAAAATTAAGAACTATGGATGTAAATTATTCTTTGGGTTGTACAGAGCCTTCATTGCAAGAAGTTTTGGGCACCAAAAAAGGCTCCTCGGATCCGAGGAGCCTTCATTGTATGAAGTTTTGGATATGAAAAAAGGCTCCTCGGATCCGAGGAGCCTTCCTTGGGTTCCGAGGAGGCTCTTAGGAATTCCGAGGAGGCTTGAAGAGAGACAATATTAAAAAGCAATGATGATTTTAAAGCCTCTTCGATTCAAGGATGCTCTAAATGAGCTTTTTGGCACAAATGAAGGGCTCATTGATTTGAAGTACCCTTATTTTAGTTCCAAAGTGGTTTCAATGAAAGACCTTTTTGGCACCAAAAAATGCTCCTTGCATTCAAAGAGCCTTTTATAAATTCAAAAAGCCTTATTAAAAAAAGCCTTTTGGCACTAAAGAAAAGCTCCTCGAATCCGAGGAGCATTCTTTAGGTTCTAAAAAAGCCTATACTAGGAGAGCCCTTTGGCTCCAAAGAAGGGCTCTTTGAATTGAGAAGCCTTCTTTGGATTCCAAAGAAGCTTTTAGGGAGATGATATTAAAGAGCACAAATGGTTCAAAGCCTCTTTGGTTTCAAAAAAGCTTATAATGAGTTGAAATTTTCTTAACAATTTGGAAATTGAATGATGAATGATGGATGATGGATGGATGACATGGATGAAGTTCATTCACACATGAATGAATGGGTATTCATTCATGCAACCTTTCATTATAATATCAACTATTTTATATAATTTTTTTTAGATTTTTTTAAAATTTTAAAATTTTTGACATTATTATTTTTGGATTTGATAATAATATTTATTTCTCTAACATGTCTATTTTTAGAAAATATTCTTGCAATGAGCATTCAAATTTCATTGCTCATTGCTCATTGCTCAACGCTCATTGCTCCCCGCTCATACTCTAGCATTGTTGGCGTCATCACCAACGTACAAAGGGGACCAATCTCCAAGATTAATACAACATCCACAAGAAGTCCAAAAAACTCCAATAAATTTGAAAGTTAGTACAAAACAAGTGACATATACACACAGACAAGTTAGTCAGCTTGAAAGGACCCCAAAGTCCTTCAAACTTGCATATATAAACAATTTTGGAGCTTGAAATGCTCCAAAAACACATGTTTTAGCAACTTCGCTCAAATTTGGTCAAAAAAACAATAAATGAACAAGCATGAATGCATCGCCAAAAATGGCACGGTTGCTAGTATGTGAGCATAGAAGTGTGAGCTTACGAGCCTCAAAGATGATGCACCTAGAGTATAGGTGCTTTTTTTTCCTATAGAAACCTTTTATGATAAGAGTATATTTATACTATAGGTATCTATATTATAGGTTTTTTACTATAAACACCTTCAAAGGTGGTAGTATATCTACTTATATACATATTAAAAGCTCACATGCTTGTATGTTCATGCTCACATACTAGCATCATTGCCAAAAATGGCTACAAGGGAAGATTTGAGAAAGAATGGGTGTCCATATATACTCTTCCAAGGGCACCTACCTCCTCTCATTTTCATGTGGTGATCTTATTTCTTAGGATTTTCATCCTATTCTAACCATTTAAAAAAAAATTCCTATGTTGGTTCATTTTTTAACTTTTGGTGATTAACTCCAAATTATAAACAGATTGTGCCATTGGCTTCAAAAAGACATTTATGCTCTTAGATAATCCCTCTACTCTATTCTTCACACTAAAAATTCAACGAATCCTAATGTTAACTTAACAACCAAAAAAGATAAAAATCCAACTTCTAGAGTTTGATTTTTTTGTGAAAAGTAACTAGTTTAGGGTCTTTAGTAGGTGTAAGTAAGTAAGAAAATACCTAACTAGAACCTCATTCCAATTCCATTGGCATCTAAAACACCAATCATACTCCACTGCAATCTTTAATTTTGCTAGTTTATGAAGAATCTCATCAGTTTGAATGCTCCTTGCTATTAAAATGTTTGAAACTTATTAGAGTATTTTATTAACATAAAAAAAATTACTCTAATTTTTAGTGAGATTTTATCACAATCAAGATAATTTATAGGAATTTCCTGTTGAAAGTTAAAGCGGTTGACTATTTGGAGAGGCATCTTTTGGATATCAAAAAATTCTGAATTTTTTTGAGGAACTTCCCATGGAATCCCACAAAAGATGTGTAAGCCCAAATTTAGGCTCTACACGATTGTCAAAAGAAAGTAAAATCCCACGCCATCCTTCAATTACTAAATTCTAAAGAATCTCTATGTGGAGAGGAATCTTGTCAAAGCGACTTTGAAGTTGAGTTCCTAGTGTGATATCAACCCAAAAACATTGTCTTTCGGTTGTAGATTCTCTTTATTGGCTCATTGCCATGTTTTCCAACCTACATGCTAACAATCAGGATTTCTACAAAAAGTAGAATTTGATTGAGAATTTGAAACCTATCCGTGAAATTGGAGTCTAGGGTTCTTACCAAGTTCTCTTGGACCTACTTTAGTCAACTTCATCACATGCACAATAGGTGGGGCTATTTTAGATAAATCTACCAAAGATGGATTTTATTGGGATTTTAATAGTTTCTAACCTATTTACAAGTTGAATTTTGACCTAAAATGGATAAAAACACTTGAGATATGACCAAACACTATATTGGCATATAACCTACCTATTTGGTTTTATACTCTCTTTAAGGCTTTTTCTACTATTTTACACACTATATTTTACAAAAAAAAATTAGAAATTGTAATCTACCAAATCAAAAGATTAAGACATTCAAAATTAGATGAAAAAGTTTATTCTGACCTTGTCCAAAAGGGCCAACAATCTTTAAGATCTTCTAGAGTGAGATTTTTATACATAGTATGCATGGTTATTTTTTTGACATTTGCATCTCATATCATATAAATTACATACTTCCCAAATTTCAAAATTTCAGAAGGAGTTTTGCAAAAGGTGGTGGAAAAATCCTACCCAAGATTTCTTTAGAGGTACAAGTGCCCACCTCTTGTCAATTTGTCGAATGTACACTATTTGTACATTTTTTTTATGGTTGTACAAATAATGTTCAAATAGTGTACATTAGCAAAGGTAGGTTGGTATAGGGCCAGCCCTATGCCATTCCAACTTCAAAAATTCACAACTAATTTCAAAAAGCTCCAAAACATATGAAACGACTTGCATTACATGCCAATTCCATTTGTCTTTCAAGGAAAATTTACTGGTAAATATTTCAAGAAGTTTCACCACCCGATAATCAGTTTCAGCTCTTGAATGGGCACATTAGGGACCTCCTACCGTAGTCTTTTACCAGTAACTGCCCCCAAGTACTCAAGTATCCATGCTGTGAACAATGAACCCTTCTCATTCCATCGAAAGTCATTCTTGAATCTTTCCAACAATTACAATGAATGCCAAGGTGACCTTTCTTGACGAACATACGATTAGTTTGATGACATTGGTGGACATCATGTCTTCGCACATCCTAAAGACAAAAGAGACCATTAAAGATCAAAGGCAACAATGTGCAATCATCCGAACAATGTGCAATCATCAGGCGCTCCAGGGTCCAACACCAACAGGCTCCCTCTGTTTTAATTGTTCTCGTACAGCTCGGTTTCCAAGTCTATAATGATGAGCATGGCCTTCGCCGATCCTATCCAGCCCCCCGCCGCGCCCCATGAGACAGCACTCGCTAGTCGCTTCAGAGCGGAGCGGATCGGGTCGGGTCGGGTCGGTGCATTGGGCTGGACCAAGTCCTGACCGCTTTACTTCATTTCTCACATGGTCGACACACTCGATGCAAGTGATTGTGTGCGCTGGTGTCGGCCGAAGCTCAAGTAGGAGCAGGTGAGCAGATCATTCTGTGCAGACAGACGTCAAGTGGAGGCTGAGCTGCTGTCATCATGGAATAGTAAGAGAGATCGAATAATTCATGCCGCTTCTGACTCGATCGGGATCACACATGTCATACGCCAACGTACAGCGGCACTGTTGATCCAGAACTTTCGCAAAGCAAATCGTACCAATCATTTATTGTTTTCATCTTCGTAATGAAATTCCGTTTCATTGGTGTCCCCCCTCCCAAATTTAAAAAATAAATAAATTTAATCTTGATCAATCAGGCAATCAATCACAGGCGTCAGACCATCATGTGCCCTGCCGGAATGAATGAAGCAGAATGTAGATCATTACAAAAGTTCGTTCGCAGTCTCCTTCAGAAACGGCTACTGGAGATGTTGGTTGGTTCACCGGGCTTCCGATGCGATCGATGCATGGATGGGAGCGACGTACAGGGCCTAGGGCACGCTGGCTCCGTCGGCCTCGAGCCCTCGACCATGGCAGGCCCCAACTGTCGGCACCGCAAGACCCCTGGCAATTGGAATATTGGATGAGTTCAGGCCATCTTCGATTCTTGCCGTGAACACTGTGCTGTACAAGTAATAAAGAGGGGTGGACGTCACTCTACAACAGAGGAAGCAGAAAACAATCACCTCAGTTATCCTTTCCTACAATTGAAACGAGCAAGCTAGCAAGCGAACGCCGGCTTCCTATGAATGCATGACTGGCGGGGCTACGGACGATCATGTCCAGTGCTGTCCGTAGGAAACCTAGCTTGTCGATCGAATGGACGGTCTGACTGAGGTGCTGAATGGGATCGTGGTAGCTAGCTGCCATGGCGATCGAGAGACTCACGGAGCTAGGACTAGTGATCGATCATTCACCCTTTGAGGCTCCGATAAATCCAGTGCTGTCCATCGGGCTCCACGCGCAATTTATTCAACTTCGCAAACAGGTCCACAGCGCGGCGCACGCCTCGTCGGTCCGCGGCGGTGAAATAGTCGTGGCCGAACATGACCCCGCCCGGCCGCAGCAACCGGAAGGCGATGTTGATGTCCGCCCACGCGGAATGGAAGTCGTGGGACGCATCCACTTCGACCAAGTCGGCGTAGATGCCCCACTTGCAGAAGCTTGTCAGCGAGGCCACCGTCCCAAACGGCAGGGGCAGAATCCTTTCCGACATGTTGCGGTGGATGACGTTTTGGAGAAACTGGTTGAGGAGCATGGCATTCCCGTTCTGCTCTCGAATGTCCGCGAAGGGCCCATTGCGGAACCCCGGCCACCCGCGGAAGTCGTCGAAGCAGAAAATTTCGGTTGGCAGCCCTAATTCCTTGGCGATGGCGCCCATATGCGTGGCGGACGCGCCCAAAAAGCTCCCGAGCTCGATCACCACGCGCGGCCTCACCTCTTCCATGAGGCGGCGAAACACCGTCTTCTCGGATCCCCACCCGGAGACGCGCTCGGGCTGAAGCAAGGACGCCACGCCCGAAGGGGGGAAATGCTGGAACGGCGACATGCCATCGAAAAGCTCGGTGATGAGGAAGTGTCGAGCATCATCGGGAGCCACGCCCGGCTTCTTGCACCCGGTGTGAAAGGTGATCAAGTCGGTGGGGAGCATCTGGTGTCCGCGCAAGGGCGGTGGCTGCTTCTGCTTCCTGCAATCATCGGTGCGTTCCTCGAGGGGCTGGTGGACCGGGGGAATTTCAGGGAGGGCTTGCTCGATGAAGCTCCGAGGCTGGAGTTCGGCATCAGGGGGGACCATTTGTTGCGGCGGGTGGAGATACACCCCATCTGATTTCATAGTCCGCAGAAGGGGAATGGCCGGAGAGGTGAGAACCCCGAGCAGATACGCCAGGACGCCCACCACGAATAGCTGCCTGTAAGGCCCCCCCATACCTCGCAGCTTCGATTTCCAAGACATGGAGGCAGTTAATGGTCTCATGCTCCGCACCGTTCTCACCTCCAATTACGCAGATTCGATGGTGGCTCGAATACCAATCCTTTGATCCTCCAATTTGGATTATAGCAACTTTGCATCACCCATCGTCGAGTCCCCCGACCTGAAGCCATGGCCAGCACGAACACGGGAAATCAGACATACTCTGCATCACCACGCCCACCTCGCAATTCCGAAGCACTTGGTTGGATTCCTTCTATCAAGGCACAATGGGTTTGGCGCGGACACTCACGACACTAACTGTAATTCGGCATCGCCTACGGAATGGTCCGGACGTGCATATATCGCTTGAGTTCATTGTTAAACGCTGGTTCGAGTCTACGACATCTACAGTATATTTGCTGCCCTACGACACTAATGAAGAGCTCGAGAAATCGCACCGCACGTACAAGTAGTGACAGCTGAAGGAGGAAATAACGAAGCTAAGCAGGCCATTTCCTAAGCACCACAGCTTGAATTGATACCCAAAGAAAATTTAGTAGCTTCAAAATTAACATCGCCCCGACCCAGCCACCCAACGACGACTTGCCCTTGAAGAACATTAGACGTACATTGATCAACAGGTGAATTCGTCGTCCACGACAGCCTGTACGCGACCTCCTCTCTACATCCACCGCCACCAGAAATCCCTCTCCCGTGTCAGCAACAATCTCCGCCCAGCCAGCAGCCGCGTCCTTGAAACAAGAGTTGTCGGTGGAAGCCGTCTCGCTGCGGCTATTTCAATCCTCACACCAAACCCAGGCCTCTGCCCAAACTCATCGAAAAGTCATGCACCGAGGGAACGCGGGAGAGAAGAGAGAGAGACCATCGTCCTCGGCGTGTCTGAGTTCCCACCCCTACCCAAAGATTTCGGCCCTTCCACACAGTCTCGAAGAGCACAAAGGAAGCGAGCACAGGTATAGTAATAAGTGAACACAGCTGGGCCAAGTGAAGCTACGAGGTATGAGTGCCAGAGTCGGGGCGTGCGGGTCAAAGAATCATAGGACGGACTCCTGGCGGGACCTCAGCCTCACTGATTACTAAATTTGGAAAAGACTTTGCATCGACAGTGGGAGGCTGCGCTGGATTCCGGAAAAGGCGGCTGATCTCCGAGGTCCCGACGCGATGATGGTAATGAGCTTCGATTGCAGACCTGGAGGGACCGGACCGCCGCGTGGAGGTCCAGGCCCCCAATGGAAACCGGCCTAAATTGTGGGCTTGTGAGACTAAGTTCTGAGAGTAAAGCTTACCTTATTGGTATGACCAAGTCCGTCAGCCGTGGGCCGGGCGTGTCATGCGCTCAGGCAGCATCCTGCTCCGAACCTCAGCACTCGCCTACCCGTCACGTCGGCCACCGCATGCACCTGCTCCGAGCTACCAAGCTTTGCCCCATGGCCGATGTAATAAGCTCACTACAGGACTGTCCCGACTTATTCCAGCGTCCGTGGGCTCCATCTTGTCAAGGCCAAGTTTCAACGCACCTGCGACACTTTTCCAGGGGGCTGTTCAATAGAAAAGTACTGGAGGAGGTTCCGAACTTATTGAAGTGAGGCCACGCCATATATAAGAGTCCCATCCTGCGCGAGGTTGTGTGCCCTTCAGCAATCAGAAAGGACACGCAGGTCTATTTGCACATTCTAGATTCGAACGGACATGGCATGGGATACAAGAGGAAGTTCTCTTATTAAGTAGTCAACCGGAGACGACAGCAGCTCTCTCTTTATCCAACAAAATCAACTTTTGAACTTAGAGACACAAGAAGGTCCCGTACTTGATAATTTGGAAATTGGAATCATTGACTTCGATCCGTTTTTTGTTTTTAATGAAACAAATGAAACGGAATTTCATTACAGAGCCGCTTCTAGTTAGGACCAGGGAGTGATATCCCAAACCCTTCTAACAAAGGCAAATTGCACTCTCTGTTAACCCCTAAAGGACTGAGGCATTTTCTAGCTTGAAAACCACTCAAAATTGCCATGTTTGCTACTTCTTCCCCAAAAAACAAAGAAAACAATTTTATTAGAATGTAACCGTAGGATCTTGTAAATTACTTGTCTGAGATCATGTGGTAAAAATTTCATGAAGTTTGACTGTACCGATTGGAAGATATTAGCATTCAAAGTTGGAAAAAAAAGTTTTTTTGAACTCTGACTTGTAATTTCAAATGACTTTGAATGCCATTTTTTGAATCTTTTTTGCACTATGGACCATGAAGTTAACTTTTTTTATGTTAAGCGTTTGAGTTGAAAATTAGGGAAAAAAACCTCAAAAAAGAACTACTTGATTTTCATTCATTAAAAAATTGTTAAGTAGAAGTAGGTCCAAGATTGAACAAAACACTAAGCTGTTAATAACTTTAAGATGTAATTGGAAAACCATGATCCCAAGAGTGAGCTTATTCTTTCAAACATCCTAAATCCTATTAAAAAATAAAATTTGAAAAATTGCATTCAAAAATGAATTCTATAAGTTATTTATTGAAGAAGGTGCTTAGATTGCCTGAAATACAAGATTGTCCGTAACTTTCTCATTATTAGTCGAAATAAAATGAACCAAAGCTTCGGATGTAGAACAAAATATAATCTTTGAGAAAAAAAATAAAAAATAAAAAATAATTTTTTTTGTGTTTTTTTTTCCTGCCCGGAGAATTGCTTTTTGGACTTAGAATGGCATAACTTTTGCTTCCAAGCACCAATTGAAATAAAAATTATATTTTTGGAAAGCTAATCTGATTTCCTATCTTCAAAAAAAGTTTCAAAAAATCGTAGAAAAAATTCAAGTCACACAAGCTTGCCCGAAATTTCAAGTGTCTCCCGAGGGGACTTTAGTCCTTTAGGGGTTAAATTCATATCGCTCAGACACCAGAATAAAAGAATTACCTTATGAGATGGTGGAATAAAAAAGTCGAGAGATAATTTCATGGCCAGAGGGTCGGAGAAAAATGGGAAGTAATATGAATTTATGAACCCGGATAGGCCTGGAAACTTGTATTAGGCTTTGTACATTTTTTATGGACAGGCCATATGAAGTCAAAAAGTAGTAACTTCAAAAAATATTTTGGGGGAACACCAGTCATGTTAATAGCTTTCTAATGCACTAATTTGTACCCTAAACCCTTAGTTCCTACAAACCAAACAGTCGATCGAACACATGTTCAAAATCAGAGCGATTCACACCCGGCCAAAATCACCCAGGGAAGTTAAGGGCTTCGAAAGAACCGATTCTTGCAAGTTGAGGTTTCAGGATCAGAGGATCTCTTCACGAATAATTACCTACATGATCACTGGTTGTAACAACATTACTGTCTCACTGCCCTTTCAAAATTGATGGTTTTAAGAGAATTTTCAACTTTAAAACTTTGCATTGAAGTGCACTACTGATACTAATCATCTCAACTCCTGCCCTCCTATTTCAACACTCCTGAAGTGGATGTTGTTCCTACTATTCCAAGCTCTATTCCAAGCTAAAGTACACTATAATCTGTTCAATATACAATTGAACCTATTCTCCTCCCACTCCCACTATGAGAATCCTAATTCCGTTGCATAAGGTACACCAACCACAGCTAAGTGGTTTGGAAATCCCTTTGAAATAAGACCCCGGAAAAGAAAAGTTGTAATAATAATGGTAACAAAGCTCACCACTTGAAGTGGTGGTTATGGGAGTGTTACATTACACACACAAAGCGCAAGTCTGCGCATATTTGTTCGGCTTTCGTTTCACTATGTCGATCTGTTGTACAAAGAGGCATACATCAGCTCCATCAACCCATGACGGGTCAGAAAATGGTGCATAGACTAAAACTTCCGAGTCCTGCGTCCTGGATGACGAAGCATTATCCATCTCCCACCCTGCAACGTCATGAAAAAGAATTCTGAGTTTACGGAGTAAGGTCCAAGTCTTGTTAACATTGTCCTTGGGATGAAGGTTCGCAATGCCATACTGGTACAGTAATCCCTTTCTCACTAGAATTCCAGTGCAAGAGCACGATGACGTTGCATGTCACTCTCATAATCGTCGGTAAATCCATACTTCTCCAGTGACTCAGTATCAGACTCTTCAAAGTCAAGTGAGTTTGAGACTAGTCTGGCCAGGTGCTCAGATTTCTTGTCTACTGCCTCCTCCGACAGCAATTGCACCACCTGTCATCCCACGGGGTTCAAGCCTCAGATACAGCACAAGCGCAAACTGTGCTTTAAATAGAACCATAAATGCGTCGCAAATAATCCATCGTTTGCAATGATATGTGTTTTATAAGGTAAAGGGCATGGTCATGAAAGAACACGCGACCCAAGACCTTCAGAACATTAATGTTCAAGTAGAGAACTTCACAAAGCGACATCTACAGGCACTTGATAAATAGTTGTTTTGGTACATGAAATAAACACGTAATAGTACGAGATACATTATTTCAACCCTCTCTGCTGACCGGCTCCACACATTAGACCAAAAGTGACAGTGTACAAGACCTCCACTTTCTTTGAAAATTATTTACGCTCACGAAAGTATCCATATCGCAACATAAGAGGATAAGACTCTTGAAGTTTCTGACAAACTTGACTGACCTGGCTCATCGAAGGACGACAAGCAGCTGTCGCCCGGACACAGAGACCTGTTATCATTACCATACATTGCATTTGATCGGCACCAAAATCACCACCCAGACGCCAATCTGCGAGCTGCTTGACGTTACCTTTGTTCAGGTAAGGCTTTGCCTGGGATCAGCAGCGAGAGATATGGTATTTCTATCAGGGTGATAAATAGAGAAGACAGGCAGACACCTTCATGTAACCAAATTGACTTACAGCCTCCGCAACACAACGACTATTTTTGCAAGATCAGCTCCTTTTAATTCTATTAAGCGCCACACATGATCCACAGCTGGGACTACAACATTTAATAATAAACAGCAACACTGCTGGCTTACCCATGCAACAAGGTTCTGCTTATCAGAATCTACAGGTTTACGGCCTGTTATAAGCTCTAAAAGCAACACCCCATAAGCGAAAACATCCGTCTTCTCATCCACAATTCCATACATGAAGTATTCAGGTGACAAGTACCTACAAAGTCATCCTTACTTGAGTTAGCAATAAAAGAAGGCAATGTAAACCCAATCACAAAGAAGACACACCAAGCTTTCAAAAGAAAAAGATGCAGAAAGATTCCATTTTAATTGCTAGTACTAGAGCTAGTATTCGAGGTGACCAGATGAGAAGAGGCTGTTCATGTGATAACATGAAGATGCACTGGTTGAGGAATCATTCGAAACATTAACTGGAAGGGTAGCATACCCAAACGTCCCTTCTATAGGAGAAACAGTATGATGAGTCCATCTGTCCGGCAGCCATTTTGACAGACCAAAATCTGATATCTGCGCACCACAAAAGTAGCATCACTAGGGAAAAACTGCTAACCGACTGGTGACCTCCGAATTTTAAAGCATCAATCATAAATTCATAATGTATGCACAGCAAGCATTTTGTGAGCTGCACCAACCTGTGGCTCGAAGTCAGAGTCCAAGAGTATGTTCGAAGCTTTGATATCACGGTGTATGATCCGCCTTTGACACTGCTCATGCAAGTAGCGCAAACCTCTGGCTACTCCTACTGCAACCTTCATCCTCGCCGTCCATGAAAACACTGGTGACTTCAAAGGTGCTGCAAAGCCAATTCATGCATCTCAGTGAATGTTTCACGAGGGACCCAGTCATTAAATTCATGACGCCGATGGTTTAAAGCCTGTACCAACCTACAGACAACCGATGCTAGACTTGGATACCTAAGAGTTCGTTATACACCTAAATCTTGTGATAGAGCTCAACACAAAGACGAGGACATTCCAGAACAGGTGTACGTACAGTGCAGAAGGTGTTGGAGGCTGCCAAGAGTGGAAAACTGGAATACAAGATGAAGTCCACTTTCAATGCAGATTCCCAAGAGCTTCACCACGTTGGTGTGGGATACATGGCTCACGATGCCCAACTCAATCAGGAAATCTCGTTCCCTTTCTGCTCCTATGTCAGCCCGACTGTGTTTCTTCACAGCAATTAACTGGCCATTTTTTAGCACTCCCTTGAACACCTTCGCATATCCACCCTTTCCAACTAAATTCTCTGCTCACATTTGAAACAACTTCACTGATAAGAAGATCAGAATGTTTAGCTCCTCGGGTAGTAGGATGATTCCTGAGATCACGCTTCGGGCATTCATGTAAACTGAAAACATTGTACAAGTGCAATAAGTAACATAAACGCATTGCTGGCTCCAAATACAAGTTCAAGAAACAATTGGATAAGTGGTCGCAACACAAGCGAGAAACGTGTTTTGAAGCAATCATAAGTTCACATGTTTCACCACATGTAAATCCAAAATGGTTGACCAACCTGGATCAAAGTTGTTGGTTGCAAAGGCGATGTCATCGTAAGAGAATGTCTGCCAGGATCGTCTGGCACTACTAGAAAATCTAAGCAAGTCATCCACACTCTCCTGATCGGAAAGGCCTGTGTGTGTGGCCTCTTCACTGCTCATACCAGGCGCACTCAGCAACACTGGATCCGAAATCGACAGCTCTTTCTTCCGAGTAGAAGTCGGAAACGACTGCCATTTTTTGGTTGCAAAGGATCTCCATAGGCCCTGTATGCAGTGCTTCTGGTTCGGTTGCACCAAACCAGTAAAGTCAGCTCCATCTTCACCATAGAAAGACACATTTGCAAGGCAGTTCCTTGACGAAGCCTCAGACCATCCACTTGAATCTGGGCCTTCAAGCACTGTTCGTGGGGAGCCCCTGTCAGCTTCACATTTCAAATCCTGTTTGGAATCATTCTTAGGAAAGCTCCTCTCGTTTCGCAAACCCACTTCCCAGAGGGAGGCATCAATTGGGCCAGACTCATCATCTACAATCGGGGGCACTGCGCAGAAGAATTTTTGCTGCATAGTGCTTATGGAGTTTAAGCCAATTTTCTGCTTTGCAGACTCTTCTTTCCCTGCGACCGAAACGTTGAACTCAATGATTGTCCACATGCAAGAAAACTCAGAAACTCGAACAATAAATACTCAAAGCTCAAGAAGAAACTTAGATAACCCGGTAGGAATCAGAAGAATAGGAATCATCGTGCCAAATTTGTTACATTGTAGATTAACATGGCACTCGACAGTTGAGCATTACCAGAGTCAGCGGAAACGCATTTCTTTCCAACATTAGCCACATGCCCTGGAAGGGATTTGATGACTTTGAGAGACGAAGGCGTGTCATTGCCTTCTGTGTTCAAAGGTAAAATAGTTCCTCTCTTCTTCTTTAGGTCAGCCTTATCTGAGGAATTTCTGGCAGCGTCAGCTTCTGTCTTCTTCCATTGAGAGCATGCTACACAGAACGTCTGGTTTGACCTGTAGATGAGGAGAGATTCGAAGCCATAATTTAGGAACAGGTGAACAACAATATAAACTTCTTGAAATCGTTGAAATCACAAAAAATTCAACAATAATACGCATTTGTAATCAGGTTGTACTAAAACTGATGAGTGCGAGGGACTACCGATTGCTGATGAGCTGCGTGACACACACCTCACAATCCTCTCCTGTCAGGACCCACCCCGCCATAAGCTTCATTGCTATGGCGGCATCATACTCCCCAGCGCTTGAAAGCCCTCTGGAAAGAACATTATTCTCGTCTTCCATAACCAACGGATCCTTTCCTCTGGATGCCCTTTCCTCCTGATTCAGATTTCTTGTGCTTCCGGCTAACTCCTCTGCATAACCAAGCATCATTGTTCGCCATCAGTTTTCACTCCTCGAATAATGAATCCTGAGTCGTATCTACCAGGAAATGACAGGAAAAGAAACCTCGACCTCCTCTCCAGCTGACAAAGGCAAATGATAAAGCACGACTGCGCGGAAACTGCCACCTGTAATCTCTCTAAAGCAGCGTTCGCAGGACTCCTAATTGATCCCCATTGCTGCTTCATCACCAAAACCGACATTCTAATTGCAAAGCTTGTGCAGGTATGAGGACTTAAAGCCCACCGCCTACCCTGTTCCTTCTCTTCCCCAAATTTAGCGTGCAATGGACAAGGTATTGCGAAAGGATGCCGTCTGCCGATCGAGAGGACAGTGGTGGACAAGCGCCACTCTCATTTACAACAATCCCCTAGAGGCCCCAAAGAAAGTACAGAGACCTGTCAAGAAAAGACTAAAACTACCGGTGAACACAACAAGAGAGGGGTTGCGATTGAGAAGACATTCCACTCGATGAGACACCGCAATCGAAAGGGTCTTACGAGGTCCAAACCATCGCACCAAATGCAGAAATTCAAAAGTAAGCTGAGAATTGAAGAAACTGGGCCTCCTACACCTCACAGAATAAGAAATCTCAAGCCGCCAATTCAAGACAAGAATGGAGCGCCTCATTGCCAAGGTACGAATTGATGACTAGCTGGGTAGGTCCCCGTGGCTACATGGAACTCATTCAAAACCCAACTGGCTAAAATCTCGACTATCATGGCAAATCTTGGCAATACCAAATCCTCGAAAACCTGAAAGTGGCACAATGTGCACCCAGTCAGAGTGAAAGAGTTACTTCAGCATGGCTATCCAAGCCATGACTCGATCGGCCAAACGCCGTCTGCCGCGAAGCAAACGCAGCGCAATCCACCAACTATTGAACTTCAAGTCCGCTGGCTACAAATGAAGGCCAAGGTCCGTCGCCCACTGATCGAGACTCAGAGAAGTGAGGAGCTTCTGTTACCTGCTGCAACTGAAGTGCTGCTCTATGCTCACATTTCCCAATCTGTCACTCCACGGAAGAGACTGCGCTTGCACGCGCGCCGCCTTGCAAAGTCCACAACCCAGTCAGTAGTACTCCGCATTACTTACTGCCGCCACACCCAAGCTCGCTCCGCTCTCGTCCATCCAAATCGGTCCCCAGTCCAACCACGAAGGCACCGATCCAATCCTGGGATTGGTTCCCACTTCCCAGTCGAATTTTTGGTCCTGTGAATGCTCGCTCATTACTGCGTCCTCCTTTTCCACCTCCAGCTCGTGAGGCGGGTGCGCGGTGGGTCAGTGGCCATCTGACAGAAGAGGAGGGATTCGCGACGTGCAATGGCCAAGGGACGGTGTCCCCGGTCTAAATTTGTGCGGTTGGGTCGCTGGGACCCCACTGCCGCACTATCTCGGTCCGCCGACTTGCCCCAAGCCCATCCCAGAATCCTGCCACGCTGGGGCCCAAGGCTCTATTAATGGGTCTGACTTCGATTCGGTCGCAGAATCCGTCAAGCCACTTGCTCTGAACCCTGTCGATGCCATTCTGCAACAAACGGCTCCGTGGTGGAATCGGCCGTGGGGTTCGTACGGGGCATCGCTTCACAAGCCGCCAATCAACAGCGTACGCATTGGAATTCGGATACAATACCAGGACTGTATCGGTTCGTTGGTGAAGGGGGAGGGCATCTGCTGATTCTGCTCCAGCGACACATGCGGCCGTGCGCGGATAGAGGGACAGAACATGGGCTTGAAGCTTTCTAAGGAAGACGAAGCTTTGAGCCTAACCTGATTAGCAATTTGAATATCGGGGCAACTCCAAGAGGGGCATACATTTATCAGAGGAACGTGGTAGTTCACAAATCAAACCTGAGTGGAATTATAATTTCCTAGTTACAGTTGAAACTTCAATCAATTTTTGAAGTGGTCTTCCTTGAGTTATTCATAGAGTTGAGTCATGAACAACCCATAACCACTCTTCCATGAATTCAATGGTATTGAAGTGCTTATCAGTAAAGGATTGAGAGGCTATTCCTTCTTAGCATCAATGCAATGATTTTGTCAAAAAATGGATGGATTTGGATGAATTTTTGGACGAAATTGGAGTCAAAGTAGGATAATGGAATTAGGCACCCAACGGAAATGGAGGGACATACCTTAATTTATTTCGAAGAAGAAGGAGGTTAATGTAAATTAAGTATCTATTGAAAATGCAACAACCACTGAAATCTCATGGACTTAGATGGTGATCAAATACTACTTTTCAATTCTAAGTTAAGAGGATCTACACCCTTATTAGCCACATTTGGCACAAACTAATTTTACATATGGTTTTTAAGATACCTCAATTCAAATTCCTTGCCTCCCACTCTAGCTCATTAAGTAGCACTGATAAATAATCAAATGCCCAATCATCAAGTAGAATATGTAGGATAAAATTCACTAAACTTAAATGTACAATGATTTGAAGGACTATTGTTTAGACTTGCTAGGAATTAGTGTGAAGAGAATTATTGTATGGGGCCTAGATTCACATTTAAAGAGTGTCAAACCATTTATATGTGACATTTGGGATGTTATAAGGCAAAGTAGCCTAAAAACGTTCATTAAGCTAATGTCTGTAGATAGATTCAAAATTGATATTTTAGGGGTTGTTATTTCCTTGTAGACAAATAGAAAAAAAATTATTTTAGATAAAGTAAAATAAATTAGAGATTTTTTGCAGTTTTGCAGAAAAGTCAAGATTTAAGAAACGTTTTTTAAATATTGACTAGGTGCATCTTTGAAGCACCTTAAAAAAACTTAATTGATCTTTTCTCTAAATTGTTAAGTTTGCACAAGGATTCACAAGGACTACTACGCACTCACTATGCACTTAAAATTATCAATTAGACTTATTGTACTTTATAATTTCATAAATATTACCTACACTAATTGTTCCTTGAAGCTTGCCTACCTCATCAATGATACAAATAGATTTTTCAAGGAACATGTCACTAGTTCCTAGATAGAAGATACATTTAAAGCTTAAACCAATTGTGGACCTCCTAATGTATGTATTTTTCTTTTGATTGTGGAATTCTTTCTTTCAAGGAGTAACTTGTCTATAAATACATGTTTTTGGAATACTAATTCAAATGTCTCATCTTGTGCAATGGCATAAATTAAAGAATTTATTGTTATTATTATTTCTTAAGAGACATAACTACATAAGTCTCTCTCTCTAGGAAGATATAAAGCAATGGTTTACAAGTTATGAAGTTGAATGAAAATGAAATTAGTTACAAATTTTTGAATTTGAATCAAGCAATTACTAAAATAGACCACCTCCTAAAATGTACACCACTAGTATACTAATGGTGAAGTGAAAATTGCAAAACGTCCTTGCACACTAGAAGACCATATTATAGTATGGACCATTTTAGGACAGTCTCTTACCTTGATTAGATATCTTGGTATAAGATTAACATTGGAATATGATTGTATTTTGACATAACATTTTTTACTAATGAAGTAAGGTCCCTTTTGCATTCTTGATTAAACAACTTTTCTAGTGAACAAACCTATCTTACATGGTGTGGGCAATTCAAACTCCACCCTTAAACTACAACCTTGATACATGGATTGAGAGGGCAATTTGGTGAAATGAATATGGAGTGAACAAAACCAAAATCTTTCAACCAATAGACACTTAGTTTATACTAATCTGGTCAGTTTAAACTAACTTTGAAATACAATTTCTAGTCAAAAATGATAATACTTGTGGTCTTTTGATGCAAACGTGAATTTAATTCAAACTAAAATTCTATCTAATTTAATATATAGAATCTATAGAATGCAAGTTACCCTTTCCAAAATGGTAAAGCAAGTTCAATTATGACTTTTAAGTAGAAGATATCAATGGATGAAATTTGACCTTTAATCTAACCTAAAAAATTCATCCATGGTTTTAAAATAGCAAAGTTAGTCAAAATAAATTCAAATTTCAAGGTTGAGTTTTTAGTGATGTTAATTGACTAATCCTAAGACTAAACCTAATTCATCCCTAAAACAAAGAACTTCATCCAAATTAGAACCAAACTTCATCCATCTTTTTATTCTTCAAAACTAAAATATTCTTAAAATGCAAATATAGGTTTCGAAATCCTTGGAAGTTTTTCTATTTGACTCCTAATTCAAATTATTCATTTGTGATTATTTAAAGATTATTTTTTAATTGTCTTTTAATCTAATTTAATTCAAATTTTTAATTCTAAATCACTATTTTTAGGATTTTATGGTTTTAATGTGAGAAACAAGAAATTACCTTTCCAAAAAGGTAAGACATTCAGATTCTAACTTGTTAATGAAAAAGTTATTCATAGATGAAATTTGGTTAATATTTTACAAATTACCTTCATTCATGAATTACTTTCAACTAGAGCAAATGATTTGACTTTCACTTTGACCTAAAAACTTTGAATTCTACCTAGATTCTTAGATTTTTCTAGATTCATTTGAATGAAATCTTAACTTTTCATCCAAATTTTTGCCCAAAGTTCATTCGCTTATAAATTTCTTATTTTTTGGTGGTTTTTAAGTTTAATATATTTTTGGAATACTCTAAAAACTAACTATGGTATTTTAAATTCTAATACTAATTTTAGGACTTTGACCTAAGGGTTAAATTTTAACCCCTAAAGGACCAAGGTGCATTTTTGGGCGATATAGCAATTTTGAGCAACTTACTACGAATGGAGATTTTATTTTTTTTCCTTTAAACTTTTCACACAACATATGCCTAGGGAGTAGCTTTAAGGCCCAACAATTTTCATAATTTTGACTACATGATCAAAAAGTTATTGCATAATATGTGATTTTCTTTGATCTTTGGGCAGCCCAAGCAATTTAAAAAACTTCTTTAAAAATCACTTTTTGAAAAAAAATGAAAAATTTTAATTGACTCTTTATAAATATACATATGTGGGAAGCTTTGACTTATTCCATTAAGTAATTAACCCTTTAAAGACCATGGTTGATTTGGAAGGCAAGTGCAATTTCTATATATGACTCTTGAAAAATCCCATTTTGTAATTACCTTATGGATGTAATTCTAAATTGAATTGTACAAATTGGTTTTATAAAGCAAATCCTTGAACCAAACAAAAAATGAAAGTGATCCAACGGTTCACATCCTTATAATTAATTTTCAAAGATTGAAGTGTTGCAAACAACCTCCAACATTGGTGCTAAATATGATTTGCCACAATTGGGCATAAAAATTTCACTAAATGCTCCAAAAATTGATGCTAAACCTTCCAACTAGTTCTTTTACACATATAACTAGTCATCTTTTACATTCATTATATATACTTTTGCAACATTTCACATATGAAGGGCTAGGCAATTCAAGTTTGGACAAGTGTGGCTAATGCATTTTTGCACGCATTTCCTTAAAATTGGCTTTTTTAGGAGCATACAAAGACTCACACTCTAACTGCATTGTTCTTTGGGTTTTTTAAAATGAGGTGTTGTATGAACAATAATAGACAAAAAGTCCAAAAATCAACCAAAAACTAGTCAACCAATCTTTAAAGGGTTAATGAGATGAAAGTTATAAGGAGTTTTAGTTTGCGGATAGGCACAATTGCTAGTATGTGAGCATAGAAAGTATGAGCCTATAAGCCTAGAATTCTATACACCTATAGTATAGGTATATTATAGACACCTCAGTGGTTATAGTGTATTTATGTTCTAAACACCTATATTATAGGTGTTTATGTTATAAACACCTTCAATGAGTGTAGAATACTTACTTATACTTAGGCTCAAGGCTCATAGGCTCACACTTCTATCCTCACATACTAGCATCGTTGGCGGATAGGTATGGTTTTCAAAGACTCCACACCTACCCGCAAACTAAAACTCTTCATATAACTTTCTTCTCATAAATCATAATGGAATGATTCAAAGCTTCCCACGTATATATAATTTTAAAGAATTTTTTTTTCATTTTTTCAAAAAGTAATTTTCAAAGAAGTTTTTTGAACTACTAGGACTAACCAAAGATTAAAGAAAATCACATATCATGCAATAACTTTTTAACAATGTAGTCAAAAGTTATGAAAATTGTTGGGCCTTAAAGCTACTCCCTGGGCACATGTTTGAAAATTTCAAAGAAAAAGAATTTTAAAATCCATTCATAATAAACTACCAAAAATGCAACTTAGGCCTTTACGGATTAATGTAACTCTTAAAATGTGAAAATTAAAATAAAAAAGGGTTATTTAATGTACCTCTCTTACAAAAGACTCCATCATAACATCATTGAAGATCATCATGTCAATTCGTTCAGAATCATTTTTTCCTTCCATCTTGCTAATTCATGACGAAATTTGAATTAAACCCCTTGTTGTTGAATTTCCTTTTGTTTAATTGATTTTGGCTAATCTTTGAAGAGTTTATAGAATTTTGAAGTATTTGAGTCAATTCCTAATTTTTTTTGGAATTAATTAAATATCCCAAATTTTCAAAAATCAAATCAAATCCTACTAATTTCTAATTATTTTGAAATTTTGCTGACTATCCAAGAGATATTAGTTGGCTTTTTGTTTTATCTTCTTGGCTTATTAGTCCTAACAAGACAAAACCTCACTAAAATCCAAAGACCCTAAATTCCTTCCAAAATCTATTAACTAACCAACCAATAAAGATTAAAGAATCAAGGAATTTAGTTCAATAGTTAGATACCTTATAAATGAACTTTTTAGTCTAATATTCCTCATGTGTGGAATTCCTTCCTTTTTCTATTTGCCCTTAGACTTCTTTTTTCCTAGATTCTCTTCATTTGTGTTTTGGAAAGTTTGAAGAAGCTTCAAAGTTAGTGCTAATTGAGAGAATGATTGAGAGATGGAGGTAAATTAATCAAGCACAACATAGAAAGCTTTTTTTTTACTTGCTCATGTAGAATGACTTGGACTAGCTGAGCGAGGGGGACATTTCACCTAGGACCAAAGTAGTTATAGGAGAGGGCTCTAAAACCAAGCGGGCATTTTCAACCATCCAATAGGGGCTGTGAAATGGACATTTGAATTTTGGAAAAATGAATTGTGGATTACAATGGAGCTTGATAAGATTTGTTTTTATTTTTTCAATACATGGTTTAAGAGCCACATTGAGTTCATTTCTATCTAAGTGGCTAGGTGTCTATTTATTTAATTCAAAATAAGAATTTGTTGTTCAACTACCTTCTTACAAGTATTGAAAATTTTGAAATAATGCTTAATTCAAGCATTCATTTCAGATTTAGAAAGGGATGCTTTTAGAAACCAATCTATTGCTTTATACATGTTGCAATGCTAATTTTTGAACAAGGCCTAGGTTTTTTTTCAAACTATGTATGTATGGGTTTCCAAGGGCCTATGATTACTATGAGGGACCTTCACCAGATTGTGTTTGAAAATTCATAACTAATTCAATAATGCTTCAAAAAGATATGAAACTACTTGTGTTAGATTCCTCATCTATTTCTCCGTAACTGAAAATAAACTAAAAATATTTCCATCTCAGGAGATACGTGAAAAAGGCACATCACCACTTAAATGATCGCTTTTTAAGCCTCTTACCTTACCAGTAGAGTTCAGTTGGCCCAATGGATAATGTCACCAACTCACCGGTGATTCCAGAAATATTTTTGAAATTCAGTGCAATATGCTACCTCTCAAAAGAAATAGGCATCAACTTTGGCTATCTTGAGAGTGAGTAGTAGCAAAACAAAATAAAAAAGAAAGGATTTTGCAAGATGTGAAGGATTATTGGGAGTATTATAATACAAAACTAACTAAATATATGCTAGTTCTACTATAGAAGAAGTTGCAAATTGGCTACCAAATTTCATTGTTTGTTATAATTTTGACTGAAATGGCTCCATTAAAAGCTCTTTTTTACAATGCAATAATAGCACAAATTTTTTTTAGTAGAAACCAAGCGAAATTTAGCCAGTTTTGGGAACGCTGCAACTCACGGTCCCCGCCTGGGAGAGCCTTTCCCGAATTCCAGGGGCCTGAAGATCTGCGCCTGCATCTCGGCCCCTGAGGAAGCCGGATGAACAGAAGCGTTGAACGGAGTCCGTCCGTCAAACTGAACTCATCACTCACTGGTTGCTGGGCGGAGTGCCATGCTGGCGGGACCCGTCAGTTTCCTGAACCAAAATTAGTAACTTCAGGTAAGTTTACGGGTGGAAAAGAGGTGAGCTGAGGTCAGAATTTGGAGTCCCTCATGCCCTTGCTGAAATTTTTCAATGTTTTTCTCACATTTAGGCATTAGGCAAGTGTGAGAAGTAGTGAGATGATATTTTTTAGTCAAAGTATGAAATTGTTATGCATTTTTGAAGCAATCTATCTAAAGTCAATCTACTCTATAACCAAAACAAATTGTGTCAAATAATCTAAAGCAGTCACGATACTTTTTAATGTGGAAGACCATGAAAAGTCATTGCCTACAATGATTTACACTAACAGAGTAGGATGTACCTAACGAAGTCACTAATCACTCGATTGGTGTCAAGCTAGACATTGATTGTGGCCCAAAAAACTATCATCGGGTCATTAGATGTCCACTATGGATCATTTGACTACAGTGGGCTATTTTACCTTAAGTTTAGATCATTGGCTTCAAGGAAGAAACTAATTCTTGTAAGTTAATTGAGTTACTATAATAAATAATTACCCGAATTTTACCATTATAAAATTCGCCATATTTTGTACAAAAATCTATTTAAAAAGTTTTGATAAAAAGAATTTAAAAATTCAAAAGATTTAGATAAATAAATGATTAACTAATAAGAGTATTGCTTGAAATCATGAATTAAAGTATTTAGACATTTTAATTTTTAAAAATAATAATAAATATTTTTTGCAGAAATTTTAAAAATATCAAAGTTGAAATCAAGCTTCATTCACAAGTTTGGATGAATTGGATAAATTAAAGTGTACAAAAACAAAAAAAACATGCATTTCTCCAAAATTCTACTTGATGATAATATATAAAACAAAAATATTGCAACTTTGTCTAATTATATATATTTTTGAATATTTTTAAATCTAAACATCTTCTCTTTTCCTAGAGTCTCATCTCAATCCTCCAACAACCTTAAAAACTTTGTAGTATAAATTTTAACTTAAGAGGATAAAAAGATTCAAATTACATAGCTTGGAACGAAGCAAAATAAAATTCTTTTTTTATTTAATGAAATTGCGACAAGGTAAGAACAACCATGGAACACCTTGTCTTTTAAAACATCAAATGTTATATGAATAATATAAAATTGGGCATAACTTTATCAGCTTTTTTTCATAATACTTGAAATTTATAGAAGAGGTAATAAATACATTTCCAAAAACAATAGATATTGTTATGCAATTTCTAGAAAAAATGTTTTTTTAACCAATATATCTAATTCATCAAACTTCATATTTAAATCATTGTTTTAGTATTGTAATGAACTTCAATTGATGATTTTTATTTCAAAATTTAAACACCTTGTTCTTCAATTAAAGTTGCAAGAATTCATTGAAGAGATTTTTTAAAATGTAAATTCATTGTCCTCCATATAGATACAAATTATAAGATTCTATCGTACATATATTTTTACAAAATTGAACTTCTTATTTTTAGGTGAAATCTTATCATGATGATTTTTTTTTTAAATTTAAATTTTCATTTTAAAATGTGTATATTTTCATTAATTTATAAAAATTATAATAAAAAATGTGATTTTTTTTCTTACATGGCTTTTGGAGTAAAAACATTTGGAACCTTAATTTTAAGGATATTTTATTTGTAATATTATATATATATGTTGTTATTTTTTTCATTTTTTCTAAAAGCACATAGTTCTACACTTAAATGCAATTATATAATCAACAAGTGTTTTTTACTTTCACCCTATATCTTACAATCAATGAAGTCAAATCTTTTGAATAATCTTCTATAGTTTCTCATAAAGGTCTAGTACAAGCTTTTGCAAATAAATATTAAAAAGAAAAGTGTCATTTTTTGCATTTTGCAACAAAAATGGAAAATTTAGAGCATTTTTGGCATTTAAACACAATTATAGAAATTTACAAATAAATTGTGGATTCACATCAATAGTGATTGAAAGGCAAAATAGAAATCACATTATTTTAAAGATAAAGAAGAATTCAAAATATAACACATGTAAAATAAATCAAGCTAGCAACTATATAGCAATGATAGAGTTTTCCTTTAAGAATAGTGTATTTTTATCATTAGATTATTTATTGAATGCCTTTCTTAAGTTACTTTGTTTTGAAGCAAAAAAATTCATTTCACAAATTTGCATTTGGCTATTTTAGGTCTATAGTATAAACTCTTTAGTTAATTATGATATATTCCGTATTGAAAAGTTTGTTCACAAAAAATTACAAAATAAGGGAGAAAATATAACCTTCAAGGAGTTATAATCAAAGAATAAAAAATTGACCTTTGGTAATGGGATTTAAATATCTTCACTATTTTCTTTTAAGTTCTAATTATGTAGGAGATTATAGTATCATCAATGCAAATTATAACCTCAAGATGAGCCTCAAGAGTTTGAGAATTAATCAACCTTTTATGTTCCACGTGATATTAAATTAGGGTGAAAATTTACCACTTTAGTGTTATCACTTTGAAGGCTTCTATTTATTTCAAAATATTAATTTTCTAAACTCCTAAATTATTTTATGCTTTTTTTTGTATATACTAGCGGTTGGTGCTTGCTATGCTATGCAATCATCATTAGAATTTAGAAAATTGATATCATGAAAGCTCAAATCTCACAAAAGCACTAAATCATAGAAACACAAAAAAGTGTTAAGCCAAAAAAACCAATGGTTTTGCTACCTCTATTATATCTTCTTGTCGATCCTCTTTAATATCACCTTCATTGCAACAACTACATTATTTTTATAATATCACTCTTTGTAAAAAGTAATATTACAAAAGTGATTGCAAATTGCTACTCCTTTTCTGTAATATCACATTGTGTAACAATCAGATTGTCATGTATTCATGATTGAAAACATTCTTATAAAATACTTATATTAATTATTTTAAGGACTTATTGAAATCAATATCATGCATTCTATTCAAATATATAAATTTTTTTATTAATATGTGATACAGTGAATGCATAGCATACCAAGCACCGGCCTTTAGTATTAATGGTAGCATTTGTGATATTAGAGAGGGAGTAATGATTTTAGTAGCAAATAAAGCTTTGATCTTAAAAAATGCATAGAACTTTTTGTACAAAAATTGTTAAAAAATACTTAGAGTTAAAATAGGATTTTTTGAAACAATAGAAATGGCTATATTTATTAAGGAAGGCTCACTACATACTAGTGGAGTATATATGCAATTAATTAAAATATTTAACTTACAAGAATAGAGATTTCAATACAAACATTAAAAAATAATCCAATTCAATATGAAATTATTTCTAAAGAAATCAATAATTTCATATTGATAATCTAATTTGTATCCCTAAAGCTTTAATATTAGAGGACGAATATCAAATTTAGAAAAGTCACAGTGTGTTGGTAACCAAGGACCTAATACTCAATTTTAACCATGATTTAGTGCTTACTAGCACTTGAATTCCAACCATCCCGAATGATGATTTTTTCTTTTTTTTCCTTAAGGAAAAAAAAATGTACCTATTGGTTCAAAAAATTGGATTTTATTTTACTTAATGCCTATCATTGAAGTGAATCCTGCTAGGATTAAGCATTGAACACACATTGAACCATTTCACTACAAGCTCATAACCTTTTGTGAGGCTACAGGTTTTAAAAGGAGTATTTTTCTACTATTTGATTTAAAGATTGTCTATTAATCATGATATTATAGTTTTGTCCTATAAACTACAATCCTTCGTACTTTGCTAAATTGATATAATTTTTAGATGAAAAGGTTTGACATTCTTCATTTCTATAGTCATAGAATAGTAATAAACTCGATACAAATATTTATTCAAAGTAACTTTGTAAAGGTGCTATAGTTGAAAAGTAGTTGGCAAATGAATTTCCACATCATTGTAGAGTTGGCACATATTGGTCCAAAAATCTAATCATTTTGACACAATTCAATTGTGAAAGGTCTCGTCTTTTTATAATTAAGACATTTGTATTTTGTGGGCTCTATGAATCCCATTTCGTCACTAGAAACTTGCTTGGGTTGTTTTTGTTTTTGTGCAAAATATAGTGTAAAAAGCCCTAAGAGAGTGTAAGATCCAAATAGGTATGTTACATGCCAATATCATATTTTGAGTGCTTTGATAGAAATAACCCAAATAGTTCCACCTATTGTGCACGTGATCAATCTCCAATTAATTTTCACTTTTAGTAAAAATCCCAATTTGTAGCCTACAAGTTGGAAATCATCACAATGAATCAATGAAAGGAATCTATGATTGAAGTACAATGTTTCAAGGTTGAAATCATAGTAGGAATTCAACGGTGAAGTCACTTTGCTAAGATTCTTCTTCATGTAAAAGATTCCTTGAAACTCGACAATTGAAGGATAGCACGGGATTTTACTCTCATTTGACAACCATGTAGAGTAGAGATGAGCTTATACATCTTTTGCAGGATTCCATGGAAGGTTTTTAAAAAAAATTGGAATTTCTTGGTACTCAAAAGATGCCTCTACAAACACTCAACCGCTTTAATTTCCAACAGGAAATTCATAGAAATTATCCAGATTGTATTAAAATCTCACTAAAAAACATAATATAATATTTTATATTAATAAAAATCTCCAAAAAAATTTAGGACATTTTGATAGCCATAAGTACCCAAACTGACAAGATCCTTCAAGAATTAGCAAAATTAAAAATCATAGTAAAATTTGACTAGCATTTCAAATTCATACAAAATTAGAATGAGGTTCAGGTTAGGTCTTCTTTTACTCCACTATACTTATTAAAGATCCTAGACTAGTTACTTTTTACAAAAAGTCAATGTCTAAAAGTTGGATATTTACGTTTTTCAGTTGTTAAGTTGATACTAAGATTTATTGAGTATTTAGCATTAAAAAAAGGAGGAGAGAGGTTGTTGAAGGTTAAAAATGGCCTTTCGAAAACAATGGCGCAATCTATTTGTGATTTGAAGTTAATCTCCAAAAGTAAAAAAAATGAACCAACATAGATAATTAAAATGGTTAGATTAGGATGGATATCCTAAGTGATAAGTTTACCACGAGAAAATGAAAAGATGTGAGACTGTAGGTGACCTTGGAAGAGTATAAATGGGCACTCATTTCTCTTTGAAAACACCCATTGTAGCCATTATTTTGGCAAGCAACCAAGTTGTTTATTTTATTGGCCAAATTTGAGCCAAATTGCTAAATAGGTGTTTTTTGAAGCATTTTGAGCTCCTACTTTGTATTTTTGTTGAAGTTTTGAAGGACTTTGAGATCCTCCAAGCTTTTTTCAAACTACTTGTATGTTTTGGTGAAAGTTGTTGATACACTAGTTGATGTTTTGTTGAATTTTTTGGAGGTTTTCTAATACTTGTACTAATCTTAGAGAATTTTTTTGCTTAATTAGTGATGCCACTTAGGGAAGGTCTCTAGTGCTTGTTTTTAAGTATTTTGTATATTAACACGTTTTATACTAATAAATTGGTGTATTTCTAGTTGTACTAACTATTATACTAACACTTGTTGTAGTTTGATGTTTGCACTAATCTATTTTAAGTGTCTATATTTTCCTTGTCCTACTTGGGACGGTAAAGTTTTGACTTTGCTAGTAATGAAAATCCATAGAATTTAGAAAGTTTCTTGTAGGAAGAGCAAAGCTTTAACTTAGCTAGTAGTGAAATCAATAGAATTTAGATAGTTTTCTGTAGAGATAGCAAAGCTTTAATTTAGCTAGTAGTAGAAATCAATAGAATTTAGATAGTTTCTTGTAGAGACAACGAAGCTTTAATTTAGCTAGTAGTGGAAATCAATAGAATTTAGGTAGTTTCTTGTAGAGACAACAAAGCTTTAATTTAGCTAGTAGTGGAAATCAATAGAATTTAGATAGTTTCTTATTAGAACAACAAAACTTTGAATCCTCCATTTTCAATTTGTAACAAAATTCTTCCCCCATATATTGAAAACCAAGTTGTTAGAACCATATAGGAATTCCAATGTCTATTTTGCCTCTTAACTATTTGTGGTGAGTAAATCCCTCCAAAATCCAAATTTTGGTTAGTTTTTGGGGCCAACCTCTATTTGGAGTTTGGTGGCATTACAAGAAAATGGGGTCTTTTAAGTAGTGTCTCAGACATCATGTTTTTTAAGACATTACTTAAAAGACATGATGTTTAGGACACTATTTAAAAGATTCCATTCTCTTGTAATGTAGGATAGTCAAATCCCCACTAGGAGGCCCAAACCTTAGTAAGGCAGTCAACTCGTTGCTCGGGGAGACCAAGCTCGGGACCGAGTGATTAACCTTGGATCGGAACCAACCAAACCTTGTTCGGCCCAAGATTGGGTGGCTAAATCTCTACTTGGCCGGAAAGGCCTTGGCTAGGGGATTGTGGACTAGGTAGGTCCCTACGACCAAGCGGCACCTCGACTAGGGAAGGCTTCAGCTTAGAGGCCCTTGGCCAAGGAACTAGAAAGGATAAAGAGGGGTAATTAATTCTCTCTCCTCCCCCCCTTTCTCATTAATAAAGGATTTTCTTTAGTTTTGGAAATAATCAAAGAGAGAAGAAGAAAGAAGAAGGGAAGAAGAGATAAGTGGAGTGAATTTGAGAAAAAAATAAAATCTAAAATCTAAAAGTGTAATAAAAAAAATAAACTTAAATTTTCAATTAGGTGAAAAATATGGATGAAGTTTGAGGAACCAATTAATGGTCAAACTTCATCCATCTATAACTTCTATTAGAAAAGTCCAATTAGCAAGTTTAATATCAAATTAGAAAGACAAAGTTAGGACCTCAAAGACGAAACTATAAACTTGTTAAAAGTAAAATATTGACATTACTTAAGTGATATATAAGAATTAAACAAGCTCAATTAAAAACTTATAAAATAGATTAGAAAGGGAAAATTAGAATCAAAAGATTGTAGACCTATTAGACTAGAATTCGAAGGTGTATCTTATTTGAAGAAAGACTCCAAATTGTAGAAGATAGAAAAGGATGAAGTTTATTTTAACTGTTTAGGATGAAAACTTAGAGAATTCATCTGAGGTGAACAAAACTTAGGACATTAGTAAATGCATTTATTGTCCTAGAACTTTCTCCATTTTTTAGGACATTTTCAAACACCCTCTCTAAAATTTGTCTATAACTTTTAGGTGGAGCCTCAAAACCCCAAACGGATTTAGGGACATAAAACTCAACTTTACTACTCAACTTTTTTTAGTCCAAAGTTTTTAAGATAAAGATCTTTTACTATGTCTAAATGAGGTCTGAAACGTGACTTTTGACACAATTCTTGCGTTTTACTTAACTATGACTATAAGTGGTGAAGCTCCTATTTACCCTCATTCAAAAATCCCGTATGGATTGTCTTACCTACCACTAACCTAGTTGTATAAAAAATTCCTTCCTGAAGTCATTGATTAGTCACCCTAAAATGAAGTGTAGTCGTACAAAATGACTATGTCCTACTTGTTTTATGTTTGGGGTCCAAAAATGGAAGTTTACAATGTCCACATCACTATTTTGAAGATTCAAGAAATGAAAAAAGTGAATAAAACTTGCACTTCACAAATTATACATTTGATAGTTGCATACTTGCATTTGTAACTCTGGAATGACTTAGATAAATAACTACTTGTCCTATAATGAGAGAGTCGCAGTCATTGTTTGATTGTTGCGAAGATCCAATTTTATGGATATATGGCTTCTAAAGCACATCACCCATTTGGATGCTTAATTCATTGAAAAAGCATAGATGAATGTAGTCTGAAGTCACTCTTCATCATTTAGGCGTTTGTGCGACTGAAAAATGACTACTATTGAACTTGCATAACTATAAAATGACTGCTCTTGGATTTATATGACTATAAAATGACTATTTTTGAGTACACATTGTGGGCTAGGTGCAATTACAGAGTCCTAATCGTTTTGCAGTTGTTTGGAACACTAAGTCATAGATCAATTGGTTGTGAAAGACCCCTTTTTCTTGTAGTGACATAAAAACAATTGATAACACTGGGATTTGAATGCATTTAAAATGGGATTTTAAAAATCCATTAAGAACATGATGGTGCTTTCAATCAAGGTACGTGAACAAAGTCATTGGTTGTGCACTCTACAAAGTCTAGTGAATACCATGTTATGTCTTTATTTAAGTCAAGAAATAGCAAATTTTGCCATAACCATTATGGGTTGCCTCAATTCCATCTTGTCAAAACCAAAGTTTCAATCTTAATGTGAAGGCAACCAAATTAGTAACCAAATTTATAACCAAGTTCTATAATTTGGGCCAAACCTTGATTAGATGTCAACATGTGAATTAAATATTGTATTCTAGGATGTTGTCAATTTTTTAGAAAAGTGACCAAATCAACGTGACTAAAACAGTTGACTAAAAAATTGGATTTTCTAGTAGTGTATTTTCGTAACAATATATGATCTTATGAAGTGTAGATGGCAATTAGGTGATATGCATATCATTTCCATTGATCTGCAAAAGCCTTGGAATGATGATTGGGAGAAGTGGCCATTTTTTAGGACTAGAGTGGATGCTTGTTTTGGTAGATTGGTGTGCTTTATCTTACTACAAAAATCTATAAAGCACGATCACGTGTATATTGTTGTGGTAAATCACTTGACATAAGTTTAGTATGAGCTTATGCCTCCGCACTCTAAGTACTCTGCTGTGCTTGCAATGGTCCAAATCAGAGTGGACTTTGATACCAAATATTATTCGAAGATTTTGTGGTAGCCTACATGAAAGGCCATCATACAATTGAGATTCAAGTACAAGGTAGTCGATGAGAGCAACATCAACATTGTTGTGTGGTTCCATTTTAGTTGTGTACACAATTGGACTAGTACACATGGTTGGTGTTGCAAGTTCAGTACAACTTCAAGTGTATATGATTTTACTAAAGAAAAATTGGAGCGTTATTATAGAAAAAAAAACTTCAATAGGAAAGCCTGTGATTGACTCGGTCTTTAGGAAGGATTGATTGTTTGTATTGTAGTTTGAACAAACACAAATGGATTACGCATCACCTATCCATAGAAGAAGAAGGGTTCATTGCAATTTTTGTATTATAGAGTATCAACTTAAAAACCAAACGACAAAGGCTTGGGTGCAATGGAATTCATATAGATGTCCTTCTTTTGCTCAAGATCTACTAGTGGTTGAGGAGCTTTCTACCATGCATCTTTATGCATGTGATGGTTTTCTTATGGTAATTGTTCATCATGATTACGGGATTAATTTGTATATTTGGAGTCTAGATTTATCCACAAGTGAATAGAGAAACCTCTCAAAATAATTGACTTTAGAGGGGTTGCATTTGATTGGATTGTGCTATGCAAGGCATTATAAAACATTATTCCATAGAACCTTCATCTTGTAATTAAGTTGAATGCACTTGACAATTTACTTGGTGCTATTTACTATTGTACTATACAACAAATTTTATTAGACTTTATTAAACTTGATATATGTACAAACTATTGATATGGAAAGACAATGTGCAACTGTGCAAGTGCTTATTAATTTTAGAAGTTGTAAGTAGAGGATGCAAATTTAGGCTTTCTTCAAGTGGATTCGATGGGTTTATTTTTCTTCCAACACATGAATACTACAATATAGTTGAGAACTATAGATACTACTTGTAAATACTAATGACAACTTTCAACAAATATGATCACTGATACTTCAATATTTAAGCTTATCAATGAGCTTGATGATTGTATGTATCTCACTTGCTTGGTTTTTGATTAGAAGATTACGTTTAGTTTTTGTAAGGCAAGGTAGATCTTTAAACTCCATATCATCCAAATTATAACAATTTCTTGCCTATATGTATTTGTTTTTGTGTAAGTTTCTTGAGGATTTGGATTTGAAAATAAGTCAATTACTACAAGGGTCAATTATTTTTCATGTTTGCTAGTTTGAATTTTCATTAGATTCTCATCTTGGAAAATCTTCCATCAACCTCAAAACTTGCAATTAGGGATTGTTTGGGTGCCATTGCTTTTGTTTGCGTCAGGGTCAAGAAAATTGAACTGATGATTGTTGTAATCAAATTCAATAATAGTCATGGCAATTCAATTGATAAATATCTAAAGTGAGTGTAAAAATATTGCCACATGAACAAATATATATATACATGGATGCTTTGTATTTTGCATTGCAATCACCCAAACTATGAAATCGGTTGGTCACCAACTTGATCCATGTGTTCCTTGTTGGCTGACCGCATCTTAGCGCTGGCAAAAATGAGAATACAAGATTTGTAAATAATTTCTATTAATGAAAAGGATCAAAGGAGTTTCTTCAAACAACCAATGTACAGAGCCTTAGTCACCTTGAATTCCCAAGGCATTCTACACCAAAGTTGAGTATTTCTACTTGTTCTAAACTTGTCAATGTTGACAATTTTTTCATCGCTTCTTTAGAGTTTTGCTGTGAACTGATTGTGAGACAAAGCTCTTGACTCCAAAAAAGGGCTTAGGGTGTATATAAGTTTTTACCCCAATCGGGATGAAAGAGATGATTTCAAAACTCTTTGAAAGGGATAAGTTAGTACATCTTAGCCTAGATTCTTGGTTAGATATTTAGATGAAATAGTGAATTCTTGAAGTTGACATGGAGGTTGGAATTTGAATGACATCTAATATTGAGAATCTTCTGCAATCCAGATTTTTCAAAATTTAAGGCATTATAATTGAAAGGTAAAAGCATTTTGTTGCAATTTTTTCAAGAATGAAGATCTTGTTCTAGCAACGTCTTTCCATTGAAGCAAAAATCTCCTATGTTTGAAAATAACTCCTTTACATTTGGGACAAATAAAGTCCGTACTACTAGTAGTGATAAGCCACTTATAATGAAGCAACTCTAAAAATAAAGTATTTGTATGTTTAGATTTTGGACCAAAAGTTAAAGTACTCTGATCATTAACTATGTAGAGTTCATAAACAATTAAACACGGTATTATATAGTACATTCTATTTTGTTTCTAGTACTATTAGGATAATTGTAAAAATGATTGTTCTCTCTTTAGCTACCTCATGTTCATTGCTTCTTGAAATTGCACTTAAAATACTAGCAACTCCCTACCAAGCCACTTAGGCCTAGTGGTCATGTATTTTTTCCTTGTAGAGACATTCCATTTCATGTGTTTAAAAAAAATAAAAATAAAACACACTAAAGTAGAAGGTCCACCCATAACCAATCATTTTAGGTACTCTACATGTGATTGGGTGTAGTACAAAGCAAAAAAAAATTTAGAGGTGCGATGATAGAAATGATTGAGATTGCAAAAACTTTGGTAATTTTATTGCATGGATTGAAATTACTATGAATTTTAAAAGGCAAAAAGTGAACCAAATCCAAAACCAATCTTTGGACTCTTTTGATTTTGATTATTCAGAAAACTACTTCCCCAATGATTACTTCCTACTTTTTTACACACTACTTTGGGACATGTATCATGGATTTTTAGTCCCAACTTTGAAAAAGACGAAAAAAAACATTCTAACTCGAGTTCAAAATATGCCAATCTATAGGTTGGTTATTTGAGGCTCATTTTCAAAAGCTTTCAAAGTCAAGATTGCAATGGGTACCCTTGTACAAAATCTTGAATAGAAAAATTACTATCATTCATTTTTCAAATTAGACTTTCGACACTAAAACTAGACTTCAAAAAGAACTTTCCACAAATTTAAACTACTAAAAATAACAACTTAATTAGGTTTTATTTAACTTCAAAGTTTTACAAGTACTAGATTTTGGTTAGGATTTTGGTGCCTTGGACATTTAGAGGTTAAAAAATACAGAAAACAAGGTTGATCAAATTGTTTTTTCTCCCTCTATAATGAAAGTCATCATTCCACTAAAGCCATTGGAACAATTGAATGTAGAGTTTTTTTTAGGCAATTAAATGTCCAATTTTCTCAGAAAGAAATGGGTAATTTAAAAAAAATGACGGTCATTGTGACAAAAAAATGCCAAATATAAATAATAGGCCTCTTTATTGTTGCCAACATGCTTCTAAAACTTCATTTTATCTGTCATTCAGAGCCAAAATTGCATACAAAAGTTACATATTCAAAATTGTATACTCAAAATTGGCCTCCTTCAATTAAAGCCTTCTAAGTTAATGAGCAAGTCAACTTAACCCCTAAATGCCCATTAGATGTTTTTTGGGAGATTAGAAGACTGTTTCAGGCCTGTTCCCAAGGCTGCGAACAGTCAGAATAAAATATAATAAAAAATAAAAATAAAAAATATAATAAAAAAAAAAATTTAAAATTTAAAAAAAAAAAATTTTTTTTAAAAAAAATTTAAATTTTTTTTAAAATTAAATTTTTTTTTTTAATATTATTTTCTGACGTGGCAGTCTCTCGACCACGTCAGATCGCAGATGTGGCAGTTCCCGACAGCGTTCCCACAGTTGGGAACTCGCAGTCTTCTAAACTGCTGAAAAAACATCTAATGCCAAGGCACCCAAAAGTGATGTCGAAGAAACTTTGAAGTTAAATAAAACCTTACCAAATTTTTATTTTTAATAGTTTCTATTTTTCGAAGATTCTTTTTGAAGTCTAATTTTAGCATCAATAATCCGATTTTGAAAATGAATGAATGATCATGATTTTTCTATTCAAGATTTCGTGCAAGGGTACCCATTGCAATCTTCACATTCCATAGTGTTAAGGTAGGTGGCTCGAATTCAAACCCTGTCTCTGAAAGCGATCTGGTAGATTTTGCCTCTAACATGTACTAGAAGTGTACATTTCAGGAGGAGGTCGCTTTTAGAAACCACTGTGTTTTCAACTTCAAAAATTCATAACTAATTCCATGAAGGTTCAAAAAATATGAAATGACTTGGGTTGGATGCCAATTCCATCATTCTTCCCAGGAAAATTTACTGAAAACTGTTTAAAGTGCTTTAAGGTCTCCCAAATTGCGAATCAGCTCTTAAAGGGACGGTTTCTGAGCCACCTACCTTAAGGACTCTTGGAAATGAGCCTCAAATACAATAGATCTTAGAGAGAAAATCACACTAAAAATTCATTTAAAAAAATTGTAGAGTAGATTTTGAGAAGCCAAAAATTGATTGGGGTTATGCTTGTTAGGCCCTTCAACCTCATATTTTTTCGGTGACCAACTTTTTAGATTTGACATGCAAAGAGAGAGCTCTAAGATTTTCATAGTTCTTACACCCTCATGATCAAACATTACAATCTTTCAACCATAAGTGATGTTGTTGTGTTTTCTTTTACCATGTCATCTCTAACATGTCTACTTTGAATTTGTACAGTTACAATTCAAGAAAATTGATTCAACTTATCAAAATGTTGGATTTTTGTTCAATTTAGACCAAATTCCAAGAAGCTCAAAACAGGCCTTGGACATTTAGGGGTCAAATCCTTCTTGAAAGGAAGGCCACATCACCATTTGTCCGAAGACACCCGCCGCCCCGCCCCCCAAAACCCTGTAACCCTGTTTGAATGAGTTGATGTCACCTTTCCACGCGACACTTTCGAGTATCGACTCGGGAGTCGGGATTGTGGCAAGTGGCAACTCCACATTATCACACGCACATTGGGCGCCGGCACCCAGTGAGGGATGTGCCATCAAGGCTCTGCAGACGCTCTGCGTACTGGGCTGAGCAGTGAGCACGGCAGGGCAGTTGTGTACTGGACAGTTCTGTACATAATGCGAGTTAAGAATGCTTGACAGTGGATGTGTTTGAGTTGGCAATCAGGCCCGTCCCCCGCTGGGTGAGGAGGTCCAGGCAGGGGTCCTGATCAGCGGGCTATGGCGAACTCGTATCTCCTGCGTCTGTGACGAATTGAACTCCATGTCTTCCATGTCCGTCGCCAGCGTCGCAGCAGCAGCAGCCATGGAGACTCCTTCGGCGACCACGCCGCCAACTCGCAACAAGGCCATGTACCAGCCCATGGGGGTCGATCGCCCTACTCGCACTCCGCACAGTGGGTCAGTCAGATCCATGGCCTCTTGTCGTACTCTTCTTGCTATAGAATCTTAATCCGCTCATGGAGTCGTCATTAATCGCTCACACTCTGGCTCGCTAAGAAATGCAGATTGAAGAGAGAACTCCCCACTTGGTGTAGAGGTCCCGTAGATAAAAAGGAAGTGGTTTCGATTTCTTAGGAACAGATGGAAGATGCATTCATTTTGCTCTCGTTTCGCGCGGCATGGGGGGTTCTGGGAATGCATGCCACCAGGCGGGTCGTAGTTCGTAGGAGGCAAGGGTTCGGATAAGGCCCGGGAGCCAGCCGGAATTAATGGACGAGAATTCGATGCGAGAATGAAGTAATCAATCGATATTTCTTCTGGGTTACCTTGCGGTGTAAATTTTCTCGACGGAGATGAATCTTTGACAATAGAGATTATTTTGGTGATGGATGATTGCGGGATTGGGGATGGATTGTTTTTGGCGTTAGGAATGTTTCGGTGTCTAAGGTGTGGAAATGGAATCATGGAACCTGAATGGAAAATGGATAGAGCCGTGGACACATTGATCTTACTGAGATTGTGAGAAACTCGTTCGTGGATTAGGTCGAATTGTAGTTTGCGTGTTGTAATCTTAGAAACCAAGAATCTGCATTCGGTTAGTGGTGGTAGATTCACATCACTTTCTGTGTAGGGGGAATTTTATTCATAGTTTCTATTTAAGCTCGAAGCTGCTTTCTATTCATTTTCATTGTTTTTGTGAGATGGCATCACTCTCGCCAGTATTGTTGTGAATGTGGAATGCAAAAATAGAACCTCACAGATCCATGCTCCAGTGCTCAGTCATCTGATTTAATCTTTAATGGACCAAGAGACTCTATTTGGGCCTCATGTTTTTTTAGCATTCAGATGGAGACTTTCTTTTACTTTTTTATTTAAATTTTTGAATTTTTTTTGTGAGCTCACACAGCAGGCATTGTTCTTCACTGATTCTGGTGATACAAAATTTGGTCCCATTTACATTCTCTTATTTTCGCGACATGATCAATGGAATTGATCATTTTAGAATCATGAGTCCTTCTGTTGGTCCTGTCGGGGGTAATGACCCAACTTGTGTGGTCACTGGCCTTGTACAGGTACCACTTCGATGGCACGAGCCGTCGATTTTTCGAGGGTTGGTACTTCAAGGTGTCCATTCCGGAGGTCAAGCAGAGCTTTGCTTGGATGTACACGAGTGAGAACCCCGGGTCCACAGAAGGAGAATCTGTCGATACAGCAACTTCGCCCTCCGGTGCCGCTCAGGTCATGGGTGCTAATGAGGAGTACCTCTTACAAGATGCGGCCACTCTCAAGCGTTTCTGGGGAGGTTAGGCAGTGAGAATGTCCACATTTGAGCCACAGTTTTTAACATGATTTGATGTGATGGTGATATTGTTTTGATAATAAATGCTTAACGATCAATATTATAAGTGTTAACATTTTATAGAAAATCAAATAGTTTTAATTATTCTTTTCTGAAGGTGTTTGGTAGAGGATGTAAGCATGCATAGCGTGAAGTCGCAGGACTAAGTGTTAGAGTGTGTACATATTGGATAAGCGCCACTTCCGATAATGAGTCAGGTGAAGAGTTGGTAGCTTCGCATGTTGCGTGCCAACTCTAATATTTCCTGTTACTGAAAGTGCAGCCCGGCATGAACTTGCCCTTGGTAATACATTTGTTCCCAAGGAAGGAGTGGCTCCACCCAAGTCTGAGGTTGATCCAAAGGTGTGATTTACTTCATTCACATTGAGAGATGTCGTTTGGTATTCTCTCTGGGCACCAAATATGTCGGTTAATTGCTAGATATGATAATAGTCTGTCACTTGTATCGGCTCGGTTATGCATACATGCAACACTGTATGGTCAGTCTCCTTCTCCTGGTCTTGTGAAATTGCCTCTCTTGACCTGGCGATTTAAATTAAAAAATTTCGCTTGAGCAGGAATTTTGGGACTCTGTGGAGGAAGGGTATCAAGTAACACCTACTTGGCACCAGGGATGCTTACTTGACAATGGGAGGTCAGTTTCTTAATCTTTGACTCCGGCGAATAGAAGATTTAAAACTGTTGCTTGTGGGATTAAGTTAAGTCTCCTTGGAATACCTTGTAGTCTAGCTGCTTGCAAACAACAACTAGACTACAAAGTTTTCCTGTTTCGAAACTGCTGACGAGACATTCACAGTTGATATCGGGAGGCAAAGTTTCACCTGCCTGTAATGGTTTATTTACTGCATTCCTCATGATTGCTCGACTGCACCTGTTCTTGTACTTAGTACCAACTTTGCAAAGACCGTGAAATCGATTCGATGGGAGTATAGTACCCGCCCCGTGTACGGATGGGGTTCTGTGGGAGACCGCCAATTGTCTACAGCAGGTTGGCTTGCAGTCATGGCAGTATTCGAGCCGCATTGGCAAATCTGTATGGCGGGTGGTTTATCCACAGGTCTGTTAAACACTATCTCAAAATCCTCCAATACAAAGTTCTAGAAATATGAAAAATGATAAACGTGTGCAGAAAGATTGCAGGATTCAACCTTTAATTTGTAGGTTGTCCAGAGTGCAGGTGATGATATTCTTGTTACCTCTGCTAGTCGAGTGTTCTCTTGTTTTTTTGAAAGTGTTGTAGTCAAACCTTACGTTTGGCTTGTTGAAAACCAAACAGGCTGGATTGAGTGGGGTGATAAGCGCTTTGAATTTGAAGATGCGCCTTCATACTGCGAAAAGAACTGGGGTGGCAGCTTTCCACAAAAGTGGTTCTGGGTAGGCCACGGCCCTCCGTTTGAACTCCTCTGTTAAGTTTGCCTTTCTGTCTTTTTGTCAGATGTAGTTTAATGTAAATTGGACATTAAACCTGGTGGTTATGTTCTGCTTGGAGTCGGAGTATTCTTCAGTTTTGCTTATAATACTTTGGGGCGTGGGCTTGGTCTTCTCAGGTGCAGTGCAATGTATTCGACAACTTCTCGGGGGAGGTTGCTCTTACAGCAGGGGGAGGTAGACGAGGACTTCCCCTCCTCAAAGATACGTTTGAGGATGTGGCTCTGGTAAGCTTCGAGACAAGAAATGGAGATTAGTGCACTCCATTTTTGAAGATCCAATTTCGGTGCAGGTCAATTTCTGAAGAACATGAGGGAACAGGTTATGGTTGAGAATTCTCTGCACTTATGATCATAGACACTTCAATTAAATGCGAATTTTGAGACAATTTTATGTCGAAGGGGCATCTCCGAACATATTTTTTATTTTTGCAGGTAGCGATACACTTCGAGGGTAAATTTTATGAGTTCGTTCCATGGGAGGGTAAGGTTGAGTGGGAGATTGCCCCGTGGGGCTCCTGGAAAATGACAGCACAAACAAAAACACACGAGGTATGATCTCTTTTTCCCGTCCATGTATCTTGCAGTAGACTGTTGCAGTAGACTGTAGAGTCACCCAAATATGTCCCTAGAGTGCAGTTAATGTATTTGCCACGTGTGATTGTAATTTGCTGACACAATTGAAGGACACATAGGAAAATCTGGTTGGCTGAGTGCTGATTTTCGCAGGGTTCAGTTTTGGGTGCACCTATTTCACACTTTCAGTGGTCTAGGGAGTCATCACTTCAAAAAAACATAGAAATTACGTACAATAACCGAAAATTCTATTTCTTTTTTTGAATATTCATGATTTTCACTCGCTAATACTAGATAAATATCAGTTTTAGGAAAATCTCCTCCAACTATGCTGAATTCCTCATTTGGACGGTTTTGGGTGCTTCCACCGTATTTAAAGCTAGTAACTTGACATTACAAGCATTTTCTAAAGGGAGCCTATTGTAAACCGGATTATGTAACAGGTGAAACTTGAAGCATCAACAGATACACCTGGGTGCATTTTGCGGGCTCCAACTCTAGAAGGTTTTAAGCCATTGTGCAAGGATTCATTTGCTGGAACCTTGAAGCTGCAGCTGTGGGAACGCCAGGCAAACGGCAGCCTCGGGAAGGTGGGTCTCTACATTGGCCTCTGCTAATGTCAAGGAACTTACAGAGTTGCATGCATGTTAGCTCCAGGATTTGTGAGCTATCCCTCATGTTTTCATTTCCAATGTTTTTGCGCAGGTTCTTTTGGAGACCACAAGCAGCATGTGTGCATTGGAGACTGGTGGTCCAGGTGGTTCTTGGGAGGAGACATGGACTGGAGATGCGAGGATGAAGCAACCTCTGAAGACCTTGCTACAACTTCCAATCAACCCTGAGAAACTGTACAACTGGGCCCCTGGTTTCAAACCACCAGGGTTTTGAAGCTGCTCCACTTTTGACGAGTCATTGACCACTATTCGAAGTATCGCTATGTGTAATGCCTTGTGTATGAGCGCCATTTTAAGTCAAGCATGAAAGTGATTTTTTTGAGGATGGCAACATCAGCTATTGAAGGTGATATAACCTTAAATTGTTACTGATCCATTAACAGGAACACTGGGCCTCGTCACTGCAGTGACCTGTCTTCATTTTTAGTTATGAAGATCCTTTGCTTAATGACAGGACCCCTTTCTTTAAAGCACAGGTTCCTTCATGCAGGGATTTCTTTTGTTGGATACTGCTTGCAACTGCATACAGAGCATCTGCTATTTTATGCTGAGGTTTGCTGCTACATTGCAACAATTGTGTCAGAGTTTCTGCAAAGACATGATTCAGGATGTGAAGTGAACTTTGCAAAGGTTGGACTCATTCATTGTGTGAAATCTCCTGTTGCAATCCTTTTTGCCTCAAACATTTTGTCTTGAATAGTTTCTTATGTTAATCATGAACTCTTGGGATCATTCACGATAGCATTGCAGGAATTATCTCACTTTGGCCCCAACCATTCCTAGTGCCACCGCCAAAAATCAAAGCTGCTCTAAACCCTGAAACCCTGCCGAGGGTGTTTTGTGTCCCTTCGAATGACTTCCAGGTGGGGCTGTTCGATAAAAAAAAGTTTTCTTTCATCCGTTTTAGGGGGTGGGGGGAGTAGCTTGAATGCATTTTCAGGGAATAGAATTGAATCTTCTCTCATTATGGTATTATTGACTTTTTGCAAGAAGAAATGCTATCACTCTTGTAGTGTATGTTTGTCACATTTTTGGGACCTTGAAGGAATGAAGTATGCATTTTGAAGTTGAGACTACATAGGTCACTAATAGCTTTCGCCACAACATGATATGTTCTTTTTTGGTATATTGACAAATGCAATTGGTACAAAGAATAAAATAAACCTCATTTTTGTGTTAATCATAGAAGTTCCTTGACTATGTTTTTACCAAAAACATTCCAAAATTGTCATTTTTAATCCAAGTAACAAATTTTTGAAAAAAGTTATTTTTAGACACATGTAACTATAAGATCTTGTAGTAAACTTGTTTCAAAAGATGGAGAAAATATTTTAGATATTTTTACCATGTAGATTACAAGATATTAGCATTTGAATGGACAAAGATCTTTTTTTTGGCCTTGTAGAATATTGGCGGCTAAACTTCACAAGTTCACATTTATATGAAAAATTGACCAAAATGGTGGTACTTCTCAACTTCTTTGGATTCATTCTTCAAGGCAAGTTGGTTATATGTTTAAGAAAATTTAGATAATTTAGAATCGTATAATATATGGGGAAAAAATAGTAAGTAAAAAGAAGTAGAAAATGATTCAAAATAATAAATTGTTCACAATTTATTTATGAAATTGAACAAATTCAATCCGGATGGTTGAAATGTTTTAATAAACAATCCGCACTTAATGTTTTTATTTTTTCCACATATATTGAAAATTGAGCTCAAGAAAGGACTTTAAAGTTTATTTTAGAGTAAAGATTCCATAACCACAAGCAAACTAAAACTCTTCATAACTATTGACTTGTTTATCAAAATGGAATGATTCAAAGCATTCCATGTATATATGAATCTAGAAAATCAATTTCAAATTTTTGTTTCTAAAAAAAGTGATTTTTTAAGAATATTTTTAGATTTCCTAAGTTACCTAAGTTGAAAAAGAAACAACATATCATACAATGACTTTTTAACCATGTAGTCAAAAGTTACAAATTTTTTTGGTCCTTAACCCCCAAAGGTTTCTTGCCTCTTTGTTTTCACCAAAACCACTCCAGAATTGTCATTTCTAGGACAACTACTAAATTTTAAGAATTTTATTTTGGACAAATGTAACTGAAGGATCTTTTATTACACTAGTTTGAAAAGATGAGGAAAAAATTTCAGAAATTTCCACTATGGAAATTGCAAGATATTAGTATTTGAAATGACAAAAATAATTTTTTTATCATTGTGAAAATCCGAGCAGTTGTACTTCAAAAGGCCACATTTGTATAAAAAAATGTCCAAAATTATTATAATTCTTTGGATTCATTTTCCAAGTCAAGTTGGATACATGCTTAAAATTTTTCAAATAATTTGGAGTTCTACAACATGTAGGAAAAAAATAGTAAGTAGAAAGAAGTAGAGAACAATTCAAACTTCAAAATACTAAATTTTTAACAATTTATTTTTAGATTTTAAAAAGACAATCCCAATGGTTATAATGTTGCATTTAACAATCTACATCCAATATTTTTGGTTTTTTTTCAAAAATATTAAAAATTGAATTAAATAAAGAATTTCAAACTTTTTTTGTAGTGTAGAGATTTTATAACTAGTTCAAACTAAAAATCCTCATAACTTTTGACTCATTGATCAAAATGGAATGATTCAAATCTTACCACTTAGATAAAAATCTAACAAACCAATTTCAAATTTTTATTTTTAAAAATTATAATTTTATTTAATTTAATTTTTAAATCCAAATTGTCCACTGAGCAATGAAAACTACATATCATACAATAACTTTTGAACTATGTAGTCAAAAGTTATGAAAGTTGTTGGACCTTAGAGCTACACCCCCAAAAAATGTTGTGTGAAAATTTAAAATAAAAACAATAAAAACTCCATTCATAGGAACTTGCCCAAAATTGCTATTAATGTTGCCAAAAAAATGCACTTTGGTTCTTTAGGGATTCAAGATATCCTTGTTCACACCTTCTATAAAAGTTTGTGCCCCAAACATGGAAATCTCTTCTTAAATGTAACTACCCAAAATTTCTATGTTGCCAAAAAACGCACTTTGGTCCTTTAGGGGTTAAAGAATGTTTTCAAACTCTTGTCACATTATTGATGTCTAATCTTAATAAGTTTTATCAAGTAACATGTTACTTTAATCATTAGGAGGGATTTGAGGCCTTCAGAAGATTGCAAATTCCCACAGCTTGAAAACGCAAAATCTGTCGCGGGAATGCAATTTCGTACAAATCCTACATGGTCGAACGACTGCTACTTCATTATTTTTTTTTTAATTTCATATTTCAAGACCCAAAAAAAGAATTTAATTAAATTTTTTTTTTATAGTTAATTGCTAGCTGACAGCAACCAGCAATTCCCCGACAATTTTGAAAACAAACCCTGAAATGGCCTTTGGAAGCCCTCAAATCCCTTCTAATGGATGCTTAGAAAGCCATGTCAATCTTTGAAATGCATAATGGAGGAGTGTGCAACCATTACAATAGAAGAACATTTTGTTGTAATGTAGAGGTACATTTTGCATTCACATTGCACCAAGAATGGTGTACATTTTAAGAGGTGGATGTTTTTAGTAACCATTGAGTCTGAACTTCAAAAATTCATAACCAATTTGGCAAAGCTTCAAAAAATGTGAAACAACTTGGTTACATGCCAATTCTATTAGTCTTTCAACAAAACTTTATCAAAAAATATTTCAAGAAGTTTGACCTCTCCAAATTAATCATAAGTTCTTAAACATGCACTTATGGACCTCCTATGTTATTCTTACTATTGAGCTTCATCAATTGATTGATTGCCATGACAACCAACTCATATTATATATTGTATTGGACTCTAGATTTTACAAATTTCTTCAATGAGAGACATAGAAATTACACTACATTTGGATCAATGTTTGAGGAATTTTTGGAGCTCTTCTTCTTCAATTTCTTCCTTGCATAGGAATACATGAGATTTTTTCAATGACCACCGGTTCCATCTCATCAACTTTAAGATCTTCTAGTTTATTTTCTTTGGTATCATTATCTTATGAGCTTATTTCCTTCAAACTTAACCTTGAAAGAATATTCCATATTCCTATTTGATCAAACTTCATTAGTTTTTTTACTTTCTATATTAAAATACACATCTTAAATTTTTGATATTTTCTCTTTTAGTAATATATATACAAATCTATCTTCATTTTTTATAATTATAAAATAAAATATAATGAAATTTCTATGATTTTATATAGCAATTTTTTTGCTAAAATGATAGTAATTACAAAAACACTTAAAGTAATATGACATGTTTAGAAACTTTGGAGATGATAGTGATAAACATGTACTTGATATTTTTTGAGTTTACATTAAGAAAAATTTGATAGAAAAGTTCAAAAGTGATGTATTTTAAGCTTTCAAGATGAAAACCTTTCAAATATTTTAAAAGGTTATAGGAGCAAGGAGCTTCACAACTCATCCAAGATGGATTTGAGAATGGTAATCAAAGTTTGAGTAAACTAAATCAAAAGAGTTTAAGAATCAAATTTTCACCTATTTTACTCTAGTTGCCTTGTAAGGTACCATTTAGGATTGATAAATAAGTGGCAAAACTTAGTGGCGTTCTTTCACAAAACAATGGTATCCATTAGATAGCAATATTAACCCCAAATCCCAACCCCAAGAGCTATATTGCCCATGCCAAGACCTACTATCCTTGATTATGACATTGAATGCAATAGTTCATTTGCCTAGTATATGCATGGAGTGGAAACATGTTATACATAAACTAAATAATGAATTACTTCCTCATTCGGTTTCTCTAATGACAAAGTATATATGGAGATTCTAAAAAAATCCTATAACTTGACATATGGTTTTCAATTAAAGCTTGTTGTGCATCCTTCTCACAATACCAATTATACCACCTTCATCCTCAAAGTTGTCTTTCAACTCCAACATTTCCATGTTCTATGCTCTTTCATCACATTGCGTATTAGTTTACCTAGAGATGGATCCCTAAATTCTTGAAGACTCAAGATTGCAGGCTCCAAATAAGTAATCATCTTTGTATGAACCAAGAAATTAGGCAACCCATCCTTTGGGTGAACATTATTTCCTAGATACTTGGACTCTCTTACAAGTGAAAGGGAATCTTTGTGTGAACCAAGAAATTAAGCATCCCATCATTTGGATGAACATTATTTCCTAGATACTTGGACTTTCTTACAAGTGAAAGGGACCTTCTACAATACAATAGGCTAAGAATGTTATGCCCTTCCATTGTGTGTGTATCCAGTAGATTCACAAGAAAATTGTTGAGACAATGTCCACGTCATCAACACAAAAATGTATACAGAACACCTATTAGAAAACGTGCAAAGCCACACCATGTTTTATGATAACCTGTTACAACCATACCCGTTGTTTGACTAAGAAAGGTAAGAGGCTTAGTAATGGAACATCTAAAGAGAATGAAGGTTTGAAGTGAAATATTTGAATTGGAAGAGTGGAAAAAATGTTCAATGAAAGAAAAATTAGCAATTGTTCATAGACAAGGGTAGTAATCACATCTAACAAAGCCTTGAAGTAAGCAAATGAATTGTCAACATGATTAATTACAATGCTGAACATGCTCACATACATTGTAGAACAACAATGACACTATTTAAATAGTGACCCATATATAAGGTGGAAAAAAAAAGTTGCTTAGAACTTAAGTCTTAACAACCTTACATTAGAAGAAATCTGAGGGCATTAGAAGAGTGCCGGTTCCCAGACTGCGGGAACATAGTTTCTGCCCCGTGAACTAAAATCCGACATGGTCGAGAGAGTGCCACGTAATTAATTAATTTTTGTTTTGAATTTTTTTGGGCTTTTTTCATATTTCAGGAACCAATTTTTTTATTTTTGTTTTGTTTTGAATTTTTTATTTTTTGGGTAAATGCCACCCTGACAGCGGCCTACAGTTAGGGAACAGTTTTGGAGAACAGCCCCGAAACGGCCCTTTCGAGGCCTCATATTTCTTCTAATGACTAACTTTCACACAACCATCCATTTAAAGAATACTATGCACTGTTTCAAGACCCTTTACATAGTCCATTCTTAATGCCCGAACTGTTTTCGAGCCCTCTCCTGTAGACGGAGTCCCGGTATCAACAACTAACTGTTCTATCATAGTTGCGGAGGTATTCGACCCAAGTACTTGTTGAACAGCGTCAAATATTACTATTAGTACGAGGCAACAAAAGCTTGCAAGCGATGTCTCTCAATTTCTCACTACCAAATTAAGACCTTACACCTTATTAGTCGACAAGGGCCAAATTTGCTGAGATCAATTCTTCATCAAAGTTTAAGGAATAATTCTGCAACTGGGAATTTGCGACCACTAGTTCCAGATAGGTCATAACCAAACCATGCGCCATTTGATGATAACTAAATCAAGTGCACGAAAAGATCGGTGACAGGGACTATTGCAGAAGACGAGATTAGATCCTCTATGCTGGTTTTGTATCCTCTATCTTATATTCGCGGATTATCTATGCTCTACATCTTTCCGGGTAATGAAAGCTACATTCTGTATACAGATCTAAAAAACGAACCTCCACATGAAAAGGCTCTTCATTATCCTCGGTCGACTTCCTGTTGAAAGATTAGCAAACTCTACTGTCGGTAGATATGGCTATGAACGGTCCAAGTCACACATCATTTCTTGCCGCTCTAATTGCTTTTCTTAGTTGGACAGCTGAGATGCATGCCGCCCCAGCTTCTCTAGAAACCCTGATGAGAATTACCGGTAGCTGTACTAAACTTTGTAACAATCAATCCAACAGTACGTAATCAAATCCTCCCAAGTTGAACGCGTACCAACATCCAACCCAATTTCTGAACGGTTTGTAAATCCATCTCTAACTAACACCCAAAACACCCTGCGCTTAATAATCGTACACCCCTGTTCACCCCCCAAAATGTAACTTACGTCTTAAGTGGGTGAAGCCAACTCACCTGGATGCCCCGTATCAATTTCAAGGGTAAAGGGCCTCTGAAGAAGCAAGAGTGTTGATCCTGTTACAAAAACAGCACATATGGAGCAGACATAAACCCAATACATGGAGTGATATGTGAGATCAACAAATTTCATCTCAGTAGCCACAAGCCGCTTTATCAACTTCGGAAAATATCTACAGTTTCCTAGTTCTTTGCTTTTCGCAGAAGTCACGAATCAGATTCTTTGGCTATGGGAGCTAACCTAAGTCCGAACGCTACATTTAATACCCTGCTCTCACTCACAATGCGCAGCCAAGAATACGTCAACACAGTTTGCACGCTTTCCGACAAGCCCCTGGCCACTCTTTTGTTCCAACCATATAGGCTGGATTTTTCTGGCATTCACCATAGGCTGCCCACTCATCACACTTCTCATCCTCATTAGTACAAGCACCATTCTTTGAACGCGGCTTCTCGAACGGAAGAACATGGATCCACTTCGTAGCAGACCATTTTTCCCCTTCAAGAACTGGACATCCCGTATGTAGGCTTGACTCGTCCGGAACAGCAGAGGGATGCAAGCTGAAGAAGAGCAGAGCATCCCCTTTTCTGGGTTTCACAGCCACCCCAGTTTTGCCACAGGGAGACCAAGTATCGTCCTTGGGACCACCGCGATCCTCAGAAGAAGGAAATACAGTCTCTCCACCTTTAACGACATCAGAGAGGTACATCAACACCGTCGCAATGCGGTGACCTCCAAGAGCTTGATTGTTCTTGTCATGAAAATAATCAAAATGTGGCTCATATTTCTCCCCATCTTGGTACCTCAGAACCTGGATTGCCTCCCCGTTCTCCTTTGGAAGAAAAGTCCATGTCGCAATCTTATCCTCAATCCTTGATATGACATCATCCTGGCCCTTCATCAGGAACATACCCGAGCTTGTACGAATCTCACTCGACACGCTCTTCCCAGATTCATTGTCAGCCACCATCGACTTTTCAAGCTTATCCTTTGCCAGCTCTATCATATGCTCACACTCAGCATCTGTCAAGAAGTTTTTGTGTAGAAATGCACGTGGCTTCCACGAAAGTTGAATGACACGAGTGGGGTCAAGTCTAGCAACTTGTTGGATCACCCCGCCCTCAGAATCCCTCGACACATGGTTTTCTCCCATCCAACCGGGCAAGTCATCCTCATGAGCTCCCCATACTTGCAATCCAGATAATAGTAAGAAAGCTAGCATAAAATTACTTCTGAACGCCATGCGGTGCAACATCACGGACTTCCCCACAAAATTGAGTGATACGTGTCGAACCTGTAACCAAACATTAGAAGTGGTGAGACAAAAAAACCAACATGTAACAGTGTTATACAACAATCAGCCAGTCAGAAGGGAATATAAAACCGGCATGTAGTCCAATTTGAGAATATAATCTCCACGAAAACTGTCATGAAAAATACAAAAAAATTTAACCAAAGTCAATAGGAGCCCTTCTCCATGAAGAAGGTGTGACACCCCTTTTGTATCCTGTGGAGAATGCAGAATGGAGAATGAGATTTACCTGCGCAAAATTATGAAGCTCTCGAATGCGAATCCGCTTGTGTCAGTACCTGCGCCTCTTTCAATGAATCCTGTATGCTGGATCGCTAAAACCTCAAAACCCTAAGCAAGCCCCGGATTTTAGAAAATGAGCAGGAATTCCAATGCTTTTCGATGAAAGAACTAAAGAGAAAGGCTCTACAGAGGAATGACACCGGCAACAAGAGCTAACATCCAACACGAATCCACTTGTGTCAATAGCTCCGCCTCTTTCAATCCTGCGTGCTCGATCGCAACAAAACTCCGAACCCTAAGACCCAAGTCTTCTGGATTTTAGAAAACGAGCGGAAATTCCACTGCTTTTCGATGAAGAAACTAAACAAGAGAATCTATAGAGGAATGACAACGAAAACGACAACAAAAGAGTAGCGCAGCGCGGTGAGGGTCACCTGAGAGAAGGACGAGAAAAAACGTGAAATGGATTCTCGGGATGCAGAAAAACGAAATGCGGCAGCTTCAATTACAAGATTTAGTGAGAATTTTAGAACAGCAAAAACTAGGCGCATTCACCACTCCGATGATTGCAAAGTATAACAAAATCGGAGTGCGATTGCGGCATCCCCCAAGGGAAGTGGGACGGAAGAACGGGGACGAAAAGGCGCACGCGGGGGAAGTCACATACTGCCTTCGGACTTAATAGGCTACATAATTCGTAGATTATCGGATTCAAATGTACGAGGGGTGTTGAAAACTATCTACCCTACCGGTCGTGTTCTGTTGGTAATAAGAGAGTGATAGTAATTATAGAGAGTTGGATAGAGTCAGATTGTGAGGTTCCAAAATTGAAATTGTAATATACTCCCTCATGGTATTGGTATTAGTCCCTTTTGCTCTTTTATTTGTCCCAAATTACTTGTTTCTTTTAGTAGTGAAAGTCAAACTTGCCATTTTAAAATCAATGTTTTCTTTTTTGGTTCTATGGCTCAATTAATGAAAGAGAGTGCAAGTCTAGTTTTGGGCTCCTAAAGTCCCACCATATGAAATCGGTGGGCTATGGCTAGTGCCCACACCAAGTTATCACCAAATGCAGAGTCCACCCAAATTTTGAAGTTTCTAAGATCATACATTAGGGGATTGAAGTACTTTATGACTTGAACAAAATTAATTTACTACAACATTCTAAAAAGTCAAATACATCTACCGTAAACCTCTTGAACCAAAGACATAGAGTTGTAGACTTATTACCATCTTAAAATAGACAAATGACCTTCTTTTAGCAATGACAAAAAAGAATCTTCACCTTGAATTGCAAATCAATTGGTGAAATGTTCAATCTTAATTTTTTATTCAATGAGATTAACCTCTTGCTAGCCCTGATCTTAAATGTTTTTTTATGTATAATATTCAAGGGAGAGTTTGGACAATAGTAGCCCTTGACCAATCTCGCATGGCAAGAGGCCTTTAATAACTATTTTGTGTGCAAATAAATAAAATAAAAATTGAGGCCTTTTACCAAAAAAACAAAGTTTATTGAATGAATGACCAAATCACAACTTGGTTATGGTGATTCTTTTTTCAAGTTCTTTAGTTTTTGGTTTTTTTTCCAGTAAATTACCTATACTATACTATTTATCATCATGATATTACTATTTTAAATTAATCTCTTAGGATATTTTGTAAAGTAAGAAAACTAGTCAAAACTATAATTTAAAAAAATAGCAATGACAACAATTTTTTGTGATTGAGAGAGTAGGTTGTTCACTCATTAAAGGGTCATCTAATTGTTATAAGTATTATAATATATTTTCCAAATACTGAATAACATTATTACTACAAAAAAAAATAGTGTTATAGGAATAAAGAGTCTAGATCTTTTAGTCAATTGAACTTAGTCAATAGTTTAATCAATTCCAAAAACTATCATCAACATGTGACTAATTTACATTTCTTACAACTTATTTTTCATGCTCAATAAGCTTACATTTCATAATGAATATAGACTTTACCAATCCAACTTCAAACTACAAGTCATTGATTTTATTTGATCAAATACAAAATTGTACATTTGCACTCACATCTCTCAATTGGTATTTGGATCCTTCTAAAAGATTACTTTTAATAAAAAACTTGAACTTTTCGAAAAGTTGTACCTCTATTTTTTGTTGAAATAAATTATAGTCTAATGACCATTATATTTTGAATAAATGAATCAATTTATATAGAATAAAAAAATGTAGCTCTTCTAATTCTATATTGTCTATTAGTGACTTATGGTATATGCAATATTAAAGTTTATAATTTTAAGAAAATTATAAAAATTAAGAATTCATTTATAAAAGTAAGGGCACTTAGAATATACTTGCAAGAAATTTGAAGTTTTTATATGAAATAAACAAGATACCATATAAAAATTGTCTTTTCTTGTAAACAAAATAGTATTCTTTTTTAACTCCTAAAAGCCCATTGTTCCCTAGGGGGACACTTTGGAGTTTGGGCAAGTTTTGATTTTTATTTCAATTGGTGCTTGGGAGTAAAAGTTACACTACAAAAAGCCAAAATTTCAACTCAATGGGCAAAAAAATAAATCTACAAAAAATTGAAATCAAAGTTTTTAATTTTTTTTTGTATTTAAGATTATATTCTTATCTACATGTGAAGCTTTGATTCATTCTATTTGAATAAGTTATGTGAAAGTTATAAACAATCTTGGTTTTTAGGCAATTTGAGCATCTTCTTGAAAAAATAACTTAAAGGATTCGTTTCTGAATGCAATTTTCACAATTTTTCAAAAAACATGCTTAGCAAGGCTAAAATTTCTTTTTAGAACAATCTCACCATTGATATTATTGTATTTTGATCCCATTATAGAGCTATTAACAATTTAGTTTTTCTTTCAATCTTTGATCTACTTCTCTTCAATAATTTCTTAAAGACTGAAAATCAAGAATTAAAAAAAAATTTCCTAGACTTTCAATTGAGCTCTTCAATACAGAAAAATTTTAATTCAAAATTCATAGTGCAAAAATTTTCAGCAAATGGTAGTCAAAGTCATCTGAAATTGAAGTACAATGTTCAAAGAAATTCTTTTTTTAACAAAATATCTTCCAATCTATATGGTCAAACTTCATGAAATTTTTACCACATGATCTCAGACAAATAAAGTACAAGATCTTTTGGTTACATTTCAAAAAAATACTTTTTTTTGTTTTCTTAGATGCACATAGGAAAAATGGCAATTTTGAGTGGTTTTTGATAGAAGAATACCTAGGGCCTTTAGGGGTTAATCCTAGTTTAAAACAAATAATTGAAAGTTCTATCATAAATACTTTTTTAACCACATCTAAACAAATTTATTAATGTTTGTTATTAACAATTAACTTCAATATCCTCCAAATCCAATTAACCAATTACTTCTAATTTTTAGATTGGTCTATTGATAAGTAATATTGACTATAGTAGCTTAGTCTAATAAGATTTCTTGTGTAGGATTGAAGTCACTATTATTGTAACTACAATAAAATTTGGTAGAAAGTTATTCTACAAATAGATGACAAAATCTTTAAATAACTCTTTTTTCAAAAAAATTAGTATGTGGAGAAAATAATTTTTATAAATGATTTCATTTTGTAAGGTTTGTAATTTCACCTCACTCCACCTTATTTTCTAAATTAAATCAATATTTTGTAAAAAAACGCCAATCTTGTCTTACCCTTTTGAGTCTCATCAAAAGTTTTGGAATTAATACACTTGAAATTCTTTCTAATCAAACCTTTAAAAAATTAAATGATTCTACATGTGATTGGAAGTAGTTTTATATGTGCTAACATGGATGTGTGATCTTTGAAATTATTCTATGTAAGTACAATTGTATCAATTATAACACAAAATAGAATAATATTGGGATTCTATAAAAATGAAGGCTAGAATGAAGTTCAATTTATTTTGTAAATTAATTTTAAGATTATCAATAATGTAGAATACACAATTAAAAAACAATAATGTTGTGTATTTTGGTTTCTAATAATTAGAAGTTATAGTTAAAGTAATTCATCAAAGTTTTGAATTCTTTCAACTTTTCAAAATGGTATAGAAACAAATTTGGCATACTTTAATTTTTTATTAATGAAAAAAATACCAAAAATTAATATTTTGAATTTTCAATGAAGTTTAACCTGGTGCATCCAATTTGTCGATGTAGAATTATAAGAAATTAATTGTTCCTAGAATTAATCGACATTTTGGGGTAAAGCTTGAAGGGCTTATGGGAAACTATATAGAATGAACTATATTTGACTCATTATATGTAAATCATATACTAAAACATCACACAACATTTGGATGTCGTTGTCAGTCTAAACCTTATCATGCTCAAATACAATACCAAACAAGAAAATCATGTAATTGTTTTGTAGCTATTGAATTGTCTAGGATGTCCATCAATAATCTATATTGACAATGTTTTGGATCATTGGATTGAGTATATGATGAGTACGAGTTTTTGTCATTAGTGTGTACTTCAATTTATGCACCTTCTATGTCAAATATACATGAAAAATATGTTGCATTCAAAATTAGGCTTCTCTAAACCCTTCAAAGACAACCAAGTTTTAGAGGCTTAATTTTCAAAGAATGTTCATGAAAACTTTCCTAATATGAACCTAATATTTTCATGAGATGCATCTACCAATCTAAGTCCTTGATTTTGAACCACAATTTGACCTTGCAAATCCTATATTATATCAATTTTTTAAACAATAGTTTTACAATTGTCTAGGTTTTTGAAGAAGGCAAAAGCTCATCATTTATTGGCTATATGAACAAGCTCCATAATTCCCATGTAAGAAAGATTTTGAAATCCAAATTTGGGTTGTCCTCAAATGTCTTTTAATCCCTAAAAGTAAAAGGTGTTTGGACAAAGTACAAATGTGTTGTAGAATATTAGTTTCATAAGTTTTTTGTAGTTCGCATTAAAATAGATAATGTGAAGCACAAAAAGTGAAAGTATCTCTATGGTTAAAATTATAAAAATTATTTTAAAATTATCTTCAAATGAATTTTAAAGATGTAACTTCAAAAATTCATTAACAATACAATTTCTATCATTAGCATTTGAATTTTTTTGATTGATCAAAATTGTGGTTTCTATTGATTTGTGACAAAATGTAGAAAATTTAGTAATGTGATCACCAATACTTTCTCCAAATAGTAAGTTTTATGACATTAGACAAATTATTAATACTTTGTGCTATTTCTTTTATAATTTTTGTTTGATTGTAATCATCTTAGTTTTGAATGTAAATATTGAAAGGTAGCCTACTATATAAAAAAGAAATCTTAAAAAAAGTGTTTTTCCACCCAAAAATTCTGTCCGAAGTAACGACCAGAAATGGTCACTTGGGCTTGTAGGGGTTAAGGGTTCAGCCGGTTACCCTAATTGCTCCCAGGCGGAATTAGGGCTCGCTTTCTTGTAGGCAAGTCTCCTCCTTCCTGGTAGATAGTTTCCAACACTTTCAGTGTACACAGACACGCATTGCCACATACAGCAATATATGTGGCTGTCGGAGTGCGCCTCTTCCGTCGTCCACGTTCTGCCATCGCATTTTCCTCGTGCGATGCTGCAATTGCTCTCCGATTGGTATCGTGGGCTGGCATTTGGGTGGTGAACGTGGCGCCCATTTTCGGCTGTTCTCAAAATTTCGGACTACACTTCAGTTAGACATTGGGCTCGTGAAAAATTATAGTTTGTTCGCAATTGAGGCGCCTAGTCGTCGGATTGCCAATTTCGGTGGGCTGGAGTGTATTGGACCACGTTACTTGTCGTCAAGGTAAATAAATGTCCAGTTTGTGCATCATTGTGTGTTTCCTCTACTCGAGGATTTTGAGGTGGCAGCTCGAGGACTGGTATTCCAGTGTTCTCTTGGCGAGGTCGAGGGTTCGGTCGTGAAGGTCTTCCCTGGGCGACCGACGGAGGGCACCAGCTTGACATGCGCAGGGGGGCTTCGAAGCGCAAGCTAGAGTATGATCGCCATCCCCCTAATTGGGTCCTCCTGTTTTCAATCCTATAGTTTCTGAGTATACACGGTGTTCACCATTTCGGCTAATTTTCGGTTAGGGGGGTCTTTCAACTACTACTGTCTCTCTTCATTTTATCTCGTGTGTAACTACTGAAGCCCTAGTAAGAGATTGCCGTCACTCGTGGGTTCAGTCAGGAAACCCTGATTCAAGGAGTGAAGTGACGTGAAGCAATTTCTGAATGCAATTCGTTGTGGCCAAAATACGTTGCTCTGAAAAGCCTTTCACCTGTTGCAGGCATGTGCTAGGCTGCTCATATGGAAGCAGCAGCGACTTATATGATGGGGTGCTCGCCTGGAATGCTCCAGATGACAAACCTGGACTCCCAGAGGATCTCAGCAACGCCGTGTGTGTCAGGAAGTCGAGATTTTACACGACGCCGGGTTCGTTTAGGGATCCGGCCTGTTTTCAGATCAGTTGCTCCATCCAGAGTGGCCTGTCAAGCGAGCACTGCTGTCCATTTCACCGACAGTTTTGATTCCACGCAGCAGGAGCAGTGGCAGACGTCTCGCCACCTCGTGGAAGAGCTCGGGTTCAGCTCCGAAGCCGCCAACGACATCCTGGCACAGTCCTTCGGATGGTCCTACTCGGATTACTGGGGCGAGGAGAAGCAGGCCACCGTCCCCGACCCGGAGAGCGTCTCCGCTAGCTTGTCGTTGATGAAGAACCTGGGCTTGGATATGGCGGCCCTCGTGAAGAAGTTCCCCGAAGTGATGGGGCTCTCCGAGCGAGAGCTTCAGTATAGCTTGGGGACGCTGGATGGGACTTGGGGGATCGCGGGGAAAAACCTCAAGAACGTCTTGATGCGGAATCCACAAGTTCTGGGCTACAACTTCGACTGCGGCGGGGATTGCGCAGGGCAATGCACGCGTTGTTGGGTTAGGTTTTAGACCATCGGATCTGTCCATGTGAGATATATCTGTGCTCATGATTGATGGACTTGCTCCTGTAGCTGAAGCAATCCAAGACAGCAGCCGTGTAAATTACTTTCGAAACTCTGTCCTGGATCTGGGACTTGCAGATAACTAGCCCTGGTTGGTGGCTGCACAATCTATGTATGTTTTGTAAACTATGCGCGATCCTTTCTTCAGTAGCAGATCATGAATCTTTGAGAGTCTCTTTCCTGGTGCAAGTCATCTGTGCCAGAACTGTGTCACCAGGAGCGCCTTGGGAAAAAGGAAGGGGTTTCGCCGCACTGAAGCAGGACAGAAGGATTTGTGTGTTTACGTGTTCCGTCATGTGTTGAGGCCCTTGAGTGCTCTTAGTCACTGGTGCCTTCGGTGATCTGCTGCAGGGTGTTCTGGCTTCGCCTTGCTAATGTACGAGAGCTCTTCATGAATAGAGAGTTGCAATTCGTCATAGTGTGAACTCGTCGCTGTATCTCCCCTTTTCTCTGGGAGACCCCGCGATTGTTGGAGAGCGCATGCAATGAAACTCCGTCATTCTGGATCCAACAGGGAAGGACAACGTAGAAGCGTCGAGTCATTCGTGACTGAATGCTTGATGTGTCGAGATTGGAACGAGCTTGTAGAGATCGAATGTGATGAGAAATTATTTTCAGTGAGCATTGAAGGAGACTTGGCTTGTGTACGAGGCACCCTCGATTTCTCCCTCGATGTTTCCGATGATATGGCGTCGTCGTGGTGGACGTCCAACTGCCATGTTAGTGTTGCTTTGCTGATGCTTGGTGATCTGATAGTGCATCATAGCTGGCGTTTCATTGTATGAGTATGAAAGATTCCAACTTACTGGTTGCGGGACGAGCTTCACAGACCTGGACTCTGAGTGCAGTTGCCGCTCAATGAAGTGTAGAATCTTGACCCCTGCTTTTTCTTTCTCAGGTATTGTTGTTTCGAGTTGTGGCATACATGAAACCAGGTTTCTCTGCCACGAGCATGTGTTGATGCTTCGCTTTGGACCCAACGGAGATGGCGATCAGCATGGGGCTGGACTAGGGTTTGAAAGGAAGTAGTGTGCATTTTAATGCTTGCGGCAATTGCCAAGAGTGTGTTCTCAACAGCTTTATAGGAACAGCTGCTAATTCTTTGGAGCCCCTGGAAATGCAGTTCGATACTACAGTCGGATATGCTCAAAGCAAATACCCAGTCACAGACATTGCACTTTGGGCAGTAGGATTGTGACGTGCCTTTTAGCAATGAATAAGCTATGGTGCTTTTGGAGAGGAAGAAACACTGACTGTTCTTATCAATGCTTGGAAGCACTTGGACACATGTTGTAAGAAAAAAGTAGAACATGGATCAGCCCCTGAAGGCCCCAGGGGGCCAAAAGTGTCCACTCATAGTTTCAAGTCCAATTCAAACTGCTCTAACTTTTGCATCCAATATCTGAGTTTGATGAAACTTGTTGGGAACTTTGCTCTCTCTCTTGTAGTAAAATTTTCAGATGAATCTAAGATGTACTGCTTTTTGAAAACAAATTGAAGTTCAATGGTTCAATTCACCAAACTGTAGGGACTTGTATCTGCTTCATCCAATGTTAGTTTTCTATAGAATTTCTATCAACACTTATGGGTTTCAATGATAGTGAACTTTGGCACCCTATTTCTTCTTAATACATTGTTTGTTTCAAAAGGTTTTTGAAAAATAGATGTGCTTACAAGTCTAGTTTGTGCGGTTAAAATTTCATATTAGTCTATAAAGTTATGAGTGACTAAGAAGCATTTGAGTAGTAGGTTTAGCCTTAGATGTATTTTTTTGCAACTTTTCTTGCTATTTTTTGACATTCTAAAGCCATTTTGTGGACACAATGAGTCAATTCAGCAATGTTTTCTTTCACCAATGTGTTTTTATGTTGATTTTCAATGACTATAGTTTACATTTTCTTAAAATTTGAGTAGGTTTAGAAATCAAATTTCACTTCCACATGTGTTGCTAGGAAAATTTTAGCATCCTTTTTCAACACTATAACATTAAAATCTTGCAATCTATATTGGTAGTAAGCATGATGAATTGTTCCAATGAAATGTCCAGGCATCCCAATTGAAGTAGCCAGAGCAACGCCATCCAAGTTATCTGGACTTTTTGAAAGACATTTTCGAAATTGCCCTTCTTACTCCTCCAACACTTCTATCGACTCCAGCTCCTGATGGTCTCCAAGATGCCGATGCTGCACAGCAAGGTACTTGTTTTCAACTTGTTGACTGTCCATCGCTCAGCCACTCCTTGGATACATCTTGTGTGAAAATTTCAAAGATAAATACTCCATTCATAGTGAGCTGCCCGAAATCACTATATTGCCAAAAATGTAGCTCAGGGCTTTAGGAGTTAAAGTCAATTTTGTTAAATTGGAGAAATTTCATTACTTTGGCGGGGTTCAATCCAGGTGGTCCAGAACCAAAATCTACACGTGCCCTAGTTTTGGGCTTGACATTAGACCTCTTTGAATATATTTCTCACAATTTTTGTCTTGTACAATATTGGCAATTTAACAGAATTGACCTTATTTGAAAATATTTGATTTTCATGTGATTCACTTCAAATATAAATACATTGTTTTTCATATGTATTTAAAGTATTGAATTTCTTTGATTTTTTGTCAATTTGTTGGTGAAAGGATGTTACCATATTTTCGTAATTATGTATATATCCAATAATATAATCTTATTGAATAAGGTTTATGTGAAGTAGAAGTTTTATCAATAAAACACAATAAAAGTCTCAATCGTAGCATTGTAAAATTTCTAAAATGTAGAATTTGTATAAATTGAAGTCATTAAAGTTTAGTTAGTTAATCACTTGTAAAAAACAATGCAACATTGCAAATCATGTCTATATTAGCCACTTATAATATACTTAAATATGACATTGGAGGATAATACAAAAAATGAGTAAATTGAAGATTCTCAATCAAATCTTCTTGATTGTGATTCTTAATCAAATAATGAACAATTTGAAAATACTAATTGTAAGTCAAAATATCTAGTAGTGTACAAAAGGCAATATTGGCATGCCCTACAATCATAAAACAATAATGAAATTATTTTGTTGTTAATGGTGTTTCAAATTTGACATTGAAGCCATTAAGAATATTTTATAAATGAATAAATTGACAGTTTGGAAGGCTTACAAAGGTAGATATAGAAGAATTTTGACTTGTGTATGAACTTGTTAGCATCTAGTAAAGTTTTTGAAAAAGAAACAAAATCTCAACATGAAGCTTATAAGAAAGAAGAGAGGAAAAAACTCCATTGCCTACCATGCTACCTATTGGAGCAGGCCAATTGGAAAATGCATTGCCAACTACTTGTTTACTTGAAAAAAAGGTGTTGCTTGCATTTGGTGCATGAAGAGCTAGAACATAAAATAAATAGAATGTGCACAATATGTCAATCTTTTAAAAATTAATAAAAAAAACTAATATTAAAAATTTATTGTATATGTTGTCTTTAAATTTTAAAGAATAGTTTGTTTGTTTTAATTTTATTACTTCTAGAATATGATTACTAGTATTTTAATCATAAATGCATAAAAGCTTATCTATTGAAAATTGGATGACAAATTTAAGGAGAAAAGGAAGAAATTTTACAAGAGAAAAAGATGAAATGCATGATAAAGATCTCAAGCTACAAAAATCTCTTATTGGATTTACAATACATTGAACTATTTTCAAAAAAACATTTTTATATTGAGCACTTATAAAATCTTACATTAATTAAATGCATTCTATATTTACTTTATAAGTATGATAAAAGGCCTTTCTATCATTGACACTTGCATATCCAAAATATTAGCTTTTTTGTTATTTCTTATAGGAAAATGCTATCAAGATAAAATAAGCAAAAAAAGTTAGCAGATAAAATTCAAAATTGTTTACAAAAGGTACACTCATTGTATAATAATTTTGGAATATGAAACCCAATGAAAGAAACAAATATATCGCTAAATAATAGTTAATTTTTTTTTTTTTTTTGTAATACATGTACCTTCATTTATTTATATTACAACTCAATGATGAAGTTAAACAAACACAAAGGATAAATCATCAAGGTCAACAATGCTAGTATGTGAGCATAGAAATGTGAGCCTATGAGCCTTGAGCCTAAGTATAAGTAAGTATCCTACACTCATTGAAGGTGCTTATAACATAAACATCTATAATATAGGTGTTTAAAACATAGATACATTGTAACTATTGAGATATCTATAATATAGACACCTATTCTATAGGTGTCTAGAATTTTAGGCTCATAGGCTCACACTTTGTATGCTCACATACTAGCAACCATGTCATCAAGGTGAATCAAATCCATTAAAGTCTTGTGATTAATTTGTTAAAACACAATGGAAACCATATAGGATTTAGTCCTAAGTGTCAAGACTCATCTCCAAAATTGATGATTTCAAAAAAATCATTATAAAGAGCTATTTTGAAGCATATTTTGGAATTGAGTGAAAACAAAAGTTGTAGAGTGTGAGTTTTAGATTCTATCTATACAATTAGATTCACCAATGCTATCACTAATATTTTTCTATAAATTTTGAAAGGAAAATTTCAAAATTCCTTCAAAATTCAATTACAACTTACAAGTAAAACATTGTCATTTTTTGAGTGAATTTTGTTGGAAAGGATTTGAATTGAAGTTTTCTTGGTGGTAGATCATTAATGAAACTTGTCACTTGCTATCTAAGAAACCCTTGTTCTTAGTGACAAGTGAAGAAACAATTGGTGCCATTTAGAAAAGCATGCATGCAGGTGGACAGTGATGTCATCAAAAATCCCTTTTGATTGACAAGATTAAAACAAGACTTGAAGGTGGAAAATAGGTCCTGCTTTCCTCATGTCAGTGATTGGGTTGTTTGATGTATGCCATGGTAGCCACAAGGACTGATTAGGCATTTTTTGTGAGTGTTGTGAGTCTACACGAACTATAGGTGCTGATGTGCTGACCAAGGCTCTTGGAAAGCCACAACACCAAAACTTGATCGAGAAGATGGACCTTCGCGCCTTTGACCACTCTCAAAGTGGGAGTGTTGAAGAACATGTACATATTGTTGACTAACATGTACATATTAGTGTAGCCTATGTACATTCAGCCCTAGGTGTAGCATTAGACACTAGGTTAGTCTTAGAGTCCATTGGGTATTGCTCGTAGTCAAAGGCAGCTCATGAAAGGTAGTTATCCAAAAATCTTCCTACCATCTAAGTAAAGCCTTTCATCCATCAATACCTTTGTAATCTCAATACCTTTGTAATCTCAATACCAACTAAGGTTGTTGGAGACCATCGTTGTCCTTGAAGTGCTGATTGTGAGTAGGAGCTTCCATCTAGGGCTGATTGGAAGCCTAGAGCTCCTTGGAGTGTGGAATACCCTCTTTGTGAGGAGCATTGTGAGTTGGCTTGCTAAATTGAAGTAGCACTAGCTCATGACGTCCATGTGTTGGACTTGAGCTTGATTAGAATCTGAATTGGTGTTGAGAGGAGGTGATGCATGTGTGAGGAGTGTTTGGCCGTCCTTGGTGTTCAAAGGATCTTTGGAGGTCCTTGTGAGGGCTGAATTGTGCCATTTCAACCCCATTGGCTACCAAGGGAGTATTTGGAGGCTGAATTGAGTTTGTGAACTCTTCGAGACACATTGGGTGCTGGCAACAAGTGGGAGGTGCTTGACCATGGCATCAAGTGGAAGAGAAGGCGTGCGCATCATTGACAAGTTCAATGGGGAGAACTTTGGTATGTGGAAGTTCAAGATGGAGATGATCCTTGCGGAGAAGGACTTGTGGGACGTGGTGGATGGGAGTGAGGAGCCTCCAAGTGAAGATGCTGATCCAAAGACCAAGAAGGCATTTGAAAGGAAGGAGAAGAAGGCCTTTGCTCTCATTGCCATCAACCTTGTGGACCGGCAAATTGCACACATTCGCCATTGCAAGGGACCAGCCCAAGCATGGACCACCCTTTGCAACATCCATGAGACCAAGAGCCTCTCTAATCTCCTCTTCCTCCGACACAAGTTCTTCACTAGCAAGATGCAAGAGGAGGATGACTTGTTGGATCATGTCAACAAGGTCAAGGCTCTTGCGGATGAGTTGGCTTGCTTGGAGGCGCCCGTGACGGAGGGAGATGTGGTGATGACCTTGTTGGCAAGCTTGCCATCATCTTATGAGTTCTTCATCACCGCATTGGAGACAAGGCCTATGGAGGAGCTGACCATAGAGTTTGTGACGGCCCGCTGGATGCATGAGGTGACCAAGCGCAAGGAGAATGAGTCCCAAGGGGAGGGATCAGACCTTGTCTCAAGACATGGGAGAGGAGGCAACACCAAGGCGTTCAAGGAGACAAGGACGTGCTTCAAGTGTGGCAAACCAGGCCACATTGCTAGGGATTGCAAGGGCAGCCAAGACAAAGACAAAGAGAGTGCACACCAAGCCTCCAAAGAAGAGGAGGAGGAGGAGACCGCCTTTGCCACCCATGCAGGAGGGGAGAAGGCCAACATATTTACTTGGATTGTGGACTCGGGGGCCACCCAACATATGACCAGCCATCGGGATGCCTTCCACACCTATTAGCCCATTTCGAGGAAGAAGATTTATTTGGGAGACAATGGCATGGTGGAGGCCCTTGGCAAAGGGGAGATCCTTGTGGAGGTGCAAGTGAAGGGGCTGACCAAGGAGGATCACAATTGAGGAGGTGCTCCATGTCCCCAAGTTGCATGCCAACTTGCTAACGGTGAGCCAATTGTCTTTGGGAGGTTTGAAGGTTCATTTCAACAAGGTGGGGTGTGTTGTGAGGGCACCAAGTGGAGTTTTGATAGCATCAGCCCCTCGTGAAGGCCACTTGTACCCCCTCCACTTCACCAAGGTGAATGGTACTTTCTTGGCTTGTGTTGCCTAAGGATCAGCCCAAGGATCAGCCCAAGGAGACCTTGTGGAGCTTTGGCATAGGAGGCTTGGACACTTGAATGTGAAGAGCATGAAGAGTCTCCAACACATTGTGAAGGGGCTGAATCTCTCTTCTTGCAAGCATGATTGGAGTTCTATGGTGTGCAAGGGGTGCATTGAGGGCAAGCAAGCAAGGCAGCCCTTCCCCAAGGATGGGGCAACCCAAGCCACCAAGCCATTGGAGCTTGTGCATTCAGATGTGTGTGGGCCGATGAAGACCACAAGCATAGGAGGAGCAAGGTATTTTGTGACCTTCATTGATGATTTCTCTTGCAAGGTGTGGGTGTATATGCTGAAGTGCAAGAGTGAGGTGTTTGGGCGTTTTGAGACTTGGAAGGCCCTTGTGGAGGCCCAATCTAATTGCACGGTGAAGGTACTGCGATCGGATAATGGAGGGAAATATGTGCCCAAGGCCTTTGAGGGGTACTTGAAGGCCCATGGCATTGAGCACCACACTTCAGCACCTTACACTCCTGAACAAAACGGCGTAGCGGAGCGTGCCAATCGTACCATTGTGGAGATGGCAAGGGCCATGATTCATGGCCAAGGGCTGAAGTATGAGCTTTGGGGGGAGGCGGTGTCTACAACGGTTTATACAAGGAACCTGTGCCCCACCCAAGCCTTGACAAGCATGACACCCCAAGAAGCTTGGAGTGGGATTAGGCCCCATGTGTCTCACATGCGCATCTTTGGGTGCATTGCCTATGCATTGGTTCCAAGTGCCAAGAGGACCAAGTTGGATGCCAAGGGCATCAAGTGTCTTTTCCTTGGTTATTGTGAGGGAACCAAGGCTTATAGGCTGATGTGTGTGGAGAGCAATAAAATCATCAAGAGTAGAGATGTGACCTTCTTGGAGGATGGAGGTGCTGATCCCAAGCTCTTGGAGATGAGCCCAAGTGGGAGAAACGGAGGACCAACCCATGTAGTGGGCACAACTCCAAGAGTACACAGGGAAGATGATGAAGATGAAGAGCAAGGAGGAGAAGATGAGGACTTGGTGGAGCCCAAGAAGAAGGCGACTACTATTGAGATTACAAAGGTATAGATGGATGAAAGGCTTTACTTAGATGGTAGGAAGATACCAAGCCACATGAGTGGGCTGAACTTAAGCTAGAACCCTTTCTCTAGTTATCCACAAACCATGTGGGATAACTACCTTTCATGGGCTGCCTTTGACTACGAGCAATACCCAATGGATTCTAAGACTAACCTAGTGTCTAATGCAACACCTAGGGCTGAATGTACATGGGCTACTCTAATATGTACATGTTCTTTAACATACTCCTGGGGTTGTATGTACATGGTCGACACTAATATATACAAGATCTTCAACACTCCCACTTTGAGAGTGGTCAAAGGTGCAATGAATTATCATTGCAATCAAGTTTGGGTTGGTAGCTTACCAAGTACGCCATAAAACTATCTCAACACTCTCTTGACCGCTGCCCAACACTTTAGGCCATACTTAGATATGGATTCACATACAACACTCACCGATAATGCCAAATCAGCCCTTGTGGCTTCCATGGCATGCTTCAAACAACTCACCGCTACCTTATGAGGCACACCTTGCATTTCAGCCCTCGCCTCCTCAAATTCGTCATCTATGAGCTTGGGCAACTCTTCATGAGTGTTAAGTGGTGTACCTAGGGCTTTGCACTCTGTTTGCATAGCCAACTCCCACTTGCTTGCATCTTCACAACCCAACACTTTTCCAAGTGTGGTTGCATCTCCAAAGCAAGTTATGTTGGCTTCCTCTTCACGTTGTGGGGGAAGAATGTGATTCAGCCACCAATCTCCTAGAGGCTTACGTGTCCTTGTTGGATAACGTGGCTCCTCTTGCTCCTCCAAGGGCTGACCATGCTCTTGCTCCCTTGGTGAAGTGCTTGGAGAAGGAATTGCTGATCTCTTCACTTGGGTGTAGTCACCTTCTTCTTGGGCTCCACCAAGTCCTCATCTTCCCCTCCTTGCTCTTCATCTTCATCTCCATCATCTTCCATGTGCACTCTTGGAGTTGTGTCCACCACATGAGCTGGTCCTCCATTTCTCCCACTTGGGCTCATCTCCAAGAGCTTGGGATCAGCACCTCCATCCTCCAAAAAGGTCACATCTCTACTCTTGATGATTTTCTTGCTCTCCACATACATCAGCCTATAAGTTTTGGTTCCCTCAGAATAACCAACCAAAAGGCGCTTGATGCCCTTGGCATCCAACTTGGTCCTCTAAGCACTTGCGACCAAGGCATAGGCAATGCACCCAAAAATGTGCATGTGAGACACATGGGGCCTAATCCCACTCCAAGCTTCTTGGGGTGTCATGCTTGTCAAGGCTTGGGTGGGGCACCGGTTCCTTGTATAAACCGATGTAGACACCGCCTCCCCCCAAAGCTCATACTTCAGCCCTTGGCCATGAATCATAGACCTTGCCATCTCCACAATGGTGCGATTTGCACGCTCCGCTACGCCGTTTTGTTGAGGAGTGTAAGGTGCTGAAGTGTGGTGCTCAATGCCATGGGCCTTCAAGGACTCCTCAAAGGCCTTGGACACATATTCCCCTCCATTATCCGACCGCAGCACCTTCAGCTTGCAATCAGATTGGGCCTCCACAAGGGCCTTCCAAGTCTCAAACGCCCAAACACCTCACTCTTGCACTTCAGCATATACACCCACACCTTGCGAGAGAAATCATCAATGAAGGTCACAAAATACCTTGCTCCTCCTATGCTTGTGGTCTTCATCGGCCCACACACATCTGAATGCACAAGCTCCAATGGCTTGGTGGCTTGGGTTGCCCCATCCTTGGGGAAGGGCTGCCTTGCTTGCTTGCCCTCAATGCACTCCTTGCACACCATAGAACTCCAATCATGCTTGCAAGAAGAGAGATTCAGCCCCTTCACAATGTGTTGGAGACTCTTCATGCTCTTCACATTCAAGTGCCCAAGCCTCCTATGCCAAAGCTCCACAAGGTCTCCATGAGCTGATCCTTGGGCTGATCCTTGGGCAACACAAGCCAAGGAAGTACCATTCACCTTGGTGAAGTGGATGGGGTACAAGTGGCCCTCACGAGGGGCTGATGCTATCAAAACTCCACTTGGTGCCCTCACAACACACCCCACCTTGTTGAAATGAACCTTCAAACTTCCCAAAGACAATTGGCTCACCGTAAGCAAGTTGGCATGCAACTTGGGTACATGGAGGGCCTCTTGGATTTGGATCCTCTTGGTCAGCCCCTTCACTTGTACCTCCACAAGGATCTCCCCCTTGCCAAGGGCCTCCACCATGCCATTGTCTCCCAAATAAATCTTCTTCCCCGAAATGGGCTGATAGGTGTGGAAGGCATCCCGATGACTGGTCATATGTTGGGTGGCCCCCGAGTCCACAATCCAAGTAAACATGTTGGCCTTCTCCCCTCCTCCATGGGAGGCAAAGGCAATCTCCTCCTCTTTGGAGGCTTGGTGTGCACTCTCCTTGTCTTTGGCTTGGCTGCCCTTGCAATCCCTAGCAATGTGGCCTGGTTTGCCACACTTGAAGCACGTCCTTGTCTCCTTGAATGCCTTGGTGTTGCCTCCTCTCCCATGTCTTGAGACAATGGCTGATCCCTCCCCTTGGGACTCATTCTCCTCATCAAACTTGTCAATGATGCGCACGCCTTCTCCTCCACTTGATGCCATGGTAAAGCACCTCCCACTTGTTGGCAGCACCCAATGTATCTCCAAGAGTTCACAAACTCAATTCAGCCTCCAAACACTCCCTTGGCAGCCAATGGGGCTGAAATGGCACAATTCAACCCTCACAAGGACCTCCCAAGATCCTCCAAGCTCCAAGAACGACCAAACATTCCTTTGGCAACCAATAGGGCTGAAATGGCACTAATCAGCCCTTACAAGGACCTCCAAAGATCCTTTGAACACCAAGGACGGCCAAACACTCCTCACATGTGCATCACCTCCTCTCAACACGAATTCAGACCCTAATCAAGCTCAAGTCCAACACATGGACATCATGAGCTAGTGCTACTTCAATTCAGCAAGCCCTCCTCACAAAGAGGGTACTCCACACTCCAAGGAGCTCTAGGCTTCCAATCATCCCTAGATGGAAGCTCCTACTCACAATTAGCACCTCAAGGACAACAATGGTCTCCAACAACCCTAGTTGGATCACCAAGCCACCAAAGAATCCTACTTTGCTCTCAATGGCTCCACAAGGCTCACAAGGGCACAATTTAGCACTCTTGGGTTCACAAAACCCACTAATTCGCCTCTCTCACACATAAGGGCTCAAATCAGCCCTCTAGGGTTTGCTAAATCCACTAATTCGCCTCACTCACTCACAAGGGCACTAATCAGCCCTCAATGGATGGCAAATGCCTCAAGCATCCCAAACATGCTTCCAAGACTCACAATGGATTCTCACTAGATTGCTTCCAAGGCTCACAATCACTCTCAACAATGCACCGAAGTGCACAATCAGCCTCAAAGCACTCTCACTCTAGAATATTTGGCACAATCTCACTCATCAATGCACCCAAGTGCACAATTCAGCCTCAAATGGCTCTCAATGCACACTTCTAAAAGCAAACTCAAACTAGGAGCATGCAACCAGACCTAACTAGGTCTGATTACTACCATAAGCATCCTCTCCTCGAAAATGTACTCAAAACCTCACAAACCAGCCAATGAGAAAGCAATAAAACTTCCTCTTTTTAAAAAAAAAATGCACTCAAAGTGTGTTTTTCAAAAAAATACTCACACCATATGGTTTGTAGGTGAAAAGACACAAAAGGCTGATTGCTCCTCCAAGCTCCGAGATCTCCTCCAAAGGATTTGAATTTCACCTTCAAGCGCAACTCCAAGTGCGTGGGCCCATAACCTATTGAGATTACAAAGGTATTGATAAATGAAAGGCTTTACTTAGATGGTAGGAAGATACCAAGCCACATGAGTGGGCTGAACTTAAGCTAGAACCCTTTCTCTAGTTATGCACAAACCATGTGGGATAACTACCTTTCATGGGCTGCCTTTGACTACGAGCAATACCCAATGGATTCTAAGACTAACCTAGTGTCTAATGCAACACCTAGGGCTGAATGTACATGGGCTACTCTAATATGTACATGTTCTTCAACATACTCCTAGGGCTGTATGTACATGGTCTATACTAATATGTACAAGATCTTCAACAACTACTCCCCAAGTGATGAGATCAGCAATTCCTTCTCCAAGCACTTCACCAAGGGAGCAAGAGCATGATCAGCCCTTGGAGGAGCAAGAGGAGCCACGTTATCCAACAAGGACTTGTAGGCCTCTAGGAGATTGGTGGCTGAATGACATTCTTCCCCCACAACGTAAAGAAGAAGCCAACGTAGCTTGCTTTGGAGATGCAACCACACTTGGAGAAGTGTTGGGTTGTGAATGTTGAAGATCATGTACATATTAGTGTAGACCATGTACATACAGCCCTAGGAGTAGCATTAGACACTAGGATAGTGTTAGAGTCCATTGGGTATTGCTCGTAGTCAAAGGCAGCCCATGAAAGGTAGTTATCCCACATGGTTTGTGGATAACTAGGGAAAGGCTTCTAGCATAAGATCAGCCCACTCATGGGTCTTTGTATCTTCCTACCATCTAAGTAAAGCCTTTCATCCATCAATACCTTTGTAATCTCAATAGGTTATGGGCCCACGCACTTGGAGTTGCGCTTGAGGGTGAAATTCAAATCATTTGGAGGAGATCTTGGAGCTTGGAGGAGCAATCAGCCTTTTGTGACTTTTCACCTACAAACCATATGGTGTGAGTATATTTTTGAAAAACATACTTTGAGTGCATTTTAAAAAAGGAGAAGAAGAAAGTTTTGTTGCTTTCTCATTGGTTGGTTTGTGAGGTTTAGAAGTACATTTTGGTGGAGAGGTTGCTTTATGGTAGTAATCAGACCTAGTTATGGCTGGTTGCATGCTCCTAGTTTGAGTTTGCTTTTAGAGGTGTGCATTGAGAGCCATTTGAGGCTGAATTGTGCACTTGGGTGCATTGTTGAGTGAGGCGAATTTGTGGACTTGGTGATCTTAAGAGGGCTGATTAGTGCCCTTGTGTGTGAGAGAGGCGAATTTGTGGACTTGGTGATCTTAAGAGGGCTGATTAGTGCCCTTGTGAGTGAGTGAGGCGAATTTGTAGACTTGGTGATCTTAAGAGGGCTGATTAGTGCCCTTGTGAGTGAGTGAAGCAAATTAGTGGATGATTGTGAACCCTAGAGGGCTGATTTGTGCCCTTGTGTGTGAGAGAAGCGAATTAGTGGATTTTGCAAACACTAGAGGGCTGATTTGAGCCATTATGTTTGAGAGAGGCGAATTAGTGGATTTTGTGAACCCTAGAGGGCTGATTTGTGCCCTTGTGTGTGAGAGAGGCGAATTAGTGGATTTTGTGAACCCTAGAGGGCTGATTTGAGCCCTTGTGAGTGAGAGAGGTGAATTAGTGGGTTTTGTGAACCCAAGAGGGCTGAATTGTGCCCTTGTGAGCCTTGTGGAGCCATTGAGAGCAAAGTAAGATTCTTTGGTGGCTTGGTCATCCAACTAGGGTTGTTGAAGACCATTGTTGTCCTTGAGGTGCTGATTGTGAGTAGGAGCTTCCATCTAGGGCTGATTGGAAGCCTAGAGCTCCTTGGAGTGTGAAGTACCCTCTTTGTGAGGAGAGCTTGCTGAATTGAAGTAGCACTAGCTCATGACGTCCATGTGTTGGACTTGAGCTTGATTAGGGTCTGAATTGGTGTTGAGAGGAGGTGATGGACATGTGAGGAGTGTTTGGCCGTCCTTGGTGTTCAAAAGATCTTGGGAGGTCCTTGTGAGGGCTGATTGGTGCCATTTCAACCCTATTGGCTGCCAAGGGAATGTTTGGTCGTTCTTGGAGCTTGGAGGATCTTGGGAGGTCCTTGTGAGGGCTGAATTGTGCCATTTCAGCCCCATTGGCTGCCAAGGGAGTGTTTGGAGGCTGAATTGAGTTTGTGAACTCTTGGAGACACATTGGGTGCTGTCAACAAGTGGGAGGTGCTTCACCATGGCATCAAGTGGAGGAGAAGGCGTGCACATCATTGACAAGTTTGATGAGGAGAATGAGTCCCAAGGGGAGGGATCAACCCTTGTCTCAAGACATGGCAGAGGAGGCAACACCAAGGTGTTCAAGGAGACAAGGACGTGCTTCAAGTGTGACAAAACAGGCCACATTGCTAGGGATTGCAAGGGCAGCCAAGCCAAAGACAAGGAGAGTGCACACCAAGCCTCCAAAGAGGAGGAGGAGAAAGAGATCGCCTTTGCCACCCATGGAGGAGGGAAGCAGGCCAACATGTTTACTTGGATTGTAGACTCGGGGGCCACCCAACATATGACCAGCCATCGGGATGCCTTCCACACCTATCAGCCCATTTCGGGGAAGAAGATTTATTTGGGAGACAATGGCATGGTGGAGGCCCTTGGCAAGGGGGAGATCCTTGTGGAGGTGCAAGTGAAGGGGTTGACCAAGAGGATCCAGATCCAAGAGGCCCTCCATGTCCCCAAGTTGCATGCCAACTTGCTAACGGTGAGCCAATTGTCCTTGGGAGGTTTGAAGGTTCATTTCAACAAGGTGGTGTGTGTTGTGAGGGCACCAAGTGGAGTTTTGATAGCATCAGCCCCTCGTGAAGGCCACTTGTACCCCCTCCACTTCACCAAGGTGAATGGTACTTCCTTAGCTTGTGTTGCCCAAGGATCAGCCCAAGGATCAGCCCAAGGAGACCTTGTGGAGCTTTGGCATAGGAGGCTTGGGCACTTGAATGTGGGGAGCATGAAGAGTCTCCAACACATTGTGAAGGGGCTGAACCTCTCTTCTTGCAAGCATGATTGGAGTTCTATGGTGTGCAAGGGGTGCATTGAGGGCAAGCAAGCAAGGCAGCCCTTCCCCAAGGATGGGGCAACAAGGGCCAGCAAGCCATTGGAGCTTGTGCATTCAGATGTGTGCGGGCCAATGAAGACCACATCCATTGGAGGAGCAAGGTATTTTGTGACCTTCATTGATGATTTCTCTCGCAAGGTGTGGGTGTATATGCTGAAGTGCAAGAGTGAGGTGTTTGGGCGTTTTGAGACTTGGAAGGCCCTTGTGGAGGCCCAATCTGATTGCAAGGTGAAGGTGCTGCGATCGGATAATGGAGGGGAGTATGTGTCCAAGGCCTTTGAGGAGTACTTGGAGGCCCATGGCATTGAGCACCACACATCAGCACCTTACACTCGTGAACAAAACGGTGTAGCGGAGCGTGCCAATCGCACCATTGTGGAGATGGCAAGGGCCATGATTCATGGCCAAGGGCTGAAGTATGAGCTTTGGGGGGAGGCGGTGTCTACAGCGGTTTATACAAGGAACCGGTTCCCTACCCAAGCCTTGACAAGCATGACACCCCAAGAAGCTTGGAGTGGGATTAGGCCCCATGTGTCTCACATGCGGATTTTTGGGTGCATGGCCTATGCATTGGTCCCAAGTGCCAAGAGGACCTAGTTGGATGCCAAGGGCATCAAGTGCCTTTTCCTTGGTTATTGTGAGGGAACCAAGGCTTATAGGCTGATGTGTGTGGAGACCAAGAAGATCATCAAGAGTAGGGATGTGACCTTCTTGGAGGATGGAGGTGCTGATCCCAAGCTCTTGGAGATGAGCCCAAGTGGGAGTAGTGGAGGACCAGCCCAAAAGGTGGGCACAACTCCAAGTGTGCACTTGGAAGATGATGGAGATGAAGATGAACAAGATGAAGACTTGGTGGAGCCCAAGAAGAAGGTGGCCACACCCCAAGGGAAGAGGCCATCAGCCCCTTCTCCAAGATCTTCACCAAGGGAGAAGGAGCATGATCAGCCCTTGGAAGAGCAAGATCAGCCATTGGAGGAGCAAGACCAGCCCTTGGAGGAGCAAGAGGAGCCACGTTATCCAACAAGGACTCGTAAGCCTCTAGGAGATTGGTGGCTGAATGACATTCTTCTCCACAACGTGAAGAAGAAGCCAACCTAGCTTGCTTTGGAGACGCAACCACACTTGGAAAAGTGTTGGGTTGTGGAGATGCAAGCAAGTGGGAGTTGGCTTTGCAAACGGAGTGCAAAGCCCTAGGTACACCACTTCACACTCATGGGGAGTTGCCCAAGCTCATAGATGACAAATTTGAGGAGGGGAGGGCTGAAATGCAAGGTGTGCCTTATAAGGCAGCGGTGAGTTCTTTGAAGCATGCCATGGAAGCCACAAGGGCTGATTTGGCATTATCGGTGAGTGTTGTATGTGAATCCATGTCTAAGTATGGCCCAAAGTGTTGGGCAGCGGTCAAGAGAGTGTTGAGATAGTTTTATGGCATACTTGGTATGCCACCAACCTACACTTGATTGCAATGATAATTCATTGCACCTTTGACCACTCTCAAAGTGGGAGTGTTGAAGATCATGTACATATTAGTGTAGAACATGTACATACAGCCCTAGGAGTAGCATTAGACACTAGGATAGTGTTAGAGTCCATTGGGTATTGCTCGTAGTCAAAGGCAGCCCATGAAAGGTAGTTATCCCACATGGTTTGTGGATAACTAGGGAAAGGCTTCTAGCATAAGATCAGCCCACTCATGGGTCTTTGTATCTTCCTACCATCTAAGTAAAGCCTTTCATCCATCAATACCTTTGTAATCTCAATAGTGAAGATGCAAGCAAGTGGGAGTTGGCTATGCAAACGGAGTGCAAAGCCCTAGGTACACCACTTAACACTCATGAAGAGTTGCTCAAGCTCATAGGTGACGAATTTGAGGAAGCGAGGGCTGAAATGGAAGGTGTGCCTTATAAGGCAGCGGTGAGTTGTTTGAAGCATGCCATGGAAGCCACAAGGTCGGATTTGGCATTATCGATGAGTGTTGTATGTGAATCCATGTCTAAGTACGGCCCAAAGTGTTGGGCAACGGTGAAGAGAATGTTGAGATAGTTTTATGGCGTACTTGGTAAGCCACCAATCCAAACTTGATTGCAATGATAATTCATTGCACCTTTGACCACTCTCAAAGTGGGAGTGTTGAAGATCTTGTATATATTAGTGTAGACCATGTATATACAGCCCTAGGAGTATGTTGAAGAACATGTACATATTAGTGTAGCCCATGTACATTCAGCCCTAGGTGTAGCATTAGAGACTAGGTTAGTCTTAGAATCCATTGGGTATTGCTCGTAGTCAAAGGCAGCCCATGAAAGGTAGTTATCCCACATGGTTTGTGGATAACTAGAGAAAGGGTTCTAGCTTAAGTTCAGCCCACTCATGTGGCTTGGTATCTTCCTACCATCTAAGTAAAGCCTTTCATCCATCAATACCTTTGTAATCTCAATAATATGCACCCAATTGCTTCCAATCACTTAAATCAAACCCTAGGTGATCGAAATCTCTCCAATAAGCTCTTAAATGCTTTCAATCACTTAGATCAAAACCTAAGTGATTCAAATGTTTCTAATAAGCACTCAAATGCTTCCAATCACTTAGATCAGACCCCAAGTGATCCAAATCTTTCCAATAAGCACTCAAATGCCTTCAATCACTTCGATCAGACCCCAAGTGGTCCAAATGTCTCCAATAAACACTCAAATGCCTCCAATCACTTAGATCAGCACCCAAATGATTTAAATCTCTCCAATAGGCACTCAAATGCTAGGAATCACTTCAATAGGGCTCTAAATGTATAAATCAACCCCTCTTGAGTACCCAACAAGTACAACCAACCCTCCAAGAACAAGAATAAACTCAAATCAAGAAAATACCTCACAAAAGGTCAAGATCTTGATGCAGAGTACTCCAAAATGACCCAAAACTCTTCTTACTCCACGATCCATCAATGCTCCTTCAACAAAGCTTGCAAAGAGATCTGATCTCCAATAGCAACTCACATGAGTGGGCCCATAACCTATTGAGTGAAAGAACACCAAGGTGAAGTAATCCAATGAAAGAAGAACTCAAACAAGTATGAGAAAAGGGTGTCAAGTCCATGCTAAGGGCTAACATCTTATACTACTCTACCAACTAATGGAGTGACTAACCATATGGGTTATGTCTCCTCAACAAGGGTTGCCCCTCTCAGCACCTCTAAGAAGGTTGCCTTCTCTAAACACACATTGTTTAGCTACAAACAATTTTCTAGTCTAACTACTGACTTCCTTCAACAGGGATGTTCTAGTAAAGTTGTTTTTCCTTTCTCCTACTTTGAAATAAATAAATTGACACTACTACAGGACATTTTTACTACAACAATCCACCTTGTTCTAGTTTGATGTTTGTAACGACAGTAACTAGGAAGGTTAATTTTTAGATCAATTTTAACCATGTCAAGTGAGAGCTGATAGGAATGGTTCATTGAGGACAAATAAGGTTCATGCTCTTTTCATATTACCAGTTTGCAGATTGCACAAAGTGCTAACTTAAAAAAAACTGTAAAATTCAAATTCAAATCAACATGTGAGAACATGGGACAATCTTGCTACAATGTTTGTAGCTATAGTCTCTGTTTGAATTTAACATGCAAAAATCATTTTTATTTCATTTTCCATACATTAAAGCGTGCAACTAAATTATTTTGTAGAGAGTATAATGGTAGAAGGGGACCACCAATTTCCACAAATTATTCAAATATGCACATTAACAGATCAATCTAAACATTCATCATTTATACTATTATCCTCCTAGAATTAAAGGGATTCCACCCACTTTCTGTTAACTTGGTTTCTTCTAATCTACGTGACATTTCTAGGATCCAAGGATGATGCAAAACCTCCAATGGACTCAAACATTTGTTAACATTGCGTGTCAACATTTTTTGAATGAGATCTTTGGCACCCTTCAAGATGTGTGGCCATGGATTCTCCGCAAACAAATCTTTGCCCTTCGCAATTTCTTCATACACATCTGCGAATGTGTAACCACCAAAAGGAGCATGTGCTATTAAGAGAGCATAGAGTACCACTCCAAGGCTCCAAATGTCCGCTTTGGGTCCATGGGTGTCTCTTATGACTTCGGGAGTCTTATATGGTGGAGTCCCAACCACATCTTTCAATATTTCACCAGACTCAAAAAGTTGGGTCAATCCAAAATCAATCATTTTGACGGGTGAACCTTTGCTTTTGGTTTGGAACAACAAGTTTTCAAGCTTCAAGTCCCTATGCACTATGCCAAATCTATGGCAAGCATCAATAGCACTAGCAATTTCTTTGATTATTTGAGCGGCACTTGGCTCATCAAAAATACCGTTTTGAAGAATAAAATCGAAGATTGAGCCTCCTTCACATAGCTCCATTACTATGTATACATAATCATTGTCTTCCAAAACATCTTTGAGGGCCACTATATTTGGGTGTTCATTAAGATTGATCAACCTTAAGATGTTAATTTCATGTTTCACCATTTCTTGTTGTTTTAGTGAAACAAGGTTGCTCTTTGATAGGCATTTGCATGCATAACATTTGTTGGTTCTAATTTGGGTGCACAAATATGTCACACCAAAAGCACCCGCCCCCAATTGCTTGCCTTTAGTATAGAAGTCAGTGAATTTGATCGTGTCCATTGTGAAAAGCAACAATTGACAAGTTCATGAAAGCAAAAATAGAAGAATAATAATGTAGAGCCTTGCTATTTATAGTTGAGTTGTGTGTCTTTTACTTTGAACTAGTTTTTACCTATCTTTTACATTGACCTATTTTCCATCTATCTTTTATGTTTGTTTGTTTTCATTTAGTTTTTACTTTATTCTAGTTTTGATTTTGTTTTGATTTTGTTTTCCATTAGTTTTTACTTTATTTTATTTTTGATTTAGTTTTTACTTTGTTTTAGTTTTGATTTGGCTTTTACATTGATCTAATTTTCATTTAGCTTTAATGATGATTTATTTTTTACTTTTTATAACAAATCTTACTTTTATGTAGATTTTACTTCTATTTTACTTTTAATTATCTTCTATTTTTTTTTAATTTGAGACTTCTCCAATGTACCTTGTACCTTTGCCACAATCCAAATAAAAGTAAAAATCATTTCTTTGAATTGTAATTTGTAAGAACTTTGAAATTCAATATCTTTTATGCTTGAAGGAATGCAAAGGCTCAAGATCGTGGCATATAGGCATACAATGTGAAAAATACTTTTTCTTCAAAATAAGGTATAATTTAATTCAAATTTTTGTTCCTAAAAACTTTGAAATTCAAAAACTTCCACACCATAGGTCATACACCAACTCTTTTTTTTAATCTTTAGGAAGAAGCTAGATTGTTGACACTTGTTCTCCCTTCGAGAGCCCATATGGTGAGACTTTCAGATTCTTTAAGGAAGCAAAGAAGCAACAATAAAATGCATATAGGATTAATCTGGCACCACTCGATTGAAATTCACAGGGGCTATTGGCATTGCGGTCATTTATTTTTTCTGCCGTAATGGTGAATGTTGCTAGAGTTTAAGTCATTTTCTAGCACTATAAGAAACATTATTCATGCCAAAAAGGCAAAAGGGCCCAAATCATGTGAACAAATTTGGCACACTATACATCTCTCACAAAGAAATTGGCAATGGTCACACAACACAACAAGAGGTAGAGTATAAAGTAATATTAGTTCAAATCATATAGAATTGCTTTTGGTGGCTACAACAGGATTTGCAAAGGTCCATCTTCTCAAGATCCTATGATAAATCCTAGAACATGCTTGGATCTAGAACTGTTAGTTGCTAAACTAAAGTTCCAACCCATAATGAGAATTTGTTGTAGCTACCCACTAGTCATACACATTAGCGTATAGAAAAAGCTCTAAAGTAAACGCTTTTTGTGAATACATGCCCACCACACATTCTAAATGTGTATCTAAGGCATTTTGTAGCTTATTCTTAAGGAAAGCTAAGGAGCTAAGTAATGCTTGTCCTCCACAGATCCTACTACAAACTAGAACACATCATCAGCAACCTATCGTTAATATTAAACCCACAACAAATTTAGTCCAAAAGATACTTAATTTCCAAGAACTAAATTGAAGTATATACAAGGATTTTTTTACTAAGTAATAACCCTTGTTGGACCTCCAAGCTATGCCTATCCAACATAGGTGTAATCAACTTTTTTCCTTTGTCATTTTCCACCAATTTGGGCTTACAATAAAAGGACATGATGTTCAAATTCCCAATATTGAACAATGTGAAAAAGTACATGGAGCCTTTGTTTGACCTCAATCCACTTACTCGTCTATGGCATTATCTTGACTCTTGTATAATATTGAGAATCAAAGCATTTCTAGAGTTCTACAAGTTGGCAAAAGTTGCTATTAAGCAAGTCTTGAGGTGCAGCCAAACAATTGTTGAGGGAGCTTGAAGCTTGCTTCCCCACTCACTATGAATGCTATGGGAATAGTTTACCCGTAGTATTGGTTGCAGAGTGATGTGGAGCAGACTTTCTCCAAACATCTAGATGACCTAAGTCTAAAATGTCAAGACAACTAACTCATAGGATGACTAAGTCATAGGGTGAGTGAGTCACCAGAGGATTGTGTCATAAAGTGTGAGTTGTAGACGAGTGAAGTTCACTCAAGAAAGTCGGATTCAAAAGAGAAAAGATTCAATATAAAAATTGAACTCAAAATATGAAAACTGAACTCAATGTAAATTAATTCCTTTGCCCTTGCATAAAAAACAAGCAAACGATTAAAGAAGCATACACTGGAAGACTACAACAATGCTACCTATCTGATTTATACAAAAATAATTGAACAAGTACTTGTGCACTCTATCTTCACAACAACAATCAAGGACGACATCACATCATGATCCATAGGTGCGTCACTAAGCTCAGCCCAAATCTTTTGTCCATTAACTACAAAAATGAATTGTGTAGAATTGTAGATTAGTTGTTCATGTTAGATATTTACTTCATGTAAATCTGACTATGTGAACAGTCTAGTAGATTTTTAAAGGCCCAAAACTCATTTGTCGCATAAGAGGTACACTTGATAAGATAAAGGGTGAACAACTACCCTTCTACAATTTTTAAAGTAGCTATGAAATCACACACAAAGACATCACGTTTCTCTGCAAAGGTAACAAGTAAGTCTACTATTTCCAACAATGGCCTGAGGGTTGTCATCCCAAGAAGAGAATACGAATCCATCATGAGGTGTAAGCATTTCTGTAAGACAAAGCCAGAAGAACTTAATGTTAATAACATTTGAGGAAACAGTGAGAAGGCCTTAGCATTACAAATCCTAGCAAAAATCACAGAGCCTTGCCCTTCGGAATTCATGTCACAAGCATGTAATAATGTGATTGGCAATTTGTTAGTTTAATCAATAAGAAACTAGCCAAAATATGCCCAAGTTTATGATTAGCACCCCCAATTACTCAGTCCCCATCCAACCATCCTACATAGATGTAACTTTAGCACAACGTTTGATCTCCACTCACGCAAGCAATCCACCACAAAACATAAAAAGTCATTTGATCATGGATGCATAGATCCCAATATTGAGATTACAAAGGTATTGATGGATGAAAGGCTTTACTTAGATGGTAGGAAGATACCAAGCCACATGAGTGGGCGGAACTTAAGCTAAAAGCCTTTCTCTAGTTATCCATAAACCATGTGGGATAACTAACTTTCATGGGCTGCCTTTGACTACGAGCAATACCCAATGGACTCTAAGGCTAAACTAGTGTCTAATGCTACACCTACGGCTGAATGTAGCTGGGCTACGCTAATATCTACATGTTAATCAACAATATGTATTTGTTCTTCAACACTCCCACTTTGAGAGTGGTCAAAAGGCTCCAAGGCCCATCTTCTCAATGAAATTTTGGTGTTGTGGCTTTCCAAGGGCCTTGGTCAGCACATCAGCAACCATAGCTTCGATAGGCACATACTTGAGCTCAATCACCACTTCCTCCACTGTGGTGGGCTGCCTCTTTGAACTCCATGAAATGGCACCCATTCCAAGCATAAACATATAGCCGGTGGTGGATCTCCTATCCTCCTCCTCATCCACACAATTCGTGTCACAAAAGTCGTGCAAGGTCACATTACCACCTCCAAGTTGCAACTTCAATCCAAGTATGCCTTGAAGGTACCTCATCACCCTCTTCACTGTTGCCCAATGGATAGGGCCATCCTTGAATATGTGTTGACTCACAACACTCACCGAAAATGTCAAATCAGCCCTTGTTGCCACCATGGAATACATCAAGGAACCCATTGCTATCATGTACCTCCTCTTGCATGGCCAACTCCCACTTGCTTGCATCTCTCCAACACTACACATTTCCAAGAATAGATGGATCTCTTAGGAAAGCCACATTGGCTTGTTCTTCATGTTGTGGGGGAGGAATGTGATTCAGCCACCAACCTCCAAGAGGCTTGCAGGTCCTTGTAGGATAGCATGGCTCTTCCAAGGTCTGATCTTGCTCTTCCAAGGGCTAATCTCTTTCTACCAAAGGCTGATCATGCTCTTGCTCCCTTGGTGAAGTGCTTGGAGAAGGAATTGCTGATCTCTTCACTTGGGGTGTAGTCACCTTCTTCTTGGGCTCCACCAAGTCCTCATCTTCCCCTCCTTGCTCTTCATCTTCATCTCCATCATCTTCCATGTGCGCTCTTGGAGTTGTGCCCACCACATAGGCTGGTCCTCCATTTCTCCCACTTGGGCTCATCTCCAAGAGCTTGGGATCAGCACCTCCATCCTCCAAGAAGGTCACATCCCGAGACTTGATGATGGCCTTGCTCTCCACACACATGAGCCTATAAGCTGTTGAAGATCATGTACATATAAGTGTAGACTATGTACATCCAGCCCTAGGAGTAGCATTAGACTCTTAGTTTATTGAGATTACAATGTTATGAATGGATGAAAGGCTTTACTTAGATGGTAGGAAGATGCCATGGCCCAAGAGTGGGCTGAACATAAGGGAGAAGCCTTTCCCTAGTTATCCACAAACCATGTGGGATAACCAAACACCATGGGCTGCCTTTGACTACAAGCAATACCCAAGGGACTCTAAGCCTAACTAAGAGTCTAATGCTACTCCTAGGGCTGAATGTACATAGTCTACACTAATATGTACATGATCTTCAACACTCCCACTTTGAGAGTGGTCAAAGGCTCGAAGGCCCATCTTCTCAATCAAGTTGTGGTGTTGTGGCTTCCCAAGAGCCTTGGTCAGCACATCAGCAACCATAGCTTGGGTAGGCACATACTTGAGCTCAATCACCTCAGCCTCCACTCGTTCACGAATGAAATGGTGTTGCACATCAATGTGCTTCGTCCGAGAGTGGTGGATGGGATTTTTGGCCAAAGCAATGGCCCCTTGGTTGTCACACCAGATGGGTGTGCTCCCCTCTTGGACAAGGCCAACATCAGCCAAGAGTTGCCGCAACCAAATGGCCTCCTTGGTGCATTGGCTCATGGCCATGTATTCAGCCTCCGTTGTAGAAAGAGCTATGGTGGGCTGCCTCTTGGAATTCCAAGTAATGGCACCCAATCCAAGCTTAAACACGTAGCCCGTGGTGGATCTCCTATCCGCCTCATCACCCGCCCAATCCGCATCACAATAGCCATGCAAAGTCACATGGGCACCTCCAAGTTGCAACTCCAGCCCAAGTGTGCCTTGAAGGTACCTCATCACCCTCTTCACCGCAGCCCAATGCTTTGGGCCATACTTGGACATGTGTTGACTCACAACACTCACCGGAAAGGCCAAATCAGGCCTTGTGGCCACCATGGCATACATCAAGCAACCCACCGCTGCCTTGTAAGGCACACCTTGCATTTCAGCCCTCACCTCTCCAAATTCAGCATCCGTGAGCTTGGGCAACTTCACACGAGTCTCAAGTGGTGTACCTATGGCTTTGCACTCCTCCATGTTGAAGCGCTTGAGAATTTCTTCAAGGTACTTGCGTTGGCTCATGGTGATGGTGCGGGCAGCCCTATCCCTCTTGAACTCCACTCCAAGGCAATAGTTCAGCTCTCCAAGGTCAGTCATCTCATACTCCTCCTTGAGCATGGCCTTCACTTCAAGCATCTTGGTCATGCTACTTGCAAGAAGGATCAGATCATCCACATATAAGATCACAATCACCAAAAACTCACAACTTTGCATGGTGTACAATGAGTGATCAGCATGGCTTCTTAGGAAGCCCTTCCTCACAAACATGGCATCAATATCTTGATACCATGCTCTCCCCGATTGCTTCAACCCGGGAAGGGCCTTCTTCAACTTGCACTTGAGATGCTCTTGGCCTTCTTGCACAAAGCCTTGGGGCTGATCCATGTAGATGACCTCCTTGAGCTTGGGGTTGAGAAAAGCCGTCTTCACATCCATTTGGTGCATCTCCAAGTCCATGGCTGCCCCAAGAGTCACAACACACCGGATGGTGCTAAACTTGGCAACGGGAGCAAAAGTCTCATTAAAATCCACCCCCTCCACTTGGGAAAACCCCCTAGCAACCAGCCTTGCCTTGTACCTCACAACATGACCCAAAGCATCCCTTTTGGTGGAGAAAACCCACTTACAGCCCACACTTGATCTCTTGGAAGGAAGGGCAGCAAGCTCCCATGTCCCTTTGGTAATGAGGGCCTTGTACTCCTCTTGCATGGCCAACTCCCACTTGCTTGCATCCTCACAACGCAACACCTCTCCAAGTGTGGATGGATCTCCAAGGAAAGCCACATTGGCTTGTTCTTCATGTTGTGGGGGAAGAATGTGATTCAGCCACCAATCTCCAAGTGGCTTGCGGGTCCTTGTTGGATAACGTGGCTCCTCTTGCTCCTCCAAGGGCTGGTCTTGCTCCACCAATGGCTGATCTTGCTCTTCCAAGGGCTGATCATGCTCTTTCTCCCTTGGTGAAGATCTTGGAGAAGGGGCTGATGGCCTCTTCCCTTGAGGTGTGGCCACCTTCTTCTTGGGCTCCACCAAGTCCTCATCTTCTTCATCTTCATCTCCTTCATCTTCTAGGTGCACTCTTGGAGTTGTGCCCACCTTTTGGGCTGGTCCTCCATTACTCCCACTTGGGCTCATCTCCAAGAGCTTGGGATCAGCACCTCCATCCTCCAAGAAGGTCACATCTCTACTCTTGATGATCTTCTTGGTCTCCACACACATCAGCCTATAAGCCTTGGTTCCCTCACAATAACCAAGGAAAAGGCACTTGGTGCCCTTGGCATCCAACTTGGTCCTCTTGGCACTAGGCACCAAGGCATAAGCAATGCACCCAAAGGTGCGCATGTGAGACACATGAGGTCTGATCCCACTCCAAGCTTCTTGGGGTGTCTTCCCAATCAAGGCTGAAGTAGGGCACCGGTTCCTTGTATACACCGCATTGGACACCGCCTCCCCCCAAAGGTCAAACTTCAGCCCTTGGCCATGAATCATGGCCCTTGCCATCTCCACAATGGTGCGATTGGCACGCTCCGCTACGCCGTTTTGTTGAGGACTGTAAGGTGCTGATGTATGGTGCTCAATGCCATGGGCTTGCAAGTACCCCTCAAAGGCCTTGGACACATATTCCCCTCCATTATCCGACCGCAACACCTTCACCTTGCAATCAGATTGGGCCTCCACAAGGGCCTTCCAAGTCTCAAAACGCCCAAACACCTTGTTGAAGATCATGTACATATTAGTGTAGACCATGTACATACAGCCCTAGGAGTAGCATTAGACACAAGGTTAGTCTTAGAGTCCATTGGGTATTGCTCGTAGTCAGAGGCAGCCCATGAAAGGTAGTTATCCCACATGGTTTGTGGATAACTAGGGAAAGGCTTTTAGTATAAGATCAGCCCACTCATGGGTCTTTGTATCTTCCTACCATCTAAGTGAAGCCTTTCATCCATTCATAACATTGTAATCTCAATACACCTCACTCTTGCACTTCAGCATATATACCCACACCTTGCGAGAGAAATCATCAATGAAGGTCACAGAATACCTTGCTCCTCCTTTGGTTGAGGTCTTCATTGGCCCGCACACATCGGAATGCACAAGCTCCAATGGCTTGCTGGTCCTTGTTGCCCCATCCTTGGGGAAGGGCTGCCTTGCTTGCTTGCCCTCAATGCACCCCTTGCACACCATAGAACTCCAATCATGCTTGCAAGAAGAGAGATTCAGCCCCTTCACAATATGTTGGAGGCTCTTCATGCTCTTCACATTCAAGTGCCCAAGCCTCCTATGCCAAAGCTCCACAAGGTCCTCATGAGCTGATCCTTGGGCCACACAAGCCAAGGAAGTGCTATTCACCTTGGTGAAATGGAAGATGTACAAGTTGCCCTCACGAGGGGCTGATGCAATCAAGACTCCACTTGGGGACCTCACCACACATCCCACCATGTTGAATTGCACTTTCAAACCTCCCAAAGACAACTTGCTTACCGAAAGCAAGTTGGCATGCAACTTGGGCACATGGAGCACCTCCTCAATTGTGATCCTCCTAGGCTGCCCCTTCACTTGCACCTCCACATGGATCTCCCCCTTGCCAAGAGCCTCCACCATGCCATTGTCTCGCAAGTAAATCTTCTTCCTCGAAATGGGCTCATAGGTGTGGAAGGCATCTCGATGGCTGGTCATGTATTGGGTAGCACCTGAATCCACAATCCAAGTGAACATGTTGGCCTTCTCCCCTCCTCCATGGGTGGCAAAGGCGAAATCCTCCTCCTCCTCCTCTTTGGAAGCTTGGTGTGCACTCTCCTTGTCTTTGGCTTGGCTGGTCTTGCAATGCTTGGCAATGTGGCTTGATTTGCCACACTTGAAGCATGTCCTTGTCTCCTTGAACGCCTTGGTGGTGCCTCCCTTGCCATGCCTTGACACAAGGGCTCATCCCTCCCCTTGGGGCTCATTCTCCTTGCCCTTTGTCACGTCATGCATCAAGCGGGCTGTCGCAAACTCCAAGGTCAGATCCTTGGTGGCCCTTGTCTCCAAGGTGGTGATGAGGTACTCATAGGATGGTGGCAAGCTCTCCAACAATGTCATCACCACATCTCCCTCCGTCACGGGCGCCTCCAAACAAGCCAACTCATCTGCAAGACCTTGATCTTGTTGACATGATCCAACATGTCGTCCTCCTCTTGCATCTTGCTAGTGAAGAACTTGCGCCGAAGGAAGAGGATTTTGGAGAGGCTCTTGGTCTCATGGATGTTGCAAAGGGTGGTCCACGCATGGGCTGGTCCCTTGCAATGGCGGATGTGTGCAATCTGCCGATCCGCAAGGTTGATGGCAATGAGGGCAAAGGCCTTCTTCTCCTTCCTCTCAAATGCCTTCTTGGTCTTTGGATCAGCATCCTCACTTGGAGGCTCCTCACTTCCCATCCACCACGTCCCACAAGTCCTTCTCCGCAAGAATCATCTCCATCTTGAACTTCCACATGCCAAAGTTCTCCCCATTGAACTTGTCAATGATGCGCACGCCCTCTCCTCCACTTGTTGGCAGCACCCCAAGTGTCTCCAACTGAATTAACCTCCAAACACTCACTTGGAAGCCAATTGGGCTGAAATGGCAACAATCAGCCTTTCCAAGGACCTTCCAAGCTCCTCCCAATCCAAGGAAACGACCAAAACACTCCACACAAGTGCCTCACCTCCACTCCACACCAAATCAGACCCTAATCAAGCTCAAATTCACCACATGAATGTCATGGGCTAGTGCTCCTTCAATTCAGCAAGCAATCTCACAATGCTCCTCACAAATAGGGTACTCCACACAACAAGGCGCTCAAGCCTTCCAATCAGCCCTAAATGGATGCTACTACTCACAATAAGCACCTCAAGGACAACAATGGCCTCCAATAGCCCTAATTGGATCACCAATCCACCAAAGCACCCTAATTGGCCCTCAATGGCTCACAAGGGGCAGAAATCAGTCCTCTAAGGATCAAGAAATCCATGAATTGCCTCACTCACTCACAAGGGCTCCAAAGGCTCACTAGATTGCAATTGGCACCATCACAATCCACAATGCACTCAAATGCACAATCAGCCTCAATGGGCTCCCAATGTACACTTCTAAGCACAAACTCAAACTAGGAGCTTCCAACCAGCCCTAACTAGGTCTGATTACTACCATAAGCAAACTCTCACCCAAAATGTACTCAAAACCTCACAAACCAGCCAACAATAGCTCCTAAAAAAAATCCCTTTTTTAAAAAAGATGCACTCCAAAGTTGTTGATATTTGAAAAATGACTCACACCATATGGTTTGTAGGTGAAAAGTGACAAAGGGCTGATTACTCCTCCAAGCTCCAAGATCTCCTCCAAATGCTTTGAATTCCTCCCTCAAACGCAACTCCAAGTGCGTGGGCCCATAACCTATTGAGATTACAATGCTATGAATGGATGAAAGGCTTTACTTAGATGGTAGGAAGATGCCATGGCCCAAGAGTGGGCTGAACATAAGGGAGAAGCCTTTCCCTAGTTATCCACAAACCATGTGGGATAACCAAACACCATGGGCTGCCTTTGACTACAAGCAATACCCAAGGGACTCTAAGCCTAACTAAGAGTCTACTCCTACTCCTAGGGCTGAATGTACATAGTCTACACTAATATGTACATGATCTTCAACATAGTTAGCCTTAGAGTCCCTTGAGTATTGCTAGTAGTCAAAGGCAACCCATGGTGTTTAGTTATCCTACATGGTTTGTGGATAACTAGGGAAAGGCTTCTCCCTTATGTTCAGCCCACTCATGGGCAATGGTATCTTCCTACCATCTAAGTAAAGCCTTTCATCCATTCATAACATTGGAATCTCAATAGGTTATGGCCCACGCACTTGGAGTTGCGTTTGAGGGAGGAATTCAAAGCATTTGGAGGAGATCTTGGAGCTTGGAGGAGTAATCAACCCTTTGTCACTTTTCACCTACAAACCATATGGTGTGAGTCATTTTTCAAAAATCAAAAACTTTAGAGTGCATTTTTTTCAAAAAAAGGGAAGTTTTGTTTAGGAGCTATTGTTGGCTGGTTTGTGGGGTTTTGAGTACATTTTGGGTGAGAGTTTGCTTATGGTAGTAATCAGACCTAATTAGGGCTGGTTGGAAGCTCCTAGTTTGAATTTGTGCTTAGAAGTGTACATTGGGAGCCCATTGAGGCTGATTGTGCATTTGGGTGCATTGTGGATTGTGATGGTGCCAATTGCAATCTAGTGAGAGTCCTTTGGAGGCCTTGGAAGCATGTTTGAGTTGCTTGAGGTGTTTGCCATGCATAGAAGGCTGATTAGAGAACCCTTGTGAGTGAGTGAGGCAATTCATGGATTTCTTGATCCTAAGAGGACTGATTTCTGCCCCTTGTGAGCCATTGAGGGCCAATTAGGGTGCTTTGGTGGATTGGTGATCCAATTAGGGCTATTGGAGACCATTGTTGTCCTTGAGGTGCTTATTGTGAGTAGTAGCATCCATTTAGGGCTGATTGGAAGGCTTGAGCGCCTTGTTGTGTGGAGTACCCTATTTGTGAGGAGCATTGTGAGATTGCTTGCTGAATTGAAGGAGCACTAGCCCATGACATTCATGTGGTGAATTTGAGCTTGATTAGGGTCTGATTTGGTGTGGAGTGGAGGTGAGGCACTTGTGTGGAGTGTTTTGGTCGTTTCCTTGGATTGGGAGGAGCTTGGAAGGTCCTTGGAAGGGCTGATTGGCAAGATTTCAGCCCAATTGGCTTCCACGTGAGTGTTTGGAGGCTGAATTGAGTTGGAGACACTTGGGGTGCTGCCAACAAGTGGGAGGTGCTCCATCATGTCATCCAGTGGAGGAGAGGGCGTGCGCATCATTGACAAGTTCAATGGGGAGAACTTTGGCATGTGGAAGTTCAAGATGGAGATGATTCTTGCGGAGAAGGACTTGTGGGACGTGGTGGATGGGAGTGAGGAGCCTCCAAGTGAGGATGCTGATCCAAAGACCAAGAAGGCATTTGAGAGGAAGGAGAAGAAGGCCTTTGCCCTCATTGCCATCAACCTTGCGGATCGGCAGATTGCACACATCCGCCATTGCAAGGGACCAGCCCATGCGTGGACCACCCTTTGCAACATCCATGAGACCAAGAGCCTCTCCAACATCCTCTTCCTTCGGCGCAAGTTCTTTACTAGCAAGATGCAAGAGGAGGACGACATGTTGGATCATGTCAACAAGATCAAGGCTCTTGCGGATGAGTTGGGTTGGTTCGAGGCGCTCGTGACGGAGGGAGATGTGGTGATGACCTTGTTGGAGAGCTTGCCAACATCTTATGAGTTCCACATCACCGCATTGGAGACAAGGCCTATGCAGGAGCTGACCATGGAGTTTGTGACGGCCCGCTTGATGCATGAGGTGACAAAGGGCAAGGAGAATGAGCCCCAAGGGGAGGGATCAGCCCTTGTGTCAAGGTATGGCAAGGGAGGCACCACCAAGGCGTTCAAGGAGACAAGGACATGCTTCAAGTGTGGCAAATCAAGCCACATTGCCAAGCATTGCAAGACCAGCCAAGCCAAAGACAAGGAGAGTGCACACCAAGCTTCCAAAGAGGAGGAGGAGGAGGATTTCGCCTTTGCCACCCATGGAGGAGGGGAGAAGGCCAACATGTTCACTTGGATTGTGGATTCAGGTGCTACCCAACACATGACCAGCCATCAAGATGTTGAAGATCATGTACATATTAGTGTAGAACATGTACATACAGCCCTAGGAGTAGCATTAGACACTAGGATAGTGTTAGAGTCCATTGGGTATTGCTCGTAGTCAAAGGCAGCCCATGAAAGGTAGTTATCCCACATGGTTTGTGGATAACTAGGGAAAGGCTTCTAGCATAAGATCAGCCCAATCATGGGTCTTTGTATCTTCCTACCATCTAAGTAAAGCCTTTCATCCATCAATACCTTTGTAATCTCAAGACAAGATGCCTTCCACACCTATCAGCCCATTTCAGGGAAGAGGATTTATTTGGGAGACAATGGCATGGTGGAGGCTCTTGGCATGGGGGAGATCCATGTGGAGGTGCAAGTGAAGGGGCAGCCTAGGAGGATCACAATTGAGGAGGTGCTCCATGTCCCCAAGTTGCATGCCAACTTGCTTTCGGTAAGCAACTTGTCTTTGAGAGGTTTGAAAGTGCAATTCAACATGGTGGGATGTGTTGTGAGGTCACCAAGTGGAGTCTTGATTGCATCAGCCCCTCGTGAGGGCAACTTGTTCATCCTCCATTTCACCAAGGTGAATAGCACTTCCTTGGTTTGTGTTGCTCAAGGATCAGCTCATGAGGACCTTGTGGAGCTTTGGCATAGGAGGCTTGGGCACTTGAATGTGAAGAGCATGAAGAGCCTCCAACACATTGTGAAGGGGCTGAATCTCTCTTCTTGCAAGCATGATTGGAGTTCTATGGTGTGCAAGGGGTGCATTGAGGGCAAGCAAGCAAGGCAGCCCTTCCCCAAGGATGGGGCAACAAGGGCCACCAAGCCATTGGAGCTTGTGCATTTCGATGTGTGCGGGCCAATGAAGACCACATCCATTGGAGGAGCAAGGTATTTTGTGACCTTCATTGATGATTTCTCTTGCACGGTGTGGGTGTATATGTTGAAGATCATGTACATATTAGTGTAGACAATTTACATACAGCCCTAGGAGTAGCATTAGACACTAGGTTCGTCTTAGAGTTCATTGGGTATTGCTCGTAGTCAAAGGCAGCCCATGAAAGGTAGTTATCCCACATGGTTTGTGGATAACTAGGGAAAGGCTTCTAGTATAAGATAAGCCCACTCATGGGTCTTTGTATCTTCCTACCATCTAAGTAAAGCCTTTCATCCATCAATACCTTTGTAATCTCAATAGTATATGCTGAAGTGCAAGAGTGAGGTGTTTGGGCGTTTTGAGACTTGGAAGGCCCTTGTGGAGGCCCAATCTGATTGCAAGGTGAAGGTACTGCGATCGGATAATGGAGGGAAATATGTGTCCAAGGCCTTTGAGGGGTACTTGAAGGCCCATGGCATTGAGCACCACACTTCAGCACCTTACACTCCTGAACAAAACGGCGTAGCGGAGCGTGCAAATCGTACCATTGTAGGGATGGCAAGGGCCATGATTCTTGGCCAAGGGCTGAAGTATGAGCTTTGGGGGAGGCGGTGTCTACAGCGGTTTATACAAGGAACCTGTGCCCCACCCAAGCCTTGACAAGCATGACACCCCAAGAAGCTTGGAGTGGGATCAGACCTCATGTGTCTCACATGCGCATCTTTGGGTGCATTGCCTATGCATTGGTTCCAAGTGCCAAGAGGACCAAGTTGGATGCCAAGGGCATGAAGTGTCTTTTCCTTGGTTATTGTGAGGGAACCAAGGCTTATAGGCTGATGTGTGTGGAGAGCAAGAAAATCATCAAGAGTAGAGATGTGACCTTCTTGGAGGATGGAGGTACTGATCCCAAGCTCTTGGAGGTGAGCCCAAGTGGGAGTAATGGAGGACCAGCCCATGTGGTGGGCACAACTCCAAGAGTGCACCTGGAAGATGAAGGAGATGAAGATGAAGAAGATAAAGAGTGGGTGGAGCCCAAGAAGAAGGTGGCCACAGCCCAAGGGAAGAGGCCATCAGCCCCTTCTCCAAGGTCTTCACCAAGGGAGAAGGAGCATGATCAGCCCTTGGAAGAGCAAGATCAGCCATTGGAGGAGCAAGACCAGCCATTGGAGGAGCAAGACTTGGCCTTGGATGGGCAAGAGGAGCCACATTATCCAACAAGGACCCGCAAGCCACTTGGAGATTGGTGTATTGAGATTACAAAGGTATTGATGGATGAAAGGCTTTACTTAGATGGTAGGAAGATACAAAGACCCATGAGTGGGCTGATCTTATACTAAAAGCCTTTCCCTAGTTATCCACAAACCATGTGGGATAACTACCTTTCATGGGCTGCCTTTGACTACGAGCAATACCCAATGGACTCTAAGACTAACCTAGTGTCTAATGCTACTCCTAGGGCTGAATGTACATGGTCTATACTAATATGTACATGATCTTCAACACTCCCACTTTGAGAGTGGTCAAAGGTGCAATGAATTATCATTGCAATCAAGTTTGGGTTGGTGGCTTACCAAGTACGCCATAAAACTTATCTCAACACTCTCTTGACCGCTGCCCAACACTTTGGGCCATACTTAGACATGGATTCACATACAACACTCACCGATAATGCCAAATCAGCCCTTGTGGCTTCCATGGCATGCTTCAAACAACTCACCGCTGCCTTATAAGGCACACCTTGCATTTCAGCCCTTGCCTCCTCAAATTCGTCATCTATGAGCTTGGGCAACTCCTCATGAGTGTTAAGTGGTGTACCTTGGGCTCTGCACTCCGTTTGCATAGCCAACTCCCACTTGCTTGCATCTTCACAACCCAACACTTCTCCAAGTGTGGTTGCATCTTCAAAGCAAGCTAGGTTGGCTTCTTCTTCACGTTGTGGGGGAAGAATGTGATTCAGCCACCAATCTCCTAGAGGCCTAGGAGTCCTTGTTGGATAACGTGGCTCCTCTTGCTCCTCCAAGGGCTGATCATGCTCTTGCTCCCTTGGTGAAGTGCTTGGAGAAGGAGCAGCTGATCTCTTCACTTGGGGAGTAGTCACCTTCTTCTTGGGCTCCACCAAGTCCTCATCTTCCCCTCCTTGCTCTTCATCTTCATCATCTTCCATGTGCACTCTTGGAGTTGTGCCCACCTTTTGGGCTGGTCCTCCATTACTCCCACTTGGGCTCATCTCCAAGAGCTGTGGATCAGCACCTCCATCCTCCAAGAAGGTCACATCCCTACTCTTGATGATCTTCTTGCTCTCCACACACATCAGCCTATAAGCCTTGGTTCCCTCACAATAACCAAGGAAAAGGCACTTGATGCCTTTGGCATCCAACTTGGTCCTCTTGGCACTTCGGACCAATGCATAGGCCATGCACCCAAAAATCCGCATGTGAGACACATGAGGCCTAATCCCACTCCAAGCTTCTTGGGGTGTCATGCAAGTCAAGGCTTGGGTGGGGCACCGGTTCCTTGTATAAACCGCTGTAGACACCGCCTCCACCCAAAGCTCATACTTCAGCCCTTGGCCATGAATCATAGACCTTGCCATCTCCACAATGGTACGATTCGCACGCTCCGCTACGCCGTTTTGTTGAGGAGTGTAAGGTGCTGATGTCTGGTGACCTTGTGGAGCTTTGGCATAGGAGGCTTGGGCACTTGAATGTGAAGAGCATGAAGAGCCTCCAACATATTGTGAAGGGGCTGAATCTCTCTTCTTGCAAGCATGATTGGAGTTCTATGGTGTGCAAGGGGTGCATTGAGGGCAAGCAAGCAAGGCAGCCCTTCCCCAAGGATGGGGCAACAAGGGCCAGCAAGCCATTGGAGCTTGTGCATTCCGATGTGTGCGGGCCAATGAAGACCTCAACCATAGGAGGAGCAAGGTATTTTGTGACCTTCATTGATGATTTCTCTCGCAAGGTGTGGGTGTATATGCTGAAGTGCAAGAGTGAGGTGTTTGGGCGTTTTGAGACTTGGAAGGCCCTTGTGGAGGCCCAATCTGATTGCAAGGTGAAGGTGTTGCGGTCGGATAATGGAGGGGAGTATGTGTCCAAGGCCTTTGAGGGGTACTTGCAAGCCCATGGCATTGAGCACCATACATCAGCACCTTACACTCCTCAACAAAACGGCGTAGCAGAGCGTGCCAATCGCACCATTGTGGAGATGGCAAGGGCCATGATTCATGGCCAAGGGCTGAAGTTTGACCTTTGGGGGGAGGCGGTGTCCAATGCGGTGTATACAAGGAACCGGTGCCCTACTTCAGCCTTGATTGGGAAGACACCCCAAGAAGCTTGGAGTGGGATCAGACCTCATGTGTCTCACATGCGCACCTTTGGGTGCATTGCTTATGCCTTGGTGCCTAGTGCCAAGAGGACCAAGTTGGATGCCAAGGGCACCAAGTGCCTTTTCCTTGGTTATTGTGAGGGAACCAAGGCTTATAGGCTGATGTGTGTGGAGACCAAGAAGATCATCAAGAGTAGAGATGTGACCTTCTTGGAGGATGGAGGTGCTGATCCAAAGCTCTTGGAGATGAGCCCAAGTGGGAGTAATGGAGGACCAGCCCAAAAGGTGGGCACAACTCCAAGAGTGCACCTAGAAGATGAAGGAGATGAAGATGAAGAAGATGAAGACTTGGTGGAGCCCAAGAAGAAGGTGGCCACACCCCAAGGGAAGAGGCCATCAGCCCCTTCTCCAAGATCTTCACCAAGGGAGAAGGAGCATGATCAGCCCTTGGAAGAGCAAGATCAGCCATTGGAGGAGCAAGACCAGCCCTTGGAGGAGCAAGAGGAGCCACGTTATCCAACAAGGACCCGCAAGCCACTTGGAGATTGGTGGCTGAATCACATTCTTCCCCCACAACATGAAGAACAAGCCAATGTGGCTTTCCTTGGAGATCCATCCACACTTGGAGAGGTGTTGCGTTGTGAGGATGCAAGCAAGTGGGAGTTGGCCATGCAAGAGGAGTACAAGGCCCTCATTACCAAAGGGACATGGGAGCTTGCTGCCCTTCCTTCCAAGAGATCAAGTGTGGGCTGTAAGTGGGTTTTCTCCACCAAAAGGGATGCTTTGGGTCATGTTGTGAGGTACAAGGCAAGGCTGGTTGCTAGGGGGTTTTCCCAAGTGGAGGGGGTGGATTTTAATGAGACTTTTGCTCCCGTTGCCAAGTTTAGTACCATCCGGTGTGTTGTGACTCTTGGGGCAGCCATGGACTTGGAGATGCACCAAATGGATGTGAAGACGGCTTTTCTCAACCCCAAGCTCAAGGAGGTCATCTACATGGATCAGCCCCAAGGCTTTGTGCAAGAAGGCCAAGAGCATCTCAAGTGCAAGTTGAAGAAGGCCCTTCCCGGGTTGAAGCAATCGGGGAGAGCATGGTATCAAGATATTGATGCCATGTTTGTGAGGAAGGGCTTCCTAAGAAGCCATGCTGATCACTCATTGTACACCATGCAAAGTTGTGAGTTTTTGGTGATTGTGATCTTATATGTGGATGATCTGATCCTTCTTGCAAGTAGCATGACCAAGATGCTTGAAGTGAAGGCCATGCTCAAGGAGGAGTATGAGATGACTGATCTTGGAGAGCTGAAGTATTGCCTTGGAGTGGAGTTCAAGAGGGATAGGGCTGCCCGCACCATCACCATGAGCCAACGCAAGTACCTTGAAGAGATTTTGAAGAGGTTCAAGATGGAGGAGTGCAAAGCCATAGGTACACCACTTGAGACTCGTGTGAAGTTGCCCAAGCTCACGGATGCTGAATTTGGAGAGGTGAGGGCTGAAATGCAAGGTGTGCCTTACAAGGCAGCGGTGGGTTGCTTGATGTATGCCATGGTAGCCACAAGGCCTGATTTGGCCTTTCCGGTGAGTGTTGTGAGTCAACACATGTCCAAGTATGGCCCAAAGCATTGGGCTGCGGTGAAGAGGGTGATGAGGTACCTTCAAGGCACACTTGGGCTGGAGTTGCAACTTGGAGGTGCCCATGTGACTTTGCATGGCTATTGTGATGCGGATTGGGCGGGTGATGAGGCGGATAGGAGATCCACCACGGGCTACGTGTTTAAGCTTGGATTGGGTGCCATTACTTGGAATTCCAAGAGGCAGCCCACCATAGCTCTTTCTACAACGGAGGCTGAATACATGGCCATGAGCCAATGCACCAAGGAGGCCATTTGGTTGCGGCAACTCTTGGCTGATGTTGGCCTTGTCCAAGAGGGGAGCACACCCATCTGGTGTGACAACCAAGGGGCCATTGCTTTGGCCAAAAATCCCACCCACCACTCTCGAACGAAGCACATTGATGTGCAACACCATTTCATTCGTGAACGAGTGGAGGCTGAGGTGATTGAGCTCAAGTATGTGCCTACCCAAGCTATGGTTGCTGATGTGCTGACCAAGGCTCTTGGGAAGCCACAACACCACAACTTGATTGAGAAGATGGGCCTTCGAGCCTTTGACCACTCTCAAAGTGGGAGTGTTAAAGATCATGTACATATTAGTGTAGACTATGTACATTCAGCCCTAGGAGTAGGAGTAGACTCTTAGTTAGGCTTAGAGTCCCTTGGGTATTGCTTGTAGTCAAAGGCAGCCCATGGTGTTTGGTTATCCCACATGGTTTGTGGATAACTAGGGAAAGGCTTCTCCCTTATGTTCAGCCCACTCTTGGGCCATGGTATCTTCCTACCATCTAAGTAAAGCCTTTCATCCATTCATAACATTGTAATCTCAATAAGAACTCCAATCATGCTTGCAAGAAGAGAGGTTTAGCCCCTTCACAATGTGTTGGAGGCTCCTCATGCTCTTGACATTCAAGTGCCCAAGCCTCCTATGCCAAAGCTCCACAAGGTCTCCATGAGCTGATCCTTGGGCTGATTCTTGGCCAACACAAGCCGAAGAAGTACCATTCACCTTGGTGAAGTGGAGGCGGTACAAGTGGCCCTCATGAGGGGCTGATGCAATCAAAACTCCACTTGGTGCCCTCACAACACACCCCACCATGTTGAAATGTACCTTCAATCCTCCCAAAGACAATCTACTCACCGAAAGCAAGTTGGCATGCAACTTGGGGACATGGAGGGCCTCTTGGATGTGGATCCTCTTGGTCAGCCCCTTCACTTGCACCTCCACAAGGATCTCCCCCTTGCCAAGGGCCTCCACCATGCCATTGTCTCCCAAATAAATCTTCTTCCCCGAAATGGGCTGATAGGTGTGGAAGGCATCCCGATGGCTGTTCATATGTTGGGTGGCTCCCGAGTCTACAATCCAAGTAAACATGTTGGCCTTCTCCCCTCCTCCATGGGTGGCAAAGGCGATCTCTTCCTCCTCCTCCTCTTTGGAGGCTTGGTGTGCACTCTCCTTGTCCTTGGCTTGGCTGCCCTTGCAATCCCTAGCAATGTGGCCTGGTTTGCCACACTTGAAGCACGTCCTTGTCTCCTTGAATGCCTTGGTGTTGCCTCCTCTCCCATGTCTTGAGACAAGGGTTGATCCCTCCCCTTGGGACTCATTCTCCTCATCAAACTTGTCAATGATGTGCACACCTTCTCCTCCACTTGATGCCATGGTGAAGCACCTCCCACTTGTTGGCAACACCCAATGTGTCTCCAAGAGTTCACAAACTCAATTCAGCCTCCAAACACTCCCTTGGCAGCCAATGGGGCTGAAATGGCACAATTCAGCCCTCACAAGGACCTCCCAAGATCCTCCAAGCTCCAAGAACGACCAAACATTCCCTTGGCAGTGAATAGGGTTGAAATGGCACCAATCAGCCCTCACAAGGACCTCCCAAGATCTTTTGAACACCAAGGACGGCCAAACACTCCTCACATGTCCATCACCTCCTCTCAACACCAATTCAGACCCTAATCAAGCTCAAGTCCAACACATGGACTAGTGCTACTTCAATTCAGCAAGCCCTCCTCACAAAGAGGGTACTCCACACTCCAAGGAGCTCTAGGCTTCCAATCAGCCCTAGATGGAAGCTCCTACTCACAATCAGCACCTCAAGGACCACAATGGTCTCCAACAACCCTAGTTGGATCACCAAGCCACCAAAGTATCCTACTTTGCTCTCAATGGCTCCACAAGGCTCACAAGGGCACAATTCAGCCCTCTTGGGTTCACAAAACTCACTAATTCACCTCTCTCACTCACAAGGGCACAATTTAGCCCTCTTGGGTTCACAAATTCTACTAATTCGCCTCTCTCACACACAAGGGCTCAAATCAGCCCTCTAGGATTTGTAAAATCCACTAATTCGCCTCACTCACTCACAAGGGCACTAATCAGCCCTCTTAAGTTGACCAAGTCCACAAATTTGCCTCACTCACTCACAAGGGCACTAATCAGCCCTCTTAAGTTTCACCAAGTCCAAAAATTCGCCTCACTCACTCACAAGGGCACTAATCAGCCCTCTTTAGGTCACCAAGTCCACAAATTCGCCTCAAGAATCCCAAACATGCTTCCAAGGCTCACAATCTCACTCAACAATGCACCCAAGTGCACAATTCAGCCTCAAATGGCTCTCAATGCTCACTTCTAAAAGCAAACTCAAACTAGGAGCATGCAACCAGCCCTAACTAGGTCTGATTACTACCACAAGCAACCACTCCACCAAAATGTACTCAAAACCTCACAAACCAGCCAATGAGAAAGCAACAAAACTTTCCTCTTCCTTTTTTAAAAAATGCACTCAAAGTGTGTTTTTCCAAAGAATACTCACACCATATGGTTTGTAGGTGAAAAAGACACAAAAGGCTGATTGCTCCTCCAAGCTCCAAGATCTCCTCCAAATGATTTGAATTTCACCCTCAAGCACAACTCCAAGTGCGTGGGCCCATAACCTATTGAGATTACAAAGGTATTGATGGATGAAAGGCTTTACTTAGATGGTAGGAAGATAAAAAGACCCATGAGTGGGCTGATCTTATACTAAAAGCCTTTCCCTAGTTATCCACAAACCATGTGGGATAACTACCTTTCATGGGCTGCCTTTGACTACGAGCAATACCCAATGGACTCTAACACTATCCTAGTGTCTAATGCTACTCCTAGGGCTGTATGTACATGGTCTACACTAATATGTACATGATCTTCAACACTCCCACTTTGAGAGTGGTCAAAGGTGCAATGAATTATCATTGCAATCAAGTTTGGGTTGGTGGCTTACCAAGTACGCCATAAAACTATATCAACACTCTCTTGACCGCTGCCCAACACTTTGGGCCATACTTAGACATAGATTCACATACAACACTCACCGATAATGCCAAATCAGCCCTTGTGGCTTCCATGGCATGCTTCAAACAACTCACCGCTACCTTATAAGGCACACCTTGCATTTCAGCCCTCGCCTCCTCCAATTCGTCATCTATGAGCTTGGGCAACTCCTCATGAGTGTTAAGTGGTGTACCTTGGGCTTTGCACTCCGTTTGCATAGCCAACTCCGACTTGCTTGCATCTTCACAATCCAACACTTCTCCAAGTGTGGTTGCATCGTCAAAGCAAGCTAGGTTGGCTTCTTCTTCACATTGTGGGGGAAGAATGTGATTCAGCCACCAATCTCCTAGAGGCCTACGAGTCCTTGTTGGATAATGTGGCTCCTCTTGCTCCTTCAAGGGCGTCTATTGCTCTTGCTCCCTTGGTGAAGTGCTTGGAGAAGGAGCAGCTGATCTCTTCACTTGGGGAGTAGTCACCTTCTTCTTGGGCTCCACCAAGTCCTCATCTTCCCCTCCTTGCTCTTCATCTTCATCTTCATCATCTTCCATGTGCAGTCTTGGAGTTGTGCCCACTACATGGGCTGGTCCTCCATTACTCCCACTTGGGCTCATCTCCAAGAGCTTGGGATCAGCACCTCCATCCTCCAAGAAGGTCACATCTCTACTCTTGATGATCTTCTTGGTCTCCACACACATCAGCCTATAAGCCTTGGTTCCCTCACAATAACCAAGGAAAAGGCACTTGATGCCCTTGGCATCCAACTTGGTCCTCTTGGCACTTGGGACCAATGCATAGGCCATGCACCCAAAAATACGCATGTGAGACACATGGGGCCTAATCCCACTCCAAGCTTCTTGGGGTGTCATGCTTGTCAAGGCTTGGGTGGGGCAACGGTTCCTTGTATAAACCGCTGTAGACACCGCCTCCCCCCAAAGCTCATACTTCAGCCCTTGGCCATGAATCATAGACCTTGCCATCTCCACAATGGTGCGATTTGCACGCTCCGCTACGCCGTTTTGTTGAGGAGTGTAAGGTGCTGATGTGTGGTGCTCAATGCCATGGGCTTGCAAGTACCCCTCAAAGGCCTTGGACACATACTCCCCTCCATTATCCGACCGCAGCACCTTCACCTTGCAATCAGATTGGGCCTCCACAAGGGCCTTCCAAGTCTCAAAACGCCCAAACACCTCACTCTTGCACTTCAGCATATACACCCACACCTTGCGAGAGAAATCATCAATGAAGGTCACAAAATACCTTGCTCCCCCTATGGTTGTGGTCTTCATTGGCCCACACACATCTGAATGCACAAGCTTCAATGGCTTGGTGGCTCGGGTTCCCCCATCCTTGGGGAAGGGCTGCCTTGCTTGCTTGCCCTCAATGCACCCCTTGCACACCATAGAACTCCAATCATGCTTGCAAGAAGAGAGGTTCAGCCCCTTCACAATGTGTTGGAGACTCCTCATGCTCTTCACATTCAAGTGCCCAAGCCTCCTATGCCAAAGCTCCGCAAGGTCTCCATGAGCTGATCCTTGGGCTGATCCTTGGGCAACACAAGCCAAGGAAGTACCATTCACCTTGGTGAAGTGGAGGGGGTACAAGTGGCCCTCACGAGGGGCTGATGCTATCAAAACTCCACTTGGTGCCCTCACAACACACCGCACCATGTTGAAATGTACCTTCAAACCTCCTAAAGACAATCTACTCACCGAAAGCAAGTTGGCATGCAACTTGGGTACATGGAGCACTTCTTGGATCTGGATCCTCTTGGTCAGCCCCTTCACTTGCACCTCCACAAGGATCTCCCCCTTGCCAAGGGCCTCCACCATGCCATTGTCTCCCAAATAAATCTTCTTCCCGAAATGGGCTGATAGGTGTGGAAGGCATCCCGATGGCTGGTCATATGTTGCGTGGCCCCCGAGTCCACAATCCAAGTAAACATGTTGGCCCTCTCCCCTCCTCCATGGGTGGCAAAGGCAATCTCCTCCTCCTCTTTGGAAGCTTGGTGTACACTCTCCTTGTCTTTGGCTTGGCTGCCCTTGCAATCCCTAGCAATGTGGCCTGGTTTGCCACACTTGTAGCATGCCCCTGTCTCCTTGAACGCCTTGGTGTTGCCTCGTCTCCCATGTCTTGAGACAAGGGCTGATCCCTCCCCTTGGGACTCATTCTCCTCATCAAACTTGTCAATGATGCGCACGCCTTCTCCTCCACTTGATGCCATGGTGAAGCACCTCCCACTTGTTGGCAGCACCCAATGTGTCTCCAAGAGTTCACAAACTCAATTCAGCCTCCAAACACTCCCTTGGCAGCCAATGGGGCTGAATATTGAGATTCCAATGTTATGAATGGATGAAAGGCTTTACTTAGATGGTAGGAAGATCCCATGGCCCATGAGTGGGCTGAACATAAGGGAGAAGCCTTTCCCTAGTTATCCACAAACCATGTGGGATAACTAAACACCATAGGCTGCCTTTGACTACAAGCAATACCCAAGGGACTCTAAGGCTAACTAAGAGTCTAATGCTACTCCTAGGGCTGAATGTACATAGTCTACACTAATATGTACATGATCTTCAACACTCCCACTTTGAGAGTGGTCAAAGGCTCGAAGGCCCATCTTCTCAATCAAGTTGTGGTGTTGTGGCTTCCCAAGAGCCTTGGTCAGCACATCAGCAACCATAGCTTGGGTAGGCACATACTTGAGCTCAATCACCTCAGCCTCCACTCGTTCACGAATGAAATGGTGTTGCACATCAATGTGCTTCGTTCGAGAGTGGTGGGTGGGATTTTTGGCCAAAGCAATGGCCCCTTGGTTGTCACACCAGATGGGTGTGCTCCCCTCTTGGACAAGGCCAACATCAGCCAAGAGTTGCCGCAACCAAATGGCCTCCTTGGTGCATTGGCTCATGGCCATGTATTCAGCCTCCGTTGTAGAAAGAGCTATGGTGGGCTGCCTCTTGGAATTCCAAGTAATGGCACCCAATCCAAGCTTAAACACGTAGCCCGTGGTGGATCTCCTATCCGCCTCATCACCCGCCCAATCCGCATCACAATAGCCATGCAAAGTCACATGGGCACCTCCAAGTTGCAACTCCAGCCCAAGTGTGCCTTGAAGGTACCTCATCACCCTCTTCACCGCAACCCAATGCTTTGGGCCATACTTGGACATGTGTTGACTCACAACACTCACCGGAAAGGCCAAATCAGGCCTTGTGGCCACCATGGCATACATCAAGCAACCCACCGCTGCCTTGTAAGGCACACCTTGCATTTCAGCCCTCACCTCTCCAAATTCAGCATCCGTGAGCTTGGGCAACTTCACACGAGTCTCAAGTGGTGTACCTATGGCTTTGCACTCCTCCATGTTGATGCGCTTGAGAATTTCTTCAAGGTACTTGCGTTGGCTCATGGTGATGGTGCGGGCAGCCCTATCCCTCTTGAACTCCACTCCAAGGCAATAGTTCAGCTCTCCAAGGTCAGTCATCTCATACTCCTCCTTGAGCATGGCCTTCACTTCAAGCATCTTGGTCATGCTACTTGCAAGAAGGATCAGATCATCCACATATAAGATCACAATCACCAAAAACTCACAACTTTGCATGGTGTACAATGAGTGATCAGCATGGCTTCTTAGGAAGCCCTTCCTCACAAACATGGCATCAATATCTTGATACCATGCTCTCCCCGATTGCTTCAACCCGGGAAGGGCCTTCTTCAACTTGCACTTGAGATGCTCTTGGCCTTCTTGCACAAAGCCTTGGGGCTGATCCATGTAGATGACCTCCTTGAGCTTGGGGTTGAGAAAAGCCGTCTTCACATCCATTTGGTGCATCTCCAAGTCCATGGCTGCCCCAAGAGTCACAACACACCGGATGGTGCTAAACTTGGCAACGGGAGCAAAAGTCTCATTAAAATCCACCCCCTCCACTTGGGAAAACCCCCTAGCAACCAGCCTTGCCTTGTACCTCACAACATGACCCAAAGCATCCCTTTTGGTGGAGAAAACCCACTTACAGCCCACACTTGATCTCTTGGAAGGAAGGGCAGCAAGCTCCCATGTCCCTTTGGTAATGAGGGCCTTGTACTCCTCTTGCATGGCCAACTCCCACTTGCTTGCATCCTCACAACGCAACACCTCTCCAAGTGTGGATGGATCTCCAAGGAAAGCCACATTGGCTTGTTCTTCATGTTGTGGGGGAAGAATGTGATTCAGCCACCAATCTCCAAGTGGCTTGCGGGTCCTTGTTGGATAACGTGGCTCCTCTTGCTCCTCCAAGGGCTGGTCTTGCTCCACCAATGGCTGATCTTGCTCTTCCAAGGGCTGATCATGCTCTTTCTCCCTTGGTGAAGATCTTGGAGAAGGGGCTGATGGCCTCTTCCCTTGAGGTGTGGCCACCTTCTTCTTGGGCTCCACCAAGTCCTCATCTTCTTCATCTTCATCTCCTTCATCTTCTAGGTGCACTCTTGGAGTTGTGCCCACCTTTTGGGCTGGTCCTCCATTACTCCCACTTGGGCTCATCTCCAAGAGCTTGGGATCAGCACCTCCATCCTCCAAGAAGGTCACATCTCTACTCTTGATGATCTTCTTGGTCTCCACACACATCAGCCTATAAGCCTTGGTTCCCTCACAATAACCAAGGAAAAGCCACTTCATGCCCTTGGCATCCAACTTGGTCCTCTTGGCACTAGCACCAAGGCATAAGCAATGCACCCAAAAACCCGCATGTGAGACACATGAGGTCTGATCCCACTCCAAGCTTCTTGGGGTGTCTTCCCAATCAAGGGTGAAGTAGGGCACCGGTTCCTTGTATACACCGCATTGGACACCGCCTCCCCCCAAAGCTCAAACTTCAGCCCTTGGCCATGAATCATGGCCCTTGCCATCTCCACAATGGTACGATTGGCACGCTCCGCTACGCCGTTTTGTTCACGAGTGTAAGGTGCTGATGTGTGGTGCTCAATGCCATGGGCTTGCAAGTACCCCTCAAAGGCCTTGGACACATACTCCCCTCCATTATCCGACCGCAGCACCTTCACCTTGCAATCAGATTGGGCCTCCACAAGGGCCTTCCAAGTCTCAAAACGCCCAAACACCTCACTCTTGCACTTCAGCATATACACCCACACCTTGCGAGAGAAATCATCAATGAAGGTCACAAAATACCTTGCTCCTCCTATGGTTGTGGTCTTCATTGGCCCGCACACATCTGAATGCACAAGCTCCAATGGCTTGCTGGCCCTTGTTGCCCCATCCTTGGGGAAGGGCTGCCTTGCTTGCTTGCCCTCAATGCACCCCTTGCACACCATAGAACTCCAATCATGCTTGCAAGAAGAGAGATTCAGCCCCTTCACAATATGTTGGAGGCTCTTCATGCTCTTCACATTCAAGTGCCCAAGCCTCCTATGCCAAAGCTCCACAAGGTCCTCATGAGCTGATCCTTGGGCCACACAAGCCAAGGAAGTGCTATTCACCTTGGTGAAATGGAAGATGTACAAGTTGCCCTCACGAGGGGCTGATGCAATCAAGACTCCACTTGGGGACCTCACCACACATCCCACCATGTTGAATTGCACTTTCAAACCTCCCAAAGACAACTTGCTTACCGAAAGCAAGTTGGCATGCAACTTGGGCACATGGAGCACCTCCTCAATTGTGATCCTCCTAGGCTGTCCCTTCACTTGCACCTCCACATGGATCTCCCCCTTGCCAAGAGCCTCCACCATGCCATTGTCTCCCAAGTAAATCTTCTTCCCCGAAATGGGCTCATAGGTGTGGAAGGCATCCCGATGGCTGGTCATGTGTTGGGTAGCACCTGAATCCACAATCCAAGTGAACATGTTGGCCTTCTCCCCTCCTCCATGGGTGGCAAAGGCGAAATCCTCCTCCTCCTCCTCTTTGGAAGCTTGGTGTGCACTCTCCTTGTCTTTGGCTTGGCTGGTCTTGCAATGCTTGGCAATGTGGCCTGATTTGCCACACTTGAAGCATGTCCTTGTCTCCTTGAACGCCTTGGTGGTGCCTCCCTTGCCATGCCTTGACACAAGGGCTCATCCCTCCCCTTGGGGCTCATTCTCCTTGCGCTTTGTCACCTCATGCATCAAGCGGGCTGTCACAAACTCCAAGGTCAGATCCTTGGTGGCCCTTGTCTCCAAGGCGGTGATGAGGAACTCATAGGATGGGGGCAAGCTCTCCAACAATGTCATCACCACATCTCCCTCCGTCACGGGCGCCTCCAAACAAGCCAACTCATCAACAAGAGCCTTGATCTTGTTGACATGGTCCAACATGTCGTCCTCCTCTTGCATCTTGCTAGTGAAGAACTTGCGCCGAAGGAAGAGGATGTTGGAGAGGCTCTTGGTCTCATGGATGTTGCAAAGGGTGGTCCACGCATGGGCTGGTCCCTTGCAATGGCGGATGTGTGCAATCTGCCGGTCCGCAAGGTTGATGGCAATGAGGGCAAAGGCCTTCTTCTCCTTCCTCTCAAATGCCTTCTTGGTCTTTGGATCAGCATCCTCACTTGGAGGCTCCTCACTCCCATCCACCACGTCCCACAAGTCCTTCTCCGCAAGAATCATCTCCATCTTAAACTTCCACATGCCAAAGTTCTCCCCATTGAACTTGTGAATGATGCGCACGCCCTCTCCTCCACTTGATGCCATGGTGAAGCACCTCCCACTTGTTGGCAGCACCCCAAGTGTCTCCAACTGAATTCAGCCTCCAAACACTCACTTGGAAGCCAATTGGGCTGAAATGGCAACAATCAGCCCTTCCAAGGACCTTCCAAGCTCCTCCCAATCCAAGGAAACGACCAAAACACTCCACACAAGTGCCTCACCTCCACTCCACACCAAATCAGACCCTAATCAAGCTCAAATTCACCACATGAATGTCATGGGCTAGTGCTCCTTCAATTCAGCAAGCAATCTCACAATGCTCCTCACAAATAGGGTACTCCACACAACAAGGCGCTCAAGCCTTCCAATCAACCCTAAATGGATGCTACTACTCACAATAAGCACCTCAAGGACAACAATGGCCTCCAATAGCCCTAATTGGATCACCAATCCACCAAAGCACCCTAATTGGCCCTCAATGGCTCACAAGGGGCAGAAATCAGTCCTCTAAGGATCAAGAAATCCATGAATTGCCTCACTCACTCAAAAGGGCTCTAATCAGCCCTCTTTGCATGGCAAACACCTCAAGCAACTCAAATATGCTTCCAAGGCCTCCAAAGGACTCTCACTAGATTGCAATTGGCACCATCACAATCCACAATGCACTCAAATGCACAATCAGCCTCAATGGGCTCCCAATGTACACTTCTAAGCACAAACTCAAACTAGGAGCTTCCAACCAGCCCTAACTAGGTCTGATTACTACCATAAGCAAACTCTCACCCAAAATGTACTCAAAACCTCACAAACCAGCCAACAATAGCTCCTAAAAAAAAATTCCTTTTTTAAAAAAAATGCACTCCAAAGTTGTTGATATTTGAAAAATGACTCACACCATATGGTTTGTAGGTGAAAAGTGACAAAGGGCTGATTACTCCTCCAAGCTCCAAGATCTCCTCCAAATGCTTTGAATTCCTCCCTCAAACGCAACTCCAAGTGCGTGGGCCCATAACCTATTGAGATTACAATGTTATGAATGGATGAAAGGCTTTACTTAGATGGTAGGAAGATACCATGGCCCAAGAGTGGGCTGAACATAAGGGAGAAGCCTTTCCCTAGTTATCCACAAACCATGTGGGATAACCAAACACCATGGGCTGCCTTTGACTACAAGCAATACCCAAGGGACTCTAAGGCTAACTAAGAGTCTAATGCTACTCCTAGGGCTGAATGTACATAGTCTACACTAATATGGACATGATCTTCAACACTTTAGGGGTTAAGTGATTGAAAGCATTTGAGTGCTTATTAGAGAGATTTAGATCACTTTGGGTCAAATCTAAGTGATTGGAAGCATTTGAGTGCTCAATGGAGAGATCATGGATTACTTGGGGTTTGATCTAAGTGATTAGAAGCATTTAAATGCTTATTGGAGAGGTTTAGAGCATTTGAGTGCTTATTAGAGAGATTTGAATCATTTGAGGTCTGATCTAAAGGATTGGAAGGATTTGAGTGTTTAGTGGAGGCATTTGAACCACTTGAGGTTTGATCTAAGAGATTTAGTGCATTTGAGTGCACACTGGAGAAATTTGAAGCATTTGAGTGCCTATGTTGAAGAACATGTACACAATAGTGTAGATGGTGTACATTCAGCCCTAGGAGTAGGAGTAGACTCTTAGTTGGGACTTAGAATACCCAAAACCCAAAATTCGGTCACAAAAACTCAACAAAATGTGCAAAAATTCTATCCAACTCGGTTATCTACACATGTATAGTTGTATTTTTTCCATTGTTCTCCATTTCATATTCATCTTTGCATATTTGAAACTATAATTTTTGAATTCACATGTATGTTTTATATATATAGTAGAAGAAGGTTTGCTTCTTGTCTATGCTCTTTGCTATATTTAGCTCTCTTTGTTGCACACATCTTATTTTTGGGGATTTGTCTTTTGAATATAAATTTATGAAGTATAGATTCTATATGTACAATATACAACTTCATATAGGCAAAAAATTATGGGAAGTGCTTCAAATTGTATAGAGTGAATGTTAAGGTTGTGTTTATAGCTCACGTTCTCTACATTTGTCTTTAGCCTCGAGATGCCCAAATTGCGTTTTTGGCAACATAGCAATTTTGGGTAGCTCACTACAAATAGATTTTTTTGAAATTTTCTTTGAAATTTTTATACAACATCTTAACAAGGAATACATTTGAGGCCCAAGAACTTTCAAAACTTTTGACCACATTTGAGTTATTTGTAAAGTCCTCCCCACTTTGGTCATGACCTTTTTTGAAGTTGAGAAGGCAACTATAGTTGAAGCATCAAACTTTTTTGCAAGATATTTATGTCATACAACTTCAAAAGTGGTTCCAAAATTTTTTAGGCACCATTTTGATGGAAAAATAAGTTTCATACCCACTTTTATTTTGACTTTTTTAACTCAACTGGCTTTTATACAAAACGCATGGGTTTAAACCCTGGTTTAGTGTACTTTATGAATAACTCAATTGTTCAAAGGTATTGTGTATGATTGCAAGAAACACTTGCTAGTTTTATTGCATTCCAATTTTGAGTTTTGAACTATGAACTAAATGCCCAAACCAAAAAAAATTATTTCTAGATATCTTTCTCTTACTTTTATTTCTTATTTTTCATAAATTTATAAAAATTCATTTATATGTGAAAGTCAATTTTTTTAATTTATCACACTTTGACATTTAAGGGTTTTCCATACTATTGAGTGGTTTAAATTAATGATTTTAAGCTGAAACTTTTGTATTATATTCTCCTAGAAAAAACACATGTTTCTATTAAAGGGGTTCTAAAAATATATTATTTTATACCCTTGATATTTGTGCAAATAGGCCTCCCTTACACAGATACTTCTAAACATTAGGGATGGTTTTGACTTCATTTTTTCTAATTAAATCTTATCACCAAAAAACCTTCTTAAATGGCCAATTTTTAGTTTTGTTAAAAATTTCTTTTCCTATTTTCTACAAACTAAAACATTAAAGTACACATTTTCTTGGCTATATCCTTAGACATCAAATTTTGACACAAATTATAATGACCATTTGACACACTCCAAGGTGCTTTTTTATTTTATTTTTAAATTTCACCCAACTATTTTTGCAGAAGGTCACTAGCCTCAATCTGAATTTGTTGATGGAATAACAAAAGGCCTATAATTTCTTGAAGCATGGGTCTTACCCTAGTTAGCATTTTATTCACACAAGGAAGAGTCGTTGCCGCCAAAATTAAGGTAGAAAGCTAAGACTTCAATGTGTCCAACCTATATGGAGCATTTTATTCCTTTGTCCTACAAATTATGCAATATAACATAGATTTAGCATCCTTAGTGCAATGCTATGCAATGGTTTTGTTTGAATGATTCTAATATTTGAACTATATACTTTACAAGTCTACAACCACAACTTGTTTATATTCTTGTTTATTGACATAATGTGCACAATGCATCAAGCAAAGTGTTTGTGTTTGTTATCATTAATCCTAGAATTAAAATTATGGACTTGGTTTCATTTCCAACTATTTCATTTGCATATGCATGTAATTTGAATCTAGCGCCACAAAAAACAACTACTAAGTACACAATTTTTTTGTTTATACTACATTTTTTTTCTTTAAAGAACCTACCCTCCTTAACAATTGGAAATTTTTGAAATTTATCTAAATTTAGAAGGTCTTAAAATCACGCAACAAAAAATGATAGCCTCCATTTAACCCTATAGGACCACAACCTTTTCAATGTCAAAAATCACTCACAATTGTCATTTCTATTGCAAAAAGAAAAAAACACAAAAATCATTTTTTAGCATATCAATCCATAAGATCTTGCATTAGAGTAGTGTAAGAGTTTTTGGAAGAAATTTCAAAAGCTTTGGCTGCATAAATTGCAAGATATTTGTGTTTAAAGTAAAGATAACAATTTTATTTGCACCTTTTGTGACAGTATAATTTGAATTTTAACTTTCTTAGCTTAATTTTTTGTACCACAAAGTTTGAATTTTTTTTTAAATCATCATAAAATTGAATAAAGAATCTTGGAAAAAAATAAAAATAACAAACACATCATTTTCATTCTTTAAAGAGTTGCTAAGTAGAAATGTAGAGTCAAGAATGAGATAGAAGGAAAAGTTAATGAAATTGTTAATATCTTTAAGATGGGATTGAAAATCACCATCTTCCAATGATGAGATTGTTGTAGCAAGTAAGCTAATCTATACAAAACTTTAATCTTTCAAATTTTTGAAAATGGACCAAGAAAAATGAACTCAAAAACAAATCTACTGTATTATTTTCTCAAGAAGATGCTATGATTGCCTTAAAAACAAAATGCTCTATAACTTTCAGATCAATTATCCAATAGAATGAATCAAAGCTTTCTTTACAAACAAAAATATGATGTATAAGAAAAAATTTCTATATTTTTATTTCAAATTTTATCAATTTTTTTTGTTGCATGGCAAGGTGAAATTATGTTTAGGATAGCATAACTTTTGTTCTCTAGCATTTATTAACCCTTTAGTGACTGGTCAACTACTTTTTGGTTGATTTCTGCACTCTTGGTCTAATATTGTTCAAAATACATTTGATCACAAAAATCTCAAAGATTAACACAATTATGTGCTTCAAACAAAACCAATTTCAAGAAAATTGGAGCATTGATGCATTAGCTATGAGGTTGCAAACTCAAATGGCCTGGCCCCTCAAATGGGAAGTGTTCAACAAAAATATGAAAAAATATCAACTAATTTGTGAGATTTTTTTGTATCTTGATGTCTTGAAAAGGCATAAGTGTTTCTTTGTAATCTCATGAATGCCCAAAGTAAACTTATGCATTGAAATTTATGTAGCGCAAAATCTAAACCTGGGTCATTCAAGATTTCAAGTCATTGATTTTTTAAGATTAAGGGAAACAACTCAAATTCCAACAAGGCTCTAAAAGCAAACATGATGTAGAGGTACATTCTTCTTTCTTCAATGTACCAAATTTGCACATTTTAGAAGGGTATTGCTTTTGATGACCACATATGACCATTTTTGTGAACTTCAAAAATTTGTAACTAATTTCAAAAAGTTTCAAAAAATATGAAACAACTTGGATTAGATGCCTATTCTACTTGCCTCTTGAGAAAATTTATTGAAAAATATTTAAAGATGTTCCACCTCCCCAAATTCAATTCTAACCCTTAAAAGGTTGATTTATGGACCTTCTATCTTATTTATAGCAATTTGTACCGTTGGATGAATTTGATTTTTTGTTAGGTTGAAGAATCTCCCTTATGGCAATACTTTATATGGTTTTATCTAAGATTACATCCTTAGAGAGGCCACAAAATTCACTTTCTTAAAGAACTACTCCCACCCCCCAAATCAACTACGGTCACTAAAAGGTTAAAAGAAATTTATATTCTTAGAAGTTAATGTATTGTTATATCCTACAGAAAAGTTCCAATCAATCAACAAAAATAGAAATGGTAGGAATCAATCAAAAGTCTATTTTATCTTCAAAAGAAAAAATGATCCTTTAAGGGTTTTGTGCAGAGGTCATTTTAGAAAAACACCAATAGTATTCTCCTAAGTTTGCATGAAAACAAAATAGTGCCTACTATACATATCACTTCCCTATATACCACTTGACAATTTAATGTTTTTCATATGAAGTGAGACATAGTTGTTGCTTTTGATTGGAGATCTACGCACTCACATAGTGTTGCATTCTCACTAGATATTTTTGACTTATTAAAGAAGCTATTACTAGACTCCAACTCTAGTGAAGAGCTCATCCAAATTTTTTGTCAAATTTTTTTTATATTTGCGAAATTGGTCCATGGATGTACTATGTCTAAACATGTTGTAATACTCTACAATGGAAGTATCCAAAAACGTTCAAATAAGGAATTTAGCATAGTTGGAGGCAATCTTTTCTAAAAAAACAATATTTTTCTAGTATTAGTGAGTGAAAATCATGAATTTAAAAAAAATAGATTTTTTGGATTCCATATGTATTTCTATAATTTTTCAAAGTGTTGGCTCTTTAAACTACTAAAACTATTCAATAAATGCACCCAAATTTGAACCATGCTAAAGTGATTAGTAAATCAATCAAACTTTGGTAGATGTTCATAATTTGCATCAACGAATTAGAGTCAAGCATTTGTCAAACACATTTGTTATGCAAGGTACATGTGCAGAATTGGATGTTTTCTTCGATACAATGAAATTGCACACATTGTGGTATTGCATACAACAAAATGGTATAACATATAACACCTTTGATAACTTTGCTTAAATATATTTGGGTTCATTTACATTTAATGTGCATAGCAAGGAATGAGGAAGGAAAGGTCTTAGGAATACAACAAGACTCAATACATTGGACTAGATGACAAAAGGTATGTAAAATTTATAGAATAATATTGTTTCTATAGAAAGGTCCCTTCATTGCCTTGTTTTGGATAATAGAAAATCATTCATGCAATGCATATTATTCAAAAGTACCTTTTTTTTCTTTGTAACCATGACAATAAAAAGAAATTGAACTTTTAGGCCTTTTTAATGTCTAAAAAAGTACAATTTTATTACAATATTTATATCACTATGAAGGGCATAGTTGGATTTTCAAATGTTGTTAGTTTTTATGAAGTTTCAATACTTGAAGCTATCCCTTATAATTGATACTTTTATGTAAATTTGAACATTTATTTATAGGTCTTGAATGTTTTTTCAAGACTAATTATAGGATGCTTTTATTTCTCCTAATGAAGTAAATGTAGTCTCAATAAGATTATAAGTGAATTAAATAATAAATACCTCAAATGATACAAAACTACTAACTTCTAAACAAATCACATCCATAAAGTTGCAACCTAAAGCCATTTTATAGTGAATCATTCCTTTTAGTGCCCTTGATTGTAAATGGACCCATTTTGGTGTAATTTGCTTTATAGTTTAGCTATTTGTAAGTAATGGAGGACATTGTGAATTCAATATATTAAAATAAACACAAATACTAATAACCCACCAAAATAGCTAGTAGATTATTTTCTGCTTATATACAACATTTGTAAAAAATAGGAGAAGACTAAGATAAAAGAACCCCCCCCTCCAAATACCTTTGGATTTAGGTGTAACCTACTTGAATATGAATTATAAGTTGGATTTTAATTTTTTTAATTTAAAAAAGTATAATGTTTACTATATAATACATGTGAACTATTTTAACTTTAATATAAAAGAACTTGCCACTACATCCATATCTTCAAAAAGTCTTGATAGTATATATGGTCATTGAGACAACAACTTGATGGTCAAGACTTTCCAAATTGAACATTTAAGCACTTATATAATCTAGGAATCCATTGTTTTGAAGCATCAATAAAAACATTGATTTTGCAATTAAAAAAAACTTTGTGCTATCTTCAAACATTATTATGTCATAGTTTAAGAAATATTGAAGTCTAAAATTGCAAATCAACCTAAAACAACCTAGGAAAAAAAACTCCATTCAAAAATCTAAAACCATTATTGATTTTGGTTTATTCATCATTTTGTCACAAGAGGTCTTTTTGAAGCATTTGAGTTCCTAACCACCAATGAAATTTAAGATGAACAGTTTTATTACATGGATGACAAATGAAAAGAAAACACAACAATATCAACTATGGGTTGAAAGAATATGATGTTAGATGCAAGAGTGTGTTAAAATTGTGAAGGTTATTTGAAGTCTTTCAACACTTTTATTACATGTCAAATCTAAAATTGAGGTGATGGAAAAATACATAATTAAAGGAAATAATGTAAAGAACCACAACCAATTTACAACTTCTGAAATGTACTCTATAATATTTTAAAATGAATTTCTAATGTATTTTTTTCCAATATTCCATGTAATTATTTGAGGGTCATCTCCAAGAGACTCTTAACAAAAGAAAACTAAGATTTGCAATAGATATCCTAGCTCAAAATATTCTATTAAAAAATTATAATTTTTTTTTCAAAATCATATTTATAATGCTAATTAAGACTTAATAGGGTATTCATTTAAAAAGAAACTACCCAAAGTAGTACTTTGGTAAGATTTCATTTAACTTTAAAATCAATCCAAACCAAAATATGGTGCCTTAGTCATTTAATTAGGAGGTAATACAATGGATCAAAGGTCTTCTTCATTACAACATTTAGGGGCACTTTACACTATGGCCAAAGCAAGACGTTAAATCCTACCATCAAAGGTAGGCCCAACAAGGTAAAACTCAAGTTGCCTGGGGATAAAAGTAAAAAAGCCCCCTATTTAGTGTTGTATTTTGGGATATGTTAAAGCCTCCCTCCCTCCCCCCCGTTAATTTGGGGTCTCTAATTCAGAATTTGCAAAAAGAAATTTGGGCAAAAAATAAAAAATTTCATTGTTTATCCCTGGGGTAAATCCAACCTGCTAGGCCCATCTTCAATGGTAGGATTTAATATCCATGGCCAAAAGTAAAAATCTGTCGATTTGGACAAATTAAATTTCAAGAAACTACCAATTTAGTCTCTTGGGAGTTCATTAATAAGGGTTTAGACATTAACCTTTGGAAGCTTTACACTATGGCTAGTCAAAAGCTTTAAATCTTTTTTTTTATTGCCTTTTTATAGCCAATTTCTTTGGATTTTCAACAAAGCTTGGGTCATTTACTCCCATCTTGGACAACTATAGTGTGAAGTGATCCTTCTTTGTGGATTGAGGTAACAAGAGAAAGAATAGAACAATGATAAAAAAAACACATATGTAGAGTGTTGACAAAATCATTGCATTGATGCTAATAAGGGGTAATCTATCAATCTTTTAATAGTGACAAAATCATTGCATTGATGCTAATAAGGAATAATGTATCGATCTTTTAATAGTAAATACTTAAGTACCATTGTTTTAGGGCATTTATGACTCTACACTACGAATAATTTTGTAGTTATGGGATAGGCCACTTTAGAAACTCACAGAAATTATAGTTTTGATTGAGAAAATATAATTCCACTTGAGTTTGATTCATGAAACAAGCACACCTTGGAAAATTTGTGCCCCCTCTTGGAGTCGGCTCCCAGATTTTCAGATTGTGAATCTGGGTGGAAATAGGCTCGGCTACCTTACCATACATAAATGACAAAGGAGGGATCTCTATGAGCAGAAACCACAAGGCATTCAATTTGTACTTCGTGTTGCTCCTTACGTCGCAAATTTGACGACGACTGCGTTGTTAGAGTGCATGTTGTGGGTGCAGATAGCGGGAGAACTTGAACATGACAAACAGCAGTCACTACCCTAAAGGCCCAACGGTATTTTCGGATTCCGCAGGTATCACGACTCTGCAGCCCCATCGCATTCTCCCTGATGCCGCATCCTGCAACTAATTCTAATCGGGTCTTTCAAAACTATTGCCCCATTCTTATTTTCCAGGAAAAATTTGCTTGTAGCTTTTGACTAACAAGCTAGAATCACGGGATTTATTACATTTTCAAATTTCTATATGATGAAACTAGACCCTGGCCCAAACAGGCACCAACCACAGTTAGGTCGCTTCATATTTCAGGTATTAACAGAGTGGTGTCGTGTAACTCAAACCAGAGTACCGAGGTATTACCATAGACACAAATGGAAATGGAAACTCCAGCGGTTGCATGCCTTCAGTTGATTTGAATGTTCAGGCTCAAGATCTTTCTCACTTCGCTGTAAGAAGTGCCACCACATTTCTCCAATAGCTGACTAAAGGCTGTCCTCCAGAAGACAGTGATGAAAGTCTCTGGTGAAAGATAATAGCTGGGGTTTATTGTTGATGCATATTACACAATATCAAGAATTCGAAAGTTGAGAATCATACCAGTTGAGAATTTATGAAATCATTAGTGCGGTCAAAACACCAAAGTACTTTCTTAGGGAAATTCCTAGATGTGCAGCGCAACAGCTATTGAACCCGCCAGACTCAGAACCTCAAAAGGTTCAACCCCTCTCACATCTTTAACTGTGCTTGCACAAGAGTCGGTCAGCCAAAAGTGAGCAAACCCATGAGCCGCGCCCTCTGCATCACAACCCAAAACCAAATTAATCAACCAGAAAATCGCTATACAGAAGCTTACCACCCAGTTCACACAAAATGCTGTACGCGCTCGGTTCCACAAACGATATCTTCTGTGAGGTCTATCCTGATCCTGTGGTCATCAAAATGAATGTCAACGCTAGAGTAGAATACGTGCCTCCATTATCGTGTAAAAACCGCTCCCATGATCTCTTAGGAAATACTCCGTGAGTCACGTAAGCACTCACTTTGCTTGCCCCCATGGTCGCTAAAAGCTTCTGCACGACGCACCCAAGCCAAAAACGATATTCAAAATCAAAGTTCAGAATTTAATGTTGCAACTTCGTTATACATGCAGCGTCTCCAAAAGATATGCCAAGAGCTTAGTCTAAACATAATAATTTCACAAAAAGTGACGTTGTCAGATACAGGGCGCTCCCTGGAATCGACTTCTTAAAACTGAGACAAGTAAATCCCCCACCAAGGGAAGAAGATTGTATGAATCAATAGCAAAGACAGCGTTTGCACCAAATATTGCGAGATAATGACAAGTGTAAAAAAACAGTACCACTAAAATATAGCCTCAGTACTGATGACTACTCTAGTGCCCCGAAGTCATTAGCTATGTTAATAAGGACAGGAGGAGCGGAATGTGGTTTTAAGACCGACCTGACACTCAATCAAAGTGCCTCCGGACTGCACTAAGTCGTCGACAATTACAACATGACGCCCAGTTGGGTCGCCTTCCTTCAGTTTAACGATGCGGTTGTTACCATCCCTGACCTTCGTACATATGACCTGCACATAACCCAAGCACTTCTAAATTAACTAACCTAAGCATTTGTTAGAAGCTCAAAGACTAAATTAACGTCCTGCACATGAAGTTTGCAGATCAAGAACCAAAATTCCATCCAAAAGTAGAGATACCATGGGAAAGTGCTGCAGTTGCTTGTAGAATCGTTTCCAAGCACCCTCGTCAGGAAATGCAATGGTTACCTTTCATTCACAACGACGGACGCTTGTCAGAGCCGAACCTTGTCGGGTGGTCAAATTTGAACTTCAAGAGCGAACTCAAACAAAGAAAACCTTGGAAATACGAACCTCCGCAAAGAACAAACGAACAACACGTGATTGAAGCACTTGACATTGCAGAGAGGGAACGCTTACATTGTTAGAGTCTGAGAGCTGGTGGAGACGATGCTTAAGTAATGGGATACCACTTTCAAAGCATGGCAGGACATTATCACCAAAGTAAAATCTTTCCTGAAAAGAATTACTTCTTAAACTGAGCATCAAGCGCGACAATATGTCCTTTGAGGATACGAAGAGACAGCTAGCTCTAGAGATTATATCAATAGAAGCAAAGGGGCTTCCGTATTCTATCGAAAATTCGACTAGAAGACAAACTTCATACATGCAAAGGAATTGTAGTTTTTCTAAGCTCCACCATTTCGCACCAAATATATCAACAGAAAAAAATAGCTTTCAAAGGATTATGCTATTTCATGACAATTGATGCGATATTAGCTGTGTACTTACTTGAAGCGCATGGATGTCAAAAATGACAAGGCTGGTTGGCCCACCCCTTGAAATTGGAATATTGGAAATAATTCTTGCTAGTGTAAATGCAGTTGCGATATCTCCTTCGTCTTCCATGCGCTCCAACGTTCCAGTGGGGAAAAATGGCAGTACCAGAGTGAATGACGCAACGAACATGCGGGGCAACGCATAAATAATTGAGAGCTGCTCAAAAATGACTGCCGGTGAACTAAATGATGCTAGAAAGGCCACGTGTTGACCACGAATCCCATGAGCATTTGGCACAAAAAGGTTCGGAAAACCATCTGCGAACGTCCTGTTAAATCACACTAGGTATTAGAGTACACAACCCCGAGTGACTAGATCAATACGTGTCGAGCGATGTTTTAGAAAGTTGAGTTAATTATAGTAATCCCCATCCTCGTGTGCACGTGTTCACACTACCAAAGTGTGAAGACAATTATATAACCAAACAGTGCCTCCCTCGAGCTCACGAAAGGCGAAAAGAGGAAACTCAAAAAGGAACAAGAATATCAATGAAGGATGAAGTGGTGCACACAAGATGGAAACATACCCCCATCGGATAGACTTGAGCTCAACAGAGTCGGTCTCTGCAGCAATGCGTCGGGCGAGTTCTTCCGTCTCATCACAATAAAATAGGCAGACCTGGAATTTCCAACACATTCTGGCCTAAGCTATTCGCTACTGGGTAAAAGAATAAGAGAATTGTGATATTCATCCCAAAGACTCGAGGCTCTCCAGAATCCATCGATGATTCCCAAGTAACATACAGTATTGGCAGAGAGAGACAATCAGCCAAGTGGACAACCGTTGAGGCCCCTAATTGTATCTTTGATCACAAATTCATTCGGATGCGTCCCAAACCGCCATGTGGTCCGACACTGTGAACACGACCTAAACAGAGCACATATATTCCAGTAAGGCTCCGGCAGTACCTGCTTCTTACTGGGTCGATCAGTGAGACTGCAAACGTCCCCGTTGAGCTCGTTGGCGTCAACGCCGGAGCCAATTAACGAGGCACTGATAGGGATGGTCGAAATGCCTGCGTAAATGTCAGTCGAGGACGGACCATGGGCGGAGGTGTTGGCGGCCGCCGCCGGGGTCACGGCACGGGCAGGGGCCGCGGCAGCGGCAGCCTCGACAGGGGGCTGTACCTGCGGCATGATGGCGGAGCAGGACACCAAGCGAAAGCCTGCAGAGGCCAGACCAAAGGGGACGAGTCGAGGATGAGAGAAGCGGGAGCCTGGAGAGGGTTGACCCAAGGGGACAAGGCGAGGATGGGAGAAACGAGAGCCTGGAGAGGCCAGACCCAGCATGTAATCCAATTTGAGCATGTAATCTCCACGAAAACTGTCATGAATAAAAAAAAAAAACTTTATCAGAGCAGGAAGTCCTCAGGCTGCCAAAACAAAGAAAATTGTCCCGACCTTAAAGTTCAACAACGACAGGGAAGCCGAATAGGCATACAACCTCTTAATAGAAGTCAATAAAATAAGATGAAACACTAACTTGGATACCTAGAAACCTGCCAGATCTCTACATAACCTCTCTTAAATTATCTTGCTGTAAGTGATTCAAAAGAGCAAAGGAGCAGTACGAGTTTGCAATAAATACAAAATGCATTTGGTGTCCTGTCAAAAGGTCCATAAAGTAGCATAAATCCTGTCTAGAATACTAAGTAGTCATTCTAAAACCACAACAATGAGAGCCAAAGCATTCTAAAAATCCTTCATCAAAACAAATTAGGGGCTTCAATGATTCAAAAATCCAGAAAATACTAGCCCCTTCGCGCTTGCAAAACCAACCATTGCAGGTTCAAACCCCAAACAAACAAATGCTCTTCACTCTCAGGCCTAACAAAAGAAACCTCAAAAACAATCTTAAAAGACAACCGACACCTAAAGAAGAAAAAACACTCCGACAACAAACCACACACCTCCACCAACAGGATCTCCGCCTCCTTCAAAGTCCTTTCTCAACTTGATGTCGGTACTCCCCCAAAATCCCGAAGCAACTCAAAAAACAAAAACCGAACTCAAGAGGCGTTGCCGCTAGTGGCAGCGCAATACATTCAGAAATTTGCGTCATGCAACTTAACTCGAAATTTTGCACTCAATTAAGGTTTCCTGGCTGAACCCATGTATGGTTGGGTGTCATACACGGGTTCAGCCAGGAAACCTTAATTGAGTTGTGACACCCTTTGTATCTTGCCGGGAATGCTTTGCGCATAATAACTTCTATGAAGAGGTACGGAGTGAAAAGAGGAGTCAATAGGAGCCCTTCACCATGAAGAAGGTGTGACACCCTTTGTATCTTGTGGGGAATGAGATTCACCTGCGCAAATTATGAAGCTCTCGAATGCGAATCCACTTGTGTCAGTAGTTGGATGTCTTTCAATGAATCCTGCATGCTCGATCGCTACAGAACTCCAAACCCTAAGTAAACCCCAAGTCCTTTGGAGTTTAGAAAATGAGCAGGAATCCCAATGCTTTCCGATGAAAGAACTAAAGAAAAAGGCTCTACAGAGGTATGACACCAACAACAAGAGCAAAAAATCCAACACGAATCCACTTGAGTCAATAACTTCACCCGGCGTTCTCGATCGCTACAAAACTCCGAACCCTACGACACAAGTCTTCTGAATTTTTTGAAAAAAGAGCAGGATTTCCAATGCTTTTCGATGAAGAAACTAAAACAAGAGATTCTGTAGAGGAACGACAATGGCAACAAGAGTAGTGCAGCGCGGCGAGGATCACCTAAGAGAAGGACGAGAAAAAACGTGTGATCCCGCTTTAACGAAGACAAACCACGAATCGGCCCCAGATCACCCAGAAACAGTGAGCGCCAGAAAGCCAGAACACCGGAAATCACAGTGTTGATGAATAAACCCTTAAACCAAAACCCTTGCAACAGAGCTGCGGAGCGAATGCCAACTACTCCGTTCGCTCGGAGTAGGCCGCGAAATTGGGACTAGTAGCACATTGCAGAAGCCACGACAATCATGGACCTCGTTCCGAAAAGGCAGACGACGCACTAAAATATGAAGGCAGCAGACCATCACCTCCGGGCATTCATCCCACTGAGAAAAAGAAGAACTGCAAAGGCCAGAATTCCAACACGATAAATGACGCAAACTTCTGAACACCAAGCAACGGCTTCAGGTCGCTTACCTGAAACCCTATAGCAGGCGGGGGAAGAATGCGATTCGCATCGCAGCTCCTACAAGAACTTGAGTTTCTCTCGCCCCACGAGATTGCCAAAACTACACAAGAAAGTACCGCCTTCGAAGAAAAGAACAGGAAGTATCGCCAAGAAACGTCGAAGTGAACTAGCCCGCCAATGCGCCTCTCTGGAAAAGCGTGAAAGAAGCACCACAACTTTGCTGAAAATAGACGCTGCAGTCTCCGTGAGGCGCCCGTGAATAAGACGGGATCAGCCAAACCACAATTGAAGGTGCTAAATGGCAATGCAAGTAAGAAATTGTGAAAGAACTTCAGTGCACAACCAAATTCGTTCACAAACTAAGCTTGTAGAGTGCAACTTGAGCATCATTCTCAGAACAAGCTGAAACTGAGGTGAGAGACCACCAGGAACAGTCCTCCGTCAAGTGTGTTCAATGTGATTAGATAGGGCCTCTACTAGAACGCCACGTTTCATTTTTAATTTTTGGTTAAAAAAAGTTAGAATATCAACACCTTAAGTAATCATCCTAAATAATACCTCTTAACCCTTAAACGCCGATCGGACGTTTTTGAGTCTGACGAATGACAAACCAATGGATTCCTGAGCAAATGAAGGGCGTTTTTCATCTGTTTTTTTTTAAAGTGAATGTCAACTTCTTCAGCTATATACAAGGGACAACATTAGGGATTGTCACACCTTCTTTGCTGTGCTAAACTTCGCATGAAAATCACGTCGTGGCAGTGGACGGTTGGCTGTTCACATGGCCCTCAGCAATGAATATTCTTGTTTTGCGAAGGCTTTGCAACTTTTGTTATTCTGCTTTGGAGGTGAATAACGATTGTGCAGAATCGTTTACAAGTGAAGTTGTTATCCCAACTTTAATCTTCTGCTCCAAAAGTTGCCGATTGCACCTTCGAAGTTGTCGATCTCACTGATGAAGTAAACACCAGTAACTGCATTCACAAAATTTTGATTCTTCACACCGCACTACATCAAAGAAGGGTGTGACAACTCCTTTGTGTGATCGTCTCTCGATTAGGCCCTGTTTTCCCTCGTTCTTCTGCAAAATCTACTTGTTGAAAGAAGCCAAGACTACCCATACTCGGGAAGCTCCAAAATCAACCTGGATGTGAGCATCACGTACATCACTTGCCTTTTCGCATTGTTTTTGCATCTTAAAGCCTCTGAGATTTTTCATAGGTTTCGTGTCTATTTCATTGTTTTTGTTTTGTAATGGTCTCTGGATTTCACTTACAACAATGGCTCCACTTGCAGTTCCTTCAACAACCATTCAATTGTGCCCTTGGTATTTGCTTAGAGCAGCACCGGGTAAGTAGGGTTTCATCTCATCTATCATTCCTGCAAACTCTAAATCAAGTTCAATGGGAGGGAGTTCATTTCATTTCATTTTAATGGGTTTTGTCACACTCAGACCTCTTCTCCTAAAAACGTTTATAAATCGTCATTTGACATTTTGAACACTTGGCACATGATCATCACTATAGCACACTTGGCACACACTCAAACTTTGTTATAGTTATTTTGGGGAACTCCAGGCACTCAGATTAAAGAAATCCGGGTGAATTAAAATGCTATTTTTTCTAGTGAGTCTTGTCCCCAATTTCAAGAAGATTTTTATGTATAAGAATATGTATCTTTTGGATTGAAACCTCAAAATAGGGCTCCCGATGAAAAGGGATTTTGCACTCTAAGGTAATCAAAATTTGTGCGTTTTCGCAGGTCTCCTACGTATGAGATCAAAGACAACATGATTCTGGTGAAATGCACAAATGGAAAATAACCTCCAAATCGCATTGCAGTGCAAGATCTTCGGCTTGAACAAGATCGGGGCGACGCCGAACGGTTCATTTTTGTGGAAGAAGGGCTTGTGGTGGTATAATGCCAAGAGCAACTCGGAGTTCACCTTCGATGACGAGATTATGGTGACAGTAGAGTGGTATGTGACATTGCAAACTCCTACTCTCGTAGCATAGGAAAATCAAGTTACTTCTCTAAGACCGGAAATGGCCCTAAAGTGACTCGTTTATCGTTCCCACAGAGATTTGGTTGCCAGATTACTAATATCCGAAAATCAGAATGAAGATTACCACAAAAAACCCAAGCACACTTACATATCTTATTGAGATTACAAAGGTATTGATGGATGAAAGGCTTTACTTAGATGGTAGGAAGATACAAAGACCCATGAGTGGGCTGATCTTATGCTAGAAGCCTTTCCCTAGTTATCCACAAACCATGTGGGATAACTACCTTTCATGGGCTGCCTTTGACTACGAGCAATACCCAATGGACTCTAACACTATCCTAGTGTCTAATGCTACTCCTAGGGCTGTATGTACATGGTCTACACTAATATGTACATGGTTTTCAACACTCCCACTTTGAGAGTGGTCAAAGGTGCAATGAATTATCATTGCAATCAAGTTTGGGTTGGTGGCATACCAAGTACGCCATAAAACTATCTCAACACTCTCTTGACCGCTGCCCAACACTTTGGGCCATACTTAGACATGGATTCACATACAACACTCACCGATAATGCCAAATCAGCCCTTGTGGCTTCCATGGCATGCTTCAAACAACTCACCGCTACCTTATAAGGCACACCTTGCATTTCAGCCCTCGCCTCCTCAAATTCGTCATCTATGAGCTTGGGCAACTCTTCATAAGTGTTAAGTGGTGTACCTAGGGCTTTGCACTCTGTTTGCATAGCCAACTCCCATTTGCTTGCATCTCCACAACCCAACACTTCTCCAAGTGTGGTCGCATCTCCAAAGCAAGCTAGGTTGGCTTCTTCTTCACGTTGTGGGGGAAGAATGTGATTCAGCCACCAATCTCCTAGAGGCCTACGAGTCCTTGCTGGATAACGTGGCTCCTCTTGCTCCTCCAAGGGCTGATCATGCTCCTTCTCCCTTGGTGAAGTGCTTGGAGAAGGAGCAGCTGATCTCTTCACTTGGGGAGTAGTCACCTTCTTCTTGGGCTCCACCAAGTCCTCATCTTCCCCTCCTTGCTCTTCATCTTCATCATCTTCCATGTGTACTCTTGGAGTTGGGCCCACCACATGGGCTGGTCCTCCATTTTTCCCACTTGGGCTCATCTCCAAGAGCTTGGGATCAGCACCTCCATCCTCCAAGAAGGTCACATCTCGACTCTTGATGATTTTATTGCTCTCCACACACATCAGCCTATAAGCCTTAGTTCCCTCACAATAACCAAGGAAAAGGCACTTGATGCCCTTGCCATCCAACTTGGTCCTCTTGGCACTTGGGACCAATGCATAGGCCATGCACCCAAAAATCCGCATGTGAGACACATGAGGTCTGATCCCACTCCAAGCTTCTTGGGGTGTCATGCTTGTCAAGGCTTGGGTGGGGCAACGGTTCCTTGTATAAACCGCTGTAGACACCGCCTCCCCCCAAAGCTCATACTTCAGCCCTTGGCCATGAATCATAGACCTTGCCATCTCCACAATGGTGCGATTTGCACGCTCCGCTACGCCGTTTTGTTCACGAGTGTAAGGTGCTGATGTGTGGTGCTCAATGCCATGGGCCTTCAAGTACTCTTTAAAGGCCTTGGACACATATTCCCCTCCATTATCCGACCGCAGCACCTTCACCTTGCAATCAGATTGGGCCTCCACAAGGGCCTTCCAAGTCTCAAAACGCCCAAACACCTCACTCTTGCACTTTAGCATATACACCCACACCTTGCGAGAGAAATCATCAATGAAGGTCAAAAATTACCTTGCTCCTCCTATGGTTGTGGTCTTCATCGGCCCGCACACATCTGAATGCACAAGCTCCAATGGCTTGGTGGCTCGGGTTGCCCCATCCTTGGGGAAGGGCTGCCTTGCTTGCTTGCCCTCAATGCACCCCTTGCACACCATAGAACTCCAATCATGCTTGCAAGAAGAGAGGTTCAGCCCCTTCACAATGTGTTGGAGACTCTTCATGCTCTTCACATTCAAGTGCCCAAGCCTCCTATGCCAAAGCTCCACAAGGTCTCCATGAGCTGATCCTTGGGCTGATCCTTGGGCCACACAAGCCAAGGAAGTACCATTCACCTTGGTGAAGTGGAGGGGGTACAAGTGGCCCTCACGAGGGGCTGATGCTATCAAAACTCCACTGGGTGCCCTCACAACACACACCACCATGTTGAAATGTACCTTCAAACCTCCCAAAGACAATCTACTCACCGAAAGCAAGTTGGCATGCAACTTGGGTACATGGAGCACTTCTTGGATCTGGATCCTCTTGGTCAGCCCCTTCACTTGCACCTCCACAAGGATCTCCCCCTTGCCAAGGGCCTCCACCATGCCATTGTCTCCCAAATAAATCTTCTTCCCCGAAATGGGCTGATAGGTGTGGAAGGCATCTCGATGGCTGGTCATATGTTGGGTGGCTCCCAAGTCCACAATCCAAGTAAACATGTTGGCCTTCTCCCCTCCTCCATGGGTGGCAAAGGCAATCTCTTCCTCCTCCTCCTCTTTGGAGGCTTGGTGTGCACTCTCCTTGTCTTTGGCTTGGCTTCCCTTGCAATCCCTAGCAATGTGTCCTGATTTGCCACACTTGAAGCACATCCTTGTCTCCTTGAACGCCTTGGTGTTGCCTCCTCTCCCATGTCTTGAGACAAGGGTTGATCCCTCCCCTTGGGACTCATTCTCCTCATCAAACTTGTCAATGATGTGCACGCCTTCTCCTCCACTTGATGCCATGGTGAAGCACCTCCCACTTGTTGGCAGCACCCAATGTGTCTCCAAGAGTTCACAAACTCAATTCAGCCTCCAAACACTCCCTTGGCAGCCAATGGGGCTGAAATGGCACAATTCAGCCCTCACAAGGACCTCCCAAGATCCTCCAAGCTCCAAGAACGACCAAACATTCCCTTGGCAGCCAATAGGGCTGAAATGACACCAATCAGCCCTCACACGGACCTCCAAAGATCCTTTGAACACTAAGGACGGCCAAACACTCCTCACATGTGCATCACCTCCTCTCAACACGAATTCAGACCCTAATCAAGCTCAAGTCCAACACATGGACATCATGAGCTAGTGCAACTTCAATTCAGCAAGCCCTCCTCACAAAGAGGGTACTCCACACTCCAAGGAGCTCTAGGCTTCCAATCAGCCCTAGACGGAAGCTCCTACTCACAATTAGCACCTCAAGGACAACAATGGTCTCCAATAACCCTAGTTGGATCACCAAGCCACCAAAGAATCCTACTTTACTCTCAATGGCTCCACAAGGCTCACAAGGGCACACTTCAGCCCTCTTGGGTTCACAAAACCCACTAATTCACCTCTCTCGCACAGAAGGGCTCAAATCAGCCCTCTAGGATTTGCAAAATCCACTAATTCGCCTCTCTCACACACAAGGGTACAAATCAGCCCTCTAGGGTTCACAAATTCCACTAATTCACCTCTCTCACACACAAGGGCTCAAATCAGCCCTCAAGGGTTCACAAAAATCCACTAATTTGCCTCACTCACTCACAAGGGCACTAATCAGCCCTCAATGGATGTCAAATGCCTCAAGCATCTCAAACATGCTTCCAAGGCTCACAATCACTCTCAACAATGCACCCAAGTGCACAATTCAGCCTCAAAGCACTCTCACTCTAGTGCAATTGGCACAATCTCACTCAACAATGCACCCAAGTGCACAATCAGCCTCAAAGCACTCTCACTCTAGTGCAATTGGCACAATCTCACTCAACAATGCACCCAAGTGCACAATCAGCCTCAAAGCACTCTCACTAAAGTGCAATTGGCACAATCTCACTCATCAATGCACCCAAGTGCACAATTCAGCCTCAAATGGCTCTCAATGCACACTTCTAAAAGCAAACTCAAACTAGGAGCATGCAACCAGCCCTAACTAGGTCTGATTACTACCATAAGCAACCTCTCCTCCAAAATGTACTCAAAACCTCACAAACCAACCAATGAGAAAGCAACAAAACTTTCCTCTTCCCTTTTTTTTCTTAAAAATGCACTCAAAGTGTGTTTTTCCAAAGAATACTCACACCATATGGTTTGTAGGTGAAGAGACACAAAAGGCTGATTGCTTCTCCAAGCTCCAAGATCTCCTCCAAATGATTTGAATTTCACCCTCAAGCGCAACTCCAAGTGCGTGGGCCCATAACCTATTGAGATTACAAAGGTATGGATGGATGAAAGGCTTTACTTAGATGGTAGGAAGATACAAAGACCCATGAGTGGGCTGATCTTATGCTAGAAGCCTTTCCCTAGTTATCCACAAACCATGTGGGATAACTACCTTTCATGGGCTGCCTTTGACTACGAGCAATACCCAATGGACTCTAACACTATCCTAGTGTTTAATGCTACTCCTAGGGCTGTATGTACATGGTCTACACTAATATGTACATGGTTTTCAACATATCTTACCTTATTATACTCTAAAACTTTACAGACCTCTCTTATTTACAAACTTACAGAATCCAAACCAGAATGGAGAGTAGGTATCAAGTCCAGCCCTCCTACATCCTAAGATACTTTCCGATTTTTCCTAGTATCCAGTGTCCGGAATCGAGTTTAACCTTTGAACAAAGAGGGATCTGCGTATTGTGATTAAGGAAGGAAGCTTACAACCTACCCTTTGCGTTTTAGAGTGTCAAGAGTGCCACTTAAATAAAGAAAACTACAAAACAACATCAATCCTATTAACTTAGCCTCCCTCACAACTAAACCGGATAGCTCTCTCATCTAGCAGGTCACGCAAGGAAACATTAGTCAAAATCTAACTTAAATACAACGACGGCCTACTCGATTAGTCTAGACTCTAGGTAGAATCCGGGATGGGCAGATTGAGAAGTCGTCACCTTCCCTACACATTTCCGGTTACCAAAGAACCTGTCAACCATTTGAACTGGAGTTGTCCGGAATATCAACAGCTATGGCTCCATGTGACTAGGACTATCTTCAGATACCGAAAAACCGAAACTAATCGCACTAAGGGATCAGGAATCCACCAACACACACAGATTGCATTTACACTCCCAAGAATCCGAATAAACCCAATATCCGGACACACCCTCTCCCTACCTATTCCTGCAACTCTATTGAACATACAACAACAACATCAAGTGGAGGTGAAGGCGTGCGCATCATTGACAAGTTTGATGAGGAGAATGAGTCCCAAGGGGAGCGATCAGCTCTTGTCTCAAGACATGGAAGAGGAGGCAACACCAAGGCGTTCAAGGAGAGAAGGACGTGCTTCAAGTGTGGCAAACCAGGACACATTGCTAGGGATTGCAAGGGAAGCCAAGACAAAGACAAGAAGAGTGCACACCAAGCTTCCAAAGAGGAGGAGGAGGAAGAGATTGCCTTTGCCACCCATGGAGGAGGGGAGAAGGCCAACATGTTTACTTGGATTGTGGACTCGGGGGCCACCCAACATATGACCAGCCATCGGGATGCCTTCCACACCTATCAGCCCATTTCGGGGAAGAAGATTTATTTGGGAGACAATGGCATGGTGGAGGCCCTTGGCAAGGGGGAGATCCTTGTGGAGGTGCAAGTGAAGGGGCTGACCAAGAGGATCCAAATCCAAGAAGTGCTCCATGTACCCAAGTTGCATGCCAACTTGCTTTCGGTGAGCCAATTGTCTTTGGAGGGTTTGAAGGTACATTTCAACATGGTGGTGTGTGTTGTGAGGGCACCCAGTGGAGTTTTGATAGCATCAGCCCCTCGTGAGGGCCACTTGTACCCCCTCCACTTCACCAAGGTGAATGGTACTTCCTTGGCTTGTGTGGCCCAAGGATCAGCCTAAGGATCAGCTCATGGAGACCTTGTGGAGCTTTGGCATAGGAGGCTTGGGCACTTGAATGTGAAGAGCATGAAGAGTCTCCAACACATTGTGAAGGGGCTGAACTTCTCTTCTTGCAAGCATGATTGGAGTTCTATGGTGTGCAAGGGGTGCATTGAGGGCAAGGAAGCAAGGCAGCCCTTCCCCAAGGATGGGGGAACCCGAGCCACCAAGCCATTGCAGCTTGTGCATTCAGATGTGTGTGGGCCGATGAAGACCACAACCATAGGAGGAGCAAGGTAATTTTTGACCTTCATTGATGATTTCTCTCGCAAGGTGTGGGTGTATATGCTGAAGTGCAAAAGTGAGGTGTTTGGGCGTTTTGAGACTTGGAAGGCCCTTGTGGAGGCCCAATCTGATTGCAAGGTGAAGGTGCTGTGGTCGGATAATGGAGGGGAATATGTGTCCAAGGCCTTTAAAGAGTACTTGAAGGCCCATGGCATTGAGCACCACACTTCAGCACCCTACACTCGTGAACAAAACGGCGTAGCGGAGCGTGCAAATCGCACCATTGTGGAGATGGCAAGGTCTATGATTCATGGCCAAGGGTTGAAGTATGAGCTTTCGGGGGAGGCGGTGTCTACATCGGTTTATACAAGGAACCTGTGCCCCACCCAAGCCTTGACAAGCATGACACCCCAAGAAGCTTGGAGTGGGATTAGGCCCCATGTGTCCCACATGCGGTTTTTGGGTGCATGGCCTATGCATTGGTCCCAAGTGCTTAGAGGACCAAGTTGGATGCCAAGGGCATCAAGTGCTTTTTTCCTTGGTTATTGTGAGGGAACCAAGGCTTATAGGCTAATGTGTGTGGAGAGCAAGAAGATCATCAAGAGTCGAGATGTGACCTTCTTGGAGGATGGAGGTGCTGATCCCAAGCTCTTGGAGATGAGCCCAAGTGGGAGAAATGGAGGACCAGCCCATGTGGTGGGCCCAACTCCAAGAGTACACATGGAAGATGATGAAGATGAAGAGCAAGGAGGGGAAGATGAGGACTTGGTGGAGCCCAAGAAGAAGGTGACTACTCCCCAAGTGAAGAGATCAGCTGCTCCTTCTCCAAGCACTTCACCAAGGGAGAAGGAGGATGATCAGCCCTTGGAGGAGCAAGAGGAGCCACGTTATCCAGCAAGGACTCGTAGGCCTCTAGGAGATTGGTGGCTGAATCACATTCTTCCCCCACAACGTGAAGAAGAAGCCAACCTAGCTTGCTTTGGAGATGCGACCACACTTGGAGAAGTGTTGGGTTGTGGAGATGCAAGCAAGTGGGAGTGGGCTATGCAAATGGAGTGCAAAGCCCTAGGTACACCACTTAACACTCATGAGGAGTTGCCCAAGCTCATAGATGACGAATTTGAGGAGGCGAGGGCTGAAATGCAAGGTGTGCCTTATAAGGTAGCGGTGAGTTGTTTGAAGCATGCCATGGAAGCCACAAGGGCTGATTTGGCATTATCGATGAGTGTTTTTTGTGAATCCATGTCTAAGTATGGCGTAAAGTGTTGGGCAGCGGTCAAGAGAGTGTTGAGATAGTTTTGTAACGTACTTGGTAAGCGACCAACCCAAACTTGATTGCAATGATAATTCATTGCACCTTTGACCACTCTCAAAGTGGAAGTGTTGAAGAGCTTGTATATATTAGTGTAGACCATGTGGCATGTACATACATCCCTAGGAGTACGTTAAAGAACATGTACATATTAGAGTAGCCCACGAGTCTCAAGTGGTGTACCTATGGCTTTGCACTCCTCCATGTTGAAGCGCTTGAGAATTTCTTCAAGGTACTTGCGTTGGCTCATGGTGATGGTGCGGGCAGCCCTATCCCTCTGAACTCCACTCCAAGGCTATAAGCCTTGGTTCCCTCACAATAACCAAGGGAAAGACACTTGATGCCCTTGGCATCCAACTTGGTCCTCTTGGCACTTGGAACCAATGCATAGGCAATGCACCCAAAGATGAGCATGTGAGACACATGAGGCCTGATCCCACTCCAAGCTTCTTGAGGTGTCATGCTTGTCAAGGCTTGTGTGGGGCATCGGATCCTTGTATAAACCGCATTGGACACCACGTCCCCCCCAAGCTCAAACTTCAGCCCTTGGCCATGAATCATGGCCCTTGCCATCTCCACAATGGTACGATTGGCACGCTCCGCTACGCCGTTTTGCTCACGAGTGTAGGGTGCTGAAGTGTGGTGCTCAATGCCATGGGCCTTCAAGTACTCTTTAAAGGCCTTGGACACATATTCCCCTCCATTATCCGACCGCAGCACCTTCACCTTGCAATCAGATTGGGCCTCCACAAGGGCCTTCCAAGTCTCAAAACGCCCAAACACCTCACTCTTGCACTTCAGCATATACACCCACACCTTGCGAGAGAAATCATCAATAAAGGTCACAAAATACCTTGCTCCTCCTATGGTTGAGGTCCTCATTGGCCCGCACACATCGGAATGCACAAGCTCCAATGGCTTGCTGGCCCTTGTTGTCCCATCCTTGGGGAAGGGCTACCTTGCTTGCTTGCCCTCAATGCACCCCTTAAACACCAAAAACCCTAGAACTCCAATCATGCTTGCACACCCCTTGCACACCAAAAACCCTTAAACCCCAAATCCTAGAACTCCAATCATGTTGCAAGAAGAGAGATTCAGCCCCTTCATAATGTGTTGGAGGCTCTTCATGCTCTTCACATTCAAGTGCCCAAGCCTCGTTTGCCAAAGCTCCACAAGGTCCTTATGAGCTAATCCTTGGGCCACACAAGCCAAGGAAGTGCTATTCACCTTGGTGAAATGGAGGATGAACAAGTTGCACTCACGAGGGGCTGATGCAATCAAGACTCCACTTGGGGACCTCACAACACATCCCACCATGTTGAATTGCACTTTCAAACCTTGCAAAGACAACTTGCTTTCCGAAAGCTAGTTGGTATGCAACTTGGGCACATGGAGCACCTCCTCAATGTGGATCCTCCTAGGCTGCCCCTTCACTTGCACCTCCACATGGATCTCAAGAGCCTCTACCATGCCATTGTCTCCCAAGTAAATCTTCTTCCCCGAAATGGGCTCATAGGTGTGGAAGGCATCCCGATGGCTGGTCATGTGTTGGGTAGCACCTGAATCCACAATCCAAGTGAACATGTTGGCCTTCTCCCCTCCTCCATGGGTGGCAAAGGCGAAATCCTCCTCCTCCTCCTCTTTGGAAGCTTGGTGTGCACTCTCCTTGTCTTTGGCTTGGCTGGTCTTGCAATGCTTGGCAATGTGGCCTGATTTGCCACACTTGAAGCATGTCCTTGTCTCCTTGAACGCCTTGGTGGTGCCTCCCTTGCCATGCCTTGACACAAGGGCTCATCCCTCCCCTTGGGGCTCATTCTCCTTGCGCTTTATCACCTCATGCATCAAGCGAGCTGTCACAAACTCCAAGGTCAGATCCTTGGTGGCCCTTGTCTCCAAGGCGGTTATGAGGAACTCATAGGATGGGGGCAAGCTCTCCAACAAGGTCATCACCACATCTCCCTCCGTCACGGGCGCCTCCAAACAAGCCAACTCATCCGCAAGAGCCTTGATCTTGTTGACAGGGTCCAACATGTCGTCCTCCTCTTGCATCTTGCTAGTGAAGAGCTTGCGCCCAAGAAAGAGGATGTTGGAGAGGCTCTTGGTCTCATGGATGTTGCAAAGGGTGGTCCACGCATGGGCTGGTCCCTTGCAATGGCAGATGTGTGTAATCTGCCGGTTCGTAAGGTTGATGGCAATGAGGGCAAAGGCCTTCTTCTCCTTCCTCTCAAATGCCTTCTTGGTCTTTGGATCAGCATCCTCACTTGGAGGCTCCTCACTCCCATCCACCACGTCCCACAAGTCCTTCTCCGCAAGAATCATCTCCATCTTAAACTTCCACATGCCAAAGTTCTCCCCATTGAACTTGTGAATGATGCGCACGCCCTCTCCTCCACTTGATGACATGATGAAGTGCCTTCCACTTGTTGGAAGCACGCAAAGTGTCTCCAACTCAAGTCAGCCTCCAAACACTCACTTGGAAGCCAATTGGGTTGAAATGGAACCAATCAGCCCTTCCAAGGACCTTCCAAGCTCCTCCCAATCCAATGAAACGACCAAAACACTCCACACAAGTGCCTCACCTCCACTCCACACCAAATCAGAACCTAATCAAGCTCAAATTCACCACATGAATGTCATGGGCTAGTGCTCCTTCAATTCAGCAAGCAATCTCACAATGCTCCTCACAAATAGGATATTCTACCACAACAAGGCGCTCAAGCCTTCCAATCAGCCCTAAATGGATGCTACTACTCACAATAAGCACCTCAAGGACAACAATGGTCTCCAATAGCCCTAATTGGATCACCAATCCACCAAAGCACCCTAATTGGCCCTCAATGGCTCACAAGGGGCAGAAATCAGTCCTCTAAGGATCAAGAAATCCATGAATTGCCTCACTCACTCACAAGGGCTCTAATCAGCCCTCTATGCATGGCAAACACCTCAAGCAACTCAAATATGCTCCCAAGGCTTCCAAAGGACTCTCACTAGATTGCAATTGGCACCATCACAATCCACAATGCACCCAAATGCACAATCAGCCTCAATGGGCTCCCAATGTACACTTCTAAGCACAAACTCAAACTAGGAGCTTCCAACCAGCCCTAACTAGGTCTGATTACTACCATAAGCAAACTCTCACCCAAAATGTACTCAAAACCTCACAAACCAGCCAACAAGAGCTCCTAAAAGAAATTTCTCTGTTTAAAAAAAAAATGCACTCCAAAGTTTTTGATTTTTGAAAAATGACTCACACCAAATGGTTTGTAGGTGAAAAGTGACAAAGGGCTGATTACTCCTCCAAGCTCCAAGATCTCCTCCAAATGCTTTGAATTCCTCCCTCAAATGCAACTCCAAGTGCGTGGGCCCATAACCTATTGAGATTCCAATGTTATGAATGGATGAAAGGCTTTACTTAGATGGTAGGAAGATACCATGGCCCATGAGTGGGCTGAACATAAGGGAGAAGCCTTTCCCTAGTTATCCACAAACCATGTGGGATAACCAAACACCATGGGCTGCCTTTGACTATAAGCAATACCCAAGGGACTCTAAGGCTAACTAAGAGTCTAATGCTACTCCTAGGGCTGAATGTACATAGTCTACACTAATATGGACATGATCTTCAACAAATACTAGGCCTTCTAATCATATTTCCCATATTATTCTTGCACAACCTATTATGGAAAATAGTTTTATTACTACGAGAGCAACAAAAGCTAAACAAAACCTTATTGAAAATGATCTTTCAAAAGATGAGGAAGAGGAAGTAAGACCCATTCTAGTTGTAAAACCAATCCCTATAGAATCTCCTAGTAAACTAAATGATGAACCATCTATATTAGATTCCTTAAAAGAGGGGTTACCTAAGGAAAATGCATTAGACCCAGACCCAAAATTAACTATTACGTCATTACCTCCACAACCCAATACTCCTTTAAAAACTACTCCAATAAATTTGTCACCCCCATTACCTGATTTTTACACAATTCCCGCAAAACGGGTAAAATTTAAAGACCCTGAGTCAAATATACCAAAACGGAAGGTACCCCGTAGTATGAAATTAGCAATAGGGATGGAACCCTATAATTTATTAGACAATTTGGATCAAATTCAACCTAACATTACCATGAAACAACTTTTGGCAATTTCGCCTACATGTCGAAGTGATTTAAGTACTTCTTTAGTATGTAAAAGGGTCAAATCAATCAAATTACATGAAATTACTATCGATCCTGGGGCACCTACCGTTGAGGTAATGATTGACGGTACCTTAATCCAAGGTGTCCAAATTGATAGTGGGTCTAGTGTTAACCTTATGAATTTTGAAACTATGGAGGAATTAGGGTTAACTACTATGACCACTACTCCCATCATCCTTAGGATGGCGAACCAAAGTCGAGTAAAACCCTTAGGAATGTTATCCCAAATCGTAACAACTATCGAAGGAATAGACTATAAAGTAGATTATATTGTATTTAAATTAACGAAAGCCATTTCCTCCTATCCTATTTTACTAGGTAGACCATGGTTATACGTAGCTAAAACTAAGGATGATTGGGGTAGAGGAATGTTAACTATTGGGAAAGGAAGGAATAAAATTAAATTACCCCTTTATCCTACAATTTATTGGGGAGAAACTCAAGAAGAGGATTCAAACATTACTTGAGGTGCTGATTGTGAGTACGAGCTTCCATCTAGGGCTGATTGGAAGCCTAGAGCTCCTTGGAGTGTGGAGTACCCTCTTTGTGAGGAGGGCTTGCTGAATTGAAGTAGCACTAGCTCATGACGTCCATGTGTTGGACTTGAGCTTGATTAGGGTCTGAATTCGTGTTGAGAGGAGGTGATGCACATGTGAGGAGTGTTTGGCCGTCCTTGGTGTTCAAAGGATCTTGTGAGGTCCTTGTGAGGGCTGATTGGTGCCATTTCAGCCCTATTGGCTGCCAAGGGAATGTTTGGTCGTTCTTGGAGCTTGGAGGATCTTGGGAGGTCCTTGTGAGGGCTGAATTGTGCCATTTCAGCCCCATTGGCTGCCAAGGGAGTGTTTGGAGGCTGAATTGAGTTTTTTTAACTTTTGGAGACACATTGGGTGCTGCCAACAAGTGGGAGGTGCTTCATCATGGCATCAAGTGGAGAAGAAGGTGTGCGCATCATTGACAAGTTTGATGAGGAGAATGAGTCCCAAGGGGAGGGATCATGCCCTGTCTCAAGACATGGGAGAAGAGGCATCAACAAGGCGTTCAAGGAGACAAGGACGTGCTTCAAGTGTGGCAAACCAGGCCACATTGCTAGGGATTGCAAGGGCAGCCAAGACAAAGACAAAGAGAGTGCACACCAAGCCTCCAAAGAGGAGGAGATTGCCTTTGCCTCCCATGGAGGAGGGGAGAAGGCCAACATGTTTACTTGGATTGTGGACTCGGGGGCCACCCAACATATGACCAGTCATCGGGATGCCTTCCACACCTATCAGCTCATTTCGGGGAAGAAGATTTATTTGGGAGACAATGGCATGGTGGAGGCCCTTGGGAAGGGGCAGATCCTTGTGGAGGTGCAAGTGAAGGGGCTAACCAAGAGGATCCAGATCCAAGAGGCCCTCCATGTCCCCAAGTTGCATGCCAACTTGCTTTCGGTGAGCCAATTGTCTTCGGGAGGATTGAAGGTTCATTTCTGTTGAAGATCATGTACATATTAGTGTAGCCCATGTACATTCAGCCCTAGGAGTAGCATTAGACACTAGGATAGTCTTAGAGTTCATTGGGTACTGCTCGTAGTCAAAGGCAGCCCATGAAAGGTAGTTATCCCACATGGTTTGTGGATAACTAGGGAAAGGCTTTTAGTATAAGATCAGCCCACTCATGGGTCTTTGTATCTTCCTACCATCTAAGTAAAGCCTTTCATCCATCAATACCTTTGTAATCTCAATAATTTCAACAAGGTGGGGTGTGTTGTGAGGGCACCAAGTGGAGTTTTGATAGCATCAGCCCCTCGTGAGGGCCACTTGTACCGCCTCCACTTCACCAAGGTGAATGGTACTTCCTTGGCTTGTGTGGCCCAAGGATCAGTCTAAGGATCAGCCCAAGGATCAGCTCATGTGGAGACCTTGTGGAGCTTTGGCATAGGAGGCTTGGGCACTTGAATGTGAAGAGCATGAAGAGTCTCCAACACATTGTGAAGGGGCTGAACCTCTCTTCTTGCAAGCATGATTGGAGTTCTATGGTGTGCAAGGGGTGCATTGAGGGCAAGCAAGCAAGGCAGCCCTTCCCCAAGGATGGGGCAACCCGAGCCACCAAGCCATTGCAGCTTGTGCATTCAGATGTGTGTGGGCCGATGAAGACCACAACCATAGGAGGAGCAAGGTATTTTGTGACCTTCATTGATGATTTCTCTCACAAGGTGTGGGTGTATATGCTAAAGTGCAAGAGTGAGGTGTTTGGGCGTTTTGAGACTTGGAAGGCCCTTGTGGAGGCCCAATCTGATTGCAAGGTGAAGGTGCTGCGGTCGGATAATGGAGGGGAATATGTGTCCAAGGCCTTTGAGGGGTTCTTGAAGGCCCATGGCATTGAGCACCACACTTCAGCACCCTACACTCGTGAACAAAACGGCGTAGCGGAGCGTGCAAATCGCACCATTGTGGGGATGGCAAGGTCTATGATTCATGGCCAAGGGCTGAAGTATGAGCTTTGGGGGGAGGCGGTGTCTACATCGGTTTATACAAGGAACCTGTGCACCACCCAAGCCTTGACAAGCATGACACCCCAAGAAGCTTGGAGTGGGATTAGGCCCCATGTGTCTCACATGCGTATTTTTGGGTGCATGGCCTATGCATTGGTCCCAAGTGCTTAGAGGACCAAGTTGGATGCCAAGGGCATCAAGTGCTTTTTTCCTTGGTTATTGTGAGGGAACCAAGGCTTATAGGCTAATGTGTGTGGAGAGCAAGAAGATCATCAAGAGTCGAGATGTGACCTTCTTGGAGGATGGAGGTGCTGATCCCAAGCTCTTGGAGATGAGCCCAAGTGGGAGAAATGGAGGACCAGCCCATGTGGTGGGCCCAACTCCAAGAGTACACATGGAAGATGATGAAGATGAAGAGCAAGGAGGGGAAGATGAGGACTTGGTGGAGCCCAAGAAGAAGGTGACTACTCCCCAAGTGAAGAGATCAGCTACTCCTTCTCCAAGCACTTCACCAAGGGAGAAGGAGCATGGTCAGCCCTTGGAGGAGCAAGAGGGGCCACGTTATCCAACAAGGACTCGTAGGCCTCTAGGAGATTGGTGGCTGAATCTCATTCTTCCCCCACAACGTGAAGAAGAAGCCAATGTAGCTTGCTTTGGAGATGCAACCGCACTTGGAGAAGTGTTGAGTTGTAATCACCTTTGTAATCTCAATAAAGTTAATATCCCTGGAAGGGTTAATTTGTAATCTTTACTGAATTTAGTTGGTCTAATCCTTTCCTTGGTCCTTTTGCTTATCAGTCAAATGGTCATCGGTCTAATTTGGTTAACTATCTAATGGTCAAAAAGAAGTGGAGCATGATGAAGCCTATGACCAATTGCCAGAGAGATGTTAGAGTGAAGTTATAATACAAAGCTGAGAAATAGCTCTAGTCCAGTTAAGAGAGGTCAAATTATCTAGAGGACTAAAGAATGAATTCCTTTTACTCTGAAAGTATAGAAAAGATTAGTATGGGATTAGGCAGGTTGAACATTATATTTTCCCTATTGTTCCTCAAATGTTTTAAGAGATTGAGCCTAATAGCCGAGAGATAATTTAATACCTTGTCTAAAGAACAGTGAAAGTATACGGAGATTGAAGACAACATGACGGGAAGAACCAGAAGCAGCATGGAGAAGAGAAATTTGATAGTGATTGCGATTCCTCTTTATGAGCTATCCGATCACATGCTGAAATACACCATCGAGCAAAATCAGACGAATCTTCAAAATGCAGGCCTGTGGAATTATCTCCATTGCACTTGGGAGAAGCTGGATGTGGATTGAGTGAGACAATTCGTCCAAACTTCGGAGTATGGAGCTTCAGATGAGATTGAGATTAATGGATCCCATGTCCAATTTGATCCCACTATGGTGGCCAAGCTACTCCAGTTGCCAATGGGTAGGGTCGAGTTGACAGAGTGGGGAACCCTTACGACAAATGACAAGGTGGATATTTTTGGAGAGAAGGGAGTGACAAAGAAGAAACAAGGATGGGATATCACTAAGGCTATTCCCCCGATGTCATCCTGGCTCATATACATCAACCAGAGGATGTTTTCGGCCCCGAAGGCCAATTTTGCCACTGATTAGGTGTTGAAGGTGGGACTGACCACATGGCAAAGGATACAATACAATTGGGGACAAATTGTCTTCGATTGTATGAAGATGGAGCTGGCAAGTAAGAAGACCTGCAACCCCTTATCACTCTTGGGGGCAACTTATATGTCCCTCATGGGAAAACCATATCCCAAGGTCAATTTAACGGTGACCCCATTAGCCGTGAAGCTGCCAACTATGCCTTCAACCACTCAGGCCACTCGACAAAAGACTACAACACCAATGGAGAAAGCAAAGACAACTAGCCAACCATCGGCTGCACAAGAGCCCCCAGCCCAAAAGAAACGGAAGCAAGCAGCACCTCAAGAATCGGAGACGCAGCCGTAAAGACCAGAGTCACCAATTTTCACTCCACCTGTGATTGTCGAAGAACCAACGAAGGAGACTCGCGAAGTTTACGAACTCTATCATACGTTGGTGAAGGAGTTCAAGCAACTGCAAGGAAGGAATTGACAAGTTGACAGGAGTTCCAGGGAGCAGTGGCAAGAGAGACTGCGCTTTAGACTAGGCTCCAGAAGAACTCAGTGGAGAAAGGCAAATTGTCGAAACTCCTCAAGGAGAAGGACGTGTGAATATTGGACTTGGAGCAGAACGCGCAACGAAAGCAAGACAAATGGACTAAGGAGAAAGCTGCGCTAGAGGACCGAGCGAAGCAATGGGAGACAAGAGCGGAGGGTTACAAATTCAAAGCAAAGGCGTATGATTCCAAGAATTTGGATTATGTGGAGCTGATGCATGAGAACAAGGTGATAGTAGACCGAGTCAATGACATGCGGTCTAATAACATGGCCCTGCGCAAGGAGAATACAGAATACAAGAATACATTCTAAATTGAAGTATCAAGTACCGGAGTCTTTTGATGCGGAGTTACACATACCCTTGGACCAGTCGACTCCAGACCCACAATTGGAGGCCGATTTACGAATCCTGGCAGAGTCGAACTCTGAAGCCCAAGAAAAGGCTGCGGAGTTGTAAGGTCAAGTCGACAGTCTGAGGGCAGCCTTGTGGAATCATCAAGTCAAATCGCCACCCTCCTACTCACTTTTTAGAGCCTATAAGTTGCAGAGGGATGCATTTCTTAACATGTACGATTTGACAAAGGGCGCCATGTTGTCGAAGGACTAGTTTGAGGAGATTAAGGATATGGCGAGCAAATACGAGAACCAACCCAATTTGTTGTGCAAGATGTAAGCTCAATGGGATTTGGAGTTGGAAGATTGGTCATTCCTTTTCTACCCAATAGTTGACATTGGAGCCAAAGTAGCGCTGTATTACATGGGAATGGAGCGGCAGATAAAGCAGCTGTTCAAGATCATGTACATATTAGTGTAGACCATGTACATACAGCCCTAGGAGTATGTTCAGGAACATGTACATATTAGTGTAGCCCACGTAAATTCAGCCCTAGGTGTAGCATTAGACACTAGGTTAGTCTTAGAATCCATTGGGTATTGCTCGTAGTCAAAGGCAGCCCGTGAAAGGTAGTTATCCCACATGGTTTGTGGATAACTAGAGAAAGGCTTGTAGCTTAAGTTCAGCCCACTCATGTGGCTTGGCATCTTCCTATTGAGATTACAAAGGTAATGATAGGGAAAGGCTTTACTTAGATGGTAGGAAGATACAAAGACCCATGCGTGGGCTGATCTTATGCTACAAGCCTTTCCCTAGTTATCCACAAACCATGTGGGATAACTACCTTTCATGGGCTGCCTTTGACTACGAGCAATACCCAATGGACTCTAACACTATCCTAGTGTCTAATGCTACTCCTAGGGCTGTATGTACATGGTCTACACTAATATGTACATGATCTTCAACACTCCCACTTTGAGAGTGGTCAAAGGTGCAATGAATTATCATTGCAATCAAGTTTGGTTTGGTGGCTTACCAAGTACGCCATAAAACTATCTCAACACTCTCTTGACCGCTGCCCAACACTTTGGGCCATACTTAGACCTGGATTCACATACAACACTCACTGATAATGCCAAATCAGCCCTTGTGGCTTCCATGGCATGCTTCAAAGAACTCACCGCTGCCTTATAAGGCACACCTTGCATTTCAGCCCTTGCCTCCTCCAACTCATCATCTATGAGCTTGGGCAACTCCTCATGAGTGTTAAGTGGTCCACCTTGGGCTTTGCACTCCGTTTGCATAGCCAACTCCGACTTGCTTGCATCTTCACAACCCAACACTTCACTAAGTGTGGTTGCATCTCCAAAGCAAGCTATGTTGGCTTCTTCTTCACGTTGTGGGGGAAGAATGTGATTCAGCCACCAATCTCCTAGAGGCTTACGAGTCCTTGTTGGATAACATGGCTCCTCTTGCTCCTCCAAAGGCTGGTCTTGCTCCTCCAATGGCCGATCTTGCTCTTCCAAGGGCTGATCATGCTCCTTCTCCCTCGGTGAAGATCTTAGAGAAGGGGCTGATGGTCTCTTCCCTTGGGGTGTGGCCACCTTCTTCTTGGGCTCTACCCGTTCTTCATCTTCATCTCCATCATCTTCCATGTGCACTCTTGGAGTTGTGCCCACCTTTTGGGCTGGTCCTCCACTACTCCCACTTGGGCTCATCTCCAAGAGCTTGGGATCAGCACCTCCATCCTCCAAGAAGGTCACATCTCTACTCTTGATGATCTTCTTACTCTCCACACACATCAGCGTATAAGCCTTGGTTCCCTCACAATAACCAAGGAAAAGACACTTGATGCCCTTGCCATCCAACTTGGTCCTCTTGGCACTTGGGACCAATGCATAGGCCATGCACCCAAAAATACGCATGTGAGACACATGGGGCCTAATCCCACTCCAAGCTTCTTGGGGTGTCATGCTTGTCAAGGCTTGGGTGGGGCACCGGTTCCTTGTATAAACCGCTGTAGATACCGCCTCCCCCCAAAGCTCATACTTCAGCCCTTGGCCATGAATCATGGCCCTTGCCATCTCCACAATGGTGCGATTTGCACGCTCCGCTACACCATTTTGTTGAGGAGTGTAAGGTGCTGAAGTGTGGTGCTCAATGCCATGGGCCTTCAAGTACTCCTCAAAGGCCTTGGACATATACTCCCCCCCATTATCTGACCACAGCACCTTCACCTTGCAATCAGATTGGGCCTCCACAAGGGCCTTCCAAGTCTCAAAACGCCCAAACACCTCACTCTTGCACTTCAACATATACACCCACACCTTGCGAGAGAAATCATCAATGAAGGTCACAAAATACGTTGCTCCTCCTATGGTTGTCGTCTTCATCGGCCTACACACATCTGAATGCACTAGCTGCAATGGCTTGGTGGCTCGGGTTCCCCCATCCTTGGGGAAGAGCTGCCTTGCTTGCTTGCCCTCAATGCACCCCTTGCACACCATAGAACTCCAATCATGCTTGCAAGAAGAGAGGTTCAGCCCCTTCACAATGTGTTGGAGACTCTTCATGCTCTTCACATTCAAGTGCCCAAGCCTCCTATGCCAAAGCTCCACAAGGTCTCCATGAGCTGATCCTTGGGCTGATCCTTGGGCAACACAAGCCAAGGAAGTACCATTCACCTTGGTGAAGTGGAGGGGGTACAAGTGGCCCTCACGAGGGGCTGATGCTATCAAAACTCCACTCGGTGCCCTCACAACACACCCCACCATGTTGAAATGTACCTTCAAACCTCCTAAAGACAATCTACTCACCGAAAGCAAGTTGGCATGCAACTTGGGGACATGGAGCACTTCTTGCATCTGGATCCTCTTGGTCAGCCCTTCACTTGGACCTCCACAAGGATCTCCCCCTTGCCAAGGGCCTCCACCATGCCATTGTCTCCCAAATAAATCTTCTTCCCCGAAATGAGCTGATAGGTGTGGAAGGCATCCCGATGGCTGGTCATATGTTGGGTGGCCCCCGAGTCCACAATCCAAGTAAACATGTTGGCCTTCTCCCCTCCTCCATGGGTGGCAAAGGCAATCTCCTCTTCCTCTTTGGAGGCTTGGTGTACACTCTCCTTGTCTTTGGCTTGGCTGCCCTTGCAATCCCTAGCAATGTGGCCTGATTTGCCACACTTGAAGCACGTCCTTGTCTCCTTGAACGCCTCGGTGTTGCCTCCTCTCCCATGTCTTGAGACAAGGGCTGATCCCTCCCCTTGGGACTCATTCTCCTCATCAAACTTGTCAATGATGCGCACGCCTTCTCCTCCACTTGATGCCATGGTGAAGCACCTCCCACTTGTTGGCAGCACCCAATGTGTCTCCAAAAGTTAAAAAAACTCAATTCAGCCTCCAAACACTCCCTTGGCAGCCAATGGGGCTGAAATGGCACAATTCAGCCCTCACAAGGACCTCACAAGATCCTTTGAACACCAAGGACGGCCAAACACTCCTCACATGTGCATCACCTCCTCTCAACACGAATTCAGACCCTAATCAAGCTCAAGTCCAACACATGGACATCATGAGCTAGTGCTACTTCAATTCAGCAAGCCCTCCTCACAAAGAGGGTACTCCACACTCCAAGGAGCTCTAGGCTTCCAATCATCCCTAGATGGAAGCTCCTACTCACAATTAGCACCTCAAGGACAACAATGGTCTCCAACAACCCTAGTTGGATCACCAAGCCACCAAAGAATCCTACTTTGCTCTCAATGGCTCCACAAGGCTCACAAGGGCACAATTTAGCACTCTTGGGTTCACAAAACCCACTAATTCGCCTCTCTCACACATAAGGGCTCAAATCAGCCCTCTAGGGTTTGCTAAATCCACTAATTCGCCTCACTCACTCACAAGGGCACTAATCAGCCCTCAATGGATGGCAAATGCCTCAAGCATCCCAAACATGCTTCCAAGACTCACAATGGATTCTCACTAGATTGCTTCCAAGGCTCACAATCACTCTCAACAATGCACCGAAGTGCACAATCAGCCTCAAAGCACTCTCACTCTAGTACAATTGGCACAATCTCACTCATCAATGCACCCAAGTGCACAATTCAGCCTCAAATAGCTCTCAATGCACACTTCTAAAAGCAAACTCAAACTAGGAGCATGTAACCAGCCCTAACTAGGTCTGATTACTACCATAAAGCAACCTCTCCACCAAAATGTACTTAAAACCTCACAAACCAGCCAATGAGAAAGCAACAAAACTTTCCTCTCCCTTTTTAAAAAAATGCCCTCAAAGTGTGTTTTTGAAAAATATACTCACACCATATGGTTTGTAGGTGAAAAGTCACAAAAGGCTGATTGGTCCTCCAAGCTCCAAGATCTCCTCCAAATGATTTGAATTTCACCCTCAAGCGCAACTCTAAGTGCGCGGGCCCATAACCTATTGAGATTACAATGTTATGAATGGATGAAAGGCTTTACTTAGATGGTAGGATGATGCCAAGCGACATGAGTGAGCTGAACTTAAGCTAGAAGCCTTTCTCTAGTTATTCACAAACCATGTGGGATAACTACCTTTCATGGGCTGCCTTTGACTATGAGCAATACCCAATGGATTCTAAGACTAACCTAGTGTCTAATGCTACACCTAGGGCTGAATGTACATGGGCTACACTAATATGTACATGTTAGTCAACAATATGTACATGTTCTTCAACACATTTGATATATGATTGGCTTAATATAAAAGAGACTTCGCAAGAACCAATTACTGCCTCTCATATTTTGAAGGAAGATTTTTGGTGGACTACTAGTATTCAAGCAAATTTGGTGGATTATTTAGGAGAAGATTACAAGGATTGTGAAGAGTTTAGAGAGAATGACACTTATGTCCAACCTTTGTGTAGTCATCGACAACCATCCTTCAAGGTCAATTATGGTCTTTTCAAATTAAAGGTTACACTACTAGAATTTGTGTTGAAAATCATGTACATATTAGTGTAGACCATGTACATACAGCCCTAGGAGTAGCATTAGACACTAGGATAGTGTTAGAGTCCATTGGGTATTGCTCGTAGTCAAAGGCAGCCCATGAAAGGTAGTTATCCCACATGGTTTGTGGATAACTAGGGAAAGGCTTCTAGCATAAGATCAGCCCACTCATGGGTCTTTGTATCTTCCTACCATCTAAGTAAAGCCTTTCATCCATCAATACCTTTGTAATCTCAATAATTTGGGGGTATAAATGACTTCAAAGAATGACTGCAGCAGAGTCATTTAGGTGAAAAATGATAGGTACGCGACTCGAGCCCCTGGAGTCATTGTGGACAAGTCATTCTTTAAATGACTCTAATCCTATTATCACCAACGACTTCAGACTTGAATGAAAGAGTCTACGTGGCACATGAAGTTCTAAGGAAAGTTTTCTAAAAAGTTCGGGCTGCTGCCCTTTTTTAGTAGAATATTTTAGTGACCCTTCCACGTCACCTAATTTTGTAGTGATTTTGTAGTTGTAGGGCAGTCGAGTAAGGCTGACGTGGTTGTCCACGTCAGAGTCATTTAATAGTTATGTAGTAGTTGCAATACTGTCAGTGACAGTCTGACATTTAAGTGCATTTACTGAGTCATTTTGAAGTCATTGTGCAGTTGTGATGATGTCAATGAGCAGTCTGACTAGTCTGACATGTCAGTACGTTTAAAGAATTATTTTTTAGTCATGGTAGAGTCTTTGCATTTTGTAAGTGGATTGACATGTGGCAAGTCATTTTATAGTCATTCTACAGTTATATATAAGCACATTCAAAGTATTACAATGATTTACCATATACAATATGCCATACACAATAAATCATGTACCGTACATAATTATACACCATACACAATATGCCATACATAATAAAAAACTATACAATACACCATACACCTTACATCATATTTGGTACACGTGTCATATTGATTCTTAAAGCACTTAGTGTGTGAGTATCTAGAAATGAAATGAGAAGCTCTTTATAGGATTGGGAAAGTAGAAGGCAAGACAAACCATTTGGGATATGTAAAATGCAGGAATTGTATTTTAAATAAAATTTCAGACCTAATTAAGGCATAGTAAATTAACTTTTTGCAAAAAACTTTGAACTAATGAAAGTTGGTAAATTAATCTCACTTTCATCTCCAAAAATTCATTTTAGATTTCAAGCCTCTAATCAAAAGTTATAAACAAATTTGATAAAAGGTCTAAAAAAGGATTGGTATAGAAAGAATGCAAGGGTCACCGATAGTTGACTTCCTCCAAACAAGGATATACATAGTTGTATTAAATTTCATCACTTCATGCAAGAAAAGTGCAACAATTGATGTATAAAATGTTTGCAAGTAGGATAATGAATTATAATGCACAACATGCCAAAGTAATAGTGGAGTAGTTGTGCAATATTTCAAAACTTTTGAGCAGTCATTTAGTAGTCATAAGAAGTCATTTAGTAGTTACAGAAAATCATTCTTTAGTGAAATTCAAGTAGCAATGTTGTCATTTGTATAAGGGAGAAATAGAACTTAACAATTGTCATTACACTAGAAGAAAAATACTGAAATCCCTGTTAATTTCAACGCAGTACGTCAGGTAGATTGTGTTGAGACTACATTGCTGAAAACGCAAGAAAACCCTGAAAACGCTGAAAAAAACGCTGAAAAAACACTGAAAAACACAAAAAACGCGTTTTTTTGTGTTTTTTTGTGTTTTTTCAGCGTTTCTTACAACGCGGCCTCAACACAATCTACTTGACGTGCTACGTTGAAATTAACAGGGATTTCTTCTAGTGTTAGGTTGAACATTAGGTCCATCTAAATACTTCAGTGTAACTTTATTGAGACCCTTTAGTTAGTAATTCAAATGTAAATCAAATGAAGTATTCAAAAGTAGTGCAATGATAATGGTGTAAATTCTTAGAATTCATTATTGGCAAATCAATAGGAGTTTAAATAAACCATACAAATGGACCTTAAGGAAAAGAATAATATACACCAACAAAAAGAAAGCCCATTAGCAATGCATCTTTTCAAAAAGAAAGACAAAAAAATTATTCTATTGGAAAAAATGTTTTTGAAAATGAAAAAGATAAACAAAGAGTAGAGAAATTAGAAAGAATTTATCAACTCAAGAAGGATATTAGAGTGTGAGTGTTAGAAGATTCTAAATTGCATATGCCATTGTAGTTGCCAACTAGAAGATTATTAGTTAGCGCAAATGCAATAGAATTGTACTTTGCATGTCATGTTTTAGTTGTCCAACATCTTTTAACTTGGCACACTTATGAGTTGATTTGTTGCCAAGTAGATCTAATGTGAATTTTGTTGTTTAAAACTATATTGAGAGTACCTTAGCATTTTAAACAATAGTTGCACAATAGTTGTCGAGGTGAGAAGATGATCCCCCAAGTCACAATTAGTCATTTAGCAATTGTAATGAACACACAATGCTTTGAAGCTACTTTAAATCCGCTAATGAGGTCCCATTGCTTTGCATCATTTTCTTAAATTGTAGTAGTTGTAGTTTAGTCACTCTACAATGACAAATCTCCATGTCAGCAAAAAGCCTAAGTGATCCAAACTCTAAAACTTACTTTCTAAACAAAAAAGACGTTGAAGTCATGCTGAAGTCATGCTGTAGTCATGGTGTAGTAATACGCAGTCGTGTCCCAGTAACATTGGCACGACTACTGTCCATGTCAACGTGCTACCCTGCCCGTCCTCTTAGAAAAAATTGCAATGGGGCCATCCAAAGATCCTAAAGTCATATTTGAGTTGCACAACAGTAAAGATCAGTCATAATTAATGACTAGCTCAAAACTAGGGCGTCTAAAAAGGTTCTCCCCCATTTTTTGTACTCCAATTTCAATGAATGTCCACTAAGACTATCCCCTTCTGTAAGGTCTTCATCCTTGAGTTGCAAAAAATGACTAGAAAATGACTCTGAAAAATTGTAGAACAAATTTTGGTGCAATTATAGAGGTATTAGTCATTTTTGAGTCAAACCGGACAATGAGTCATATATCAGTCATTTGCTGCAATCATATATATCCCCCAATTCTAGTAGTGTTATTTTGTTTTTAGTTTGTCCTAAAGATGGTAACACACGGCCAATTTGGATTGCAAGGGCCTTGTCTAATCCAAATTGTAACCTTAAGATACCAAATTGCATTTTCATTCAATACTTTTGTCCAACTTCAAGGAGCAAGACTTCTACACTGGATAGGACAATGAAATAGGTTTACGTTGAAAGGTTGATATAGCTAATTTGCCTATTTTGGGAAGAAACAAATGCTCTCATGATGGTGTGGAAGTCTCAAATTAGAAAAGATACTTGCCTATGTTTGATCAAAATCCCTGCTATGTAAATTGAAGTTATGGACAAGAGTCTTGCTTCATATGCTTGATGTATTGGATTAGCTTTACCTGATTGTTATAGTTTTTGAACTTATAATATCAGGTACTAAATATTTTTATGTATTCTTTTTAAATGTATTATATAAACAATGAAATTTATATATTGCAATTGAATAGATGGTATTAGTTTGATTTGATTTTGTAGATTGTTTTTAGATAAACCTTTTGGATTGTAGATTTGTTTTTATATAACAAGTTTACTTGTATTATATATATATATATATATATATATATATATATATTTGGTGTGTTGGTCAAAATTGTATAAAATTATCATTTAAACCCCTAAATGCCCAGGGTACCAAAATTTGGTGTTTGAAAAAGTTTGACCCCATCTTGAAGCTAGAGATTTTGATATTTTTTCAAATTTTTTTTAGAGAAGTTGCATAATGAAGTCTATTGTACTATTTAAATGGAATTCATCTATCAATATTACTTTCAAATTTTTTGCAATTGAGGTTTGAATGCAATTATAACCGTTGAACATTGAAAAGTGCCTTCTAGTTGCCTATGAGATGCTACAATATAGAGAAGTATAGGTAGTGAGTTGGAAAATAAGATTCATACTAAAATACAAGAACTTGCTTTGCCAAAAGCAACTATGCTAAATTTAGTTTTGACTTGGTCCAATGAAAATAAGTAGTAGGGTATGCTTCAAGTGTGGAGTTGTGGGAATTTTGTGAAACGTCAAGCCTCATAATGAATCTAAAGGAACCCATTTTTTAAGTAGGGCATGAGATTTTTTGGGCAATTAAGTCCTTGAATCATAAGAAATCATAATAAAAGAACATCCACATTTTTTTTGCATTGATTTCAATTGTACTATTATTGTCATAAGATTTTGAATGCATCCACTGTTGATTTTTTTTATTGACAATTTTTTCTTCCAAAAAAATGTCAGTTGAACTTTCTCTTTGAATTAGGTGATATATTTAGCATTAGTGCAATGCAGCATCATTTGTAAAGTTGTCATGAATTTGGGAAGGGGATTAGTAGTTTCTATCCTAAATAATAAGTACTAAATCATTATAGTTTGTTTATCTCCAATTTTGAAGTTAAGGATTGCAATTTTGGCTTTAGAAGTTTTAGGTAGCTAAAAAAATACCTCAAAAATACCTAGTCATTTGCATTCAATAAGAAGTATTTCTACATCCATAATGTTATTTTTTACAATTTCTTTTGAAGCCCCTGTACAAACCTTAAACCTCAAGATTCCATAGTAACAATTTTATTCAAGTTTTTTTATCATTCCTATAACTTGTGCTCTAAAAGCTCCAAAATGCCATTGGAAAATAAGAAAAATAAGCTTGGGCTATAAGGGTTAATAGATTAGTGGTAAAACATAAATCTAAAAAAATCAAATTTTAAAAGATTTTCTTGCAAGTTGAAATTAAAGTTATCTTACTTCCCTTAGGGCACTAAGGTAGGTGCAGCCAAAAGTGCCAGGAATTGGGCTATGGGTATCTTCAAGATATAATGGTGAAGATTGAATTGAAGAGGTGGAAGAGAATTGTAGATAGGGAATGGAACTACAGTCAATTTTTTGATTTTCCAAAATATGACACAACAATAGAGGTACAAAGTTTTGGCAGTAGAGTGTTTCAAAGCATTTATAGGTTAAACTGAAATGGAGCAATAGCATTGAAGAAGTTGCATGCTCAAGTTGGTAGAAGTGATAGAGAAAAAGTTGGAAACTGTTCCAAAATGTGAAGAAAGTTGTGCCATTTTTATTTAATATTCAGTATGAACTACTAGGATGGTTTTCTATGATACAAGTTCATTTCAGCTCTTTTCTTCATAATAATTCCACTGTCATCTTAACAATCTCCAGTAAGTACCTCATTAACAATTGCCTTGAACCTGTAAAAACTGTGTTGTAATCATTAACCACCATAAACTAATAACTGACAACTTCTACTACAACTAAAAACCATTTCACAACTTTTTTTAGGTGACGGTTTAACCCTGTAGCGACCGTGCTTGATCTGAGGGGAGCATTGTTTGTGACTATTTGGTCAGGAAAGAATAATTTGGAAAGAAGTATGTGGTCCGTGAATCTAATCGGACTAGAAATATTGAAGCTGCAGGCCATTGCTGATTGGAATCCTGAAAATAATTTGCGATCTACTAGTCCAAGTCTTTCATGTGAAGATCGCCGGAAGATTGATGCTACAAAAAAGTTTGCGTTCAAAATGCGTGAGAGATTGTGAATAATCCGTTCACATTGAGCAATTCAAAGGTCTAATGAAATATTGAGATTACAATGTTATGAATGGATGAAAGGCTTTACTTAGATGGTAGGAAGATACCATGGCCCATGAGTGGGCTGAACATAAGGGAGAAGCCTTTCCCTAGTTATCCACAAACCATGTGGGATAACCAAACACCATGGGCTGCCTTTGACTACAAGCAATACCCAAGGGACTCTAAGGCTAACTAAGAGTCTAATGCTACTCCTAGGGCTGAATGTACATAGTCTACACTAATATGTACATGATCTTCAACACTCCCACTTTGAGAGTGGTCAAAGGCTCGAAGGCCCATCTTCTCAATCAAGTTGTGGTGTTGTGGCTTCCCAAGAGCCTTGGTCAGCACATCAGCAACCATATCTTGGGTAGGCACATACTTGAGCTCAATCACCTCAGCCTCCACTCGTTCACGAATGAAATGGTGTTGCACATCAATGTGCTTCGTTCGAGAGTGGTGGGTGGGATTTTTGGCCAAAGCAATGGCCCCTTGGTTGTCACACCAGATGGGTGTGCTCCCCTCTTGGACAAGGCCAACATCAGCCAAGAGTTGCCGCAACCAAATGGCCTCCTTGGTGCATTGGCTCATGGCCATGTATTCAGCCTCCATTGTAGAAAGAGCAATGGTGGGCTGCCTCTTGGAATTCCAAGTAATGGCACCCAATCCAAGCTTAAACACGTAGCCGATGGTGGATCTCCTATCCGCCTCATCACCCACCCAATCCGCATCACAATAGCCATGCAAAGTCACATGGGCACCTCCAAGTTGCAACTCCAGCCCAAGTGTGCCTTGAAGGTACCTCATCACCCTCTTCACCGCAACCCAATGCTTTGGGCCATACTTGGACATGTGTTGACTCACAACACTCACCGGAAAGGCCAAATCAGGCCTTGTGGCCACCATGGCATACATCAAGCAACCCACCGCTGCCTTGTAAGGCACACCTTGCATTTCAGCCCTCACCTCTCCAAATTCAGCATCCGTGAGCTTGGGCAACTTCACACGAGTCTCAAGTGGTGTACCTATGGCTTTGCACTCCTCCATGTTGAAGCGCTTGAGAATTTCTTCAAGGTACTTGCGTTGGCTCATGGTGATGGTGCGGGCAGCCCTATCCCTCTTGAACTCCAGTCCAAGGCAATACTTCAGCTCTCCAAGATCAGTCATCTCATACTCCTCCTTGAGCATGGCCTTCACTTCAAGCATCTTGGTCATGCTACTTGCAAGAAGGATCAGATCATCCACATATAAGATCACAATCACCAAAAACTCACAACTTTGCATGGTGTACAATGAGTGATCAGCATGGCTTCTTAGGAAGCCCTTCCTCACAAACATGGCATCAATATCTTGATACCATGCTCTCCCCGATTGCTTCAACCCGGGAAGGGCCATCTTCAACTTGCACTTGAGATGCTCTTGGCCTTCTTGCACAAAGCCTTGGGGCTGATCCATGTAGATGACCTCCTTGAGCTTGGGGTTGAGAAAAGCCGTCTTCACATCCATTTGGTGCATCTCCAAGTCCATGGCTGCCCCAAGAGTCACAACACACCGGATGGTACTAAACTTGGCAACGGGAGCAAAAGTCTCATTAAAATCCACCCCCTCCACTTGGGAAAACCCCCTAGCAACCAGCCTTGCCTTGTACCTCACAACATGACCCAAAGCATCCCTTTTGGTGGAGAAAACCCACTTACAGCCCACACTTGATCTCTTGGAAGGAAGGGCAGCAAGCTCCCATGTCCCTTTGGTAATGAGGGCCTTGTACTCCTCTTGCATGGCCAACTCCCACTTGCTTGCATCCTCACAACGCAACACCTCTCCAAGTGTGGATGGATCTCCAAGGAAAGCCACATTGGCTTGATCTTCATGTTGTGGGGGAAGAATGTAATTCAGCCACCAATCTCCAGGTGGCCTCCGGGTCCTTGTTGGATAACGTGGCTCCTCTTGCTCCTCCAAGGGCTGGTCTTGCTCCTCCAATGGCTGATCTTGCTCTTCCAAGGGCTGATCATGCTCTTTCTCCCTTGGTGAAGATCTTGGAGAAGGGGCTGATGGCCTCTTCCCTTGAGGTGTGGCCACCTTCTTCTTGGGCTCCACCAAGTCCTCATCTTCTTCATCTTCATCTCCTTCATCTTCTACGTGCACTCTTGGAGTTGTGCCCACCTTTTGGGCTGGTCCTCCATTACTCCCACTTGGGCTCATCTCCAAGAGCTTGGGATCAGCACCTCCATCCTCTAAGAAGGTCACATCTCTACTCTTGATGATCTTCTTGGTCTCCACACACATCAGCCTATAAGCCTTGGTTCCCGCACAATAACCAAGGAAAAGACACTTCATGCCCTTGGCATCCAACTTGGTCCTCTTGGCACTAGGCACCAAGGCATAAGCAATGCACCCAAAATCCCGCATGTGAGACACATGAGGTCTGATCCCACTCCAAGCTTCTTGGGGTGTCTTCCCAATCAAGGGTGAAGTAGGGCACCGGTTCCTTGTATACACCGCATTGGACACCGCCTCCCCCCAAAGCTCAAACTTCAGCCCTTGGCCATGAATCATGGCCCTTGCCATCTCCACAATGGTGCGATTGGCACGCTCCACTACGCCGTTTTGTTGAGGAGTGTAAGGTGCTGATGTATGGTGCTCAATGCCATGGGCTTGCAAGTACCCCTCAAAGGCCTTGGACACATACTCCCCTCCATTATCCGACCGCAGCACCTTCACCTTGCAATCAGATTGGGCCTCCACAAGGGCCTTCCAAGTCTCAAAACGCCCAAACACCTCACTCTTGCACTTCAGCATATACACCCACACCTTGCGAGAGAAATCATCAATGAAGGTCACAAAATACCTTGCTCCTCCTATGGTTGAGGTCTTCATTGGCCCGCACACATCTGAATGCACAAGCTCCAATGGCTTGCTGGCCCTTGTTGCCCCATCCCTGGGGAAGGGCTGCCTTGCTTGCTTGCCCTCAATGCACCCCTTGAACACCATAGAACTCCAATCATGGTTGCAAGAAGAGAGATTCAGCCCCTTCACAATATGTTGGAGGCTCTTCATGCTCTTCACATTCAAGTGCCCAAGCCTCCTATGCCAAAGCTCCACATTGTCTCCCAAGTAAATCTTCTTCCCCGAAATGGGCTGATAGGTGTGGAAGGCATCTCGATGGCTGGTCATGTGTTGGGTAGCACCTAAATCCACAATCCAAGTGAACATGTTGGCCTTCTCCCCTCCTCCATGGGTGGCAAAGGCGAAATCCTCCTCCTCCTCCTCTTTGGAAGCTTGGTGTGCACTCTCCTTGTCTTTGGCTTGGCTGGTCTTGCAATGCTTGGCAATGTGGCCTGATTTGCCACACTTGAAGCATGTCCTTGTCTCCTTGAACGCCTTGGTGGTGCCTCCCTTGCCATGCCTTGACACAAGGGCTCATCCCTCCCCTTGGGGCTCATTCTCCTTGCGCTTTGTCACCTCATGCATCAAGCGGGCTGTCACAAACTCCAAGGTCAGATCCTTGGTGGCCCTTGTCTCCAAGGTGGTGATGAGGAACTCATAGGATGGTGGCAAGCTCTCCAACAATGTCATCACCACATCTCCCTCCGTCACGGGCGCCTCCAAACAAGCCAACTCATCAGCAAGAGCCTTGATCTTGTTGACATGGTCCAACATGTCGTCCTCCTCTTGCATCTTGCTAGTGAAGAACTTGCGCCGAAGGAAGAGGATGTTGGAGAGGCTCTTGGTCTCATGGATGTTGCAAAGGGTGGTCCACGCATGGGCTGGTCCCTTGCAATGGCGGATGTGTGCAATCTGCCGATCCGCAATGTTGAAGATCATGTACATATTAGTATAGACCATGTACATACAGCCCTAGGTGTAGCATTAGACACTAGGTTCGTCTTAGAGTCCATTGGGTATTGCTCGTAGTCAAAGGCAGCCCATGAAAGGTAGTTATCCCACATGGTTTGTGGATAACTAGGGAAAGGCTTCTAGCATAAGATCAGCCCACTCATGGGTCTTTGTATCTTCCTACCATCTAAGTAAAGCCTTTCATCTATCAATACCTTTGTAATCTCAATAGGTTATGGGCCCACGCACTTGGAGTTGCGCTTGAGGGTGAAATTCAAATCATTTGGAGGAGATCTTGGAGCTTGGAGGAGCAATCAGCCTTTTGTGTCTTTTTCACCTACAAACCATATGGTGTGAGTATTCTTTTGAAAAACACAGTTTGAGTGCATTTTTTAAAAAAGGAAGAGGAAAGTTTTGTTGCTTTCTCATTGGCTGGTTTGTGAGGTTTTGAGTACATTTTGGTGGAGTGGTTGCTTATGGTAGTAATCAGACCTAGTTAGGGCTGGTTGCATGCTCCTAGTTTGAGTTTGCTTTTAGAAGTGTGCATTGAGAGCCATTTGAGGTCTAATTGTGCACTTGGGTCCATTGATGAGTGAGATTGTGCCAATTGCACTTTAGTGAGAGTGCTTTGAGGCTGATTGTGCACTTGGGTGCATTGTTGAGTGAGATTGTGAGCCTTGGAAGCATGTTTGTGAGTGAGTGAGGCGAATTTGTGGACTTGGTGAACTTAAGAGTGCTGATTAGTGCCCTTGTGAGTGAGTGAGGCGAATTAGTGGATTTTTGTGAACCCTTTAGGGCTGACTTGTGCCCTTGTGTGTGAGAGAGGAGATTTAGTGGATTTTGCAAATCCTAGAGGGCTGATTTGAGCCCTTGTGTGTGAGAGAGGCGAATTAGTGGAATTTGTGAACCCAAGAGAGCTGATTTGAGCCCTTATGAGTGAGACAGGTGAATTAGTGGGTTTTGTGAACCCAAGAGGGCTGAATTGTGCCCTTGTGAGCCTTGTGGAGCCATTGAGAGCAAAGTAGGATTCTTTGGTGGCTTGGTGATCCAACTAGGGTTGTTGGAGACCATTGTTGTCCTTGAGGTGCTGATTATGAGTAGGAGCTTCCATCTAGGGCTGATTGGAAGCCTAGAGCTCCTTGGAGTGTGGAGTACCCTCTTTGTGAGGAGGGCTTGCTGAATTGAAGTAGGACTAGTCCATGTGTTGGACTTGAGCTTGATTAGGGTCTGAATTGGTGTTGAGAGGAGGTGATGCACATGTGAGGAGTGTTTGGCCGTCCTTGGTGTTCAAAAGATCTTGGGAGGTCCTTGTGAGGGCTGATTGGTGCCATTTCAACCCTATTGGCTGCCAAGGGAATGTTTGGTCGTTCTTGGAGCTTGGAGGATCTTGGGAGGTCCTTGTGAGGGCTGAATTGTGCCATTTCAGCCCCATTGGCTGCCAAGGGAGTGTTTGGAGGCTGAATTGAGTTTGTGAACTCTTGAAGACACATTGGGTGTTGCCAACAAGTGGGAGGTGCTTCACCAATGAAGGAGCTGACCATGGAGTTTGTGACGGCCCAATTGATGCAAGAGGTGACCAAGCACAAGGAGAATGAGTCCCAAGGGGAGGGATCAGCCCTTGTCTCAAGACATGGGAGAGGAGGCAACACCAAGGCGTTCAAGGAGACAAGGATGTGCTTCATGTGTGGCAAACCAGGCCACATTGCTAGGGATTGCAAGGGCAGCCAAGCCAAAGACAAGGAGAGTGCACACCACGCCTCCAAAGAGGAGGAGGAGATTGCCTTTGCCACCCATGGAGGAGGGGAGAAGGCCAACATGTTTACTTGGATTGTGGACTCGGGGGCCACCCAACATATGACCAGCCATCGGGATGCCTTCCACACCTATCAGCCCATTTCGGGGAAGAAGATTTATTTGGGAGACAATGGCATGGTGGAGGCCCTTGGCAAGGGGGAGATCCTTGTGGAGGTGCAAGTGAAGGGGCTGACCAAGAGGATCCAGATCCAAGAGGCCCTCCATGTCCCCAAGTTGCATGCCAACTTGCTTTCGGTGAGTAGATTGTCTTTGGGAGGTTTGAAGGTTCATTTCAACAAGGTGGGGTGTGTTGTGAGGGCACCAAGTGGAGTTTTGATAGCATCAGCCCCTCGTGAGGGCCACTTGTACCGCCTCCACTTCACCAAGGTGAATGGTACTTCTTCGGCTTGTGTTGGCCAAGAATCATCCCAAGGATCAGCTCATGGAGACCTTGTGGAGCTTTGGCATAGGAGGCTTGGACACTTGAATGTGAAGAGCATGAGGAGTCTCCAACACATTGTGAAGGGGCTGAACCTCTCTTCTTGCAAGCATGATTGGAGTTCTATGGTGTGCAAGGGGTGCATTGAGGGCAAGCAAGCAAGGCAGCCCTTCCCCAAGGATGGGCCAACAAGGGCCACCAAGCCATTGGAGCTTGTACATTCAGATGTGTGCGGGCCAATGAAGACCACATTCATTGGAGGAGCAAGGTATTTTGTGACCTTCATTGATGATTTCTCTCGCAAGGTGTGGGTGTATATGCTGAAGTGCAAGAGTGAGGTGTTTGGGCGTTTTGAGACTTGGAAGGCCCTTGTGGAGGCCCAATCTGATTGCAAGGTGAAGGTGCTGCGGTCGGATAATGGAGGGGAGTATGTGTCCAAGGCCTTTGAGGAGTACTTGAAGGCCCATGGCATTGAGCACCACACATCAGCACCTTACACTCCTCAACAAAACGGTGTAGCGGAGCGTGCGAATCGCACCATTGTGGAGATGGCAAGGTCTATGATTCATGGCCAAGGGCTGAAGTATGAGCTTTGGGGGGAGGCGGTGTCTACAGCGGTGTATACAAGGAACCGGTGCCCCACCCAAGCCTTGACAAGCATGACACCCCAAGAAGCTTGGAGTGGGATTAGGCCTCATGTGTCTCACATGCGTATTTTTGGGTGCATGGCCTATGCATTGGTCCCAAGTGCCAAGAGGACCAAGTTGGATGGCAAAGGCATCAAGTGCCTTTTCCTTGGTTATTGTGAGGGAACCAAGGCTTATAGGCTGATGTGTGTGGAGACCAAGAAGATCATCAAGAGTAGAGATGTGACCTTCTTGGAGGATGGAGGTGCTGATCCCAAGCTCTTGGAGATGAGCCCAAGTGGGAGTAATGGAGGACCAGCCCATGTGGTGGGCACAACTCCAAGAGTGCACATGGAAGATGATGAAGATGAAGAGCAAGGAGGGGAAGATGAGGACTTGGTGGAGCCCAAGAAGAAGGTGACTACTCCCCAAGTGAAGAGATCAGCTGCTCCTTCTCCAAGCACTTCACCAAGGGAGCAAGAGCATGATCAGCCCTTGGAGGAGCAAGAGGAGCCACGTTATCCAACAAGGACTCGTAGGCCTCTAGGAGATTGGTGGCTGAATCACATTCTTCCCCCACAACGTGAAGAAGAAGCCAACCTAGCTTGCTTTGAAGATGCAACCACACTTGGAGAAGTGTTGGGTTGTGAAGATGCAAGTAAGTGGGAGTTGGCTATGCAAACAGAGTGCAAAGCCCAAGGTACACCACTTAACACTCATGAGGAGTTGCCCAAGCTCATAGATGACGAATTGGAGGAGGCAAGGGCTGAAATGCAAGGTGTGCCTTATAAGGCAGCGGTGAGTTCTTTGAAGCATGCCATGGAAGCCACAAGGGCTGATTTGGCATTATCGGTGAGTGTTGTATGTGAATCCATGTCTAAGTATGGCCCAAAGTGTTGGGCAGCGGTCAAGAGAGTGTTGAGATAGTTTTATGGCGTACTTGGTATGCCACCAACCCAAACTTGATTGCAATGATAATTCATTGCACCTTTGACCACTCTCAAAGTGGGAGTGTTGAAGATCATGTACATATTAGTATAGACCATGTACATACAGCCCTAGGTGTAGCATTAGACACTAGGTTAGTCTTAGAGTCCATTGGGTATTGCTCGTAGTCAAAGGCAGCCCATGAAAGGTAGTTATCCCACATGGTTTGTGGATAACTAGGGAAAGGCTTCTAGCATAAGATCAGCCCACTCATGGGTCTTTGTATCTTCCTACCATCTAAGTAAAGCCTTTCATCCATCAATACCTTTGTAATCTCAATACACAAGGTTGATGGCAATGAGGGCAAAGGCCTTCTTCTCCTTCCTCTCAAATGCCTTCTTGGTCTTTGGATCAGCATCCTCACTTGGAGGCTCCTCACTCCCATCCACCACATCCCACAAGTCCTTCTCCGCAAGAATCATCTCCATCTTGAACTTCCACATCCCAAAGTTCTCCCCATTGAACTTGTGAATGATGCGCACGCCCTCTCCTCCACTTGATGCCATGGTGAAGCACCTCCCACTTGTTGGCAGCACCCAAAGTGTCTCCAACTGAATTCAGCCTCCAAACACTCACTTGGAAGCCAATTTTGTTGAAATGGAACCAATCAACCCTTCCAAGGACCTTCCAAGCTCCTCCCAATCCAAAGAAACGACCAAAACACTCCACACAAGTGCCTCACCTCTACTCCACACCAAATCAGACCCTAATCAAGCTCAAATTCACCACATGAATGTCATGGGCTAGTGCTCCTTCAATTCAGCAAGCAATCTCACAATGCTCCTCACAAATAGGGTACTCCACACAACAAGGCGCTCAAGCCTTCCAATCAGCCCTAAATGGATGCTACTACTCATAATAAGCACCTCAAGGACAACAATGGCCTCCAACAGCCCTAATTGGATCACCAATCCACCAAAGCACCCTAATTGGCCCTCAACGGCTCACAAGGGACAAAAATCAGTCCTCTAAGGATCAAGAAATCCATGAATTGCCTCACTCACTCACAAGGGCTCTAATCAGCCTTCTATGCATGGCAAACTCCTCAAGCAACTCAAATATGCTTCCAAGGCACCCAAAGGACTCTCACTAGATTGCAATTGGCACCATCACAATCCACAATGCACTCAAATGCACAATCAGCCTCAATGGGCTCCCAATGTACACTTCTAAGCACAAACTCAAACTAGGAGCTTCCAACCAGCCCTAACTAGGTCTGATTACTACCATAAGCAAACTCTCACCCAAAATGTACTCAAAACCTCACAAACCAGCCAACAATAGCTCCTAAAAAAAATTCCTTTTTTAAAAAAAAATGCACTCCAAAGTTGTTGATATTTGAAAAATGACTCACACCATATGGTTTGTAGGTGAAAAGTGACAAAGGGCTGATTACTCCTCCAAGCTCCAAGATCTCCTCCAAATGCTTTGAATTCCTCCCTCAAACGCAACTCCAAGTGTGTGGGCCCATAACCTGTTGAGATTACAATGTTATGAATGGATGAAAGGCTTTACTTAGATGGTAGGAAGATACCATGGCCCATGAGTGGGCTGAACATAAGGGAGAAGCCTTTCCCTAGTTATCCACAAACCATGTGGGATAACCAAACACCATGGGCTGCCTTTGACTACAAGCAATACCCAAGGGACTCTAAGCCTAACTAAGAGTCTACTCCTACTCCTAGGGCTGAATGTACATAGTCTACACTAATATGTACATGATCTTTATCATGAAAGAGGGATTCATAGACAACATTGTTAGCCTCTCTCTCTCTCGGTATCTTCCAAAATTGATTCAATAGAAGCCGAATTGTGCATTTGACGATGTGATTCGTGAGCGATCCCCACAAAAGAATACAAGCCATTACCATTGAAATACGATGCAGTGTGGTATACACATGGTACCACCTACAAAATCCGATTGGTTGAATTTGTCAAAATTGACATGTATTCCAAGTCCGCAGTGTTCTATTTCCGATTGCGAGCCTCAACAGTGACTGATTACATAGAATATGTTGTGCTACAACTTCTATACGCAAGCTTTCCCAACAATATACATAATTTCTGCATCTTTTACACAACTACAACAGCTGGCGCTTGATCTTTGTAGAGAAAGACGCGGGTATTATCGCCAACTCACTTGGAGGATGCTCTAGCATGGCATTCCCTTGCGCTCCCACTTACGAGTACTTTGCTCCCATGAAGTAGTTCGATGTTCATTATTCTTGCGGGATGAATCAGATAGTATTGATAGGTTGGAGTGATCACGGATTGCATATAACTACATCCACCTTTGAAGACAATATAACTCAAAGACCGAGACAACTTCCTCCACAACATAATTGAGGTAGTGTAAGACATACTAGAAGGCATTTTTCAAAAATTGTTTTTTATTTTTTATTTCTATCAATCAAATATCCACAAGGACACTGAAATGCTACCTATTGTTCTACTGTCAAAGTTGAAATCCTCACAACTACAGCTCTTTCTAGACTTCTAGCTCCACGTCGATAAGGATTCTGATCAAAACTGAAGTGAAACCGTAGGTACGCCGCTTCATTGCTTATGCGCGTACGGTACCTACTCAAGCAAGCTTAGATCTGCCGAAGCAAGCTTGATTTGATTAACAAAGACACAACGCTCCAACCTGCATCACAAACCACGTGGCTCATGAATCCTTACATAAGTCACTGGCATCAAGACTCCATGAACATAACTGCATTGTCAATACATTGATACACATCGGCCACATGACACCATCGAAGCAACATCTCAGTTCTATCCATGACCAACAAAGCTTCAGACTCTCACCTTCTCGACCATGTAATGAACATGGAGATTCATGTGAAATCGTTATAGGCAACTCATGGAAAGAGTCAAAGTAGTTAGTAAGGCATAGATGACTGTTGTTGCATTATCGGCAAATATATGTCGTTCACTTGCAACACACAAAGCATACCCGACGTAAGGGTGTTGCAAATAGTGTGTGAGCACGCCCTGAAGTGCTCAGTGGATGAGGAACTCGTCGGGGTCGCGACGTCAATGGTGCTGCAGAGGCATCTTGGATTGTTGGGGTGGTAGGCCATAAGTGCGTAAGCTACCTCCAGTTAAAGATCAAGATGGGTCTTTACGCAATCACCTCGTGCAATGCCCCCTTCTCGATAGATAATGTGCGCATTAGTCAATGATGTGTCCATTGCAAAGAAGTAAACACGATGCCACTACTTCTTGGTCGCAATCTAGACAGAGTATGAGCCTCAGAGTTGGTCACTCACGTCTATACCTCTCATATTCTGGGAATATGCAACTTGGATGGGAGAAGTTGATATAGACAACTATTGCGATCCTTTGTTCCGCAATACAGAAACACCGCCTTGTACCATGGGATCCTCTGCGGTTGACAAAAAGTGCACTCCTTTGGTATCCGACTAGTGAATGGCAGCCATTTGCATGTCACGGTGTACTCTTACCTACAACGTTCCACGACTCTCCTGACTTGTCACATTCAACAACGTTGGGAAGCCTTTGCGGAACTGTCGTGTAGTTCCGATTGCATAGAAGCCACGCTTCAACAAGTTGTCAAAGAGCTTTACGGACGAGAAATAGTTGTCCATTGCTACTCGATAATGCATTCCTTCCATGCCAGCAGTGAGACGAGTGACCACCGCAGTTGCTATGCCCATATGGGGAGGCTCTATGAAGCTAGCTTGACGTTCATTTTTTGCTCCTACATATACTTCCATATTCCAAACAAACTTAGTGGAGCTATTTACAAGGACCCACAATTTGATGTCGTGTGTTGTTGGCTTCATCGACATGTACTGTTTGAATGAACAGAACTTGCCATTATAGCCAACCATGCATTCGTCAACACTAACATATGGGCCTGGATTCCATAGTGCCTTGGAATTGGCCGTAACAGCATCTAAGATCCAACGACACTTTTCGATAGGATCAAATGCAGGATTTGATTTCTTAGTAATGTAAGAGCCCTTCGGCACCATGTATAGACACCGAAGAATGTAGAGAAACTTGAAGCGATTCATAGTCCGAACAATTCTGCACAGTGAAGGGTATTTCCTTCTCGACGCCAATAGTCTCTAATACTTGGTTGCTTTCTAATTTCCATTAGGGTCATGATGCCACAGAACTAACGATATTCCAGCAAGGTGATTAGTACAGCTCGTATCACCCCTCCTTTACACTTTCCAGTTTGGGGATCAATGTAGTTAGCATACACATTGTTGGCATGCACAATCCTTCTTTGAATATGTAGATCCCAAAAGCGAAGAAAACTTTGAACAAGGGTCATAGGATCAGAACCCAACTTTTGCGTTGGACCAAGACTTGGTCCGTTGAAAGGATGTTGTGGTAAAAGAGACCATGTTTTTGCATGCCAATTTGAGTCATCGTACTTCAATAGGAAGTCTTCATCTTCAACTAGGGGGCCATATTCATATATTCCAAGCTCTTCTAGCAATGTTGCAAGCCGGTTCTGTGGTTGAAGTCCTTCGTCTGACGCCCTAGAAGAGTAACCATCCCCTGAAGAGCAGAAGTCCCATAAGTCAAGATGCCATTCACCTTCTGATGATTGGTCTCCCTCACTTATTTCATGGTTTGGATTATCTACATCATAGAACAGAGAAGAGCTTTAGAATATATAAAGAACTTCGATCAAATAAGTGAAATGTACAAAATGAAAGCATCAATGAGTAAATATACAACAAATGATGGATATTGTTGTTATAGTTTCGATCAGGAGTAATCATCAACGAGTGAGATTATAGTTACATTTGCAATGAGGTCTTGCGAGGCTACAGTGCATTGACGGAGAGTCTACAACACCTACTTCCCTAGTGTCAACAAGATATCAAGATTAGTAGCCTTTGAATTCCGTAAATAATGTTATTTCTAGAACTCATGTGTGAAAAATATATCACCTCTAGAACTGAGACTACCTTTCCATTGACAAGTCAGTACTGATGAAGATCATAAAGTAGGATAAGACATGGTATGAAGTTGTCAATAGCAATCCAGCAACGTCATAAGCGAATGGAAAAATATAGTACACTTGTATATGGGGATTGTTGCCAAGCATCGGTGAAGAGTGTCAAGTGAGTTCACCCTCCCTAGTAACACCCACAAAACCGCAATCCTTTTCTAGTACTTCTTGAATGCCGCAGTTAGCACCGAAATCGCATAGGAGACGTGGATATTCGTTGTCAGCACTCACAATTTTTTGAAGCACTCATTCAATGGCAGTACCACATAGGGTCTCTAGCAGCTCTCCACCCCATTGCATATCTATGAATGAAATTTTGATCAAATTAGATTGAACATCACCTGGAGTCAATATGGGTTGCAACACATCCTCAAATTGTATGTGGCTACTGGAGCTCGAGCCATCAATCACCAGCTCCTTTCTAGGTCTTCTTGGAATTTGCAACTCCTCAAATCCGAAGTTTTGCCCGAAGAGAACCCGCGGTGTACAAGTTTTGGTGGAGCTCGTACATGTCATTCTACAATGATGTTGTTGTGTAGTAAATTTGTTCACTATGTAGAATTTTATATTTATTGTTGAAGTAGAGGGTTTTTTGAAGAGTCTAATCCATCCATATGGAGTGGACTCTATCTTTTTTACCTCTATTAAACAACTATTTGGCATTAATTTGATTTTTTTAATATTTGAAGACATTTTAGGGTTTTAGTTTTAGTTTAAAGTTGTTTAAAAGAAAGGTGAAGTTTGTTTTACCTTTCATTTAGTTTTTAAAAAAAAGACTAGAAGTCCATGTAGGAGATAAGGATAGGGTTATGGGGGAGAAAAGTGAAGACTAATAGTTGAAGTCAAGTCCATGTGGCTTTATAGTGGTCAAACTCCACTTAACTAGGTGGTAGATAAGGTGAAAGTGCTCCTTCCTTCTTCCCTTGATATACTCAAGAGAACCGAGACTTTGGAAGGTTTTTTGGCATAGTCATTATTATTGCACTTTGTATAGAGTTTTTAATGAAAATTTGTAAAATTGTTCATTATATTTTTTGTGACTTCATTTTCCCAAGTCAAACCTAGTCGCAGCTAGATACCCCGTGTATTCCCTTAGCGCGCTTCTCTCTACCCGATACCGCAACCTTGTCTCCGATAGAGTGAAGGAACTTGAAGGTCTTGGCAGTGCACTCTGTGGAGAAGGCACTAACAAATCTGAAGATTGTCGATCATGAGCCTTGCTTAGAACACAGCGCCCTCTTCCTCGACGCCCTCTGCCGCTTCCACCATCTTCTATGCTAAAATGACATGTTGCAATAAAATTTGTAGCCTTTCTCTTTCGATAGACCCGCTTCGGAATAGATTGCAGAGGACTTTTCATAGGCGGTACTCCCAACTTGCAGCCTTTAGAGTTGTAAGCTACAGAAAGCTCAATCAGGCAATGCACTTGAAGCACATTCGACAAGCTAGTGGATGAGACATTCGGAGAGCACGGTCTCGTCATCAATGCTTGCTTAGGAGGTTCAGTCATTAGCTCGCTAATTCGATCTACTACAACTTCCGAGTTTGAAGCCTTCGTCTCACTCCGTATTTGAGGGGCATGACCACTGCATGCTATCAAGGTGGGAAGACTCGCTAATGTTGGCAAATTGTTGTATACATCCTGAAGTTTTTCCTCGGTAGTATGTACTTTGACATCTGCATTGAACACAACTTCGGATGCTGCTATTAGATCAAGCTCTGGGATACACCCTCGAGCGGAGAACACCATTGAGTTTATCAGGGATTCCATCTGGATCTCCTTCCTCCCTTTGATACATCCACCTAAGCACCGTGGCCAAATGCTTACGGAATATCCAACGAAGTTGGCGATTGGTAACAACAGCCAAATCCTCAAACCCAAGTGCACCATCAGGAATAGGTAGTGACAATAAATAATCCCATTGAAGCAGAGCCAGAAGAATGTGCAAATTCCTGCCAACCACTCCACTTTTATATGCAAAGTCCTGTAATATTTGGATGGCACCCGGATCACCGTTGGGTATAGTAGGGGGATCCAGCCAGCTCTTAGTGCTAAATCGCCTCCTTCCACTTCCCGCAATCCCCTAGTGCCACGGCCATGCTTAGCACTACTTCCACGACGCATTTCAACTCCACAATATAATGTCGAAAACAACTACCAACTATTACCACTAGCCTCCACTCACTCTTCTCCACTACCTAAGTTGATGAGCACTTCAACTAATTTCCACTGGCCACCTCCATTGCACTGATCCTGTAATCCCACACCTCGCTTGATCTATCTAGGTACATCAATAAGGTGGCAGAAAACAAAGCAAAGTTGTACAAATTTGAAAACCACTCTTGGTATGTAATCAATGAGGAGAAATGCATGGCTTCCACACATTCCACTATCTGCATATCCTTCCCAAGACGTCTCCATTCAAGCGGACTAAGCGTCCTTGTGGAGAAAGGATCTCACATCGGATCCCTCTCTAGGACATCAATGGTCCGTTCAATTCATGTGGCAGTTGGGTCTCACCCCGCCAAAAAAAATGTATATAGGAAACTCTACCATTTGACGTTCCTTATGCAGCAAGTTGGCGCATTCCCCATACTTCCTTGACCCTATCCACACTACGAAAGTTCCCCAATCCTCCATATTCTTTCCCGTTCTTTAGACTGAATTTGTATTTCTTTTCAAGGATATCCATTTCAAAGCCCAACTTCATCTCTTTGAATATACATAAGTGTTGCGTTATTTCATGCCTTGATATGAAATTTGTTTTAGAAGGAGCATATCAAGATGCTCTACTTCCGTTACTTATAATGTTTCCTCAAGTTAGGTGAATTGAAGACAGTAAAGGGCAGGGAGTACCAAAATCAACCAAAACTTAGTCGACCAGTCACTAAAGGGTTAAGATGTTGAGCGATTATGGGTGTATCCACTAAATATATTCTTTGTTTCTATAGTGAACAATGAAGTCATCCATTGGACAGTTTTGGTCTTCAACATCCTTCAAGGGTTAATCTCTAAATACTCAAGGCCTATTTTGAGCTTCTTAGAATTTGCTTTAAGTTAAACAAAATGCCAACATTTTAATGAGTTGTATCAATTTTTTTCAATTGTAACCGTGCATATTCAAACTAGACATATTAGAGATTGTATAGGAAAAGAAAACACATTAATAGCACTTATGGAGTGAAAGATTATAATGTTTGACCGTGAAGGTATTAAAATTGCAAAAGTGATGTAGAGTGTTTCTTTCCTCTTTTTGCACGTTAAATCTAAAAAATTGGTGACCAAAAAAATATGAGGTGAAAGAACCTACCATGTATAAGTCCAATTGATTTATGGCTCTTCAAAATCTACTCTACAATTTTTGTAAATGAATTTTGAATGTGATTTTTTCTTCAAGATCTAGAGTATTTGAAACTCATTTTCACAAGCTCTCAACACTACAAAAAGTCTAGATTGCAAGGGGTACCCTTACACAAAATCTTGTATAGAAAAATCACTATCATTCATTTTCCAGATCAGATTTTCAACACTAAAACTAGACTTCTAGAAGAACTTTCCAAAAATACAAACTACTAAAAATTGCAACTTGGTTAGATTTTATTTAACTTCAAAGTTTTGTAAACACCAGATTCTGGTGCCTTGGGCCAGTTAGGGGTTAAGCAAGAACCTCGATGGCACGGTTTGTCAAAGAAGTCACAAGTAGGTGCAGTTACTTTAGATGCTTTACCACAAATATTAAAATGGGCCAGTTACTTTCCTTTCATGGTTGCTTGAACTGAATGCCAATACCTAAAATAGGCTCACACGGGGGCACAGGGCCGATATATATCCTAAATTCCTGGTCAAAAGCCGAGCAAGTCGACATATGATAAAAGCTTCAAGCAAGAGATGTGCTCCATTTCGAGCCCCTGTCCTCTTCATGGAAAGGGTGATGGAATCTCAAAAGTCTCAATGTAGAACCACTTCCAGGTCCCAAATGTCTACTTCTATCATTGCCAAGTTCCAGAAATGTACCTCTGCGAAATCCCTTGTTTCAAAATCCTGACTAAATCCGTGGATCAATACTAGGAAGCCTTCCTTTCAGACTCCAGATTGCCAGAGGGTCTATCTCAACTCAATATCAAATAAAGAACTACTTGGCTTTAGAAGTACCTATCGGAATTCATCATGCTGTGAGTAGTCAAATTCGTCTTCATCATATGCTGTGCTGTAAAATATATACGGATGGTTCAGCATCTCATCTAAAGTTAAGCGTCCATCCCTGTTTTCATCAGCCTGAACAGAAAATTGCACGAGTCAGATATTCAACCTTAGAGATGTAGTGCGAAGCAATTTCTAATCATTGCAGCATAAGCGCAAACCAATGTTGCTGTGCACACGCATGAATACATTGGAAGTCAGGACAGCAACAGAGAAACTTAATACTGGAGTAATTGTATGAAAGTAAACCTCATGCAACAGATAATCGGATTGCTGTTTTGCATAATAAAGTTCTCCGGGTCTGAGTTTCTCCATAACTGGGGCGAGCTCATCTTCAGTCAAGTATCTGCATGTCGTCAATACAGAAAGCTTAGATTTGAAGAAGTCAATTCAAAAATAAAATTATTCTGATATCATAAACGATATCAAATAGTTGACAATTTACCTGAACACCATATGAATAAGCACAACAGAAACCAACAAGAACAAAACAAGAAGATTTTGAGTCGGATAGATCTAAAAGGCATACTATATACTGTGTTGACAAATTCCAGAACACTCTCCACGGACATAACAAAGCAGCTGCCAAAGGAGAGTGAGAAAAAAGCCTGAGAGGAGCATATGAAGGTCAAGTTGAAGAACATTGAGTAGCAGGCATCACAAGGATTCGGATGGAGCGCAGGTAAGTAGAAACTCACCCATCCTTATTTGTGTCAAGTACAGCAAATTTTAATTTGGATTGAACTTTCTTATTTGCTTCGATCAGCTCTGTTGGGTGGAGATGATCAGTATCTTGTTCATCTCGTAAGTGTTCAAACATTCCATTATGAAATTCTTCCCAGCTTATCTTCGCATCCTTGTTTGTATCATGAGTCCTAGGTCACCATCACAAAATGCAATCAGTGCCAAGAAAAAATGAAGGGACCCACAACACCGCATTTTTAAAAACGTGATAGGTAATACCTTAATTGCTCCATTCGGCACCACTGAAGTACACGAGGGTTATTACTGTCGTCGGGATGCAAAAAGCTGTATCCAAGAGAGGATGCATCATGTTAGAAACTCCTCATTGTGCACTCGCATGCTAACCCTGCCCACTGTCTGTTCATATCTATCCCGATGAGCTGGGCTTATGACAGAAGAATCCCACATAACCAATTTCAAGGGTTAAATGCTCTCGGAAACTACAAGACCATGCATCACTGGATATACTTTACAAGGAGTTACATTGCAATATAATATTTGGCCTCAAGCGCCCTAATTGTTGTGCTGCCATCTAATTCTACCAGACATTTATGTTGCTACACAAGAGACCGGCATGAATGCAGTAGAAAAAACAAAAAGCAGAACCAGCTCCTGTAATAATTCTTCCAGATCTCTTTCAATTCAAGCACGGATTCAATCCATATCCCACACCCATAAGGAAATAGAAAAAAGGGAAAAGGAAAAATGTAAACGGAATAACCAAACAAACAATTAAATTCTGGTCGAGTTCCACAAGTACTAGTGACCATACTCGTTAAACTCTGTGACATTGAGAAGGCCATCATTGTCTCTATCACATACTTCGAATTGCTCCTTATACCATCCAGCTTCACCAAACTCCGTATTGTTTTGCCCTGCACCCAGTGGTCATAGTTGCTGAAATCATATAAACGAGTTCACTGTTATTGTTATTCAAATCACTTGCATGCTGGATCCAGACTTCAAAGTAATCACAAAAGAGGTATTCACTGCTGATAACACCTACAGCAGGCTGAAACATACACCCTGTTTCATACCTCGCTCTTCCTCAGTCAAATGTGGAAGATATTCTTCAAAAGAAACGAGGCCGTCATGATTCTTATCATGAGTCTCCATTTCACGGTCACTTCGATGTTGCATGGCCTTCCTGCCTTGCAATAAATGCCACTCTTGCAGCTCAAGCAGACTCACAAAATCGTCACGTGGGTTGACGTCCAGTAGTGGGAACAACAATGTAAGGCGGTTGGTAATGTTAAACTGATCTTCATCGTTCAGGTACTCTTCTGGATCTTCATAGTCAGGATCCACTTCCACTGGGTCTGCCTTCATGATCTGCCATCTCCGACACCACTATCAAACCTGGACGGAGAAATAAGCCAGAAATAAAAATAAACTGTGTAATTGAAAAAGAAGGGGCATGCCATTTCAACGAGGCCCATAACAATCTGCATGAAAGTCGAATTGATAACAGCACTACCTTGAGAGGTTCTGACCCGTGAAGAGCACCGTGGTGCCAGTTATCCTCGTGACTTGCCCCTTGTTCCGCCCATTTCTTATGCTGTTCCTCGAAGTACTGCTTCTCCCATGCTCGATCTTCTTTCTTCCTCTCAAAATCTGCAACTACAGGATCAAACGCTATAGGATCATGATGCTTCTTGTCGTGATGCACCACTCGAACCTTTAGTCGTTTGCCGGGCAGCGATCTTCTATGAGACCTCGAATGGATGTGCGAAGGCTCATGTGACACGAGGACAAGGGTCATGAATGCAACAACCAGCAGTAAGTAAATAAGAGCTGTTGAATTCGTAGACGCCGCCATTGTTCAACCCTCACAAAGCTCGTCGACTTCGGAGTCGCTTATGACCTAAGAACCATTTCTTGTTGATCCTGCCCAGAGAAACCCAAACATGATGTCATTTACCTCAATTCATCGAAATTGGATGCATCGAATGCAAAAAATCAGGGCCAAGACAGCAACATTCGGCTCTACTTCTGCTCAAAGTCAGCTCTTGCGTTACAGAGACACGGGAAAGCCCCAAAGTTTTTGCTACACCAGGCCACGCGTTATGCATTATAAAAGCCGAACAGGGTTCGAATAGAGATTGTTTTGACAGTCCTACGGAATACTGATACTAGCGTTTGTTCGATGTTAATACTTCATATGGGAGTTCAAAAGAACAGGCAGTACACAAGAGGGAAGTTTTCCGAATATCATAATGTGGATCAGGAAGATCCCCGCACATTGCAGATCCCGCAATATTTTCGAGAGCAGCGGTAATTCTATTCACGAGCTACTGTGCTGTCCAGGAGTGAAAGACATCTCGCTGGACAAGGAGGCACCCACAAACATGCGCGACCGAGCATGGCCACAAAAAAAACACTTTTAGAAAATACTCTGCACCCAAATTGCTACTCACAATTATACAACATACAAATAGAACGCACACTCTATGCAGTTGAGCCGCCTTGCTAAAAATGCACCGGCCCTCAAGGGATCAGAGCTGAAAACCGGAGCTTGTAAGGTATGAACTCCAGAACGGATACTATTGGCCGTATCATAAAGTACAAGGAGAGTGCTCTCGCCTTCCGACAAAGGACACAAGAACTAAAGAATGCAATGGCATAGCGTACAACCTAACCCTAAAATTTAAATTACAGACTCGGCTTTTCGATGAAGAATCTAAAACAAGAGATTCTGTAGAGGAACGACAATGGCAACAAGAGTAGTGCAGCGCGGCGAGGATCACCTAAGAGAAGGACGAGAAAAAACGTGTGATCCCGCTTTAACGAAGACAAACCACGAATCGGCCCCAGATCACCCAGAAACAGTGAGCGCCAGAAAGCCAGAACACCGGAAATCACAGTGTTGATGAATAAACCCTTAAACCAAAACCCTTGCAACAGAGCTGCGGAGCGAATGCCAACTACTCCGTTCGCTCGGAGTAGGCCGCGAAATTGGGACTAGTAGCACATTGCAGAAGCCACGACAATCATGGACCTCGTTCCGAAAAGGCAGACGACGCACTAAACTATGAAGGCAGCAGACCATCACCTCCGGGCATTCATCCCACTGAGTAAAAAAAGAACTGCAAAGCCCAGAATTCCAACACGATAAATGACGCAAATTTCTGAAGACAAAGCAACGGCTTCAGGTCGCTTACCTGAAACCCTATAGCAGGCGGGGGAAGAATGCGATTCGCATCGCAGCTCCTACAAGAACTTGAGTTTCTCCCGCCCCACGAGATTGCCAAAACTACACTAGAAAGAACCTCCTTCGAAGAACAGAACAGGAAGTATCGCCCAGAAACGTCGAAGTGAACTAGCCCGCCAATGCGCCTCCCTACAAAAGCGTGAAAGAAGCACGACAACTTTGCTGAAAATAGACGCTGCAGTCTCCGTGAATCAGCCAAACTACAATTGAAGGTTCTCAATGGCAATGCAAATTGTGAAAGAACTTCAGTGCACAACCAAAGTCGTTCACAAACTAAGCTTGGTGACCGTGAAATCATCCATTTTGAGACAGTGCGGATCAATGGTTTGAAAAATCCAAAAGCACTCATTGGAAGTCAAATCATTGCAGAAGATTTACCTTTCCCACATAAAAATTTCAAAGATGAATAGTTGAGCTTCTCTTTCTCACTTAAAGATTCTCTATCATTCATTGAACTCTAAATGTTCTTGTTGACATATTAGGGTTATCTTGTACAAGCTATTATGACATTTTCGGGAAAACATGCATTATTCTTCAAGCCTAATCAACAAGAAGGGCCGTTCTTAGTATTTTACATAGCTACTATTTTTTTTAAAGTTGTTCTTCTATGATGCCAAGTGTAATCATCCTTTTCATCCCTTTAGATTATGATGAGGTTTATCCCTTCTTTAAATGATGTTGTAGACATTTCCTCCCTATGGATTAGTCTCTAGGATGAATTTTTTTTTTTTCATCATATTTGTTCACAAAGTTGCTTAAATATACTATAAGTGAACAAATTTGCAAATCCCATCATTATTATATTATTGACTTTCCTAAAGAAGAAGGTGCTTAATTCCTAAATGCCTAAGGCCTTTTCTAAGCTTTTAGGAATTTGTTCTAAATTGAATGAAAAGACAACATTTTGATAAGGTCTATCATTTTTTTATAAATATAATCGTACAAATTCAAATTAGATGTGTCAGATATTACTTAGGAGATGTAAATACAACGATATAACTTATAGATTGAAAGATCCTAATGCTTGATCATGAGGATGTTAACCCCTAAAAGCCCAAGGGATTAGGACAAAATACAAATATGTTATAAAATGTAAGTTATGTATCTTTTTTAAAGTTAGTGTCAAAGAAGATAATGTGAAGCACAAAATGTAGAAATTATCCGTACGGTCAAAATTATAAAATTATTTTTAAATTCTCTTCAAATGAATTTTGAAGATATAACTTCAAAAATTCACCAAAAATACAATTTCTTTATTTAGTATATGAATTTTTTTTTATTGGTCAAAATTGTAGTTTCTATTGATTTGTGAAAAAATGCAAAAGATCTAGTAATGAGACCATCAACACTTTCCCAAAATAGTAAGTTTTTCAACACTAGGCAATTCTAAACCTTTTGTTCTATATTTCTTATAATTTTTGTTTGACCATATTGATCTTAGTTTTAAATATAAATGCTGAAAGAAAACCCAATTTTTTCAAAACTAAAAAAAAAAATTTGAAAAAACTTTTTTTCTGCCCGAAGTCGGGCAGCGACCAAAAAATGGTCGTTTGAGCACTTGGGGGTTAAAAGTGCAAAAGTAACTTCATGTCTTTTGATCTTCTTTCTACATGTCAAATCTAAAAAGTTGGTTACAAAAAAAAAATGAGGCTGAAAGGTCTAACATGCATAACTCCAATCAATTGATGGCTTCTCAAAATCTATTCTACAAATTTTTATTAAATTTATAATGTGATCCAAGATCTAGTGTATTTGACACTCATTTCCAATAAATCTTCAACACTACAAAAAAATCAAGATTGCAGAGGACACTCTTACACAAAGTCTTGAATAGAAAAATCATCATCAATCATTTTCAAGATTGACTTTAATGCTTAAATTAGACCTCAAAGAAAAGCTTCCAAAATATAAACCAATAAAAATAGAGACTTAATTAGGTTTTATTCTACTTCTAAGTGTGCAGACACCAAATTTTGGGGCTTTGGGCATTTAGGGGTTGATCCATAGATCACCCTTGCTAGCGTAGTTTATTTGGGCCATTTCTTGTTGTATACACTTGATGTGAATTTTAGCCATAAAAATGATATATTTTTTAATTTCAAGAATTCTACTAATGAAGTGAAGCTTATCAAGTTTTTTTTCTATTCAAATAAATTTTTTGTAAAGTTTTTAAATTATAATATTTTATAGCAATAGAAACTTCAGACCTATATTTATGGTTTGTTGATCTTTTAAATTTACAGTAATACAATAATTTGTTTTATACCATGAAACAATAAAAGAGTTATAATTTATATTGATGATGAAAATTTAAGGGTTTTTTTAGCATTCTTTGTATTTGATACAATTTTTATTCATTTTTTTCTTGAGAAATTCATATTAATTATAATTTTTTTCCAAAAAAATTTGAAAATTTCATAACTTGTAGTAAACATATGACTTCATTACTAAATGAAAATAGACATAAGAAGTTTCATTCATATCTAGTTAGAGAATGGCATCAAATAGAATAATGTAAAGGAAGACTTGAAATCATTGATGAGGGTGATTGCAAGAAAGACCGGTACTATTTTGCGTCACACTTTGAATGTTGAAGTTGTTATTGATAATAACTTTTAAAGTATGAACCATATTAACTTGAAATTTTGACTAAAGATTTCTGATGTGACAACAATCAAATTCTTTATTTTTCAGAAATTTTCAAAAAACATTTTATAATTAAATTTCAATTAAGCTAATTTGTCACACTTTGTGATTTAGGGATTTTTAGTACTGCCAGGGAGCATCCAAAATTAATGATCTAAAGTTGAAATTTCTGTGGCCTATTCCCATACTAGATAGGCATATTTCTACCAAAGGAATTCTCAAAAATCATTATTCTCTTTCCTCTACATGTGCACAAACAGGCCTCCCTTGCGCGCATACTTTTGAACATTTAAGATGGTTTTGAGATCATTCTTTTGGTGAAATCTCTTCATCATAAATTTCTCCTCAATTTCCAATTTTTAATTTTTTTTAAATTCTTTTTCCTATTTTTTACAAATTAATTTGTCAAAGTACCTATTTTCATGAAAATTTGCACTTTTCTAGTTCTCCTACTTAGAGAATTTTCCTACACTTTTCCTTCCTAGGGTACCTTCTTCTTAGAGGTATATACATAAAACATATTTTTTACATTTTTTAAAAATTGTTTTTCTAATTATACAGTACTCCTTAAAATTTCAGCAGTACTGTGGAAAACGCTACATAAATCGGTTGGTCTTTCTTGCAATGACCCATGATATAAATTTGTCCTTTACAAGTTCAAAATTGGAAATATATTATATTGTGTCATTTCAATAATACTATAGAAGTGTGCTCGTGAAGCAATCCTTTAAGGGTTGATTGACCTTTTTGATGGTTTTCAAATGTATGGAAGTATTTTTTCTTATTTCTTATTTAAAAACAAATTGATGAAAAATTTTATATAAATAATTAATGGTGATTACAAGAAAGAGTGATCCTATTTGGTGTCACAATTTGAATGCTAGAGTTGTTATTAGCTATAACTTTTGGAGCATGAAGCCAATTTACTTGAAATTTTTATTGAAGATGATCAACTTAAATGTAATGAGATTCCTTGTTTTTTTGGAAATATTCAAAAAATATTTTCTAATTAAATTTCAATTTGGCTAATTTGTCACACTTTGGGGTTTAAGGGCTTTTAGTACTGTAGAGCACCTTGATTTTATGATCTAGACTTGAAATTCGTATGGGCTATTCCTAAACTAAAAATTCATGTGCCTACCAAAAAGAAATTAAAAAAGCATTATTTTATGTCCTCCATGTTCATCCAAACAAGGCTTTTTGCATGGGCAATTGTGAACATTGAAAATGGTTTTAAGATCATTATTTTGGTAAAATCTCACTTCCATAAAGTCTTATACAATTGCCAACTTTTAGTTTCTTTGAAATATTTTTTCCCTATTTTTTACTAATTAAAACACCAAATTACCAATTTTCATGAATTTCGCACTTTCCTAGTTCACCTAGTTAGAAAATTTTCCTATGCTTTTCTCCTTCTTAGGATACCTTCTTCTTAGAGGTGTATACATTAAGTATATATATATATATATATATATAAATAAATATATTTATTTATTTATTTATTTATTTTTAAAATTAAAATTAAATTTTTTTTTTTTAAATTTAAAATTCTAGTTTTAAAGTACTCCCGAAAAAATCATGAATACTATGGCAACGCTACAAAAATCAAATGCTCTTTCTTGCAATGACCCTTCATGCTTTTTAGAGAATTTACAAATTGTCTGTAAATATACAAAGAATTTTGTTGTAGAGACCTATTATTAATTATGGACCTTACAAAACCCACACACATACTTTAGCTTTACCAAAAATAAGCATTATGTCATATAGAAAGTAATAGTAAAGGTTTGAAAATGCGACCATTACTAAATTTGTGGGAATGCTTGACTCAATCATAATGTCAAACTTTTTATGAAGGTAGTTGGGCCACCAATTAATTCTCATTTTGAAAAAACTCAATGAGCACCTATCCATTCATTTTGAAATGGATCTACTTTGGCTCTTATCCATCCTTTATTGAAGTATGAACCACTATATAACAAATCTTTCTACACTTTAACATTATCAAAAGTCCATTTTGTAGCCATCATATAATAGCCATTTATATAGCCATCACATCCATTTTAGAATTTCCTATAGGGACATTTTGAAGAAGAGGGTTGCAACAAGAGTACACTATTATAATTCCCCTCACTTTTTCATTGTCTAAAAACTACTTGCTACTTGTAGTGATGAATTCAAACTTGATTTGAGAATTGTTGGTTTTAGATCTAGTCAACAAATAAAATGTAATTTTAATTTCTTATTATTTTTCTATATAAATTCAAAAAAAGAAAATTGAATTCTTTTTTAAATTGAAAATTTTTAGGTCTATGACTAAAACGAAATGAAGTTATTGTGATTTCTTTCCAAGTTTTTTAGTTGATTTTTTTTCAATAAATTACTCACACCTTATTTTTTTAATTATGATATTAGTTGTTTTTTTCAAAATTGAATTTCTTAAAGATAATTTAAAAATAGGAACATCTCAATATAATAATCTTTCATAAATGGCAATGCCAATTCTTTTGCAATCGTACAGATATTTTGTTCATATAATAGAAAATCATTTGATTTTTATAATTTTACAAATCTTTATCAAATCTTTAATAATATTAGTACTATAAACTTGAAGTCTCAATTTGTTGAATATTTTGTTATTTATATTCTCAAATATTCAAGTCTTTCCAAATCTCAATTATTACTACAAAATCCAATAATTTTATTACAACCAAAAAAACCTCCTTTGTGCCATGGAAATTCAAAGATTTGTAAATTTTGTAAATTTTGTATGTTTGTTATATACTATTAATTATTGAAATAATTTAAAGCCTAGTAAACATCCTACTAAAAATAAAAGAATTAATTCACATTGAATAAAAAACCAAAGTCCTTCAACTATTTATCATCTAAAAGCAAATGAACTAAAATAAGGTGACTTAGAATACTATCAATGGATGATGTACATTTTCAAAGTCTCTTATTATTACCTTATGCCATAGTTTTCAAGGGGAACCACTAGTCATTGACAATGTCTATAGTTTGTAGTTTATAATTTAAGAACAATAGAAGAAATCAAAAGTTCATTTAATTAGAATGAAGTCACTAAAAATCCACTTGCAAGAAATGGGCAAGATATTAAAAAGACAAAACACAAAATGTAAAGAAGGTATCATTGCACTTCCTTGATTCCAATGACTTGAGTATATTTATTAAATGTTTTTGTATTAATTTATAACCTATAAACTATCTTTGTATGAATTTTTCTTTTGGAAACAACAAAAAAATATTCCTTAAAATTCCTAGAATAGAAAGGATCATACAAAGGTCAATCCAAAATACCTCTTTGACTACATCTAAACAAATTTATTACATTTTTCCATTAGCAATCAGTTTCAATATCCTCCAAATCCAATCTAATTACTTCTTCAATCTAATTAGATTGGTCTATTGATAGATAATATTGACTATAGAAGCTACCCCTCACAAAATTATATAGTCTTCAAGAGTTCAAATTATTCAATAATACAAACATTACAATGAGGGTTGATAGTAAATTATTCAAAAAAAAGGTGACAAAATCTTCAAGTAATTGTTTATTTATTTATATACAAAATAATTTATGAACAATCGTATTTTTGGATTTGTCAACCCCTAGTTTTAAGAAAGAATTAGTATTTTGTAGAAAAATGTTGTTCTTCTCCTATCCTTTTTTAGACTCTCAATTAGACATAATACTTTTGAAATTCTTTTGTATTCACACCCTTGAAAGAAATTTATAAACATGCATGTCATGAAAAATAGCTTAATATGTGTAAATATGGATAAGTAATATTATATATGTGTATATGTATGCATTCAAACCCTTCAATATAATTCATCCCTAAGATTAGTAAAATGTAATTAGTTCTAACTCCTTAAGGTCCCACATCCACAAATTCAATGCACTTTCTTTGAAATTCATTGAGACTTTGAATTTCCATATTTTGTATTTTAATTGAATCAAATTTTTTAAAAAACTTTAAAAATTCAAACAATGTAAACTCTTGCACAATTTTAATTTCATTTTAACTATGGTTTTCCAAACTTAGTCTACTAAATATAGTTCATTTAATCCTTCTACTAGTATTTTATAATAGGTTTAGATTGGAATGAAACATAAAAACTCACATAAAAACAAAAATCCTTACTAAAGCTCCAATTGAAGTTAGAATATTAGCTAATATGCTTTTACAATGCTAAATTAAGCACTTATGACTTGTAGCTTGTCAATGTCATTGATTTCAAGAAATCATGTGATAGAATAAGAAAAGACTTTATAAAGATCAATTTAAATGTTAATCATGTTGAAACAAAAAATGTATACATTATTCATGTAGAAGCCTTTGTATGTACTACTTTAAAAATCGATTATTTAAATTTTCTATTTGAACAAAATAATCAACAATGCTTTAATAATTTATTTATATTTATTGAAAAATCACTATCTTATGTTTAAAGTTAAATCATGACAAATTGTCATAGATAAGTATACTTGATAACCACGATAAATCCTATTTTTCTAAAATTATTGTATTATAATATAGACAATGACTTTAGCCTTGTAATACATGATGCATGTCATTTTAAGGCTTTGTTTAGGGTAGTTGCAAGAAAGGCCTCTCAATTTTTGTCTTGTTTGTGATTTTCTCTTGGAAGTATTGTTTAATTAGAAAAATAATTTTTTTTAAATGTAAAAAATATGTTTAGTGCATATACCTTTAAGAATAAGTTTACCTATGAAGGAAAAGTGTAGAATTTTTTTCTAATTAGGTGAATTAGAAAAGTGCAAATTCTCAGAAAAAGGGGTACTTTCACATTTTAATTTGTAAAAAATAGAAAAAGAAATTTTAAAAAAAAAACTAAAAATTGGCAATTTGGGAATGATTGATGATGATGAGATTTCACTAGAAGAATTATTTTTAAACCATTTCTGATGTTCAGAATTATATGCGCAAAGGGCCCCTATTTGCATCAGTGTAGAGGACATAAAATAATATTTTTTTAAAATATTTTTGGTCAATTCATAAATATTTAGTGTATAAATAGACCACACAAATTTCAAGTCTACATCATTGATTTTGGATACTCCACAATACTAAAAAATCCTAAATTGCAAAGTGTGACAAATTAGGTAAATTCAAATTTAATTAGAAATTTTTTTTTGGAAATTTTTGAAAAATAAGAAATTTCTTTACTATGAAGTTGTCCATCTTCAATAAGAATTTCAAGTACATTGGATTAATACCCCAAAAGTTATAACCAATGGCACAAAAGTCACTTCCATTGTGACACCAAAAAGGACAGCCCTTTCTTGCAATCACCCTTCAATGGATTTTTGTTTTCAAGATTCCAATTAAATGCATTTTTATATCATTTATCTATTTATTTATAAATTTATTATACAAGTAAAAAAAATTATGTAATGAATAAATTCAAAGTTTAAGAAATTGTCAAAAGGACTACAACCTTGTACTTGGAAAGTAATGGAAATGATAAGTTTCAATCAATGTGATTATATCTTTATGGTCCAAACTAATGAATTATTGAAGAATATCAAATGTGGTTCCTTAGTCATTGTAACTAAAATAACATTATGCATTTTTTGTAGCATTTTGGCACAATAGTCTATTTTTCCTAAAGTCTTTTAAAGCTAGAAGAAAATTTTTTTTAATAGAAAATATGTTTATTGTATACACCTTTGAAAAAAAGGCATTGTGGGAAGGAAAAGCATAGAGAGATTTTTGAAGTAGGTGAACTAGAGAAGTGAAAAATCTCATGAAAATTGGCACTTCTACATTTTAATTTGTAAGTAATAGATTTTTTTCTTAAAGAAAAAACTAAAAATTGGCCACTTGGGAAGAGTTGGTTGTGATGAGATTTCACCAAAAGAATGATCTTGGAACCATCATTCTTTGATGTTTATAAATTGTGTGCATAAGAATGTTGTTTGCACTCATGTGGAGGTCATAAACTAATATACTTTTAAATGAACTCTAGTAGGCACATGCCCTCTTTTCGTACTATACAAAGAGACCATGAAAATTTCAGCTCTAACGTAGTCAAAAACCCTAAACCTTAGATTGTGACAAATTATCAAATTCACTTTGAATTTTGTATTTTCTTAATTAAGAAAAATAAATGATCTAATAAACATCAAGTTAGAGATCTCCAATAATTATTTCATGTTTTTAGGTCTTGGGATTCAAAAGTTATAGCAAGAAACAATTGTGTCACTTCAATTGTATGATGTCAAATGAGACTGGTGTTTCTTGCAAAGACCCCTCAATTCTATACCATTTTACAAAGTTGAAAGGATCTATAAGATACAATTTTTTGGAAAACAAAATTGAAGGAATCCCCTAGTGGTAGTTCTTTCATTTGGAAAAAGTCAAATAGTCTATTGTTTTGTATTTAAAGTCACTTTTATATAAGGTTATCACTCAAATTTAATAATAAAATGTAAAATTTAGTTTTATAAATTTTTTAAGGAATGTACAAAGATTCTCGTAGCTTATTCTAATATTTGCCCAATTTCTATGGATGCAAACTCATAAAATGTTGTTCCAATCTTAAACTAGAATTTTAATGTCAAATTATCAAGAGTACATCAAATGAGTATGGCTCCTGTTCTATTGACTTAATCAAGACCACATATAGAATAGTCACATACAAATTATAATTCTTTAATTACTTTCCCAATATTATTCATTGTCAATTGGTCCAGTGAGCACAACATACCAAAGTAAAGATTCATCATTCTTAAATTAATAAGTCAATCAAATAATCATGACAATTTTCTTTCTGCAAATTCCATCATTAAGTCAATTGATCCAAAGCCCCCAGAGCACATTTACAATTTTGCATCATTCTACTTGGTCAATTGGTCTCACTAAACTAATTTTATAGAATAACTAATTCTATATATCTATGATGAGTTGTCAATTTGTCCAAATTCTCACATAGAATCACATCAAAAGATATACAAAGATTCTATTGACAATAGAAGATTATACTTTTAATTCTATAACAAACCAATAAAATTATCAAATCTTAATGAATTACAAATTGGTTTCCTATGATGAAATTAACTCTTTGATCACAAACTAATTGACTACTTCCTATCAACTAAGCACATGATTTAACAATCATTTTATCTCTAATATTCTTACTCACACAACAACCTATCTACAACAACACTAATCCACACATGAACATAGTCCATTAGACCAAATATTGCAATAACTAGTGGTTGGTTTTCCACTAAACCTACAAAGAAACCTTAATTAAAATTTAATTAATTAATTATTAGCAATCTTTGCAAGACTAATGGACTTGACAACAAAGAAATCCTAGCCAATCTCTAGCTCACTAATGGAGACTTACAACATGAGACTCGTCTTAACTAAAATTCAATCAAAAAGAAAATACATCTTTCATAGACTACTTGACTTCACATGCCAATCACTAACCATATGAAAATTATTACAAACATACATTTTCAAATTTTCAAAGAATAAGATTGCTCTTTGGATAAATAAGATGTTACTACTTAAAATTGATCAAGCACCAAAAAAACATTAAATAACTCTTACCGTCCATTTGTCTTTTTCATCTGCAAATCCCCAACTTTGCCCCGATTACCATATTCTTTTTCCACATGTCCTCAACTCCTTCTCCAGCTTAGTTGTCAACCATCAACATCTTTGAAAAACATACCATTTGACAAATTCTAAGTACCAAATAACAAAAGATTGATGAACCATTTGCTGGCTACTCTATTTGGGTACAAACTTACACCCAAGAAACTAATTTATTTTCAAATATATCCAAGGTTAATTGCTAACTTTCTGCTCTTGTCTATTTGACAACAAATACTAAAATGCCAATCATTGGTTGTTTACTCCCAACCTATGCTCTCTAAACACTCAACCATAATGCAACTCTTACAATAATAAAGTGTCTAGCAATACTTTTTAAGTCATAATACAAGCTACAAGGTTGACATACAAATGAGCTCTCAGTGCCTAGTCGATTGTAACTCAAGAGAAAAAAAGGGAAAAAAAGAACAACACCAATCCTTGGTTAATTGTCCAAACACAAAACTTTGCTAATCCCTGGCAATACAAGAAAATTGTGAGCTTACACAGTTTAATGAACAAAAATTGAATCAGTAAAAGATGTGTAAAATTACGATACACAAAGGCAAGCAATCATTGCAAACACTGAGAGCGAGAATAAGAGAGAGGGAAGTTCATTAGCCTTAACCTCCTTGACCTAACAAACTCTCACTAACTACACTTGTCTACTAATGTGACTACTTTGTAGAATCGTAACCTTAACTTCCATCATTAAGCTACCTAATAGTGTTTTTTTCCATTGTTAAGATTATTTGACTTAGTTCTTTATACTACTTCAAATTGAAATTGCTATGAACTAGTCTATTTGTCCAAAATATCAAAATAAAATAAAAATAATGGAATTAAGTGAGTCAACAGAATTTACAAAGTTAATGAGCTATTTCAATTGCGAGTTCCATGCCTTCAAAAAAAATACAACATTATGTTTTTCATCGTTGTTGCTTAGATACAATTAAAAAAGAAAAGAAAAAAATTATTATATTGTATCTTCAAAAACATGTAGGATGTGTATTGATTATCCTATTGAGAATGTTTTGTGTCATTGGATCATGCTTAACATTAGTACAAGCTTTTTGAAGTCTAGATTTTATCTACCTCACACACCTAGGATTATAATATAGGACTTCAATTTAGGGATTGGTCAAATATTCTAACATATTGTCACTAAAGTTACTTGTATTTTAAAATAAACTAAGATTTACACGTAATTAACATACAATTTTTCAAATAATAAAAACAATTTATTAACAAAAAAATCTTATTTTGAAAGGTGAGGATTTCGTAGCCAATTCTTCATTGATGCTATGGACACATGAGTGTTGTATGTCCTTGCCCTATCTAGTAGGAGCTCAATCAACAATGCTAGTATGTAGGTATGAAAATGTGAGCATGCGAGCCTTAAACATATACTCCGTATAAGTATATATCTTACAACCATTGAAAGGTGCTTATAATATATAAATAACATATACATTTTTTATAATATAGGTATCTATAGCATAGGTGCACCATAATCATATAAGGTTTCTATAATATAGACACCTATACCATAAGTGTATAGTCTTTCAAGCTCTTAGGCTCACACTCTGAGGCTCTCATAATCACAATCCTAGGGGCTCAATTATCAACAAATAGTCAAAGATAAACCACAATTTGTCATGTATATGTATTAAGACCTAGCTCAATGCAATATATAATTACACATAATAAATTTGTACATGATTATTTAATTATTGATGATATATATTACCAAAACAATTTTTTGCAATTACTAATTAGTTCTAGAGCTAGATTGCTACTTAACCACTAAAGGACCAAACTACATTTTTTGGTAACATAGCGATTTTGGGCAGCTCAATATGAATGGAGTTTTTATTTTTTTTCTTTGAAATTTTCACAAAATGTGCGCCCAAGGAGTAGCTTTAAGGCCCAAAAATTTTCATAGCTTTTAAATACATGGTAAAAAAGTTATGGCATGATATGTCATTTTCTTTACTCGACGGGCAATCTAGATAGAAAAAAAACTTCTTTAAAAATGATTTTTTAAAGAATTAATTTTTTCTGTTTCATTAGATTTTCATCTAAGTGAAAAGCTTTGAATCTTTTCATTTTGATCAATGTGTCAAAAGTTATGAGGCGTTTTAGTTTGGGGTAGCTTGTGGCTAGTTATAGAATCTCTACACTAGAGAAAAAGAAGTTTGAAATCCTTTATTTAATGCAATTTTTAATATTTTTGGAAAAAAATAAAAGAAGTAGGTATAGATTTATTATTAAAAAAATTTAACCATTGGGATTGGCATTTTTCAATTCCATAAATTAATTGTTTATAATTTTATAATTTAACTCATTTTCTACTTCTTTCTACCCACTATTTTTTTCGTATATGTTATACAATTCCAAATGATTTGAAATTTTTTGAGCATGTAGACAACTTGGCTTTAAAGATGAATTCAAAGAGTTGCAACCAACTTGAACTCTTTTTCTTACAAATGTGACCTTATGAAGTGAAGCTACCTGGATTTTTGCAGTGGTAAAAAAAGGCTTTTTGTCCCTTCAAACACTAAAATCTTGCAATCTACAAGGTGGAAAATTCTGAAATTTTTTCTTCATCCTTTTAAAGAATTGTACTACAAGATCTAATGGTTATATGTGTCAAAAAACAAATTTTTCTAAGTTTTGGTACATGTATTAGAAATGGCAATTTTGGAACGGTTTTAGTGAAAACATAGTCATGGTCCTTTTAAGGGTTAAGATGCACAAGGAAAAAATCTCAATCCTATATGTAACAATTTGTCACTATCTAATGCAAGACATGATTTTTAACACAAGATCCTTGGATTCATTGTTGCACAAATTCCATAACAATCTCTCAATTACAAGCATCTAGTTTCTAAGGTTTTGAGTTCCATTTTGACCATTCACTAAAATCTCAAGTTTTAAATTACTTGCAAATTCATCCTTTGAACAATTTATGTACTTTAGTACTTCAATGGAAACTTCCAAAACTGTCAATATAAGCAATTGAACTTAGTTGAAAATATCATTTCCTAAAAATAATATTTCTGTAGTATTAGCAAGTGAAATCATGAATATTATTGAAAAAATAGTTTTTTGGATGTGATATGTAATTTCTATAGTTTTTCAAAGTGTTGTCTCCCTAAACCATTAAAACTATCACATATGTGAGCCTTAAACTAAAATCTCAACAAACCAATAGTCAATAAATCAAAGTTAAGCATTTGAAGGACATGTTAATAAATGTTTAGGGATACATGTGGTGGTAGCCTAGGGTATTAGAATAGCTACAAGGATGCTTCTAGATGTTTCTAATTAAGAATTAATTGAGATTTGCTCTATAAACAATCATGCAACAAATTGTTTATACACACTTCATTAGTTACAAGACTTTATTAGAGTATCCTAAGTTACTAGACATAAATAGATAATTTTTAATGGACACAAGAATCCTCTTTACAAATCTATACTTTTAAACACTCACAATTTGTCCATATCAATTTCTTGGTCACTCAATCAAAATTTAATTCAATAATTTGTGCCAAGATATGAAGTCATTTCAATTCATCCCCTATACTAACTATCAAAGAATTAGTTGCACCCTTTAGCTTTATATTTAGAGACTATTCTCATGTAATCATTTGGATTAAAAATCTTATCTAAAGTACAAACCTTTTGTGATTCATTTCTAATGGTTATTTGGATTAGTAGTGGCTTCATTTGTCATTCACAAGCAAACATCTTCCATTATTTTATCAAGGATTATATCATTGGATACGGATTTACTACGAGAAGTTTGCATGGTCCACATGCACTCAATTACAAACAAATTTTATTTATCCCACAATGCTTGCTCTTTAAGTTATTCAACAATCTGTTTCAAAACAAAACACCCCTCATCCTTCTAGGTGATTGCACAAAACACTTGTAATTTTAAAAAGATACTAGTGGTTGGTGCTTGCTATGCTATGCAATCATCATTAGAATTTAGAAAATTGATATCATGAAAGCTCAAATAAGCACTAAATCATAGAAGCGCAAAGAAGCGTTAAGCCACGAAAACCAATGGATTTGCTACCTCTACTATATCTTCTTGTGGATCCTCTTTAATATCACCTTCATTACAACAACTACATTATTTTTATAATATCACTCTTTATAAAAAATGGTATTACAAAAGTGATTGTAAATTGCTCCTCCTTTTCTATAATATCACATTGTATTATAATAAGATTTTCATGTATTCATGATTGAAAACATTCTTATAAAATACTTAAAATACTTATTTTAAGGACTTATTGAAATCAATATCATGCGATCTATTCAAATATATCAAAATTTTATTAATATTTGATACAATGAATGCATAGCATACCAAGCACCAGCCCCTAGTATTAATGGTAGCATTTGTGACATTAGAGAGGGAATTATGATTTTAGTAGTATGATGACTTATGTATACACCTTTAAGGTGAAGGTACCCATAGAAGGAATTGTATAGAAAAATTCTTTGAATAGGAGAACTTGAAAAGTGCCAAACTTCAAGCAAATACATTATTCCTTCACGTTTTAATTAGGGAAAAATAGTAAAAGTAATTAAATACAAAAAATAAAAAGTGGACATTTGCAACAAGTCTATGGAGATGGTCATTCACCAAAAAAAATACCAAAATATTATTTTATATGTTTTAAAATACAAGTAGAAAGAAGCTCACTTTGTAGACTTTTACACCACATAAAGTTAATTATTTTAAAAAATACTTCCTTGTAGACCTAGAATTCTACTAGAAGACCATCTCATCCAAATTTCATCTCAAAATCATTAAAAAAAAGGTATTCCTTAGTACTGAAAACTCCTAAACTACAAAGTGGGACATTCAATTGGGGTCTATTTTTGGACAATAAATTATTTTTGAAAATTATGAAAAAATTATGTAAATGTATGATAGTCATGAGTACTTTTTCTAGAAATCTTGAGTGATTTGGAGCAAAAATGCAAAAGTTATGACCAAAAATTAGATATGTAAGAGACATGTGACGAAAAATAGTACAAGTGTTTTATGGAATCACTCTGCTCCACTGGTAGCACTAAACACATCAAATTTGCAAACCATAACAATTAGTCAAATCCAATACTTTATAAAATTTTGGTTATCCAACTTTCTATGAAACACAATTTAAATTATAACCATGAACATTAGATAATATTCCAATTCCAATAAAAAAATTGTTTAATTGCCTTCAAAGCACATTTCTATTTAATAGAATTCCAACACTCAGCTACTCTAAATATTAATTACTCACATTTTACATGGATGATTTATCAAATCTCATAGGTTTAGTTACCCCCAACCTACAACATTGGAAGACTAGGGGTAGTCACGGCTCTTCCGAAAATCGGATTTTGTGAAGTCGGAGAAATCAACGAGGCAAAAATGGAGCCAATTGTGAGCTATTCCACGTGAAGGAGCTGTGACATCCCTTTCTACTGTTTTGTAGTGATTATGTAAGAAATTTTTACTCATAAAGCTAGGTGGGAGCTCCAATACTTGCGCCAAGTTAAGGACTTCAAAAAATTCTGTGAGAAATTTTTCAAAAATATCATTTCTTCACCTGTAGAGGAGAAGAAACATCACTTTGATTTCTCTAAGAATTTCATGTCCGCCTTTCACTCCTGGTCCACCACGTACTCATTCTCATGGAATGCAAAGGACTTTGGAAGTGCTATCACAACCTCTACTAACTCACTCTTGGCTATAGAATTAACAAGAACGGTGTAACTGTGAGGCTCTGTCTTAGTTTAACAATAATATTAGTTTTATTGTTAGAAAATACTAAAATTCTAAAAAGATGGGAAATTAAACAAAAAAAAATTTAAATGAAAAAATAGTGAATTCAACAAAGTTTGCCTAGGCAACCCTCCAAGGGTCCACCTAGACCCTAGGTGGCCTCCCCCTTGACCAAACAAGGGTCCGACTAGCAAATGTTTGTCTATGTCATTGTATTGCAATATGAATAAAATTAAGATTTGGAAATCGAGATCCAAAATCTTCAAGCAAATGTTTGTCTATATCATTGTATTGCAATATGAATAAGATTGAGATTTGGAAATTGAGATCCAAAATCCACCAAGTTGATATAATTGGAATTAACACAAAGACAATTGGTTTACAAACATATACCCTAATTGAAGTTCAGGACTCGCTTGGCTATGAAATTGCCACTCCAAAATTTGATTTGGACATAAGGTGGGTACACCTAAAAGTGCACTTTACCTAAAAGTGCCATCTATAGTTGCTGTACATTTCTGAATTCCATTATGTACCTATTTAGCTGGAGTGCTTCTAGAAACAGACTTTGAACCTTAATAACTTTTACATATTGTATCCAAATGCTGCGTTTTTTGTTGCATTGGAACATGCTTTCACTTGCCAAGAAGATTATATGAAAATTTGATCAGACCAGTAATACTTACTAGGCATAGTACCCAAAAGTGGCACTTTTAGGTGTACCCACCTTAGTTTTCATGTGATCTCACTTTACAATTTATATTCACCGACTCCCACCTTCTCAGTTCAACGATTTGTTAGACCACCAAATACACACAAGCAGAGATTCATCCAACACAATTTGTCATACAACATCAAACACAAACAGAAAAAAAATCCAATCACTAGATTTATAAATTCACCATTCAAATTTTAACAACTACAGAAGTACATGAAAATTTGTAAAATTGATTGTATTCAGATGAAAAAGTTCACGATACAAGATTGTTGGACAATTTAGTGTAGAAAAGAAGACTATGAGAAATTGAGAATGGTAGAGTAAAATTACAAATTGTCAAGCTAAATCAGGAAAAAAAGCAATTGCTTGTAACCACCCCTATAACAAATTGTCTATCAGCTTCCTACATTTAGTCCAAGTCTTTATAGCAATTGATCAACACGTTACCTAATACTGTAAGTAATTTGACCATTTGTCTATAATTTTTACTATATACACTTCCAAACAAGGAAGATTTAGTTATAGTTGCAACCTATAAATAGGTGTACAGAGAAGTTGACTTCACACCATGATGTTTGTCGCTACAATTTACACACATCGTGAAATTTTCAGATTTTTGAAGATAATGATCTATTTTTTATGATTTTTTCTTCAAAAAATCTCATAAAATTTTTCTCAAAAAAATCTGAAATTTCTGTGAAGTGTAGAAGACATGTACTTACATCTTTGAAAAATAAAAAATAAAAATTTCATACTTGATTGGTTCCTAAATGGTATCAAATTGAGTGACCAACAAGGGGGCTTCTAACTAGTGGTCATAGGCCCATCCTGTAACCCCTAAATGCCCAAGGTCTATTTTGAGCTTCTTGAAATTTGCTCTAAATTGAATAAAAATCCAACATTTTGATAATTTTAATCAATTTTTTTTGAATTGTAACTGTACAAATTCAAAGTAGAAATGTTAGAAATGGCATAGGAAAAGAAAACACAACAATATTACTTATGGATTGAAAGATTATAATGTTTGATCATGAAGGTGTAAAAACTATGAAAATCTTTGAGCTTTCTTTTTGCACATCAAATCTAAAAGTTGGTCACCAAAAAAATATAAGGTTGAAGGGCCTAACAAGCATAACTCCAATCAATTTATGGCTTTTCAAAATCTACTCTACAATTTTTTAAATGAATTTTTAGTGTGATTTTTTCTCTAAGATCTAGTGTATTTGAGGCTCATTTCCAAGAGTCCTTAACACTACAGAATGTTGAGATTGCAATGGGTACCCTTGCACTAAATCTTGAATAGAACAATCATAATCATTCATTTTCAAAATCGGATTATTTATGCTAAAACTAGACTTCAAAAAGAATCTTCCAAAAATATAAACTACTAAAAATAAAAATTTAGTAAGGTTTCATTGAACTTCAAAGTTTCTTCGACACCACTTTTGGGTGCCTTGGGCATTTAGGGGTTAAGGGTTAAAGCCAACTTTTCAAGAAGCTCCAAACAAGCCTTTGGGCATTTAGGGTTCGTCTCTGCAGTTTCCCTAGCATAGACCCAAAAGGTCATGTCCGTCAGTCAGTATGGTATAGGAATACGACATTCTAGGAAATTGGTTTGAATGGCTGATTCATTCACTCATTCAGGAGCATCCTCCCTCCTCCCTCCTCAGTGTGGGGACTGAAGTGGACTTGTTCCAGCATCACATCGAAGTTACATGGACAGCATGGGTTTCACTTAATTACCCATGTTTGCGGGGTCATGAACCACCCAAAATGCATCCAGGGTTGCATTTGTGTTAAGAAAAACATTAAAAAAAAGGTGCTCAAGAGCAGGGAGGGGGGAGCAGCATCCAGGAAAGTGATTGGATTTTCTCGGAGTAAGTTATTGCGTTGTGTGCAACATCCATTGATTTCATCAACACCATGCCAACTCATTTTTGAGGAGGTTAGTTTGTAATATATGGTCTTATGGGTGGCCAAGGCGACCAGGTCTCAAATGAGAGACCAAGTAGGGGCCACTGCTGTACCGACCAAGTAAGTTAAGGTAGGGGGGGTATGTTCCACAATTCCATCCCTCAGTTCCTGTCAAGTGTGAGAAACAGTCTTTTTGTGCCTGGATTCAGTCAATGCTTTTCAGACCTTCCAAATAATAAAATAAAGAGCAGGTTGCAAGCACAAGCTCACTGTCTAGTCTAGTGGATAAATGATCTTCTGGGATGACACAAAGCAATAACTTAACCCTGCACTTCCTCCGAAGCCCAAATTGGGCCTCGTGTTCTTGAAGCAATTTGGAAGAATTTATTTTGGGAGGATCTGTTTTGTTAAACCAATGCATGCAATGTTACTCACTTAAGCTAATGGCATAATAAAATTCTTCATTTAGAATGATCCCTTCTACTATATGATCAATCAAAGTTGACAACTTAAAAGCATGAATAGATCACCTCTAGACACCATATTTATCATTCTACTACAATGAATAGGGATCTTAAGGGGACCTATACTAATTAACCCCTAAAGTTTTGAACAACATTTTTTGAGATTATAAATTTTTTGGGCAACTCACTACAGATGGAGATTTTATTTTATTTTATTTCTTTGAAATTTTGATACAATGTGTGCCCGAGGAGTAGCTTTAAGGCCCGACAATTTTCATAACTTTTGACTTCACAGTTAAAAAGTTATGGCAGGATATGTTGTTTTCTTTACCTGGCGGGGATCCCGGGCAGCTAAAAAAACTTCTTCAAAAAAACCTTTTTTTAAAAAGTGAAATTTCAAATTAGTTCTTTAGGTTTATACAGACATGGGAAGCTTTGAATCAATCCATTCCAATCAATGAGTCAAAAGTTATGAAGATTTTGAGTTTGGGGTAGTTTGCGGCCAGTTACAGAATCTCTACAGTACAAAAAAGTTTGAAATTCTTCATTTAATTCAATTTTTCATATTTTTGGAAAAAAATAAAAATAGAAGATGTAAATTGTTTATTACAACATTTTGACAATTGGGATTGAAAATTTTCAATTCCATGAATAAAATGTTCACAATTTAGTATTTTGGCTCATTTTTTACTTCTTTCTACTTACTTATTTTTTCCTATATGTTGTACAATTCCAAATGGTTTGAAATTTTTTGAGAATGTAGCCAACTTGCATTGAAGTATGAATTCAAAGAGTAACCACCATTTTGAATTTTTTTTCACACAAATGTGACCTTGTGAAGTGCAGCTGCCCGGATTTTTGCAGGGATAAAAAAACAATTTTTGTCAATTCAAATGCTTATATCTTGCAATCTACATGGTGGAAATTTCTGAAATTTTTTCCACATGTTCACAAACCACCTTACTACAAGATCCTATGGTTACATGAGTCAAAAATGTGTTTTAAAAAAAATTGTACTTGTATTAGAAATGGTAGTTTTGGAGCATTTTTGGTGAAAACATAGTCGAAAACCTTTAGGCGTTAATTGACATTTCACACTATATGAATGTCTATCTTTGCTACACATCAATAGTTATTGAAGTGTTTGGTAGTTGTACATCATGTTTCAAATACATAAGCTTATACTTATTCAAGTAAGTCCCTTTAATTTTTTGGTCCCTTTAAAACCACTATTCAATGTAGAATACAAACAAGATCTTATGTGCCATGCATGCCTTGGGACTCTGGTAAATATAAATAATTATGAAAATCAATATAGTTACCATGGATAACAGTTTTTTTTGTTTTTGTTTTTTAATTTCAAGGGAATTTGGATTTGGGTTCTAGGTGAGAAGTAAGTGGTAGAGGTTAGGCAACACTCCAATTTACTTTTGGTGCAATATTTGGCTCCAAGTTAGGAATTACTGTAAGTTGTATGGCTTCAAAACAAAAATCCAAAAAACATTTTTACCAACCACAGTTTTAAGACTGGTACAAATAGGGTAATCAAGTGGTGCAAAATGGGATGCACATAAATTATGAAAACTATGATTCACAAGTTCATGCACATGAACTACAACTTATTCATGTACTTGGGTTTCAAAGTTTAATATCTTCCTAATTCATGTGCATGAAGTTTTGAATGGTGTAGCAAAAATGCAATCTCAAAGATTACAATTGGTAGGAAAAGTTAAGTAAAATTGAGAGCAGGAAAATTGTAGCTTCAAAGGAAGTGACAAATCCCGGTGATAGGATGTGTACTTTAGTCTATACCTACATCTCCAACTTTGGTATATTTTAGGCGATTGCAAATGTAAAGTTGTTGAACCAACATCTAGATAGGTGGTGATAGTGTGGTAAATCCTAGTAGTCCTTGTTAAGATAATGGCTACTAGGGTGTGATTGAAAATTTACATCTGGATTTTTTAATTTTTTTTCCTCCAAATTTTTCTAAATGCTTGGTGCAGAAGAATTTTTTTTTCCTTTTAGTCTGTTTATTGCCTAAGAAAACCCTGATGGGTAATGGGTTACAAACTAAGCTCAGAAGGAGCATACTGCCTCCATTTTAGTAGACTACTGCAAGGCTTTCAATGAAGGTGAGATAATTAAGTTAAAGGCATCTAACCTATTGTACCGCTTGCATGTTGTGCATTTCATGGTTGGCTATGGTACTACTGTATACTGTCGTTTTGGGGATCTGCTCACCATTGATCGTTCCTCCAGTAACAAAATCCCATACCGGTACTGGGCCATCCTGCCAGTCCAACGTAAGTTTCATCAGTTACTGATGAGGGCCCCTTGCAGCCTGCTAACCAGAAACACGCAATCTCGTAGGTAAGGTAACTTACCCATGAATGAAGTTAGCACACCACATCCCCACACCCAACATCCTGTTCAGTGTATACCATGGAAAGAGTTGGTTTTTTGTGTAGTTTAACATAAACGATGCGGGTTTCCCTGTGTGTCAACTACCAACAGAAACGCGGAACACGGCCATGCATAAATGAAAGCGTAGTGGCACATGTTGCGCACCGTGTTTGTGCAACCCATAAGTTATTCCCCCAAATTGGAGCCCCACATTCCCCCACGTAAATAACTTACCCCCCCTTTCTGGTCATTCCCCTCATAAAAACCGGCCCACCAAAGGAAGCGCTTTTACCCACGCGGTTACCCGGTCCACGAACAACATCGCCTGCCTCGCACGCCGCCCGCCCGGCCTCCCGGAGGCGAGAAATGCACGCCCGGCGTAGATCCCCTTCAGGACAGCATCTACGAAAGGAACTGACGCTGCGGGGCCCGCGGGAGGAGGTCGTCGTCGTCGTCGTCGCCTGGTCGTCCGTGTGTCGGATTTCGTCGCGGCGAAGTTCGTCTCTTCCGGCCGGAGCGTCGTCGTCGTCTCCCTCGCTGCCGAGAGTTCGTCATTTGCCATTCGATTAGCGCGTCGGAGTGGAGGTGCCCGCCCGCCCGCCCGAGGCCGTGCAGCACCCAGCTCTCCCTGCACAGATAAGAGATCCAGAGACCGCACTTTCTGCTCTTGTCTTGTCGGTCGGGTTGCAAGTTGCTTCAAGCTCCTGCGCACGCACGCACGCTCGCACTCGCTTTCTCACTCGCAGCTAGCAGTCACTCGTTCTCACGCTCTCACGCTCTTTCCTGCTCGTTGGCAGCACTTCACTTGCGTGCTGTGTACGTTTCTCGTCGCTCCTTGTTCGAGATTATTGTCCGCTACTGCAGCTGTGGTGGAAGCTCCCTGAATTGGCCATTGGAGGGTCTAGGGTTTGTAGGTCGGTTGGTTAGGTTGTGTCTCTGTCGACTTCGCGGGGTCCGGAATTGGGATGGTGGAGCGGGAGTGATTGGGAGTGTGTGTGAGTTTGGTGTTTGGATTTGAGAATGTGTCTGGATGCCGCGGCGGAACGGGGCCGCAATTGTGTTGGGGGCAGCGGGGTTTTGGTTCGGCGCTAGAGGAGAGGAACTGTGCGTACGTTCGGGTGCCCCCAATGGCTGCTGCAAATGATCGACGGAGTCGTGGTTTGGGATTGTCGTTGAATTTGCCGTCGCGTCAGTCGCCGCGGCCTCCTCCCGTCCCGCAACCATTGCCGCTGCCTCCGCCCTCAATGGACGATCACCGGTACCGCAGCAGCAGCAACCCTAGTGCGCGCACGGGGAGTGGTCGCGCGCAATTGGCCCCGCCGGTGCGCGACGTGTCGTTGTCTGATCTGGTGAAGGTGGGCGTGTTGGGCGCGGGCAGTGGAGGGAAAGTGTACAAAGTACGGGATCGGTGGACCGGAAAGGAGTACGCGTTGAAGATCATACAGGAGAAGCACGAGCTCGCGGTGCGGAGGCAGATCATGCGCGAGATGGAGATTCTGCGGACGTCCAAGTCGCAGCATTTGGTGGAATGCTATGGTGTTTTCGACCACGGGGGCGAAATTATGTTCGTGCTGGAGTACATGGATGGGGGAACCTTGGCCGATGTACTCAAATTCCACAAGAAGATCGGCGAGCGGTACCTGGCCGAAGTCACGAAGCAGGTGCTCTTGGGATTGCTGTACCTGCACAAAAACAAGATTGTGCACCGGGACATCAAACCTTCCAATCTGCTGCTCAATCGGAAGCAGGAGGTGAAGATTGCCGACTTCGGAGTGAGCACCATGTTGGCCAACACGCTCGCGCAGTGCAACTCGTTTGTGGGAACGTGCGCGTACATGAGTCCCGAGCGTTTCGACCCTGATGGGAATGGGGGCGAGTACGGCTACGCGGCGGATATTTGGAGCCTTGGGCTCACGCTGTTGGAATGCGCCATTGGGCGGTTCCCATGCCTGAAACCGGGCGAGAAACCGGATTGGCCTACCTTGATGTACGCAATCTGCTGGGGTGAGCCCCCTTCCCCGCCAGCCGATGCTTCGCCTGAATTCAGCAACTTCATCGTCCTCTGTTTGCAGAAGGAATCGGTCCGCCGGCCTTCTGCGGAGATGTTGATTTCTCATCCCTTTGTGAGAAAATATGAGGGGCAGCCTGGTGTTATATCCGAATTGTTGCAAGGCTTGGTGTTATGACCCCGGAGGTGGTTTCTTTTCTTCTTCTTCTTCTTCCTCCTGCTTCAATTTTTTCCATTTTTCTTCTTCTAGATGCTGTAGAGGAACCCTTTCTGCCCCCAAAAGGTTAGGCCTGTTTAGACTGAAGAGGAAATGAACAGATCCTTGGAGGCAGCTCCAAGATCGACCCTCTCTTCTGGTAATTACTCGAGACCCGCATTGTCCATACCAGGCATATTCTTGTCCTTTCAAATCAATGGCAGGGAGACGATCTGAGGGCATTACTTTTCCTGGTTTGGTAACTTTGTTGTACTTTTCAAAATAGTAAAAAGAGGTACAATCAATATTTGATTCCTTCAATAAATCACTGGTCTTACCAATGAACTGGGATGATGTCTGATTTTGGACTTGCACAGATATTGTGAGCTCCTCTGTTTTTCAGAGCTCTCAATTTCACTGTGGAAAGTCTTGTTTAGAAACCCTGCACGTTCTAAATGTCGTGGCGTTTGTGTGGCGTTTTTGTTTACGCTCTGCAGCTGTATTGATTGGGTTCCCTAATGTTGCTGGCATGGTCTGTGAGCGAAAATGGTGTTGGTGTGTACCGTATGCGTTAGGTTTTACGTGTTTATTACTTTCGTTCGCCAGCTTAAAAGAGTCTCTGGAGTGGCAGCGGTGTAAAAATTGGAGAATGATCATGGTGGCAGTTCATTCTGCCGACAGTCTCCTTTCGGCAACCCTAAAGTTCACTGCTCTTGACTTTGCTGCATTGGCTCCGGGTTTCCTGCATACAGGACCACCACGATTTCTTTATTATCTTTTAGAGTTCTTCATTGTATTTTAGACTTTTTTTACTGAAGCAAGTCTGGAATAGAGCAGCGTTGTTCCTCTGGTTGAGTATCGAAGAAGTACTAGGGAAGTGAACAACAGTTTATTTATTTGTACTGGAACAAAGATGAATAGGTGAGGTGTGACGATCGAAACTGCATGTCAGAACGACAAATTTCAGACTCTTGTGCACAGTGAACCCCAAGCTTTCTAAGCGTTTTATGACTTATCATTGGAATGGATGAGCTCAACAGTATGGCTACGATGATGTCGTCCTTCCTTGTCGGTTGGTTTCGGTTAAATGCATGTTGCGTTGAACTTTGAACAGGTCTGGATCCTTTGTCAACTGTTGCACTTTAAGAAGGTTGTCCACCTCTTCAAATGTTTTGATCAGAAATAGTCTTATAATTTCTTGTGTAGTAGAGGGAGAGACAATGGCATTGACCCTAACATCGACACATTGTCGTTGAGAATTATTAAGTTTTCTGTTATCAGACTGATAAAACTTTTTTCATTTCCTGTAAGCAATGAATTAGGGATTCTGCTGAATGCAATGATATATGCGTTCAAACTGGTGATGGACTTAAAACCAGCAACATGGATCAGAGGACTGAGGTGATCAAAAGATAAATTGCCAATGAAATTTCGTTTCGTTTGTATCAAGAAAAAAGGGAAGAAAAAGTTACATAGGAGCCTCTGAGGGGTGATGTTTCTCCAGAGCGCTTGTGGAGTTGTGGACACATCATTCAATGTTTAGTCGTTGTACAATCTCGTAATCAAATATGTATGGTAAGCTTATTACTCTTCGTCCAAGCCCTCAGGTTGTTGGAATGAGGACACTGCTGTGACTGGTTCCACTTCAGGTAAGCATTCCCATTGGTCTAAAATGTTGGAGAGGAGTACATAGTGGAAGCAATTGGGGGAGGGTCCATAATTGCTGTGCATACCGCGTCAGGTCAAAATGGCAATGGCGGGCTGCTAGGGGTGACGTGTGCCGCTCTCTCTTGGCATCTCTGAGGAGAAAATTGGAGCTAGCAAGCTATGAGCTGCAAAAGAGCTAACGTAGCTTAGCTTCACGTTCTCCCAGTGGCTCTAAGAGGTGAGGCAAATCACTGCAACGAAATCGATGCACCTGAAAAGCGACGTGAGAAAATGGGTCTGGATTTCGTGCCTTGGCGGGTCTGTGTGGTCGCTCACCAGCCAGGCTGATGGAAGTCGTCCTTTCTCATTGTTCGCGAATGCGCCTAATAAATGTAGCCAAACGGTTTTGTATTTCTACCAAAAAGTAGATTTTCTTCGAGATTGCAGACCATTTCGCGTTGTATTCTATTCAGCTGGGTGAGCTGATTGTGAACATCACAGAGGGGATCATTGTCCCGTCCCGCTGACCTGCAGGCCCCTTGCAGCAGCAGGCCTCAGTCTCCGACGTCACCAATTATTTGCTCCCACTCCCTCCTAGCCCTCCCTCCCTGCATGGTGCCATGTCCCATGTCTCATCATCCTCTGGGTACGAGCCTATTGGGAAGGTGTCAGAGCATCACGCTGCTCAACACGCTTCCGCCAATCCATGATGAAAGCACGGACTCCGCTTGACGTCACCTCTGGCCTCACCTCATAGGGAGCATCTGCCGTTCCTTCCGTCCTCGGGGACGGTACCGTTTCAAAGCGTTTCAGTGAGGTGCACTCCATGTATAAATGGGGATGATGGAGGTCTGCCTGGCTGCAAAGCGATCGAACAGGTCCTGCCAAAACAAAAACCAGAAACAGATCCTCGGTAACCGCCATGCTGTCAGAATTCAGGCCGGGATCCATCCTACCCAGGACCCACGCTGCTGGACCTGATCTCTCTCTCTCTCTCTGGATTATTAGAATCCACCATCAAACTATCGCCGTAGTTCGCTTTCTGATAAGCACAATACTGCAATCGAAGAAGAAGAACCTGATCGTAGGTTTCCGAGTAGATTACGAGGCAAAATGTTCCACTTGAAATGCATCCCACGCTGGAAAGGTAGCACCATCGGAAGGGACAAAGGGCTACAAAGGGTTACAAAGGGTTACAAAGGGTTTAGGGTTTAGGGATCCATCTTCTTTCAAAATTATAATGAGAGGCAGGGGAGTTTTCAATGACGGTCGCATGAAGATGATCGAGGCTCCCATCACAAAGCATGAAAGATGAATTTCCCATGTTAGAAACAGTTGACAGCCTCAGAAACGTCCATGGGTGACAAACTCCCGATCTTTGAAAAGAGTATGTTGAAAGAACACTAGTTCATGTTGTCACAGCCGCAACATTGTGAACAATGTCTATTTTCACTTTGTGTGTACAAAACAGGGTACTTATGTTTCAGAATCCGTCCTTCTGGCACTGGAACCGATTATTAGAATACGCATGAAAGTGTTGTGTTCTCAGAGTTGCCCCATTTTCCGAATCTCCAAGTTGCTGTAGAGAGTCACGCGGGGGGAGACCGCGCTGTCCACAGGACGCTCCGCCGCTTGTTTCATTGCGCGCGCCACCGCCCAATACGAAACCCCGGCCCGACCCCCAGTGATGACGTTCAACGGCCCCGCCAACAACTGGCCAACGCGCTCGCCCACAGAAGCGCCCCCCTCTCTGGACGGCTGCCCGGGCTCCAACGTCAACTGTGCGGGCCTGAAAATGGACAGCTGCGAGAATCCCAACGCCTTCAGCTCGTCCTCCAGCTTGCCCTTGACGCGCAAGGCCGTGAACCACGAAGCCGACGAAACCCCGGCGGATGTGACCAGTGCGAAGTGTGTGTCGCGGTGGGCGTTCGCTTGCTGATACAGACGCGCCACTTGCAGCGGTAAGTGGAAGTCGACCTTCTCCAGATGCGGCGACGTCACGGTGGTGCCCAGCGTGGAGAATCCGACGTCGTGACCCTGGAAGAGGGATGCGTGCTGGTGCAGAGTGTCGAAGTCCACCACATGCTGCTCCAGCTTCTCTTGGCCTTCGCCTGAGTACGGGACAGGGCGCCGCCCCAGGGTCACCACACGGGCGAAGCGAGAGGACTTCACCAGCTCCTCCACCAATTTCTGGCCGACCATCCCTGCTCGATTCCATCCAGGCATGATCATCCCTAGCTCGGATGCTTAACTTCCCAACCCTTTCGTTTCTCTGTTTCGACAGACTTCCATCCACTTAATTACGAGATCCTCTAGCGATCTAAATTAGCAACAAGTTCAGTCCATCAATACCCATGCCAAGAAATCCGATCCAGAGCTTGATGGGATTGCAGGACGATGCGCACCTGTGCCTCCAACGATGAAAGCCGACATAGCAGCAGCTGGTGGGTCGGGAGCTCCAGCGTCAACATTCTTGCCGTGATCCGCCATACCTATTAAGCAATGGAACGCCCTAACTTACTGCCACATCCAGGATTCGATCCATTGAGGTCTTCTGCTAACGGACACTCTAGCAGGAACTTAACGAATTGGGTGCGAGAAGTACGTAGATATTGTTGGCACTACAGTGTGTCACTCAGACAGTCGTTACTTAGGGCTTCATCACTTTCATGGATGCTCATCATCCACTGGTTAGTAATAGGTTAAAATATACCATGCTTTGCGCTGGTTAATCTCTCTCTAATTTGAGTCGTTCAGTTTACAACACTGCTTCTCTACAGATATTCGATGTCTGGACCCAAGTGGCATAAATTCCATAACTGCAGAAAGTGAGAATTCGAGGGGGATACCTCGTAATTCTAGTGGAGCAACTACTGCTGCTTTACCTTCTGCTTCTGAGCAAGGCAAGAAAAGAAGGGTATCATGGGACGATGCACGAAGTTCCAGGAGGAATCCAACCCAAGAATGGAACGGGGATGGAATTCTCGCAGAAACAGACGGAGGCGCTTGGAGTTTGGATAGATGCTCAGAGATTTGCTGATTGTGATTAAGTTACTGTCAACAAAGGACTGACTAGGATGGCTATCTGGCTGTAGCTCTGTGCAGTCTTGATTGGTGGTAATAGAAGCTACGTCTAAGTTACAGTGGAAACACCCAAAACCGTCAAAATAAGGAATTCAGCATAGTTGGAGGCAGCATTTTCTAAAAATGATATTTTTCTAGTATTAGCGAGTTTAAAATATGAATATTAAAAAAAAAATAGATTTTTCGGCTATAGTATGTAATTTCTACAAATTTCCAAAGTGTTGGCTCCCTAGACTTGTGAAACCGTCCCATAGGTGCCCCCAAAACTAAACCCTGTAAAAATCAATACTCAACCAACTAGATTTTCCTATGTGTCCTTCAATTGTGTCAGCAAATTACAATCACACATGTGGCAAACACATTAACCCCTAAAGTCCCAAAGTCCCCTCGGGGGACACTTGGGATTTCGGGCAGGCTCGTGTGACTTGAAATTTTGACCTGATTTTTTGAAACTTTTTTTGAAGATAGGGAATCACATCAGCTTTCTAGAAATATAATTTTTTTTTTCAATCGGTGCTTGGGAGCAGAAGTTTTGCCATCCGAAGTCAAAAAAGCAGTACGGCGGGCAGAAAAAGAAACCCACAAAAAAATGAAATTTTTTTTTTTCAATTTTTTTTCTGAAAGATTATGTTTTTGTCTACATTTGAAGCTTTGATTCATCCTATTTGGACTAATAATGAAAAAGTTATGGACAATTTTGTTTTTCGGGCAATCTAAGCATCTTCTTCAAAAAAAAACTTATAGAATTCATTTTTGAATGCAATTTTCAATTTTTTTCAATTTTATTTTTTTGACAAGGTTAAGTTTGTTTTCAAGAACAATCCCACCGTTGGGATTACGATTTTTTAATTCCATCTAAGGGCTATTAACAATTTAGTATTTTGTTCAACTTTGGACCTACTTCTACTTAACAATTTTTTTATATGTGAAAATCAAGTTTTGACATTCTGAAATTTTTTTCCCCAACTCTCAACTCAAATGTTCAAGATAAAAAATTTTAACCTTATGATGTGTAGTGCAAAAAAAATCCACAAATGGCCATCAAAGTCACCTGAAATTGCAGGCCGCAGTTGAAAAAAACTTTTTTTTCAACTTCAAATGCTAATATCTTCCAATCCGTACGGTCAAACTTCATGAAATTCTTACCACATGATTTGAGACAAGTGAAGTACAAGATCCTACGGTTAGATTCTAAGAAAAAAGTTTTTTAGGTTTCTTGAGTGATTGCAGCAAAAATGGCAGTTTTTAGTGGTTTTAGAGCCAAAAAATGCCTTGGGAACTTAGGGGTTAAGGGAACTCTACTGACATATTTAGGTGAATCTACTGTCCATTGCAAGGAAGAGGCATGGGAATGGGTGTTTTTCCCTTACAGGGAAGTGGGAAAAAATCTGATGAGAAAAGTTTTGATCCTGCAAGTGCCTCCTAAAAAATATGAAGAGAACTTGTGAACATCTACAAGAAACAATTGAAAATATTACAACATATGGACAATGATACTACTCCTAGTTTGTATTCTTGGAAGTGACCAACAGCTTTTTTTTTTAACTTTTTGAGAAAGTGGCAAGATGGCAATTACTTCAAATTGGTGAAGCATTGTATTTATACATTCATCCATCTTTTGGAATTAAAAACACTTTTCCATCATATTCATACACTTTTTCATTCAAATTTGCTGACTTCATCCATATTTTAAGGAGAGTTAGAAGATTTCTTTGAAAAAGATTACTTTTATTTGGCAAAAAAAAGACATTTGTTTTGAAATGGTGCAATCTGGCCGATGGTGCCAAAAAAAAGGATTGGTGACCAGTGAATAGCATGGATGTGGTGCAAGGATTTTGCTAATGATTTAGTGAGGTGAGCTCCCTTGATTGGTGAACAATTGATGATCATTACATAAAATACATTATCAACCCCTAAATGCCACCAAGACTTTTGTAGTGTATTTAGACTAGGAATAAAGGGCATTGGCTTGTAGTTATCCCTAATGAAGGAAAAAATAAAATAAAATAAAATCTTTTGAAATCTAACTATATTGGTATTTAAAGAGCTTATTTATTAGGATGGATATCAATTTTGAGTGCAAATGTGAATAGAAATTGTGGAATTATAAGAAGAAAAATGTAAGCTTACATCTTCAATTTTAGTATCACTACAAGAGAAAGGGGTGTTTTAATACAGGGTCATTGCAAGAAACACTTACTCATTTTGTTTCAAAATGGCCTATTTCCATGAATCCTGCGACTTTTGGAATAATAATTTTTTAAATAAAATAAAATATGGATAATTTGAAGAGCAATGAGAATATTATGTCTCTTAAAATTAAGACCTAAGAAAATTTACCTCTAAAAGTTATGCACAAAAAAAAGACAATGGAAAATACAATGAAAATAGATATTTTTTTCTTGATTTAAAAAAATATTAAATAAATAAATAAATAACTCCATTTTTCCTAACTTAAAGATGCTTCCTCTCCAATAAATTCCATCTTCAAGAAAAATATTTTGTATTATATACAAGTGTACTTTGGTAGTGTTTTTTGAGCACATGTAGAAGGTGGACAATTGAATATTTAAAAAAAATCTTTTAGGTCTTGTGTAACTATATTAAGGGTCCATGCATGCCAATTTTCATCTCAAATTTGCTTTTTTGGGTAAAAAATAGGACTACCCCCCCCCCCCCTTCAAATGGCCAAAGTAGACACCCAATTAGGAGCAGTTTAAAAATAGTAAAATATATATTTTTTAATTGAAAAAATTACTGAACATGTAAAACTTTTTTTTGCACCTTCATTCCAAATTTCAAGTTAAACAAACTAAAGATGAAAAATTTATGAGCAAAAAATTACATGCTAGAGATTAAGGGGACAAAAAAAAAGACAAGTATTTCTTGCAATCACCCTACATTGAAATAGTCATAATGAAAATTTATGGTTCTTAATTATGAGCTAGTTCAAGGTTCTTATATACCATCCGTATATATTAGTTCTACTAATTCTAAATAGGAGAAAAGTTTTCTTGTTGAAAATGTTTTCTAGTCAATTGAACAAGTCAATTGAAAGTTGGAGCCACTAATTGAATAAAGATAATAGGAGCAATAATTAGAGCTTTAATTCCTAAAGTCTCAAGGTCAATTTTTTTGGGTCAAATATCACTCAAAAGTGACATTTTCAATGCAAATAACAAAAAATTTAAACATTTTTTTGGGCATATCCAACCATAGGATCTCACACTATCTATGGTGTTTATAAACCGCATCTTTTCTCCCCCCCTCCTCGCAAAGTTTGAAAAGATTTTTGTTGTGCATGTGGCGCAAATCTAGGGCCCAGGCAGTTATTGCATTCCTTCGTCTTCCTCGCCCCTCCTCGCCGGTGCAGTAGAATGGCTGCATGCAAACAGTTGCAAGGAAGTCGCAATTTTAATATAATATACATAAATATGTATACAAAAATACATCAAATTACTCTTGACTTTCAACTTTAGAAGGTCACTGTAACAAATCCTTTATGTACAAGTTATCTTACTCATTGAAGTCCTATCATTTACATGAAGTTCAAAGTTATATAACTTAAATGACATTATATCATTCTACAAATATTTAAATCATTGTTGCTTGAGTATTTGAAGAGATGATCTTATGTTCTACACAATGTGATTGCAAAATTATATAGTCAAAATTGATGTGTTTTATATTTCACAGACTGACCTTATTAAATGGTTAAATATTGAATTGGTGGTAGCATTTGGTGGAGCACTTGGTGGGTTTGAAGATATTGATGCAATAATATGTGAAGGTTACTTATTCAATATATGAATTATAAAAATGATTCCAACAATGTAAAGAATAAAACCTAAGACATTAAAACATAAACAAACTTGATAAGATAATGTTGGAAATCTATTCACAACTTCCAAAAATTGTAATAACATTCCAAGAAAAAAATGGGATTAAGAAGAATAAACCTAAAATATAGGTAAACAATTCTTCATTGAAACAATTGGCATGAGACATTGTCTTCTAAAAATTTCTTTGAGATTAAAGATTTCATTCAATGAACTTATAATTGCTTTAGTATATACAATAAGCTTCAGTTTTTTTTAATTTATCTAATTATATTGTCTTGTTATTTATCTAAATTTTGTATTAAGCTTGAAAGCAAGATCAACGTTTCATCATGTAAATGTATTGTAAGTAGCTATTACCTCTTCTGGGAGCATTCTTCCAAAAGAGGCAATAACTGCATTGTAATCATAATTATTAAATTTTTTTGCATGAGTGATGGGATTAAAATTTTGAAATTAAATTTTCTTTAGGTGCACAATTAACTAGCGCTGAAGACATTGCAAGAGGTGACGTAGATCTTCTTTGAGTATACAAATCCAGGGTCACGGTTAGCAGATCTTGGTCGCCAAAGACTTGCAACGACGTCAGAGGAAGCCCGCAAAGGAACAGACATCAACTACAACATTGCTAGTAAGGCTCTCCCTTTTTTTGTTTTTTTTACTACGTGCATTCATCAGTGTATTGATTCATTGTTAATAATGCTATTGTTGTTGCAGATGTTACGCTCGATAAGGGTGTTCTAAGCACTGGAGCACTGGACAAAGTCATCTTTATAGATGATGATGACGATGTCAACAACAACCCTCCATTGTAGTAGGGGGACAATGGCGCGAGAACTTCTGGCGAAGCCTCATCACATGATGATGTCCCAATGTTCATACCTATAGCTTATTCTAAGGAAGATAGGTCAGGTAATTTTAGGCTGTAGTGGTAATATTGAAGTGCTAGAGACATGATTAGTACTGGAAGGAGGGGGTTGGAGTCCTCCTTCAAGACTTTGACAGCCACCAACCTATTGGCACGTGTTAAAAATTAAATATTTAATGTATTTTTGTGGAAAATAACATGAGAGTGACTATCCACTCTAAGCACAACCTACACAATCTCACACTAAACTAGTTTGAAGTTGTTTGGAAGAAATTTCAAAGACTTTGACTATATTGATTACAACATATAAATATATAAAGTAAAAAAAGTAATTTTTTCAATTCCTATTGTCTTGCCTACCTAGATTGTTGGCTTTGAATCCTCTAAACTTAAAATACATGTGTTACAAATTGTGAGTTTCAAATTTTTTTATATTGAAGGATTGAAATGAGGATTAGGATTCTTTTTAGTTTTAAAATTATAATTTTTATTCTTTAAAAATTGTAAGGCTAAAGTTGGTTTAGAATAGAAATAGGAACTTAGCTCTAAGATAGATTTAAAACATACTAATCACAATGGTGAAATTATTCTAGAAAGCATACTAAATCATTAATCATGTACAATTTTTTATTTATTAATTGTTAAAATTGAATTCAAAGATTTGTCAAAGATTGAAAAACAAGAGGCTTCATAACTTTCTAATTACTTATCCAAATGAAATCATCAAATCATCCCACATAGACAAAAATATAATCTATAAAAAATACATATTAATTTTTTTCAAATTTTCAATTTTTTAGTTACTTTTAATTGCTTGCCCTTGCCTGTTTAGAACTTTTAGTGATATAACTTTTGCTCTTGGATATCGATTGAAATAAGAATTATATTTTTCTAAGAAAACTAATTAGTATTTTTACCTTAGAAAAAAAGTTTCAAAAAACTCTGCAAAAATTGAAATCATAAGTATCTACCTTCAAACCTTCAAGAGCCTTTTGAGGGGTCTTTGAGAACTTTAGGGGTTAAATGAAATATACATAGTACTTGGTATTGTACATTAATCTAAAACCCAAGGGTTGTCAAACCTATTGAACAAAGGGAGATGATTTTAACTTAGAGAATTATATCTTATAATTTATCCAAAATAACAATAGTGTGGGAGTCATTGGCTAGTTCATTTCATAAACTTTTGGATAATACACAATAATAAAATTTAATCTTTGACCCCTAGATGCCTTAACTACATTTTTTGGCAACATAGTGATTTTGGATAGTTTACTACAAAAGGAATTTTTAATATTTTTCTTTGAAATTGTCATACAACATGTGCCTACAAAAGAGTAGCTTTAAGGTCCAACAATTTTTTTTAACTTCTTACCACATGGTTTAGAAGTTATTGTATCATATGTATTTTCCAATGCTTAGTGGGCAATCATGGCAAATAAAAAAACTTCTTTAAAAATCAAATTTTCAAGAAATAATATTTTAAAATTTCTTGGGCCTTAATTAGATTTAAGTGAAAAGTTTTGAATTATTCCATTTTGATTATTGAGATGAAAATAAAGAATTGTCTACTCAAAAAACAAATTTTGAAGTTTCAATATTATTGAAGAAAAAGATTAAAAAATTAGATGTAGACTTTTTATTTTTTTGTTTTTTATTAAGTACAAAATTTCAACCATGGAATTGGCATTCTTCAATTTCATATATAAATTTTTGACTATTTAGTATTTTGAATCATTTTCTATTTCTTTCTACTTACTATTTTTTTTTCTTGTATGTTGTACAATTCCAAATGACATGAAAATTTTCAAGTATGTACCAAACTTTCCTTGAAGAATGAATCCAAATAAGTACCATCATTTTGGACATTTCTTTTTATACAAATGTGACTTTGTAAAGTGTAGCTTTTCGAGTTTTTTCAACACCGCAATAATGATTTTTGTTAATTAAAATACTAATATCTTGTAACTTACGCAATGGAAATTTCTAAATTTTTTTCACATATTCTCAAACCAATTTACTCCAAGATCTTAAAGTTATATGTGTCTAGAAATGTTTTGTTTTTTTCAAAATTTGTTACTTGTATTAGAATTGATAATTTTAGGGTATTTTTGGTGAAAACATAATCAAAAAAAATTTTGGGTCTAAAATTAAAAGAATAAAACCCACTAAGTGAAGTAGTAAGGGTATGAGATAAGTGTGTAAAGGGTCTAGTAGCAGTCCATTGTACACTTGGATATGCAACTCTTCTATTATATGCAAGGGCCATCGATAGTAAACCGCTTAGAATACAATTTTTGTTTTAATTATATCAAATTAGAAAGATAAAAAGAAAATTAGCTGTAGAAAATGATAAATTGCATACATTTTAGAAAAAAAAAACTCACAATATAAATGAAGGATTGAATAGGTTTTAAAAATCCATTCAAAAAGTTTCCAATTCAAATTAAATTTTTATGAAAAATTTCTAAAGTTCAGTAGTTTGTCACATAGTACATGTATAAAAAAGAACTCACATAATTAGAATTTTTTTCTATTATTGTCTTTGAAGAATATTCATTTGATTTGTATAACTACATTTTAGGATTCTTTATTGAAAGGGCTACAAGAGTTTTTTACTTTAAGACAAATTATATCCCTTGAGATTGGACTAAATTGTATTAAATGTGATTATAATTAGGGCCATATAATATGGGAGTTACGTACTTGGAATTGTACATAAGTATTTGAAACTCTTCTTTAAAGTGAGATAATTTATTATTGATTTTCCAAAATTCACTACAAGATAATTAAGTGAGTTTTTAAATATAATCTTAGACATCAAATTATAAGTAATGACCTTAAAAGTTAAAAGTGATTTTCAACAAAAATATATTAGAAATACTTGTATATCTAATAACATACATGTATATCACCTTTAAGGTCATTACTTATAATTTAATGTTTAGGACTATATTTAAAAACTCACTTAAAACACCCCTTTCTCTTATAGTGATTAATGATTTATTTTCTATAAATGAACTATACTCTAAAGCGGTAGGAATGCACTTTGAGTATACTAGAGACACACCATTATACCTTTTTTCCAAGAATTTTCAATATTGTATCTCTACCTCAAGAAACATATGAATCATAGATTTGAACTTTAGCTATAGGGTGAATTCCTTCCTTTCCTTGGTTTTCACCTTCAATGCACTTTCTTCCACTTCATTTTCACCTTTGTTGAATTTTTAAATATACAAAAAAAATCATGATGGACGTAGAGAAACAAATTATATACATCAATGTTTCTTTTTAAAAACAATATGCATGAATATTGAATAATAAATATTATATATGCATATTGAAATTTTACTTTTAAACATTTGTAATGTACTACAAGTGAATGTAGAAAGAATATGTAAATACAAAAGAATTAATATATGAAAATAATACATTCATATAGTTATCCATTATAAAATCATATGTATAACTATTCACTTTGAATACAATAATGCTACTTTAAAAATCATATAAATACATGAATTCATAGTACTCATATACCATCCTTGTACATTAACCCCTAAAGGACCAAAGTACCTTTTTTTGCAACATAATGATTTTGTTATCGCATCATATGTTGTTTGTTTTTCAACTCAGGCAGTTCAAGCAAATAAAAAAATCATTTTTTTTGAAAACATAAATTTGAAATTGGTTTTATAGATTTATATGTACGTGGAAAGCTTTGGATCATTCCATTTGGACTAGTGAGTCAAAAGTTTTGAAGAATTTTAATTTGCAAATAGTTATAGATTTTCTATCCTAAAATAAACTTTGAAGTCCTTTATTTGACTCAATTTTCAATATTTTCGAAAAACATATAAACATTGGATATAAATTGTTTAATACAATATTTGAACTATTAGGATTGACATTTTTCAATTCAATAAATAAATTGTTAACAATTTTGTATTTTGAATCATTCTCTACTCTTTCTATTTACTATTTTTTTTTAACATGTTGTACAATTCCAAATGATTTGAAAAATTTCAAATATGTAGCCAACTTGAATTGAAGAATGAATTCAAAGAGTAACAACTATTTCAAATATTTTTTCATACAAACGTGACTTTCTGAAGTGCAATTGCCTAGATTTTTGTAGTGGTAATATTTTTTTTTAACTTCAAACACTAATATCTTGCAATCTACACATCAAAAACTTTTGAAATTTTCTCTACATCTTTTCAAACTAGTTCACTAAAAGATCCTACAATTACATTATTCCAAAAGTTATTAATTTTTTTTTGATAGTTGTCCTAAAAATGACAATTTTGGAGTAGTTTTGATGAAAACATAGTAAAAAACCTTTAAAATGACAATTATAGAGCAGTTTTGGTGAAAAACCTTTAGGGATTAATATCTCTAACCCTAATTCTTTAAGATTATATATCATTTTTTTCCAAATAACCTACATAATAGAATGATTGAAATGCTCTTTAGGTGTAGTGTCACCCCATCACTATTTATTCCAAAGAGTTTCACCAGAGTAACTGCACCTCTGATTCAACACCTTGTGTTTTCATTTTAGCCTGTACTCCAAATTCTCACCTTCCTCTGTTTTCACTTTACTACACTCTCCTTGATTGTATTACACCTCCATTGCATTCTCAAATATACGTTTATTACAAAGCAAGCATGATGGATGTAGAGAAATGTTACTCCGTGATATATAAGAATGTTGAATAAAACCAACATGTACATGCATGTTGAAATAATGACCAAATATTATCTTGTATAAAAATGTGGGAAACTCCCAACCTTGTTCAATATTGTTAAGTTGGAGATAAAAAAAATTGAGATTTTTGAGCACATTTTGTACTGGTAATTGATATAAATATCTTTGCAAATACAACACAATCTCTAATCATTAACCCTAGAAGGCCCACGGCCATTTTGGGTTAAAAAAAAATGTAGCTTTTGAAGTGCTATAAATCTAAATGTGACTAAGTAATACACACCTTAACTATACAATCTTGTAGTGAGCATGTTGTAGGTGGCATGGATCAAACTTGAAGTTATTTGACCATATAGATTGCAAGATTAAAATGTTTTAGTGTTGAAAAAGAATGCTGAAATTTTCCTAAAAACTCATTTAGAGGTGAAATTTGGCTTCTAAACCTAAGCAAATGAAAAAACTTTAAACTACAAAGTGATTCAAAATCAGCATACAAACACATTGGTGAAAAAAAATATCATTCAATTGACTCAATGCATTTGCAAAATGGCTTGCAAATGTCAAAAAATAGGTAAGAAAAGTTGCAAAAAACACATCTAGGGCTGAACCTCCGACTAGAATGCACCTCAATCATTGAGTACTTCTTGGATTGATGTGAAATTTTAGCAACACAAACTAGACTAATATGTACAACTTTTCCAAAAAAAATTATTGGAATTGGACACTATATAAAGAAGATACAAGCTGGCAAAGTTCACTGAAGTTGCAAAATGACGGGATTTTGAATTTTGAATTGCTCCCAAACAATCTGAACAACTTGGATTGACTTGAAAATTTCACCACAATAACTAGACTTCAAGGGGAGTAGAACCCAACAAATTTTATTCAAATCAAACATTGGATGAAGATACAAGCCCCCGAAGTTGCAACCATGAAGTGCACTTTGGTGAATCACATTGAACCTCTGTGAACTTTGATTGGCTTCCACACAATCATCACCTCTTAGATTGATCTGAAAATTTTACCACACAAACTAGAATAATAGGTGCAAATTTCCCAACAAGTTTCATTGAATTTGGACATTGGATGCAAAAGTTACAGCACTTTGAATTCTATGAATTATATGAGAGGCCACTTTTTGGCCCCTAGTTAATGCAGGTTGCAGGTTTAGGGTTAATCTCCATCAATATTTAATAAATTAGAGATGATAAACACATAATTTGAACCAGTCTTAAATCTTCGTATCTAAAATGATACATGACTTGAAGTGTCAGAATCTTCAAACAGAAGAGTCCGGCATCACAGAAATTAATATGAGCGTAGCAAGAATCAAATGGGTCACTCACTCTGCCTCGATGGTATCACAATTTCTCCAAAATTATACACCAATTAGACTTATCGTAGAAGTGGTCGACAAGTCTGGCGCCTTGCACTTTCGACGCCAACCTGTGACCAAGTAGGAGGTGATCAATAAGCCACTTGAAACCATGAAAAAACGCCATCAGAGGCTGGCTCTGTAACGACACCCGCTCTCTGTTTAAGATCAATAATCTCTCTTTAAGATCAATTTGATGAAATTGAGGCAAATGATACATGTACAGAGATATAAGAAAAAGATGAGCAAAAATGCATAAGAAGATTCAGTCCCTAAAAGTGAGTCACAAAAATAGGCACTGAGCAAATTTTACAAAGCATAAAGAAGCTCATACATCACAACATTCTGCAAGAGGTAAAAGGCAAGGAGCAATACCTTTCTAGTTCTCCTTCTACAAAACAATGATAATAACGATTGTACACCAAAGCACGTTTGACATCGTCTTTCTTCGCCAGCCCATCAGCGAGAGCAGCAGCTGATGCACCCCCTATTTCTGCACGATGATATGGAAGATGCCAAGGCACAAAATATTCCTGTTGCTCACCGTCGCTTATGTTACTGGCATTGGAACTCAAGGACTCATCTGCAACATCCTGTGATGGGGGTTCAGTCTCACTAACAGAAGAAATCTGGTTTTCTGCTTCCTTGATGCTCTTCAGTGAATTTATAGACAAGTTTCTCTGGAAGGTGGCCCCCATATCATCCACCCACTCTTCCGTATACTTCAAAGTTAACGGTGTCCACTTAGTGAGTAGCTTTTTGTCTTCTTGTTCCACCGCCCACACTGTAAAAAGAACTCGGCCTTTCCTGCGAACAACTCTCAGCAATTCCTCTATGGCACGTACCCTGCGCTCTTCATTACTCAAATGGTGCAAAACTGCGATAGAAATGCCAGCATCACAGAACCCCGTCCTATGTGGCAAGTGTAATGCATCTGCTACAAGCACCTCGTGACCATGCAGGGCACAGATACCTATCAGAGGAGGGCTGATGTCACATCCAACAAAGAAACACTTTCGGTTGAATCCCAAATACTTTCCATTCCCACACCCAGCATCGGCAACGACTGAGCCAGGTTCCAACGACTCCAAGAACAGTGCCACTTTTGGCCACTTTGCGAATCTGGTATCACTGAAATGCGGGGCAATGGCATTATACACCTTGTGTACAAAACGTTTTTCAATTTCAGGAATAGCTGGATTAAATTGCTTCGGTTGTCTGGGCACCCCAGCGAACAAGTCCGGGCTCTCCGAGGGAATCTCATTGCTGAAGCCTCCCTCTTCAAGGGAATCCACAGATGCAAACTCCTTTGCTTCCTCCTCATCTGCAAATTTGTCGGAAGTAAGCGCACCGGTATCTGATGATTGAGAATCGCAGTGCTCAGTGTACGTGCAATTACAAGGCCCTCGCCTCACCTGCGAAAATAGCACAAGTGATCAATTTGAAGCAGAAAATGACATCAAGAAGAAGCGTCAGCAAAACAAGTAGCAGCAAGAAGACAGACCGGATATTCACCTTTCTAAAAGTGAAAGAAACTCGTCTTGTGCCTCTGTCCAGAACTTGGCCTTCCACTTTATCAATCTGCAGACAAAAGCCCAGGTCTCAGATCCAGTAACAGCTTACCACAATTCTGCCTTCATTACAATCAGATTTTGTGATGAGAATCATACCTTGTGATGCGGAATATAGTGGTGCCAAGCATAACGGGCCTCCCCAGACAAAATTAGCAGCGATCTCTGAGGAAGGAAAAGAGCTTTGCGGATCACTTCTACAGATTGTTTCGGTAAGCAATCACTTTCCTGCCCACTTATGGCTTCAGAGTCTCTACGTGATTCATCTCTACTCTGTTGTTGGAATATAGATGATTCAAGAGAAGCATGTACGTCATCATCCATCCGAGAGTCACCTCTATTGATATACTTCCGAAACTCCATTATACAAGGGCCACTTAGTGATAGCGAAAGAATCGAGCCCTCAAATGCTGAATGAGTATCAATGTGCGGTGAGAGTCCAACACCCCTTGGATACTCATTGACCTAAAAAAATCAGCCAGAAACAACCCATAAGTGAGTATTTATTTCATCAGGCACCTAATTAAGCTACTATGATACACGTTCACAGGTTTATTACATGAAGAATCTTTGAGAATTTAAATCGTGCATCAAATAATGCATCGAGCACACTTACTTACAGTAAGTTGATCAAAAGGAAGAGTCGACTGCTCGGCAGTTGCAATCTCGGGAACCAAAGAAATCTTGTTGAGAACTGGCTCCAAAACCGAAGGTAGCTCTCCGAGTTTCTGAGTCAAATCCACGTTCCTAGTCTGCAGAGAAACGCTGAAAATGTAAACGATCCCGACTATCCTAGGATGATTGCAAACGAAGACGGAGGACAACAATAGAGCGCTCACAATCACAACGTCAGAAACTCACATATTATCGGCAATACGAACTGTAGAGTGCATTGCACTGCCTAAGTAATTCTTGATACTAAGAAGATAATGTAAAGAACAGAGAGTGGAAGGCTGAACCTCCATAAGAAAGAGGTAAATTAAGGACCTTATACAAAAACTCGTACCCATAGTGCTGCACCCTCCTCTTCGCGAGGGTTTGCCAGGGCCTCTCATCCACCTCACGCAAGAGTGTCTGCGAAGAAAATTTGAGAAAAGGTCTGGCTACGACATTAATAATGTCATGTCTACACAATAACTTCAAAAAAAAGTGCTGATGGCTTCAAAGGGAAAGTGTTCACATAATGACCTGCTCGTCTGAAGAAGTGATGAAGTCGGTATATAACGTCAGTCCTGGTATACCCACATCCGCACTGGACATAGAAACCGCAAACTGTTCACCTCCCTAAAGGACGAACCACAGTCGATCAGAAAAAATGTCCAATGTCTTATGAATGACCTACGATTGGTTTGAACGAATTACAGACCCTCTAAGAATAAGCCTACCCTCACATGTGGATGAAGTGGCCAGTGAAGTGAGGAACTTACAGAGGGTTGAGTTTGAGGCACAGCATGTTGAATAACCATCACTCGATATTCAAGAGCTTCACATGGTTTCGAATTCCACATACCACGGGCAGCCACTGCATTCCCAACAGCGTCATAGGAAACGTACACCCGAGACCCGCTAGTACCAGCTAGTTGGACATTCACAACTGGACCAAAGGTTTCAAAGGCCTTCTTAATGTCACTCAAGGATATTCCAACAGCTGGCCCGCAGTTCGCCACATACAAATGCGACGTCGGCATAGCATGAGACGGCTTGCCGAATATGATTGGTGGAGTCTTGTCCATCTTGCAGGTTTCCATTCAGGGTTTTCGCAATCTGTAAGGGCTCACAAGATGCCGTATTCAATAATAATCAGTCGAAATAGTTCACACTGTCTTGTCAGGAAATGTCTAGAGAAGTGCTGCGTCGAAACATTCAAATCAAACGAAATGGAGGCGTAAAATCCAAACCCAGCAGAGAGGCAATGCTTGAAGCACCCACGAAGCCCTAGTTTCAAAGGTAAAGCAAAACCAATACAGCTGTCATTCTGTGAACTTCCTCAGGGCAAGATTACGAAAGTGATGCTAGACAAAAAGAGGACGCGCACTCACGTATGCAGTTCTTTTTTCAATGTAGTTCTATGGTCGACGGCGTTGGATGGATCAAATTACATGCCATCTGCGCCTCTGATGTAATTTCTTGCCCTATCGCATAGAATGACAAAGATAAACCAACAGAAAAATACCAACACAACATCACAGCACATGAAATTTTCACGAAACTCTCCTGGAGCCTTAAACCCTAACTAAACCCTGTGTGTCCTAAACCTTGAGTCGCGGGACGCGCTGATCTTGTTCACGGACAGGACACATGACCTATTTCAAACAGAAAAAGTGCCAATTGGCCCCAAAAAACAAATGCCAACGAACCGCACTTGTAACTAGCAAATCAATTACTGCAGAAACTTGGATCTTGTAGCTCCCAAAACAATACCATAAATTAGAAAAGAAAAACAACTTTAGCGCTGAAAGATAGAAATCGTTTTGTGATAAGCATGGATAACTTACCTGGACATTCAGAAGCGCTCCTTCGATACTCGAAATCGAACAAATCCCTAGCAGAAATTTGTCAGAGACGCGGGGCTAGCAGTGACGAGGAACCAACGAACGAAACTTATTGCCGTCGACGAGTTTATCAGATTATATGGTCCAGCACCTTGTGCCGTCTGATCTTTCAGATTGCCGGTCCTTTTCAGTCTAAGGTAAAGACACCCATAACCGATCAAATAAGCAATTCTACACATGATTTGGGAAGTGCAAGGTGAAGCAAATATTTTCAGGGGTGTGTGAGCACTTCTAACTCCACCCGTGAGCTAAAAGTTTATTACACGGGTCCTGTGTCTAATTGAGTTTTCTCTCTAATTGGGTGTTCAAAGAGAGCCTTCCAAGCAATGAACTCTTTTAGTCACGTCTTTTAAGTATTTTTAATCTAATTTGAGTCTGCAACTTTAGCTATTCTATTTGAAATTCAACTAATTTATCCTATCCTATTCTACTTTGTCAAATGCAATTTATCTAGTTATAAATCCAAGCGTTAGATAAAAAGAAACTTAATAGTAAAACAATGAGAATAAAAATCAAGTAGGACCGATTTACCTCCGGCGTAGATCTCCATAGTCCCGTCATCAAACATCATCATGTGAAGGTACTCTCCCAGGACCTTGCCATCAAAATCATCACGGCTCCCCATCTAATCCATAGTAATTCTCTCGTTGTTGGTTAGTTAAATCTATCATGGTTGAAAGAAAACTAAAGGTTATGTAATGCTAATTTAATTGCGTACTTCTTTTTATTCCTAATTTCTCGGTAATTAGAAAATACTGCAATTCAACTTAGTCTACATATTTGGTCAAGTCTTTAGCTAATAATCTATTCTAAAAAATCAATGGAAATTTAATTGTTAGTTTTTTGTTCTTGTTAGTTTTTTCTTTTGGTTTTAAATTAATATTTGAAGTTCAAAATTAATTATTTTGAATCGGAAATTATCATCAAATCTTTTCAAATCTAATTTTTTGTTCTTGTTAATTCTTTAAAGAAATTAGTTGTCAATTTGTCTTTTTCCTTTTGTCTTATTAAGATATTTTAAATAAAAAATTATCATCAAATCTTTTCAAATCTAATTAATTTTTGAATTTGCGTTGGTTTTTAAAGAAATTAGTTGTCAATTTGTTTGTTTCCTTTTTGGCTTATTAGGCCTAATAAAACAAAACCAACAAAATCCAAACCTTTTAAGAATCTAATTAGTGACTAACGACCAAAGAATGTAGAACATTCCTAAAGATCGAGAACCAATTCAATAGTAAGATTCTTTAGAAAACAATTCTTTAATGCCAAGGGTAAAAGCTAGGAAATAAAGAACCTTATTCAATAGTGAGATTCTTTGAATATTGGTTTTTTAATCTTAATTCCTTCACGTGTGTTTATTCCGTGATCTTAACTCTCCTAATTCCTTCCTTCCCTCTTCATTTGGCTTCCAAATGTTTTGCAATGCTAAGGAGGAACGCGATAGCTATGGAGTTTTGGTTGGCATGAATTGGAGCAATATTTCTTGATGTTACAATTGTTAGATTTTTGGTGAAAAATTGAATTTAGGAGTTGTGAGTTTCTTTGACAACTCTTATTTAATTTGACCAAAAATCAAATGATCGTAATGACAAATTCTTAAGGAGAACACACTTACTTGAGAGTTTGATAGTGTTGAACAAAGAGTTGATTAGGCGAGTTTTGTATGTGTTTAATGATGTGAGTGTTGGGGTATAGGTGTACCACCACCCCTAGCTCCCCGCTCTGGCTCCCCACAGGCTTCCTCTCAAACTCCCCGCTCAACCCCCCGCTCGGCACACGTGGCAGTACGGATAGGCCAGACCCCCTGCAGGGCCCTGTCAGCGCCCGCCACGTGGCAAAGCGCGATTGGTCTAGCGGGGGGGGTCTGACTGCTCTTTGGTGCTCCGAAACCTGTTGTTTGAACTGGTCTGGCCGACTGATATGGTCGAGCTGGTCTTGGTCGAGTTGGTCTGGCTTGATCATTTTGGTTTTTTGTCAAGACACTAATTGGATCAAATTTTACCACTAACTAAGGATAAATATTGCTAGTGTTATCAAATTTTGACAACACCCTAGCATGAATATTCTACCTAGTGAAATTCCATTGCACGCATGCGATTTTTGCAATGCAAGGGTGGTTAAATTCTAGGTGATAGAAAAAGAGTATGTGGCCTTTGGCTTTAAGTAAATTTGTTCAGAGAAAGTTCAAAGCTTCGTCATTCAAGTTTTCGTGGTAGTATTTTAAGAATTTTATTCGCAAAAGGAGGTACACATGACAGTGTTTGAACCAAACTTTCATTTTAAATACTTAAAATGTCTTAGTATTCCAAGATTTTACGTCCAAAGGAGGTACACATGACAGTGTTTGAACCAAACTTTGGTGTTCAATGCTTGAAATTTTCACGTATCACTGATTGTTCCAGGTGAGAATTAGTCCCAAGTATAATAGTATGAATGCAAATTAATTGAAGGGGCCCTAAACCTTCAAAATTAGATAAAAACACAAACAAGACTTGGCTAAGATTTTTGGTCTAAGTGGGGCTTCGGCTATGCAGATAGCACAAACTAAAGGAAGGACAAAGTGTCGGTGTGTAAGAAAAACAAGGGTACTGGCAACCTCGAGGGGGGCCCTTATATACTTGTGGCTCGGCCCCTCTCAGTAATTGCTAGTGAAAACACTTTGTTACTTTCCACCCTAAACTACCCTAATGTAATTCCAAAATAATACTTGTTTAATGGTGAAAATTTCTAAAAACACCCCCATTTGGCTAATGAAATCTTGGCCAAATCAAATCCAAGATCTTAACCCAAGATATTTTGGAATTAACCCTAATTTACGTAGATATTTTGCAAATTAATCAAAAGTCGTTTTGAAAATTGTCTTTCTTTAGCCCAAAGATGGCTTTTTACGCAAGAAAGAGATCTTGACCAAATCCAATCTTTGATTTTCCAAGAGATATTTCCAAAATCACTCTTAATTAACCGCAATTAACGATTAAAAAGTCAAACTAAGAGCTGACCCTCTCTATCTTTTAGGGAACAACTTGAAACGGAAAACCGTCTGCGCCATTGTCTTCAGAAGACCCCAATTATCCTAAGGCACCCCTTACCCTTCACTCCTAGGCCGTTTGTGCGCCCAAATTGGAATTACGATAACTCCAATTAAAAGTAAAAAATTTAACTTTTAGGATTTGCGCATTTCGATGAATTTGTCAGGTCAGGGTTGTTAGGAATGTCTGTGAGAGCAAGGAATGACTCCTTATTTGCGACAATTGAACATCATTCGCTCCTGATACGCCAGTCCACTAAACCGCCAAATTGTAAATTCTATTGAAATTCGATGTCGATGCCGGTTCGGATAGTTGGGAATGTCGGAATGTCTTCAAACTTGACTGGGCACTTATTAAGCACACAAAAACCTATCCTAATTTTTAGTGAGATTTTACCGCATCATACGTAATTTCTAGGAATTTACGAACATTTCTATGTGCGGTTGATTTCCCATGGAGTCAACGTGAAATTTCAAAAAAATCCGAAATAATTTGGGTAACATCTAAGGCACTCCTAGATTCTTAGTGTAAGTTCCATGCGACCTTGCACTAGTCTAATTTTAGTAATTTGGAATTACTTTGCTCAATTGGACAATTTAATTCCCGATGCTTGGGAATCTTGGACAATTGTTTAATTCTTGTTCACTCATGGCATGCTCCTACCCTTGGAACACCTTTCTGTAGTAGTCAATCTCCAATCCTCCATCTTTCATTTTGTGAAACTCCAATTCTTCAAGTTTTTTGTAATTGTTTTACTTTTAAATTCAATTTATCCCAAAATCGAATTTAGGCCTTGGTAAATCTTCTAGGCTCGTAGTAGACTCTTTTGGTTTAGTCAGTATGTCATGTGCATCCTTAAAAGGTTGATTTTGTACAGACGGACACTAGGACTGACTAACTCTCATTTTCTTATTTCTCTCGGAACTACTAAATTTCCACACAAACTTACTTCTGAGACTTAGAATGATACAAATTCCTAGAATTAGGAATTTTCCACCTTCTAAGTTGGTTTTCCACCATTTTGGTAGAGACTGACACCAAAACTCCTTTAACACTCTTTTTATGTCTTTTTCTTGTATATTTTAGCGAGATTTCGCTTTTTAATCGCGAAAAATGGACCCAGAGTTTTGAGTGCCATCTCGAGGGCTCACAGGGTGCATTAATGTAAATGATGGAGATTGCAGAAAGCTAAGGTCTAGATTCTTCCAATTTTGATCATTCAAGAATTACTTTCTCACTCAATGCTTCCTACTTTCTTGCTCACTTACGTGTCACTACCTTATTTGTCCAAATCTTGGAAAAAGAAAAACCATGTATTCTAACAAAAGAATAGAAATTTGGTCAACTTTGGTAAAAAATATGGCCCCCTATTGATTGGCGATGGGGTACTAGTCAGTAATGGGTGCTTTTACCTTATTTAGGCCCAATAATTACTCCATTCTAGGTTGTCTACAATGGAAAAGATGCATTGGAAAAGCAAAAGTACAAATGAAAAAATTAATTGTTTACTTTAGGAAGTTAATTGTATGAAATATGGATAACATGATGATAGAATGATTGGGCAAAATTTATGCCTTAACCCCTAAAGCCCTGAACAACATTTTTTGAGATTATAAATTTTTGGGCAACTCATTACCAATTGAGTTTGTTTTTTTTCTTCGAAATTTTGATACAATGTGTGCCCGAGGAGTAGCTTTAAGGCCCGACAATTTTCATAACTTTTGACTTCATGGTTAAAAAGTTATGGCAGGATATGCTGTTTTCTTTACTTGGCGGGGAGCCCGGGCAGCTGAAAAAACTTCCTCAAAAAAACTTTTAAGAAAAAAGTGAAATTTCAAATTGATTTTTTAGGTTTATATAGACATGGGAAGCTTTGAATCAATCCATTCCAATCAATGAGTCAAAAGTTATGAAGATTTTGAGTTTGGGGTAGTTTGTAGCCAGTTACAGAATCTCTACAGTACAAAAAAAGTTTGAAATTCTTCATTTAATTCAATTTTTCATATTTTTGAAAAAAAATAAAAACAAAAGGTGTAGATTGTTTATTACAACATTTTAACCATTGGGATTGAAAATTTTCAATTCCATGAATAAAATGTTTACAATTTAGTATTTTGGCTCATTTTTTACTTCTTTCTACTTACTTATTTTTTCCTATATGTTGTACAATTCCAAATGGTTTGAAATTTTTTGAGAATGTAGCCAACTTGCATTGAAGTATAAATTCAAAGAGTAACCACCATTTTGAATTTTTTTCACACAAATGTGACCTTGTGAAGTGCAGCTGCCCAGATTTTTGCAGGGATAAACAAACAATTTTTATCAATTCAAATGCTTATATCTTGCAATCTACATGGTGGAAATTTCTGAAATTTTTTCCACATGTTTACAAACCACCTTACTACAAGATCCTATGGTTACATGAGTCAAAAATGTGTTTTAAGAAAAGTTGCACTTGTATTAGAAATGGCAATTTTGGATCATTCTTGGTGAAAACATAGTCAAAAACCTTTAGGGGTTTAATTACACTCTTCAATTTATTCTAAATTAACCTCAAATCAAGGCAAATCAACTCATTCTAATAGAAGAAGTCAACAGTTGATATCAATGCCATTATAGATTGAATTGAGTATAGGTTGGGTAGAAGCTTACAATAGTTCTATTTTTTTACATTGATGGGATTGTCTATGGGTTAAAATGGGATGCCTCGCGCAACATTCTTCTACGCATTTTTAAAAAAATTACATGAAGTCAAAAAATTATTTTTTCCAATTGTAATGTTGTTGCTTGACTTCTACTAAAATTTATTCATACTACACTAGTCATTATCAATGCAATGAAGTAGTTTACTTTACAACAAATCTAAAAGTGAAGGTAGCAAATTTTTGAAGGTTTTCAATGGATGAAATTAAGAAGTCCTTGGAAAATGGATTTATTCTATTAATTGAGAAGTGATAGGTCTTGAAGGAAGAGTAATGATGTGGAACACACTTTTTTTTTAATGTGGAATCTAAAGTTCTCAAATTTGACACCCCTAGAATTGTAGTAAGACACACTTCTCTAGAAATTTGGGAACCCTTGAATTCATCCAAGTTTTACAATTTTGAGATGGTTGTTACTATTTTTTTCCTAAAGTGGTTGCATTTATCTAAACCCTTGTCTTTTGGAGGGGACAAACTAGATCATTAACTTTCCAAAAATTTAGGCTCTTCTTTGATCACTAATGTTTTGAAGTTGGAAGTTGTAATACATAGAATTTATTTAGTATAAGTGAACTTTACTTTACTTTACTTTAATTTCTAAAGTTCACTTATTCCATGCATCCTATCTTTTAGTTGAAATTTTTGAATGCCAATTCTTTATACCCTCTATTCATTATAAATAGTGTATAGTGGAATATATTGTACAAATAGTTGAATGGGATAGGAGGGATAGTTTGCAAATATACCATTCAAGGTTATCTATGGAGTATATTGTAATGCCTATGCAAACATTACAACAAAAATATATTCATAGTATCAATACAAAATCACACCAATTGCAATGAAACAATCACAATAGTATAAAGCAAAAATTAAGTGCCTCCAAAGTCAAAGCTCTTTTGACATCAAATTTCTTAAGATATTTTTGATTTGTTGCTTCAAACTCCAATGTCCATAATGTGACTTTTTCCTTGATATTGGCACCCATGCAAATGCCAAATGCCAAACCCTACCACCAATCCCTACCTATAAGCAATTGCAGGCTCAAAATACAAACTCTAAGGCTTGACAACACAATCCGGTGTACAAACACTCCACTCAATTTTTAGCCAAAGTTTTAATCACATTCCTAAATGTAAAGCATCTTGAAAACACCCCAAACCATACAATCTTGTGTTATATTACTATGCTCTCACTAAAATCCAAGATCTTGCAAAATGAAGCCAAAAACCTTTGCCAATTGTAACCAATGTTTTTTTTTTGGTGATTTGAAGCAAAATTGCACCAATTGTTTTTGCTTGGCACCACACCTATAGAAAATCAGTAAATAGTAAAATTTTGGATAAAATTGCCAAATAATGGATGAAAATAGGATGATAGATATACATTATGTACTAATATGATATTTTCTATCCAATATATAGATGAATATTGAAATTTGGAGCACCACAATAAAATGAAGTATCACCACTTTGACACTTCATAAGAAACACTACAAAGAAATGTAGTCATTTTTTGTCAATTCGGACATTTTTCTATCAATTCGGACACTATTTGTCAATTCAGACGTGTCAAATTGGACATTATTTTCTTGTAGTAAAATGAAAAAAAAACATTGATTGAGACTTGCAATCCTAATGTTTGATTGTTTTTTGAAACTGCAACCTTATCGTTTGAACATCCATTCATTGAAGTAAGCAAAATTAGCCCAAACATCCATTGATTTAAATTCATCTATACTTTAAACCGTTGTCACTTTGTATAACACATAATATTCTACCTTTGGATACTTCTACTACATTTATATTATATAAAATATACTATTAGAAAGTTTAAGTTTTCAGAGGGGATTTTTGGCGGTGTTAGATTGAAAGAAGTATGATTTGGAAATACATAGCGGATCTAGTTGCAACTGAAAATAGTTTGCTAGGGACTCAAGTCAAATCTTTTAGTCTTTAGATTTTCAAGTCTTCTAATCTTGAACTCTTCAAACCTTCAAATTTCTTCTTGTTTGCCTATCATGCAGTGGCTCTAAAGGATCACGGTTTTAGATAGGTGATAAAAAATCATGAATGTTGAATAAGTAAAACATGACAGCTAGACTATGAACTGAAACTGTTCAGAACATTGGCTCTTAACCTTCAAATCCTCAATGACCAACAATCATGCCTCACTACAAAAATGTCATAAGCCTCAACTATGTAGGCCATCAAGCCCAATTCATCGCTACAAATATGAAACAAACTCTTCTTGGATACCTACAAGAATTGCAATTGGTTTACAATGCAAAAAATAAAATATTACAAGCCTCCAAAACTAGCTAAGAATAACAAGCCATAATTCACAAGTTACAATATACAAATCTTTACGTTTTTATGTTTTTTTAACTTCATTTCTTCAAATTTGAAAATCTTTGAAAGGTGAGAATGAACTTGGAACGATAATCTAATCTAATCTAACTGCATTCTTTGACTTAGTTTCAAATTCAACTTCAACCTTTAAATGCTAAATGCTATAGCATTTTGGAAAGCTGATGAGACAAACTATCACTTCTCAAAATTTCAAGTCAAACTAAGATATTGTCTAAAAGTTGTAGACAAGCAAAGTCTCAACCTTCTCTTTTGAATGGCAAAAGACCTTTTTTATCTCAAAACTCTAATTTCTTCTACACAACTTCAATTAACTCAAGTAATGTTTTTTTAGAAAGCTATAGAAGTCTCTAAAAATACTCTAGAAGTTTAAATCAAACTAACATACTATTTAGAAGTTATAGACAAGCAAAGTTTTAGCCTTTTTAAAAAAAAGGCAGTACACCTTTCCTATTTTAAAATTAAATTTTTTTTTATACAACTTCAATTGATATAAATGATGTTTTTTTAGAAATCTATAAAATATTTTCAAAACATTTTAAAATTTTAAAGAATTTAGTGAGGTCAACAAATTTGTGTGTTTGCTCAAATCTTTGCTCTTTTTTGTTGAATGGCAATAGACCCTTCCTTACACATTCATTTGTAACTCCTCACTTACAACTTCAAATTAATTAAGAGAGATGTTTTAAAAGTTGAAAAGAAGAGGATAAAATTCTGAAATTTTTATTGAAAAATCTTTCATACAACAAAAGATATGATAGCCCGAACATTTGGCCTTCATTACACACATATATGCTTTTATTCCCAAAAAATCCATTAAACTTTTCTACCACACAAATTTGACTTGAAAGAGGAAGAAAATGCCTACCTATCCTACAAGACCTTAAGGTAGATTGAATTAGCCCATGTCCACTTCACATGGACCTCCAAACACTCATTGGCCATTAAAAAACTCATAAAGATAAGTTCTTAATCACCTTTCAAGGAATCAAGGCTAACAATCTTTTAAGGTCCAAACTAGGAAGCAAACTATTTCTATTTTCTTATCTTTCAATTTTAAACATACAAATAGAGTATGAAAACTAGAATTAGTTACAAAATTCCAACCAAAACTAAATAAAGGTAAAAATTCAAGTCAAAGAAAAATGCTATTTCATCTATAAGAACTTGAGGATGCCCCTAATACTGTTTGCAATGTAATCTATACATTCGGCCTTCATTAATGAATTGATTAGACCTTCCAACCAACATTTGTAGCCACAAATTTCTACAATAGGCCTAACCATACAAAAAGAATGATTAATGTTCAGGCCCTTGTAATTCACTTTAAATGTCTCATCTTGGATGTGAAGTTCAATACATTCAACTTGAAGTAGAATTACCAAAGCACGAGTGTCTTTTGGGAGATTATCGTGCCAATGCTGCTTCACACAAGGTTTCTTCAATGGACAAAAAGGTCTAGCTTCATCTTGTCAACAATATGACAATATAGTAGAAATCATTAGCTGAAATGATTGAACCAGCAATTGTGACAATGAAAGCTCTAGTTAAGCTTGCGGTTGGGACTCTAGATCTCTTAATTCCATAAAAACCTTCCAATTCGATATTATGAAGTCAAGCTTCAAATCCAAGTATAGATTCTAAAAACCTTAAGGGAAAGTTCTAAACTACTGAAATTGATATAAGGTTTTTGTCTTTTAAACAATTCCATTGGCAACAAGCATCACCTTGAAGTTAGTAGAAGCGTCACCAATAAATTTTGTCTTTTAAATTCTAGAACCTATATCAAATATAAAATATGTATACATTCTATACAATGTACATATTTAGATTAGAATATGGGCTACTTTTTTTTAAATTGAAAAAAATTGAATATTATTTTATATCCTTCATTATTTATAATGTCTAATAATCATTATGTAGATGCTAGTTTACTTTGAATAATTGTCTAAATTTAGGTCCAAGGCAATTAAAATTACCCTTCATTTGCTTACATGTAATATAAAAAAGAGACTACACCCTTTGGAGTGAGATTTTTGGGATTGTATGTATCTTAGTCATATTTATAGTACCATTAGAAAAATTCCTATAAGGTGTACAAACTTTGTTTTGTATCGTTTGGATATACAATATGAAAGCTATGGATTTTTGAGTTATTATTAGGGTGGATTTGGATCTTCAAGAAAGCCAATGACATAAGAATTTATCTAGTAAATGGGGAATTTATAGAATAACTTAGCTATTTGTCCTTCTTTTTATATGTCATCAGGTGTTTCTCATTGGTCATTTGAATGTTGTCCAAGTATAGTAATTTAATTTAGTAAAAAACCTAAATCTTTTAGGCATTTTGATTATTTATCTTAAATTAACTAGAGCAATTGGTTAGAAATTAACAAATAAAATTATGAATCAATAACAAATTCAAATATTAAGTTGAAGGTAATTCATCAATTCAAGAAAATTGCACACTATTTTTGCATTAACCCTTTTAAGGTCTGCGCATCCAAAAAGTGGATGCGCCTTGGTCAACCCTGATTGTAACTTTCAAAATATCCATTATTGGTATATATTTTAAACTAAGAAAATGAAGTTTGACAAGTTTTCTTTCTATTCCATTTTGAAATTTTGAAAAATGTCAAAAATTGAAAGAATTATTGCAACTAAAAGCTCCATGTGTTAGAATCAAAATAACACAGTATGGTGTGTTTTTAATTCATATTTTCTTTTTTTCAAATGGAATTTGGTTTTAAATTATAAAATTATATTTTTCATTCTATCCTTGATTTATAGTAAAAATTACAAATTTTTCTCATATATTTTCTAATTGATATAATTTTATTTCCACCTTTAGCTTAAAAAAATCACAATAATTTTATTTTTTCATCAAAATTATTGAAAAAAACAGCATAAATAGAAAATAAACTTTTCCGGTAGTGAAAAATACCAAAATTTTATACATCAATTAAATAAAAGGATAAATTTGGTTTGATAGTTGAATTTGACTTCAAGGTCTTTGTTGTGGTTGTTTTGGATGTAAAAAATAAAAAAACCAATTGAAATTTTTTCACAGTAATCTCCATTGCTACTTGTACCACTTGTAAAAAATTCAAATAATTTGGATTGTTTTAGCTATTTTTACTTATTTATGTTCAATTTTTGCAACAAAAAAGATAACAATTATAATTTCTCACAAAACAAATTGAAATTTCTCATAGTGATATACAATTCTTAGTTTCAATTAATAGAAATATAGTATTGTTGTTTGAACACAATTTAGAAGGCCAAATTTAGTTCAAACATGATGTTTGACCATTTCACAATGGATCAAGACTTTTAGGGGTTAATTTCTACATTAGATACGGGGAGGACACTTCCCGCGTTTTAGCAATCCATATGCGGCAGAATATAGGGTGGATTTTATTCATTTTGGTTAATATTTATAAGTACTTATTAAAAAATAACATATAAAGTAGGGGACACGAAAAATGGCAAGTCCATTATAAGTAATTATGTAGATAGCCAAAAAATATGGTCCATTAATTTTTAAGTACATGTAATTTAGGGGCAAAAGAATTAGATCCAAGGAATTGTATTTAGTAGGGTTTGTTTATACTACATCATTTGAAATTAAAATATAGTACTTTATTAGACTTATAATATAGTACCATATGTTGAAGACAAATTTGTCACACTTTGGATGAAATCTTTTTTTTTTGCTTAAATTTCCCTTTCATTCACCTCATTTAGAACTTTCAGGATTTGATTTATTGTGATTGGAAATACTTTGTTAATTGTAGCTATGGCCCTCTTGCTTTACCACATTGCAAGTTCAACATGATAGAAGCTATACAAAATCTTATTTTATATGGCTAAAATAAGGTAGGTTTTCTAGAATTTTGTTCTACTCAAGCTTAATCAAGGCTTTGCTATTAGGTTTGAGTAATGAAGGCCATACTATCAGTTTATAAGCTAAAATCAAGGTTTAACAATTAAGTCTTAAGGCTTTATAATATAATTTGTACTTATTGTAGTAATATTCCAATTTTTGGAACTTCTCCAATTAGGATAGGAATTGTTTAAATACTTCTATACTCCAATTTTTGCTATTTGGTGAAACCACCATGGAGTCTCAAGACTAACTTGAAATAAGGTGGATACACCCAAAAGCGCCTTGTTCCTAAAAGCGCCATCTACAGTGCAAATACATTTCCGAAATTAGTTATGTACGCAGACTGTAGATGGTGCTTTCAGAAACAGACTTTGACTGTTAATAACTTTTGCATATGGTATCCAAATCCTACATTCTTTGGTGCGTTGGAACATGCTTTCACTTGCCAACAAGACTACATAAAAATTTGAACTAATTAATAGCAGGAACTAGGCTTAGTATGAATAAGTGGCGCTTTTGGGTGTACCTACCTTAAGGCTAAGATGGTACCAGTGACCATCCATCCACCAAGTATGGGTGGCGCTTCTTTTTAAACTCATGTCAATTATGACATAGGTATTATTTTATATGATTTTTTGATTTTTTGAAACAAGTGGATAATATAATATTTAATTTTTCATCAATTTTTTTTTTAAGATTTCAAATTGTTTTTATTAATCTTTTCTACACTATCAAACTTGTTACGTCACGATTTCGGAAAATTTTATCATATGTCATATTTATTTAATTTTGAATTAATTTTTGACAAATTTGACTCGAGCGTAGGATACTCGTGCGTTAGAGTTACAAGATGAAACTCCAAATCAATGGATGTAGATGTGGTTTCATAAACTCATAGTTTTAAAGTAGCTATTGGGTAGCAAATGGTAGATTGAATGTTTTTTTTCAAATGCGCAAATGTCTATCAAAAATGCAGTGGGATGTTGCTGCTTTAGTTTTTTTACTTGCTAGCAGGCATTTCTTCTTGTCTACATTTTGACATTGAGGCACATTTTCAGTACTTTGCACATTTTAATACTTTCATTGACTTCAGCTCTATATTTTTGAACACATTCTTCATATGGCATCTAATTGTTGAGTATATATGGCTTTCAATTCTAATGTTTTGTGTTTGATTCATGCATACTAATCGGTATTTAGAAATTTAATCTTTTTTTCTATGAACTTTTTCCTTGTCACTTTTACTTTCTCATTAGTTTTTTATTTAGTTTTTTTACTTACAAAAAATATAGGCTAAAAGAAATTGCATTGACCTACATATTATAAGTAATGATATAGATGATTATAATTATAGGAAAAAAATTTGCATTAGGTAATGATAGGGGCCCTTCTTAATGTTGCATAGGAGGTAAATAGGCCCCCAAAAAATACCCCTCTACTATACATGGGTCCCCAAAATGTAGTGAGAATGTCCTTCCCAAGACATTAGATTAAATAATCATTTCAAATCATACTTTGAAAGCAACTACAAGTATTAAAGGAAGAAATTATGAAGATGAAATTCAACAATACATAAACAACACCCAAAAATACCAAATCAATACTTCAAAATATTAAAATATCACTTTAGAATATTAAAACAACATTCAAAAACATCAAATCAACATCCTTAATTTAATGCAACACCAAAAAATTTTGCACACAAGAACATGATGGATGGAATTGTGATATAGGTTGCATTCAATACAAGAGAGAGTATATGTGTGAAGTTCACCTTTTTGAACATGGGACACACCAAAATAGTTATTTTGCAAATAAATCAATTTTCTATTGTAGAAATCAATGCAAAATATGCCAACCATTTAGTGCTAATTTCTTTGAATTACAAGCTACTTAGACATCTTGGTTCATATTATTGATGAATTGTACAATGATAACTTATTAATCACACACAACCTCATGATTATTTTAATGGGCATTGATTCCCTAAATGCATGAATGTAAATAATGAAAAAAATTCTAAAAGGAGCTCCATGCCTCTTTAGGGGTAGTCACACTTTCTTCAAGAAATAAACTTCTATGAAGAATGAAAAGTTGGTGAGAGAAAAGAAGAGCCAATTATGAGCCAAAAATCACAAAGAGGGCGTGACTTTTGTTTTGTAGGTGAGGAGAATTAGAATGAAAAATTAGATACAAAGATTTACCAATGCAAATCTCTAATATGCAAAACTCATGATTTAGAACTCAATGAATAATGCATGCATAGGCCACACAAAACACTATTGGATGCATAGAATGCAAGATGTAGGAAAACCAAAATGCAGTAAGGTGAAAGTAAACTCAAACTAAGTATTGAAAAATTCTTTGGAGAAATCTTCTTCACATCCATTTTTTTGCTTTGGAAGAAAAGAATGTCCATTTTGGATTTTAAGAGAATGGGACTTCTCCAACCATAGAGAACTGAAGAGAGTGTCATGTCTTTATATTCTAAAGATTAAGAATGAAATGAAGAAGGTGTGACTACCCCTATTAATGAAGAGTAAATGCCAAAAATTCCAATTGTAGATCTACTTGCTTACCACTATTTGTTTCTTTATTTTTTTTTCATTCACCTTCTTTGAAACTATACTACTACAATATTTGCATTGATTTAACCAGCTATATGATTGAGCTAGTCAACTTCTAGAAACTGATGAGAGTTTGAATGGAGTAGTTAAACTTTATTGATTTTCAGTAGAAAAAGGATGAAAAAACATTGTTTCTTTTCTAAAAGTAGTTCATTTTCAATACTCCTAGTTTTTGTTTAATTGAATGACCTAAATCAAGACAATAATTTATTGGTTTCACTTGGATGATGTTACACTACTTGCCAGATCTCTTTAAAAGTTGGATTTGCCCACAAAAAACTAAGCAATGATACATGACTAACTAAAGATATGTGCATCTAAAAAAGACACTCTCCTAATTGTAACAACTATCTACAATTGTCTAAATTCATGCTTAAAATCTTACATAGCTATAGATTGGTCAAGCAATTAGGAGAGTGTTTCTTTTAGGTGCTCATATGTGACACTAGTTTGAATTAAAATAAAATGAAAAAGCTCATTGCTTTGACCCTTGAATGCTAGTGAAGCCATTTTATGGCTTTTGGATGAACAAAAGATCATCTCACTACAAGACAAAGGGGTGCCTTTTAAATGAATTTTAATGTATAGTCTTAGACATCAACTTATAAGAAATGACCATTAAGGTGATTTCAAAAAAAATTTACTAGGTAATCTATTCTAGTTTCGACTCCAATTGTAATTTTGAGAAAATCCTAAAATTCAATTTTTTATTTTCATTTGAATTTTGGATGTACTTTCAAAGTCTTAGATTCTATTTATAGAATGACACAGAAATTTAGATTATACTATGATGTTTGTCATTGTAATATACACACGTGGTGAAATTTTCAGATTTCTTGAAATAATTTTCCATTTAATGTGATTATTCTTCACTTTTCCTTCACTTTTCCTTCAAAAATTCTCAAAAATATCAATTTTTAACCAAGGAAAAGATCTAAAAATTTTGTGATGTAAAGAAGACATGTATTTCCATCTCTGAAAAGTAAATATAAAATTTTTCATACATATCTAAATGCAAAATGGCAACATGGCAACAGATTGAGTGATGGGCGGTGAGACTTATATCAGTAGTTATGGGTCCATCCTTTACATGTTAATTGGCTCAAACCTTCCTTTTCCACATGAAGATATCTCTTCACATTATTCTCACAGGTCAGTTGTATCATTCTTCACCGTAATGAAAATTTACTTAAGTTGAGCTTTCCATTGACGGAGAGCTTAGAAATAAGTTAATACGTTTTCAAAACAAGGTTATGGATGATTTTCAAAACGAAACTTGAATCAAAGTGAAATTTGTCGGGGCGACAGGTTCTCCACAACGCCTGCGAAGACTTGCTCGCATTTGCCTGGCCATGCCCGAGCTCAAGAAGTGACGATGTGAAGAAATCACCTGTTTCGCTGCAGCGATGGTGATGGCGATGATCGAGGTCTGCTGTTGCGTGTGAGAAAAATCGGTGGGCACTCGTCGTGTGCGCTGCCAAAGGTCTTGAAGAAGAAATTAGTTTAGTTGTGGGTGACTCCGCCTGCTGCGATGGTGAAGGCCATGCTCCTGCCAGCTCCGGCAATGGCTCTGGGCCAGGGCGTGCCTGCGCTCTTGGACCAGCTGGAGCGCCACTGCCTCGCTCCCGATGCCTCGCTCGTCTCCAAGCCCGCGTACCTTGACCTTCTCCAGGTGGGTTCCTTTGCCTTGGCTTGGCTTTTGGTAGGAATTCAACGCTTGTCGTCCGACTCGACTCGACTCTCATGGCGTTGGTGTGATTTCGCAGGCTCGAGAGGAGATGGCGCGCGAGCGCTTGCGGTACCTGGAGGCTTTGGTACTTGTGGTTCTGTTTCATTTCACGTTTTCTCGAATTCGGACAATGTGGGGAATATTGTCAACTATCGTGGGATTAGGGCAAGATGACATGGTTTGTGTGTTTGTTGATTTGAATTTTGTAGGCTGTTTATGGCGAGGCTGTGGCTCTTGTGGAAGAGTACCAGCATGCAGTGACTGTTGCCAATGTAGGCGGCATTCGCGACTTGAACACCGTTTTTGACCAGCTGGGGCTTCGATCGTCACCTCAGGTACACTCAACCTCTTCATTGTGACGTTCTCTCTGAAATGGCTTCCTAGCATTATCCTGCACACTTGCCATCCATTCAAACGATGTCATAGTGAAAAAGGTGGTAAGATTAGAGATATTTGAGTGTAGGTGCTAGCTTCCCACAGTGTCTTCAACGAGGCATTATCTTACCAGTGTGGATCACCCCCTTCGAAAAATAGATCTCGCGTGTGATTGGGGTCGACGCTGAGGTCGGAGATTAAACCGTTTTTGCCATTTCAGGTGTATGATGCACTGGAACAGCGGTTGGTTGTAGCAGAAGCGTCGCAGCGGTTACGACTTCCGTTGCCATCGAAGGATGGAGATCTCCCAGACGATGACAACCAAGAATGGGGCAATGTGTCGAGAAGCTCATTCGATAGCACCACCACGAGTGTGAGCCTGAGCACCACGACGACCGTGCATACCACCTCGGCGAGCACTGCGAGTGCCACCATTGTGTCGGGAGGGGGTGCGCAGGCGGAGACGGTGGAGCCTGGAGTCGGAGGGGTCGTGAATCGTTTTCTAGGGATCACGCCTGCATGGTTGCGGCAAACGCATCTCTTACGTGCACCTTTCGCAGATGTGCGTTCCTGACTTCGTCATTACTTCTTCTTTTTCTAATGATTTCGTCAGGTGGCATCTGTTTTGCTTCTATTAGTTTCGTAAGGCTTACCCGGGGTCTTCTGTTCACAGGACAGCAGTGGGTACCAGATTACACTTATGCCTGAAATAGAGGCCCGTTTGAAAGCCAAGTGCGACAGACTGGTGTCTGCTTTTGAGATTGACGAAGCTGGTGAGTGTCTCATATATTTGATCAGGGGGTAATAAATTTTATGCTGATCGATTGGTTGCGAGGTAGAGGATAATAACATTTGCGTCTTTTTATGCATTTTAACAGATGTAGGAGAGTAATTTTTTGGGAGATGTATATAGCCTGTGGAGAGATCTTTGGGGTAAATGAGCCGAATTTGTTTGAGATTAAAAAAATTTGTCAATATGTATGAATTTTTTAATGCAAATTCGAAGTGTGAGTTGTAGATCACTAAAAATGACACTAGACAACTCATTTTCATTTAAAGGTCAATTGCCAGATACATTTAGCGAAGTCATGCTTACATCACTTACGAATGTGTCCAACCAAGTATATGGCTGGGTGAGTAGCTGCTGGTAAGAGGGCTCAGTGTAGGAGACGGGATCTGGTCTCTCTTGTTTTTAAATATCCTCTACATTACCTACTTATTGGTGTCATAGATTTGATACTTGGATACAGGATTGTATTTGTAGTTCATTTTGCGTTGAAACTAGGTGTATTCAGTGGTGTTGTGGCCTGAAAGGTGACATTTTTATGCGTTCTTGTGCAGACATCGCAGGTCCACACTCATCGAGTTTACGCCTCCCTGAAAGGTGATTGTGAGAGTCAGTTTATGCAGAGTCCTCTTGAAGATGGTATTATCGTTTTCCACAGCTGGGATGTCATTCGAGCTTCAAGTGGATGCCTGTTTAAACTCATCATGTTTCCTCTGACAGGGTCAAACTTGCAGTTGAAGACATAGAAGCAGAGGAGGCAGCCTTACTTGAGGATTTATATGCAGCAGATCGAAAGTTCTCAGAGTACTACAATGTAGGGGAAACCATCTCATTGTTTCGTTGACAACTGTATCTTCCGTTTGTGTACTTTTGTAATTTGGTTTTATATTCCTGTCAGTGTGCAGTTGTGACCTCTCTCCTTTTCAGTACACTCTCCGAAGATCCCTAAACTATGCAAGACCTTTTTCCTTTTCCAGGTGCTGGAGCAGATTCTTGCAGTCCTTCTACGACTAGTTAAGGAGTTTAAACTTCAACACCAACATGAATATGTAAGCGCATCCCGTGGCATTAACCTTTACTGTGTGGCATAATGCGCAATCTGTGTAATTTTGCTGGGCCTGACTTCAAACGTCGCCACGGCAGGATGGAATGCGGAAGCAATGGCTGTGCAAACGATGTCAAACCATGAACACGAAACTCAGGTAATCTGTTGCCGATGGTGGTCTCCTGATCTTCGAGGTGTGGTGCCACTTAGTACACTCACAGCCATAGTCAACTCTTGCCATAGCCTGGAAGTGCAAGAACAAAAAAACATTGGTTTAGGTTCTCGCCCTCATTCCATGCCGATTGTGAAACAAGTCGTCTCTTCCAGTTCTTAACAAATTTGCTGAAATATTTTCATTCGGAACGAGAGTATCATAGCAGAATCGACTTTCTATTGGGCATGGGAAGTCCTATCCTAAGTATTGAGGACCCTCGTGTGTTTATTAAAATCTAAGGCTTATGAGATTAGCGCTAGTAGACCCCTGTTTTCATTTGACCCTAAGCAGGACTGCTTACGCGGCCTAGAAGCCGTCCCGGGCTTGTCTCAAACCCTCCCTACTCTACTCTGTAGGATTTGTGATTTATGAAGGTCTTCAAAGAAGCACCCTGAATCTAGGACTAGGAAGTCGTCATCTGCGAGATCTTCAAAGCATTGGATCTGGAAAGAAGAAACCATGTGGCATGTTGGTCTCCTCGTCCCGATCCTTTAGTGCAATTCGTTGACATTTTCCCTGTAATGATGCAGAGTGTTGGAACATCTCCTCCTGCGGGATACATACACACAGGAATCCATTCCTGCTCTTCACAAAATCAGGTGCGTTGCAGATTTTGAAAGCAATTGATGTAGAAACGTCAATATAGCAGCCTAATCTTATGTCCCTTCCAGACTTTCCCTTTCAAAAGATTACATCAGTATTGGTTCCCAGGTGATTTTAGCAGCTTTTTGTTGGGTTTGACTCGACTTGAGTATCACCTAATTTCTGACATTTCACAGGCAACATCTGGTGGAGGCAAACGAGGAGGCAACTGCAGCTTACAATAAAGCAGTGAGCTTCGACTCTTCTCAATTTGAATTTGTTATTAGAGTGACCATATAAGACCAGGAACTTCCCAACAGTTCTTTCGCTATAAGATTTGTTGAATGTTTTATTGCAGGTGACGAGACTCCGTGAGTACCAAGGAGTAGACCAGGACTTCGACGAAATTGCCAGGCGGTATCATGATCTCGTAACTGTAAGGATTCACCAGCTATTGCATACTTGGTTTAGGGTTTGGATGTAGAGCAGTGCTTCGATGCTCTTGAGAGTGAGTTCAATGACTGTCGGCCGTGGCTATTGGTGCAGAAATTGGAAGGTATCCAGTGGACGATTCGGCAAGTGGAGATGGATCTCAATAGCCCGCATGACCACCCTGCTCTTTAGAGGTACTCAGCTTGCATTAGAGACTTGTGTTTCCAAGGGTGCACGCTATTGGAATCATGTTTAACTACGCAGTTGGACATCATAGATGTATTACGGATGTAAATGCCATTTGGTTATGTTCATGGTGTAAGTTAGAGGTACGGGAGGTAAGTGACGTTTTTAGTCTGGAAGAGGGTGGGCAAGCCTATGGAATTGTGAGATTAGAGATTTTCAATGCAATTGAATCGCATGCACCGATGGGATGCATTTTACCACTCAGTCTTTAGTCAGTTTGTTGAATCTTACCGCTGGAGTTGGAAACTTCTTCTAAGGGATGTTCTATGCATCAATGTTTGGTATCTATTGTGCTGTACAGTATCAATGGCAGTCATGCAGGATCAGCAAAGTTCACGGGGCTACTATGACATCTCTATACTGCATATTCAGCTGACAGCTTCCCCACAAGGAACACAGGACACATTTGCAATCTGACAATTCATTGACCCAGTTCTCATACACAGTCCGCCTCCTCATCCCTGGCGGCCAGACTGGCTTCGTGTTGTTTGGTTGCTGTCCATGTTCCAGTGCAGCCCCATTCGCACCGAATTCGAGCTTTAATCCCCAGCGGCCCTCGCAGCAGCCCTGGGTCCACAACCGCTGCCGTTAGCTGCCTGCGTCGCAGGACGGAGACAGGGTACAGAAGAGGTACCGGTGGTAGCTGACGAAAATCCTCGAGAGCTGCTTCCGACGTTCTCCCAGCATTGAGGAGCGTTGAATCACCAATAATTTCGGCCTTAGACTCCATAGTTCCCATGTTCAGCATTATGATAATCCTGAAACATGGATTAACGAACCAAAGAGCACAGAAACTTTTCACTTAATACAGCTACAGGTGGTACATAAAACCTGGCACATATAATGCTCCAAGAGGCAATTCAATTCTTGTCCCTAGATTTTCACTCTTGTAATCGTATGTTCAATCGCTTCTGGGGAGTATGGAGAGAGGTTAAAGGAGTGATTGATTCATACGCTAAGTATTGGATGAAATTTTGGTTGTGAGTTGAGTAGTTAAGGATTTTCTACAACTATTTGGAAGATCATTGCCATTGTCTCAATTCGCCTGTGATTGTTCTGTAGCATGAGCATTGCCAGGAGGTGAGAGTAGCGATAAATTTCATGCTCTCCGGTTTTATTTTTCTCAAATTTTAGTTGTGCTTGAGTAGTTGTAAGTCTTTGGTGGTGGGGTAGCTTACAGATTTTCTTAAGAAAGAGTTGTGAGTCCGTTCTTTCAATTGCTTATCAAGTGGTTGGTTGGGTGAGTGATGGTCTTGCCTAGGTCCCCAAAAAAGTTGTCTTCATTATAATTTCAATGTATGTCAATGTATCAAACAAGTTCTTCCTTTAAATACATCAACCCCTAAAGCCTCGAATTGTATATTTTGGCAACATAGCAATTTTGGGCAACTCATTACAATTGGAGTTTTTATTTTTTTTATAATTTGAAATTTTCACAAACACTATAAGAAAATGGGGGTATAAATGACTTGTCCACAATGACTATGCCAACAACAATGACTGTAAAATGACTACAAAATGATTGTTTTGCAGTCATTGTTGTCAATGTAGTCATTGTGGACAAGTCATTTATACCCCCATTTTCTTGTAATGAAAACATGTGTCCAACGAGTAGCTTTAAGGTCTAATAATTTTCATAACTTTTGGCTACAATGTTAAAAAATTACAGCATGATATGTTGTTTCCTTTGAACGGTGGGCAGCTTGGGTACTAAAAAAACTTGGGTAGCAAAAATTTGAAATTGGTTTGTTAGATTTTTTATATGTATAGAAAGCTTTAAATCATTCCATTTTGATAAATGAGTCAAAAATTATGAGGAATTTTAGTTTGGGGTAGTTTGCAATAGTTATAGAATCTCTACTCTAGAAAAAAGTTTAAAATTCTTTATTTAATTCAATTTTTAATACTTTAAAAAAAAACTAAAACATTGGGTGAAGATTGTTTATTACAATATTTTAAATAATGGGATTGGAATTTTTCATTTTTATAATTAAATTGTTCACAATTTAGTATGTTCAAGCATTTTCTGTTTCTATCTACTTACTGTTTTTTCCTATATATTGTACAATTTTGAGTATTTTTTCATACAAATGTGATCTTGTGAAGTGCAACTACGTGGATTTTTGTAAGTATAAAAAAGGATTTTTGCTAGTTCAAATGTAAATATCTTTCAATTTACACGGTGGAAATTTTTTGAGATTTTTTCCACATCTTTTCAAACCACCTATCTAGAAGGTCTTATTGTTTAATATGTCAAGAAGAATATTTTAAAAAACAACAATTGTACTTGTATTAAAAATTGCAGTTTTGGAGTGATTTTGGTCAAAACATAGTAAAAAACCTTTAGGGTTTAAAGTATGAATTCACCAAATGTGGTTTTAGTTGTCTATTCTTATAATGTACCAAGATTTATTTTTTTCTCAATTAAAGAATTTTAGAATTTTTAATGAATTTTTTAGCTAAAAAAGCATGTTTTCCTATACATCAAATCCTCAAAATAAACATTTGAAATATCAAATGATTTTATTTTAATATTATTTTTGGATTTGATTCACATTTAGTAGTTCAATATATAAAATAAATAATTCTATCAATAAAAAATGAATATATTGTGCACCAAAATGCCTACGAATTCCAAATCTAGCCATTTTTTCTCACCACTGTCAATAGGACGGTCCAAAAAATTTTAATATTAAAAAAAAATTAATTAAGAATATACATAAGGATTCCATTGAAGTGCAAGATTTTTTTTCATTTTAGGGTCTTCTTACTTGATCAAAATAAACAAATTAGACAAATTTAGGAGGTTTTAAACAAATATTATTTAATTAGTGTGTCCAAAAAGTAATACCCATGTAGGATCATTGCCTAGAAAAATTCTTTATTGTTGTATAAGGATTGCTCAGACATTAGGGTTACAATCAATTCATTCATTCTACTATATCGGTGTATTGTTGATCTTATGTGCAATTATTAGTTGAATTGAGTTTTTTGAAACAATGTTTTCTAATCGTTTATGTACAAGTTTATTCTTGCACAATTTTAGGATTCTACATGCATGGAATGTTGAGCAACCCATCTGTTTGCAATAAATGACATGATCTTTGGTATTCCATTTATCTTTTTTGAGCCATAATGATTTTGAACACTTCAATATTTACATGGATGCTTTAGTTCTTGAAAATCTTCAAGAATTTGATTTTAGTTGATCTTTTTCATTACTACCTCCGTCCCAAAATGATCTTCCTATTGGAAAAAATGTTTTGGATTAAGGCCAAAAATATTAAATTAAAGCCCCCTTTTGTACTATAAGTAGGATTTAGGGTTCTCTTTGCTTCCACAAAATTTTGAGTTTCAAAGCACTTTTTAAAGCATAGTTTAGGAATATTGAAAAGTGAAATTTTTTTGAGCATTTTCAAGGACCATCAATGGGCACTTAATTGTCAAATGTGAGATCATCATTTTGTAGGCATTTAGTATGAACTTAGGACCATGTGTAGACTTCTATTTTGCCTTCCAAAGCTTCATCTCCTTCAATCAAGCAATATTCAAAGAGGTGCAAAAAATAATAATGGTTAATATCAATTGATCCCTTTAGTCATTTAATTTGTTTTTTGATTGATGTTTTCATGGTTGGAGGGAGAACTATTACTTAAAGTTGTTGTATTGGTCCCCAATAAAAAACAAAAGTGAAATTTGACCAATTTATAAGTCACAAAGTGCAATAGGAAGATCATTTTGGGACAAAAAATGAAGGCCAACAAGAAGATCATTTTGGGACGGAGGGAGTATTATTTAAGGAGTTGTGCATGTGTCATTGGAATAGTGCAAGTAGTTTGGTAATATGTGTTCTATCAATGTGATTTTGTCATTGTAGTTAGATGTTAGCCTTCCAAAGACTTTGAAGCTAATTAAAACAAAGCCTATAGATGACTTAACTGACTATAGAGACATTTGAAGGATACACATATTGATCCAATAATTCAAACATTTTTGAGACTACTTTAGTCATAGGGATTTTTGACTTTAATCCCAAAATGCTATAGCGCCATACTATAGCAATATGATGATAGTTTGAGATCTTTAGAAGAAATTAGAAGTATTTTTTTCATCCTTTTTTTGTGTTGACCTTTCATGTTGAGTGATAAAGAGTATCCAATTGAATTTTTTGAATTGACTAGTGTTTGTTTTCATATAGTTGAGAAGTATGTAAAAAAAACACATGGCAAAATATGTCATTTTAGTGTTATTTGAGAAATTGAATAAATTTGAAATTTCTCTATAAAATGATATTTTTTGATTTTGAGCCCAACTAATGAAATGAAGGTCATTTCTACTCCAATTCAAATTTTGTAAAAATTCATAATATTGAATATTTGATTGTAGTTTGAACTTTGGATGTATTCTCAATGTTTACTGCATTCTAATTATAGAAAAAACACTGACATTAAGTTTATATTATGACATTTGTCACTATAGTGTACACAAATGCTGAAATTTTCAGTATTTTTAAGATAATTTTCAATTTGATATGATTTTTTCTTCAGTTTTTCATCGAAAATTCTCATAAAAATCAATTTTATCCAAAAACATCAAAATTTGTTGTGAGGTAGAAAAGACATCTCTAAAACATAAATTGAAATTTTTTCAAATATAAGGGAGAAATACCCAATAGTACACCTTTGAACCTTAACTCATCCAAAACCATCCCTAGAGTACAATTATGTATTTGCGAAATGCTTGATTCTAAATCACCGACCTATATTAAAGACACATACCAAAATTTGATTGGCTCATTGCTGATTTTAGCATCATTTAGATTTGGGGGCATCTATTGAAACAATTTCAATGAATTAAGGAGCCAACACTTTGGAAATCATATAAATTACATGCGACACCCAAAAAATCTTCTTTTTTAATATTGATGATTTTCACTAGCTTATACTAGAAAAATATTACTTTTAGAAAAAGATGTTTGCAACTATACTAAATTCCTTATTTGAACTATTTTGGATGTTTTCACCCTCTCTAGTTCCAAAATGTCAACACACTGAGTGATCAACAACAAGGCTTGAACTCCATGGTTATAGGTCCATCTTTTTAAAGATTAACTGTTTTGAATTCCATTAGTGTTCTACTTGGGATGAATTGTATTCACAAATTCTCTATCATTTGATTCTACGTCCTATAGCCAAATCAACTACTTGCACCACTCAGTCCAAGGTTTGAAGCTAGTTCAGAAACTCATCGTTTGAAGCTAGGTAAGGGATCAAATTCATTTGCAGTTTGCGGTTTCTTGCATGCTTACCGATCGTTGCGTGGAGTGATTCGTGAGAGCAACGTTGTGATTTCTTTTTCATTGTTCTTGATTTTAGGAGCTGAGTGATTTGGCTTGGCGATGATTCCATTTTATGTCATGCATGTTTCTTTATTCCATTAGTGCTCCATTTTGAATGAATCGTACTTACAAATGCTCTGTCATTTGATTCTATGTCCTATAGCCATATCAACTATTTGCACCACTCAGTCCACTCAAGGACTCATCGACCAGCTCTTTTCTTTCTGAACTCCGAAGCTAGGTAAGGGATCAAATTCATTTGCGGTTTGTAGTTTTTTGCATGCTTACTAATCGTTGCGTGGAGTGATTCGTGAGAGCAACATTGTGTTTCTTTTTCAACTTTCTTGATTTCAGGAGCTAAGTGATTTGGCTTGCCGATAAATTCCATTTTATGTCATGCATGTTTCTTTATTCCATTAGTGCTCCACTTGGAATGAATCGTATTCACGAATGCTCTATCATTTGATTCTACGTCCTACAGCCATATCAACTATTTGCACCACTCACTCCACTCGGGAACTCATCGGCCAACTCTTTTCTTTTTGAACTCTGAAGCTAGGTAAAGGATCAAATTCATTTGCGGTTTGCGGTTTCTTGCATGCTTACTGATCGTTGCATGGAGTGATTAGTGAGAGCAACATTGTGATTTCTTTTTCACTGTTCTTGATTTCCGGAGTTGAGTGATTTGGCTTGCCAATGATTCCATTTTATGTCATACATGTTTCTTTATTCCATTAGTTCTCCACTTGGAATGAATTGTATTCCACTATAAGAAACTCATATTTTAGGTGACGGATTTTAGGTGGCATCCAATGTAAAAATTCATGTTTTTATGTCAACAATGATGTCCGCCATAACATCAAGATGTTATGGCGGACATCATTGTTGACATAAAAACATGAATTTTTACATTGGATGTCACCTAAAATCCATTATCTAAAACATGAGTTTCTTATAGTGTCACCAATGCTCTGTCATTTGATTCTACATCCTACAGCTAAACAACTATCAACTACTTGCCCCACTCAATCCACTCGGGGACTCATCAGCCAGCTATTTTCTTTCCGAACTCCGAAGCTAGGTAAGGGATCAAATTCATTTGAGGTTTGCAGTTTCTTGCATTTTTACCGATTGTTGCATAGAGTGATTCATGAGAGTAATGTTGTGATTTCTTTTTTATCGTTCTTGATTTCAGAAGCTAAGTGATTTGGCTTGTCGATGATTCCATTTTATGTCATGCATGTTTTTTTATTCCATTAGTGCTCCTTTTGGAATGAATTGTATTCACAAATGCTCTGTCATTTGATTCTACGTCCTATAGACAGATCAACTCAACTGGAACTTTCTTGCACTAGAGAAGATAAACGACAACACAATATTTAGGCAATTTCCTGGGTAAGCAACTCCTCTATAATTTGTAGGGATGCTCGGATCATAAATTTATTTTGAAGCTAATTATATAATTATAATAAGTAAGATAAAAGTTATTAATAAATTTTTTGAAAAAATGACTAGGCTACTAAAATATAATAAATCAAATTTTGAATAAAATAACATATTGAAAAGAAATAAATATATATTTAGTTGGTAGCTATATATTTATTTAGTTGGTAGTTGGTAGCTAAATCTACCATTCCAATCAAATCAATAGTATAAGTTTGCTACCAATGTTTGTAAACATATTTACAAACCACTATCTATGTGAGTACTAAGTAGGTTTATCAAGATTGTACAAATTGAAATTTTGTTGCAAGCCTCCTTGATCTACTCTTCTTTGCCATCCTCTCATTTCCATTCTTCTTTGTTGTTGCCACCATCGTATCAACACCATCTTCATTTGTCTTTAATGAACCAACACCTACACTTTTCTTCTTCAAACAACTAGTGCAATCCTTAATAAAACTATCAAGCATTCTCTTATCTTCTTTTGACAAGATATGGAATCTAGTACCTTCATCAAATGTTAGAGAAATCAAACATATGACATGATCTAATTTCACCAAATCAGCATCTTCACCACCAAAACCACCATATTCATAACGATAACCCACTACATGCTTGTAATATCTAAGCAAAACACTAATATTAGATTCATCAAAAAGAATAGCACAAACATAATCAATTTTTTTCTTTTCAACTATTTTGACTAATTTTTGAACTCTAGCCAAATATCATGTAGTTTTTTTCCTTACTATCTACCATTCTAATTGCAATATCATCAAATAATTCAATATGTGCATTATCACTTTTAGATTCCAAAGAAAAATTATTCTTAACATGTACATGTTGGATACGCCTTAATCTATCAAGGCGAAGTTTATTACGTCCATGAGCATTCATTTCCAAAATAACTCTCATTTTGTATACTAACCCTTTATTTGGGACATCTACACATGAATTAATTTTATTCATATCGGCATCATATGCATCACTTATGATCTCTATTCTACATCAAGCATTGTAGATCTAACATTATTTGCAATTTCATTTATCAAAGACACATTCTCTGGCATAACAATCTCTATTGATTTATAATTTCCTTCATCTTCTAATTTGTCATCAGCTAATGTAGCAATATCTTGAATAAAAGCATTAAAAAAAGAAGCCCATGGATCATCCCACTTACCATTAAATTGTAATACCTCCTCCATTTCAACATACTTTGCCTTATCTTTTGCCATTACGAAACCATCTTTCCATGCTTCCTGAAGGTTAACATTTGTCACAGAACCATAATCTAAAAAATTAACATTTGAATCAACAATATATAAATTTCCTTCTAACCATAAATTTTTTTGCCGTTTTGGATTAGAAAATAAAGGACCATTTCTCTCATGTTTAATCTTCTCCACCCTAGCAATGTATGAAGTACATTTAGCAGCTTTCCCAATAGAAAAATTGTGTTTGTTACAAACTTGTTGGCCTAAAAGTGAAAAAAAATCTTCACAACAATCAGATCCAATCCTACTTAATTCAATTGGAAGATGTGGAAAAGAATCTCTCATCATCATAATGTAGCACACACTTGCATGACATGCTATAATACAATCTGTCATATACTCTGTACTCATCCAATTATCTTTTAAGTAGTGCCCAAATCCATTGTAATGAATGTATGTACTACTTAAATATAATACATGAACAACAAATGATGCCAATTTAATCCTTTCAAGCAAAGATTGCTTACCATAGAAAATCTCAAGAAAAGACCAAATCACTTCCAAGTGAAGAATAGTACCTTTGACATGCTCTTGCAAATACTTACCGGAATACATTATTCCCTTGTCAAGGCGTTCCAAGCATGCCCTCACTTTAGATAAGGCCAAGTGTTGCACAGCAGGAAAATTTTGTTTATCTTTTATATTGATATCACCTTCCAAAAGACCATGTTCATCTTTGGAAAAAACTTCAAATACTAGCAATAGATGATTTTTGTGAGCCAAGTACTTAATCCAAAAGAGATTTTGTGTACTTGATAAAAGAGGATTTCTTAAATTTTTTCCCCACATGAGGTGGATCTTGAGTCATGATCATAGGATGATTGTTAGTCATTTCATATTTCATAAAGAAAGAAGGACACTCAATTCCATAAGTACCCCTTGACACACTCTCTAGCATCAATTTCTGTCGTCTACTATCTCCATCAAACCCATGTCCAATCAATGGACCAATTGTAGGTTCAATGTATTTTTTGTGAAGGTTTCTAATTGTACTCCATTGTGTCTCTACAGCTTGAGAATCAAATTTATTACATGTCGTTAAGATACTATAAGCTAATCTAGGCATGCCTTTTAAAAGTGGATTGCAAACAAGTACACAATATATAGTCCCAATTTCATAATTTTCAAAAGCTGTTTTTATTGAATTGAATGTGGCAGCAAATGGTTTAGGATCAAACTCATAAACATGTTTTAAATTTGTAGAGGTACATTTTAGACCACAAAATCCATCTATATGATCTAATCTACGATTCCATGTCGCTAATTGAATTGTCTTTGTTTCATCTTCACTACATTCTATTGCTATTGGACCAACTACATTTAATTATTTTTTACAAGTTTCAAGAATAGAAGCTGTGTATTTAAAAGTTTCCTCTTGAATGCCTATAACATAAATAAAACCATCTTTTCTAAAATCAGCAGTTGTATTTAAAACTGGTCCACATAGATTTTTACTCATAAAAGAATGAACGGAAGAACCTCCAATACTAGCTAAGACTTCATACATTTGAAGAGCACTAGGGTGATATCGCTTTCCATCATTATTCTTATGAATACTCAAAAAGTTCTTGGCTATATCAATTAGAAAATAATATAAAGTTTTCCTTTCTTAGAAATAAAGCACCTACGTACATTTGATGTACGTAGGAATAATTCAACTATCTTAGGTAATTCTCCTTCTTTAACAACGAAGCTCAAATTTGTAGACAAGTAATTTTCACTCATTAATGCTCTAACAAGAGCACTTTTTAAGAAGAACACTTGATCACATTGTAATTCATATCTATTTTTCCATTCTCTACATGAATTTTTGAATCCACTTCTTTGCAAATATTCAAGATTCACTTGGGTGCAAGTCCTCTCTCCATGGATTTATGTTGAAAACTTCAACCTCATCACTTGTTTCCAAAAAAAACTTACAATTTATATGACAATAGGTTCTTTGTATTTCAATGATTTCTTTATTTTTATTCATGAAAGAATTTTTATAATTTGAATCGATGTACCAATCTTCACCATTGTGTAAATCATATTTTAATGATGAAATATCATAAATATTTTCTCCAATTTTTAGATTATTCTCATAAAATCCATGACAAATAATCTTTTTACAAAATGAAAGGACATATGCCTTAGGAATATCAAGAATGCAAGGCACATAGGATGTGGGATATTGTGAATAAAAATAAAGAAATCATTGAACCTTTTGACATCCAAGCTTGAATAGTGGACTGACTTGACCTTGTTGATGTACTTGCTTTCTTAGCTTAAGTATGTTTTCCTCCATTTATATATTGTCCAATGGTATCTACGACCCCAAACTTTCCTTCATAATCACAAATTTTGCACTGCCCAGAGAAGTTGTCCAACATCTCAACTCTTGAGAGATTAAATGATTTAGAACTACAAACATAGAATATTTAACAAATTTAGATGCAATCTTGTTTACTAATTCAAAAAATAATTGTTAAATAATAAACTTCAAATTATATATATACCATATTTCTATATGAAAGGATGCAAATAATAGAGCATACCTTCATTTTTGTATTGTTCTATCCAAGTCTTCCTCTTTTCAATCACCAAAGCTTCCTTGAGAGCTTTTTCTTTAGCTCTTTTGGGCCTTGCTTTTTGAAAAAAGAGCAAGCTCATGTACACTTTTTTCTAATCCACCCTTGGGTTTCAAATAATTAGTGAAATTTTGAAGATTATCACATGCTTGAGGAGAAAATTCCTTATCACAAGGGACACAATATATCACCCACAAACCCTTTCTCTTCCCTTTTTGACTCAATTTTGGATAATACTCTCTAAATTGATCAAATGGACATGAAACTTGCAATTTCTCCCAATTTTTTTGCAATTTTAGAGGCGTGCTACATTTTTGACCCATGGACAAATTAGTAGACAATTCCATGCACATAGGGTCAAGGGATTTTGACCCAAGAGAATCAAATTAGGAAATGGGTTTGAAATCTGACCCTCATTTTTGTTAAGAAGAAATGGTCTTCTCTCACCAACTACTTCATTTATTTCTCCAATGCTTTCAATTGGAATCTTATTCTCCATCACTTATTCATAAATTTTTTTGTGACACCACATCTTTTGGCGTTTTCAGCATAAGATAAGAAACATTGACAAAAATCAAGAATACTACTTCTACAACAACCACGTTCATATGGCAATTCTATTTGGCACATGGAAATGATGTCATGATGATGACATTCACAACAATTGCAAAGTTGAAAATCAAAGTCAGAGGGTTCAAATTCTTGGCAACCACAAGAAATACCATCAATTAAACGTGTGCACTTTGTCCAAGAAAGCTCCATAGCTTGCAGCTTCAAATTGATTGAAGATCTTCAATATCCACCAAGATCATAGCCTTTCTTCACAAGTAGTTATAATAAAGCTTTGAAATATAAATTCAAAAGAAACACATCTAATTATGAGAGACAAGGGCAGGGTTGTTCTGCCGGACATTGCGACATCGCGACATTGCGACGTCACAAAACGTCCAGTAGACCCTCCGCGACGTCCATAAAAGTCAAATTTACCTTTGACTTTTTAAAAATTACCACGTGGAAAATAATGCCACCTGGATGCCCGCATGGCAAAAATTAGGGCGCATGCGGGTAGGGCGACCGCGGGTAGGGGCGACCGCGAGTAGGGGCGACCGCGGGTAGGGCGACTGCGGGTCGGGGCGACTGCGGCTAGGGCGACCATGGGTAGCGGTTTAGCGTGGGGGCGACCGCGCTAGGGGCGACTGCAGGATTAGGCGACAGCGGCTCACCCGAAGTCGCCCTATGCGTAGCCGCGGTCGCCCTTCAAGGACCCGTGGTCGCCCCCCCACATCCGCGGTCGCCCCATCCGCACCCGAGGTCGCCCTACTCGGACCCGCGGTCGCCCCCTTCCAATACGCGGTCGCCCTAAGCCGCAGTCGCCTCTAGCCGCAGTCGCCCTGGCGCCACCCGTGGTCGCCTCTGATTCGCACGCGCCCTGGATTTTACCCGTACTCGCGCCTATAAAGCCGTGCTCGCACAAGGCATTGGTACCTTAATTCTCCATCGAGGCTCTTCGTCTTGCATCCTTCATTGGCTGCATGCATTAACTTCGGGTTGAATAATTACTTCTTTCTTCATCCATCCATGTTTCCTTATTGGTGTTTTGAACACCAACTTATCTCATGGCTACAGAGCAGACCCCGGAGGTGCCCCCCGTTGTTCCACGCAATACACGAATCACTTATGCTGCGAGGAAGTCTATACTAGACAAAAATCGGAAGCGCAGAGGCAATACTCATCGCAAGCGATTACACGTGCTGAACAATCCTGATCACCCCGCATTTAAAGGCTGGAGCGAGGAAGAGGAGCCTTGGTCAATTCAAATGTGCGAAGACTACATTGAATGGTGTCACATTGGGAAATTGTTTCCGGCATGGCGCCATCATCACAATCGGCACACAAACAAGGCGAACTTGAAATATTGTGAAAATCCAGCTTTTGTTCAAAGGTGCATCGAAATTTGGCAAGTCCTCTACAACACTCCTTTTGTAGAAAGGAATGAAGTCACGCTTTCCATTGCTCGAGGAGCGTATGCTGAGGTGGTTCTAAAAAAAGAAGTGGATTGGTCCACCATCAAGGAAAGTATGTATGTTTCACCTCCAGAAATTGGATCAATACCAAGAGGAGTCTTGAAGTTTCCGGAGGGTGGACTTGGACCAATTCGAAAAGATCCTTTCGATAAGAGTGTCATCGAAGTTATCACATCGGAATCTGAAGAAGATAGCGATTCCGATGGCACACATGCTCCAAGGCCAATACGGATTGCTCCACAAATTGCCCCTGTACCAGTAATTCAAGATCCAGCTGTCAGAGGAGCTTCATCATCACGAGGACGGAAACCTAGACGCCCCTCTAAGGTTCCATGCTCGCCGAATCAAATCGGACTTGGATCGACCTCAGCAACAGTTCGCAGTCCATCATTACCACTGCAAAATGCGACCGATGTCTTCGACTTCGAACCAAATGATGAAACGCCTGTGGATGCGAGCGTTCCTGTTCTTTTAGCTCAAGGGGATTCAACCACGGCTCTCAATAAGGCTCTTGACCTCTTGAAGACCAAAGACACGACAATTGCTTCACTCCAATCTGATGTGAAGAAATTGCAATCAAATTTGGACCAGAAGAATGCTCTCATTTTAGAACAAGCCAAAGAACTTCAACGCCTTCGACAAAAACAACATGAGACGATTACTTTGTCAGATATGGACAAAGGTTTCATTGAACATGATCCTCATCATTTGGAGAAGGTCGTGGAAGACCTCACTAGCGGTCTCATTGAGTGTACTCCTCCTGGCAAGCGTGTCAAACGTTCTTCAGTATTACCAGCTACGATTTTGCCTACCGTCACGGAAGATGCTATCATGGGGGCAGATGGTGTTCACGAGACTCAAGATTCACTTTCATTTCCATCACTTCCACTCCCAGTACCGGTACCATCTCCGAAGAAACTAGGCCTTCGAGAGGAAAACAAGATGCTTCGTGCACGATTGAATGAGTTGGCAGCAACATACTATCACTGGAAGGTTGCGTGCATTCTCTCCGTGGACAGATCACAGCAAGTTGCAAAGGAGTTGGACAAAATTTCAAAGAACTTCGTCGCAAATGCCCCTAAACGTGAGAATGGACTCACATCGTGGGCATTTATGGAGGACATGTTTCCTGAGAATATGCCTATGTTGAACACCCCTGGAAATGAAGGAATCAATTGGACACAGCTTGGTTGGGACCACAAAAACCAGATGTCGTGCCACGTAGATGAGAAACAACGACAACTTTTGTGGCCAAAGCCAGCAACTTTTGTTTTGGACCATACAAAATGTCCTATATGTCAAGAATCCTTCGGCCCTGAAGGAAGATGGGCACTTGGATCATGCGTGCACGTATACCATCCTCAATGTCTAATTACACAATGCCTCATACGGAGACGTTGTGTTATTTGTTCAGCCCCATTCCATGATCGTTTATACGCCTTGTTCAACTTGATGACATATATGCCGCCCTCTTGGGAACACACAGGTGACACAACTCCGGAGACCAGATTATGGGGCCGAGACCTGATTTGGAGTTGGCGACAAGGCCAACATGATCAAGAAAAGGGTACAGATAGTTCTCAATTGAATTGGGAAACTGACCCAGAAGAGATCGTGCAAGTTGCATCCAAGCTCATGGGAAACGGTCCATAGAACGAGGGACGAAGGGCATTTTTTTTCCAATGCCTTGGTGGATTTTTCGATAAACAATCACAAAGCTTCATGTGGGGACGTCATCCGGAATGTCACCATTGGGATTTTGAAGGAAAAAGAGTGTGCGACCAGACTGCAAATGCCTCTGAAGAAGATCTTACTAGTATGGCATTGCTGGACTCTACATATGGGCCCTACTACACGAGTCAAACTGTTGACTATTTGTTGGAGAAACACTCTCCACAGACCATGAGGACCCTCCAAGCCTTGAAGGATTCCAACGTCTTAGAATCCATTCTAAATGCGAATGGACCAGCTTCACGCACTCGCACCAAGCGCAAACTTGTGGTTGGAGAATCATCCAACCACGAGCGTGGTGAATCAAGCAATGCACATGAAGACCCAAATGTTTAGGGTTTAAGATGCTAACTATGGTTCTATAGCTAGCCTCGTAATCATCTAGGTCACTTGTGACTTTTCGTCATACTATATATATAAAAGAAGGCTCTTAGAGTCTTCTTATACGATAATACGATGGAACTTCATCACTATTTGCATTGTGAAGTATTAGCCTATGTGTTATTGTTATAGTTTTATTTGATGGATTCTAGTAGGTTTTCTTCATTAATTGTTATTTCATAACAATTTTGTGTTTATCTCTTTTTAATATATACTTTTTTTTCGGCTTTACCTTACTGTATAGAAATTCTATTGTTTGCACTTGTCTAAATAGTGAATGGCTTCATTTCTATAAATACGAATTGAATCTTTGTATTAAGGAAATTGATTTGTTTTTTATTCTTGTTTTATAACAAAGTACTCTTTCATGTTGGATCATGGAAAGAAGTAGCCTACGTCGGTTTTATTTTTGAATGAAAGAAAGGTACTTCGATCATTAAATCCCATACAAGAAGACCGCAATTTTTTATTCTAATAATTTATATGATAAATATCAAAAAATGAACAATGAGAGAAGTTGAAGGTTCAAATTTTTTTTTACATACATACTTTTATGGAATAATATAGACAAAATATGTCTCATGAATTTTGTTTTTCCATAATTCATTGTTCATTGACATATTAGAGGAAAATTTATTTTCCTAATTTTATGTTCTTTGAAAACCATAGGCAAATGTATTTGTAAACCTAGGATTGTACAAATATAGATTCATTTTTCAAAAAATCACGTATTATTTGAATTCTCTACAAAGTCTAGAATCCATGTTATAATTAGAAATCATATAATTTGAAACCAAATCAACACACTTCGGACATCCATTAGGTATAATAAATGAATTTTTGAAGGAAATTTCTAAACCAAAAAAAGGGTTGAATTGAAGTTCAATTAAATGTCCAAGAATTGATTTGACATTTGGATCTTTATTTCAAAATTTATGGATAAAAAGGAGAAATAATGTTGAAGTTTTTGGTAATTTTTTGGCCTTTGAAGCCTTCTATGATTTTTGCACATTACTTTTGATCAGAAGCTTGAAATCTCAATTCTCAAACGGATCTTTGGAAAAAATAAGTGAACTTTGTCACACAATTTTTTTTAGAAAGTTCTCTTTTTATCAATGACTGTTAATTTACTATGCCAAAAAGATTATCAAAGTTTGCTAAAAAATATCATAAATTTTTTATTATTACCACAATTGGAAATTGGAAATGTACCTAATCTATTTTTCTTAAAACTCCACTTTCATTCCACCATAAAAACATGAAGTATTTCTTCTAGCAAATGAATGTAATTAGTATTTTGTATTCTCCATTTATAGGCATTGCATCTCGGAAAACTTTATTTCGAACTTTCGATGGCCATATCTTTCAATCTGTCCGGTCGAACTTCCTAAACATTTCACCACATGATCTTAGGCAAGCAAAGTACAAGATCCTACGGTTGGATATTATGGAAAAAAAAGTCTTCTTTTGGATGAATGCAACAGAAATGGCACCACAAAGTAATTTTTCGAAAAATTTGACATTCTTCCTTTAGAAGTTAATCATTATTGGTTCTTTTTTATAGATAAACATTTGTCATTACAATGTCCTAACTCCTAAACAACAGAAAATAATTGATTTTATATTGATTTGGATAGGGTTTTCAATTGGTGGAACAATTATTCAAGTGGTTATGTCCTAAACTATCATAATACTATTTCACATCTTCAATAAAATATCCTCACGACTTGCACACTTTTTCCGAAAATTGCTTTTTACATTAATTACCAAAAAATTACATCCTAAAATTAGACACATTTGTCCAAAACGCAAAATCAAAGCACAACCCTATAATACTTCACTTCAACGTGTGGTATTACAAAAATCTTCTTCTTTGGGTTCTGGACCTATCTCTTCAAGGTCTTTACGAGTAACACCTTGAGCTGTAGTACGCACTTTCCACTTCATCCAAGCGTGCTCAAATTTAATTTGTGAATCCAATTGTCCCACCTCTTTCACTGATTCCACAAATTTCTTCTCATGTAGCTTTACAAGCTTCCGCAATACTGATACTTCTTCTTCTGTGGTACCGTATTGAGGAGCCATAGCGAGAAAATCTAGCTCTGAGGCACATTGTAGAGCAGCAACGTAGTTGGTCTTTTCTTCCTCATCTATTTGCCGATTGAGGACTCTTACGTCATTGTGCACCCGCCAACGTTCGCGTTCAAGAATTCTCAATTTTTGTTGAAGTATGGCATACACGTCCATTGGGTGTCCACGCTTCTCTTGTTTCTTCTTGTAATAAAGATCTCTACTTTTTTTCATAGAAGCTAGGCGCTCGTCATTTTCAGAGATGGCCCTATGTATGGCCTTCATCTCTTCCTTCAACATAGGGATGGTGTGTGCAGTTGTGCCAGCACTAAGTTCCAATGCTCTTATTTGGCGCAATTCTAACACATGTCTTTTCACCAAATCCAAGGCCTCAATTGCTGAATCTAATTGAGCTTGGATAATGTCCACACTCTCTTCTCCATCACCTACTCTCCCATCTTGGAGGCCTTCAACAATTTTTTGGCCTACTTCCATATGCTCATGACCCTCCCTGACTTGTTTTGGGATGTTTGATGGAGTCCCTCGGTCCTCCACCTTTCTTTTGCCTTTCTTGGCAAGTTCCAACTCCAAGGCCTTTTTTTGGTCGCCCATGCCAACATCCTCATCGTCGCTCTGGAAATTATACCCATTGTATTCATGGGTGTGTTCATCCGAGCTAGAATTAGGCGACCATACTACGTCTTCATCCAAAACAGCTAACTTCCCAGGCTTCACTCGTGCCAATGACTTCTTCACATCAATTGTTTCACCTTCTGCCACAATAGATGCTTCTTCCACATGGTCTCCAACTAGAAGCTCCTTCAATGTTGACCAGTCCACTTTTTTCTTCAATATGTTTTCAGCATACACCATTTGGACCAGGAAGAAACAGAAATTGTCGTTTCTATATGGCTTGGTCTCCCCATACAACCTCATCCATACTTCCAAGCATCTGAGTGTGAAGTCTTCATCTTTGCAATATGCAAGATTGGCCTTGTTTTGCCCCAAATGAATCTTGTGGCGCCAATGTGGAAACAACTTGTTGATGTGGCACCAATCAACATATTTGTTGACTGTTTTGTAAGTCCAAGGCTCAGGTTCAGTCCTCCAACCCAAAAAAGCCTTGATTTTTGGATGTTGAAGGAGAGGCACTCGCTTCTTGTGACATTTCCCCTTCCTTTTACGGTCCTTGTCTCGAGCTGCCCTCTTCTGTGGTGAAGTCAATGGTTTGCCTGTACTAGGCTGGGCTGCTCCAGTCTCATCCTCCATAACTATTGCTACCTGAGTACTATGCTACTCTATAGTTAACTTAACTAATTGTTCTACGACTAAAATGTTCTTTTCTAAAAACCTAAATCCCTAGAACAAGCAAACTACACATTTACAAACCTATATGCATTTACAAAATGTTTTTTTTATAAAAAAAAAAGGCACATACTCATACATAACAGTATGCCAAGCATGTGCAGAGCTCGAGCGCAAAAATGGCAAATCCCGACGTGAAGTATGGAATCCCTTGCTCACGGGCACGCAATCAGCCACATCTAAGTGGGTGAAGGTCAATGCGCAAAGCAAGGGAGGTGGACTACGGGTCGGGGCGACTGCTTAAGTACCCGCAGTCGCCTAGGGCGCGTGTGCAAGGGCGACTGCGCATTCAAGGCGACCGCGAGTCTAGGAAGGTGCGCGTTCGTGGGGTGCGACCGCGGGTGCGCGACCACGGGTGCGCGTTCGCGGGACGGGCGACCGCGGCTGGGCGACCACGGGTGCGCGTTTGCGGGATGGGCGACCGCGCCTTCGGGTTTGGGGCTTCTAGTTCTTTTGTTGTTTTAACACCTTCATTATCAAATATTATAGTCTTTCACTCTATAAGTGATATATTTTTTTTCCTATGCAACCTTTGATGATAATGTTTGTCATTTCTAATCAAGAGTGAAATAATAAAAACTTATGAAAATGTTTACATTCCGTTTTAATGAAAGCAAATTCGAAGGAGCTCAAAATAGGCCCTGGCCATTTACTGGTTAATGATTAGTTCAGTGACTTCTACGAAGTTAGCATCCCCTAAAGTCGTGAAGTCCCAAATTTGTAAGAATTTTGTATGGTTGAAATCGAAAAATCCTTTGTGTTGTAACTTTCTATAATCTTTGAAGATAATAGTTCACCAAAAAAAAGATATCTATTTTCAATAATTTATTTCTGAGGAACCTCTCATGTATCTAGAAATGGTTTCGCAAGTAGTTAAAAAATAGTAGTCTTCTTCTATATTTACGAAAAAAACAAATTTGATACTGTATTAAAAGGTTTTAAAACTATTCAAATTATATATGATAAGGGAAATAAATTGTAAATAGGCAAAGGTAGAAAATTATTGTACATGCCAAAATGGCAAAAAAGTGTTGATGGAATAACATAATTGACCATCCCTATGGTTTAAATGATTTCTAAACAACATAGTTCAGTACTATCTATCATTTTCTTCCTTCTTTGAAAATATTGCAAACAAAACAAAATAAAGGAATTCAATCTATAATAGTATATAAGATAAAGAAGTTAAATATACCATGAATAAATGAATTCACATCCATTCTTCCAAAATGTAATAAACAAATTATTGTAAAGCATGATGACAAACTCCATTTCCTCATCCAAATATCCAATATGTCAGTAAGCCAATCTAAAATCATTAAAGAAAATAAAAAAATATAGTGCCTTTCAATATTTTCTTGGTTTCTCCCATTACAAATTTATAACTTCATTTTGACATTCAAACTTAACCAATTAGCTATTCATAAAAGGTAACAAAACCGAATATTTGGAATTAAATTTCGTTTCCATTCAAAATTTCTAAATTGAAATCTTGTACTTTATTCAAGATCTATAGCAAAACTATCAAACATGGAATGGCACAAGAAACTTCTCCACATGTAAAGCCATTAACTCCTTAATGACAAGGCGCCAAGGCCTATTTTGAGCTTCTTGGAATTTGTTGTAAATTGAAAAAATTGTCTACATTTTGACAAGTTCGACAACTTTCTTTTAATTAAAATTGTTCAAATTCTAATTCAAGTATTCAACATGTTAGATCTTTCAAAGAATTTTATGTTGTAGACCATTTATCGTAAGTTCAAGAAAGACTAGGGTGGCCCGTGCCGTTGCCACGGTCTAAAAGAAAAGAAAAAAATATTTTTATAAATGTATAAAAACTTCAAAATTCAATAATTTTCATTTCGTAGGTTGGAACACCGTGAATCAAAGCCCGTGCACCCCTCCTCGCCGAGGGCTTTCCGACGATACCAAACAGGCACCCGGGGGACTCACGGTCCGGGAGATCTCAACGTAACATATAGAAACTTCAAAATTCAATAACTTTCATGCCGTAGGTCAGAACACCATGAATCAAAGCCCGTGCACCCCTCCTCGCCGAGGGCTTTCCAATGGTACCAAACACGCACCCGGGGGACTCACGGTCCGGGAGATCTCAACGTAACAAACATCCAAACAAACAAACAGCCTATCTTCATAGGAGGGTTGACCGGTTTTGGTACACTTTGGCCATAGTACTCTTGATTTTCCGGGAGTACTTTCAAAATACAAAAAAAAAATTTTAAAAATATAAAAAATATAGAGAATGTATATTTCTTCTAGAAGAAGATATCCGATGAAGGAAAAGTGTAGAAAAGGTTTCTAAGTAGGTGAAGTGGTGAACTAGAAAAATACAAATGGCTCATGGAAATAGGCACTTTTATTTTTCAATTTGTAAAAAATAGGGAAATTGGCCAAATTGGATCTTAACATTTTTATAAAAACTATATATGTGTAAATTTTCAAATTTTATAAATCTTTTATTATCATTCCATAAATAGAAACATCTTCCCAGAAAATTGGAATCATTCTAATTATTTGGTATTTTCTATCATACATTCACACTATAATTCTAGAACTCTAGGTTTAGGGTAATATTTTTCAGATTTATAATAAATAAAATTTGAAAATAAAATTAAAGTTTTCTTTGTGTATTAAGAATGAAGACTTAAATTAGTTTTGCCCTATCCGGAATTTGTCATTGAAAATTTCGAGTAAGTACATTATGTCCCCCTTTGCCCTTCAAGGATTAAGTATTGAATATTAGTTTCTTTTAAGCTTTCTTCATAAATTCATATTTCATAATGATCGGAAATTTTTAATAGAAAATTCAAATTCTGAATACATGCACTAGTCAATCATGTCAATTCATCTATAATTCATCTCTAATCTAAAAAATCACCTAAAAATCTTTGCACGTAAGGATTGAGGAGCAAAGAAATGGAGGATACAATTATCAAGGACTTTTTAGTTTCACTATACGGATAAAGGCTCATCATATTTTATTTAATTACTACCAACTTGAACTCTTGAAGTGAATGAAGTCTCAAATGTTTGGGTCCTTTGTTGCTTGAAGTCCCATATCTCTTAAGTCTATTTTAAATCTTTAAGGATGTAAATTACTAGAGGAAAAAAATCCCTTATACTATAGAGTACTATGGACAAAAAAAACCTATAACATTTTGGGAATTGTAATTTTACTCAATATTGTCTATTATTGGGAAAAGAAATTGCACACTAAAGGGCCAACAAACATGTCAATGTCATTGACTTCAAGCAATCAAGTGACTATTTAAAAATATGACAAAATATTTTAAAAAATAAAAAAAATAAAAAATGACAAAATAATGAAAATCCTTTAACACAATTTAACAAGTAATTTGAACACGTTCACTTTCAACGACACTAGTATGAGAGCTTGCAACAAAGAGCTTGTGAGCTAAGAGCCATGACTCCATGAGGCATGAGCATGAAATTTGTGAGCATATTAAGGGTGAATGCACGAAACACTTGTACTATTTTTTGCGTTTTTTTGGGTTGACCGCTTTAAGATGGCTCTAACTTTTGAATAAAAAACTAAGTGTCCAAAATAAAAAAACACTTCCTCGATATCTTGACTCAAATTATTATTCTTATTTCTTACAAATTAAAAAAAAACATTTGATATTTAAAATTCAATTTTGTTAATTTGTCACACTTTGACATTGTGGGGTTTTTAGTACTATTTAGAACCCAGAAAACCGAATTTTGAGTTGAATATTTGAGTGGATATTCTATTAGTAGACTTGTAGCTTATCTCCAAAGGAATTATAAAAATAGTCATTTTTTGGATGTATAGAAGTCCACAAAGAGACCTTCTTTCTACTTGCTTTTTGAAACATATTAAACATTTTTTTGGTGATTTTCTTGGTCAAGCCTTATCACCAAAAAGTCTTCTCAAATGGCCAATTTTTAGATTTCATTAAATTTGTTTTTTCTATTTTTTACAAATTAAAATGTTGAAGTTGTATTTTTCTTCACTAGGATTTTGGACATAGAACACATAGAATTCCGGTGAAGAAAATACATACTTCAATGTTCTAATTAATAAAAAATAAAAAACATTTTTGAAAATAAAAATAAAAATTGGCCATTTGAGAAGATTTTTTGGTGATAAGGCTTGACTAAGAAAATCACCAAAAAAATGTTTAATATGTTTCAAAAAGCAAGTAGAAAGAAGGTCTCTTTGTGGACTTCTATACATCCAAAAAATGACTATTTTTATAATTCCTTTGGAGGTAAGCTATAATTCTACTAAAAAAACATTCTCTCAAAATTTCAGCTCAAAATTCTTTTTTTGGGGTTCTAAATAGTACTAAAAACCCCTAAATTGGAATATGTGACAAAAAATTGGGGGCTATTTAAAAATAGTAAAATATTTTTTTTAAATCTTCAAAAATTCTAAATGATGTATAATAGTTATGAGTACCCATTTTTAAAAATTTGAATCATTTGGAGCTAAAAAACATAAGTTATGGCTAAAAAACTAGTCACCACAAAACATGATGCAACACAGCAGTACAAGTGTTTCATGCAATCACCCATAAAGCCTGCGTAATATATTATTTCCCCATACTCCCCAAAAAGGTGATCTTATGGACTTGATACAAACATGTCATATGACATTTCAACTCACAGTGAAGACAAATTTGACTCCAAGATAAATTATATTTTAACTTTTAAAATACAATGCATGGAAGGCAATGGTATGTACACTTTGTTTTGCCAAAGAAAAATTTATATATTCGTGTATAGTAATACAAAATGATAGGCTCACATTGTTGCCAACAATTTCTTCTAATAGCTCAACAATTTGCCTTCAACTAATGCATTCATCACTACAGGGGGGAATCGCGCAATACAAATGTTGGAGGCTTCATATACCATGGAGGCCCCAGGACCAAATTCACCACCTCTGTACATGTTGGTCTCTCCTTCAGATCTTCATTTTTGAGTTGGCCCACCTTCATAGCAAAATACCTACATGCATCCATCGTTGTGAATGTCTCTTTGTCAAAAGGATACATATCCCCAATCTTCATAGCTTCCACCAGCTTTCCAATAGAATACGAGTCTGACTGCTTTGTATATTTATGCCTCGATTGCATAATTGGTATGCTTGTATCCGAATTAGGTGGTCCAAATGTATAAAACAACTCTGGAGCCACCCACCATCGTCCCTCTTGTTGCTTCCGTGTCTCTTCCTTGGTAGGATATCCATAATGCGATGGGGCTTTTTCGTTTACACGGCTTGTAATTCCGAAATCACAAATCCCAATGTTGATTATTTCATTTGAATAATCAGGATAGTGCAACAATACATTTCTCGGAGATAAATCGTTGTGTAGCACTGATGATTGGTGCATGAGGTGAGTCACATACACCAAGGTCCATGCCAACTTTGCCTTATGCCTTCGAAAAAGGCTAACTTCCTTTTGTTTCTCTTCAGGAAGTTCTCTGATTCGATGCACTTCGTGCCATTCAGTAGTTCGTGACACCAGCTTATCCACATTCAGTAAGTCACCCAAATGACCTCCATTCCACCACAATGTATACGCTTCCATGGTAATTGAGTTTAAGGCAAAAAACTTAATTAAGCCTGCATGATTTAAAGGGCATGCCAAGGCCTCTACGGACCGCTCCACCCGTTGATCACGCAAGTCCTTCGTTTTTGGCATTTTCCCCGCAAGAGCAATATTTGGTGGAATGGTATCTAGACCTGTTATTCGAACCTTTCGCACCTTTCTGTGGCCACCTTCACGAGAAAAACCACCGAGGGCCTCAACCTTTGCGGTGGGTGGAATCCATATGATACTCACTCCACCATCTCTTGCAAATGCAGCCTTCACAGCGTCATTTTTCCACTTGAAACCCCTCGATCCAAACTTTGACAATCTCTTGGACGCAGTATGCCACCACTCCATCTTCGCACGGAATTCCTTTGCCTCTTCATCTTCCACTCGTCCTGTGGTTGGTGCACGGAACTCTATCATCAATTTCTTGGTATTAAAAGTTACTGCCTGAATAGTATCAGTCATCCAATCACAAAATCTGGAATTGTACGTTAAGTCCACGTCTTTGAAGTCCTCTGATTCATAACACTTGCTTAAGATTCGGGCCTCCAAATCCCCCGTCAGCTTCTCCGTGCCTGTTCCAGCATCCCTCAAATAGTTTGCCTCCAAAAATTGTACACTTTTGCCAGCGTACCATTGAAGGCACACCTCGTATGCATACTTCGTATAACTTGAAGGAGGATATGTTGGATCCTTATCATGAGCAGACCTGGACTTCTTTTTCTTCAATCGAGCTTCATTCCCTGTTGTTTCGCTTGTAAATATAGGCTTTAGAAAGTGTTGTGGATCATCCAAATCCCAAAGGGATTTTCGCCTCAAGGTACTGGTACCCTCTGTGGGATTAGGCATTTCTGAGAATATTGGATGAGTATCCAAAACACCTTTGTGCCTCACGTCGCCATCTTCTATTGGTTTGGACATTGCGTGTAATCGAAAGCTTCACCGTAGCTTTGAGGAATTTTATAGATCAAAATGACAAAAAAATCCCCCCAAAATCGAATAAAGGACCCCGGCCCACGGGCATGCATTCAGCCACTCCAAGGCGGGTGAAAGACAATGCGCAAGGCCGAGGCAAGATGGCGAATGCGGTCCCGGAGACTGCTTAAGTACCCGAAGTCGCCCCAGGCGCGTGCGGATCCAGACGCGACCGTGGGTAGGCGACCTCGGGTGCGTAGGGCGACCGCGGGTAGGGCGACCGCGACTGGGGGCGACCGCGACTGGAGGGCGACCGCGGCTGGGGGCGACAACGGCTGGGGGGCGACAGCGGCTGGGGGGCGACCGCGGTTGGGGGGCGACTGCGGTTGGGGGGCGACCGCGTTTGAGGAGCTCCCTTACTCTGAAGAAAGAGCTTCCTCCACGCAAGGCCGGGAAGGAGGTGTTTATATCGCAAGGCAGTATCAAGGGAGTTGAGAATGAGAATGTGGTGGAAGTTTTGCTCGGGAAGGCAATTGTGCTGTGCACTGCCAAGTGTCGAGATAATCCCGTGTCATCGGAGCTACAAGTGAAAAGTGCTCATCATGTTTTCAATCGAGTTTATGATGTCTACAACAAAAAACTTCTGAAGATGGATAAAATCGAGAAATGTCTCGTTGAAACTCGAACTTCAACCCTGCTGATAGAGCATTGCGGGACACTGGATGAAACCTATTTAGTAAATAGAATATTCTCTTAAGGGGCGACCGAGCCTGGAATGGTAGTGTGTTCTGACGCAACTTGTGGCACTGGCGATCGCCCTTGAGGCGCGGTCGCCCCTTACCCGCGGTCGCCTTACTTTCAGGGTTTGCAAATTTTGTTAAGCTTCTTCATGCAGAGGGCTTGCCCCTTTGGTTCAAAATAAATAAATAAATTGTGAAGCGTGGTCGCTCTAAAGGCGGTCGCTTTACATGACAACTAAAAATTTGTCATTAGGGAATAGTTTAATGTATTGTATCCTAGTTTTTTAGTAAATGGAAAATCTCATTGTACTAAAATCTAACATTTAATAGAACAAAGCATTTGAGCCAAATGGAGTGAAGAATTAGAAGAGGTTATACCTTTGCCAAACTAATGCAAATCTTTGAATGCAATTCAATGAACATTCTCCAACTATGAATTTTAAACCTCTAAGTGATTTGAATTTTGTTTTATCCATAATTGCTCTTTTGAATACAAGTAGTAGATTTTGAGGAAAAAAATGAATTGAGGCACATATAGTTGTAGTATCCTATATTATGCTAGTTTGAAAAGTGGTGGAGGAAATTTCAAATTTTTCTACCATGAGAATTACCTTGCTATTAACATTTGAATTGGTTGAAATTCTTTTGAGGGCCGTGACATGTAAGAAAATCTGGAAGTTGCCCTTCATACAATCACATTTATATAAAACAATTGCCGTAAATGGTGGTGCTTATTTATACCAATGTTTAGAGGCAATTGATAATATACTTGAGAACTTTTTAACCATTTGGAAGTGTATAACATTTTGGAAAAACATAGCAAGTAGATAGGAATATTGAATGATTTCAAAGACTAAGTTGTTAGTAGTTCAATTCTAGAATTGAAAATGCTAATTTCAATGGTTCAAATTTCAAAGAATTATCCTACACATTATATTTTAATTATTGTAATAAATTTTGAATATTGAATTAAATGAAGAACTTTACAAACCATTGTACAATTTTTTATTTTTTATTTTTTGAACAAATGGGAGATCTATTGCATCCCAAATCCCTCTTAAAACTCGTGACGGATGCTACTATATGAGCCTAAGAATGTGAGTCCCTAAGACTAGAAGACGATTCACTTATAATATACGTGTCTGGATCATAGAAAAGAGATTTCTAGTACATTTATGTTATACACACTTATATTATAGGGTATATATTATAAACACGTTGAAATATTCTATAGTTGTGGCATACCTATTTATACTCTCTTGATCCATAATTCCATAAGTGATAATATTATATTTTCTTTACCTTGATAATCTCTGCATTTACCTAGTTAGAACTTGTACGCTTATAATTTTAAGGAATTGTTAAAGTGTATAAGAACTTGTCCTATCTCAAAAAACTAAAGAGGATTGATATTAATTTGTAAAGGATAAAGGCAAGGATTAGAATAGAAGAAAACTCAAAATAATCCTTGATATTTTAATAAGATTATAACATATTGTTGGACAATAATACCATATACAATACCTACGTTTTAGAATATTTAGATCCTAAAATTTTTCCACTTTGAATTTAGATTTTGTAATACTTTATTTTTGAAATGAATTTGCAAAAAATTAAATTAAATATGTATTTGAAAAAATGGAAGAACTATTGCATTAAGATGAATCCAATATACAAAGCGGCCAAGCTTGAAAAGGGCCGAAAGGCTAGATAGAAAAGGAAATTGAGCACTAAAATCCCCCCCCTTCATGTTCCAAATGATGATATCATCAATCCTGTGACCAATAACTAAGGAATCTTTCAATATTTGATCTACGATTTCACCCTAAAGAAAATAATGTTTTGTTCTCTCTAAATAGTTATTTAAGTAGAGGTTGATTTAAAGTTGACCCCTAACCTCAACTACTAATAGCTTAAAAATTTAATTTTTTTCCGAGAATTCCAAAGGTGAGGTTATATCACTTAACATCTTTTGAATGAGTATTCCAAAGAAGGCATCACAGAATTTAATGCATATGAGTTTATGCACAACAAGAACCAAATTTTTTATAAAATAAAACAAATTATTGGATTGAATGAGGTTCCCAATGCAAACCTCTTTTGAAAAAGAGGGAAATTGTTTTTTTTTATGAAATGAGGTTTGCAATGTAAACCACGCCAAAAAAAGAGGGAATTGTGTTTTTGAAATAAATGAGGTTTCCAATGGGAACCACATCCAAAAAAATGTGTTTTTGAGTGCAATGAAGTTCTCAGTGGGAACCCTTTAAAAAAAAGGGGTTCAAGATAAATATGTTTTTGAATTAAATAAGGTTCCTAATGAAAATCCTTACTAAATAATTAAGATATTAGTTTTATAATTAAATGAGGTTTCTGATGTGAACCTCTTAAAAGAAAATGCTCTTTTGAATTTAATGAAGTTATGATGGGAAACTTTCTAAAAAAATAAAAAAATATGTCTTAGAATTAAATGAGGTTCCCAATAGAAACCTCCCACAAAAACAAGGCTAATGTGCTTTTGGATTCAGGGTCTTTCACACCATAATCATCATATTCTAAAACCCAAAAAAGAAATTCATGTTTTATTATGCTCTTGGATGTTGATTGGGGGTCGTAAGGAAAACAAAGAAATGATGTGATTTTGTATTTACAATGGCTCTCAAATGTCACCTTCAACTTAAATAAAAAAACAATAAAGAATAGACATGCTTCTATATTTTTTTATGTAAGCAATATGGATCCAAAAAAGAAGGTTGAATAATACTTAGTAGTCCACTTGGTAGTTATTTTTATATAGAATACTTTTGCAACAATTTCTTTAGTTAGATATTTTTCCCACCAAATTAGATGGTGTACAACTTTGGACATCATTATTAATCTATATAAAATGAATCTCAGCTTCCTATGCTCAAAAATTACACACCAAATATTGGTGGAAATGTATACCATTGCATTTTAACTTATATAGGCATTCAATTACATTATTGAGCATTTAGCTTTGACATACTTCAGGTCATTACTGCACTATTGTAGTTGAATTCATGATTTTTTTTTATTGATACTGAGATTTTTCTTTTCATTCCTACAATGCATTTTTCTTTCAAGCCTTTCATTGATTGTGTTATTTTTATATTTATTTTCTCATGGAATTTTCTCCAAATGAGCATTCTTTAGTTAATATGATTTCCCTTTTTATTTTTATAAACTTTTATTTTTTGAAAAAATGGGCATTTCCTTGTTCTTTTACACACCATTTCTTCCCATGAATCCTTTTTTTAGTTCACATCGGCTTCCTTTTCATTTCTACAACTATTTTTCAGAGGGCGAAATCCAAAATTCAGATTTCCTTGGTGAACAACCTGTGGTCGCCCAAGTCAGAAGGCGGGAAATTCAGAAATAAATGACCTCATAAAAGGACCCGCAGTCGCCCTACCCGCGGTCGCCACTGCTGTGAAGGACCCGCGGTCGCCTTTCCCGTGGTCGCCCTTCGCGCACTCGCCCAGGCGCGGTCGCCCAGACCGCAAAACAGGTCCTTCAAAGGACCCGCGGTCGCCCTCGTGCGGTCGCCCTTCCCGCACTCGCCCCACCCGCAGTCGCCCTCGCACGGAACGCACGCGCCCCAGGCGACATCGGGTTTATAAGTGGTCGCCCCATCCGCATTCGCCCACTTGCAATTCCAGCGCTGCACACTGCTCTGTCACCCGCTTCTCGTGGCTGACTGCGTGTCCAGTACTTGGTTTTTTTTTACTGTGATTGTGTGGTTTGTGCATCTATTGGGGCAGCTATTGTCGCATTTTGGTATTTCTTAATACCTCCATCTACTTCAATCCAATGGACGCCACCCGGAGGAACCGTAAAGCCAAAGGCAAGATGCAAAAAAGACAACGACACGTCCTTGTGGACTCTAATGTCGTGGCTCATGGAGGTTGGGAGAGGATCGAAGGCTTTTGGACCGCGACCACTTGTAGGGCATTTGTACAATGGTGCCACATCGATAAGCTTTTCCCCTATCATCGACACAAAATCCACTTGAAGTCAAACATGGCAAATCTTCATGCTTGCACTCACGATGGATTTGTACAAAGATGTATCGAAGTATATCGATACTTGTACAAGACACGAAGTGTGCCTCGGAATGAAATTCCCTTGTTTCTGTGTGAGATGGTGTACGCGGAAGTTATTCTTCGACGAAGGGTGGATTGGAGCACCATTAAGGGAGCAAAGCTTGTCCAAAAACCGTCAACCAAGGACATTCCTAGGGCGGGTCCCTCCCAAAACCCACGTGAAGGTTTAGGGAAAAAGATTTTCATCAAGAATGAAGTTCCGAACAATGAGTTCGTGTGGTCGGATCACGAAAGTAGTGAAGATGAGTTGATGGATGTTGGACTGCCACATGTGGGTGAGACATTGGCTAATTTGGAGCCTTTGGAGGAGGGGGAAGTGGAGGCGGGCCCCACGTTGACATTGCCTTCATTGGAAGGGATGCCAAGAATTGAAGGATCTGTTGAAGCTGCAAGTGTGGAGGCCAACGAAGATATTCCATTGAACGACTTTTATAAAGTTCAATTGAAGAGTGTGCTTGAAGAGTTGGATAGAGCAAATGAAGAGAAAAGGACTTTGGAGGAAGGGGCAGTGACTGATACTTCTGATGATGTTCCAACCCTTCAAGCCCTCATTGAATCGGGACGAATTCAGTTGTCCAAGCAACATGAGCAAATCTTGAACTTGGAAGCATTCTATCTGAACTTCTCCGTTTCAGGGGGTGAAGGTTCTAGTTCTTCAACTAACAAATTTGTAGAAGAACGATTGGCTAAACTCAAGGAAGATTGTCACATCGAAGCTGACTGCTTGGAAAATGAAAAAAGATCTCTTGAAGGTGCACAATCAAAATTACGTGACCTTCAGAAAATGAAGGACAAAGCCCCTCTTGATCGTATTGTTGATATACAAGATTCTGAAGATCATGAGAGGCAACATGAGACATTGAAGTTGGAAGCAGAGGACCTAAAGAAGAAGTTAGCCCATGCTCTCGCATTGGAAAGTGATGTGGCCGGGGAAGTGGAGAAGAAGAAGATGAATTTGCTCAATGCACTGAATTTGAAGAAAGAGTACATGAAAAATAAATGGTGGGATTTTCCTCTTCAATCCAATTTGGATAGTGCCTACAAGGAGGCGAAGAAAGACTTGGAAGCTAAGAAAAGGCTAAAGACAGATGAACAAAGCAAGTAGAATGTTGTATGATCTTTTGGGGGGCTAGCAATGCTAGCATTTTTTGGAGGACTTATGACTTTTGTAAACATCTATATATAAAAAGGCTACTATTATTTTTTAGTATTATTTTGCAAACTTGGGGTGTTTCATTTCTATCATTGATGTGTATGGATGCAAAAGAATTCATATTCCTTTGTTTGCATGTTGATGGGTTTTTTTTAAACATCCAAAATGCTCATTCAATCTTTCAAAAAGCATCTCCATAAAATGCTCAATATGTAATATGTAGACATTTCAAATTTTTATGAAGAAAGTGTCCATATCTAAATTTCATAAAATAGATGTTTCTTTCAATTAATACATTTTTGTACATGCAACTTTCATATTCCTTTTTAGTTTTTAGGAATAGGATAATATTTCATATGCTTCATCAATTTTCTTTAAATTATAAGCATACAAATTTAAACTGTGCATATTAGAGGTTATGAAGGTAAAGAAAATAGAATATTATCACTTATGGATGACAGATTATAATGTTTGATCACGACTTCACGAGTGTGTTAAATTTACAAAACACATGCACGGTCTTACAATCCTCTTTTCATATGTTCAATTAAAAAAATTTGGTCACCGAAAAAATGAGATACAAACATTGGAGATGCATACATTGGAGACGCATAACCCCAATAAGTTTTGGGCTTTGAAATAAGTGCTCTACAAATTTTCAAAATAAATTTAAAATGTGAATTTCTTAATTTGATTTTGTTACTAAAATGCTAGCATGAGAAGATAGAAATGCAAGTATGTAAGCCTTGATTATAGATATAAGTAGGTATCCCACAACTATTGAATATTTCAATGTGTTTATAACATATGCACCAATAATATAAGTGTGTATAGTATAATCAAACTAGAAATCTCTAATTATAAAAAGTTTCTATGATTTAAACACCTATACTATAGGTGAATAGTCTTGGGGATTCACATTTTTAGACTCATATAGTAGCATCTGTCATGATCGTTAAGAGGTATTTTGATTAAGGGTTGTTAGGGATTTCCTAGTTTTCTAATCAACAAATGCACAATAAATTCTGTAAAGTTCTTCATTTAATTCAATATTCGAAATCTATAACAAAAATTGAAATATTAGATGCAGGATAATAATTACCATTGGAATTGGCATTTTCAATTCTATATAATTCAACTCTTAACAACTTACTATTTGAAATCATTCTATATTCCTATGTACTGACATATATTTTCCAAAAATGTTATACACTTGTAGTTTGCCTAAAAAAAATTTCAAGCATCTTATGAATTGCCTTTGAACATTGGTAATTTGGTATAGAAAAGAAACACCATTACGACAATTATTTTATACAAATGTGATTGTATGAAGTGCAACTTCCTAGGTTTTCATACATCACAAGGCCCTCAAAAGAATTACAATCAATTCAAATGTTAATATCTTGGCAATTTTCATAGTAGAAAATTGGTTAACTTTCCTCCACATCTTCTCAAACTAGTGTAATATAGGATCTTACAATTATATGTGCCTAAATTCATATTTTTTCCTAAAATCTATTACTTGAATTAAAAATAGCAATTGTCAAAACTACCTGATTCAAATCACCTAAAGGCTTAAAATTCATTTTTGGAGTGTGTCCATTGAATTGCATTCAAATATTTGTATTAGTTTCACTATAGTATAACTTATTTTTATTGTTCACCCCTTCTGGCTCAAATGTTTTTGGTCTAAATGTTCATTTCTAATACAATGGTGTTTGCCATTTACTAAAAGATATATGTATAACTTCAATTTTTAATTTTTAATTTTGCAACATTGAAGTAGCATTCTGCTCAAGTGTCTATTAACTACAAAAATTTTATGCAATAGTAATATTGCATTCCTTTAATCCCTACAAGACTAAAACGGTTTTGACAATGGAGGATTTCAATCAATTCTATCCTTCCATATTTTTGGGCACATAGGTGTTATCATTTTTTAAAATTTTAACTGTACAAAAGTAAAAATTATTATATCTAGCATGTATGGAATTAATTGTAGAACATTTCAATGGTTAGATCTTTACATTATAGCAATTCTTGATGATCAACATCATGGGCCACAAACGTAGTTTTGGGAGAAACAAATTTATAAAAAGATGAATATAGATTTTTTAACCCCTTAGAAAAATTTATTTGGAGTCTAAAGATAATTTAGTATTACCATATTGAAATTTGCTTCACCCTTAATTATTCCTAAAGATCTTTTGTTGAACATTTTTTAGATCTTAAATTATATGTTCTTGGAGTATTATATTCAATAAAACCGAAATCCTTAATTATCCCTAAACTTCCATTGTCCCTCTACTTTGGAATGTTATTTATCTAGAAATATAATTGATATTTCAATTACAACTTTAGAATGGAAGTTATATAGCAAAAAAAAAACCATTTACCTAAACCCTTAAATCATGAGAAGCCTACACAAAGGCTTCAAATAAGGATTAAACACAAAATACTATGACATGAGATTGGATTCATTTTTATGGAAACCTCCTACTCATTTGACTTGGAGTAAAGTTCTTCTCAAATTGTACACAACATTGTTATCATTTGGTCAATGCAAGCATCTTTACAATAAATACTTGTCCTTAAGATGCATTCAACATAATCCATTGTTGCAACTAAATCCACATAAATTTTGGAGGCTAAGATATCCTCTTTAGGATACTATCTAATTGCTTAGATCAATGTCATTAAGGTCCATGTTAGAGCTAAAAAGGTAACTTAAATTTCTAATATTTTATTTGTAAATGTCCTTCTATTTCCACATTCTTGGATAAGTGCCATATTTTTTCAATTTTGTCTTCCCATTTTTCTTCAACTAATCTAAGTCTAATATTGAAATCTCAAAAATATTACATTCCCTTTTTTTTTTTAAAGTACTAGGGGGGGGGTATCCATTGAATTTTAATAGAAACTCTATCTCCATAATGTTTTGGTAGTAGTTCAAGTATACATTTTGGGATAAGTATCATTTTTTAAAATTCTGTCTTCCCATTTTTTTTTCAACTGATTGAAGTCTAATTTTGAGATCTCAAAAATATTACATTTCCTTTTTTTTTAAAGTACTAGGGGGGGGGATCCATTGAATTTTAATAGAAACTCTATCTCCATAATGTTTTGGTAGAAGTTCAAGTTTACATTTTTGAATAAGTGTCATTTTTTAAAATTTTGTCTTCCCATTTTTTTCCCCAATAATCTAAGTCTAATATTGAGATCTCAAAAATATTACATTTCATTTTTTTTTAAAGTACTAGGGGGGGGGGTTCCATTGAATTTTAATAGAAACTCTATCTCCATAATGTTTTGGTAGAAGTTCAAGTATACATTTTTGAATAACTGTCATTTTTTAAAATTTTGTCTTCCCATTTTTTTCCCACTAATCTAAGTCTAATACTGAGATCCCAAAAATATTACATTCCCTTTGTTTCATATTGAGATTTGCTTCACCCTTACAAGAAATTGCCATTGAAAACTTTGAAGATGACACATTGTATCTTCTTAGTCCTTTAGGGATTAAGCATTTGAAATATCATGAAATTGAGGGTTGTCCTCCTCCATAATTGAGCTCTCATAGAACTCAACATTCCTAAGTAAAAGTATGATATTTTTTATTGAGGTTTGAAGGTTCATGATTTCTTGGAGAAAGAGCCAATAGGGCTTGGTGGTGAAGGGGTTGGAAATACCTTTAAAAGCTTCTATGTGCATGAAATGGTAAATCACTTTGGAGTAACTATTGCTACATAGTAATTTAGATGCTGCTTTTAATGAGAATGAAGTGGGATATAATGTGGAACTAGGAGGAATCTCCGAATCTCTCAAATAATACCTGTTACAGCTAGGTTAATAACTGTCCACCTTGCTCAGGCCAACTGGTCCTGTAAGGCGACCGCGTGTACAGCAACCGCGCTTTCCAAAAATTGAAAACCTGCAAAGGTGCGACCGCGGGTCAGGGGTGACCTCGGGTGCCAGAACTGCCGCCCGCCACCTCCATGCGCGGTCGCCCGTCCGGGGAGTGCGACCGCGCTTGGGGCGACCGCGGGTTAGGGGCGACCTCGGGTGCCAGAACTGCCGCCCGACACCTCCAAGCACGGTCGCCCGTCCATGCGCGGTCGCCCGACCGGGGAGTGCGACCGCGCTTGGGGTGACCGCGGGTCAGGGGCGACCTCCGGTGCCAGAACCTAAACCGCCACCTCCATGCGTGGTCGCCCGTCCGGGGAGTGCGACCGCGCTTGGGGCGATCGCGGGTCATTTTTTGCAGTTCCTCACCCTGTCCCGCGGTCGTCCTTCCAAGCGCGGTCGCCCCACTACCCGCGGTCACCCTCGTACGTGCGGTCGTCCTTGCAGGCGCCGTCGCCCCCATTACCCGCGGTCGCCCTGCACCCGCGGTTGCCCTGTTCACCCGAAGTCGCCCTGTACCCGCAGTCGCCCCTGTGGCGACAGAGTATAAAGCTGCAGCTGAAACACTGAGGGATTACCTTGCTTCAGTGATTAGACTCTAGCCTTGAACCTTCGAAAGAGGCTTCTTGCGGATGTTTTGGTTCATTGGAGGGCAAGAGCCTTGCTTTGAGGGGGTTTAAAAACCCTCTCACAGTAGGTAGCATTGTCATAACTTTTTCCTCGTTACTGGATTCTTGGATCGATTTTTTGGGGGTGAAACTCATTGTGGATTCACACCATGGTTGTCCCAGGTGGTGGTCAAGGTCGGCCCGATACGCGTAGGGCTACAAAAGATTGGGACCCTTGGCTTATACCATGCGTTCCAAATGATCATTCACCCTATCCTCGGAAATGCTTGTTTTGCGGGTGGAGCAAAGTCTTTGTGCGGAAAAGGGCATTTAGTCACTTTGGATATGGTGGCTCGGCAACAGCAGAACGTTGTCCAAAAATCCCTAGAAGTGCACGTGAAAAGTTTATGACTTGCGGCGGAAATGTTCCAAAAGCCATGAGCTTTGAAGAATTGTTTGAAACACCATTTGTGGGCAATGAGGCCATTGGTGCGGCACAATCCCTCATTCAAGAGGTAGAGGGTGGTGAGGTGGGTGGTTCTTCAAATCCAACGGGTCCAATCGGCCCGACAAACCCTACCCCAGATTCAGTGGATTCTACTCCAAGTACGGTTGACAGAACAGGAAGCCGCCCTGTGGTTTCTCGTCAAAGAAGTATGGATGAAGCATTACAAATAGGCTTGAGACAAAAGTTGGATGTGACATGGGCTTCATTTTTTTATGAAGCCAATATTGCATTCAACGTCACGCGACACCCTGCATTTATAAATGCAGTGAAGGAAACTGCAGCAGCTGGAATTTTATATCGTCCACCAGCATTCAACGCGTTGCGTACCAGGATGATTGATGTGAAGAAAGAAGTTGTCCAAAAAATGGTCAATGACCGGACAAAGAACTCTATTGCGCAATATGGAGCAACTATTTGTTCAGATGGGTGGTCAGATACCAATAGGCAGCCGTTGATGAATGTGATGCTCATTTGTCCAGCAGGGGATGTGTTTTTGGGATCAGAGGACAGTACGGGAGCGAAGAAGGACATTGCCTACACGACAGCTTTAATGTCGAAGTACATAGACAAGGCCGGTCCTTCAAATATTGTGCAATTGTGTACAGACAATGCTTCAGTAATGATTGGAACTATGTCATGTTTGTTACTGAAATATCCCCACATGTACAAACAAGGGTGTGCGGCTCACATCTTGGATTTGCTTTTGGAAGATTGGGGAAAGTCTCAAACGATGAAGGATTTGGTAAGCGAGTGTAGGACAATGGTGAAGCATATCAGGAAATACCATTTCACTATGGCTTTGTTTCGGAAACATTTTCCAAACAAAATGCTTAGGCTGCCTACTTTGACACGGTTTGCTACCAATTTCCTTATGGTAGACCGCCTGCTCGATTGCAAACAAGCTTTGCAAACCGTGGTTGCAGATGACGCTTACATGACCTTCGAGTTCAGTTTGTAGAATCGGACTAATGGAGGTACCATTAGGCGCAAAGCAATGGATGTTCGGCTAAACATTCATTCTGAAAGGTTTTGGTCAAAATGCAAGAATTTCGTGTTTATGATAGAGCCAGTACTCGTTGCTCTACGACACTTTGATGGCAAAAAACCAGCAATGCCAAAAGCTTGGTTGATAATGTTCGAGTTGAAGAAACACGTGTATGCTCTTAGGGATCCTCCATTTCTTTTAGACCCTGTGGTTGCAACACGTTACGAGAAGAAATTTGAAGCTCGTTGGAAGTTAATGCGAACGGACCTCCACTATGCAGGAGCACTCTTGAATCCGTTTTTGGCAGGAGTAGAAGAAATTCAAAACGATGGGGCGGCCAAAGCAGCTTTGAATCGAGTCATACGAAAACTAGCTCCATCATTAGGAGTTTCAGTGGTCGTGGCAATGCAAGAGCTTGTCCAATTTGAAGAGAAGACAGGGCCATTTGATCCCCGAGAAGAGGTTCTCGACATTACAGAGACCAATTTAGAACCCCATCAATGGTGGAATCATGTAGGCGGCGATGCTCTTCCGAAGATTGCAAAGAGAATTCTAGGGTTGACTTGTTCAGCATCTTCATGTGAACGAAACTGGAGCATGTATTCATTCGTGCACAGTAAAACGCGAAATCGTTTGACCACAAAGAAGGCTCAAGATTTGGTGTACATTTATGCTAACTGCCACTTGGAACGTCAAAAGCGTGGGTACAATGCTGCTCAATTTTATGAAAGGGTCCTCGTGGATGGAGACACTGATGAAGAGAGGGACGAGCCTATGCCTTCAGGATCGGAGGACGAGGGTTATTTTGATTTTATCGAAGATAATTTAGTCCGAAAAGAAGAAGAAGATCTCTTGCGCGATCACAATGAATGGGCAGATATGGTCCCACCTCCACCAAGTCCACCGCCATATCGATATGGAAACACATTTGCAAGTGGCAATGATGCGGAAGGTGTTGCTGAGGAAGAACTTTTTCGTTCTCCAGAGCGGAACCCTGATGATGCGTGGGTCGGAAATTGGGGCACAGTTTCACCACGAACTGCGGCAAGAACACCTTCTGACAACAACGAACAAGCAGATAATCAAATGCCTGCCTCAGATGTTCAAGAAACATCTCCAGTACCAACATCTCCAGTACCAACACGTATTCCTTCAAGCAGAGCAATGAATATTGGAAACATTGCACCAATCAATGCGGGAATTGAAGCAGAAGAAGAGGTGGATCACATTGAAGAGGTTGTAGAAGAAGTAACTCCTATTTCGGTAGCAATGAATTCACCGACCATACAAACAACGGAGGCAGCTGAGTATGATTCAGATGCGCCACTGAATACCATCCTCAACCGTAGTCGGAACGTTTCCTTGACTCGAGGTGGACATACAGGGCAGACTACAGTCAGAAGGTCAGTCACAACTCCTTCTATAAGGGGCCGTGTGCCCAGAGGGGAAGATACAAGCCAAGGTAGAGTCAGAAGATCGGCCCCTAGTTCATCGACAAGGACGCCTTTAGATGGAGGTCCACTATCCAGCATCAATGAAGAAGTCCCCGAGTCCGCTCCACAAGCCACCCAACCAACTCCAGTGTCTGAGCCAAGAGAAATATCGTTGGAAGAACGACTACGCAACAGCAACAATAGAGACAGAAGTAAAAAAAGGCGCATTAGAAGAGTAGATGAAAGGACACACAGACATCCGAAGCGCGCAAATCAAATTGTGGAACCTTGTAGGCTTGGGGCAGGGTGCTCCACGCAAGCGGTCCAGCAATCAAGCCAATCAATAGCGGTTCAAGCAGGTCCTGAATCTGTAGTTGATGGAATTATTGATGCAACGCGTCCCACAAAACGACTAGTCCAGACTGCGATTCCTGGTGGTCAAGATATAGTTGTGCGGAATTTGACCTCGGAGGTGGAAAGAGAAATACGACCAGAACCAATAACAAGAGAAGAGGACGAGAATGACAGCTCAAGCCACGATAGCGACACAGACGCTGGTTACGCATCGCGCAAAGATACGGACCCTGATGTTGACGAAGTGCAGAACGATTCAGATTTTTGTTTGTAACTAGATATTAGTCCAATTGTTTGGAAGGTAAATTAGTCCCACTGTATCTTCCAAAAATGTTTTTTTGAAAAGATTTCTAGCGGAAGTTTATAGCCTAGTAGTTTAGTACCTTACATATTGATATGTTGTAGCACCTTACTAGGCATTTTCATCGTATTTCGACATATTAACTTTGGGGTTATTTTATTATTTTCTAGCCTTTGGTTTAGTTGGTTAACCTCACAGATTTTTAACTAAGTATATTTCTACCCAAATTGCTCCAAAATTGCGTTTTGTAATACAAGTGCAATGTTTTTGAAATTTTTGTTGTCACATATGAAATGGTGAGATATTCTTGTGGGATGGTTTCAGAAGATGTGGAGAAAATCTTCACCATGTACATTGCAAGATATTAACATTTGTACTAGCAAAACCCCTTTTTTTCCGGCAATTGGCCAATTGCCCTTGACAAGGTGACATTAGTATAAAAAACACTCAAAATTGATGGTTATTCTTTAAACTCATATTAGAATCAAAGTGGTATGTATGCTCTACATTCTACAAATTTGTAATCATTTGGAATTGTTCAACATATGGGAGAAAAAACATTAAGTTAGAAACCAACAAAAAAATAGAAAATGCTTGAAAATACTAAGTTGTCAACAAATTATTTATAAAAATGACAAATGCCAATTACTTTAGTTAAAGTATTGTAAGAAACAATCTTCATCCAATGTTTCACTTTTTTTTCAAAAATATAAAAAATTGAATGGAATAAAGAATTTCAAACTTTTTTGGTAGAGTAGAGATTCTATAAGTACCCATTGACTACCCCAAACTAAAATTCCTCATAACTTTTGACTCATGTATTGAAATGGAATGATTCAAAGGTTTACACATAGATAAAAATCTAATAAAGATATTTCAAATTTTTATTTCTTAATGTCACAATTTCTAAAGAAGTTTTTTTTTGGTGCCCGGGCTAAGTACAATTTTAAAGGAAACAACACGTCATGTCCTAACTTTTTGATCGTGTAGTCAAAAGGGATTATATTGTTGGTCCTTTTCCCCTAAGTTGCAGGCACATGTTGTGTCAAAATTTCAAAGAAAAGAAAATTAAATTCAATAAGTAGTGAGATCCCTAGAAATGCAATTCAGGGCTTTACGGGTTAATGATTGTGTCAATTCAATTCAATACACCACAAACACAAAGGTCCTTTAGAGGCACACCCTCACACCCCTACAAGAAAAAAATTCAAAATGTATAATATATTGTTGTTATTTAAAATGAAAACTACAATGAAGTGTAGACCTGTAGTAATAATCAAGGATTGTAGTTTAAAAGGTCACAATGCTATAAATAAACTTTGAAAATGGTAGTTATATTTTAAAACCATTCTATAAGGCAAGCTCGGTATACGCTTCAAACAAAATTAAAGTCTATTGGAATTGTACATTATATAGGAAAAAGATTGTAGAGTACATTTTGAGAAGCGATAAATTGACTGGGGTTATGCTTGTAAAGCCCTTTCATCCCGTTTTTTTTAATCATAAACTTTTTAGATTAGACTTGTAAACGGAGGGTTGAATGACTTCAAATCTCTTTGGCAATTTGGACACTATAGTGATTAAACATTATAATCTTTCAATCCATAAGTGATATATGTTTTGTTCTCCTAAATGATCTCTGACATGTCTAGTTTGAATTAGAATGGTTACATTTAAAATTTTCTTTCTTAAAGCTCATCATGAAGTAATTTTTTTCTTCACTTTAGAAATTAGAACAAATTCCTAGAAACTCCCCCAAAGGCCTTGAGCATTTAGGGGTAAAAAACACCCGCAGTCGCCATCAAAGACAGAGGCGTGGTCGCCCTGCACCCGAGGTCGCCCCTAACCAGAAGTCGCCCTTCTCTTGTACCCGAGGTCGCCCTATACCCGAAGTCGCCCTTCCATTGCACCCGCGGTCGCAAAAGAGACGCAGTCGCGCTGGATTTTTAACCCGCGGTCGCGCCTGAGCCCGGTACCCGCGGTCGCCTCTGCACCCGCTGTCGCCCTGAAAATCGGATGCGCGGTCGCCCTTACCAGAGACGCGGTCGCCCCACCCGTAGTCGCCCTGCCTCGCTTTCCACGTCAGCGTGGACAGCCTGCCACGTAGGCAAAAACTTCTTACTTCGCGGTAAAAAAATTTACCCTTGCGCGACGGGACGGGACGGGGTAGCGACAGGTTGTCTTATACGACACGCGACATTGGACGTCTAACACGACGCCGAAACCCAAAAATATGTCTAACAGAACAACCCTGGACAAGGGTTGATTTAAAATAGATCTTTGTTCTAATACTTTGAAAAGTTATAGTTTATTCATACAAGGTCATCAAAATGCAATGTATAGAAATCTAGAATCCCCTTTTCATTCCTATTAATCCAAACAATTAATAGAACAATTTATTGGATTAAATTTTAATAATGATGTAATCATAATAGAATCATTTGAAAAGCTAATTTGAGTGATTTTAGGTGTAGTTACCTTGTGTCTAATTCCTAAATGGACACCTACATTCAAGGACTTCAAGCTTCCTCAATGAGCCTTGCACTTCATGATTAAGAGTATTTAATTGAATTTGAAATAAACCTCCAAAGAGCCATACTAAATTAGAGTTAAACTAGTAAGTGAATTAGTTTGCATGAGGAGGATTGAAAGGACAATATGTCAAGTCTTAGAGAGACATGAAATTGTTTTCAAAAGTAAGATCGTGAAGCATAAATATGTCTTTTAAAGCAAGTTACTTATAGCATTCCATGGACAATTTTGATAATATAATGTAGGTGGCTCTAAAAGCAACTTGGATTTAAAAGTGACCTCTAAGGCAAAGGTACATTTTGCTTTCATCAATTTGCAAATAGTGAACACTTCATCAAAGGGTTGCTTCCCTAAACCATTGCATTTCAACTTCAAAAATTTATAACTAATTCCACAAAGGTCCAAAAAATATGAAATAACTTGGAGTGGATGCCAATTCTATTTATCTTCCTATAAATATTAATTGAAAATTGTTTCAAGGAGTTAGCTTCTCCAAAATTGCCATCAACTCTTAAAAAGTTGCTATATGAGCACGCTACCTTATACACACTATGAATAGCCATTTTCGGACGTGAACTAAAGACAAACTTGTAATGAATTGAACAAAGTTTGAACAACAAAAAATCTCTTCAAGACTGATTTCACCACTTTTAGAAGTTGATCGAGCATCTAAATTTTTCAGTATGTCAAGTAGTAAGAGGGTCTCCACATCCTCTACTTAAAACGCAAAAAGAATCTTTATCTGCAACAACTTGTAGCATTCACCAAAATAAGTGTTAAGTCCTAAACTAAGTATTGACTTCACACTCATCATTTTATCCAACTTTGTTATATTGGCTCAATTCTAATGTCAAAAATCACTTGAAGAGAACAAGGGGTTTGGCAATTACAGTTTGCAACTAGTTTTGTAGTTGTATTGGGCGTTTGCAACTAGGTGATAATTTAGAGACTGTAGTTGCAATGGACAAGTTGCAACAGTTGCAAGTTAGTTGCAAGAAGTGGCAAAATTATTTTTCATCCGATAGTCTTTGTAGAACTTCGTTGATGAACTCTTCCGACATGGTTGTTGATATGGAACTTAATTGCTGCGACTGTTGTGATTAAGTCTCATATCAATTATCCCATATCAATTGTTTGGAATACCATTAGAACAAATGTATAAGAATCATAAGTTATAGCATTCTTGTATAATGAATTTTAATGGTGAAAATCTATAATATTTCTATGCTTTGTAGATTTCTACAACTTACAAATTTTCTAAAGTAGTAAAATCTATCAAATTAAATATTTGGATTGCTAATTTTAAGAAAAGATAGATTTAAAATTTTAAAATCTACAAATAATCTAGTTACAAGCTAGTTGCAAACTAGTTGTATGTCAATTGCAAGCTCGTTGTAAGCCAATTGCAAACTGGCAACATTGGATGTAGAATACCTTACAATTCTTTTTTTTTCATTCTTGTAAACTCTAAACTTCATTTTGCACCTACTTTGTGACTACTTTGTGACTACTTTGCAACTACAACAATATAAACACCTATTTGGTGCAAATATAGAAGGCTATAGTTGTACAACAGTTACAAACAACATGTAGTTGGAGTGCAGTTGGTTGTAGTGGACACGTTTTTCTTCTAATGAATTAGGATGCAAATCCATACAAAGATACTGAAACAAAGACAAATGAAGATTTTTATTAAGGCTACATGCCCTAATAGTCTTAAAGTATTCAAATATTGCCACACTTGTTCATCTGTATAAATCGTATATGACCAAAATATACAGAGGAAGTCTAATTTTGAAACACATTGTCAATTATCTGAATTCTTAGCACATATTCTTAGCTTTGGATCAATTTTCAGTATAAATTCAAGCTTTTTTCAAGGTTAAAATAGATAATAAGAAGGTTCAATTACATCATAACTCTCAGCTTGAACATTATACAATGGAAGTGATGTTGATAGTTGAGCAATCTTCCTTCAAGATGTTTCCTTCACCAACTCAAGTATATTTGAGTGATACTCCTTGAAGATGCTACTTCCTGCATAAGATCAAGAGTATTCACAATATCTGTTGTTGCTTCAAAAATTTCTGCATTTCATACAAGAGAGGAAGAATTCAAGTTGCAACATTACAATAATCCATTTCTCATTTAAGTGGGATGCACAATACAAGAGATCAAGAAAACCTTGATTGAATAAATGAATTATTTTTTTGTTTTTAAAAATATCTTCTTATATATACTTTTTGTGTCTGAAGATGATAATCACTTGGGCAAAGCTTGTTGTTAAGTTTAAACCTCATTAAAAAGAGAGGAAATCACATATAAAAAGGCTTCATTAACCACTGCTTCTAACACTTGAACTAGCTAAAACTGAGAAGAAATACAATTACTTACAATCCCGTAAAACCCAACTTGACACTAAACTTTCTTATATGATTCTTTCATCAAGGTTTTTACAGGTATGCAATTCTCAACTTTTAAACTATGGATGTTGTGAGCCCCCGATTCGTCACCGGGGACTCACGGGTTCTTTTTTCAAATTCCTACACAATCTAATGCATAATTAGGCTCGTAAAACCTACAAAAGAATATTAAACCAGTATTGGCATTACACATACCAATATGCCATTTGGTCATTAGATGGGGTTTAGGATAGTTTGCATCCAAAACGGGTCTTGTCTTGGCTAAATAGACGTCAAATTGATAGTGATGTGCAAGATTAGGGTAAGAAGCCTAAAAAGGCCCTAGCTAGGTTAGGAAGTCCTCATGGAAGAATTTAGGAAGAATCCCCCACTCCCCATAGCATCGAAGAGAATATGGACGGAATACTAACCTTGAAATGCAGGTACCGGACAATTTCTTAATTCTAAGAGCACGCAGTGGGGATGCACGTTTGCATCCATGTGGGAGGATCCTATGGGTGGTCCCCTCCAAATTTTGGGAATTTTCCAAAGTAGTTTGAATATTTTCCCAAATGGTCAACCGTGGCAGACTTTGGATGGGAATTCGAAAGAATATCCCATTGAAGTGCGGTAAAATTCCACTAAAAATCCGGCGAGGCGGTCTCACACCAACGGAGCGCTTTCCCAAGTTTCAAGACAAATCGATAGGTGGAAGACCCCAAATCGGTGACATTCCTCCACAATTGACAATTTAAACAACGGAAGTTGCAATTGACTGGCGTATCGGGGGCATACGGCATTGTATCGGGGCCTACTTTGGGTTTATTCCTACCCCGCTCTATCTACTTAAGAGCTTAGTAAAGGTTTGGGGACCAAAAAAGTCAAACTCCAAAAGTTGAGAATTTATCCTAACTTTGACCCGAGCTTACACTAAGATTCTTTGAGATTTAGGGCATTGTCAAAGGGGTGTAAGATTCCCTTTAGGCTAATTATGGCCTTCCGGACCCAATGGCGCAATCCGTTTGCCATTCGGAGCTAAACTCCAAAAGTTAGCCTTTTGGGGATAGCTCATGGAGGAGAAAATGGGGTTTAAGGCTCTCCAATGCCATTTTGGAGAGTTTGGGCCCCAATGGCCGTGGGGAACGTGTAGGGAACGTGTGGGGAACTCCGGGCACATGTGGGAGCAAGTACCATCTCAAAAAGTTACTAGAGGTGGCTCCAAGTGCTTAGTGTAAGTAATTTCTAATTAGGTAGGTGGGAACACATGGGAACCACTCCCATGTGGGAACTTGTAGATTTTGGGGAAGGTAAATTAGGTGGATTTGCAAGTTCTTGTAAAGTTAGGTAAGATTTGGATTACTCAATTCAAATTACGTAGATCTTAAGTGGATAGTTAGATTTGGGATTGGTAAACATGTACGGAGCTCCTAAATTCCCTTATCTAGATTTTCTTAGTAGATTAAGGGGGGGTGTTGCTTCCTTTTGAGTATAAAAAGGGCAACATTCTCCTCTCATTCTCTCTCTTTCTCACTCTTCATCATTTAAGGGAAAAGGACTATTGGGCCTGGGTTATGCCGGAATTCCTTTGGCTTGTTATGCCAAATGAGCCTTTGATAGTTTTGGGGGTTTTTACACCCTTGGTAAGTGTGGTTTGCACTTGGGGACTTGAGACCCCCTCAAGTTGGTTGAAACTTATGCAAATTGATGTTGGTCCACTCTTTGTGTTGTGAAACTATTGAAAGGTGTTGTGGGAGAGAACTTGGGAGGAACCGAGGGGTTACTAGTGAGGTGACTTTAAAAGTATGTTGCACTTTGTGTCCCCCCTCTCCTTCCTCTTCTCTTGTTCACGGGGTTAATCTAGTCCCATAGGGGACGGTGGAGCTTTGATTATTAGTATTGAAAGTATTGTGTGTCCCCCTTCTCCTCCCTCTTCTCTTGTTCACGGGATGAAATCAATCCTATGAGGGACGGCGGAGCTATGGCCCCCAACATCCTTAGAAACTAGAAGTCTTAGCCACGTGTCAAAACTCTTCACCCTCACGGCGAAGCTTTGAACCCCCAAGTCTTAGCGGGGGGTCAAATAACCTTCCCCTTGAGTTAGTATCAACGTTTAGTGTTCAACACGATTGGCACTAAGTCAATGTTTAGCATCCAACAACTAGCATTGGGTTAACCCCTTGGGCAACCATTAATTTGTTTTTCTTGAAAAACTCTTAGTTCTACTTGAGTACCAAAAAAACCAAAGTTTGTTTTCAATCTCCAACCCAACGCTGGAGCCCCAACCAGCCAGCCAGGGTCTGCAGCCAGCCGAGGCGCCCAACTAGCCAGCCAGGTACCGCAACCGGGCCAGCTGGGCCAGCGACTGGGTTTGCAGCCAGCCAAGGGAACGGGGGGCCTTGGGGTTCGGGGGTCCTTAGGTTAGAAAATGGTTTAGAAACTAGTTGAGTTAGAAAATAGTTTAGGAACTAGTTGGGTTAGAAAATAGTCTAGGAACTAGTTGGGTTAGAAAATATTTTAGGAACTAGTTGGATTAGAAAATAGTCTAGGAACTAGTTGGGTTAGAAAATAGCTTTGGAGATAGTGGAGCTAGAAAATAATCTAGGAAGTAGTGGAATTAGGAAATAATCTAGGAAATAGTGGGGTTAGAAGATAGCTTAGGAAGAGGTCTATTTGTAAAACCACCCAAAAGGGGATAATTAAAAGAAGCGGGACCAAGGGCCAATTGAAGCCGAAGGATGGCTATGGTGGACATGGTGTGGGGTGCAGCGGAGCTAGAGGAGGCCACCACGTACATGCTAGAGGTGGGCTTCTAAAACTTAACTCAAATCCGACTCTCTTTGATGCAAATGTTAGAACAAACAAGCGATTAAAAGTAAAGGCCACGAACTAATTACGATTAGGACCCCATAATTAACAAGTATGGAATGAAACAAAGTGGCAATCATGAGTTAAAAGGGACAAGTAAAAAGGACCACAATACGTAGAGTAGAGTAATCCAATCCAAAATCTGTAGAGTAGAGTAATCCAATCCAAAATACATAGAGTAGAGTAATCCAATCCAAAATACGTAGAGTAGAATAATTCAATCCAAAATACATAGAATAGAGTAATCCAATCCAAATACGTAGAGTAGAATTGTCCAATCCAAATACGTAGAGTAGAATTAGCCCAACCCAGAGCACGTAGACTAGATTAATCAAACTGACAATGCATAAAGTAGTGTAGGGAAAAACCACAAGTAGAGGTAGGAAAGCATAATGTTGAAAAGGAACCAAGATCACTTGGGCAAGAAAGGAGCCACGCCTCAAGTAGGAACAAAACACACATTAGGATAGGTAGGTTAATAAAGAAGATCCATTGCTTGAAAGGCACAATGGATTGACGCTTAGACACCCATAGGTAGTAGGATCATTAGGACCAGAGCTTGGTTGTGACCGCTTGATTCCAAGGGTGGGAATAAAGCGCCCACAGATTTGCACTGAAAAGTTGATAAACTTGTATAGTTGTAAATCTCACCTAACAAACGTTGTTGCTCAAATGGTAAAGAAGAATATCATACCTTAGCACCCGGAAAGGATATGTCTTGGTCTTCTTGTCTCAAAGTAAATGGAACCCTATTATAGCGTCTGCAAGCATATCCAACCGTATGATAAAATTAAAGATTCAACATCCGTAATCTTAGAACGGGTTTAAGGGTGTTAACCAAATGTTCATTTTTGGGAGATTTTTTTTGAATTTACATGGAGGGCATGAAAAAATGAAGTTAATAGCAATTGAGCGTAATTTAGCTAGTTTTGGGATCATTGCATTGCAAATCAGATTCTTTGGATGTACAATATAGTAGTTTATTTGTCTTTATTTATCCATATACACTTGGGTGCCACCCAAATTCAGCTGCTTTTCTACTATTCAAAATCATGACCATTAGTGTTGAGAATAGAATATGAAACAAAATAGCAAAGCAACAAGAAACTCAAAATACACTCAAAGAATACTAAACTTCATTAGGGAGTTTGAAATATATACAATGGAAGAAAGGAGAGAGACAATGAATGGTTGTCTTCTCCTATTGGTCATGAAGAATTCACCTAATCCTCATGACACATGTCACTCACCATATTATAGTGAGCGTTCACACTATGGTTCTTAATACTCCTCCTTGCTCAACATAATAGGAGTAAAATAATATAAAATGAAATTGAGAAGTGAACTAGTGAAGCAAGCAATGCAGGGTTGCTATTCTGTGAGCCTATGAGCTTGTGAGCCTATGAGCCTACTTTATTTTTTTAAGTTTCTATATAAATTTTTTGACCAAACATAAATAATTCTAATAAATTTTCGTGCCTATTAGTGCGGACCTATTACCACATACCTATTACCGTGGACCTATTACTGTAGTCTCGTAAATAACTTAGTAATTGACTTTCTTATTTATAGAAAAAAAATTTGGTATTCAAATGTCCATTTTTAGGAACATCCTAATTAAATACTCTTAGATTCATGTGAATATATATATATATATATATATATATATATATATATATATATATATATATTTAAACATTCCTTTTCCATAAAATAAATAAGAGTCTTTATGTGGATTATTTATTTTGTAGCTTCAAATCCATAGATAGATTTGAAGTAATATTTTTATCTCATATTACATTTAAACTTATTTAGAGGGAAGACATTAATTTTGTATAAAAAGATATACCCATTTCATCCACCATTTTTTTACTTTGAGATTGTCATGCTAGTGAAATGTTCATTTGACACCCTATTTCTTTATTTGTGAGACTTTTGATTGGTGTGTATAAGATGTAATTTATAACACCAAACTTATATGACTTCACACCTATAAGTAGATGTGAAGTTGTATTAAAATTTGTAACCCAATTTTATTTTGTTTAAGGAGAAGGCTATTGTTTTATAAAAAAACAATGACCATTTTCATAACCCATTTTTTTCCGTGGAGACTGTGGTGCTAGTAAAATAAATATATTCTACAACCTGGTTTCTTTAGTCAAAACTTTTTCATGAAGTGAGAACATAATATTATTTTTGACCCCATTATTATTCATTCTAATTATTGAGTTAGTAGAACTAAATTGTATTCTGCTAGATATTAAAAGATAAAAAATAGATGACTAATCAGAATTTCTTTAATCAAATGGTATTATCCCATTTAAATTTAAATGTTAATGATCAATCATTTGATAGTATTTCACGGCACCGAAAAGAATCCAACGCTTACAACCAAAAAATTTATTTTATAATAAATTTATCGGAACCCTGGGGTTACCCTCGGAGCCGAGGGGTACTAAAAGCAAAGAAAAGTGAGTGATCACAAACATTTAGAAAAGCTCCACAAATATGATATCATACAATTTTGAAGACAAAAATGTCAGTGGTTATAGGGTGAATACTAGTTGTGGAGGTCAGATATTTAGCAAAAATTTGATGAGGGACATATATGTGTGAACTCTTGAATAATGGTAGATTATTCCTTATGAATACAAAAATGTTAGTCATTTTTATACAATAGCATAATCTAATGAATAGGATGACATGTAGAATTCCTAGAATTGAAAAGGGAGAAGCTGCACAAAATTAAACAATTTTTGGTTTAGGGTGATTACTATACAAATATACCCTAAAACAAACAATATCATATGAACCAAAACCAGCTAAATGCTGTAATGTAAGAAAAAACACAGTCACGTAGAGAATATAGACATAGAATCAGAGTGTCCACTACTGTTAGTCGATGATGCCTCCTCTAACTCTACAGCTGCCACTTTCATATACTGTAAAACTGTAGGATCTAAAGTTCTAGACTTGCTCCCAACACAAATACCTCAATTAGAAGCAAATGATGAAGCTAATGCCTTTGTATACGAAGGCAATACATAGGACTTCTCTGGGCTTGGGAAAAATCCAAGTAAAGTGAAAAATGGTCGATGACTACTTTGCCTAGGAATCATGCTGCAAGTACAAGGTAAAATATTGGAAACAAACTAAGTATTTTAATTATATTAGAAAAACATTGTAAAGCAATTGCAAATAAAATGATGAAGATTTGTACTCACATTATAAATAGAAGTACAACATAAGGATAGATTTACTTACTAGAGCGAGATTTCTTCACGATGTGTGGAACTTCAACAACCTCTGCATCTGGATCGTCTGAAACCATTGTAACCGCTGGAGTTGAAGATGGACCGGTAGGTGCTCTACGAATCATTGGTGCCAAAACCGCATCAAAGATGGCTTTGTCTTCTTCAAGTGCAATAATATGTCTATTCAAAATTTTGCAAGCATGAATAGAGGCCCCTACCAGTAGATCAACAACAACAAAAGTATTAGAAATTGAAGAAATAATGCACCAAATTTCATGATTTAGTGAGATAAATACGAAATCAAAAAATGACATCAAAATTACCTGTTGCTGCGGTACAATCTAAGACAATATCTCCTAGATGAGATGAAGCCTCAATCAACATTTGTAGAAATCGAGGATCCTTCTCATGTGTTCCTCTTCAAGGTTTGGAATTGATGTCCATCGCTAGAGTCTCCTTCTTGATATAGTTTTGAAGAATGTCATCAATGGCAACATCCACACCTAACTCCTTCAACTTTGGGCACGCTTGAAATTGGAACTGAGGAAGTCTTCCATCTACAAAACTCCTAACCAAGAACAGAATTCCAAACCGTTGTGTCTACAAAACAAATTGGACTACAACCTTCAATTTCATGTACCAAAAAAATTCCAGTAATAAAAATAATGTAGATAGAAAAAAACAATACAATGCATTTATGGTACAACTAAAACAACACAATTTAAAGAAATTACTTATAAAGGACATAGAAAAAAACTTACAAATCACAAAATGGATCCTACATGAAAAACATTGATAAAAATTTCACGAAGTATAAAAATCTAATGAAATGAGTGTACCGTGGAAGAAGGAAAAATGAGTGAAGTAAGATGAAGTCGATTCATCCCCCACCAATCTTTCTTCTTCTGAAAAGAATATGATGCTGCATATCCTAGAATGTTGGCTCTAGTCTGGTTTATCAAGGGATGAATGATGATGAGAGCTCCATCATCAGAAAGGTGTCCATCTGCATACTCAAAAACCTCCTGAAGCCAAGTAGGAGAATGCATATTCCACTGCACATGGAATAGCAGAGGCAGGTATAGACAAGTCTGGGACTGGTAGACCTTCAGGCATGTCAGCAATCATTAAATCCATGCGTGGTTTCTCACTCTAAACTCCCTTGAAGAACCTCTCTTTAGACCCCTTGTGCTGAAAAATAATTCACAGAATTAGTAATAGTTTCAATTAGCAAGAAGAAATAAAACCATACAACACATTGAAAATTGATGTAATATAAATTTGATCAAGATGGAAGGAGAACAAATAAATAAAACCAAACAATACTTTGAGAGTGAATGTAATACAAACCTGATCAATAAAGTGAAGAATATCATGGTACACTTGAGGTAAAGGATCTTCAAGTACTTTAGTAAGAGAAGAGTTTATAATAAACTTATGGATAGAAATCTCCGAATCAGTGAGGAACTCAAGAGCAAAAGGGCCACGTACCATGCCATCTTCACTCAAGGATATGTACTCCGCATCTCGCTTGGTACCTCGAGAATGAAAACGTTGGTGCTGAGAACTCTCATCTTTGGTAGATGGCGCTGGAGCTTGAACCTTTGATTTCTTTCCTTTGGACTTCCCAGTTGTAGATGCTTGTTTAGAGTCATCAACCTTCTTTGCCTTGTTCATCACTCTCTCTTTGGCCTTTTCTACCGCCTCAGAATTCTTGAGAGCTATCTTCTTGTCCAATTCCTCCCGCTTCTTCATGGCCTTGGCTTTTGCATCTTCATCTAAGCCAGCAAATTCAGGCAAATCCGATTGAACTCCAAGTGAGTTAATAGAACGCTTCAGGTGCTCCTTAGGAAGTGGTGTATGCTCTGGCGCACAATTTAAGTACCAAGCGCCAGATTTTAGATGAGCACTTGTCCACCACTTCAATTGAGAAGTTGAGTACATACAACGCTTCGATGATACATCTACCCAAAATCCAAGGAATAGAGGAAGATCACACTTTTGTATTGCTCCCTTGGCTAGGAGCTCAAACTTGAAATATCTGTTTTAGAAAACGATTCAATTGCAAGAAGTACTATATCACATGATAATAATAAAATTTAAATCACTGAAATCAAGAAGCCAAATGAAAAGAAAGACTCTCACCGATAAATGACCCGCTTGACAACGAGATCAGTGCCCTTGTACTTCCTAAAGTCATCGGACTTCTTGAACACATCGTGTCCTCTAAAATATGTCAGGAATGCATGATCCCAAACCCGGATTCTCCATCCCCCTAAGTACTCTGAGAACAACTTTGATTCTTGGGGAGAATCCATATTCAAATTCAACTGATCCTTTTTCACAAAGGTATCAAACATTTCACTTCCCACGTCTTCGATCGGTATAAGTGGAAAAAAATATGAGGGAGCAATATCAAACATTACACAAAGTATAAGACATTCATAGCATCAACAAATCTGTAGTCATACAACCAAAAAATGAGTGCAATTCTATAGAATAAAATTACATACCCCTGCATACCAGCACGCCTTTGTGAGAAAGGATTTCAACTCATTCTTGCCCACCGGCTTCATAGGAAACCATCGTGCTTCTCGAGTTTGAATTGACGAGTTCCACCAACAAAGCCATTTGACCTTGTGCTCTGGTCTAACATTGCATGTTGCAATTAACTGGAGCTTCTCAAGAGTCATCTCAGAAACAATGTTGGAGCTCCAATGCCATTCAACCTACAAAAGAGAAAGTAATTAATGGTGGTTGAATGATAGGGAAAAAACTTCAAATTTCGTCTCTATAATGTACATACCTCTTCTAGCCATTCATGTCCCAAGATAGGATTTGCAACAACCACAAGCTTCCCCATTTTTTGTGTCAATCTTCATGCTTTCTCTTTGCTACCAATCCTCATAGCTTAGCAAATTCCTTCATGTGTTTGTTCATCTTCTGGTGTATCCTCCTTGTATACTTGTGCTGCTACTTCAGCTGTTGCTGCAATTTCGTACTATACAAGAATTCCAAATAGCCAAGTCAATTAGTATTTGTGTCTAATAGTAAATGATAGAATGCAAAAGCAAAAAGTTATTTAGAAGCCGTACTCGAAAGATGAAAGAAGTAAAAACCTCAATGGACATAGAGTACCAATTCTTCCTCAAGTTTTGTCTACATTGTGCCATCTCAGAAGGACTTAGGTGTTCTGAGAACTTCTCCAACGGTAGCACTCCATATTTCCGAACACGATATAGTGTGTGGACCAAATTTGTCCTGATGAAGGAATTCTCGGTTTGCCTGAACAAATAAACGATGTACCATTAGAAAATTCAATCAATGTAAGAAATTAACAGACCTAATTAAACTATAAAGAGCAATTGCAAAAGTAAATGAACATACTTGTTGATATCATGCATCACATGCATGGCAGCACCAATTTTGCCTTTGGTTTCAAGAATTATGGAATCCACTATCTCATGCTTGTCCTTCTCATCATTGTGGTGTTTCTTGATGTATGTGGTCCAAGCTAGCAACCGATGGTTTCATCGCATACAAAAAACTTTGAATTTTGAAGATGCTCCAAACCAAGGGTTTTACTCAAATAGACATTGAAGATGTCATTATGAGAATTCCAATGTGGGCCCCAAGATTGCTTCTCTACATCTGAAAATTTCTCTTCTACACCTTGCTCATTAGTAATGAACACATAAAAGACAGCTGAACCATTAATGTATCCATTTACAAAATCATTCTCCAATTTAGTGAGATTACACTGCAATGTTGGCCTGACCATTGGTATGGACACCATCCTATACAAGGGAATCTTGAGGCGTGAAATGGAATGAGGCTTCATTCGCAAATCAGTTATAGTTGCAACGGAGTTGACTTTCTGAGATATCCTAAAAGAATCCTCAGTCAATATGGCCACCTTCCACGCATTCTTGAGCCGAATCATGAGTTGAATCTGTTGTATGAGTCTCCATAGGATTTGTGATTACATCTGGGATCTATATACCAATCATAAAAAGTTGTACTTAACATGAGATTGAACCATAATAAATATTTTAATATTTATCAAATAACATTCGATATCAATAACCTCTTATCACCAAAAGATAAATACTAATCATCAACGATGATTCACCTGCCTTAGTCCACTCAATTAAAGTAGAACAAATAAAGAGAACACTAATGACTATAATTAATCACATGTTTATATAATTCATACGAGCCAAAGATCATGACTATGGATGTTGGTGCTTCACTGCTTGCCCTTGGCGCCGAGGGCAAGATCAACTACTTCCAAAAGTGAGAAACTATCTTCTGAGAACTTCGATCGTATCAGTTGGGTCTCAAGACCTTAGAGCGTTTTGTTTGCCCTTGGCACCGAGGGCATTATCTACTTGCTCACCAACTAACAAAATATTATACATGGACACTATTTCTATGCACCACATATCAAGACCAATAGAGTGTCATTATATAAGGTTGTAATATCATCCAAGAATCCCTTCAAGGATTAGAAGTTCTACTTGTACCCTCGGCTCCGAGGGCAAGGTCTGGCAGATGTAAAGGTGAATAAATCCTAAATAATATTGACCGAGCCCTATATCATCTGAGGATCATAATTAGATAAATGGCTAAAATTTATTTGTAAACCAACTTCATACACATGTCATTAACACACATACGAAAAATATATTGAAATACTAAATTTAAATGTTATATTTAAAATTGTAACACAATATCATTGCCAATCATCTCAACAAATTGCTAAGACTATAGAAATGACACCGTGGATGTATCGAGCCATGAAGATTAGTACTTCAAAACTCAGGCACTGTGAGCCCTCGAGATGGCACTCAGGACTCTGGGTCCATTTTTCGCGATTAAATAGCGAAAATTAGTCAAAATATTCAAGAAAAAGACATAAAAAGAGTGTTGAGGGAGTTTTGGTGTCAGTCTATGCCAAAATGGTGGAAAACCAACTTAGAAGGAGGAAAATTCCTAATCCTAGAAATTTGAATCATTCTAAGTCTCCAAAGCAAGTATATGTGAAGAATTAGTAATTCCGAGAGAAATAAGGAATAGAGAGTTAGTCAGTCCTAGCAATTGTCTGTGCAAAGTCAACCTTTTAAGGATGCACGTGACATACTGACTAAGCTAAAAGGATCTACTACGAGCGTGGAAGAGTTACCAGGGCTTAAGTTCAATTTTAGAACAAATTGAATTTAAAAGTAAAACCACTATAACAGATTTGGAGATTTCGAACTTCACGAGGCAAAAGATGGAGGATTGGAGATTGAAGACTACAGAGAGGTGTTCCAAGGGTAGGAGCATGCCAGGAGCGAATAAGAATTAAACAATTGTCCAAGATTCTCGGGCATCGAGAATTAAATTGTCCAATTGGGCAAAGTAATTCCAAATTACTAAAATTAGAAAGGTGCAAGGTTACGTGGGACTTACACCAAGAATCTAGGAGTGCCCTAGATGTTACCCAATTTATTTCGGATTTTTCCGAAATTCCACGTTGACTCCATGGGAAGTCAACCGCACATAGAAATGTTCGTAAATTCATAGAAATTACTTATGATGCGGTAAAATCTCACTAAAAATTAGGATAGGTTTTTGTGTGCTTAATAAGCGCCCGGTCAAGTTTGAAGACATTCCGACATTCCCAACTACCAAAACCGGCATCGACATCGAAATTCACTAGAAGTTATAAGTTGGCGGCGGGTTGACCGGCGCACCAGGAGCGAATGATGTTCGATTGTCGCAAATAAGGAGTCATTCCTTACTCTCACGGACATTCCTAACAACCCTGGCCTAACAGATTCATCAAAATGCGCAAATCCTAAAAGTTAGATTTTTGACTTTTAATTGGAGTTACCGTAATTCCAATTTGGACGCGCAAATGGCCTAGGAGTGAGGGGTAAGGGGCCCCTTAGGCTAATTGGGGTCTTCTGAAGACAATGGCGCAGACGGTTTTCCGTTTCGAGTTGTTCCCTAAAAGATAGAGAGGGTCAGCTCTTAGTTTAACTTTTTAATCGTTAATTGCGGTTAATTAGAAGTGATTTTGGAAATATCTCTTGGAAAATCAAAGATTGGATTTGGTCAAGATCTCTTTCTTGCGTAAAGCCATCTTTGGGCTAAAGAAAGACAATTTTCGAAATGACTTTTGGTTAAATTGCAAAATATCTACGTAAATTAGGGTTAATTCCAAAATATTTTGGGTTAAGATCTTGGATTTGATTTGGCCAAGATTTCTTTGACCAAATGGGGATGTTTTTAGAAATTTTCACCATTAAACAACTAATATTTTGGAATTACATTAGGGTAGTTTAGGATAGAAAGTAACAAAGTGTTTTCACTGGCAATTACCGAGAGGGGCCCGGCCACGGGTATATAAGGGCCCCCCTCGAGGTTGCCAGTACCCTTATTTCTCGCACCGACACTTTGTTTCTCTCTTGTGCTACCGACATAGTCGGAGCACCACTTGGACCAAAGACTTTGGCCAAGTTTTGTATTTTGTTAACCATTTGAAGGCTTAGGGCCCCTTCAAGTTCATTTCTTTACTACACTTCATTCTTGTAACGAAGCCTCAGACCTTGCTAACAATTATCTTTGAAATTTCAAGTATTGAGCTCCAAAGTCCGGTTTAAACACTGTCATGTGTACCTCCTTTGGTTGCGAAACCTTGAAATACTAGGAAATTTTGAGAATTCAACGTGAAAGTTCGGTTCAAACACTGTCATGTGTACCTCCTTTTGCGTAAAGAATTCTTAAAATACTTTGGAAAAATTCCCAAACGGCGAAGCTTTGAACCTCATAACTAATGATCCAAGTTAAAAGATTAATTTGGAAAGTTTAGCCAAAGCCAAATGCCAATTGAAGGGCTAAGAATTTGGAAGGTATAAAAGTCTCCAAACCCAAGTCCAAACTCCCATTTTATCATTGTTTCCTTCACCCTTATTTTCCATACTTGCATATTTAAGTAGAAATTAGAATCATCTTTGATGAAGGATACCCATCATTAGAGATATAGAGTAGTTGGATTCACGTAGAGTTTAGAAAGAGAGATCAAGTTAGAGAGTCTAGAACTCCAAAGTACTGAAATTATAGTCCAAAAACCAAAACTTATAGTTCAAGGAGGCAAACCAGACCCCAAGGGCGGACAGACCCCCCAAGGAGGCAGCCAGACACCCCAAGGAGGCGGACGGAACCCCGGCCAACCGGGTTCCGCCACGTGGCGCGGGCTGAGCGGCTGAGAGCTCGACTGAGCGGCTGGAAGCTCAACTGAGTAGGCTGGGAGCTCGACTGAGCGGGCTGGGAAGCTCGACTGAGCGGGCTGGGAAGCTCGACTGAGCGGGCTGGGAAGCTCGACTGAGCGGACTGGGAGCTGTGGCTGGGAGCCAGGCCTTAGGTCCGAAAAAACTCACCCAAAAACTTGGTTTTTGATCAAAACCACGGGTTGGCAGTGGAAGCCACACCCCTTTCAATTTTTATCAAAAATCTAATTTTTGGAGAAATCTCAATTCTTGCCTTACTTACAACATTCCGCCATAGCTAACTCTCTCATAGAAAACTTGCAAACCTTGCAAAACACAAATGAGAAAGAAAGAGAACTAGGTGGAACCGTGGAAGATTAAGGTTGTGAGATTCCTAACCGTGACAAATTAGATTAAAAAACTAATTTCTTTGGAATAACACTATAGAGTGGGATTCTTTATTCTTGGGGTTGACCTTTGGGAATAAAAAATCCATTTATTTGGAATAACACTATTGAAATTGTTCTCGGTCTTTTGGAATGTTCTACATTCTTTGGCTATTAGATTCTTAGAAGGTTTGGATTTTGTTAGTTTTGTTTTATTAGGCCTAATAAGCCAAAAAGGAAACAAACAAATTGACAACCAATTTCTTTACGATTAAAACAAGTTCAAAAATTAATTAGATTTGAAAAGATTTGATGATAGTTATTGATTAAAATATTCTAATAAGCCAAAAAGGAAACAAACAAATTGACAACCAATTTCTTTAGGATTAAAGGAATTTCAAAAATTCATTAGATTTGAAAAGATTTGAAGGAAATATCCCCTCCAAATTAATCTAATTTAATTTGCGGAATTTTATAATATCAATTTAGAATTTAAAAAGAAACTAAACAAACAACAAATGGTTAACCATTAGATTTCCGTTAATTCCTTTAGGATAAAATACTAACCAACTAGGTAGACTAATTTAATTGTAGTATTTCTTAATTACCGGGGAATTAGGAATTAAAGGAATTACGCATTTAAATTAACGCTACATAACCCTTAAATTCCTTTAAACAGGACAGAATTACTTGACCAACAACGTGATAATTATGGATTAGATGGAGAATCGGGATGATTTCGATGGCGAGGTCGTAGGAGAATATTTACACATGATGATGTTTGACGACGGGACCATGGAGATTTACGCAGAGGAGGTAAACCGCTCACATTTGATTTTCATTCTCATTGTTTTACTGTTAAGTTTCTTTTTACCAAATGCTTGGAATTAGAGTTAGGCAAAACTATAGAATAAAATAGAGTAGGATCGCTAGTTGAATTTTAGGCTAAAAAAGATAGAATCATAACTACAAAATTAGATTAGAAACATTCAAAAGACGTGACTAAAAGAGTTCATTGCTTGGAAGGCATTCTTTTTTACCCAATTAGAAAGAAAACTCAATTAGACACAGGACCCGTGTGAAAAACTCTTAGCTCGAGGATGGAGTTAAGAGCGTTCACAGACACTGCTCAAGAACCATCGGCGCCGAGAGTAGGAAAGGATACATCTATTACTAATATATGGCATGCATCCTACCTGCACTGATTGATAAATTCTAAACCGCTTTTTTCTTTCGATTGAAGGACTGATAATCAAATGCAAAAATAAAATGACTTTGTTGAGCAGGACATGTCAGTTGAGCGGGACATGACACCCTATACACAACAAAATCAAATCTAAAAAAAAAATTGAGCGAGACATGGAAGTTCGAAGTCAACAAGGCAGGGCAGCGAATTCAAGATTCAAAATCTGACTACAATACCGCATTTGTGAGCGGGACCCTTAATATGTGGTTTCATAGCGAGTAGGAAGTCACCTTGACATTCTTCCTAGCATACCATCGACGCCGAGAAGGTGGTACTGTAGACTCAACGCTGATCCAAACAAAGAAAGCAATCCTTTCCCAAGTCACATCGACTATGAATCGACTATAAATCCTGATTCGGAAAGTCACCGAGTCTCTGTTGTGTGAGTACCATCGGTGCCGATGGAAGACTTGCAGTGTTACCCCGCGACCCCAGGTGTCTGGAACCTCTGAATTTGCCAGTAATTGGTGGGAGCCATATGTTATGGAATCAGAGAAGAAACTCTCGTAATATGATCTATTGATCTGAAATTCGATCCAAGGCTGCAACCGGGTTTAGCATCTGTGAATGACTTTTAAAATCAACTACAGGGCTTCCAAAATTCAACTTCGAAACTCCCTGAGCGAAGGAATCGAACAAGGACTTAAACTGCAAAATCCATCCCCCGTGTTCACACCAACTGAATAATTGACATCGTACCCAAACTGGTTCCATCCACGCAATCGACTGAAGTTGCAACTACCTCTCCGAACATCGAGGCTTAACTGATTTCCAAGATCAGACTGAGTCAAATCAATCAGGTCTGCGGTGTTTCACTGAAGACGTCGGAAAAGCACCATTCGGCGCCGAGGGGACCCAAATATACAATAATCGAGTAAAACACCAGATACCGTAAGTTACGTAGAAAGAACTAAAACAATCAGTAAACACCGCAAGTCCTGATTGTACAACAAGACGGATTAGCATATCAAACAGGGACCAACTCTCTTCACATGAATTCCCTACCGGCGGATTTATGGTCGACATTCACTCCACTAACCTCTGTCTAAAACAAAATTTTCAAACTGGTTCCATGACTTCCATCGACGTGATCTACTGTACGTGCAGCTCTCACTCCGAGCACCGAGGCTGAACTGATTTCCACGATTAGACTGAGTCCGATCAATCAGGTCTGCGAAGACATCGAAAAGGCTAAACTGATTTCTACGATCAGACTGAGTCATTTTCAGGTATGTGGTGTTTCACTGGAGACGTCGGGAAAGCACCATTCGGCGCCGAGGGGATCTAATTCCAGTCGGATGGCAGAAAATGGCAGATTGGAAACGAGGAAGACAATACTAACGGACATTCAAAAATCTTTCCTGTACGCATAAGGAGATGCAGAGTCACGGGCGTCAACAACCCTGACACCACGCGGGACAATCAACCTGACACAATTTCTACAAAGAGTGCCACGACCTGCGAACCTTCCCGCTCCCTCCACTTTAACCTAACACGCTCCTCATCCCATCACTCCACGTCTGGACTCCAAATCCCTTCAAGCGTATCCACGATCTATCCCTCACGGTAATTAAGCAAGGAGAAAACGACACACTGCCACAAAGATTGTTCCACTCTGTCAGCATTGGCAGAAATAAATAAATCCAGCACTCTGCGGTGTTTCACTAGGAGACGTCGGGAAAGCACCATTCGGCACCGAGGGGATCCCATCCCAGTCGGACGATTGATCTGCCCTATCTCTCCTCACTCTCCAAAATCTAAAACACTTCAAAAAAAAATTGGTTCAATCGCAAAGTAGCCGGATCTGAAGCTTCGATTGTTGAATCAATCGCGAAGTTGATCAAGGAGCTGAGTCCCTCGCAATGTGGCCGGATCTGAAACTAGATCCAACTCCCTTGCAAAGTGGCCGGATCTGAAACTGGATCTGAATCCAGCAGTTCTACAAACTCCGACATATCCTATGAAAAGCTTGTGGACTTGCGGTATCTGGATTCAAGGAATAGTTCTCATTATTGCATGCCTGTGGAAGTGCGGCATTCTCCACAAGCTTCTCGTTGATGCATGTTTAATCCGGAGTTTCTTCGGAGTCAAGGCCGACACTATTCATCAAACCCTAACTCGATTTCAATCGTTTTCCTTGATCCTTATACGGATAGGATACCTTTGCAAATCTATAGCCTTGACTCCGCGACTTCCTAGTCAGCTGCCTCCAGTGGAGAAAACGCAAAAGGTATTGAGTTTGAAGAATTCATATCGCGATGTTCGGAGGTGTTACAGCGTCTTCACTCGTGACGGCTCTGTCTGACATTTCAACATCAGGAACTGTTTCCTTAGTGGTTCCCACCACAACCGGCACTTCTAAATCCGTTTCTCTCTCCTCACTCCCGCTCCCATCGCCATCACTGTCCTATACTGCTTGCGCAGAACTCCGTGTTTTCACCTGACGTTTCTCCATTGCTGCACCTTCTTGTTACAATCACGAGAGAGCAAGTCAATACAAGGCACAAGCTTGTGATTTACCATTTCCTTCAAAGAAATTTCGACTTGCTAGGGTACAACGAGCATACCTTCACAAGAGAGCTCCGACCTTGACTACGCAAAAAAGGGGAAAGAGAGCTTGTGGAAATGGGAAGGAGTGTTAGTCAGGAGGAAAGTCCACAGCTAGGACCTCTACGTAATAAGCTTGGGAGGACTATTTTTAGGGTTTGGCATATTTCTAATTGAATAGGATTTGTTTTTCAGATGAGTTTTGAGACGGTCTTTGTAAGGATTCTCTTGAAGCTGATTGTCTCCATTCTAGACTTTTGAATGGTGTCATTGCATCATTAGGAAGGAACGTGTACTAACGTATTTTTTTTTGGCTTTAAGATTTGGAATTGATAATTCCAAGATAATGGTTTTTGATTTTTTCCTATACTCTGTTCCTTCTTATGATCAAATTTTCACCTATGCATTAAAATTATGAGGAATCAATTAAGCCAAAAGCTAGAAAATGGGATTATATTATTTTAGACATTGTAAGATTCATTTTTTATGCAATATTGTTTATTGAACTGCTAATGAGTAGAGAAAAGACACATGTGCAAATAGCGTAAGGTTAAAATAGTGCGCTATTTAAGGCCTAAGCAAATTTAGAGCACTTTACATTGTAAACGACTATCCTCTTGTCTTTAGACAAGTTGTCTATGGTATGTTTTTTTAATATAAATTAGTTCATTCTAGACCCTGTGCCTTTACGCTATACATACTGAAATCTTTGGTCAATGATAGTACAAGATAGTGGCATTCTCACTAGTCTTTCTTATATCTTTTTAAGTTGTTTAAATTTGGTATGTTATATTGCATGTTGAGACACAGAAGCTCCTTCAATGTATGCCATTCACTGAGTATGGATAACAATTTCTTTCATTCCCCCTTTACAGCAATAGTTCATTCTAGATGACCTATTAATACTTTAGGTTAGGACTATTAGTAAATTACACTACTTTAGTATACATTAAGTGATGCACATCTATAAAAGTGTTCTTGCAATGGCATCTGATTCTGAATCTTAGTGAGGTAGCCTACATGATTGATCACTATCAACCTTCTTTATATCTCTAATAGAAGTGTCCAGTTGTGGGCACTTCATTCCCACCCTTGGAATTAAGCGATCACAACCAGGCTCTTGTTTACAAAACTACTCCTACGGGTGTCTAAGCGTCAAACCCACTGTGCCTTCCAAGCAATGGATCTTTTGCTACCCTAATTATCCTCGGTGTGTACTTGTTTCGTTCCCTTATCCTACTTCTAATTACTTCCTCACTTTATGTGTTTCATTCTCTTGTCCTACTTCTAATCGCTTCCTTCTGCCCAATCTAGGGGGTTATTTATCCTATTTTACCCCCATGGGTTGCCTTTGGTTGACTCTACTCCATACTTGGCATTTTCTCTACGTATCTATCCTTTTGTTGATCTACTCTACGTCTTTGTCTTTGTTTTATTCTACTCTACATACTTGTCTCGGTTTTAGTCTAATCTACGTCTTCCTCTACTCTATGTATTTGTATTTGTCTACTCTATGCATTTTTCTACTCTACATATTTGTACCCTTCTACTCTATGTATTCTCCTACCCTACGTATTTGTTTTAATCTACTCTACGTAATTGTATTCCTTTGGTCTGCTCTACGTATTTGCTTTAATCTACTCTACATAATTGTATTCCTTTAATCTACTCTACATAATTGTATTCCTTTAATCTACCCTACGTATTTGCTTTAATCTACTCTACGTAATTGTATTCCTTTGGTCTACTCTATGTATTTGCTTTAGTCTACTCTACATAATTATATTCCTTTAATCTACCCTACATATTTCATTCTATGTTCGTGTCTTCGTTAGTTTACTTCTCTTCTAGTTGTAGTTGTCTTCCTATTCGTGGTTGCTAATCACCGGACCTTAATCTTACTTGAGATATTAACCTCTTCCTACTAACTAATTCCCTATTGCATCAATTAACTTAAATCAAAGGACGGTTTAGAAGCCCACCTCCGTTCCGTGTGTCCGGTCCTCTTCACTCCATGCCACGTCCATCATTGCCATGTCTTAGCCCCGGCCCTTTCAATTATCCCCTTTCGGGTGTTTTTTACAAATAGGTCTCTTTCTCAACTACCTCCCCACCTACTAGTATCTACTATTTCCTAGCTCAACTAACCTCTAAACTATCCTCTTCACCAACTAATTTCTATACTAGCCAAACCAACTAATTTCTACACTAGCCTAAACCAACTAATTTCTACACTAGTTTTTTGCCCAAGGAGCCCAAGGACCCCCCGAACCCCCTGGATCCCCAAACCCCCGAGCCCCCTGACCCTTGAGCCTCTCTGGACCCCCTGAACCACCTGCGATACCCGGCCGCGGGACCCGACTGGCTGCGGGCTCTGGCTGGCTGGCTGGGCGCGGTCCCTGGCTGATCCAATGCTGAAGTTTGGAAACAAACTTTGGATTTTTGATTTTCAAGTGAAACTAGGAACTTCTTAACCAAAACAACTAATGTGGCCAAAGGGTTTTAACCCAATGGATGTTGGATGCTAAACGTTGACTTAGTACCAACCGTGTTGGACACTAAACGTTGATTCTAACTCAAGGGGAAGGTTATTTGACACCCCGCTAAGACTTAGGGGGTTCAAAGCTTCGCCGTGAGAGTGAGATGTTTTGACACGTGGCTAAGACCTTTAGTTTCTAGGAAAGGTGGGGGTTCATAGCTTCGCCGTCCCCTATGGGACTAAATTAACCCCGTGACTAAGAGAAGAGGGAGAAAAGGGTGAACACACAATCTATCTAATGCTATAGTCAAAGCTTCGCCGTCCCCTATGGGACTAAATTAACCCCGTGACTAAGAGAAGAGAGAGAAGAGGGAGAAAAGGGTGAACACACAATCTATCTAATGCTATAGTCAAAGCTTCGCCGTCCCCTATGGGACTAAATTAACCCCGTGACTAAGAGAAGAGGGAGAAGAGGGTGAACACACAATGCAGCATACTCTCGAAGTCACCTCCCTAGTAACCCCTCAGTTCCTCCCAAGTTCTCTCCTACAACACCTCTCAATAGTGGCACAATACAAGAATGAACCAAGATTAAATTGCGTAAAGTTCCACCAACTTAAGGGGGTCTCAAGTCCCCAAGTACAAACCACACTTACCAAGGGTGTAAAAACCCCAAAAGACCATCAAAGGCTCCCTTGGCATCAAAAGTCAAAGGAAATCCGGCATAACCCGGGCCTAATAGTCCTCCTCCCTTAAATGGATAGGAGTGAGAAAAGAGAGAGAATGAGAGGAGAATGCCGCCCCTTTTATACTCAAAAGGGAGCAACCCCCCCCCTTAATCTACTAAGAATAACTAGATGAGGGAATTTAGGAGGTCCGTACATGTTTACCCATCCCAAATCTAATTATCCATCTAAAATCTACACAATTTGAATTGAGAAATTCAAATCTTACCTAACCTTATAAGAACTTGCAAAACCACCTAATTTACCTTCCCCAAAATCTACAAGTTCTCACATGGGAGAAGTTCCCATGTGTTCCCACCTACTTAATTTGAAATTACTTACACCAAGCACTTGGAGCCACCTCCACTAACTTTTTGAGATAAAACTTGCTCCCACATGTGCCCGGAGTTCCCCATGCGTTCCCTACACGTTCCCCATGGCCATTGGGGCCCAAACTCTTCAAAAAAGCATTGGGGGGGCCTTAAACCCCCATTTCTCCTCCATGTGCTGTCCCCAAAAGGTTAACTTTTGGAGTTTAGCTCCAAATGGCAAACGGATTGCGCCATTGGGTCCGTAAGGCCATAATTAGCTTAGAGAGAACCCCTCTCCCCTTACACTATGTCCAAATTCTTAAGGAATCTTAGTGTAAGCTGGAGTCAAAGTTGGATTAAAATCCCAACTTTTGGAGTTTGGCAATTTTGGACCCCAAACCTTTACCAATCTTCTAAGTAGATGGAAGGGGGTAGGAATAGACCCAAAATAGGCTTCGTTCCAATGTCGTATGGCCTCGATACGCCGGTCAACTACAGCTTCCGTCATTTAATTTGTCAGTTGGGAAGGAATGTCGCCGATTCAGGATCTTCCAACTATCGATTTGTCTTGAAACTTGAGGAAGCGCTCCGTTGGTGTGAGACCACCTCGCCGGATTTTTAGTGGGATTTTACCGCACTTTGGAATATTCTTTCGAATTCCCACCCAAAGTCCACCGCGGTTGACCGTCTGGGAAAATATCCAAACAATGTCGAAAAATTCTCAAACTTTAGAGGGGACCACCCATGGGATCCCCCCACTTGGATGCAAATCTACATTCCCACTGCGTACTCCTAGAATTAGGAAATCGCTTGGTACTTGCATTTCAAGGTTAGTATTCTGCTTGTATTCTTTTTGATGCTATGGGGAGTGGGGGATTCCTCCTAGATCCCCCTATGAGGACTTCCTAGCCTAGACAGGGCCTTTTTAGGCTTCTTACCCTAATCCTACACATCTCTATCAGTTTGGTGTCTATTTAGCTAAGACAAGGTCCATTTTGGATGTAAACTATCCTAAATCCCACCTAATGACCAAATGGCACATTGGGATGTGTAATGCCAATACCGGTTTAATGCCCTTTTGTGGGTTTTATAAGCCCAATTACGCCTTAGTTTATGTAGGAATTCGAAAAAAGAAACCGTGAGTCCCTAGTGACGAATCGGGGACTCACACCAATGTCTAAAAGTATCTACTAAAGTGTTAAAAAACATAGCAATCAATTACTATTAGAATATAGACTTGAATCCTGAAAGAAATTCCATTTCCTATACCCTAATCATAGTATGATGACACAAATTTGAAGTTCAAGGACCATAGTCAAGATGATGTCTTCTGAAGTGATTAACTTACAGATATATACAATGAATCTCTTGGGCTGCATAGGCTTACTATCCCCTTCTCACGCAAGTACAAAGTCTCTAAAGTCCCCTTGATGATATCCCCTCCTTGGTTACCTCTGACTTCCTCCAAGTTTCTAGTTTGTCCTACTAAACTGGAACTTCTATTCAATAGAACAATGAGTGATCTCTTTCGAGAGCGCTGCAATTCTTTCCACGAAGAAAAATAAAGCTTCTTCCTCCTGCTCCTCTTTGTTGTGATCCGAGAACTACCCTCACATATCTCCTCTGTTGCAAGCATGAGCCTAATACTACATATATCAATCTGACTCTAATAGAAGTAGAGTTCGAATATCATTTCTGGAATACTTATAACATGTCTAAGAGGATGTTGATACCAGAAGTTTAAACGTTAGGGAAGTCACTAATCTACTCAAAATAAGTACTATGCCAAGAATTAACGGACACCACATTTGAATGTAGATTCTATAGAATTGTAGGATCTAATTTCATAATACATTCATATCCATCCTGTCTTGGACATAATGAATATAATTGCCCGTTTCGTGTAATTGACAACTAAAAAGATAATTTTCATCTTTTGAAAAGAAGATTGGATTTATTTAATATACAAAATTCAACCTAATAGAATTTACTATGATTTTCTTTAATGAAGGCATGGTCGTTGATTTTCCAAATACTCTGTCATTTGGTAAGCAGATTATTTTTGTAAAGAGTGAAAATCTCTGAGATCATTTTAGGCGGCTTTTTTAGATACTAGATTTGCCATTATTGACGATGCTTTTTCCTAACAACTACTTACATCCTAACCGCTCTACTCTCTATCTTTCATAAGTGCATATCTAGGACAATTTCACACCCTTATATTCTTTACTTTGATACCTCCTTCAATCATTTCTTGTTCATATGTTATCTAGTGTGCTTCATCTATGTTTGCTTTCAGCTGATTTCTAATTTGATCGTCCATGGCTTCTATTCGGGCGGATGGCCATGAAATACCTTTAGTCCTTCTTCTTGAAGAGGAAGGGTTTGCTGTCATTTCTTCGCATCTGCTGCACATTAGGTTTGGTTTTGTCCAATCTAGTATCTATGTTGAAGAAGAGGTCATGTCTGACTCTGGGAATCTGAAAGAGTCTATTCACGTCTTCAAGTTAGTTGTCGACGATGGTCATGTTTGGCACCTTCTTGTAGGGCGCTATAGAGCTTATGGCTTGCCCTTTCTTTTGATGGGTGCCTCCAATGATGTCGTTCCTCGCCAGTCAGACTATTCTACTGTCGACATGCCACTTGCTCGACATGATGTTCTAAATTCAGAAGAGCGTGAGCACGTAGTGCTTACTAGAACAGTTGTTCCACTTGTCCGTGTGAAAGAAGAATTTGTAGCTCCTATTATAGATCTATCCAGTGAATCTGAAGGAGAGTCGCCTAGCCAACCAAATTTACAAGCCACTCTTCCTCAAAGGGTTGTAGACAGTAGTGACTTCAAGCCAACTTCCTATCAATATAGCACACCTTCTACTAGTCCTGCTTTATCTACTCACTCTCGTCTACCAATTTGTCCAAGTAGTACTGTACCAGTTAATATCATTGGGTGCCTTCGCAAGTTATCATCTATTTGTGGATCCAGGAACGAAGTTGCTGCACTAGACTATGATTCTATAATACATCGGAAAGTCCAATACCTTCCTCCAGACTTTGATGGAGACGTGGTGTTTGAGTTGCCTTCTCTTCGTGCTTCATCTTCAACATCTGCTGCTAGAAATCTTCAAGGCATGGACAAGCGTTACGATGGCCATGCATGGTGTCAAACCATGACATCCAAGATCCATAATGAAGATGGTTTGAAGTTCAGGAAATCTTCTTGCGTTGGCCATTTGGTATGTAACAACTCTGACTGTGACTACTTCAAAAGATCGTCAAAACGCAATGAAAGTGAATGGTGTGGTTCTACTTCTGTCCCTTTCAATGTTGGCATTCACCCTCCGAAGGATTTGACTCTACTTTATAAGATTTGTAAGATTCCACCTAACTGTCTTAATGTCTGTGATGCTAGAGTATATTATGTTTTTAGCAGCACTACCATCATCCTGTAGCTTCTGGAACATGTAGAGAGTTGTTAGACACTATCACAAAGCTGATTGCTGGTGAAGTTGCAAGAACTTCAACTGCCACTAACTCGTCCATCGCCTTAGCAGCTAGTAAGCAATTTCTAGTGAACCATCTCATACATAACAGGGATGGACCAAAAGAGATGTTACAAGGGAAATCGCTAGAGGATGTAATGGATGTTTTTCCTGGACAAGGAAAAGAAAAAATATATTTGTTTAAGATGTTGGTAGAAGGGCCTGATAGTGGTGTAGACCTCGTGAGGCGCATGCAACCCGGAGGAGATTTGGAAAACGCGTGGTTCATGTTTGACCACGTGAAACGCGTTCAAAATTAGACAACCATGGCTTGCCACGTGTATGACATAGGATGCAGAAAGGTCATGACTATTGCAGTTTGTGACATGCAATCTGAAGACACAGAAGTTCAATGCATTATGTGGAGGTCACTCAATGAAGTGATGAAACGAAATGGTGTAGAAAGTCCAAACTTCAAGGGCTTTATGGCTGATAGTGCGCAAGCTAATTGGAATGTCGTGCGTACCATATACGGCTTAGGAAATCCCAAGACAAAGATGGTGAACCGTGAACGCACATGTCTCTTACATTGGAGTACTTCAGGGTGGTTGCAAGAAACACCGGTCCTATTCTCCGTCACAATTGGAGTGACGTTGTTCTTTTCTGCTATAACTTTTGAATTAAAATATTCGAGGATATGAAATAATTATTGGAACTCTCTAACTTGATGATTTTTACATCCCTTATTTTTCAGAAATTAAAAAAAATCATTTTATATTTAAAATTATTTATTGTTAATTTGTCACAAACTGAGGTTTAGGGGTTTTTACTATGTTGGGAGTATCCAAATTTAATGATCTAAAGTTGAAATTTTCATGGTGCATTTGCATAGTAGGAAAGCATATTCCTATGGAAGGGGATCTAAAAATACATTATTTTATGTCTTCCACATGCGTGCAAACAGCACTCCCATTGCACGCAGTTTCTGACCATTGACAATAGAGTTGAGATTATTTTTTTGGTGGAATATCATCACCATCAACTCTTCCCTAATGGCCAATTTTTAGATTCAAGAAAAATAACTTTTCCTATTTTTTACAAATTAAAATGTAAATACGCCCATTTTCATGAGATTTTCTATTTTTCTAGTTCTTCTACTTGGAGAATTTTCCTAAGGTTTTCCTTCATAGGATACCTTCTTCTTTAAGTTTTATACATTAGACATATTTTTCATATTTTTTTAAAATTTATTTCCTAATTAAATAGTACTCCCAAAGAAAACAGCGTCCATTTCCAAAACGCTACGGAAAATGGATAGTGTTTCTTGCAATGACCCTTCAATGCATCGACATACACAAAAGCTTATTAAACCAAATACGCAACACTAACATACTCGTTTATGCCAGCAGTATAAGGACTCCAAGACAATGGAGGAAGCTGAGACATGATATTTGGCTATTCGATCTTGGTGGCTATCATCTGTTGCAGCCTCAGAAGATGCATTGCGAGAATTGGAGTTGTGGCTCGCATTTTGGCACTTCCGATATCCCCAGTGTAGATGCATTGAGCAAATGGTAAGTCCGAATCATTGCCCTTCATTTTTGTGTTCACAGAGAAATGCACAAAAATTCATTAATTATTTGTGATAGATTTAGAGATCAAATAATGAATGGTGTAAATTACCTCTCAGAGCCTAGGGGAAAAATGGATGCCTATTCTTGAGATTAATAGTTCTAGTACTATGTGATTCATAGACTGATTCCTTGATTGCAATAATTAGGAATTGAATGAGGACCTGAACTTTTGTTTAGATAAATGCACACTTACATTCAAATTTTTCTCTACATCTGTTAAGTAGTCATTAGTTGTGATAGATTTGGAGATCAAATTATGAATGCTAAAATTTACCTCTCGGCGTCGAGGGAGAAAATGGATCCCTACTGTTGAGATCAGTAATTCGGGTAGTATGTGATTTATGGGCCAATTCTTACATTGAACTAAGTAGGCATTGAACTATTGTTTTGAGCAAAGGTTTGCCTTAATAGCTTGATATAGGATGAGATATTTTAGCATTTAGGCAATGTCTCAAAAGTTTCCATTTATAAATATTCAAATACTGTATTTTGAGTCTAACTACAATTTTTCTGTTGCAGGGTTTGACAATGGAAGAAATGGCTGACTTGCCATCATGCAACTTATCTGAAACCGTACATAACAAGTGGTTGCAGCAATCGGGTAATCGAGGTAATGATTTGTTTGCATCCACATGCGATGATTGCATTCGAGCCTTTATGCAAATGACAAATTATCGAGCATTTTTGAAGGGCATTACACCAAGATCAGGGCCATCAAAAGAGGAACTTAAATCAAGAAGTGCAAGACGTAGTGGTGATCCTAAAAGGATTGCGGAGGCATTGAATGTCCTTCCTAGAGCAGCTGATGTTGCTACTCGTGTTCCACACTTGGAGGGAGAGGAGGTATTCGGCAGTAGTAAGCGAAAGCTTGACCTTCCCATTGGTTCAGATGGAGACTCTCATTAGCCAGACAAGGTCAATTTCTCTCAACCTTGAGTCATACATAGATCCACATGTATATCAACAGAAGCCTTCAAGGAAGCAAATACATTGGGTTCCCCTGAGCGCTTACTACATGTGACAAGTGTGATGGAGAGTGATTGTAATACTTCTCAATGGCATATTGCAAGACCATCCCACAAATCAAGCTGCAAATGTCACGCCCAACAGCGAGGATCAAACATTCGTTGCGTTGCCAAAATTGAAAAGGTCTCTAAAGGCACTCCAGCTCCAACATACCATGGTAGAAAGAAACAATATGGTGGAAACAAGGAGATCATGACCGATTTTTGGTTTTGCCTAGATGATATTCATCGATGTGTTAAGGGCTTGAAACGTGCTTGGATTATCGATTGGCCTCAAGTTCCAGATGTATGGCTTGTACTGATGGGTACAAACTTGACTCGTCAAGAAACAGTGTTGTTGCAGGAAGCTGGCTTTCAGCTTCAAGATTGACCACCTATGTCACCTTGATGCTTGTTTACAATGTCCAATGTTTTTGAGGCAGTCCTTTATGATCAGCCCATTCCTTTACACGCTGAGAGCTATCCAACTACTCGTAGGAACAAGCCTATTAGACGTATTGCAAATGCTCCTACTATGGAGCATCGCAATAAGTGGGAAAGTGTTGGCAATGTAACAGGAACAATTTTGGGAGTTACTATGCTCCCCTTTCCTGGACTAGGAGCCATTATATACCTTCAATCTGGAACAGAACCCAGGCATAAAGTTTATCAAATCACACTCGGTATGTATCCAGAGTGCACATGTCCAGATTTTGTGGACATGGCTGTCTCAACAATTGGTGGACGCCATCAGTATGTGAATTGCAAACATCTTTATTACTTATTTCGCTACTTCTGCAAAATGAAGCTTGTAGAAGACAAGTTCATTCATTCTCCAAGCTTAAGTTTCAATGAAGTGAAGTGCCTCCTCATTAAGGTTGGTATCATCAACATTCCGGAAGAAGATCTTCAATATACCTAGAAGTGTAGGAATGTAGGGGTGCTTGAAATTTGAGTATCAAAGACTTTAGCCTCAACTTATATATGTACGTCCAGTATCATTTATTTTTCTTTAGGAAAATATTGATATTTGGAAGAATTTTCTATAAAGTCTTATTTCTATTATTATTTATTATTTAGACTTTGACAAGTCTACCTTTTTATAATGCAAACTTACTTGTGTACATACATTTTGAAAAATCTCAACTCTAACAGAATTAGTTTTTATCTATGGTTATGGTCATAAGTCCATGGTCATAGGTCTATAGAAATACATTCTATAATTGTGAAATGAATTTCAAATGTTGCGAAAAATATATGGATATTTGGATTTTTTTTCCTTAAAAATTCAATTTTAAATTGCGTTTTCTAATTGTGGGGCTCCCTGCTTGCAGAATCTGTGCTCCACACTCACAGACTCACGCTCGCAGGCTCACAAAATAGCACCGCTGGCAATCAATGGAGTCTATAAAATCAAAGAAAAACTAGTCACGATCGCCAAGTCGTGGACTTGGTCGGCTGGTTTCATACGTCGGTGGTCAACCGATCAGTCCAAGGTTCGAAACTCATCGGCCTTGTCAACTGATTCGAGAAACTCGCAGCTTGGCATTGCTAGTGAGGCAAGAATAAACAACCGACCCACTACCCTATCCCTAAGCTGTGATGTAACAAGATGCAGGGCACCCCAAGATGGTTAACAAGCTCTAGCATTGATCCCAAACTGTGGTTCTCAACACGACCCCCACCTTTTGTATGTAATTTCATAATCTCGTAAGTTTATGGTTGCTGCCTCATTAAAACCTTATTTGGGAAAAATTTGACTATAATCAAGGACAAAACCACAAATGAAGGAAAAAGAGTACAACACCTTTATCAATCCATTCTGATAGTAAAACCTAGTGGGAAAAAAAAACTATAGAAGCATATCAAAAGGTTCATAAATTTTCATAAAGAAAATTTATTGAATCTCTTGCTCCAAAATATTAAGCCGCCGCATACCAATGCCATGAATAAGTCAGCAATGAACAGATAATGGAAGAGCCTTGGTGAAGAGATCAGCAAGATTATCAACTGATGACACTTTCTTGATTTCAAGATCTTTGTTAATAATCAAGTCGTATATAAAATTGAAATACTTTGGGTCAATATGTTTTGTTCGATCACCCTTAACAAAACCTACTTGCATTTGTGCAACACAAACACTATTGTCTTCATATAAGGTAGTTGAATAATCATCATATGGTAATTCACAATTTGTTCAAATAAATTTGTTAATTGACCTCAACCAAATGCATTCCTGAGATGCTTCATGCAAAGCAATAATTTTTACATGATTTGATGATGTTGCAGTAATAGTCTACTTTATAGATTTCTAAGATATTGCAACTCCATGTCGTAAGAAAACATAACTTGTTTGAGATTTAGATGTTACAGGATCAGATCTATATCCAGCATCAGCATATCCAACCAATGTTGGATCCACAGATCGAGAGTAATATAGTCCCAAATCTTCAGTTCCTTTCAAATAACGGAAAAGATGTTTGATACCATTCCAATGTCGTAGAGTAGGCCGGGAACTATGCTTTGCAAGAACACTAACTGCAAATGCAATATCAAGCCTTGTAGATGTAGCGATACAAAAGTGCTCCGACCGCTGCGAGATATGGATATTGTTCACCCAATATTTCCTCCTCCTCGCAAGGGCGATAAGGGTCATCTTCTTTTGCACTACGACCAACCATAGGTGTAGACAACGAATAGGCATCAATCATATTAAATCTTTTGAGGGTTCGATTGATATAGGTAGACTGTGAAAGAAAATACTGCCATCTTTCATATGAAGAACTTGTAAACCAATGCAAAATATAGTTTTTCCAAGTAATTTCATTTCAAACTCACAAATAAAAAGTTGAGTGGCTGCAGCACATGCAGATTTAGTACCCACGAGGTTCAAATCATCAATATAAACAACAATAATTACAAATCCATCTTTGTCTCTTTTAATAAAGAGACATGGAAGTAAGGCATTATTTATAAAAACATGCTAAATCAAAAATTGCCGCAACCGTTGATACCACATACATCCAGATTGTTTTAGACCATACAATGCGTGTTGTAATTTAACATCATGATGCTTGCCTGGGATAGATGAATTTGAGCTGGTGGCTCCAAGACCAGGAAGAACTTTAATGTAAATATTTACATGAAGTGAGCCATAAAGATAAGCTGTGACCACATCCATAAGACACATCTCAAGGTAAGCATGAACTGCCATTCCAAGTAAATAGCAGAAAGTAATAGAGTCTATAACTGGAGAATAAGTGATATTGTAATCAATACAAAACTTTTGTGTGAAGCCTTGAGCAACCAAACGAAATTTGTAATGAATAATATGACCTTTGTCATTGCGTTTGCGTACAAATATCAATTTGTATCCAAGAGTTCGAGTAGTGAGATTATCCACGATAGGACCAAATACTTATCTTTTGTTTAAAGAAGCATATTCCTCAATTGCAGCTTTCCATTTTGGCCAATCTAAGCGACGCATCGCTTCTTCAATTGTACATGGTTCAAGATCATCTTTCTTGCAAGAAAAATTCTCTGCAATCATACAAATGAATAAATCATCAATATCAATTTTGGTTCTATCCCATACATCTCCTGTACCACAATACATCACAGATAATTTTGTGTTCAACTTAGACTTCTTTTGTTCATGAACAAGAATATTGCCTTCAGAAGTAGACGGACAGTCATTTGTAAATGACTTGGTAAAATTGGCAGTGGATGCTATAGGTAGAAAAAGATCGATAGCATCTGTAATTACTTTTTGTTTACGTGGCTACTTATCTGGTTCACAAGTTCGTTTGCCTGTCGATTGAAAAGTTGGTGTCGTTGTAGTCTCAGGTATAGAAACCCGAGCAGGAAGATTATCAGCTTCATTCAAAAGATTTCTAGTAATCCGTGGTGCATCATGAAATCCATCAAGTGTCTGATTCGCAATCTTTTACAAATGCAAAATCTTAGAAACCTCAGTTTTAGCCATAGAGGTTCTTGGGTCAAGATTTGATGTAAATGTCTGAGATGCTTGAAACGTAAGGTCAATAGAAGTTTCTTGAGTAGATGCTCCTCTTTTTAAAGATGAAAAAGCGTCTTCTTCAAATCGGCAATTAGCAAAATGGACACGGAGTAATGTACCGGTTGACGGAGTAACATAACGAATAATACTTGGGGAATCAAAGCCAACATAAATACCTTCTTGGCGGTGAGTGCCAATAGTATGCTGTTGTGGTTACGGAATTGGAACCCATACACGACAACCAAAAACTCGTAGATGAGATATATTGGGAACGCAACCCAAGAGAAGTTCTTGTGAAGAAGCAATCTCCACACTTGAAGGCCAAAGGCGAATTAAATTTCTAGCATGTAATACTGCATGTACCCACATAGATGAAGACAAATTTGCATGAAGAAGTAAAGGCCTCGTAATGAGCTGAATCCGTTTAATAAAAGATTCCGCTAAACCATTTTGAGCATGCTCATATGGAACGGAATAAGTTAAGTCTATTCCCATAGCAGTACAATAATCTTCAAAAGATTTAGACCAAAACTCTTAAGCATTATCCATTTGTAATGTTTTGATTGGATAATCAAGGAAATGAGCCTTAAAACGAATCAACATCGAAAGCAAATTGGCAAAAGCCAAATTTGTAGATGATAATAAAGATACATGTGACTGTCTGCCCGATGCATCCACCAAAACTAAAAAATATTGGAATGGTCCAGACATAGGAGATATTGAGTCACAAATATCACCTTGTAGTCTAAATAGCATCAGTGACAATTCATTGGGAAGGTTCCATGAAAATGGCCTGGCAATAAACTTACCTTATACACATGCATGACATAATGCCATTGAATTGACATCAACTGGTTGCAAATTATGGCCAACAACACAAGGAATAATTTTGCGAAACAAAGTTGAGCCAAAATGGCCCAATCTTTCATGCCAAAGGGAAGTTTTATTATCTTTAGAAGATATAGCAAAACTAGAAACAATATGTGGCCGGATTGGAATTCGATACGAGCCATTTGTCACAGCAAAGGCTTTTTCCACAATTTTATTGTTCTGTACAAAAACCAGGGCCTCTCGCCTATTTATAGTTCTAGTTGAGAGGTGAAAACCATTGGTGTGCACATCTCGATAATTGATCAGGCTCCGAGGTGCAGAGGGAGAATACATAGCAGACATGCATGTAATGGTGGTGCCCTCAGGCAAAGTCACCTTTGTTGAACCCTTTTGAAAACGAAACACATTCGATCCAGCCATAGTCATTAAATTTCTGGTTTGCTAAGTTGAAAGATTATTAACATCAAAAAATTGCCTATCCCATATGATTGTATCAGTAGTTGCAGAGTCTAGGAGCGCATCACAAGACTCACCAATGGAAGTATCCTCAGCAACATGTGATTCTGGGTCGATGTCTCCATATGGATCAATAGACGCATTCATGGTATGAGCCTTATGACCTTGGGCTCAAAGTTTTTTATTTTCTTGGAACATCTTCACAAAATAGTCTGATGTCCGGTAGACATTTGCCAAATGTTCCGCTCTACCACATTTGTGACAAGAACGTGTTTCTGATGGACGCTTGCCATGGTTGTTGGTTGAAGAAGAGGGTGTTCTTTTTTTGAGCATGTTGGTTGTTGCGGCTATAACTACCCGATTGCCTATGACGATTTTTAAAGTGATCTTTTTGTGTTTTAGGTTTCACAGAAGAAACCTTAACAGTATGAGACTCTAAAAGCGAAGTTTCAATAGGACGGGCCTTTGCATTACGCAAGAAGATCTTGTTTTACTATTCAACAAGTAGTAATAGAGACATGAGGTCTGAGTGAGAATAAAACTTTATGTTTCTATATTGCTGGGCAAGCACAATAGAAACAAGTGGAAATGTTGAGAGAGTTTTCTCAATCATTTCTGCCTTGGTTATAGTTTGACCACACAACTGCAATTGTGAGACAATGCGGTAAAACTCATTATTAAAAGCTACAAATATTGGAAAATCCAACACTCGTAAATGAATCCAATTGTGCAAGGCTTTGGGTAAAAAGATGGTCTTCTGGTAATCAAAACGAGATTTGAGCTTTTTCCAAAGCTCATCAGGTCTATTAATTTCCAAATATTGATGCTGCAAGGATGGGACAATGTGACGACAGAGCAGTAATAAAGTCTTCCATGAAATAGCGGGAGAAATGGAAGCACTTACAACAGTATTTGTATCAAATGATGTAGAGTCTAATAAATTCTCCACAAATACATGTGCTTTCGCCGTTTTCGCCCATAATAAATAATTGTTGCCATTCGCTGCCAACTGTGGAAATAAAAGTAGTTGAAGCCGTGGTGCCTCAATAGTGATAGCGGATACCGGAATTGTGGTGGAAGTAGCAATTGAGGAAGTAGATGTAGTCATGATAGAAAAGAAAAGGATGAATAAATTTTAAAAAATACTTGTTGAAGAAAATTAGAGTTTTGGAAAAAATTAGAGATTGGAAATTAGGGATTTGAAAAGAGAGTTAAAGAAGAAGTAAAAAATAAAGATAAAGATAAGTCAAAGATAAAGAAATAAAATGAAAACTAAAATAAAAATTTAAAATTTAAAATAAAGATAAAGAAGAATTTAAAGATAAAGATAAAGATAAAATAAAGTAAAGTAAAATAAAAATGTAAAAAGTTAAAAATAAAAATAATGAGGTAAAAATAAAATATAGATAAGGATAAAGACAAGGATAGAGATAAAGATAAAGATAGTATTTATATTTTAAAAATTAATTAATCAATTAATTATAAATTAAAATTTTTAATTAAAATTAAATTAAATTAAAATAAAAATAAAATGCGTGTGTGCTTGCAAACAAAGGTGAGAAGGAGACAGATGAGAAGAGCCTTGGATTGAAAGAAGGAAACTGGAGGAAAAAATAAAAGGAAGGAAGGGCTGGTAGGTTGAGAGGACCAGAGGAGAGGGGTCCAGAGGGGAGAGGAGGAGAGCTCTGGAGAGAGGACAGACTGTGTGACAGACCGAGACAGAGACGGAAGGTGGGGAATTGGAGGCTGGGAAGGAGTTCTAGAACAGTGAGGTTGGGTAAGGAGAGCCTGGAGGAAGGGAGGCCGGAGGAAAAAAATGGCCTGGAACGGGGAAGGTCCAGAGAAGGAGGGCTTATACAAATTAGAGAGAAACAGAGGTAGAGAGGGGAGCCTTCCAAAATAAATTTTAAACTGGAGCTCTTAAGAGAAACTTGAATCTAAAAGTGTAAGATCATTCTAACAAAAGTAGGAGAGCGTGCTGATAACGTGTTGAGAATAGAATACGAAACAAAATAGCAAAGCAACAAGAAACTCAAAATACACTCAAAGAATACTAAACTTCATTAGGGAGTTTGAAGTATATACAATGGAAGAAAGGAAAGAGACAATGAATAGTTGTCTTCTCCTATTGGTCATGAGGAATTCACCTAATCCTCATGACACGTGTCACTCACCATATTATGGTGAGCATTCACACTATGGTTCTTAACAATTAGGACGGAAATAGTATTGCATACCTTGTCCGGCACAAAGATTACCAGGGCCGAGGGGTCCCAAAGATTATGTAAGTTTTTTTCCCAAAAGGGTCTATGAGTATGTCATATAATTTCTCAAGAAGGGATTGGAGTGACACAAGTCATCGTCTGCCAATTGTAATTTCTGTGAGCCTTCATTTGGCTAGTTCTCCAAGCCTTCAACTGTAAGCCTGAAAGCTTCCCGGAAGGAATATTTGTACAATGACTCGTCTCCACCAATATCATGGGCAACTGTGTCAAGTTCTTTATCCTTGGAACTCATTACAGTAGAAGTAAAGGCCAATTTGTCACTCTAATATTCCAATTTCAAAATTCCCGAGGCTTGTATATTCCACAAACAAAGGCTTGCACTCTGAGCTGCAAGCTAATCATTACAACACGAATTAACGATAGAATACAATGATGCTTGTAAAGAAAAGAAGAAGTCCTGTAAATTCAACGTCAATCATGTTAAGTTAGGATACACATCATTTATTGAGGGTATGACTACAATTTAGTCTAGAAGTATCAAATTCCAAGGCATGGCTATTGGATCAATGTACTACTAGATGATGAAACAAAAAAAAATCTACCAATGTCCACAGGAGGGTTACCAACAACCAATGTGAATCCACCTTCAGCTTTGGTGAAGCAAGCGTCAATGTTAGATCCAGAATGGATGGCGTCATGGGGCTGGGTTCCAAGTGGCTTTCCAAGACATTAATCTTAAGAACTTTCCTGACCTCCAAGGCTTTGCTAATCTCAAGAACTTGAGCAGACCCTCGGTGGATAAGTTCAAGAAGACGGAATTGGAGCACTTGGAGTTGGCCTGGAATACTGCCAAAGGAGTCTCGGCATGACTCATGCATGTCGCCGGAATGGACGTGGGAAAGGACAAGACTCTGGCCTACTTGTTTGACATCTGGTGTCAAGTTCCTTGTTTTGATGTTATCCTTCTCACACTATGACTATAATTTTGGTTTCAAAAACGTGACGTCGCGCGCATTGGATTCTTACTGAAGTTTTGTATGCAACGAAATTTACTGTGACTAGACGAAGTCGAGTATTTGCTTCGACTAAGGTGCAGGTTGCCATTGGAGTTCCAGGCGAAGAAGTGAACGCAGCTAGAACCATATAGAAAACAAACAAAGGACGATGCAATAATCGAGAAAGTTGCACGGAACTCCCATTTTATTGTTGGCTGTAGAGTTATGCGATTGGATTACAACGTTCGTGATGGCAAGCTAGTAAAGACAAGGGTGCCCTAAGAATCACACTTTCGTGGACAGGATGATGCCTCTTCAGTATAAGTCGTATTTGGATTTGATGAAAAAGGACATCTTTGAAGTTGACGACGAATCTGGAGACACAGTGCCCATTCGGATTTTGCCGCTTTCTAGAAACAAACTCAACGATCTCAATTTGACCAAAGCGGATTCCACTGGGCTGCGTCGTGAACCTAACTAAGTGAGTAGTAATTACATGTTGAAGTTCAAACTCTTCTGAGCTGTTCAATGTTAGTACGTAACTACCATGCAATACATCAACCAGACTTCAGAGCTGTTGATTTATCTCATCAGACTAGCTGAGTTTGGTTAGAGCACTAGTTGGCTAATAACTGTCAAAGTTGTAATTTTTTGGCTGCATATTAGCCTGAGTTTTATATTGATTTTTGCTGCAGTGGAGAAGCTGCATCTGCTGCATTGGTTGAAAGGTACGTTTATGGTATGCATTAAAATGCATCTGAGCTAATATGTACCCTAATTTGGCACAAGCAACTTGCACTGAGCACAACGTTATGCCCTTACACAGTAAATGGGCATCTTCTGAAAGTCTTAGTTTCAATTGAGAATATCTTCATTACGACCTTGTTTTGATTTCCTACATCAAAACTATCTAAATTAATCCTGCTATACGAGAGCTAACGAATATTCATTATAGGTAATTCCAACTAAAGGGGCATCTTGCAGCACTACAACTACTTAATGCATACTGTGGTAAGATATCAATGCTTTTTCAAGATCAGCAAGTGCAAATGGAAGCATTTGCAAATTGGTGCATGTTTTTGAAAGTAAAGAAGTTGCAACACATAATTTATGGGAGCTGGATTTAGCAGCCTGCATCCACGATATCTGGCCACAGTTCCTTTTGGAGTTTCATTTGAATACAAGATGTTGACACTTTCGATGTGGAATGTGTCAATGCACCGAAAAATACACATGTACAGTTCAGAGTGCTATCTCCAATTGACAATCTCATTGCCACGAGTGGATCAGCTACGTTCTAAAGATCACAGCTCAAGTCAACTACAGTAGTAAACATTCCAAAAATTGACCTCTAAGACCTGCCTTCATCAAACCCTTGCGTATCAACGAGTCTCAAAATTAAGTGCGCAGGAAGACTACCTTTCTTTTTTTTGTAGCACATGGACAATTCCCATTGATAGATGAAAACAGTACAGCGAACCAAGGGGAGCAAGTCCCTGGCGAAATTTTTTAGGAAGACTACTTTTTAAGGAAAAAACAACTGTTTTGAAACGCAAAAAGGAACCTCAACTCCGCAAGCCAAGCTCCCTGTACAAGATTGGCCAGTACAATCCAGCAAACGGAACACCTTGTAGATTTGTAACCAGCACTATCTTTTCACTGTGGGTATTTCAGTTTCTTTACAGCAGTAACAAGTTCTCGACATTAGCACGTCCACACACGTGATTGGGTACTAGATCTAGTACCTCAATGGTAATTGACGTTGAGCTCGATCAATTTTTCTTCAAAACTGCATCATAAATTGCTAAACCCAAAACTGGACAGTGCATGCTACTTTCCAGATAGTTGCTACGATGAAATATTTTGGAACGATGGTAAGCCGAAAAACAGAAATCGCGCAAGACAATTGCAATTGACGGCTCGGATTCCCAAATGCCACACAATAGTCACCTCAGAGCCCTGATGCCTCTTCAACTAAATTCACCAGTTCCAACTAATGAGACTGAAAATCATAGCAACGGTGAGCAAAAATTGGGCTACTCGATCGAGAAATTAGCAATGTCCACGGGAAAAGCAGAGAGCCATACCCATATAGAGCATCTGAATCATCACATTCAGATATTAGTACAAAGCAAAGGGAAAACATATCATCAGAGCACCATTGATGGTTTGTTTACCTCAATTCTCGAAGTCAGAGCTTAGGACTGCAAGAACTCAACAATCTGGGACCCCTTTTTCATCACTTTTCTGCAATGACGACAGAGCAGCCTGCGCCTTTTCCCACGCCTCGGCAGAATAAGTAGGCTCCCTCACTTGTGGGCTAAGGTATGGTACTGGTAAGGGGTACTGAACTGATGTTTGAGGAGCAGGAGATGGCCGGAAGCTGTCACCATAGCCACTACCAGTTGGTGACAGCTGCGAAGGATCAGGGGGAGAAAACCCAGATATTGTATTCACTGTCAATGCTGTATATGATCTCACTGACGCTGGAGTGTAAGGTTGTTCAGTTGCTGCCCCGGGTTCGGCAGCAAAAGTCGATCGTGAAGTCTCCGAAGATTGGTAAACACTAGATTCGAAGTTCAGTTCCCAATCATCATCCTCTTTCTTGGCAGCCGGAGCCGCTGCAGGTGCACTTGAGCCATTCACTGGAGCAGGACTACTGGTGTTCTCAGGATAATACAGACTCCTTCCATCCCATGGTCGCTGAGGGTGATGTCTTTCGTCGGACCATGATCTTTGAAGGTTTATCCCAACGTGGTGCTGCACTGGCGAGGGAGTGTGAGAATACACCGGATTCTGGGGAGGGTAAGCGAAAGAACGCTGATGGTGAAAACTCGGGTGCATTTGAATGGGAGGAGAAAATGCAGGTGGACTTCTCCACGTTCGCTCAGGAACAGAATTGTACGAAACACGAGCTCCAGAATTGTCGGGAGTTGTTCTATCCACCTGAGGAGCAGGTTCTGGACTAAACGCTATATACAGCTCCTCCTCAACGGAAGTGGATCCTATACCATCAACTATTTCGCCTTCTTCGTTGTCTTCCGTACTTAGTAGCTTATAGTTGTTCTTCTCATCCTTCTTATCAGAGCTCGAGGGACTTCTGGTAGATTCTTTCCCTGTATATACCCCATCTCGGTTACTGTCATTTTAACCGGCAAAAACAGATTATCACGAACTCTCTGTATTTGCTTGCTGTGAAAGGCAAGGGAACAGGCATACATACCAGGATTGGAAGCAGGATAACCATGAGGGGAAGATTGATGGAGCTGCCAAGGTGCTCGATCAGGTTCCTGATTCAGGTTACATTCTTTTAGAAATGACAATAGGTGTACGGACCTCTGCACCAATTTTGAACAACAACAGATATACTCGTGCAAAATATGAAATACAAGGAAACTAAGAGCTCGGTATGAAGACAGTCTTATGTTCATTTCAAAGAATAAATCATGTTCAAAATGCGTGGTAGAAAAAAGGGAGTCAGCTACAATACCTCGTTACTAGGATGCGTTTCATAATATCTGGTAACAGAACGGGGTCCAGAAGAAAAATTTCTCTTCGATGCATGATTAGACCGAGCAGAATTAATAGCATCATAGTTCAATTGTCTCCGACAATCTCTGAGACCATGACTATAGGATCCGCAATTGAAACACCTTATCGCCTCCCGTTCTAACTCTACGAGCCTGCATGGCAAAATTTTACGCATGAGAAAGACAAGCAACTGCTTTCGAAGGAGAAAATCGCATCCTCAAAAACGCATCTTGCGAATGGTGCTGATCGCAGCGTAAATCTCACCCATCTTTGCGCGATTCCGGCGTGGATAACGATGGAGTGACTCGATCGTAAAGGGGAACATCAGCGTCGCTCTCTCTAAGATCTTGACTGCTCGTCCTAACTATTCCTCGGCTGTCACCAGATTCGTTTCTGCGACCTTGTTTCGCAGGCTTATCCACCCAAAATGACTGCACAAGAAGAAATCTGTCAACCACTCTCCATCATTGCAAGCGGACTGAATGAAAGAAATGCGTGCGGGCAGGATGGCATTTAGGTTAGTGCTTACCACACTAAAAGAACTACCTACGGGGCCGACCTGCAAAGCTGGATAATATTGCTCTTCGCCACTCTCCACAAGATCGTCTTTAGACTGCAACAGATGCCATTCGTAAAGGTGAGTCTTCAAAAACGTTATTTAAAATTAAAATTGCTACAGCGTTACCTCTTAAGTTAATATATTGATTACGCTTAATCGTAGTCTTTCGATGATCCCATGCAACCCAATGACCCTAGGGACTGCAATACACATCAGCAAAAAATGAACATGATGCGAATGTTCTACTCGTACGTAACCGCCATCGTGTTCAACCCCACTTATACATCATTGATATAATCCCTCGAAACCCCAAGAAGATAAGACAAACTAAACCTCCCCTCAGTTAGCCAAGTTATTTTGGAAGGCAATCGAATAGCAAAAATGCTCGATTTCGCACTGTCTATGCAGCTTGAAATAACAATTATCCATGTAAAATGCCCCAGAGTAGAAAAGGCAGCTAAATTTGTGCATCTGCTCAAACTAACAATATATTACATGTTCAGTCTCCCACAGCAATTTTTCTCCCTAAAACATTCATTCTTCAGACTGCGAGCTGTGCAGAAGAAAAAGGAAACAAAAAGTGAGTTCAAAACCTCTGAGGAAGAATGTCGGCTATGGTATCCCTGCCACAACGACCAATCCCGCAAAAGATCCTGGAGTTTTCTTCGGCTCTCCCTACAAGCAGGCAGAAGTCACATTAAATACATGACAACAATATCAAGACTGAATATCAGAAGATAAGTCGACAGGACCATTTTCCCCCTAAAAATGCATGAGAATGGAGTTCAAACCTCTAAGATATTCATCAGGGAGGGACTGCGTCAACCAATTTTCACATAGCATACATGGTACAATCAACTAAGCTTCTTTACCTGGAAAGATTATGGTATTCGACGCGAACTGAAGGGCTTGTTTCCTCTGGAGAGAAGCGTTTCCGCTTGCGACTGGAATCATCTTCTTAAACAAAGTCAAGGATACCTCGCTCAGAAAGTGGTGCCACCATTTTACAAGCTCTTCACACATTCTACAAACTTTTCATGAACCAAGAGTTTGTATTCTACAATGAGCGCACTAAATGCATCAGCGAAAAAATGTGGTAAAGAGGTTCTTCGTTGGATCCAGCGAAGACGGTTCCTGAAGAGTAGTTCTCTGTATCCAAAAATGGTTGTAAAAGCTTATAAAAAGCGGAAACTCGCTTGTTATTAATGATACCCAAAAAAAAATCTCATTACACGAGCATATTACCATTCCGAAAATCACTTAGTAACGTAACCCTCACAAAAAACAAATGCACCAAGATCATAAAAAACAAGAAGATGAGGATACTATCTGTTATCATTGGACCACCAGACGACTTCTGATTGACCACTCTACCATCCACTACCTGTCCCGCCACCGCACGCCCTTCCTGCTCGTCGTCCGAAATTTCCATATCCATTTCTACCTCCGCATCAACACTCCCCATAGCTTCTGCAGTGACTTTCCACCACCTCTAAGTTTAAATTCCCATCGAAATGACTACACCCCGGCTCTATTTCACACAAATGTCCACGGTAATGCAGTTAAAAGACTTCTACCAAGCCGGAGCTACACCCGTCCACAGACAACCCCAGCAACCACCCCATTTCCCAAAACCTAACACCATCACTAATTCAATCCTAATTTCAATAAAACAAAAAATTATTCCTCAAGTAGAAGATAAAACCTAAATGGATTTTTTCACAAATTGCACAGTGTTCTAAAACGAGCACTTCAGTGACTGAGGACTCAGAGCACAAAACTCCTACTCTTCAAAATCCCGCGAAACGAGAGAAACGCAACCCCGTCTGCAGCAAGGTCAAGACAGAAAACCTCCAAGCAGCAACCGGAAATGGAAGAGGGTGAAGCTATCACGAACTCACCAAAGTCGGAATGAGAAACGAAAACTTGACGCGAGAGAGGTGCGCGTTCAGGGGAGCCGGAAGTTGGTCATGGCGGGCAGAGCTTCAGCAGAAGCGGGAACATTGCGCCGATGAAGAAGAGGAAGAAAGATGAAGGCGAGTAAGCTGGCGAACTACGTTCATAATGCACCCTGACACGGTCCCCATGGTGCCCTTTGACTCGGTTATCGGTACTTGATCCTAGGTGGACAATTCAGCCAGGTGGCATAGGTCCCCATTACGTGGATTCAAGAATAATTTAGAAAGGATTCCTTTGTGTGACCCTATGGAGAACATTCTCATTCAAATACTTGGGTTCTTTTCAATTTAACTAAGGAAGGGGGGCCTGTGGAATTGATAATAAAATATTTTAAAAAAAGTCATTTGAAGTCAAAGAATTGTAGAAGATTTTTACTTTCCACTTCTAAAACCAAGGATGAATGATTGCATTTTTGTCCTATATGGGAGAATCCCTTGTCATTCATTGGACCATTTTGGTTCGTGGCGTCCTTACAGGGTTAAGAAGGAACCTCTATAAGCAATAAATAATATAAAGTTTTGATGCATTTTTAAATGTGGCTCTTGTTATCTTCATAGACGTGAGTTTTCATCATTAATCATGGATTGATTAAGACCTTCTAAGTTTGAATAGTTATCAATCTATCTAATCAATTTATGTTAATTAGTTTTCTTTGATAAATAATTAAATTGTCTCCTTTGATATAGACACATAAATTTGAGAACCTCATATGGCAATAAAAACTTTGTAAAATTTCTAATCCCTTCAATGGAAATTATATTGATGCATGGTAATTTTATAAGGTTCTCCTTTATTGGCTTAATTAAATTTGCAACAAAAATAAACAATTTGTAGATTAGGAAGCTAAAATGATTGATATTGAATTCTATAACACTTCATGAAGGCACCCATAACCAATCAAATAAGCAATTCTAAACATGATTTTAGTAGTGTAAGGCAAAGCAAATATTATTAGAGGTGCATTGACATAAATGATGGAGATTGCAAAAAATTTAGTAATTTTATTGCTTGAATTAGAGTTATTACAATTTTTAGAAGGCTGAGGGTGTATTGGACCTATAGCCAATGTTTAGAGTCTTCCAATTCCAATGATTCAAGAACTATTTTCCCATTCATTGCTTCCTACTTTCTTGCTCCCTTATATATCATTAATTCATTGGTGGAAAACTTGAAAAAGGTGAATACACACATTTCAAGGAGAAAATGGAAATTTGTTCTAGCTTTGGTTGAAAATATGGCCCCCTATAGATTATTGATGGGGTGCTAGTCAATAATAGGTGCCTTCGCCTCAGATTTTCATCTCAAATCAAAAAGTCCATAAATAAAAATAACAAATTTGCATATATTTTGCATAGATAAAATCCAATATTTAAATTAATTCTACACCTAGGTAGAAGGAGGATTGTTATTATGTAGATCTGTAAGTCTAATAGACCATTTACTCATATTATAAGTATCTAAACTGCCAAAACTTTTCCATTAGATGTTTTTTGAGGACATTAGGAAACTATTTCAAGCCCATTCCTAATGTTGTAAACCAACTACTATTGGCCAAAATAACAAATAATTTAAAAACTAAAAAAATTAAAAACTAATAATTTTTAAAATTTTAAAATAGATAAATATTATGATCTGACATTGCAGTCTATCTACGACATCAAATTACTTACATGACAAAGTTCATTGAGTTCTCATAATATTTCTATAATTCAAAACTCACAATCTTCTAAAGGCTTTAAAAACCATCTAATGAATTCAATTTTAAGTGGATGAAAGTCAAATCTTTAATAAAGACACAAACTTGTATATGCATGTTTATATATACTTGTGATATGATGAATTTTTAACAATAGGCAACAGTGCATGTTAGAAAATTATTGAACCTAAACTTCAAAAGAAGGTAAGGTATAGAGCTATTTAATACAAAGGAAAGAATAATTAAATGAGATAAAGAATTTTTTACATTTTTTCTATAATAATTATGGATTTTATAATCTATGTAAAGGACAATGTTTGTTGTCAAAAGATATGGATATTGTCGTGACCTTGAATGACATTTTATACTTTATAGTAACAAAAAGCTAAATGGATTCTCCACCACCCACTTAGTGACTTACAGCATCATCTAGGTTACCAATCACTACAAGAAAACATTGTCCAAATTGACATGTCCGCACTCACAAACAAAATCTAAATTAAAATTATCCTATTTGACAAAAAAATGTCCGAATTGAAAAAAAATTGACAAAAATAACATCTGAATTGACAAAAAATGACAGTGTTCATTTGTAATCATTGAAAGAAAAATATATTGCAATAAACAAAAAACATCATCCAAATTTTATTGACTGCAAGTTTTCAAACATAGATTCTGTGTTTCCAAATAAATAATCAACAAAATTTGGGTGATGTTTTTTGTTCACTACAACATACTTTTTTCTAATAGGTGAATTGCCTAACACTACACATGTCAAGCATGTATAGCATTAATCTGCATTTCCAACTCATTTTGCTAAATCTTAGTCATTAGGACTACTAGCACGCATTTTCTTCATGACACTAGGCACATCATGTGGTGACATGGGGTGGAACTTCCATCTCACTGTACAACAACTGGCCCATGATGGCACTACTCACTACGGTCCTAACCACCCTTGAGTGTCACCTCACTCTATACTAGTGCTTTTAGTATTTGTTACTTTCCTTCCAATGCTAACCGGGATTCATCACCAACTTGAGACACTGCAAGGAAAGCCTACAAGGAATAGAACTCACCCAACGAATGCCACAAGACACCCACACTAGTATCCCATGGTACCTAGGAGCAGTGGTGAAGTTGCATCACTAACTTTGAATTACTAGGATTCACTAAGGCTCCAAAAAGGAGAGAAAAAGGAGACCAATTCCTCTTATAGTACTCTTTGTAGTATCCAGAAACCCCCCTGTATGGTGAAGGAATATTCCAAACATCCTTGGGTTTAATTGGGAAGACCACCTGTTTCCAACCTAAAACACCAAATTATCTCACCTTTTGGATTGAACTTTCAAATGGCGTAACTTTGCACTCAAAGCTTCAAATCTCACATGCAAGTCCATTTCAAACATTTGTGCTACAAATAGATGATGATGGACTACTCACTCATCCCATTTGGACAAGTTCTCACAAAGTTATGTCCCTCGAAAGATTTGGGTTCACTAAGGGAGGAGTCATGCCTTCACCACGGCTCTTCTTTTGGCCATAACTTTGGATGCGTGCCTTAAAACCTTGTAATGCTTGTCATTCTAGGTTTCTTGTGTTCACAGATTTCCAATGATACTACATGCTATACTTCCTTGTGGGATTCATTGAGAACCCCTCACATCTAGCCCTCAAGTGTCTCAACGCCACCGGACAGATTGAGTCAACTTTGAATGGCCATAAATTTTGGCCTACAAGTCAAAATTTTGCATTCTTTGAATGGTTGGAAGTGTCTACTCAAGAACTTTCCAAGAATTTATGACATATACTCAATTTTTCATATCCACGGTGCTATTGCACCCTATGTGATTGGGAGTCTCTCATTCTTCCCATTTTAGACTATTGCAAGGCTTGGGAAGTCACCTCCAAGGTCCCTCGGGCCTTGCTCACTAAGGCACTTTGGTCACACCAAAAAAATAGGGGCATGATAGAAATGAACATTGATAGAATATTATAGGATATAGATTAATAAATAATTCATTAGTGTAAAATCATGTTTTGGAGGAAGGTTATTTTATTTGATTCAAAAAAAATGTTTGGTTGCATTTGAGATTGTGATACTTCTAAAATTGAAGTTAAAAAATGAAATCTTGTAATTATATTTTTCATTTTTTGAGTTGTTGAACACCTTACTTGTCTTCATAAATCATCACAAAAATAACTAAATTTCTAATGTAGTAAAAGATATAGAATATAGTTGAGCTAAAAAATATAATTTTAGAAATTTTAACACCACTATCTGGATTTTATATATAGAAAAAGGTTCATTTATTATTATTTAATCTTTAAAGGTCTTTTTGGAATACCATCGCAAAACCATTATTGGGAATAATAGAACCTTACTAGTATTTAAACAAGTAAGAACAATCTCTCCTTAGATCAGTAATGGGAAACTAACTCCATATTTTTGGCCTTGGACCACCAATAATGTGTCTTTTTCAACAAAATTTGTTGATAGGATCAAAAGTTGGGAATCTAGTAATTGATGTCATGGACATCCTCTCTTTATCAATTTCAATAACTTCTCCTACATTTATTGATCTTTGTAGAAATAAAACTTTTAACAATAATAATGAGTATATCTACTTGGTATCTAAGGGGACTTCTATAATATTTTTTGTATCTACTTGAAACCTTCAAATTACTCTTCTAGACAAGATATAAGCTTCTTGAATCCTTCTTGTAATTCCTAAGATTTTTCTAGTGCCTCTTAGATATTCTTAGTTTTTGAAAAAACTTCTAAATATACTGATATATAGCACTACAAGAAAAAGGGGTGTTTTAAGTGAATTTTTTAAGTATAGTTTTAGATATCAAATTAAAAATAATGACCTTTTAAGGCAATTCTTAACAAAAATTTGTTAGAAATACATGTATTTCTAACAAATTTTTGTTAAGAATTGCCTTAAAAGGTCATTATTTTTAATTTGATGTCTAAAACTATACTTAAAAAATTCATTTAAAACACCCCTTTCTCTTGTGGTGGAGGCATTTAGTGAATTGAAGTATAATAATCTTGGAGAATTGAGGTCTACAAATCTTGAAGTGAGTTTGTTGAGGGCATTCTTATGTCAAAAGGCAAATAACAAATTGCAATCAAATTTTTTTAATTTAGTAACATGTAAGTATATCATATGATTGCACGGAGTTCTTCATCAAGTTTGGCAAACAAAATTTAGAAAGGGCTCTCAATTGTGACTTTTTCTACTAAATTATTGGGTTTTGACAATAAGAATAATCCATGATTTTTTTTTAATTGCAAAAAAATATTTATGAATTTTTGTAGTCACCTGTATTTTTTCAAATTTTGACTAATTGTCTTTTTCAATGAAAAACTATTAGTTAATGTTTAGTTTTGGATCATTGAAAGTAAAAAGATAGACTAATAGTTATAGTTTTCCATTACTAAGTAAATGATAACTAGTAGTTACTAAAACTAATTGTCTTGGTTTGGCAGACCACTAGTCTGTCGGTAGTTCAGGCGGTTTTTCTTCTCTCCCTCGCCTGTAGCATATAGTCTTTCAATTTGTTGTTTTCTGCCCCCACTCTCTCGGTTTTCATTTCAGTTTTCAGTCTAGTTGTCTTTATTGTAATGATGAACTCCTTCAATTTTTAATGCAAGTATATATTTTTACAAATTGTGATTGTGTTCGTTCAGTGATTGGACTTGTTATTTGAGGTAGAGGCTTAAACAAGTTGTTTTCTTGTGTATCCAATGATTGGATTTTGAAAGAGTATATTTTGTGTGATTGTGTTTATTGTTAAGACCAATTGTGTTATTGTGTTTGATTGTTTAACTAAGTTGTGAATTACTTGTGTATGTTTTGATTTAGTGCTTTGATTCTAGCTTATTGTCGTGATCGAACGAATTGTCCAAGTTATTTATGGAGTGTGAATTATTGAATTCAATTTTGACGATTTGTCTTGTTGTTCGGGTGTTGTACCAACTAGTTGTTTTTGTGTGCTTGGATGTGTAAACAAGTTGTCAATTTACTTGGTGTGTGTGTGTAAAACAATTTGTACTGATGAGTATTTGAGTCAAATGGGTTGTTCATTTTGTAAGTTAGAATTTAACGAGTGAACTACTGGATTGGATGGAGTTAAACAAATTGTATATTAATTTGGTGATGCTTGGTGTGTTCTTGTTTCAATTGGATCAATTGTTTATGGATTGTTGACGTGTTTATGGAGTTGCTCAACGAATTGTTGGAGATAAACAAGTTGTGTTGGGGAAGCCGAGGACTTAATCGCTGTGAGGCAAATCAAGTCGGCATACTATTGGTCCAGTGGCAAGGATTCTACAGACAGAACGATTCATTGGAGATTGCACAAATGGAAGAGGTAAGAAATTCATCATCCAATTGTTTAAATGCTATTTTGAAATAATGAGAATGACAATTGATTGTTTCCTGGGTTGTTTGTGTGACTTGCTAATTAACTTGGAAGACTGGTGAGTACAAGTTGTCAAAAATTAATTTATCAATTTAATTTATTTACAATTAGGGCTGATATGATAATGTCCCAATTATGCATCTATAGACCAGTTGTTGTGACAATGAACTCATTAGACTTAATGTGATTAATCTTGTGGAAGGTTTATATTGAAAGATTAGTAGTTTAGTGGTAATTACTGATTAAGTTCCTAATTAACATTTAAACAATTCGTCTAAAAGAATTGGATTCATAATGAATATTATGATTTATCAAACCTGAACCAATTGTGCTTTGTTGTGTTGATCTTCAACCATTTGTTTTTGAATGTTGTTAGGGATTATACCGGAACAGGTTGTGCGTTGCATCGTTGATTAAAACTAATTGTTTTGTATATGTGTGGATGATTGTAATTTAATGTGCTTGATGGAGAGACGAATGAACTAAACCAGTTGTGTGAGTAAATTAGAATGTTAATGGATGCTGTAATTCTAAGTCTTAAAACAAATTGTTGTTATTATGTTGATTTAAACCTAATTGTCCTGGTTATTGTTAATTGATATGTAAAACAATTAGTGGTATAATATGCTTATGCTCATGATGGATTTGTGTGTATTTAACTAATGGTTGTGGTTCCTCGTGATGTGTGTGCTGGTTTGGAGAATCTGCATCAACAATTGGTTCAATTTACAATTACCTTGAATTGTTTGGTTGATTGATTTCTTGGTTTTTATTTTGTGAATTACAAGTAGACAGTTGGTGTAGAAATTGTGAGTTAATAAAGTATTAAGCATTGGAATTAGCTACAGACTAATCGTTGTAATGGCTTTGAAACCAGTTGTATAGTAGGTAAGTCATTGTGAAACAATTGATTGATTATAGAGATCGTAGATTTACAACTATAAACAAATTGTAAAACAAATGGTTCAATTATTTATAGCATATGTTAACCATTTGTTTTAGATTTTGTGACTTTAAATTAATTGTTGCAATGGGATGGAAACTAGTTGTATAAGTCTATGGATTATTAAAGGCTAATTAATTTATAATATAGCTTGTATTTTACAGTGATAAATGATTGGTAAAATTAATGGTTTTATTATTTGAAATTTACAAATAACCATTTGTTTTAGGATTTGTTTCTTAAATTAATCACCACCGATTAGTTATACAGACTAGTTGTTTAGTGGTTATTATCATCAAAAGCAATTGGCTGAAATTGATAGTCTTAATAAGTTGATTTCTTTTGAAGAATTGTATAAACAAGTTGTTTAGTTAAGTTTGTTAGATATGGTTGTTGGAAAAATAGTATTTGATTTAGATATGAAAAATCTAATTTAAAAACAAGTTGTCTTTAAGCTTGGTGTTTGGTATTTGGTCTTATCAAGGCTTAATTCCAACCACTTGTTTGAGATTGGGAATTAGTAATTAGTAAACTAATTGTAGGATGTTTTAACCAATGGTTGTGAAGTGCAGATAAATAAAGGAGCTTGCATTACACACTCATGCCCTGCATTTAGATAGTGACAAATTGTTTTTTTATAAGACAGGGACTATTTCCTTGAGCATCCTAATTAGTGACAACAACAATTTGTTTGGTAAAAACAATTACCAGTAATTAATGAACCATGTGTTACTCTATTTTTATATATATAATATTATATTTAAATTGCATTTAAGTCTAGATCATGCATGACAAATTGTGGGTCTACACAACTAATTGTTTATAGAGATTGAGCCACATACTAGTCCAGGACTGTGACTGCATTCATGCGTTCATAGCATTATTAAGGACTGGCCAACAAATTTGTATACTTGGGAATAAGAGTGGATACTAATTGTTAAAAATTGAAGTGTTATTATTGTGTATTTCCTATTCCATTTCTAATTACAAGTGACTTTAGCCACAATACGTTAGACTATTTGATCATTCCCCTAGATTTGAACCCCTATACTATAGTCTTGGATTTTGTGGGATTTAGACAAAACTTAGACTACAATTTTATAAGCCTTAATATATGCAACAACCAAAGAGACTATAAAAGATCATCATATTTGAGGTATTTCTTTCTAGCATACAATGTTTTCAAGATTTAGATTTATTAAATTGCTTCAATAAAAAAGAAGTGTATTAATTTTTGTTTCTCAATTAAAAAAAAATCTTTATCATATATAAAGATTTCAAAAATCTCAATTAATTCAAAATTGACTTTATTTAACCCTCTTGGGGTTCTAATTGCTCACACTATAAGAGAATGGTTAAGTATTATACTAAAGACAATCTTTTCAATTAAATTTTACTAAAAACCTTACTTAAAGGTCATTACTTAAAAGACTATACTACTAGGACTATATTTAAAAAAACCCTTTCTCTTGTAGTGTGAGAAATTTGGGCATCTAAAACAAAGTATAAGATATTTTGTGTTTCTTCAATTTTTTTTGAGCTTAGGAAACAAACAAACTTTGAGAGAATCAAAAATATTATTAAAATCTAATAGTTGATGAACTAATTGTGTTTATTTCTTTGTAATGTTTTATTTTTCATTTTCCATCTTTCTTGTTTTGAGGGAAGGAGAACTCAGCTTAGGCAAGGAGAATGCAACATCATTTTACATTGAAAATTGGCATATTCATTCTTAACATAATGCCCTACTAAAATTTGAAGTCCCTACACTTTCTTTGATAAAGAAATTTGAGTTATACGACTTGAAAATCAGGCAAAGCCAAATTGTCTAAAGTATGTGAAGTCCTTCACAAAAACATTTTGCTCCACTTTACATGCTTTGTTCTCAAAGAGATATTACCCTCAATACCCCAATATTTTAATGTACATGGTTGATCCCAATACTAGCCAATATTTAAAATCTACTAAAAGTTTACAACCTCTAATGAGTGAATAAGATTTGATTATTGGTCTTTTATACATGGTGGTGATTTTTAGCAGTTTTTTTTAGTACTTATCAATTTCAGAATTGGCTTGAAAATCTGTCCACTATCCACATTAGTTGCCACCTAGCTTACTAATGTGGCCACGCCCCTAACCAATCATATGCATAGCCCCCAAGTCCACAATTGTTGACAAGGCGTTAAATCAGTCCCACATAGGTCCAAGATGACCCTAAACTACAAGATGAAGGTGGAAAGGTACCCAAATTGAATGGAGAGGTTGCGGGTTCAATACTTGGCTGTGACAAGTGGTTTACCTTTTGTGAAAATAGCCTTTCTTCTTGATGAAAACCCTTGCAATGTGTTCCTCAACATGCTTGTGTCAAAACAAAACAAAAAATCAATCCCACGAAGGCACAATAGAGGAGTAGAACGTGGCTCCAACGGGATAAAACTCATTTTACTAGAGGTTGATTGAGGTTTGGAGTTTATATTTTTGTTGGGTTTTTTAGTTACGTTTCACTCCTCGCCTAATTTGGGATCTCTGATGCCAAATATGAACTCAGAATTTGAAAAAATAAAAATTATGCAAAAAATAAAAAATTTCAGCGTTTACCCTGTGCTAAACTCAGGGACTTCGTGGGACTGATTTAACGTCACGCTGCTGACAATCCCTGGCCACTCGGAGTTTGGGACTCTCTCATTGCCTTCAGTTGTGGGGAAGTGGGGAAGTGGGGAAGTGGGGATTGCAGGATCGCGCTTCGTGGATTTCAACCTGTCGGTATTGGAAGCCTCGGGATCCGCCGCCATGAGGGACTACGACGACGATGACGAGAAGGGCTTTCTGTGGAGGCTACCGAAGCTCCGGACGAAGGATTGGGGCAAGCTGGGCCCGGCGTTCGGCTTCGGCATCGGTTGTGGCGTTGGTTTGGGTGCCGGTATTGTTGGAGGTAATTCAGCGTTCTTCTTTCGTTTTTAGGGTTTCATTTGGGGCGATTGCTGTAAGAAAATATTTTGGATTACCGCTTGGAACAGTGACAATTTGAGCAATTGGTGCTGCGAAAAGGAACGTCTGCACCCTGGAGAAGAAGTAATTGAGAATTCGACAACTGTTACAATTTTTTTCACATTTTGGTATTACATGGAAACCAGAAGGATGCTGAAATCCTGTTTTGGACGTAGCCTAGCGTCTGCTGAAATTGAATTGCAATATTTTTGAGGTTTTGCCAGCAAGCACATTTTGATCTCCTCTGCGTGAGCCATTCGATAAACAGCACGTAAAAATCTGAACGTTGCAGATTGATTCAGACAACCTGATGTGATGCCTCATAACCTGTTTTCTGATTACGTATTGTATTAATCTTCAGGACTTAGCAAGTCTCTACCAAAATGAGCTCTGGTAGAATCAAATGCAGAATCCTCAAGAAGCGAATTGAAAATATTTCCAAAAACCTAGTTCAGCTTGAGTCCACACACTTTATTGATTGATTGTTAATTGTAGCAGCCAAATGGACTTAAGTAATGATAATGGAAGTGCCAGTCGCAGACGAAGAGATGGTTCCTGTCTCAGAAAGTGATTTTTCCTCCCCACTGGCGTGAAATTTATTTTGTTGTTTGATGCTTTACTTGGCCAATGATTGAACGGACTTCATCGGTGCTGGCTTTTATTCTTTTCGAGTTGTATGTCGGAATGTTTAGTTATTAAAACGAGTCGATGTGAAAAACAATCCAGATCATCTTTCCATGTATTTGATTCTGCATTTTATTATTGTCTTGCTCATACCCGTGCTCGTGTTTGCGTATGTATAGGCACAGTGAACTCTAATCTGGTCGCCAAGTTTCATTTGGTGTTCTGGCAATGTAGGTGCAGGAATTGGCTTAGGATTCCCAGGTTTGCAGTTCGGTTTTGGATTAGGAGCAGGCTGTGGGGTGGGAGCGGGATTTGGATACGGCTTGGGCAAAGGCAAAGCTTATGACGAAAACGGCACGCATAGTAACGTGGGAAGGCTTCCCAAACGCTCGGGTGTTAGCATTGCTGGCTCTAGTGGGTGAGTTTGGTCCCCTCTTGTGTTCCTTCTCTCTTTCCCAAACTAATTTCCATTTTCTTTCACTTGTAATCTCCACTCCAGCCAGCTATACTACTTGCTGCGGATTTACACACCAAGGAAGTCTCTTGTTGGTTTCGTTACTTCAACGTTCCAGCTTAGAAATGTCCTTCTCCAGTTACTTTATTCCCTTGCGTATCTATAAGAGCTGAAACGTATCATTCAGAAAGCTTCAAGGGATGTAGTAAAATATATCAATTGGAAAGAAGAAATTATGACCTACATTTTGGAACAGGAAAACTGCGTTTGAGGTTACCATATTTGGCTAGGTAAAGCCACAGTGGCACCAAGGGTTCAAGAGAATCCTGACCTTCGTGTTGCCCTTCCTATGTTAGGGCTGAGATTGGAGCGATTCTGGACGACCTCGCTTCTGGAGTGAAGAGAGCACTAGACAGCATTCAGGGCGATAATGATAAGAGGAAACGATAAGGAATGCACCAGTCTTTTGGGTCCTTGGCACTCGGAGCAACGTTCGTTTCGTACAGATTGTAAACATGGGTGTAGATTTCTCGGGACCGCTGCCAGTGGAATGGAGAATGCCTTGCTGTGTATGATGCTCGTGTACATAGACACCCCATTTGTAATCCATTGTTTCGGCATTGTCAGCTATTTTTACTCTATCTACTTAACTAGATTAGATTTGTAGCATCTTGCATTGACTGATGTTAGTGGAGCAAGCAAGTGTCTATAATTATCGATTACAAAACGTACAAGTAACAATTGTACAAGCGCTGGAGAAGAATCGTGAGACACCAACTGTCTTCCGGCTTTGTCAGAAACTAATGTCGAGGCCGCACATCACTATTCAATAATAAGGACGTAATGGTCTTCGCCTTCAGAAACTGACGGTGTTCATCGTATGACAATTCGTCGTCCGAAAACGGACTCCAAGAGGTTTCCGTCATGATGGCGTCCTTCATAACGCGTGCATTGGCGACATATCTGAACTGAGGATTTGGTCCCGCCTCCAATCTCGCTCTCATTCGACGCTCTTTTCCCTGGTTGATGAGATCTCGATGATATGTGCACATGGCGAACCCAACTTGTGCAGGTCGGGCACACTTCCAACCTTTTCCATCATCCCTTGTGCACAGAGTTACAATTTGATCCATTCGCTTGAGGTTCCGCGACCTGGAGGTGCTTGAGATGGAATTGTGTGTCCTCACCGCAATGTCTCTGTGAGCCGTGGCAACTTTGGGCTGTCGAACACATGGATTGTCCTGGACTACCCTCTGCTTGCAATCACGGACGCATGAAGTTTCAGTAGGTTCAGCGACGCCAAAACCAAGCGAGTTCGAACAGCTCTTATGCAGATGTTGTAACTGCTTCGCAGCTACTAGCATGTCGCTGCTCGAAACCGTTTTCTCGTGATGAAACTCTGAATCTCCTTCCATCAGCAACTTTTTTTCATTACCTGCCGGGAGATCTTGTAAGCAGTATGTTCCACGCTCCTTGCATTCCACAAATTTAGAGCTATTTCGAAATGACTGTGCCACTTCTTCGACCAATCTTTCACCTACTCCGCTCAACCCCGGTGATCCTTGATCTGCCATCTGGAAAACTGCATCACGAACACTAATATCAGTCATGCTAGCTCTTGAGCAGATATGGCATAGTGATTGTTCTAATAAATTCGGCGCCTGTTGAATTTCTGTGGTGGAAGGATTGCTGGAGGTTGTCTCAGTTGTGCCGAAAGGCTCGCGTATGCTGGAGATAGATTTCGCTCCCTGCGAGGCCCCCGTTGGATCCCTCCCGGTCAAATACATACCCGAATGAGAATAGAGACTCCAATAATTTTTCTTCAATAACCTCCCCACTTCACTTTGCGTGTCATGCACACAACCTCAAGATCAAACTGCTAACAAGAAACTTCATAACCGGCTTTCATAGTAAATTACTTGGATTTGAAAGACGCCTTTGTAACAAAGGCAGCTCATATTGAATCCCTTGTGTGAAAAATGTACACGGAGGGTACATGGTCGCACGATTGGTGTGGAATCATCTTCCCGCTGAGCTCATTTTACAAATGGGATTCAATATGAGCTGCCGGTGAACGATTCCTGTCGAGACTCCTAATATTCAACTGGTATCATAGGATAACGACGCATCAGAAAATTCCAAGAAGAGTAAAATCAAAATGTAAGTTGAAACAAGAAAGGAGAACAGATTGATGTGAGGCAATCAGAAAAGAGATGAAATGATATCAATATTGCCCCTTCGACCAATATAAAAAAAATGTCAGAATTGGCATCACGAATAGGCGTGCGTTCAATCTGCATGTCTCAGATAATATCTCCACAATGTACTTGTGCAGATGAGAAATACCAGTGTCGACAAGTGAGGAGCGGTAGTTGAAATCGTCGTCGGCTGAAACCCTGCCATCAGCAATCCATGTCCATAGGTCAGAGACACAAAAGTTCATGCATGAAGTCCAATATTAATGGTTGATAACTGCGCGTTTCTCTGGGTTAATGAATTGTCGAGAGAGCTTAACATCTTGCGAACAGCATCCACCTAGCTAGTCGGAGTAGCAAAACATTTGAGCCGGCCCGCAGTTAATCTTCAGTCATTGTGCCAAAACCGTGGCATCTAAGGCAGCCAAGAAGTCAATGGAATTTCTTCGAACAAAAACTTGACATGAAAAATGACTACGTACGGTTGAGAATATGCCTGTTCTCCTCAGGTTCAGGCTCTGGAAACTTCTTTCTCTCCGTAGGCGTATCTTTTGCATGTTCCTGCCGCAAAATAAAACAATCGGGTCATTAATTGTGTTCCAAATAAACCGTATATGAACAGCTCCAAGGACAGTATATTGAGAATAAGTTCAGAACCTATAATAAACATCGTAGTTCCAGTGACAGAAAGCCAAGCCAACCGACATTGCTTCCCTCATTTGCCCAGACCCCGGGGTTTACAACAATTCGAGACTAATAAACGTGACTACACTGTATCTGCCGACATGCCATCAAGAGAAAAAAGACAAAAAACTGCGCGCACTGTAATTTAAACATTCTAGAGCCGAAAGACAGTTTCATACACTATGACGCATGCACACGCACCGACGCTCATGAGGTGATTTCACGAAGCTACAAATTAAATAAATCGCAATTGAGCGTACCTGGGTGATCTGAGAACCATCAATTAAATTGTCTGCAAGCGCCACGAGGTTGAGCAACGCCTGATTCGCATCGTCCCTCGCGTCATCAAGCACGCCGTGCAGAAAAGAACGATTGGCATGCGGCAGCGGCAAGCAGCGGTGACCTTTACGGATCCTCATGGCGAAGATGAAGAAAAAATATGCATATAAAAATATGTGAAACGAAATTGCAGCGGTGGCGCTTTGGCCCGGAGGTGAAAATTTAAAGCAGAAGAACCAACACTAGAATGATCGGAGAACGAAGCGTAGAATACAGCAGCACCTGCAGCAAGTGCAAACAAATCAATCCAAGGGCGGGAGCAGGAAGCAAAAAAGGGAAGTCAGCAAACAAAACAAGCGAGGGCATTCCAAGCAAACTGAAGTTCTGAGGACCGACACTCAGGCATGGCTGGTCTTCATCCGTCCATACATCCATCCATTCTCTTGATTCTCATCCGTTTTCTGCCTTCGTCCTTCATTCGCCTGTTTCCCACTCTCCCATCCAGTGATCCCAGAACTGGCTAATTTGCGCCAAGTTTTTACTTACAAAATCTTGTTGCTACAAGTATATTGAAAAAATGAAGAGAAAAGAAACATTTTGAGCCAGAATCTCTAAACGCGATCGGGAGAACTCGCAGTTTTGTACATTTTCGCAATCTCCGAGTAGCATAGATTTTGTATACAGAACCTCAACCAATCGCAATCTTGCGATTTGGTGCATTCATGTGTGAGCAAGACAACTTCATCCAATGGCTGAGATTAGTCCACTGCAGTGACATCGAACGGCTAGGATTCACAGGTGCAATGAGATCGAATGGCCTGGATTAGCCAGAGGTTTCTAAATAGGATTTTAGGTTTTTTGGGGGGGATAGCTCATCTCTCTCCCAGAGCATCCCCCTAGTAGCATTTACACTTGCGCATTAACTCTCCTCCTTCTAGCATCATCATTAACTCATTGCACTCAGTCTGCATTCTGCAAAGTTTGAAATCTTAGATGCTCTCAATGATAATGTTATTGTTCGAAAATGTTTCCTCCTTTGTTGGGGAAGCCAGCACAGTGCTCTTCAATTTGAATATGTGAATTACTGAATTTCGTTCTTTGAATCAATGAAGAAGCGCGACTACGCTAATGCGCCACAATACCAATTCCTTCCTGCTGTGAAATTCATGAACAGTTTGGAGATCCCTAGTGCCCTTGCATTTCTAGTAGTCTAGAAATGGAGGCGCGTCGAGGCGATGAAACGGTTCTATAATCAGACATATAATGTGTGTCCACATTGCCTTCTTCATGCTTCAATCAATGATGTTAGTAATCTCCTTCACCGCTTGTTTTTCCTTATTGTTTGATTGTGTTTTGGTGCTATGCAATTGGGTGTGGAGTTATTCAATTGTTTTCTCCTGTTTGGCAGGCAATTTACCTTGAGTCCTCTAGGTAGCAATCAGTTGTTTTTGTTTTTGTTTCGATTCATTCATTTCAGTTTTGCATTTCTTTAGGCTTCCAATTTTGTTTGTTTGTGCGCACTTGCTCTCAATACTAAAGGTGGCCTTAGAGTGCTGGATTTGTATACAGGATTGCAACTATTATGGCTTTGGAGTGTGGGACTTGGATGCAAGATTGCAACCACTACTTTTAGTTCCAATCAGTCTTCGATTGTTTCTACTTTTGTTGTTCTTGTCAATATTTTTGGGTTGTTCACTGCTCTGGAATTTGTGGCCTTGGGGTGGTTGGGGTGTAGGGGTGCAGACTTGTATTGATGGCGCCACGCTTGAAATTGCCGAAAAAATTCTACGTGAAGACGTTTGGATCCAGCCGCAATACAAGCGGGGTGGGAAAATACTTGATCCCAAACGCTCATCCAGGTGGCGGTGATGGAGGTCCAATCGCGGAGGTGGAGATTACGCACGTCTCCGAAACCCACTTGTTGCGATATTTTCTATTTTTAATGTCTATGGGAGTTTTAAGTTTACTTGCTTTGGTCAATCCTATTTGACTTTTTTCCAAATGACCAAAGTTTTTAGCTAAAATTTCACTCTATTCTAACTTTCTCACTAGTTGATCAAATTCAAAGTATTTTAGGGTTTTATATGTTCTAAAATATCTTTATAGGATTCTATCCCTAACTTGTTCTTTGGTTATCTTTTAATCTAATTAACATATTATTTTAACTATTATTTTAACTATTCTTTTACTACTTTGACTTGATACCTAAGTAGTCAATTTGAATTCCATCTCAGTAGGAATGATTTTATCCTTCCAAGGTAAAACCTCAATCTTTGACTGTGGATAATTGTGAATTTTTATGGTAAATTTTGACCGTTGACCGGTTCATCCAAATTTTACCTTGTTAAACTCTTTTTTTTTTTTAATCTAAATGGTCAAATTCTTTTGGGTTTATACTTTTACCTTCCCTAGTTTATCAAAGTCAATTTTCACTATGTATTCCTTGGATAAAATTAATCATAAGTAAATTTTGACCGTTATCCAGTTCACCAAAATTTACCTATCAATTACTTTTCTTTGGAATTGCTTATGGCTATTAACTTTCTATTTCTACTTCAAAAGTCTAAAATTCAAAAATCTAAATTCCTTATCGATTCTAACTTTGTTTAATTTTCTATGACGTTGGGCTTTGAGGCTTTGAGTAGTTCTAAATTCGTGTTACTTCTAAATTAGTAACTAATGGCTAAATTCTATGGTTAAAGATAATTGTAGAAAAATGAAAACAAAAGGAATTTTCAAAGGCTAATCTCCATTATGACGACTTCAAGGTCTTCGTGTGATTCCATAAATCCTCCACGTTGTACTAGCTCCACTTCCATCTTGACGTTCTTGTATTTGAATGTGGTGTTTGGTACACTCATAAACACTTTTGAATGGAGTATTTTCCTTCAAAGCCTCATTCTTTCTTTTAACTCTTTTTCTAGTTTTCTTTATCTTTTGAGCTCCTTTTTTTTCTTTTAAATGACCTCCAAGGTCAACCTATAAAATATCCTAATATAATCTAATTTTTGAAATTAATCCCTAAATGGTCTTAAAAGTCAATTCCACTACAAGTAAGGTTTTCCAACTTTTTTTCTAATTTGGCAAACCTCTAAACTTCTCAAAGTCAAACTATTTTTTTATTTGTTTTTTTCTATTTGTCTTTTCTATCAAGCCTAAATGTGACACAAAAGTCAATGATTCCCTATTTGGGCCTAACTTCCTTTCTCTAACTTCAATACTTGCATATCATTATAACTTCCACACTTGCTAAGAACTTCTAGCTTGAAAGTTTGAGAAATGTGAGCTTAAATGCAATTGTTTTGGATTGTTGGAGGAAAAACGTGCTGGAGTTGGAGTTGGTTGACTTCTGGTTGGGATGTTGTTTGGCTTCTGATGGTGGGTGAGTATACTCTAAGGTTTTTTCTCAACTGAACTCAGTCTGTAGGTTGGTCTGGCTCTCTCAATGGACTAATGTGCTCTCTCTATGGGCTGATGTGTTCTCCCCAAGCTTTGGCTCTGGTCAAACTAAGTTGACTTTGCTAAATTTCAGATTTTTGCAATCCAATACCCTTCTTCAACTCTAGACTCGAGTTTTTTCACTTCATTGGTCCTATTTTGGAGTTTGCAAGCAATCTGATGTTGGGAACTATCCTTCTCTTACCCTCTGGTTCTAGTCAAATTGAGTTGACTTTAGCTAAATTCAGAATTTTGGGCCTTTCTCCCTCTCACTCCTTTTCTGAACTTGCTACAAACTATTTTATGGGAGATTTTTCCCACTTTGGGTTTACAAAAAAGAAAAAGAATTCCAAACAAATAAAATTAGAGTTTCTCTCAAAAATCTCTTCCTAATCTCTACTTGACTTTAGTTTCTTTTTTCAAAGCCTATTGCTTTGAAATTCCCAAATAAAAACCAAAATGGGACCCGAAGGTATTCTACTAGTTTTGGTTTAATCAAACTATATGGATTATGTAAAGATGGTCTGGATGGTACCAGCCTTGCTATAATTTGATGACCTTAATTCGACTGACAGCCACCGTGTGGCCTCTTGCCACCCCGACCGAGTATGGCAGACCGATTGGTTGGTGGGTATGAGCTGACTGCCTATCTACCTTCCTTCGGGGTCTAGCTTCGGTGACTTGTGTTGGATTGAACTTGAGCGGTTGTTGCCTAAAAAATGGTTTTCTTTTAACCACAATGGGGTCTCCTTAGGGGACCCTTTAAACAAAACCTAAAACGGAATTGTTTAGTAAATCAAAACTTCGCCGTTTAAGGAATTAATTCTAAACTTTGAAAACCACATGATGGAATTTTGTAATAAAAATCCTAGAATTTTGGCGATAGCTTCGCCGTATTAGAAGGATTAACCTCAAATTCTAGGATAATTTTGCAAGAACTTTGTCTATTCAAGGACTAAAAAGGAGTTTTAAAAAGAAGTCTAGCTAGGGCACGTGTCTGTCTACTGAAAGTTGTAATGAAGCTGAAATTGGATTGTATGAAGATAGCGACTGCCGTGAATACCTTCCCCCCCAAACAAAACTTAAAGCGTTTTGTCAGAGTAGAATGGGGCAATCTTTCCAGAGAGGCAACGTGTGGAGTGCATCTACTTGTCAGAAAATGGAACTGAACTTGTCAGCCACGATAATATTTAATTTAAAAGTTAGAATGATAGTGTGTCAAGGTCGGCCAGCCTCCTATCTGACATGGCAGTGATCAACATACGTATGCTAGATAAAGTCCGAACCAAGCTATCCTAACCAACTATGAATATCAACAAAGGTATGCAAAATGTATGCAAAACACGACACAAATTTTTCTAGTAATGTTTGGATCCTATCCAAAACTCCTAAGGTGCAATTAGAACTTCAATTAAATATTTAAGCTTAGGGGGATTCTCAATAAGCCAATCCAGGTTGTGAATTCCTTATCAAAAGACTTAAATCAAATGATTTTGGTATCAAGACTTCAAGACTAGAACACAAGTGTAATGGTTAAGTGCTTCAAAGATACCCCAAAGTCCTTTGAAAGGGCTCACAACAAGAAAGCTCAAGAATATAATGAAATTCAAAGTGTATTGGAGAAGAACAAGAGTTTTGGATAGTACCAAACTTTGCAATGTGATTGCGTAAAGAATGAAGTGCAATATCAAAATAAAGGATGTTTGAAAAGTATATAAGCGGTGTGACATAAGGGGTATGTGTGTATAAGAGGTGTGGAATAAAGGGAGGGGGAGGCCTTTTATACATTTCCAAGGCTTCCTCCCCCTCAAGTTATGTTCTAAACTACCAAAGAAAAAAACAAATTAACGTTAAAAATTTACTCTACTGCTGTGACTACTCTAACTTTTGGAGAAATGGTCCGATTGCCAAATGGACAGCGCCAATAGCTTTAGAAGACCCAAATTATCCTAAAGAAACCCCTTCCCTTTACTTCTAGAGCCTAATTGTGCTTAAAAACTAACAATTATAATCCAGTGAAAAGGGTAGAAAATCCATCTTTGGGAATTGATTTTTTCCAAAAGTTTTGACTAGCTAGGGTTGTCAAGAAGGTCCAAGAATGTTAGGAAAGAGTCTAAGTTGACTCAAATCGGACTCTGTATGCTCCACGTACGTTGGTCAACTCGCAAGGAATTTGGTAAAACCATTAAAATTTGTTGCCGCTACCGGTTTTGGTACTTTTTGATGTCAAAATGTCTTGAAATTTGATAGGGCGCTTATTTATGCTAAAACATATTATCCTAATTTTAAGTGGGATTTTACCATTATCGTGAAATTTTCTATGAATTTTCAATTGCCGATAAAAGTGGTTGACTTCCTATGGAGTCATTTTTGTAATTTAGAAAATTACGAAACTTTTATGGAATCTTCTAAGAATCCTTCTAAAGACATGTACAAAGTTTTGCTAAAAATCCATACTATCTAAATAAAGTAGAAATTATACTATAGCGGAATTAATTCCTCTGGAGAAAAATCATTCATGTACAAGGGAATCTCCACAAGTTAGCTTTGCTGTGACGCTCTTAGGTGACTATCGAAGTCCCATGGTTGCTAGTTAGCCCAATCTTGTCAGGACCCTTCTCAAGAATTTTGATAAGGCCCGATTGGGTGCTTTTGTACTAATCCGTCTCCTGAATATTAATTAGTGCAACTTCCTGGTAACTACTTAACCCCTAAAGGACCGCAACTATGTTTCCACCAAAACTATTCCAAAACTGTCATTTCTAAGATAGCTACCAACTTTCAGAAAAAAAACCATTTTTTGACATATGTTACCGTAGGATCTTTTAGTACACTAGTTTGGAAAGATGTAGAACTACTTCTTTCTACTTATTTGGATTAATGAGTCAAAAGTTATGAATTTTAGTTTGCGGTTAGTTATGGATTCTCTTCTCTAAAATAAACTTTGAAGTCTTTTATTTTACTCAATTTTCAATATTTTTGAAAAAAAATAAAAACATTGGGTGTAGGTTGTTTATTATAACATTTGAACCATTGGGATTGACATTTTTCAATTCAATAAATAAATTGTTACCATTTTTGTATTTTGAATCATTGTATCAATCCTACTTTGAACTCTCTTTTTAGTTGATTTTTAACCATAATAACCCTAAATATGAGCAATAAGCGAAAAAAAGAAAAATCCGAGGCTTGAGTAACAATGACGGGACTCACACTTGTGCCAAACGTTGATAATTTAGAAAAGCATGAAGGTAAACGGGTTTGCCAAGAAGATGGCGTTCCTTTTTTCCATCTCAGAAAAGGTCATGTTTTTGTAAAGCGCGATTGTCAATACTTGCAGTTTGTGAAACTGTGGGTGGAACAAAAGAAAGCCACGACTATGGCTGATCAGATGTAGGGAAGGCTAGAAGGCAAGTATAAAAAAAAAAAAGTGCAATTTTGTACTTTGTTGCATCTTTTGGCCCACGGTCGCCCGATGTGCGACTACGAGTGATAGGAGAAGCTACTTCGACAGTTGAAGATAAAGAATCTTCCCCGCAAACACTAGTCCGAGTCAATAGGTTGGGAGATGAGCGAGCATCTTCACGGGTCTGTATTGGGTGCTTTAAAAAATATTATTCAGTCTGCAAGTGTCATTTTTTTGAGCGTCAATGAAGTCACGGGCTCATGGCAGTTGATAGAATGGCTTGGCTTGAGGTCCACGTTTATGTAATGTCTTCTTGGGAGCGGATCCCGCACCTTTTGCTATTGTCCTGTGTTTCTGATAGTAGAACAACTGATCACTTGAGTGATCTCATCATGCATGGATTGCTTAATGAAGGGAGATTGATGTGTGAGGAAATTGTTAGAAAGTTTGTTTGTCTTAGAGCAGATGGTGTAAGTACGTTTCAAGGTCCTAAGACAAGAGTCACTATGCAAATTCGGGAGAAGTAGGTGCTGTTTTTGATAGGGGCAAGTTGTGTCAACCATCGCTTGAATCTTGCTGTGGAAACAATGTCTAAATTTCCTATGGTCTCCCGTCTTGAATTCTTGTTCTAGTCCATCTACAGCTACTTTTGCTGCAACAACAAGCGTCATGTTGAATTGCATGGACTAGCTGATTTCATGGAAACTAAGGGCAATAGAATGCTCTGAAACGTAGAAATGAGGTGGATTTTGATGCATAGTCCTGCTATGAGGATTCTTTTTGAGTATCGCACTCTCTTGGTGAAAATGGGCGCTGACATGACCTCTGGCCGTGGATCGAAGTCTATACCGGCGGCAACTAATAATTTTGACCTCTTGTCTGACATAGAGCTACTATAGTGTTCTTATCTTTGGCATGTTTCATCCTACTTGTCAATGTTTTTCACTCTTTGATTAAGCTGTCACAGGCTCGTGATATATTCATTTGCGATTTTATGCAAGCCTTGGAATTTTGCCAAGATGAGTTGGCTAACTTAGCTCGCATGTTTGTGGATGGATCCATTGCGTTCAACAAAGTGGATTTCCTTGTATATTAGGACTTAATTTCTCTATCAAGTGCAGAAATCCCTTTGCAATGGCGGCCTTTACTTGGTGACAGTGGCATTTGTCACTTGCTCTTTTATTTTGGGCATGCACAAATGTTTGCAAGATGTCATAACAAGAAGACACGGGCACATCTATTTGTTAGTTAGCAAGAGTATAATTGGATGCAGGATAACACCCAACGGCAAGTTTCAGGTAACTATTCAACTACCTATTTTTTTAATCTTTGTTTTTTTTTCATCAAAGTTTGTGTTTCATGTTTTTGAAATTTGATTTTGATGCTAAGGTTCACCTGACTACTATAACCTTAGTGCTATGGCAGGTCTTTCTCGGACCTGAAGGCGGCAAGATTGAATCTCATCTTTTAAAACTATCGTTAGTTAGTTTTTTTTCGTTTTTTTTCCGTTTTTTGGTTCTATTTGCAATTCTTTTTTTAGGGTCTGTTTTTTAAATTTCATATATCTAGATTTACCTTCTTAATTGTTTATATTTAATTAGCAGCAGTTGAATTCATGTATGAGTGCCCTCTTCCCAGGGCTTTATGTTCATAGTTGTTTTTCTATATCTGTACCTCGATGTGACTGTCGCCGTTCTTTATTTGTACCTCAGTTGTTACTGAAGCAAGGTCTATATTTGAAGTTCAGTCTATTCACTGGAGCTCAATCTGTTTTCTCTTGCTCAATCCTTTCACTAATTCACAGATCCTTCAATTGTGTATAGACCACTCAATCGTTGATTTTAGAGCTTGACCATAGATTCCCTCAGTAAACCCTTTTGGACGCCTTTGGAATCATATACCCCCAGTACTGGCGCCAAGATGGCACTGAGGAGAGCTTTGACCATCATTTGGCAATTTTGAAAGAGTTCTTTGCAATTTCAAAGTCTGTGAACAAGGGGCAACTTGTTTTTGGCACTAGAAAGCCTTACACAACGCTTGAGATGCTTTCTATATCAAACTTGGACAATCAACAATACTTGTTCAAGATTACTATGAGGTCCAATGCGGAAGCTGCTTGTGGGCCTCCTTTCCACATTAATCTTGTGATAAAATCGTGGAAGAAACTAGACCAGTCATTGCATTTGCGCATGTTGATTTCGGAGTATTTCAAACTTACTGAAATAGGCTGCTATTTAGTTCTTGGCTCAGTAGAGGATGAGAGATGTTTTTCAAATCTCAAGTTTCTCAAATCATGCCATAGAAATTGTTTAGGGAAACACTTACCCCTTGTGCGTATGTTTGGTCAAAACTACCTCTCTCTTGACAATTTTTCTTACATCACTAGAAGAAAACCATGTTTTTTTTTATGTCTAGCCCTGACATACTCATGTCCAGAGGTGAACATTTACATGTCTAGATAGATGTCTGTATGTCAAAATGTGCATTCCAATGTCTATAGTAGATTTTTGTGTATGCTCGAGACGAAGGTGTAAAATTCTAGTGAAAAACAAGATGTGCTTCCATTGACATTGACTTTTTGCTAGCGTTGGTTGAAGATAGGGTGATGTTGAAATTGATGTCTGTAGGAACATTCATTGCCACGTCAGCTTCGTTGACCCATTTTGACTTTGGATAATTTTGTAAGAATTATTTTGGTTCAAAATAAAAATGCTGCCCAAGTAAAAAAAATAAAAATGGGCAGTGATTGGAAAAATTCTGGGGGAAAAAATGATGACTTGGCTGTTGATGTCACATCTGACATCAAATATTCGTGACATGGCAGACGCTATAATCTGACGTGGCAGCATGCCATGTCACTACTTTTAGGTACTACACAAATTTCATGTTCTCTTAGACGTCGAAAGAGACTTAATTAAGTCATAGTAGATGTCCTCTGAGACATTTATAAGTCTCATAAGGCACCTTGTAAGAGTGTGTCATGTTCATGTAGACGTTGAGTGTGACTTCAATGCGTTCCAACAGACTCTTATGAGACGATGAGATGGACCTTGTGACATTTATGGGAATTTTTGGATGTTTTAGGTAACATATTCTAGAGTTCAGAGGTGTTTAGCGTTGTACAAAAGTTAACTTCTACTACTTGAAGTTTCATGTATTCTTCATTAAACTCAAGCAAAGTTACTATATATAAACATAAAAGACTATGTCCAAAGTTCATCCTTAACATCCTATGCCATAACATTTTATAAAGTGGTCAAGGGACACTAATGTTCTATCTAGCATTTAGGAGTTTGGAGAAACTCTTTCATTGCAACGAGGACTGGATCAAGATGTTCATAGTTTGAAGTCTTCTATTTTCTATGACAACAATAACTTTTTATAGGGTTCAAACAAGTCACATGATGTACAACAAGTCAAGCGGATGAAGTAGGATAACACAAGATGTTTCAAAAGCATTGCAATAGAGAAGTAATATAATAAGAAAGCTTGTTTCTATAGAGTATTTTCAAAGGTATTTTATGTGTGGCTATTTTCCTTAATTCTTGTATTTAAGATGACTGTATTTTTACATAAAAAGCTACAAAGAGCATATTTTCAATACCCTATAATTTTTGTAAATTCATTCTTGTAGGTTTTAAAATAGGGTTATGTTACATTTAAAATTGAAATTTTTTTCCTTCTACTACATATATGTACAAGATTTATACCATGAAACCAACAACAATCAATTCAATTTAAGTGCTATTGACAAAGTGGTAATTTTCAACTTTTAAAGGTCAATTGTTCATTGAACAAACAATTGAAAATTTAGGTAGGTTCCTATGAAGTGAATTTGATTGGATGTTCATAAAATTTTACATAAGATGTGAATATATCTTTAAGTGAAAATATATATTTTTTCCAACTAGGGATCCAAATCAAAGTTATGCTTCCCTAAATTTTTTTAGTAGGTTGGAAAATTTGGATATCTTTGGCACATCTTTTGCAAAAACACTCATTGACTTTTGAAATTTGGAAAATATACAAAAAATAAAATATGGTATTTAAGTGACTAAGAAATTTTTGAAACTCTAAATCCTAAACCCTCAAATTTACAATTTCACACTAACTATGTAGCTTTTTGAACCCTTGTCATAGAAATTATACAAACATTCACATAAACAAACAAAGTAAGAAGTCATTGTACAACACGATAGACCAAAATCCTAAATCCTAACTATTGAAAATACTAAAGTGTAGGAAGATGAAGTCAAATGAGCGTCATCTACAATGACTTTGAACCAACAAAAAAAATCATTTCAAATTTTTTTAATCTAAAATGCACACAATTGCAATATAATAATGAAAATTTCCTAAATTAAACAATTTTATACTTTTGGTATTATAATTGTATAATTGTTTGACAATATTTTTTAAAAATTTGTATGTTTTAGTATCAAAAATTCATTGCTTCTATAGGGTGATTGCAAGAAACACTTGTCCTTTTTTTTTGTCCCCTTGACCTTTAGGAGGTAGTTTTTTGCTCATAACTTTTGCATCTTTTGTTCATTTGACTTGAAACTTGAAATGAAGGTTCTTACAAAAGTTTTACAGTTTGTGTAATTTTTTCAATTTTTTCAAAATTAGTTTACTATTTTTAAACTGCCCCCGATTGGGTGTCTACTTTGGCCATTTTGGGGGGTTTTAGTCCTATTTTTGACCCAAAAATGCAAATTTTGAGCTGAAAATTGGCATGCAAGGACCTCACCTAAAGTTACCCAAGACCACAAAGATATTTTTTGAAAATACTATACTATTCAACCTCTAGATGTTGTCAAAAGTGGATGACTTTGTGCAAGTGTGGAGAATAAAATTTATTTTTTCCAAAGATGAAATTTGTTGGAAAAGAAAGACCTTCACTTGGAAAAAAAATGGATTTTTCATTTTCATTTTTTTCATTTTTTTACTATTTTTACCAAATTAGTGAAAAAAGAGTTATTTTCATTGTATTTTCCATTGTCTATAACATTTAGAGAAAAAATTTCTTAAGTCTGAATTTCAAGAGACATAATATTTTCATCGCTCTTCAAATTATCCATATTTTTTTCAATTTAAAAAAAAATTATTCCAAAAGTCACAGGACTCATAGGACTCACTAATTTTGAGCCATTTTGAGACAAAACCGGTAAGTGTTTCTTGCAACAACCCTATACACCAATTTTACAAATGTGCATTACTACAATTATTCATAAAAATAATACTTTCAATATCAAATTAAAGATATTTTGCAATGCTTAAACATATAATTTTCATTATCCAAGTTGTAGTATTGTTTACTAAGCCACTGGACAATATTCATTTATGGTAGCTACAATATTTCATTTATGCTTGTCTTCTTCTATATTGATTCAGTATTGCATTAGTACTATACTGTTAAATATTTGCATTAATATTGAAAGTTACCCACATCAATACCATTTCACTTGGAAGAAGAATTTTTTTCCAATCAATAGATTACTTGTCACTTGTCATTAACTATCACTAAAATTGGTAGCTTGACTTCTCTCTACAACTTAGGAAATCCAACCCAACTCATAGAATCTAGCCCCTTAGTTTCTTAAATCCAAATTTATTATAGTTCATAAAACTTCAAATTTTGGGAGACCTTTTGGCAACCCTATTTTAGAAAAAAAATAATAATAGGTAAAGCTATCTATTATCACCTACCCTTCATTATAAATAACTTGAAATATTCCATTTTAATGATGCTATTTTACTTTTTAAAATTATCTAAATTTAAGAGAAGTTAATTAATACCACTTTTCATTTGATTGCACAATATAGTTTTTAAAAAATGGAAAGTTCTCCCCCAAGATTTCATTACATTCATTAGAAATTCTAACATGTAATAGACAATGCAAGATGTTATCTTATATGTTTTGCACCCTATAGTGTGCCACGTTAGCACACTTTGCCGCCATGTGAGGCTTTTAAAATTGTTTTTAAGGGTGTCGTTGTGTCGCTAGCCTGGCTAGTTTTGTTTTTGTCTCCTTGCAATGAAATTCCGTTTCATTTGTGCCAAAAAAAAATTGTTTTTAAGGTGTCAACTGAGATATCAATTGAAACATCAATTAAGACATGAAGATATTTTTTGCAATATCAATTCAAACGTCATTTGAGATGTCCAAATAGACATGTTCACAACCTATTGCACTAGGAAAATCCCAAATGGTTTGTCTTTCCTCCTAGCACCCCATTAGTATAAATATCTTGCCTTCTCATGTCAAAATATTCATATAATAAATGGTTTTTCAAGCCATGCAACATAGTTGCCATATATGGTGTATTATATATGGATTACAATGTATAGCATATTATGTATGATGTATTTATATGGTGTATAATGTATGGTGTATGGTATATTATATACAATGTATTGTGTATGGCATGTTGTATTGGACATTATATTTGCATTGGTACATATGTTGTAATAGACATTATAACATACATGTGCATTATGTAGAATAAGTGTGACTAATAGATATATTAGTGTCATTCTAAATTATGCATTTAATCACACAAATGTCCAATGTGACATTATTTTGTTTGTTTGATTTGTACTAAATATTTTAATAGACGTTCATGATGCCATCAAAGTTGACATTGCAAGATATTTCAATGTCTATATTGATGTCTCTATAAATGTGTATATCTCAAATATTATATCTGTTACTACAATGTTCAAGTCTTACAGGACATTATATGTCAATATATTTGTATCGTTGCCTACACTACATGCACGGAGATGAACATCATATGAAACACATAGATGTCTCTAATGATGTCTTTTGAGACATAAAGATGTCTTTGTAGACATCATAGAAAACACCCCCCAAAAGCTTAAAAGATAGTAAATGTGCTTTTAAAAAGCTGCCACGTCACCATTTGAACATGCCACGTCACCCCATTTTGACCCCCAAATGAGCTGACGTGGCAGATGCCACATCAACAAAATCTGGATGGATGAAAACAAATCCTAGCTGGTTGCCCATGCCTACGTGGCGCTAAATTTCCAGCCACATGGCACTCTTTTAGGACCCCATTGACCGGTGTTTTTTGGGATGTCTAGCCCTTAACATGTTCATGTCTGCATGTTTTTTTGGATGTCTTGCCGATGTTTTTTTTAACGTGATCCTTTTGGACGTCCATGTTGACATAGAGGATGTCTAACCCAACATCAACATGCATGAATGGACGTGTCCAAAAAAAGATTGTTTTCTTCTAATGCATGAAGGCAATTGATTCTTGGAAAAGTGATGTGTAGACTAGCAGGCAAGGGGATGCATGACCTAAGGCAGTAAATTTAGGAGTGGTATCTTCAGTTCTTCATTTAGGAACTTTTTTTTCTTAGTTTTCATGCAGGGTTTTTTCTGGCGACATCGCGACAACCAGACGTCACACGACGTCTCGTGGTTACCCTCGCGACGTCCAATAGAGTCAAAGTTACCTTTGACTTTTAAAAATTTACCACATAGTAAATAACGCCACCTGGATGCCATGTGGCATCCACGTATTACATTTGGGAGGCGCATGCGGGTCTAAAAAAGATAGGCGACTACGGGTAGAGGGCGACCTCTGGTAGAGGCGACCTCGGGTGGGGGCGACCTCGGGTAGGGGCGACCTCGGGTAGGGGCGACCTCGGGTGGGGGCGACCTCGGGTGGGGGCGACCTCGGGTGGGGGCGACCTCGGGTAGGGGCGACCTCGGGTAGGGGCGACCTCTTCCTTTTTTTTTTTTAATTTTTTTTTTTTTTTTAGCAAATGGGGAAACCCCATTGCATTAAAAAGAAAGGAGGGTGACCTCTTCTAATGCTATTAAAAAAATTGCACTCATCTAAGAATACAAAAAATAAAAATTTAGAAACACTTAAAGCCTTTTGTCACACCCTAGTTTTTTATTTGTTTTTGGCCATAACTTTTTATTTTTTGCTCCAAATGACTTAAAATTGGTAGGGAAGCTACTCATAGCTATTATAAATCTATAATGAATTTTGGAGATTTTTCAAAAATAATTTATTATTTTTAAATAGCCCCAAAAATTTCTCACAATACTTGATTTAGGGGTTTTTAGCACCATTTACCTGCAAAAAAAAACGAATTTTGACCTAAAATTTAGAGAGGATGGTCTCCTAGTAGACTTAAAGCTACTGTCTAAATGAATTTTTAAAATACTTATTTTAATGTGTTGTAGAAGTCTACAAAGAGAGCTTCATTTTGCATTTTTTCTTAAAATACATAAAAATACATCATTTGGAAAAACTTTGCGGAGATGAGATTTGACCAAAAAACTCACTAAAATAATGTTTTATACCTTTGGAAAAAAATGCAAAATGAAGCTCTTTTTGTGGACTTCTACAATACATAAAAATAAGTCTATTTTGAAAATTCATTTAGATAGTAGCTATAAATATACTAAGAGACCATCTTTTCTAAATTTTAGGTCAAAATTCGTTTTGGGGGGAGGTAAATGGTGCTAAAAACCCCTAAATCAAGTATTGTGAGAAATTTTTGGGGCTATTTAAAAATAATAAGTTATTTTTGAAAAATCTCCAAAATTCATTATAGATACATAATAGCCATGAGTAGCTTCCCAATAAATTTTGAATCATTTGAAGCTAAAACACAAAATTTATGGCTAAAAAAAATCGGAATCTAAGGTGTGACAAAACGCAACAAATAGTACAAGTGTTTCTTGCAATCACCCATTAGAAGATATTAGCATTCAAGTTGGAAAAATAAAATTTTGAATGTTGGACTACAATTTCAATGACTTTGACCGTAATTCATGGAAATATTTTGCACTATAGACTTTGTTTTTTATGTTATATTATAATAATAAAAAATTGATTTAAAAGTCTAAGAAAAAAAATTCCAAAAAAACAAATTTGTTTTCAATCTCTAACCCCTAAAAGCCCAAAAGGTTAGGACAAAATGCAAATGTGATAAAATACAAGTTCTATAACTTTTTTGAAGTTATCATCAAAAAAGATTATATGAAACACAAAAAATAGAAAGTATCTATATAGGTAGAGTTTTAAAGTTGTTTTTAGATTATTTTCAAATGAATTTTGAAGATATAACTTCAAAAAATCACCAAAAATACAAATTTCATCTTTAGCACTTGATTTTTTTTGGATTGGTCAAAATTGTGGTTTCTATTGATTTGTGAAAAAATGAAAAAGATCTAATAATGAAAGAATCAAAATTTTCTCCAAATATTAAAATTTTCAACACTATGCAATTCTAAACACTTCCTACTATTTTTCTTATAATTTTTGTTTGATCACATTGATCTTAGTTTTGAATGTAAATGTTGAAAGACAATCCAATTTTTTTAAATTGAAAAAAAATATAATGCCCAAAAATTCTACCCAAAGTCAAGCAACAACTAAAAAAAAGCCACGTGAGTACTTAGGGGTTTACAAATTGTTAAGTAGAAATAGGTTGAACAAAAAAATAAATTATTGATAGCTCTAGGATAGAATTGAATCACATAAATTCTAATTGTGTGATTTTTCTAGGAAGAAAATTTTAACTTGATAAATAATTTTTTAGAAAATTTGTGAAAATTGCATTCAAAATGAAATCTAATACGTTATTTTTCAAGAATTTTCTATAATTGCTCAAAAAACAAGATTATCTATAATTTTTTAATCATTAGTCCAAATAGAATGAATCATAGCTTTATATGTAGACAAGGGGATTCTTGATTCTTTACATGTTATATTTCAATTTCATTTTGTAGACTTTTTCATGCAGTAATTTAGGAATGAACAAATGAGAGTAAATTTTATAACAAAAATTACAAAATATTTGCACAAGAGAATTCAAATTTGAGATTCTATGCATAGATCTCAACACCTTATCACCTTGCATACAAGATATTCAACATATTTTTCTAAATGGCACATCATAAAGAATTTGTTAATTTATTTACATTAGTTTTTGAAATTTAGAGGCATGCAATGTGGCCTACCCATTTATGGTAATATAGGAATATCATGTCCTATTACAAAATAATGGGTGGGGGAAACTATTTTCAAGAGCTTCATCAACCATAGTTTATCTGTAAGCAAATTCACCAACTATCCATTTGTCATTTGCTTCTTCGAAGCAATACACCCAACTTCCTCATTAAGCACCTTAATGTTGATGTATTTTCAAATACTTTACTATTGTATTTTTCCATATTATTAATTAATTTTCATCAAGTTGGCAAATTTTCCAATAGAAAACAAAATAGATTCCATTGTATATTTATACTTTGCTTGCATTCTCTCTATACTCTTCTTTAAATGTTATCACTTGTTCACAGAGAATAATTTTAGAGTCATCTACCAACAATTCTTTAATTTTTAGGAAAAATAGTAAACAAGTTGAAAAAACTCAATCTAATGCCAAAAAAAATCCAAAATAAAAGAGAATGTTACAAAAGGCAAGGCAATGGCTCCCACCTCCACCTCCAACTGCCCCACACCCGCGGTCGCCCACAAGAGGTCGCCCCAAGACCCGAAGTCGCCCCAAAATGGCCCAAAATGGCCCCAAAATGACTTTTTTTGAGCTTGGTTGAGGGAATGGCTCCCACCTCCACCCGCGGTCGCCCTAGACCCGCGTTCTCCTACCTTCGGTCGCCCCACACCCGCGGTCGCCCACAAGAGGTCGCCCCAAGACCCGAAGTCGCCCCAAAATGGCCCAAAATGGCCCCAAAATGACTTTTTTTGAGCTTGGTTGAGGGAATGGCTCCCACCTCCACCCGCGGTCGCCCTAGACCCGCGTTCTCCTACCTTCGGTCGCCCCACACCCGCGGTCGCCCACAAGAGGTCGCCCCAAGACCCGAAGTCGCCCCAAAATGGCCCAAAATGGCCCCAAAATGACTTTTTTTGAGCTTGGTTGAGGGAATGGCTCCCACCTCCACCCGCGGTCGTCCTAGACCCGCGTTCTCCTACCTTCGGTCGCCCCACACCCGCGGTCGCCCACAAGAGGTTGCCCTTGAGAAGTGGTCGTGAAAGAAACATAGAGTATAGCATTTTTTTGAAAAATGGAGGGAAAGAAGAGTCTAGCTCATTGTGAGTACTTACACTTGCTTCAATTTCTGAATTGATTAATGTACCTTCTATGTTTGGTGACCTAAGAAAATGTTTATGTTTGAAATTAGACTTCAATGCCTAAATGGCTAAATGGCTAATCTCATTTGCTAAATATCAAAGCTCTTCTCAAGATTTGTTTACTTTCGATTGTCTATAGTAAGGTTTTAATTTTTGTGTATCTAATTTAACCTATGAGTTCTTTCTACTAGATAATTGGAGTGATAAGGTCACAACTTTCATTGAGGATTCAGATTTTGCGGAAAGGGAAATTTATTATTGTATGAATGTTTATGTAAATGGAATTGTAATTTTTAATGTATTGATAAATTAAATGGGGAACAATCTACATTGATCTCTATTTATTATTTATTATTTTGAAATCCAATACACTATGAGGATGATTCATTGACATTTACATAAACTAAAAGGAGAAGTTATCATTTAAATCTCTTTCTTCTTATTTTAAAATCTTAAATTGAAGTAGTAAATAATACTTGAGTAGAATGATGCTTCAAGAATGGAAAATTTTAATGGATATCTTCTTATACAAATCTCAATCTATTATTTTGTATTCTAGAATTTATTTGATAAATGTTTTTTACCACAACAATTCTTTGACATTTTTGTAAGTCAAAAAGCAAATGTTTTCATTTAAATATCTTTCCACTAATTTTTAGGATTGAGATGAAGGTGGTGAAATATTAAGATATGAGTATGGTGGTACTTTGGAAATAGAGAACTCAAATGGGTAAATTGTTATTGAAATCTCTATCCACTATTTTGAGTTCTAACATCCACTTGATAAATAATTTACCAAAAAGATGAGCCTTCAAATTAAAGTTGCATAAATCTAAAACAAGAGTTTCATTTTTTTAATCTCTTCCCTCTAATTTTAAAGACAAAATTAAGGTTGTGTTTAAATAAAACATGAGTATCATGATGCTTGAAAAATGAAGAAATTCAAATGGGCTTATGGGCAAATTGTTATTGAAATCTTTATCTACTATTTTGAGTTCTAAAATCTATTTGATAGAATAATCCACCATGAGGATAAGCCTTCAAAATAAAGTTGTATAAATAAAAAAGAGAAGTTTCACTTATATCTCTTCCCTCTAATTTTTAGGATAAAATCAAGGTGGTGCCTAAATAAGACATGACAATGATGATGGTTTGAAAATAGGAAAAATTGAAATAGGCAAGTTGTTATTAAAGTCTCCATCCCCTATTTTGAGTTCTAAAATTTGCTTGATAAATAATTTGCCATTAGGATGAGCCTTCAAATAACATTTGTAGAAATAAAAATTAAATTTTTTTAATTTAAAGTTCTTCATTTTTATTTTTGATTTATTGTTGAAGGTGGAGATTGATAAATAGTACGCAAATATAATGATGCTTGAAAAATAAAGAATTTTAAATGGAGAAGATTGTTCACAAATATCCATGCATTCTTTTTTATTCTAAAATTCACTTAATAAATATTACATCATTAGAATGACTTTAAGATTTGATTAGATGAAAAAGGAAAGTTTTCATCTGAATCTCTTCTTTTTAGTTTTTAAGCTTTTGGTGAAGGTAATGAAGAATACATGAATATGTTGATGCTTGGAAAATAGAAAAATTCAAATGGAGAAGTTTTTAGTTACACAAAATTCTAATAATTATTTTGTATCCTATAATTCACTTTATAAATCTTGGGGGATGCACTCTAGGAGAGGACACTTCCCGTTTTTTAATAACCTACATGCGGCGGAATATAGGGTACATTTAAATAATCTTAGGTAAAATTTATAAGAAATTTACATATAAAATAGGGGACATTAAAAAGGCAAAGTGTTTTAAAAATAAAATAGGGATTATAATATGGCTGATTTTTCCGCTTTATGGTAAAATAGGAGCTCTTTTAATGTTGCCAAGTAATGATTACAAGTAATTGATAGCCCCCCTAAAAATACCCCACCGCCGCACGTGGATCCTCCAAATATACAAGAAGTGTCCTCCTCGGGGATGCACTTTGTAATATATTAGGACATGACGTGCATTCAAGCCCTTATAAGATGGGGGCAATGTAGGTACATTTGGTGAATTAAAATAGACCTATCTTTACCTAAATTTTTAAACTTAGGTAATTTCAATAACCCTATCTTTATTTTGAATTTTTCTTGGGTGCTAATTAATTATACACTATGTTCATTATACATAAGAAAGACCTGCATTTTTTTTGCAAATAATTACAAAGAAAAAAGAATATGTCATTAAAACTTTGACTAAACATGTGATACATGTAGAGGCTAGAGACTAGATAAGCAATACTTCCATTTTAAACAATTTCATTCAAACACATTCAAAGTGTGAGTACTCATAAGAGCACAACCATTAGTTGTCACCATTAGTTGTCACCATTAGTTGTCACTCTCATTTACATGTAGAGCTCATGCTCTCATAGTATTTAGCTCATAGGATTCCTTATTTCAAACTTAGTATACTTCATAAAAGTTCAAATTTCTAGAGATCCTTTTTGGCTACCTTTATTTAGAAAAACAAATTTGATAAAGTTGTATATTATTTTCTACCCTTCATTATTTATAATGATAATAGCTCATTTTAGTGATGCTAATTTATTTCTAAAAATTGTTTAAAATTTAGGCTAAGGGAATTAAAAGCACCTTTCATTTGATTGCACGCTATAATTAAATAAACCAGGAGTGCCCCCCCTCCTGAGTTATAAATTTCACACAATTAGAATGACTATGAGATTTATATATAAACAAAAGAGAAGTTCTAAGTTAAAATAATCTCTTCCCTCTAGTTTTAAAATTTTTGGTGAAGGTGGTAAATTATACATAAATATAATGATGCTTGAAAAATAGAAAAATTGAAGTGATGAAGTTCTTACACAAATATCCATTCATTATTTTGTATTTTGAAATCGAATTAGTTAATAATACAGTTTTAGAATGATTCTTTGACTTTTACATAAATTACACGGAGAAGTTTTAATTCAAATCTATTTCTTCTAATTTTTAAATTTAGGTGAAGATGCTAACTTGCTAAGAAATATAAGAATATAATGATGCTTGGAGATTAGAAAAAATCAAATGGGGATGATTTAAAAAAAATCACAATCCATAATTTTATATTTCAAAATCTTTTTGATAAGTAATACATTAGTAGATTGTAATCTTCTAAAGTTTCATTGTCTCTACAAGGGGGTAAAGTGGATTTTGTACAAGTTCCTATAATGTCAAATTTTTATGGAACTTTTTGAAACATTATTATAAGATAGAGAATCTTATTGGCTTTCTAGAAATGTAGTTTTATTTGAATTAGTGCCTAAAAGCAAGAGTCATATCACAATAAGCTTAGATCTAAATTATGTAGGTAAAAACAAATCCACAAAAATTAAATTTTTTTTCTTATAGATTGTAATTTTGTCTTCTTAGAACTTTGATTCATTTTATTTAGATTGGTGATGCAAAGATTATGAATCATTTTGTTTTGTGGGCAATAATAATAAGATTTTGAAATTGTTTGAGATAGGATTCATTTTTTACTTCAATTTTAATTTTTTTAAAAGCAGTTTTGTAGTATTAGCATTGATTAATCAGACAATCTCACCATTGGGATTAGAATTTCTATTTCCACATTTCCACCTTAGAGCTATTATTTTTTTTCCTCTATGATGTACCTTCTACTTAATAATTTAAAATAAAATGACAACCACATTATTTTTCCTACATTCTCAACTTAATTTTGAATGATATATTAAGTTAAGATCTAAAGTGAAAACTTTTTAAGTTAAGAAAATCAAATCTCTTAAGCTAAAGTAGACCAACCCATTTCCATTTGTAACTCTATTCCACCAACTAGACTAGCCTATTTCCGTCACTCTAGTTTTGGCCCCATTTCTACCTCCCCCCCCAAATTCCCTTCATTCTATGACAAAATCAAGGATTTTATGACAAGTTGGAGTAATGTGTCACTATTTAAATAGAAAATATCTAGTTGTTGATTAGGTGGTTATACAATGTTTATAAGTTGTTTATGATCCTAGCCTAAAGGCGGTTTTGTAATTTAGGATTGTCTACTTCAAAAATTCATAGAAATTACGATTTTGATTGAAAAATTATAATTTCATTTGGGTTTGATTCAAGAAACATGTGCACACTTCAAATAAATATGTACCCCTCTTAGAATTGACTCCAATATAGCTAGATTGCAAATAGGCATGTCTACCTTAGTTTGTCATTGTCCCCTAAAACATTTTTTTTTCACTTTGAATGCAATTATCTTGCAATCTATGTGGTGAAAATTTTTGAAATTTTTTTCACATATTCTCATACTATAATATTACAAGATCCTACCATTATATATGAAAAAAATTTCATTTCTAGTTTTTTTTGTTTTTTGTACTAAAAATGGCAGTTTTAAGTGTTTTTTTGACAATTGCAACAAAGAGGTCGCCCACCCGAGGTCGCCCCTTGACCAGAGGTCGCCCCTAGACCAGAGGTCGCCTACCCGAGGTCGCCCCTAGACAAGAGGTCGCCCACCCGAGGTCGCCAGAGTCCCCCAAAATATAATTTTTACACTTTGAATGCAATTATCTTGCAATCTGTGTGGTGAAAATTTTTGAAATTTTTTTCACATATTCTCATACTATAATATTACAAGATCCTACCATTATATATGAAAAAAATTTCATTTCTAATTTTTTTTGTTTTTTGTACTAAAAATGGCAGTTTTAAGTGTTTTTTTGACAATTGCAACAAAGAGGTCGCCCACCCGCGGTCGCCCCTTGACAAGAGGTCGCCCACCCGCGGTCGCCTCTTGATAAGAGGTCGCCCCCAAACCAGAGGTCGCCCACCCGAGGTCGCCCCTCGACAAGAGGTCGCCTTCAAAATTGGACACGTGGTCGCCCTATTTTGAAGCGCGGTCGCCCTTCCCGAAGTCGCCCTCAAAATTAGACACGTGGTCGCCCTATCTTGAAGCGCAGTCGCCCCACCCGAAGTCGCCTACTTAAAGTTCCACGTCACTCTGAACAATCTGCCACGTATGCCAAATCCATTTACCGTAGGGTAAATTTTTTTTACCTTACTCGACGGGCTGCGACGGGGTAGCGACATGTTGTCACCTGCGACACGCGACGTCAGACGTCCTATACGACACCAAAACCCAAAAATATGTCCGATAAGAAAACCCTGTTTTCATGAGATCAGGCTTGATTTGCAACTCAGGTTCACCTTCATTCAAGAGATACTAGACATGCATTCCGAGATGCTTCGATTTGTTGGCTGTGATTTTTGTTTTGGTGGCGTGATTGGCAGTCAGTGAGACTGCAGCTGCCATCTGAGTCATGCGGTTGGGGCTGGGTGACTATTGCGGTGGCTGAGGGAGGACATGATCATTGTGCAATTGCTGAGGTGAGGAGTTCATGTTGGTGCGATGGCTAAAGCAAGGAGCTAGAGCTGGTTTAGGCATTTTATAGTTTAATCCTAATCTTCTAATGTGGGTTGTCTGTTCTATAATGTGCAATGCACTAACATTGCAAATTGGGCAGTACTAGGGTTCAATTCACTTGTTAGTGGCAAGTTTAGGTAGGATAGATAAAATAAGATTGTGCATTTAGGTTTTACACAATCTGAAGACTTGTAATGGTACAATTGCTTTTAATTGGAATCATATGTTTCTTATTTGACACTTGAATGCCTTTGTTTCACATTGAAAATGCAAATTGGCTAAGAGTTTTTGTTTCTTCATGTTCCACAAAAGAATATTTGCATTTGTATTATAGCAATTTAGTTGAAAATCAATTAGAGAGTTAGTTTTTGCTTGCCTTTCAGTTTAATTCAAATAGCAACTTAGCAAAAACAAAATGGGAAATTAGTTCTTGCCCTTTACTCAGTTTTGTTTTGAGAGCAAGATAACGAAAAAAAATGGAAAATATAGTATTCCCTTTCGCACTTAATATTGTAAGATATAACACATTTATTTTTACTCAAAAAAAATTGGAGACAAAAAACAACATTTCAAAATTAATATTATTTGCAAAATTCCACCAATGAAAATATATGTGGCCAAGAGAACTCCTACATGGGCCACAGTCAAAGCCTTCGAGCTAATTAAGAGAAAACCATTTTGGGATCGCTGCTCCCATCTATAATAATCCTTCATGTGAATGAATGGCTGACTAAAAGCCCAATCACACTAATCTTCAAAATTGACAAGTCGACCATTTGTTCTAAAAGTAAGGTAGATGTACCCATAACTCGGGGGGTGCAGTGAGCGTGAGAAGTACATATATACGTACAAACAAATTTAGGGTGCCAAATAAACATTCAAGGTAAAAATTATAATTTGATTTTATATACTATAGTGTATAAAAAATACCATGAGGTGTCTTATAAATACTATAGGGTGTAGATTAATAGGGTGATTTAGAAATAAATTAGACTTAGGATACCCCCCTTAGTATTCATTTTTTCTACCAAAAAACTTAATTAGTCCAACTGCCTTTGTGAGTTGGCTAGGTAATTAATCCAGGTGGCCAGGTTATCAATCGGCTGTTCATCAACTCGTCAATTTGTTACTGTATCCGTTGGACAGTTGTTGCTTAGGTGGCCGTCAGATTGCCCAAGATCGAATCGGAGTAGATCGGCAATGTGGAGCACATCAACGATGTGGAGCAGATTGACTCTAAATCCTACTGTTCAAGTTTGTTGAATGAATGCTCTTGATTGTACTGTGTGTATGTTGTAAATTTGTTTAATCAATGTTGTTGGTTTCTGTTGGAGTGCAGGTGGTAGAAACATGGGTGTTTGTTGAAGATAGTTTACAGAGAGCTAGCTAAGACATAGACCTCCTTTTTTGGTTAATTTTATATTCAGATTTTGTGCAAGTTCTGGTTTCACGTTTTGATTTGCATTGTTAGAACCTAATCATTTTTTGACTGGGCCTGAACTTGTCCAAAACTGCAGTTTTGTAGTTTTCAATTTCATACAGGTTTCATGTGTTTTGTAAATACAGTTTATACATTCTTGACTATTATTTTCAACACCAAACATATGCACTCATTTTGTGTTTGAAGTGGTATCCGGAATGTCTTATAACTCTACTTTCACTCTATGTTTTCATACATTGAATGCAGATTGAATGTGTTTATAGTTTCATTAGTTTCATTCAATGTTTTCAATGTTAGAACTTTTGAAATAAAATTTTGTATATGTTAAAAGAAGAATCCTATTTGGTGTATGTTAAAGAAGATTTCAATTTAGTGTATGTTTTAGAAGAATTTAGTATTCCATAAAGATTGGGATTGGCAATACAAGGTCTTAGAAGAGGACCCATTATATCCAATCTATACTAGAAACTCTAAAAATGTGCACATACTTATAGTGTTTTATGGGTCTAAGTATAGATAATTACAAAATACATTTGTTAATTTCAATTAGGAAGGGTGTTGAATTTCAATGAGGTTGAAAAATGATGGCATTCCAAAAAAAGGGGATTTAAAAAGAAAAAAGGGGTTGGGAAAAAAATGGGGTGTTAAAAAGAAAAAGGGGTAGGAAAAAAAAATGGAGTTGGAAAAAGAAATGGAATTGGAAAAAAAAATGGGGTTGGAAAAAGGAATGGGGTTGGAAAAGAAAATGGGGTTGGAAAGAAAATATAGTAGAAAAAAAAATTCATTGTAAGATAGTATATGATATATTCATGGCATTTGGAGATTATAATTATTGTATGCCCCCTTTTAATGATCCAAATTAGAAAATTATATAATCATAGAGTGCCAAAAAAATTTTAGACAAAAAATAATACCCCCTTATAAATTAGTGGAGTGGGTGTTCGCACATGTATCCTTATTTTTTATATGGACTGCACCCCCCGAGACCCATAACCGATAAAATAAGCACATTTGGATATAATCCAGGGTTGTGCAAGGTAAGGAAAATATTTTCAGAGATGCATTGACAAAAATAATGGAGATTGCAAAACATTTGGTAATTTTATCTATTGAATTGAAATTACTACGAATTTTGAAAGGCAAAAGTTGGGCTTGACCTATAACCAACATCTAAAGTCATCCAATTTCCATCATTCAAGAATACTTTTCCACTAATTACTTCCTACATTTATGCTCACTTATGTGTCATTTACTTATTGGTCCAAGCCTTGAAAAATTACAAAGACACACATTCCAAGGAGAAAACAAAAATCCATTCTAGTCTTGTTTGGAATAGAGTATCCTATTTATTGTTGATGGGGCGTGTGTTAATAATGGGTATATCTACCTTAATTAATTGGATCTCAAAGCTCATATTCAAATAATGATGCCATTTTTGTTCTGCATTGAGAAAAAACGATATGGGGAAAAGAAATCTGAAATTCCATTATACAATAATATAGAGATTACTATGTAAGCATATAGAATTTTTTCCCCATTTGAATAAACAATGTACATTACAAAATTGTATTCAAATTTAGAGATTTTGGAGGGCTGCATTGTAAAATGTTAACCAACTTTGACTACTAAAGTCTTCCAATAGTCAATTCTCTTCCCATTTCTAGTATTCTACCCAATCAGGCACCATCCAACCAAGGCCTCTAAGGGCATTTCTACGGGTCGACACACCAAATAGGGCACCGGGGGAGTTTCTAGCGTGGCTCTTGACAAGCCATAGGGAGCTTGCTTGGATAGTGGCCCATGGCAACCATACTAGAGGGACACGGTAGTTGAGGCTTGCTCTTGGCCGTGTAGAAGGATTTTCCACCTCATGAACATGCAATTGTTGTTTTCCCTCCACACATTGCTACTTTGCCTCCCAACTATTCTAGACAACATTGGATAATGTGAAATACCACTTTTCAACGCCCACATTGAATGCCAAACTGATAGCGGGCCACAAGCAAGCCACACCATTTGCCTGTGGCACCTCCAAATTTTGACATGGGCAGGCTGTTATTTCTATCTAATGTGCTTGCCTAGGGAAAAATTTCAAGGGAGGTCCATTCATTGCCCGTGTATGGATCCTTTGGCATATAGCTATGGGCTTGCTCAAAGACCATCCTCACGCCTATACTTCAAGATTCACAAACACTTTGATTTCAAACATCAAGGCTTTGGCAATGCCCCACGACAAACATGCCAAGGCAAAAAAAAATGACTAGTCATTGCCAAATTTGAAGGGGAGACGATCAAATAAAGTGTCCTCAATCCTCACCAAGGCTCTATATAGGGATTGGGTATCCATTCTAACCTAATTTCAAAGCATTGACCTCCAACTAGCCCTTGAATGAACTGAATTGCAACTTTTTCTTAGAATTTGAAGGAAATGGAATACTAGAAAGCATTACACCTACAAAAATTTAAGCAAACTTTACTTTCATAAAAAAAAAAAGATAAAAGTGAACTTTCTCCTTAAATTGTGTTTCTAAAGAAGGAAAGAAGTCCCCTATATTCTTGTAGGGTGGAAAGAGGTCTTCCAATTCATTTGGATTTAGGAAATTCCTCTCTTTCCTTGGAAACACAAAGCTCCCTATGTCCACATAGAGTAGAAGGAGGTCCTCCAACCCATGTGGAATATATGAGAGCATGAACCAATGGGAACTCCTACTAGTTCATACTTGCATATACCCTACATTGATTGGAGGACCTCCTTCTACACTATATAGATATAGGGAGATTTTTTCCTCCATTGGAAATTTGATTCAAATTGACAATACTAATGAAGCAATGTGCGATAGTCTACTTTCATTTCATTTGGAAACAAAATAAGGTGTGAGGCAACTCTCAAAGAGTTAAAAAATCAATTGTTTTTTGTTTTTTTAAAGCAAAATAAATTGGATATCTTCATTAGACTACATGACCCTTTTAAAATGTTGCATTCAGCATTTTGTAGTGGACTAGATGACTACAACATTGGCCAACTACATCAAAAGAGTTCACAAATCAATTCAATTTTGCACCTCAATTTTGCACTAGGTGTGGATATGCTCTAATTCAATGGAGTTCATCAAATCCTTGATTTACCAAATGTGTTTCTTTTTTGTACATAGATTTACACAAATCCTCATTCCCTCCCTCTTCAATAATTTACTTCCTTCTTCTCCTCACTCGACATTGAATGGAATGTAGGAGCTCAAGTGGAAAGTATTGTTCTTCTAAGATTGTAGTTCTTCAATTGAAAAAGGATCTTTAAGGATTTTGTCCTCTTTAAGCTCATTATAGTTGAAATCTATACTTTGTAGAAGGAATTTTTTACAAGCAATACACCCTTCTTCATAATTGTCAATACATTGTATGTATACATTGTTTAATGTTTGGGAGGAGTGGTTGTCATACAAACAACAATAGAAATAGGTTTTGGATAGACTATAGATTTAATTGGTATGGTTGGGACTATTAGAGTCACTTGTGGTGCCTAAGGATTGTGAAATGCATTTGTTGTATTTACTTGCAAGTGGCAATTGCACAACACCAACAAACTATTTCAAGCAAATTGCACAAGATCAAAGAAAAATAGGTTCGAAAAAAAATTAATTGCAATTAGTATGAATGCATATATATGAAGTTAGGAAAGAGAAGAAAGTGACCTTATCACTAGGGACAATTTGCTTACCAATTGCCATTTTAGAGTTGAAAATGTGACAAAAATAATTAGGCTACTTTACACCTAGAGGCTAGCTATGCCCATTTTCCTTGAGCCCAACTGCACAAAATTTTAGGCCCTTTTAAGCTCAAGGCTATCTTGAACTACTCATTACAATAAGATCATAACAAGAACTAATTCTCCCATGTGTTAAAGGCATTAAGGCTAACTAGCTAGGCCAATTCAATAAAAGCTTTTGCTTGCCATTTTTGTCTTTTTAGGACAAATTTACACTTAGAGGTTGAGCCAATTTTCCTTGAAGCCAATTGCCCAAATTCAATTGGATTATACAAAATCCAATAGATGTGATTTTTTTTAATAGTATTTTATTTTTTAAGAAAGAAATTACATTGGCCCCAAAGTCAAGAATTGGCCTTCCATTGTTAATGCATCCAATTCATTGAGCTCAAGCCATGTCATATCATGTTTATTTTTTTTATTAAAAATCCATTCCAATAAATCAGCCTTGCTTCTAGGTTTAGAAACGCTTAAACCAATTTTAACCTTTTGTCCAATTATAGGTAAAGATTTTGGGCCTCTTTTACAACAAATTGGCTCAATTTCTAGGCATAATGCATCCCTCATTAGAGGAGATTTGAGGCCTTCGAGAGACTGTGAGTTCCCATAGTCTGAAAACACAAAAATTGTTGCGGGAATGCATAATGGAAGGAATCCTATGTAGTCGAGAGGGTGCCACATCATTGAATTAAATTTTATTAAAAATTTGGGACTTCTTTTCATATTTGAGGACCCCTAAGTTTTTATTTTTTTAGGGGGGTAATTGCTAGCTTGACAACGGCCTACAACTACGGGAACAATCCCGAAATGATCCTTTGGAGGCCTCAAATCCCTTCTAATGCATTGTATTCATGGGGAGAAGAGGAAGAATTTGTGTGTAGAGAGGTTTGGTAAGGCAATTTGTTTCCACATTGTAACATGATTTGTTTGGTGATGAGAGAATGAAGGTTGCTATTATGTGAGCATAAAAGTGCACGAGCCTATGAGCCTAAAAGACTATACACCTACAATATAGGTGTCTATATTATAGTAATCTTCTACGTTAATATTGTATATATGCTATAAGTACCTATATTACAGGTATTTATGTTGTAAACACCTTCAATGGTTGCATGATACATATTTATATATATACTCAAGGCTCACATGCTCACACTTTCATGCTCACATACTAGCACCATTGATGAGAGAATAATGAATGCAAACTCAAACTTAATTTAATTGCATTGGAAAGAGAGGTTGGATAGGTAAAATAATTTATTGGAGGAGTTTTTAGGATAAATCTCTACATGAAGTTTCTTTGTTTTTTCTAATTGTAGAAACTCTATAGCAAGATTTTGCTTATTTAGAAATCATCATTTATTATAGATTGTCATCTTGTGAACTAGGTATTGTTATTGATTCATGGGGTAATTGTGGTCACAAGTTTTAATAATTCTTTGAATCATAAGTTATAGGTTGACTAACTTATTGAATTCCAAATTTATGAAGTTGCCAAAAAAGTTCAAAATTTCCTCTTAGAGAAGGGCACAATTGCAATTGGAAGCTTTGGAAGCTTTGAAACTAATTTAATAGCAATATTCTACATCATTGTGTAGGAATTGAAGGGTCTTAGGGTGGCACATGCAAGAACCCGTACCTGAGTAAGCATAAGAACTTTTACACTATGCAACACTAGCACTCAGAGCCATAATTCACCAACCAAGGGCCTCCATTTGGCAAGTGGTAGCACTAGTAATTTTAAAGTTGACTTTAGGCTTATTACCTACCTTTAGCAAAGCTCTTTTTGGAATCTAGTGCACAACAACTTGCCTCTCTAAAGTCAATTTAGGAAACCTATGCCTAACATACCCCTTCTTACTTTTTTTGCAAAAAAATGAGAATAGACCCAAAACTACAAGTATGTGTCACTATCTATGGTGTTTACAAACCGTGTGTTTTCTCCCCCCCCCTCCATGCAAAGTCTGAAAAAAAATTTGTTGTGCATGTGGGGCAAATCTAGGGCCGCGGAAGTTATCGTGTTCCTTCATCTTCCTCGCCCCTCCTCGCCGGTGCAATAGAATGGCTGCAAATAGTCGCAAGGAAGTCGCAATTTTAATATAATATGCATAAATATATACACAAAAATATATCAAATTACTATTTAGAAAAGTATTGAATTCATCATCATAGAAATATTGGTAATCTTGACTTTCAATTGTTAAAGTTCACTGTAACAAATCCTTTATGTACAAATTATCTTACTCACTGAAGTCCTATCATTTACATGAAGTTCAAAGTTATATAACTTAAATAATATTATATCATTCTACAAACATCTAAGTCATTGTTGCTTGAATATTTGAAGAGATGATCTTATGTTCTACACAATGTGATTGCAAAATTATATAGTCAAAATTGATGTGTTTTATATTTCACAAACTAACCTTATTAAATGGTTAAATATTGAATTGGTGGTAGCATTTGGTGGAGCATTTGGTGGGTTTGAAGATATTGATGCAATAATATGTGAAGGTTGCTCATGCAATATATGAATTATAAAAATGATTCCAACAATGTAAAGAATAAAACCTAAAACATTAAAACAAAAACAACCTTGATAAGATAATGTTGAAAATCTATTTACAACTTCCAAAAATGGTAATAACATTCCAATAAAAAAATGGAATTAATAAGAGTAAATCTAAAATACAGATAAGCCATTCTTCATTGACACAGTTGGCATCAGACATTGTCTTGTAAAAATTTCTTTGAGATTAAAGATCTCATTTAAATAGGGTTTTTTTTATTATTTAAGTATTCAAGTAGTAGTTTTAATTGTACTAATTTCTTTGTGTTTTTCATATTTATTATCTTTTTGTGGTTATCAATTTTTTATTTTCTACATCTCGTCTTTTGTTTTTAATTCACTTTTGTATTTTATATCTTTTGTACTCTATTGGTTTGCAATTTGGATCTAATTTCATTTTTAACTCACAACAATTTATTTTAATTTTGTTTTTTCATTTTTAGTTTTTATTTTGTCATCATTTTACTATTTGCTTACTTTGGTTATTCATCTAAATCTTGCATAAAGTCTTTTTTGTTTCAAATTCCTATTTTTTCCTTAACATTTTTCCTTCATTTTTTTCTAATGGTATTTTCTAGATTTTTGTCCTAACCTCCCCATATTCCTATTCCTATGTACTGTAAACAATCCTAAATAGTGGTTGTACTTTAATTTAGAGTGCTACCACTTTTGGACTTATAACTTCACAAAGAATCATGGTGGTGAATCATTATGGTGGTTCACAAATGTAAAACAAAAATAAACAGTTTTTTTATCTATTAATCATCCAATGAAAGAAAAAAAAGTCATTACCATGGAGTTTGGAAGAGACATACTTATAGTAAAAGTACCAAAGCATTGGGAAGTAAGTCTTATCACAAATGAAGTGAGCATTTAAAAACTTTGACTTTGTCATTGCAATTTGATCATTGGTATTTTATGTGGAAAATATTTAAATAGCCTTCTTCAATAGGGGCACTGGTTTTGAAACAAAATAGAGTAGGATGAAGTTTGAACGATAATTAGACAATTTTTTTGATAAAGCCCTATAGTTGAAATGAAACTAGGAAGAACTTTGACTATCACATAGAACTATTTATAATACATCCAAATGTACTAAAAATCCCTAGGAAAATATCTTAGATGAAGTTTAGAAACTTGATATCATTCAAAATTTTAGAAGTGTCTATTTAATGTTAGGAAGGTTCAATTAGCAAGTACCATATTATTTCAGATTTAGAACATCATATTTGAAGTGAACATTGAAATTTCAAATTTTTAGATCAAATACCATATATAATATATAGTCTATACAACTTCAATCCTTGTAAGAATTAGGAATTTCCAAACATAATTCAAATGCACATTGTAAATTCTAAGGTTCAAGAGTATGGAATTTCAAAGCTATGGAGCTGATTTATTTGAGTACAAAAAGAAATTGAAGAAAATAGAGTAGGATGAAACTTGTTCCTTATTTAAGCTAATTTTGGATGAAAAACCATAATGTACAATGAAATTAGGAAAAGACACAACTTTTAGAAATAAAGAAGACTTGGACATGAAGCTCTACAAAAGAAATACCAAATATCCTAAAAAAATAGGAGGAAACCTTGGATGAATCTTCAAAGATTAAAACTCATTTGCAATTGTTAGAATTATTTTAATTCATGCTAAGAATGTCCAATCAAGGAATATGAGATCTTGTTGAAATTCAAACAACACAATATTGGCAATCAAAAGTAAAAAATTTAGAATAGAACATTTCAATTTTGAATCATATTAAATATAAAAACTAATGAAATATAAATCAACCTCATGAGAAATTGTAAGCTTTAGAAGTTGGTTTCAAAGCATTATAGTAGCATTGAAAATTTCCAAAAACTTAAAAACTTATATCAACAAGTACAAACTTTAAGATATAATTGTAGATGAAAGTTAGACCAATTAACAAATGAAGAATCTATCAAAACTACCAATAGCAAATAAACTCAATAACCAACTACAAGAAGAAATCAAATTTTGAACGTAGGTGAAATCCAAAAATGAATATTTAATGTCAAGAAATAGATAGATGAAGTTTAAATTCTTGAATTTCATCTACAAATTTAAATCCTTCTAACTATTGAATACAAATTTGGCATTTACTAGACCAAGGCTCTTTTTGACATCAATTAAACCTTGAAGAACCTAACTTTTAGAAATTTTGATGACTAAACCTTTAAAATCACAAGGCTTTTAATTCATTAATGGTCACTTGAATTTATCATTTGTAATGTAAAGAGAAAAAAAATTGAAAATTGGATTTTTTTCCCTTACATATCTAAATGTAGGATCTTGCAATAGACTAGCATAAGACTAATGAAGAAGAAATTTTAATAGGAATTTCAGAAACTTTGATTGCCTCGAAAGTAAAGAAAGTATGTTATTTTAGTGTTGTGAAAAATTAGTTAATGAGACTTTGAATCCTCATAACTTGAAAATTTTGCACTATATATTTTGAATCTAAAATTTTTTACTATCAAAAATTGAATTGAATAATGGAAAGAAAAAAATCCAAAAAAATAATTTAATAAAAAATCTTTAAAAATTTGTTGAATAAAAGAAGATACAAGATACACTAATTCTAGTGGTGAGATTGTTTTAATAATCAAATTTAATGCTATGAAAATCACGGTTGCTAGTATATGAGCATAGAAGTGTGAGCTTATGAGCCTCAAAGATGATACACCTATAGTATAGGTGCTTATACTATAGAACCCTTCTATGATAAGAGTGTATTTATACTATAGGTACCTATCATACTACTAAAATCATAACTCCCTCTCTAATATCACAAATGCTACCATTAATACTAGGGGCTGGTGCTTGGTATGCTATGCATTCAGTGTATCACATATTAATAAAAAAATTATATATTTGAATAGAATGCCTGATATTGATTTCAATAAGTCCTTAAAATAATTAATTTAAGTATTTTATAAGAATGTTTTCAATCATGAATACATGACAATCTTATTGTCACACAATGTGATATTACAGAAAAGGAGTAGCAATTTGCAATCACTTTTGTAATATCACTTTTTACAAAGAGTGATATTATAAAAATAATGTAGTTGTTGCAATGAAGGTGATATTAAAGAGGATCCACAAGAAGATATAATAGAGGTAGCAAATCCATTGGTTTTCTTGGCTTAACACTTCTTTGCGCTTCTATGATTTAGTACTTTTGTGAGATTTGAGCTTTCATGATATCAATTTTCTAAATTCTAATGATGATTGCATAGCATAGCAAGCACCAACCGCTAATATTATAGGTAGTTTTACTATAAACACCTTCAAAGGTGGTGGTATATCTACTTATATACATATTAGAAGCTCACATGCTTGCATGTTCATGCTCACACGCTAGCATTGTTGCTATGAAAATTTTAGTTTTTTAAACAATATAAAGATTGAGCTAAAGAATAAATATTTAACATATTTTTCATCAAAATGCGTTAATTGCCAACAAAACAAGATTTTCTATAATTTTCACATGACAGATACAAATAAAATGTAACAAATCTTTTTATGTAGACAAAAATATGATCCATGAAGAAAAAAATTGTTTTAAGTTTTTATAGGTTTCTTTTGCTATCAACCATGTTGAAATTTAGGCTTATTGTGGTATAACTTTTGCTCTTGATCATTGATTGAAATAAAATTATGATCCTCAAAAAATGAAAAATGCTTTTTTTTCCATCTTAAGAAAAAAATTTGTATAGTAAAATTTTTTACAAATGCATAAATGTTGTTCAATTGGCCTTCCAAGAAAATGGTCAAGTTTGTCTTGATTATTAATTGCAAATATTTTAGACCTCATTTTAACCCCTAAAGTCCCATTATTCCTATAGAGAGGAAAATGAATTTTTGGCAATTTTACCATACATATTTATTTTGAAAAGGTAATATTTCTAAAATTTTGGTATGTATAATATTCAATAAATATTTGTTTTGTTTTGCTTTGCCTTTTTTTGTTTGTCATGTATCTTGAGATCCCTTTAACTAATGGGCACATGGAAGCAAGCTTAGTATTGTCAAAAAGTCCTTGAAGAAGAAGGTGTATGCTTAAAAGTAAGTTCATGGCATTCCAATTAGTTAATGGGGCAAAAGATATTGAATTTTCAAACACTAGCCACTTCCATCAAAATTAAAAGTTGATTGCAAATAGCCATTGGGCCATTAGGCTCTAGCTATTGGGCTATAGAATACTTTGGCCACCATGACATAGAATTGATGTTATTTTTTTACATTTTACATAGAAAACATTTGCCCCAAATTTTTTTTCATACTTATTCAAGGAACTGTTTATCAATAATTTACTATCACCTATATCTAACTTCAATTCAAACACTAGATTTGGTTTTCTAATATTTTTTCTATTTTTATATGCAAAATTTGAAAAAAAAAATTACAATGCAAATTTTTTATAGAACACATGATATTAACCATTAGTGTTGAAGATGGTTTTTCATATTAACCCCTGAGCGCCCCAGGGGCCAAAATCTGGCCTCTCTAAATTTAATTTAGACTAAAATCAGCCCCGATCTTGCTTGTACTGCCCAAAACAAAGTACAGGCTGTTTTGTGTACTGGAAATAACGATGGAGAGTGGGTTTGAGGGTAATCACTGTACCATACGCGAGGTGGGGACCGGCCATTCAATGCGATGTACAGTGAAAAGTGCATTTCCAGGATTTGGATAGTCTGAGATCGACCTGGATGACCGGGAGTGTCTGGCTCAGGGTTTGCCACGTTGATGTTGCGCTTTGCTGATTAGGCTTCTTCCTCCCGTGAAGGTGTTCCGCTTGTGTGATTTTGCGCGTGTGTGTGGGCGAGGCTGTAGGTTCTCCTTGATGAGTGCGGTTGGGCTTCCTGTCGCCTTGGGGGCTGGAATATGGTACTATGAGATCATGACTCCGATTGCAGAGAGACTCTGGTGGGGTTCGTTTCATAGAGTAGTCTTGGCTTTCAGAGGTTCGTGGAGTGATGTGCAGACCATACAAAGGTGGATGCGACCATTGCGATCAAAAATCTGTGTGTGTACCGTGGGGTTCATCATCGTAGGCACTACGCGAGACGGTTCTGAATCTTCCGACGATTTGCAAAGATGGCGGACGCGGAGGACTCCCAACGGCAAGCGACCTTCCTTTAGTTGCGACAGACCGAAGGAAGGGCTTCCCATGAAGAATTGGCGAAAATTGAAGCATCCTTGGCTGCTTGGGCGATTACCTGCCACAACGCCACGCCTCGACAAGTGGCTAGGGTGCAATCTTGCTTGCAGGAAGAATTCCTCCTCGGCCTCATTGAGCCTGCAAGGAAGCACTTCTAGCCTGCTCAACCGGATGGAAATTCGTGGCGATACTTGTTTCGCCGACATTGTTTCCGATCGTTGAATGTGTATGAGCGCATTCCTGAAGGTCATGTGGATGGGTTGCCTGCAATTGTCAATGAATTTATCCGAACCAAGTAGTGGCCTACTTTAAATCCGCAAAGTGTAGAGGGGGGGACAAAAGGTGGCGATTATGGAGGGGCTGCTCGGGGACGACAAGTAGAGAGTCATGGCCAACGGCAAAGGAGCGCCCCTTACACAGTACCTGGACGAGGGCGTACCTGGCACAATTCTCGTGGAGGGCATACCAGCAATCGTCCCGGGGCTCCGAATCCCGCCTGTGATTGAGCTTTCACCACAGCACCACCATGGTGCTGGTCGCGGGAGGGGGAAGGGAGAAGGAAAGCGGGAGGGGAAGCGGAGCATCCACCGAGAGGGGAAGGGGAGAGTTGCGAGGGAGGGGAAGGAGAAGGGGAGAGGGGCACGGTATTGCCCTCAATTTTGATCTCAGGGCACCAGATGTAGGGCTGGACTTGAATCAGCCACCACCTTCGGATGTTGGAGATTCACAGAATGGGTCACCAATTTTGAATCTTGCGGAAGCTCTCGCAGCTTCGCAAGGGCAAGGCCAAGGCCACGGGCGTGGAGAGCAAAATGCAAACGGAGCATCAACGTTAAGGGGAGGAAGAGGTGGTAGGGGCTGCACTGTTGACCGCAGAAGAGGGCGCGGAAGAGGGCGAAGCAGACGGGGCGTAGGAGGGTCAGGAAACGACTCTGAGGGGTCCAAGGGAGAAGGGACTATTGGAGAGAGAAGAACTCCTATGCCGGCTGATTGGTCACCGCTTGTGATTGAGCCCTCATGAACGTCCTTGCATGCCCTTAGACGGCATGGGATTCATGATCGAAGTGCACTACAGCCGGACGTCGATCCACCCCGAGTGACGCCGCAGGATACATTGCTACCGTTCTCCCCGAATTCTGAGCTCGGACACCATCGGCGCAGGCAGCGCGTTAGTCTTCAACGGTGAGTCATAGAAATCTATTCATTTGTTTCAGACAGTTTATGTAATACAATTCATGACCGTAGGATCATAGAGGGATATTGGAGAGTCTTAGATGTGTGCATGCGGAATTCATATGAATTTCTCATGCACATGTGCATTCTGCACTTAGGATGTAGCTAAACAGACCTGTAGACTTCACACGTAGAATTCGGCCCCGATCTTGCTTTTCACGGCTAAGAGTTCTGTGAATTTCAGTTCACCTACAAGTCTTGCCGTCATGAATTGGTGTACTACTGACTGTCGTTAGATTTTGAAATGCAAGATTCATTTTCCCGTATTCTCTCTGTTATCGCTTTGGAATGCTACGACTCTGAATATTTGTGATGACGCAATGAGTTTCTATGCCTCCACTTGTTTGCGGGATTCACAGAAGACTGCTCTCAATCATGTTGCCTCTACAAGACATGAGGGTAGTTTAGCTGGTTTGCAATGCTGTTTTTTGGATTATTTACAGCTTCATGTCGATTTCATGTGATATCTTTATGCATTCATGCATTTCCTTGAATGTGTGTTGTCTTTTCATACGTAATGCTGCTGTATCCATTGTCACATTTTTGCGATCAGTTCACACTCGTCGTGAAAAAAGAGGTACAACAAGTGGAACTTCAGATTCTCCGTTGCGTGATTTGCGTGAATTCACTGGGTTCGTTTCTGTGCATGTACGCCACTACCCTGGCAATGCCACTCTGCTCAATGATTGCGTCAATCCATGCTCACTGTATGGTGGTAGTTGTTATTCGTTTTTTATCCTCCTGTGGGAGTTGAACTATTCGTTGTCAATGATTGCTGGCAACGAGGGGCGACTAAATCTTCATCGGGCAAGGTGCAATCACAATCGATGACATATTGTAATACTGTAAACTTGAGAAGTTTTATGGACTCTGCGTTTTCCATTGATTAGCATATACATATCTGAATTCTATTGGATGCACTCGATTTTTGAATCGGCATTTCTTGGATAAGTCCTGCTTGTGCACAGTCTCACGTTTGCAATTTGACTCCAGACAGTCGCCGCCTTCTCATCGTGCAGGTCCAAGTGACAAAGACTTGGAGTAAGTCAAATGTAAACCTCCTTTTGCTTGCTGTGTGTACTTCAGTCTTAGTTTTTACTAGAAATTCATGTCGATACTGGGTCACTGAAATTTTTCTTTGGTGTACTCTATATCAATGACAAACTCTACAGTTCAGAGAAAGAGTAAGTTCAGGTAAGAGAGTAATTCCATAATGATTCCAAGAAAATTCCTCACTCTGCCATGTTTGTCAAATTTGTGATTCAGGGAAGGTTCGACTGTGGTGCAAGGGCTCTAGGAGGCCTTTGCTACATGTACCCGCGTGCAACGATGGCTTCAAGAAAATGACGATGCAAGGACGGTGAAAGCGGAGGATCCACCCCAATTAAAAGGGCCATTCGGGCAAGTCTCATTCCGACCGTTACCGCCAGTAGTATGGGTTCCATTAGCAGTATTGGATTACAATCCGAATCAGTGGGGATGGTGTGGGCGCTTCATTCCCACCCTTGGAATTAAGCGATCACAACCAGGCTCTTGTTTACCAATCTACTCCTACGGGTGTCTAAGCGTCAAACCTACTGTGCCTTCCAAGCAATGGATCTTTTGCTACCCTAATTATCCTAGGCGTGTACTTGTTTCGTTCTCTTGTCCTACTTCTAGTTGCTTTCTTACCTTATGTGTTTCGTTCTCTTGTCCTACTTCTAATTACTTCCTTACTTTATGTGTTTCGATCTCCTATTCTACTTCTATGTTTTGTTCTTGTTTATCCTACTTCTACGTGTTTGGATTTGTTTTAGCCCACTTTACGTATGGTATTTCCTACCCCATCTCTACGTCTTTGTATTTTTATCCTATTCTATGTATTGTTATTTATCTTAACCTACTTCTACGTCTTTGTATTTGTCTAGTCTACCTCTACGTATTGGTATTCTTTTAATCTACACTACGTCTTCGTATTTGTTTGGGCCTACTCTACGTTCTTGTATTTTTATCCTATTCTACGTATTTGTATTTATCTTAACCTACTTCTATGTATTTGTCTTTGTCTTAGTCTACTCTATGTATTGGTATTCTTTTGTCCTACTCTACCTATTTGTCTTGGTTTTAATCTACTCTACGTATTTGTATTCTTTTTAATCTATTCTATGTATTTGTATTCTTTTGTCCTACTCTACGTATTTGTCCTTGTTCCTTCTATTTCACTTCTCCGTATTCTATTCTATGTTTGCGTATGCACTCTTCTTATTTCTATTCTAGTTGTGGTTGTCCTCCTATTTGTATTTGCTAATTACCGGACCTTAACCTCATCGGGGTTGCTAATCCTTTCCTACTAATTAATTCCTAATTGCATTAACAAATTAAATCAAAAGAGAGTTTTAGAGGCCCACCTCCTTTCCATGTGTGCCCCATGCCGGGCCTCCTTGTTCCATGCCGCCTCCATAACCTTCGCTGTTCCGTGTGCGATAGTTAGCCCTTTATTCTCAATTTGTTTCCCTTCCTTTTACAATTGTGCTCCTAGACTACCTTTTATGATTGTTCTTGATTTGGGTCTCACTCCTAAACTATTTCTACACTAGTCTCCTAAACTATTTCTACACTATTCCTCTAATTACCTTTTACTTCTAAACTATCCCTTAAACTAGTTTCTACCTCTAAACTATCTCCTATTCTATTTTCTACCTCTACACTATCCCCTATTCTAAGAGCTTGCAACCGGCCAGCCAATCAAAGAATTGAATCAGTCCTATACTATGCGTCCAAACAGAAAACAAAGTCTATATTTAGGCTCAAAGATGCTGTGCCAACTGAAACGAGTACAAATAAAACTATGTTTTGAGATACCCATGTGGCGCCTTCCAATTCGTCCAACCCTTGCAGCCACCATAAGAGGATTTTCAGCTACTGTAAGAGATTGCGAGTTCCCAGACGCTAGGAACGCATCGGGAACTCTGGGAACGCGATGCTGATGTGGTTGAGCGACTGCCACGTCAGAAAAAAATATTTTTTATTAATTTTAATTAAATATTAAATATTTTAAAATATTTTTTTGAAAAAAAAAATATTTTTTTAAATCATTTTTTTTCTCTTTAATACATTCTGAAGTTTTTTGAAAAAAAAAAAATTTAATTTTTTTTTTTCAAAATTCAAAAATTCGGACCAGCAGGGTGCTGGTCTGCAGCAGTGGGAACAATTTCGGGGAACACCCCTGAAACGGTCTCCTGGGGGCCCAGAAATCCTCTTATGTGACTGCGCAGGCGACGTGGCGGACGCAGTGACGACTCCAGTGCACAAAATAAGCTTTCAGTCCTAAGCCGTAACTCGAAATGAAGAAAGGACGCCGGATTCGGTGTCAGCGGCAGGGCGCCGGTAAAATCGAGTACAAATAAGCCAGTAGTCCGAGACTGTCACGTGGCGCCCTTCGGGTGGGCTGACCCCGGCCGGGCTCCGCGGACTGGGGGGCTGTTAGGGACTGCGGCGGGCTGGATTGGGCCGGGAGGGTTCTTTCCTTGTTATTGCTTTTTTATTAGATTTTCACTACCAATATCTCTCTAATTTTTGATGTCTTACTCACACTACAAAGTTTTTAATCCTTGAGGGGTTCAAAGCTTCGTTGTCCCTACGGGACCTAATTCAATACCGTGAACAAAAGAAGAGGGAGAAGGAAAAGTTTAATTGCTTTGACCCTTAGGGGGTTCAAAGCTTCGCCGTCCCTATGGGACTTAACTCAATACCGTGAACAAGAGAAGAGGGAGGAGAGGGTGAACACAACTCCTAGAACACTAATAGTCAAAGCTTCGCCGTCCCCTATGGGACTAGCTTAACCTTGTGCACAAGAAAAGAGGGAGAAGAAGGTGAATATAACTCCTAGGACAGTAATAGTCAAAGCTTCGCCGTCCCCTATGGGACTAGCTTAACCTTGTGCACAAGAGAAGAGGGAGAAGAGATAGGTACAAATTGCAAACATACTCTCTAAGTCACCTCCCAAGTCACCCCTCGGTTCCTCTCAAGTCTCTCCCACAACACCTCTCAATAGTGGCACAATACAAGAGTAAACCAAGCTTAGATTGCAATAAGTTCCACCACTTGGGGGGGTCTCAAGTCCCCAAGTACAAACCACACTTACCAAAAGGTGTAAAAACCTCAAAAGACCATCAAAGGCTCCCTTGGCATCAAAAGCCAAAGGAAATCCGGCATAACCCGGGCCCAATAGTCCTCCTCCCTTAAATGGGTAGGAGTGAGAAAGAGAGAGAATGAGAGGAGAATGCCGCCCCTTTTATACCTAAAAGGGAGCAACACCCCCTCTTAATCTACTAAGAATAACTAGATGAGCGAATTTAGGAGGTTCGTACATGTTTACCCATCCCAAATCTAATTATCCACCTAAAATCTACACAATTTGAATTGAGAAATTCAAATCTTACCTAACCTTACAAGAACTTGCAAAACCGTCTAATTTACCTTCCCCAAAATCTACAAGTTCTCACATGGAAGAAGTTCCCATGTGTTCCCACCTACTTAATTTGAAATTACTTACACCAAAGCACATGAGCCACCTCCACTAACTTTTTGAAGTGGTACTTGCTCCCACATGTGCCCGGAGTTCCCCACACGTTCCCTACGCGTTCCCCACGGCCATTGGGGCCCAAACTCCCCAAAAAAACATTGGGGGGCCTTAAACCCCCATTTCTTCTCCATGTGCTGTCCCAAAAGGCTAACTTTTGGAGTTTAGCTCCAAATGGCAAACGGATTGCGCCATTGGCTCCGGAAGGCCATAACTAGCTTATAGGGAACCTCTAACCACTTAGACTATGTCCAAATTCCCGAGGAATCTTAGTGTAAGCTGGGGTCAAAGTTGGGATAAATTCCCAACTTTTGGAGTTTAGCAATTTTGAACCCCAAACCTTCACCAATCTTCCAAGTAGATAGAAGGGGGTAGGAATAGACCCAAGATAGGCTTCGTTCTGATGTCGTATGGCCCCGGTACGCCGGTCAACTGCAGCTTCCGTCATTTAATTTGTCAGTTGGGGAGGAATGTTGCCGATTCGGGATCTTCCAACTATCGATTCGTCTTGAAACTTGGGGAAGCGCTCTGTTGGTGTGAGACCGCCTCGCTGGATTTTTAGTGGGATTTTACCGAACTTTGGGATATTCTTTCAAATTCCCACCCAAAGTCCACCGCGGTTGACCGTCTGGGAAAATATCCAACCAATGTCGGAAAATTCCCAAACTTTAGAGGGGACCACCCATGAGATCCCCCCACTTGGATGCAAATCTGCATCCCCACTGCGTGCTCCAAGAATTAGGAAATCGCCCGGTACCTGCATTTCAAGGTTAGTATTTTGCCCGTATTCTCTTCGATGCTATGGGGAGTGGGGGATTCCTCCTAGATCCCCCTATGAGGACTTCCTAGCCTAGACAGGGCCTTTTTAGGCTTTTCCCCTAATCCTGCACATCTCTATCAATTTGGCGTCTATTTAGCTAAGACAAGGGCGTTTTGGATGTAAACTATCCTAAATCCCACCTAATGACCAAATGGCACATTGGGATGTGTAATGCCAATACCGGTTTAATGCCCTTTTTTGGGTTTTATAAGCCCAATTACGCCTTAGTTTATGTAGGAATTTCGAAAAAAGAACCCGTGAGTCCCCGATGACAAATCGGGGACTCACAAATGGCTACAAGAATTTGTCGGAGAACCTCAACAACGTTGGCAGGAGAATGGCATCCCATACTACTTCGTTATGTTTTAGGGAAGCATTGGAGGCCACAAGGTTCGCGTGTCAGATTGTCATGCCTCAACAAATGGTGCTTCTAATGCACGTGATGTCGACGCTGCTGGTCCCTCTACCAGCCATGACGAAGTTAGCGATGATGAAGTGCCAGAGTTCCCAACCCAGCGACTAGAAGAAGACCTCGTTGCACCTTTGCCCCGTGAGCAAATGTGACACTTTAAAGAAGGAGGGCAAGACTTACCAGCTCCTGAATCCATTGTCAACACTGATGAGAGTTCGGAATCTGATTGGAGGGCTGATTGGAGGGACTTTGGCGGTGAGGAATCTTCCTTGGATTGTAGTGAGTCCGAGTCTGATGAAGAGCGAGGAAGCATCAATTTGCTTCATGAGATAGGTTAATATGAAGCTGATGGAGGTTTGGAGGATATAGACTTCAGGGCTCGTTATCATGACCGCTATTGGCAGAGTATTGAAACTACACTGTTGGGAGATCGAGAGTCCTTCCGAGGCCCACACCCTGGTCCGAAGGCTAGGGTGTCTCATCATAGACCGACAGCCCTGGAATTCTTCAAATTATTCTTTGATGATACTATGGTGGAGCACATTGTGGAACAGACAAATTTATATGTGTCTCAGCAAGGCACTGGGCGTTCTCAAAATACAAATGGTGGTCCTCTATGGGTTCCAACTTGTGCATTGGAGATTCGTGCGTTTATAGGCATGGCCATTCTCATGGGCATCAAGTGCATGCCAACTATACGAGACTATTGGAAGCGCAAGGAATTTCTACATTGCTCCTTGATTCCGCGGGTCTTCACCCGCGATCGCTTCGAGTCTCTGTTACGATGTCTACACTTGGTGGACAACAGGACCATAGAGCGCAACCGGAAGTCACCACAGTATGACAAAGTTGCCAAAGTGAGGTGAATTATTACCGACTTTGTGACAAAAAGTCGTGCATTGTACAACCCTAAGAAATTCATAACTTGTGATGAGATTATGGTCGCGTACAGGGGCCACTATTCAAGTTTTCGACAGTATATGGCAGCGAAGCCAACAAAATATGGCTTCAAGTTCTTTGCAGTTGTTTGCAACCCTTCTCGATACATCTTCAACCTCCTTCCATACGTAGGGTCATCAGGGGTGCCAGATCACGGCCAAGGTGAACGAGTTGTACAAGACCTTACAGTGGGCTTAGATGACTTGGGACACACAGTGGTATGTAATAACTTCTTTACATCATCGAAGTTGTTTGAAGATTTATACCACAGTGGGATATGGACGACTGATACCTTGAGAGAGAACCGTGTTGGATTGCCAACATCCCTTCTTGGACACAAGAAGGGAGTGCATCCTTGTGGTACCTTGATGTGGCGGATGCACACACAACATCGAATGGCTGCTACATGCTGGTATGATTCCAAGCCAGTGTACATTCTATCTACTTTTGCAGATCCAGTGGGCGAAGGTGCACGATCCATGCGATGGATTCGTGGAGTTTGACAGGCAGTACCATCCACGCCCCAGCAAGTGGAGTACTAAATGCACATGAGGGACGTGGATGTAGTTGACCAGATGCGCACAGATTACAGTGTGTAGTTTCACTCACACAAATGGTAGCACAAGCACTTTTTCTTCATCATCGACAGTTTGTTGAACAATTCGTGGATATTATTGAGGCATGATCGGTTGACACGTGGCGAGAAGGTGTATCGCAAACGACTTGTATACCACAGTGAAGTTGCGGAGTCTTTGATTGCCCCATGGTTGAATGAGCCATCTACTTGCAAGGTAGAGTACCTTCGTCACCCAGGGGCAATCCATTATAGTAGCCAAAGACCTAACCTACGGAGGCGTTGCATTGTTTGCAAACATAAGACCCGATTTCGATGCACTACGTGTGCTAGGGCTCATATGTGCATGGACAGGTGTTTCGTAAAAGTGCACACCCAAACAAAGTGGGCCTTGCGTGTAACTCGCCCAGCACGGTTTTGATTGCTGATTAGGCTTCCATGTTTTTAGTGAATGCAGGGCTATATTGGTGCCATGTTCTTCATGATTGGTACTTCACCAACCTCGACTTCGATGTGTTGTTGAAGGTATGCAACAATTGAACCGCAGGGCTCCTTAGCAGGATTTCTTCCTCAACATGGCTGTCCAAATTCATGAGGTTTGGGAATTCACGCTTTTAGTGAGCCAATGTGAACGTAGTTAGACAGCATGGATTTTTTTTTTTACAAAGCAGCGTAGTGATCATAGCCTTCTAGTGGTGGTTCATGACCTTGACGCTACTGCCTACAGAGAGACTTAGGCTAATTTGTGGGGCTGACACAGAAGAATTTGATTTCTCCTTTGAGTAGTATATTGAATCGGGCGCATTCTCCCTCAGTTTTCCTTTGAATTGGCCTTGTCACCCAAACAAAGAGCTATGAAATTTTATTGGGTAGTCGAATTTGTGGGGTCACATTCGCCGTTTTGTGTCTTTTGCTGAATTCATGTGCTCATAATCTGGGAATGTGGTCTGTTTGCTTTACGCCCTAAAGGCCGAGTTCCATCCCTGCGAGCTGATTGTCAGAGACTGGTCCACTTGGCCTTCCCAATCACTCCCAGGAACATGGTACAGAATGACCTGGCATGCGGACCTCGCATGTACCACTGCGGGCTGTCAGTTCCTCATACTCTATAGCCGATCAGCTTCCTCCTCCTCGCCGAGACCGCCATGGATTCTAGTATGCGTGATAAATGCTGAAGCTATCAGGAGGACCTCAAATTTGGCAGGGATGCAGGGCTTTTCAGACCCCACCCACTACGAAAATAATAGCCACTAAGGGCCAGCTTCCATGTGAGCCGGGCCCGTAGAAGTTTCTCGGGAGAGCTACAGTGACAAGTAAGTGATGACACTTCTATGTGAACCCGGTGGGTGGGGAGATGTCGAGTAAGAAGAGCACACGTAGACGATTCCCTGAAGTTCGATCGCTCTCCACCAATCCTGTCTTCCACCGATATCAGTGAAGCTGCTGCTCCTGCTTCTCCGCTCACCGAGGCCGGCAAGAGAATCGGCAGCTCCTGCTTGTTGTCTTACTGCTTTCTTACCGGCCCGGCTCGCATGGAAGGTGGCCCTAAGAGTGTTGGATGGGGTAGCAGTGCCATTCCGAAGTAGACTGCCTCCCTCGTTTGCGGCCTCCATCCCATTTTCTCGGTCCCTTTGACTATTATAATGTTTCGATTTATACAGTATGGTGAATTACTACAAAACTTGGGGTGTAACTCTGGACCCCACCTCTCTCAGAATTGCAACGGTGAATCTTTGCCGATCTTTTTATTTAATTCGGGGTGTCCCTTTCTGTGAACAGTGGTCATTTTTGAGCACATACTCTCGATTTTGGACTGGGCGCTCAGGGGTTAAAGGATGAAATGAGTATGAAAGGAGATTATCCTCTCACTGCCAAACTTTGGTCAATGAATGTAATGGATGTTTCTTAACTTATGAGGAAAATGAATTTCTTAATGGAGAAATTCCTAAAAAAAATTGAATTCACCTTTTTGATTGATTGTGTTACCGTTGAGATGTATTGAGCATGATTTCTCAACCACATTTATGTGAATTTAATTTTCAAATTATAGTGTTTGATCTTGGGTGTTTAAATGCTTGCCTTACTTTTTCACTAGATGAAAAACATTACCTTCGGCAATGAAGGTTAAGGAAGGCTTAGAGGCACTCTTGTGGCATTTTAAAATATCATGCTTATGGCTCTAACACTGAAAAAGGGCATACTAGTCTATTTATAAAAAAAACTGAGCTGAACCTAATTACTTAGTATTGTGGTATGATAACTAGCCATTTCTCCCTCACTTTCTCATTTTCACCCACCTATTTGGCTTCATTTACAGCCCAGAGGTGTAACCCCATTATTACCTTGTCCAAAGGTAAACGTAAAAAATTCCCCTTATTTGTGCTACAAATTTTTTGTATACCTTCACCTTGCCTAGCTAATTAGGAATCTCTAATTACAAATATGAATTCAGAATTTGTAAATTTGATCATATATGGCAAGTTTTAAAAATCCAATGTTTTCTCTAAAGATAAAAAAAAGGAAGCCACAAAGGGGTAATTCTCCATGGCCTTTGTTTGCAAGGTTGTTTCTTTCCTTGGGCTTGCCCCTAGTCACTTGTTCAAAACAAAACAAAATAATTTTTTTTTTAAAAACCCAGGACAAAAGAATTAACCCCTAAATGTCCAAGATCTTTTTTGAGCTTCTAGGAATTTGCTCTAAAGTGAACAAAAAATCAACTTTACGTTGTGCTTTATCAATTTTTTTTATAGTGTAATTTTACAAATTTAAACTAGACATGTTAAAGATCATTTAGGAAAAGAAAACACGACAACATCACTTATGGACTGGAAGATTATTATGTTTGATCATGAGGGTGTTAAAATTACAAAAGTGATGTGAAGTCTTTCAATCTTCCTATCACAAGTCAAATCTAAAAATTTGGTGACCAAAAGACTATGGGGTCAAAGGGCTTAGCAAGCATAACCCCAATCAATTCATGGCTTCCCAAAATCTATTCTACAATTTTTTAAATGAATTTCTAATGTGATTTTTTCTCCAAGATCTAGTGTATTTAAAGCTCATTTCCAAGAGCCCTTAACACTACCGAAAGTCAAAGTTTTGCAAATACCAAATTCTGGTGCCTTGGGCATTTAGGGGCTAAGGTAGAACCACCTATTCCCAGTCAAGGTCCCATATCCAACTTGTATGATGTGGCTATTTCCAACCAAGGTTAGAAGAGATTTCCAATTAAAGCTTGGAATGTACTTTTGCCTCATTTTCAAAGTTGGAACTAATAAGGTCATGACACATGTCTCAAAGTGTCATAAAGTGTGTGTGAAGTACAAAGTAGGAAAGTAGTCTCAGCTATGATCTAAATTGGAAGACTTTAGACATTGGCTATCGGTTCTAAGCACTTTTTGGCTTCCAATAATCATAGGAATTTTAGATTTGGGAATAAAATTATGAAAAATTTGCAATCCCAATATTTCCTATCTTTCTACATAGTAAAAATTATAGAGCCTCATATCCCTAATGATCTGTTCTTGAGTTGCTTAAGTGATCGGGTATAGATGGTTTTAAGATAGGAGCACCCAAATTGAACACCAATCATTCACCTGGAAAAGAACCTAAATCCAAATGCAAGTTGACCCAAAGAAGACATGTGGGGTTCTAAAGTGGACAAGTATGGTTCCAAGAAGTTGTCATTTTTCCAGAGAATGGCCAATCACATGCATGGGATTCAAAATTAGAGTGCATCACCTTTGGATGTTTCCATGCGCAGTTGGGTGTTAGTCTAGTGCCCACAATAGGTGCATCTACACAATTGTTTTCAAAAATTCATATTAGAGTCATACGAACTCAGAAAAACATGAATCCAACTTTTTTGGTTTCCTGACCATTTCCTATCAACACACCTAATCTTTTTACCTACACACCTATTAGATCTCTGGATCCTAGGTCAAAGTCCATTTTGGATGCTCCTACCTTCCCTAATCGGCTTTTTCCCTCTCCTGGATCCAGACTCTGGATCCAGGGTAAGAGTCCATTTGGGTGCTCCTCCCTTACCTTAGTTCCATTTGTACCCGTCCGCTGTCGTAGACACTTGCAGCGAGCAGGCGCGTCCGACGGAGGGATTGCCAATTTGCGATTTTCATGGACGGAGCTGCGTAGCCGGCGACTGACCGGGAATGGATCGGGATCTTCGAGGAACGCCTGCAATTACTCCGACACCTCCATTGTACTGTACTACAGGACTCCGGCACTCCGGCAGTACAGGCAAGTTGCCTTTCGATTCCTCTTCTTTTCTCCGGAAGACCGGAACCCGAGGACAAGATTCGTTGATACTCGACGCAGTACACTTCTGCAATCCCGACTTTGCGCCTCCAAAATCCAAACAACTCACGGCACTTGGTTTCGAATTAAGTTAGAACTTGGAATTTGGGAATCATTGGAAGCGTAGTTCAAAGGACTTTGAAATGCAATGGCAAAGGTAGTGAGACATTTCAAGTTCCATCCAAAATTAAAATTAGCTTGTGGCGGGCAGCTTTGTACATTATCTCTCTTGCAATGAAATTTCATTTCATTTGTGCCAAAAAAAAATTAAAATTAAAATTAGGTGGTAGGAGGTCCATAAATCAATCATTTAAGGGCTGGAATTAAATTTGGGGGGCGTAGAACATTTTGAAATATTATTCAGTAAATTTTCTTTGGTGGAAGAGTAGAATTGGTAATATAGGTAACACATGTAATTTCATAATTTTTTGGACCTTTAAGGAATTAGTTACAATTTTTTTAAGTTGAAAAAAAGTCGTCATCTATAGTCGTCAAAAGCAACCACCTCTTGAAATGTGCAAAGTTGGTACATTCAAGAAAGAAAAATGTACCTCTGAGTCATGTTCACTTTAAATTCCCAACTGGAATTTGAGTGCCCTACCTTATTAGGTAGAACAATACACTAGTCCTATTCAGAATGCCCTAATTAGTGCAAAATTTTGACAACTTCTTTCAAATTGTCAATGACAACTTCCTTTAATTTTGGTTTGTTGGAAGACAATTTATCACAATTTTTAGTTGTTGAAGATACCAGCTTTAAATTTTTGGGGTCTATGGTACAAGTCATATTTTTCAAAAACAATTGCATTTCACATTATCAATTACAAAACAAGAACCAATCAAATAACCTATCCTAATATAAAATATCTGAACAAATATGTATGCCAATATCTCACTCTACTATGACTAAGTCAATTCCAATCAAGTACTAAACAACAACAACAACCCTAAGTGTTACCAAATGGCATTTGATTGGACACAAGGCAATAACGTATATACCATTATGTAAATGTCCTAAGCCTCTGCCAAGCTACTAGGTTCCCAACTCGATAAACGCACTACTAAATACTTGTATTGACTTACGAGGGACCATCTAGCTATAAAAACTTTTGGTTGTCAAAATCACAACCTTCACTTATTTTTGGTAGTCAAAGTAGGCAACTTCCTTCGAATGAATGCATGGTTTTGTTTCTCAATAACCATGCCACAAGGTTGATTTTAGAGAGGCATTTGCATTTCAAAGTAAATATTACATAAAGTATTATAAATTTAATGCTACTTGGGGATGAAAATACGTTAAAACTTGATTAAAAAGACATCTATATGTTTTTGGAACAACTGATGTCTATCAACATTGATTTATTGATTCTTAAAAATATAAACACATAGAAATGGTTTATAGTGATTGTTGTAAGAGTAAATGAAAATATTTTTGAAAAAAGGAATTCTTTGGCACCAATATCATTGTATTTCATGTAGTTATTGACTTTTATAATTATTTAAAGCAAAAATTAGGTTTAGTCTTTAAAAATCATTTTTCATGGATTTTATTTTTAAATTTCTTTCTTTTGCATAGTGTATTTGAAGTTCTATGTTTCCCAATCAACCATTTATAAAATCTCTTTATAGATATGTATATATAGATTTATAAAGACTCTCTTTAGATGGCTTTCATTTATTAATTGGGAAAATTTATCTAGTGACAATATTGATCAAACAATGCATCCATCGCTTCACAAAGTGATTGTCAAGGGACAAACAAAATGTTAGTTGACAATTCATAGGTTGCCAATCTATTACTTTTAAGCAAATGAATATTTTTAATCCAATGACTTGATTTATAAATTATAATCATTGAAAATCCATAATATCCTTGCTACAACATTGTAGAAGTTGGCACCTACCTAAGACACAATAGGTGTCATCTTTATAGAGACTTGATATTAGGATTTTATATTTCATCTTTTAATGTAGTTTAGAAAGTAATGCATTGTGGACAAAAGAACACAAAAGTAATCCAAACAAATAATCCTATATGAGAGCAATGGAGTCCACATACATGGTGGATGTCCAAAGAGGTCAATACAACAATCCAAATTCAAAATAGAAAAGCAATGTTGAAATATTTGTGCTTTGAAAATCATACAACTTTAGTTGTGTGGCTTCAAGTCTCATTTCTTTTCATCACTCACCTTAGCGACAAATGGGCCCTATACCAACATTAATTCATTAAAAAGAATGCAAAATTGATTTCTATCTGTAGTATTGTCTTTGAAATAGGATTTGGTTTTCATTTTGTTTGTAAAATTGAGTGATTTATCATAATAATAAGTGATATAAGTCATTACATAAATCATATAGATTTTAATTTTAATTTTAATTTAAGTTTTGATACTGATTTCAAAATGATTGATAATATGCACTTCTAATATGAATGAACCAACACAAAATAGTAGATGTGGTATCCATGATTTTTCATTCCAAATAGATTATGCAAATACTTTAGTAATTTTTGAAAATATTCTAAAATTCCTTGTATAAACTTTGTAAGAAAAAAAAAATCAAAATCTAGATGAAAGAACTACATTTGTTAATCCTATGCTGAATTGAAAGGGCAAATAATTTGAGTCAATTACAAAATCAATGCCTCACTAGATTGTCTATACCTATGTAAATATTGGTTTACCCATACAACATGTATTAGTACCAATATGGTACCTAATGATAGTATAAACAATGAAACCTCCATAGATAGATGGCCAACAATATTGAATTCAAAACGGGCTAGTAAACCAATCATTTGTAAGGTAGGGTCATCCAAAAGCTCTCAATGCATAACTGTGTCACTTAATCAAATGCTCACACCCTGTACAACTCCCAAATCATCCATATGTACCCAATCTTGATGAAGAGATTTTAGAACATCTCCCCCCCCAACTTTAACCCTTCCTAACTTTTGCATATATTGTATTTAAGGTGGGTACATCCAAAAGTGTCACTTATTCTTATTGTGCCTAGTTCCTAGTTCCTATCATCATGTTGTTTAGGTTTTTATGCAGTCTTGTTGGTCAGTGAAAGCACGTTCCAACGCACCAAAGAAGAGAGGATTTGGATATTGTATGCAAAAGTTATTAACGGTCAAAGTCTGTTTCTAAAAGCGCCAGCGCCATCTACAGTCTGGGTACATGATTGATTTTGGAAATGTATGGACATTGTAGATGTATGGACATTGGTCAGGTGCCATTTGGGGTGTACCTACCTTAAGGTATGTGTTCTTTGGAGCCTTGAAATCCTCTATCATTTCCTAATTGTAGCAAGCAACATGTAAAGTTCACCAATGTAATAGTAAAATCTGTTTCTGCAACTGACAGGGAAAGTGTCGATCTAGGTGTCTGTGCCTTCAACGACTCCATCGACAAGTCGTCCTATCCTCCCAGTTATTGAACTTCATCCTTTTTTAGTGAAGTGCCAGTTCCCACATACGGTACCGGTCCTCCCCAACAGCAGTTGGATCTGGCGGTTTGAACTGCAGAAGAGTTAAGTTACGCGAAGGTGTTGCCTGCTGAGGCGTTCGCTCCTCGCGGCAGGTCAGGTAAGTTAAGCTTCCTGAGTTACGGTACCACGGCGGCGGCAGGGAGAACATAGCAACCAGGCAGCCTCGAGTTTCAGGAAGGGCTCCCTTCATCGGGGCCCTTCAAGGCATTGACGGACCAGATGGAAGGGCAAGTTGCTTGGGCAGCGTGGTAAATCTCATTTTACTAGGGGTTGACAAGGGTTTGGGGTTTATATTTGTGTTGGTTTTTTTGGTATGTTTAGGGTTCCCCTTGCTAATTTAGGGTCTCTGATTCTAAATCTGAATTCTGAATTTGAAAAATCTCATTTTATTAGGGGTTGACAAGGGTTTGGGGTTTATATTTGTGTTGGGTTTTTTGGTATGTTTAAGGATCTCCTTGCTAATTTGGGGTCTCTGATTCTTAATCTGAATTCTGAATTTGAAAAAAATAAAAAATAAAAAAAATAAAAAATTTCAGCGTTTTCCTTGAGGGTTTTGATGGTATTATTTAATGCGCTCCCCAAAATCGTATCATGCCACGCCCTTGCATCTGGTCCGTCAATGCACTGAAGGGCCCCAATGAAGGGAGCCCTTCCTGAAACTCGAGGCTGGCTGGAGACGAGGCAGGGAAAACTCCGTCTGTGTGATTTGAATTACCAGCTCAGCTTCCTGCGAGGCGGTTGTACCAGCAGTGTACTACCAGTCAGGGGGGCGGGGTACTACACCCTGTACCGCTGTACCCTTCGGTACGACTTCGCAGCGGCCCCAGCGTCGCAGCAGCCGCCGCTTCGCTAGCCACGGAGTCACGGACGGATCTCCCACTGGCCAGACTCCCCCACTCCCTGCAGTTCGCCCCGAGCGAATGCTCCTCGACCTTGCCCCCCACATACCCTCCAAATCCTCACATTAGAGCAACATTGACAGTTAAGTTGCCACCAGCCAGGAAGCATTGGAATTCGGTCCGTCGTCATCCCGCGCTTCGAATTCTCCTTTCACCTGCTTGGGGATCGGCTTTGCAAGCGACCTCCGCGCCACCGCTTCCACTCCCAGCGCCTCTGAGAAGAGACAGTCACGTACTTTTGAGACTCTCCAATCGCAACCCATCTCTGCGTCAGACTCATTTGGCTCGTCAGCTCTCACACGAGTCCTTCGCGCTTCAGCTCAGCGCCGTCAACACTCGGGTGCGTGGGGCTATATAACGCGCTCTCTAAGTTAATTGCTTTCATTTCGAACTTCGGGATCCTTTGCCTGTCTGTGTGGTCGTTTTGTGTTGAGTCGACGAGACTGAATAAGTGGTGGGACTTGCATTAGCAGGGCAGGGCAGGGCGTTAGATTGCAATGGCAGGAGCGATGAAGACGTTCGAAGTGTTGCTTCTGGTCGTGGCCATGGCCGCCGTGGCTGCGCAGGCGCACGACGGCGAAGACCACGGCCCCGCCGGGGCTCCTCATGCCGAGGCTCCAGATATTGGCTCGGGCGCGGAGCTGCTGGCGTCGTGGCTGTCGCCGCTGCTGCTGGCTGGGGCTGCATTTGCCGCTTCCGTCCTTTGGTCTTGAGGGAGAGCGGAAGTCGCAGACTCGCAGTAGTCCCTGGCTAGCTTGTTCAGGATGTGGGGAGCTTTGGGCACTTCTCGTTACTACCCATGGCGTGAGGGAACTCACTGTGTGTTGATGCCGTCAGTCAGTTACAAGGCGGGGAGCCTGATGGTCGGCGTCCCCAGTTTTTCCCAAACGTATAGATGGCTTGGTGCAACCTGCGCTGGCCGTCTCTGTAATAACGTCGGTGGCTCGTGGGACCATCCGACTTCGGAATACATGCTTGCTTCTGAAGACATGTGTGCGTGCGTCCATTTTGTGCAGTTGTTAGAATGGTATGGTTTCGATAGACTCTTCCTTTACTTTGATCTTTGGACCACAGGGAGCCGGGCTTTGGGCGGCACGGCCTCCGTAGTGCCATTCAGGTTCCTTTAAGTTGGATTGTTTGTTACACAAGAGTCTTTTTGTACGTTGTGTCACCCAAAGGAAAGGAGGGGATAACTAAATTTTATGTGCATAGGCAGGCTCATCTGCCAAGTCCAGGCCTATTTTTTTTTCAAATCTGTGCCGTGTATTATCCATTGGGAATTGGGTTCTCTCTACAGGCTTTTGTTCACCGTGGATGGAATACTCAAAGGAAAGTTGGACCTATTTGTACACTGACAAGTGAAGGGGAGATATGTAGTACCTTGAGAACAATGGGAAGATTGGGGTTATATTTGTGTTTCCAATAGGTGAGTGTATTGGCAATGTTTTGATGCAATATGAATGGATGGAATTAGACCATCGCTTTACTCGGGTTGGGGGAGGCCTTGGGAACCTCTCAAAGTTCATGGTTTGTCCTTGAGAGGTCTCTTTATGAACATTTTGGTCATTTTGTCCCAAAATTCGAATCAAGTCGACATTTCTTAGTCAACTTAAATACAAATTCTAGTGGACTCAAAACGTGTGCACTTTTGTTGTTAGGTAGGATAGAAACATTGTCTACATCCTTTTCTCCTCTTGGTGTTCATTATACTAATTTTTTTGAATGTATAGACATTTTTCCATTGACTTGTTTCAGTTTTGAAGCTCTCATTGGTCAAGAATTTATTCTCTAAGATTTGAAGACCTCTTATGAGAAGACCTTCTCTTGGAGATTGTTTTTTGAGAGGGCTAGGCACCTTTAATACAAATTTCTCACATCTCAAGAAGAGGAAGATTGAGGTGATGTGTATTTGATGAATGTGAGGATTAATTGAGTGGTATTTTTACCTAGTCTACTCATGTTGAAAGTATGTTGAATTGAAAGTATGTTGAAAGTATGCCTATACTTGTGTTGTGGACTACATTGACCACTTGATGATGGTCAAGAGCTTTCTTGGTACATTGCCTATAGAGGTTTGTCTTGTGCTTTAAACTTAGAGAAGCTTTCGAATACATCTCAATATGAATTATATCAAGTACCTCTTGCTAGCATTGTGGTCAACTAAAGAAGTGGAACTAACCCTTGTTCATTCACATAATTGGGTGATAATTTAGAAATGACTTTGCAAAATGTCTAGGGTTGGCCACATGTGAGCAAGTGGTGTAAGCATGACTTAACTAATACAGCGGCATCCAACTAAGGAAATTTTCTCTAGTAAGTGCTAATTAACATGTCTCTGATAACCTCAAAGACAAGACTTAATGAATATCTAATTGATTAGGACCATGCCTGAGGGAGGGAGCTAGAATTTGACAAGCACAAATTTCTTCGGAAGCGTCCTCTGGTCCCCAACAACAAGATCCCCCTCAGAGCCACGAGCCCTATGGAAACAGAGTCCATTCTGGTCCAGCAAACTAAGTTAGGGCTCTTGGAGCATGACTCACAACCACATGACCATCTTAAGTTTATGAATGTTGTGCTCAGGCCTAATGTTGTTCAGGCCAAGCCAACAGCTTTACAAGGCAAGAGACCTATACAATATAAGGTAAAACAATTCATTGAGGTCAGAATAAGGAGTTTGGCCTTAAGTTTATGAATGTTGTGCTCAGGCCTAATGTTGTTCAGGCCAAGCCAACAGCTTTACAAGGCAAGAGACCTATACAATATAAGGTAAAACAATTCATTGAGGTCAGAATAAGGAGTTTGGCCTCACGACAAGAGCAGTTGAAATTCTATTTTTCCAACAAAGTATGATTTTGCTATGAATTTTTGAAGTGATCCTAGCATCATGATTTAAAAGAGTCTCTCAGTAGACTACCCAAGAAACAACAAAATTTGAATCCATAATTACCATCTCACTACCTAAAGCAAGAAGGCTTGTAAATCAATTCTTAAAATGAAGTCACATTGAAAAGTTGATAGTTTCTAATGAGGCCACTAATCACTCCATCACTATCATGTAAGATATTGATTGTTGTCCAAATCTCACATATTGAAGAATTCCATCATAGGGTCATTCCCTAGGTATATACTATGGGGTCATATGACTCTAATAGGGACTCATCTACCATAGTGAAATTAGGTTGACACACACTAATTTCTTAGCATTTGACACCATATAAATATTCATTGGTATTGCATAGTATAGTACCTTGCTAGAAAAAACTTTATTCTTTTGAAGGTAGTAATGAGTGAGTGGATGCAATAATATTAAGAGTAGAAGCTTCTTAAGGTAGTAATGGGTGATGCAATATTGGCAAGTGACAATTGCAAGCAAGAATAAAATTGGCAAGCTTTGGTGAAAAAAAACCATTTGAGGATGCATAGGTAGAGAAAAAGATTGTTGATAATTACCTTATTATGTGAATGCCTTGTCTTGCTTCCAATATAACTCTAGACTTTTGACCCTCTTAGACCATAAAATGGGTTGGAAGGTAGACATGGTATAAAATGAAGTATCAATTAAACTTCCAAATATCCAAGAATCTTATTGAATCAATTTTAGGTGTAGGCTTTGGAAAAAACAAAATATCTTCTAAAAGTCTAACTTGAAGATACTAGAAATTAATCGTATAAAAGTTTTAAAGATCAATTTTTCTAGGATTTAAACAAATATAGGAATTCTCATCAAACATATCTTCTATTGGAAAGGTTGGTTATCAACTCTAAAACATACTTTTTAAATGCATAGATTTCTACATGCATTTGTCATTTTCTACATTAGAAACTTGTGGTCTTTTCTTTTGATCTTGATTTAGCTAGGGAAACAATTTTAAAAGAAATCGAATCCAACTATAAATTAAAACTTATCTAGTTTAGTTTCTATTGCAATATGACATCTTGGAAATTCCCAAAATTGAATGTTTTAATATGAGGAGATAAACTTGGACAATCCAATTAGCAAACATGCACATTATATGTTGAATCTTTAGAGCCATAGGCGACAAATGATGGTTATAATTTATAAGTGTTACCACATTTGAATATTATTTGTTAATCTCTTCCTTGAATATTTCACAATTGATGACAGTTCTTCAACTCTTGAATCAAATTCAATGTTTGAAAGTTATAAACATGACTTATTTTGAATCAATCTAAGCGTATATAAGCTAGAGAAGCCTATCAAAAACACTACTTTGAATAGCAATGTGAATATAAATATCTTAACTAGTATTGACTTCAAGAGAATTATGTATATAAGCTAGAGAAGCCTATCAAAATCACTACTTTGAATAGCAATGTGAATATAAATATCTTAACTAGTATTGACTTCAAGAGAATTATATATATTTAAGAGGTTTGTGCTTCTTTCACAAATCAACCAAAGTGAAATAATACATTTTAGATTAAAATTGAAATTTTATGCTTTATTAATGTGGTCTTCCTTGAAATTACAAAACAACTCATAGAATAGGATCATAGACATTTTCTAATCAATGCATAACCAATCTTTAATGTATTTAACAATATTTAAGTGTCCACTATCAAAGAATGAACACATCATTTCTTATTGGCATTAAGTCCTAAAGTTTTGAAGAATATTTTGTGCTAAAATTGTAAAAATTCTACTTTTGAGGGCAATGAGAAAAAAATGTAAGAGAATTTCAAATTTTAACTATATAAATTTGTATTAGACTACTACAGGAATGTGTGGAAATATTTATAATGTTTCAAGTCAAAAAAAAGTTTTTTTCCAACCTTGCTTAACAAGGCTAGTATGTTCTAATTCTTTTTACACTACATATGTTTATTTTTTTGACATTTACATCTAATATCATATAATTTACATACTTCACTAGAAGAAAATCACGTCTGCCGCAATTGACTGATATGCAACTATGTGTCCTACGCAACTTTCCTACAACTACAACCCTCTGTATTTGCACCAAATTTAATATTTACACTACTATAGTCACAAAGTAGTTGTAGATTGAAGTTTCGAGTTGCATGTAGTTGCAAAGTATTTGCAGGTTAAAGTTTGAATTACAAGAATCTAACAAAAGAATTTTTGTGATGTATTCTACATCCAAAATTCATCACACTTGTCAACATGGACCACTTTAGATTTTGTAGAGTCAAGTGTGTCAAACTATAGTTGCGAATAATCTAGATTTGACTACAATTCAACTAGAATGCAACTACTTTGCAACTAGAATACAACTAGAAAATAATTAAATCAAGTTTTATATCAATTGTCCCATCTCAATTGTCAAGAATACCATTAGATTGGATGGATAAGAGCTGTAAGTTATACCATCTTTAAGTAATAAAGTTTAATATTACAATTGTAATATTTCTATACTTTGTAGATTTTTACAACTTGTAGATTTCTACAACTTACAAATTTCTATAATTTGTAGACTTCTACAATTTATAGAAATCTACAAATATTTAAAGTATAATAAATTTTAAAACTTTTGAAATTTAAAGTTTTTGTAAACTTGTGAAATCTATTTAATATCAATATTTGAATTTGATAATCTAAAAAAATCTAGATCTAAAATTCTAAAATCTACAGATCATTGAGATTCAATTTCTAAAATCTAAAATCATTAAGATAAAAAATCTATAAATCTATAAATCTACAAGTTACCAACTATTGTAGTTGGTAACTAGTTGCAAAGTAGTTGTAAAGCAATCAGAAACTAGTTGCAAAGCAGTTGCAAACAAATTGGAAGCAAGTTGCACAAAAGCAAGTTCCACGTCAGAAGACTTCATCGATGAAGTTCCACGTAGGCTATCTAATGAAAAACAATCTTTTCGATTTTGCAACTACATTGCAACTAGTGCAACTTGTCCACTGCAACAACGGGCTCCAAATTATCACCCAGTTGCAAGCGTATTATGCAACTACAATACTAATTGCTAACCGCAGTCGCAAAAGCCCCGATTTTCTTCTAGTGCTTGCCAAATTTTAGAAATAAAAGAGGAATTTTGCAAACCTATCAAACTTGAAAAAAAAGGTTTAGGATAATATAACTTTTGGTCTTTGCACCTCATCAATAAATAAATAAATAATATATATATATATATATATATATATATATATTCTCACAATGAATGTATATGTTCATACCTTATATTTATGAATATTTGAACAATATTGACTATATAGGAACTCTTATCCGGATTTTTAATTGTCCTTTAGGATTAATGCGGTTGTTTTGTTAAAAAATGGATGGATTTGGAGGAGTTTCTGGACAAAATTGGGGCTAAAAGTAGGATGACAAAATTAGGAGGTTGGTATTGATGGACTAGTTTACTTTAAGGATTTAGTGTTACTTTATTTTCAACAATAGTGAACTAGCAATTACTGAAATTCAATTGATGCTAATTAAGATAAATCAAAGAAATGACACATCTTTGTAAACAACTACAAAGGATTCCTCATGAATGGTTACTTCCCAATGTTTGTGATGAAATACATTGTAGAACTTTGAATTCCACTCAAATGTATTTGTAGACTGCATCCTAATTATGTTCAACCTTGGATGTCTCAAAAAATAATTCTACCTTTCCTTTTGCATATTTATTTTGTACAAGATTTATAATTCCATGTGTACTTGCCAAATTCTTCTTCTAGGATCACAATCCCATATAATTCTATATAACTTCACTACACCAACTCTAGTTCAATCTTGCAGTAGAAGATAATGCAAATGCAATTTTTACAATAATATATATTGAGATTGAATCAATTATATTGTAGAATCTCCCTAAACATGGGCAACCAACATTAAATTATCCATTCCAACAATTAGGTCTTCTATTTACACTACAAAAGTTTGTCTATGATAATCAAAAGATGAATTAAAAATATGAAATAATTACCTTTGTGAGTACTAAGAATATTAGTTGGAAGCTTCAAATTTTGGTGAAAGAATCAACAAAATATTGGTAACTTTGCAACACCACTTGTATGTCAATGTCGTTAAACTAAAATTCCTTATTGGAACATCCCCAAAAACATCTTCCACACAAAAATACAAGTTAAGTGCAATTTTGATTTGACAACTAGAGGTATCAAAGGACCTACTACCACCTCCTTGAAATGAGTCATTTTCTAAATTCAACTCTCTCACAAATAGGACAAAAATATAATTTTAACATTCAATATTTTAATCAAACCTTACCAAATGAATAAGACTATTGCTCCATCTTGTAAAAAATTATCTTGGCTTTCCTAAAGACTAGACTTTTGGTTCTTTGTTTTTGGAGGTCCAAAATTGTAATAAGTATAGTAGAAATCAATATGACCATGACAAGTATGCAAGTTGATATCAATATGTTGTACTTTGAAAAGATTGGAAAACACTTGGGATTGTGATTTTGTCAATTTACTTCAAAAAGACTACTTTGTAGCAATTGAGTTTTGAGGGGGCTCAAAATATAACTTTGTGCAAGAGATACTCTCATTATATTGTGTCTCTATTAAAAAATTGAACCATAAATTAATCTAATCATACGTGAAATTAGGTCAACCATTGTTGTTCTTTTTGTATAGATTGCACATTATGCAAGTCACTTCTTTATGTCATTTGAAAATCATAATTATAGAATTTAGCTTCAAAACTACAAAAAGTTGGGGTAGAATAAAAGGATGGATGGAGCAATATGAATATATGATCAAAGGACATGGTGTTTGATTGTTTATGAAGCTATCAATTCCTCTAATTTTCTATATAGAAGGGCCTCATGTCTAAGATTTCCTTAAGATGTCAACCCTACACTCTCAAATTGTCAAAATCCTAAATTCTTAGAAAGCTAAAATTTTGCCTTTTTCCTAACAAAATGGTGGTGGCACACTTAGCAATTTAAATGGAATCTATCATGATTATAGTCACAACAAGAAATTTACAAACTTCAACAAAAATCAATGAAATACAATTCTTTTAAAATTGCATATCCTAAACAATAGATGCTCAACCTAATTGTGACTTAGGATTTTAGTTCCATAAACCCATAGAACTCAAAGAAAGAAGGAAAAATTATCCCAAATTCCTAATTGCTATTTATAGTAATTCCAAAACATTATCCTTATGAAACCTTAAATACATTTTGCTAACATAAGCAAATTAAGAGTTTCATTGATTCATCCACTTCACCTTTCTATCCTTATCTTTTGAAATATTGATTTCAAGGCTTCTTGCCACTTGATTTTACTCTAGGCATCTAACGCATCATTTGACACATGCCAAACACAATATAAACTAAGACTCTTCATGTTTACATCAATAAATAGGATCTTTGGCACAAATATTATTTTTTAAAAATGAAATGCTTTTAGTGATGTGACTTTGACATTTGATAACTTTTGTTCTTGCTTCATTTCACCACTTTTGTATGGATTTCATTTCATCACTCTAGTCATGGTTTCAATTTTAGTTGCGGTACCTAAAAAGGTCCCTATAGTTGTAAAGTAGGCTCTACTACATGCCAATACATTAATTTCAAAGGTCACTTCAAAATTGGATAAATCAAATTTAACCAAAAGGTTGTTAGTAGAATGTGAATTTTTTTTTAATCATGTATATCATTACATTTAAATACCTCTTGTCAACACATTATGTATTGGTATCTAACATGGGTTTAAACTAATAGATATATAATAGGGGACAAAAAGCTAATTTGAATTGAATAGTTATCACTAGAAGAAAAGCCTGGAAATCTGCGTTTGTTTCAACATAACTCACTTGACGCGTTATGTTGAAACAAACGCAGATTTCCAGGCTTTTCTTCTAGTGTATGCAATGCAAAATTCTTGAATTTGCAGCTTATTTGTAGAAGTTTTTTTTTCTTATTATTGAAACAATTAAAATATGTTCTAACTATTAAATTGATGACTTTTCCTTAAACTGCAAAGGACAAATGTCTATAGAATGATGGAGTGCATTTGTACTTATAAATTCAATAACAGCACGTTTAATTTAAAAATTTGACACAAGGTATTAAATTGCACCTCTATAATAGAAGAATAATCTTCTTTTCAATTAAGAAATCATAGATCAAAGGTCATTATACCTATAAATAGAATAAACAACTACTATCAACTTTTACCAAAAAACTCTTCATTCTACTTCAAAAATTTGACAAATATATATTAAATGACATGATATAAAAGATATTGGTCCCTTTTTTCCTTCCTCCCCCCCAAAAAAACATGTTTTAATGCAAAAATCTCTTTCAAAGAAGAGTCAAAAGTTTGGTAACTCTACTTGTTGGATTTATATTTTTTTACATCATCATTTGAAATGCTATGATCTTGCAATTTGAAAGGTTAAAGTTTGTGATAAATCATTCACAAACTTTCTTACTAGACTAGTGCAATTTTGTAGGGTTGATTTTTTTTTTAACTTAGAATTTGATTTTTATTTTCTTTACAACACTTTCGGTCTAATAAATGACAAAAATTTTGACAATTTTTGGTGCAATATATCTTGGTTCTTTAGGGTTACATCCCAAGACTTTATAGATTAATATCACCTTTATGTAGTAGAATGTATGAGAGAATAAGATTGACATCACAAATTAAGAATGGGAATAAGTTATAACGTAACTACACCTAAAATGGATCACTCCTTAAAATTGACCCCCTTTTTTGTAGAAAAAAAATGAATAGGGAGGTAACCAGGGCTTTTTTTTTTGGCTTTGTGAGGCCAGTTTGCACTGAAGCTTGGGCCCTAGCGAAAGTGCTATACAACTTTTTGTCATAAAACACTATTTGTTTCGCCACGTGAGCAACCTTGCAGGGCTGCCAGGTGCCAGGGTGGCGATGTTATCGCCTTGGGAGGTGTGTTAAATCGCCACCTTCCCTTCCCATAATCGCCACTTTCTTTTTCGTAATCGCCATAACGCGCTGTTGATTTTCGAGCTTAACTCTGGTGCTACCACTCCTCTCGCCACAGTTTCTCCTGTCGTTGCTTCATTGTCGCCACTCCCAGCTTTGATGGAAACTGTACCATCGCCAAGTACCTGGCTTCAGTGTAGCTAGGGTTTGCCAGGGTTTTGCGAGGTGGTGGCCAAGGTTTTGTGAGGTGAAGGCGAGGGTTTTGTGAGGTGGAGGTACGGGTTTCGGCTCTGGAATTACTGTGTCAAGATCAGTCATCGCTCTTCATCGTGGTGCATTTGTATCCATTAATTTTTTGGCTGATAATTACTGTAGTTTCTTGAAATGGCGGCCCTGAAACTTTACTTCGCTTTCTTTCAAACCATGCATGTTAAATTGAAGATTGCCTTCAGTGATTATCATGACAATCGGTGCTTAGCTTTAGGTGTTGCACCGTTTTTGAAATTGCACTCTATCTTTGCACTTGTCATTGGGGTTTGAGAATTGGTGTGTCGTAATTCTATTCTTGTTGTGACGTGTGTGTGAGATGGAGTCTGCTGGCGAGGGATCCGGAGACAATGTTGTGAGGAAGGCTGTGCGTGCAAAGGCTATTGCAAATGCAGTGAAGAAGAAGGACGAGAGGGCAGCTCGGGAGGCTCTTGAACTGGCTCGCGTGGAGATGAAGAGGAAGGGGAAGGAGATTAATTTGCAAAGGGCAGAGGAGCGAAAGCGAACGATGAAATCGTACTTCCATTCAAGTCGTGGGACTGGATCGGGGGTGCCTCTCACTCTCGTATTGGATGGTTCGATGTCTGACGTCCCCGGAGCAGAACCTCAGTCGGAAGAAGAATACCCCAGCGATTTCGATGGGGTTGACCGAATTGAGCGCTTCACAAGCGGCTGCAGAAATTCATCACAATCTGTGGATATTGCGAAGACTCCGGGATCATCATCAGGATCCGGGGATACAATTGTCTTGAGTGCCAAATCGCCGTTAATTCATATTTCGGAGGATTCTGAAGATGTAGGTGAAGCGAAGTTGGACAAAGTTGGTGACGCATCAGAGGGGTCCGACAACTCCGATTTCGATTTTCCACCACGAAAGAGAGGCGCTGCAGTTCGGACGAGGTCTGAGTTGGAGCGATCCAAGGTCTAGAAGAGATACGATCGGCATCGGAAATTTCAAACTCTCTGGGCTGCGAAGCTTCCTTGGGCTGAAGGAATCATGGCATCAGACGGCATTCTACACATGGTCAAGTGCAAAGTCTGTTCCACTGTTGATAGAAAGCCTTGCATCATGGCTCCACAATCTGATACGCTTTTCAAACATGACGGCAAACGAATTGCGAAGAAGGATTTGCCACAGCACAAGGTCAAAGCAGGAGAGAGCTACATTGCAATTCAATGTAAGCATCGTAAAAATTTGCGGTTGTACGCAGCAAAGCCACCGCCCACTGTGTTGGAGCAAGTGAATCATTGCACGTCGCTGGAGGCTAGAAAGAAGAAAGTGCAGTTCGCAACATTATTTCAGTTGCTTTCTCAAGGTCGACCGATGGTGGAGTTTGAGGCTAGACAAGCCTTGTACAAGTTTTTGGAGGTTCCCGATTTGCCATCAGCCCACTAGTGTGACAATTCGGGGTGGGTCATGGCAACATACATGTATAAACAGATCATGTAGGAGACACGCAGGCTAATTGGTGCTGCGAGATATTTGGCAGTCACAGTCAATGAGGTTACTGCAGTGGACAATAGTAGTTTTCTGTCCGTTCATGCTTATATTGTTCAGGATTGGATAAGGATTCCGTTGCTTATTTCCTTGCAACGGGTTGAGTGTAGTCCAATAGCTGAGAATCTCACTGCTTTGATTGTGGGGTCTATGAGAGTTGGTGCTGGACTGAATGCAGAGGGTGTAGCACACAAGTTGCTCAGCTTCAGAGCTGACGGTGCGTCTACGCTCCAAGGAACTCAAACAGGGGTTACGGTTCAAATTAAAGAGAAACATGCCCCCAATGTTATCGGGGTGCATTGTATGGCACATCATTGTAACTTGGCGTTCAAGGCCTTGTCTGATCTTGCGATATTTAGTGAGATAGAGAAACTGTTGTCTGTCAGCTACGCGTACTTCTGCAAGAGCCCAAAGCGGTTTATTGAATTCCGCCAGTTGGCCGAATTAACAGAGACGAAGGGACTCAAGATGCTTCGTAATGTGCAGACAAGGTGGGTGAGTTTAATCGAGCCCTTGCGGCGCCTCCTGTCTGAATATCGCACGCTCATTTACAAAATGACGGCAGATCTTCACGAAAACAACAAAGCTGAGGTATGTTTCAGTAGATCATCTCCAATAGTGTCTGCATGATGAAGCGTCAATCATCATTTTGACCTTAGAGTATTAAAACAAGGTTCTCATGTCTTACTTAGTAATTTATCTAATTTAGTTACGAAGTTCCAATTCACTTACAAAGTTCTGATTTCATCATTCCTGTAACGTGCTGCACTTGATTGCATGTATTGTATATGTACTAATGCATTTACTAACTAGTCGTTCTTGATTGTGTGCAGGCTTGTCTCGTACTTTTGCTTGACCCGTTTACTTTGCTTGGAATGTGTGCATTGTTGCCCCTTTTAGAAGCAATCGACACATTGATCAATTTTGCACAAAAAAGAGACGTGTACGTCTGTGACTTCGTGGCTGCGGTGAATATTTGCCAAGGAGCACTACACCGCATGTACGAAGACAAAGACACAACCTTCACCTCAGATGAGTTTTGGAGCTTCAATAATCTACTTGACTGTAGCCACCAGCAAATCCACATTAAGTGGATTATAGATTTGAACAACAATTCTACGCTATCTTTTGTTTGTCATGGTGAGTTAATCCCTGTCGAACACAAAGAAGCTCCAGTTGACCGCAAAGTTTGGGCCGTTCTGCTGGCCAAAGTGAAGGCGGAGTGTACTAGTACGTTCTCTTCCTCTCATTTCACTGCCTCAATATTGCAAGTTTTCATTTGTGTGTGATGTTGACATTGATGTTGCAGATTGTCATTCCTTTTCTATGAAACCACTAAGTTCTTGAATAAACTTCTCACTGCGTAATATATTTGATCGCAGGTGCAGCAACGATGTTGATTGGAGAACTAGATAATCGATTCCCTGCCCAACAAGTTATGAATGCATTGGGCATTTTATATCCCCAATATTGATGCATGCCAACAGCAGACGAGATGTTCGACAATCACCTGCGCATTTTGATGGACACGTATGGACATGGGAAGATTCTTGGGGAGGGTGACCACAAGCGCTTGATTCCTCCTGTGATTGATCGTGAGGCTCTCATCACACAGCGTGCTCTCTTCAAAACATGCATGAAAAGCAATTCTCGGGCTGCTATGCTCCCCCCTTTCGACATAAATCCGTTGACAAAAGTCTGGAGAGTACTCAAGAGCAACCATAACTTGACTCAAAATTTTGGGGAGTTCCTGAAGCTTGCTGAAATTGCTGTTGTCCATGTTTTGGGTTCGGTGGAAGATGAACGCCTATTCTCCACCCTTGGATTTCTTAAATCGAAGCTGCGCAACAATTTGGAGGAACATATTCAAGTCGTACTAGGGATGTTCTCCCAACATGTTTATACCTTGGAGAACTTTCCTTACCAGCAAGTTTTCGATGACTGGTTTATGGCAGGAGGTCGAGGTAGATATTTGTCCAGCACTTAATTAGTTGTGGGACTTTTGATAGCAAAAGTGAGGGGTCATAGCACAGGTAACTGCAACCTTTAGTTGGCACTAATATTTTCCTGAGTTTAGCTCTAGATGTTCATTAAGATTCATCTTATTCTTGAATCTGATTGAGTTCTTGTCTACGGTTATGAACTTCAATGACACGGACTAATATTATTAAGTCCAATTCACTGTTATTACTGATTGCATTGGTATATCAGACTCATGCAGATTAGCTTCGAAACAGTACCGCTTACATGTGAGAAGGCTGCTCTTCTTGTTACAAACCTCTTTATATTTAATTTCAGTTTGAAGCACTGGTGCGTCGATAGGTTTTAACATCTGTGCAGGTACATCTCATCGTCCATGGAAGTAGTGTCGTATACAGGTGATATGATTATGATTTCCTGATCAACTTGTCCTGTGAAGCAATTGGTGATCAAGCCTTTTAAAGGTACTTTGGCTTAGGAGCTGTCACTTTTTCTTGCTTGAGTTTTACTAACTACGCTACATGTTTACAGATAATGAGTGCTATTTTGAATGACTAGGATGCGCACGGTTTGTATTGAGATTTTCAACTAAATGTGTGGACAGATTGAGATGCAAAAGGGGTGGTGAGAAAGTCTTTTTAAAATAATTGAACCTCGCTTGTTTCTGAAGAAGCGAATCTTACTGATTGATGTTCGTTGAAAGTACTCTGGTATATATTAGTCTTGTTCTCCACTCTACTGTATTTCCATTTTCCAGGTTGATTCTCTTATGTCAGCAGCAGCGTCTGTTGTATGCAACTCCACGAGAACTCCATGAAAGTTGAGAGATCTAAGTATAACCGTTGTTTCAGTTGAAGGAACTTGAGCGACGAGTGTACTTCACGATCTAGAAATGATATTGAACAATCTTCCGCAACGTCGGCATGGAGTGGAATCCTGAGAAAACTGGAGGGTTGACTCATTTCGTCAATCGTGGGATCGTCAATTTGAAAAGATTTGAGAACATGTGCACAACATTTATAGAACAAATTCAGTGGGGTACGTTTGAAATCCCAGAATAGTGGCTGTGATCCTTGGAATGTTCTTCGTTGTGAGGGACCAATCCATTTCATTTGTTCGGAATGCAGATTTACTCCCTGGAATCCCGAATCGATATATCCTTCGTTTGATCCTTCTTTGTGTAAAACCGTCGATGTAAGAATTGCATCTCCCCTCCTCCCCTACAGTGCTCTTTAGTTGCTGAATTCTTCATGACGATTGCTGATGAAGTTAGTTGGGTAGTTAATAGTCTATTATCTTATGCATAATGCTTCCTCGTGAAATGAGATTAATTACGGTTCCTTTAATTTCAATCAGGAAAAGTGTTCTTACGGTTGTCGCTTCTCATGGAATGAACTGATGCAACTAGTGTAGTTTTTGATCCGATTGTCCGAATCCCTTCTTCTACACTCTTTTTTTTTGTTTCTTGTTCTCTGCACTTGCCACCTTCTTTACTTTTAAACTGGCTAAAATTGGCAGCTGCTTATCCGGCTGCTTCAATTTTATTCATACACATGCAATGATCTCCGGTGATCCTGGTGATATAATATTTGGTCCTGTTTGGTTTATATTTTCTCAATACAATCACTCAATTGGTCATTTAAAAACCATGATAGTTTGGTGCTGGAAAGGTTAAGCTTTTCGATGTTCTGGTTCTGCCGTTATCAATGTGTGTTTATTATCCTAGCCAGCTACAGTAGAGAGAATGTGAGGAGAGGTATGAAGAAAGTGAAGGGATTCACGGTTGTATCGAGTCAAGCTCACTGTGTCTGTTTTTCTGTCTGCCAATCATTTTCTCCTGTCTTATGGAGTATTTAGTATTTGACTACCAGTGATTTAGTGTAGGTATTCACCTTCTAGTGCTGAGGTTCTAACTGAGCGTTTTTTTGCTATCTGTAGGTTATGAGAAGTTTGGCTTTACTCACGATGGGAATTGCATTGTATACCAGGAGTGGGCTCCTGCGGCAGCGTGAGTTATCATATCCTCAGTGCTCAACTATGTGGCCCGACACTGAGATATGTATTTACTACTGTAGAACCATGGGTATAGATTGTGCATCGTCTTCCTCCACGTGTCATGTTTCCTATAAACCATTACTTTAGGAGAAACTCTCTAGAGCACTGTATCTCTGATCATGATTCTGAAGTGCCATTCGTGTTTATCACAGTAGGGAGACTGCTGCATGTGTTTGCATGTAGCTTAAGGCACAGGTATTCCTCTATGAATGACTGACTAGCCTTAACCGTTGTATTGTTGTGCACAGGGCTGCTCAGTTGATCGGGGACTTCAACAATTGGGATGGAAGCAAACATAACATGGAAAGAGACTAGTTTGGCGTCTGGTCTATCCAGTTGCCTGATGTAGATGGGGTTTCTGTGATTCCGCATGGCTCCAAAGTCAAGTTCAGGATGAGGAAGGGGGACAGCTCTTGGATAGATCGAATTCCAGCTTGGATAAAATATGCCGTGGTCGACCCTCATGTGTTTGCTGCGTATTATGATGGTGTTTACTGGGACCCGCCTGCGTCACAACGGTAAAATCTCCACCTCTTTAACCCTGAAGGACCAGGCACAAGATTAAGGGTTACAAAATGACCAATTTGATTGATCATATTGTTAGAAGTAGAACTCATACTGGGTCGTGTATTATATATTGTATCATCGGAATCTACTGAAGAACATTGCATGTCTTCGTCAGAAAAAAAATTTCACAAGAGGAAGCCCCAATGTGCCCCACGTAAACCACGAAAAAATCGTTGGTACTGCAACTACTCGCCTGCTGTTTGGTCTTTCGCCAATTGGACCCTCTTCCACCCTTCCATTTTGCCCATGAATGGAAAAATGAGTGATGGTAGTCGCTAGGGTAGCCTCCCTCCCTAAATAGTGATCGCCTAAATGAATCTGCCCACAGTAATGCATTTGCCTAAATTTGCACCGCATGTTTCGAACCATCGCCAGCCTCGAACTTGAGACTTTACATGTACATCGCCATGCCAGCCTCTACTGCGAAAAAGATATAGCCTTTTCTTTCATTTCCAAAATGTGAAAAAAAAAGCCCTGGAGGTAACACAAAATAGTGCACATTGCAAGGACAAGTGTAAGTGGAATTAAGGGCCATTTTGACTAGTATTTAGCTCTATTTATGATATTGTTGATGTGACAACTTTACAAGTGATCTATTTTGAATACACTTTGTATTGCTTTAATACCTAGAGGTTTTTGACTATATTTTCATCAAAAATGTTCTCATACTACCATATCTAGTATAAGTACCAATTTTTAGAAAAAAAAACATTTTTGGATACATGTAGCTATAGGATTTTGAAGTAAGATGGTTAAAAAAGTTGTAGAAAAATGTCCAAAATCATTTAGAATTATACATGACAACATATAGGAAAAAATAGTAAGTAAAAAAAATAGAAAATGATTCAAAATACTTAATTATTAACAATTTATTTATAGAATTGAAAAATGTCAATTCCAATGTTTGTAATGCTGTAAAAAACAACCTACACATTATTTTTTTTATTTTTTCAAAATATTAAATATTAAATAAAAAAAAGGACTTTAAATTTTATTTTAAAATAAAGATTCCATAATTATCTACAAACTACCTACAAATTAAAACTCCTCATAATTTTCAAATCATTAATCAAAATGAAATGATTCAAAGATTTTCATATTCATATAAATCTAATAAACCAACTTCAAATTTTTGTTTCTAAAAAAAGTGTTTTACACATGGTTTTTTAGGTGCCTAGTTTGCCCATTGAATAATGAAAACCACTTATCATACAATAACTTTTAACTATAAAGTCAAAAGTTCTAAAAAATATTGGGATATAAAGCTACTCCCTAGGCATATGTTGTATGCAAATTTCAAAGAAAAAGAAGAACTTTATCCACAATAAACTATCCCAAATTGCTATGTTGCCAAAAAAACACAATTTAGGGCTTTAGGGGTTAATTTTCTTGTTTATAGGATGTTTTGATATTGTTAGTGTCAATTTTTCATGTGCGTTTTAAGCATTTGGCATCACCTACATGACACTTTTAGCACCCTACACCTTACATCTTTGAAAATTTGTAGCTACTTCACAATATGTCCAAAAGTTATGGAACCACTTGTATTTTGATTCATAGTCCTTTAGCAATGTGCAAAAGTTGTTCATTTTCTACAGGGTATATATTGATTATCCCACAAAGCTTATTTGCACCATTTTAGGTGTACTTACCTTAACCCCTAAATGCACGAGGCACCAAAATCTAGTGTTTGTAAAACTTTGAAGTTAAATAAAATCTAACCAAGTTGCTATATTTAGCAATTTATATTTTTTTTAAGTTATTTTTAAGTCTAGTTTTAGCGTCAAAAATGTGATTTGAAAAACGAATGATAGTGATTTTTCTATTCAAGATTTTGTGCAAGGGAACACATTGCAATCTTGACTTTTTGAAGTGTTGAGAGCTCTTGAAAATGAGCCTCAAATACACTAGAGAAAAAATCACATTCAAATTCATTTACAAAAATTGTAGAGTAGATTTTGAGAAGCTATAAATTGATTGGAGTTATAAATTATGCATGTTAGGCCCTATAACCTCATATTTTTTTGGTCACCAACTTTTCATATATGACTTGTAAAAAGATGATAGAAATACTGTACAACACTTTTGCAGTTTTAACACCCTTGTGGTCAAATGTTATAATCTTTCACTCCATAAGTGATATTGTTGTGTTTACTTTTCCAATGTGATCTCTGACATGTCTGGAATTAATTTGTACCGTTACAATTCCAAAAAAATTGATACAACTTATCAAAATGTTGGCATTTTGTCCAATTTGGAGCAAATTCCAAGAAGCTCAAAATAGGCCTTGGGCATTCAGGGGTTAATAGCAAAAATAAAACTAAGGGAGAAGCACCCAATGGTGTCCCTGTACTCAATGCCGTCCATTTCTAAGTCAGTCATTCATTCTAGAAGAGAAATGTAGCGGGACTGTAGACTGCTTATTGTTTTAGGTCAAAAGAAATAAGCCATGTACTGCCTACCTACATTTATAGCTTGAAATGATTGTGTGTTGTAGAAACAGACGGCATTGGGTATAGGGACGCCATTGGGTGCCTCTCCCTTACAGCAAAATTTTGTAGAGCGAACGATGATTCCGCCAACGCTGATCCCTTTGGAAATTTTCTAAGTTAATTAGCAGCAGGGGGCCCTCGCTGGCCTCCAAACTCCAAAGCCTTCGTTTTTCGTCATCGTCATCGTCTTTCGTCATCGTCATCGTCTTCGTCTTCGCTTTCATTGTCTTCGTCGTGGCGTTGTTGTCTGTCGTGAAGCTCCTCTGAAGACCGTGCTCCTCTTTTTTGCACAGAATCTTACTTCTCCCGTTTGCCATTTCCACTCCGCCGTCTGTTCTCTGCTCCATCGGATCCCATTCCATCGATATGGAGGTTGCCGCAGGGCTCCAGGATCTCTCGGATCCCCCGGGGACTCTGTTTTTCCAGGGTTCCATATCCGAGGCCATCGTCCGCGCTCAGGCCGACAATTTAGTGCTCGTCGTCTTCGTCGCAGGTACCGTTTTTGTGCTTGTGCAAGTGGATGAATCAATGAATGATGGAGTTACAGACTGATGTTCCGGGGTTTTGGTGTTTCCACAGGGGAGAATGAGGAGTCGGTATCGCTGGAGTTGATAACTTTTCAGAATTCTGCGGTGCGTTCATGCTAGAAATGCAATTGGTATGAGGTTTCTAGGGTAGAGGAATCGTATTCTGCTGGAATATCATTAAGGGCTTTAACGTCGGAGTAATTGACTGAACCGATGGGAATTTGAGTAGGGTGTACTTTCAAGTTTTCCTGCGGGGATGTTTGAGTAACTCCCAAATTAACGAATAATAGTAACTTCAGTATCTCGGATTTCAATTCACAATCTTTCATCTGGAAACCTTAGATGACCTAATTTGAGATGGACTTTTGACAGGTGTTGGATGAGGTGAAGAAACAGAGCCTGATGTTACGATTGCAGGAAGGAAGCACGGATGCTAATTATTTCTCGGCTATTTGTATCCTCTCTATTACAATCAGTTGCTGTCCCTTGTTTTGTTACTTCTGCTTTTGGATCAGTAACTGTCCTCGGAATCGTTTCACCGAGACTTGGAACAGTGAGGCTGTTACGATCGTTGAAGTTTGGAATTTCTTCTAGGGTTTCTGGTGAGTTGATGGAGCAATATTGAAAATTTATTCCTTAACAAGAACTTCCCAAGTTCCCATAAGACATATTCCGACAATTACATTCATTGGTTACAAAGGATCATTGCTGCAACAGCTCGGTACGGTCTCTGTTTCTGATACCTTAGCTTTCCAGTTTTTTGCCCAACCGTATTTAGCTGTTTGAATTAGTCTTGTATACATTCAGCTCTCTCTAATTGCACATTTCCAGCAATCTATTTCGTTGTGTCCATATTTGATTGGACAGCTTCCGCTTGTCAAGTTGTGAACACATTTGATATGAGCTTATTTGTCCGCTGAGGCAGTGCAATTGGAGAGCGTCGAGTGCAACCCTAGCAGACTTTGTCCCGAATGCTGTAGATATTCTATGTGCCGAGGGCTGTGACTTTGACGTTTGTGGTATTCTCTAATCACTGTCCCATACTTGAACAAGGTTTTCAGCTTTAGCGTCACATTGAATGTATTATCTTGGCAGAGGGCTACCAAGAAGCGGAGGTGTTTTTGACAGCTCTTCGACATGCCGTGAACACTTTTAACACTGAGGTTTGTCTACTTGTAAAACATATGTTGTCGGTTTCTGGATGAGTCACTTCATCTGTATAGGTCACACGTCAAAGGTGGACAACGTGTCTCATGTGCGCATATGGTTCAGTAGTAACGAATATTATTTCACTCTCTATTTTTTAATGGCACAAGGCTTTGTAGAAAGTATTTTAGAATACTCAAACTATGCTCTCTATCAGGTGCAGAGAGCTGTAGCAAGCGCGATGGTCGCCTTTCTTTCTACAGCAAACAACATGACAGCGAGTGGCACTGCTTCTTCTGCTCCTGAACCTCAGTCTGCAGGTGAGGCCACGGCTAAAATACGTTGGTAGTGCGGTGTTGCATGTTACAATTTGTCTTGTTGTCAGTTCACATGAAGTACTATCGCATCATCAGTGTTGCAAGACTGAGAAATGCAAATACGGTAGGCGATGTGCAAGTTTTACCCCTACATTACCCCAAACCCTACTTTATTAGCAGTAATGAGTTGGGAATTTATCTTGTTCAATCATCCTTATTTTTGGTGAACAGATGCAATGCTCTTCACTAATTCTGGTGATGTAAAATTGGGACCATTTAAAATATTTCTGCACAATTCAATCAACAAATTGATCATTTCCAAACTCTGAATCCTTCGTCATTGTGATCTAAAATTAGCATTGCATTTCAAAGACAGTATGGTTATTCAATAACGTGCTTGCCAAGTGCAGGCAACTCTACGATGGAAGATTCAGCAGTCTCATCAAGTTCCAGCACGGGGATGCACTCTGCGGCTGCCGAACCTGTAGGATTGCTTCCCAGCGGAACTGACGAATCGTCTATGGATGTGGACCTCCCGGCACCAACTGAAGTTACTAGGAGCGCTCCAGAGGCACGCTTTATTCCAGAGTCTGGACCCGTGACGGTTGACAGTCGTGATCCCGGTGGTAGCACTGAAGTAGGCCCCATCGCATCAGCTTCATCATCTAAGGCTTCGAAAAGCAGTTTGCAAGATTCGAAGACTCTTCAAAAGCTATCTGCTACAACTGGTGCCAAGCAGGGGAATGGAAAGAAGGCCCCTTTGCGGCGGGAACCATCAGGGCCTAAACCAGTACGTGTCAGAACCGGCCCATTTCCGCTGCAGGTGAGACTGACAAATGGCGAAACAATTCAAGGAACGTTCGAGTCATACCAGCTGTTGCGGGAAGTGAAGAATTTCGTGGATCTGCAGCGCACTGATGGGAACATGGAGTTTCAATTGGCCATTCCGTTTCCTCGAAAAGTGTTCACTGAAGGAGGTAGCTTATTTCTTATTCAACTTCTTTGATCCCTCTTCATTTCTTTCTGCACAAAGTAGTACATTTGTGTGTGATTCTGCCACTCTCGGGAGTCTCAGGTTAAGCTGAATTTTCTCACAAACGACTTGCTCTAAATGACATTCATGTGCATTGCATTTCGTGAGTATAACGAGAGTTGTCCTAATTAAGTGTCCATATTTTGTGCAGATATGGATGTGACATTATCTAAGTTGGACATTGGTCCACGCTCAGCATTGATACTAATAGGCAGTGGTAATCTGAAGGATACTCCACCATATTCTAGGGCTTCAGCAACTAATGCTACGGACACCCGTTCACAAAGTGAATCAACTGCGCCTGGTGGCTCTTACGTTGGAAGGTTCTTGTCGTTTTTGACCTCATATGTATACGGTAGTCCTGCTGCCTCTTCTCGAGATCAAACTAGCTCCGAGTCTGTATCTCAGAACGGTAAGCTTCCAAAACCCTTCTGGAAATCTTTGTCTTGAATCTTTGTTGTTGCGTGTCAGTGTAACTTGACTCCTCGTGGGTGGAGGAACCTTTTGTTGGCGAAAAAATTAACCCTAAGTGCCTAAATGATTGAAAGTGGTAAGTGTTCAGTAGAAAGTAGAAACCATACCCTTCATATTTGGACGAAAGAAATATGTTTCAAAAGTAACTATAGTTGACTAACAGCTTCCAATGTGGATTTTCTACCTTCATCTTGGGCGTTGGGTAGTTCACACTATCACTCTGATGTCTATCATTTACCTTGGTCTTGCCTCATTTAGTTGGAGCTGGCGCTGGGCATGTCCAAGAGAGACTGGTCTGAATGGTAAGCTAGTAACATCTATGTGAAGAGCACTTACATTGTTGTCATTGATGGAACTTCAGATGCAAATCCAACTACTTCTAGAGCGTTGAGGCAGGGCTCTCAGCCTCCAATGGTTAATTCAAGCTTGCCAGAGCCACCATTTGTAACTCCATACAACGGTGGTTTTAACCAAGAGACTTCTGCACAAGCTGGAAGGTTGAGTCAGAGAAGGGGAAGTGGTGGTAATGTTCACACTCTACGGAAAGACGACGAGGGTGCTCCAACGGGCAACACTTACTGGAATGGTAATTCGACACAATTTGGTGGAAATGATGAGGCCAAAGAAGATTAAGTTTGGAGACTTGTAGTAGCAACTCGTTAATCTTTTACATGAAGGCAACTCATATATTTTTTACGTGTTTCTGTCGGTTGTTTGATTCTTATCGTGTTGTAAGGTACTAGAGTTAAACATGTGACAAAGAGTGTCTAGGAGAATAAAGTTAAGGTAGTTTTTGAGGTTTCTCATTTAGATTAACTGGGAGTGGGTTACTGACAAAAAGTGGATGAACGCTCAATCGACTTGAGGGTATTATTTCCGCGGTTGAATTGACAACGCTTTGCAACAAAAATTTCATCTAAGCAATTGACAAGATACGAAAGGAGATATTTTTATGTTTTAATTCAAAAATGGTCTTGGCTTACGATTGGAGCGTCGTAGCAACAGGCAACAATTTAGAGAGTACACAAATAGCCCAAAATTCGAGGCACATGGAACTTTCTCAATGATGGGCCCAAGCTTCCTAAACAAAGCTGAGCAGTTGAAAGCCCTGAACATGAATACTCGGGTTCAGAAGGTGAAATTTTAGATAACTCACGTCATGCAAATTGAATTACATGGTGCTATAATTGAACAATTCTGCTAATAGTTTTCTTATAGGTGACTGGCAAAATCTCATCAGCTCTGCAAGACTTGAGCACTAGCAAAACATACTCCACCCTAAAAGAGTATCAGACCTCCATGCGAACGCAGCGGTGTAACTTTCCGTCGCATCTCGTCAACAATCAACTTCAAACCCGTGCTAGCGACGAAAAAGGTACTAGGAAACTTTCTAAATGTTAAAGCACAGCCTGCCATCTACTCGGGAGGGCCTTCCTTGGTCATGAGACTATTCCCAACGCAACAAAGACGCAAATTTTCATGCTCAGTTCAGGATCTGCAGCTCAAGGCCTCTCTGCTCGCTCATAGTAACGTGGATACTGCTGGATGTGACAATCCACTCCCAGAGTATGGATGGGTAAACGAGGTAGCAGTCCAGAGAGTGTTCACAATTGAGACAAACATCACTCCCAGAACTAGGATATCAATTTTGCTGACCCTGTACATACGCGAATGGATCAGCATCTGCCGCCTGGTTCGAAGAATCGATGGCCTGCAACTTCCGGAAAGTGAGCTTTTGCTGTGGGAGACCACTCCCAGCAACAGATGTCAGATCTGTGTCTACCAAGATTGTATCCTCCTCTTTAAACTCTCCTTTTAGAATTGAGCGAGCTATCTCATTCTCTACGCTCTGCTGAATTACTCTCTTCACAGGTCGCGCTCCGTAATTGGGATCGTAACCCAAGCTCGCCAGCAGTTGCACGGCACTCTCCGACACCTTCAACGTAATCTTCCGGTCCTTCAGTCTCTTTTGTACACGGTCCAACTGCGACAACAAACGCAAACATACTCTGTCAGTTCCAGAGCACGAAGAGTAAGATAGAAATTGCCAAAAGTCTAGACATTTCCCCCCAAAACCTTTGCTTCTTCTCAAATGCAGTAAATTCTATTGTCCAACGCAAGAAAGTTCCACGATTCACATCAAAATGAGTTGTAAGATTTCACATACCTGCAAGCTCACGATTCTGCTTATTTGGTCCCGATCCAGTTGCTGGAACACGATGTACTCGTCGATACGATTCATGAACTCCGGTCGGAACGTCGCCCTTGCTGCGTCCATCACTCGAGCTCTCATAGCCTCGTATATTACCTCTTTGCTGCTGCCCGCACTGTCCGCGCCGCTCAAGACATACTGCGACCCAACATTTGATGTCATAATGATCACCGAGTTCGTGAAGTTGATCGTCCTGCCCTGCGAATCCGTCACACGCCCGTCGTCCAGAATCTGCAGGAAGATGTTGAACACGTCGCTGTGGGCTTTCTCTATCTCGTCAAACAGAATCACAGCGTATGGCCTTCTGCGAACGGCCTCCGTCAGTTGTCCACCTTCTTCGTACCCAACGTACCCAGGCGGTGCTCCAATCAGCCGAGACACAGCATGCTTCTCCATGTACTCGCTCATGTCAATCCTCACTATCGCCTCCTCAGTGTTGAACAGGTACGACGCCAGAGCTTTCGCCAGCTCTGTCTTTCCCACTCCCGTCGGTCCCATAAACATGAAGCTCGCAATCGGCTTGTTCGGGTCCGAAAGGCCGGCCCTGGAACGCTGGATTGCCTCGGCCACAGCCTTCACGGCTGGGTCTTGGCCCACCACACGCTTGTGAAGCTCGTCGTCCAGACGCAATAGCTTCTCAATTTCTGATTGCTGCAATTTCGAAATAGGTATTCCCGTCCACTTGCTCACCACTTCCGCAATGTCGTTACCCGTCACTTCTTCACGCAGCATGGAATTGCCACTGTTCTGATACTCATCCAGCGCCTTCTCGGCGCCGTCCAACTGGCGCTGCAAAGTCATCAGACTTCCGTACTTCAGCTCCGCAGCTCGATTCAGATCATAGTCGCGCTCCGCTTGTTGAATTTCTAAATTCACACGGTCAACCTGAGGAATGCAAGAGATACATCAATACCTCGTCTTCAACTCCAATGCCGCATTATCAATAAAACACACCATTTTCTGGCCAAAGCCAGCTTTAATTCCAAGCCAGATGAATTATTTCATCTGAAAAATTGGTATGGCATCACTTGCCAGTGCACCAAATACGAGACCCAAACCATCGACTAGGAAGTAACACATCAGGTACTGAAAATTTAAGACATAATGGTGGAATATTTAAAGACTTGAAAACTACGATGTACCAACCTCTTCTTTGATAGACTGAATGCGGGTCATCACAGACTTCTCGTGTTCCCATTGATCAGTCAAATCCTTTTGCCTCGTCTTCAGAATCTCCAGTTCCGAAATAATTCGATCCAACCGGTCCCGAGATGCCTTGTCCGTGTCATTCTTCAGCGATAGCCTCTCCATTTCTAACTTCAGTACTGACCTATCTATTTCATCCAGAGCTGTTGGTTTTGACGTAATCTCCATCTTCAGCTTTGCAGCGGCTTCGTCAACAAGGTCAATTGCTGCACATTGCCAACTTCCAGTTAGACTCACCACCTTGAACGAAATAGCGGAGGTAAAGAAAAATGTAGTGAGAATCCACTAACACCAGAAAATCATCTAGTGGTAGGACTCAGAAAACCATCACTAAATACCTTTATCAGGGAGAAACCGATCGGCAATGTAACGATCAGACAGCATTGCAGCCTCCACTAAAGCGCTGTCCGATATCCGCACTCCGTGATGCAGTTCATATCGTTCACGAAGACCTCTCAAAATAGAAACTGTGTCCTCCACAGACGGTTGGTCTACGAACACCTGCTGGAAACGACGCTCCAGCGCAGGATCCTTCTCGATGTACTTTCGGAATTCGTCCAAGGTCGTGGCTCCGATGCAGCGTAGCTCTCCACGCCCTAACATTGGCTTCAGTAAATTCCCAGCGTCCATTGCCCCACTCGTGGCACCTGCATGCAATAATACGATTATCAGGAAACGGTAATAGAACGAAACAAAGTAGTTTAACGTTCCTCAGCACAACCCTCTCAATGATACCTAGACATGGTATGATGACGACACTTACCAGCACCGACAACAGTGTGGATCTCATCAATAAACAAAATGATTTGACCATCCGAATCGGTCACCTCCTTCAGGACCGCCTTCAGTCTGTCCTCGAACTCTCCGCGGAACTTTGCTCCCGCTATTAACGAACCCATGTCTAGAGAAATTACCTGCAAAAAAGCAAACAGAAACCAGTGAGCCACACTCATTCTTCACACCACTTTTACCAACACGCAGGATCACCACGGTTATATACTACTCCAGTCAACACCGGAGTCTGAATGAAACATACCTTGCGATTCAGCAGCGCTGACGGCACGTCTCCCTGCACAATTCTCTGAGCCAAGCTGTTCACAACAAATCAAAGATCATTCAGTCTTCCAGACCCAACGCTCAGAATGAAGTAAATTTGCATGGACTTAAAAGTCGAGAGTTCACAACTCGACCTCACAAACGTGGCAATCTTCGGATTTCTCTTTTATACAGTGCCCTAGTGACATTCAGAGTGACTAAGATCTTAACATTCAAGCCCATGCAGCGATCACTGGCCACCTAGGACTCACCCTTCAGAAATAGCAGTCTTTCCCACACCCGGTTCCCCGATCAGGACCGGGTTATTCTTCGTTCTCCGAGACAAAATTTGTATACAGCGTCGAATCTCATCATCTCGCCCAATAACAGGATCCAGCTTTCCCTGTCTCGCCATTTCGGTCAGGTCCTTGCCATACTTCTCCAGAGCTTCGTATTTGCCTTCCGGGTCTGGATTCAACCAACCAGCAACCGAAGTAGGACATCAGGGAATGACTGCGTCCTCAATTGGAGGATCACCAAAGAGGAATCTGCAAACCAAGACGACTTCATCTTCTCGACAGTCCTTGCAGTCTACTAGAGCAGAGAATCGAGACCCCAGGTGCTCATGTTCACCATTGAAGCTCGCAACGTCCTGAGGCTCACAATTTCGACAACTTGAAACTAAAAACTTGAAACTCGAAAATTTCGACGACACCGTAAAAAGGAAGACCCAAAGCACAACTTACCTTGGTCCGTCACCTTCTGGGAACCTCGGATGGACTGAATTGCAGTATTCAAAGACCTCACGGTCAACTGGAAATCCTTGAATAGTTGCTGCCCGAAACGCTTGTCTTGCGCATATGCCAAAACCAAATGCTCCACAGACACGAACGAATCGCCGTACTCCTTCTTGTGGCCTCGTGCCTTGTCGATCAAGCCCTCCAGATCCCGACCCAGCATAGATCCACTGGTGTCGCCCATCACCTGCGTCAACCAACAGTTCGAGTATTCTGTCAATTGGCTATTCACTGCTTCCATATGCTTAGCACGACCCCTCCCAACTTAGAATGTGAGACATGCTGGCTGATAAGGAGACCAAGTACGTACCTTTGGTTGACGCTGAATGAAGCGCTCCGTGGCTTGCAGAAGAGAAGTGTTGTCAACACCTGCTTTAGCGAAAATTCGGCGAGCAAGCCCATTCCGCTGCTCCAACAATGCCTTCATAAGATGCTCCGTCTCCACAATCTGTTGTTTACTTTCTTTCGCCACGTCAGGAGAGGCCACTATTGCCTGCCACGCCATCTCCGTAAACTCCCCCTGATTGATCTGCGCAATCCAATAATTTTATTAGAATTCATGCTAAACCCAGGAATCACAGCCCACTCAGAGGCTTCTCTCCTCTCTACGTCGTCCTCTAATCCAGATACCCCCCAAAATGCTCATTTCAACCAAAAACTCACAAACTCGACAAAACCCTAATTGCTTCGACCGAAATTCCAAGAAACCCTACCGCCAATTGCTAGACAACGTACCCTGCCATCTCGAGCTTCAGACGATGCAACTGTTCGATACGTCCGCTTCGTTTTCGCAAATTCCTTCTTCCTACCCACGTGCTCCACACGCAGACCGGCAAATTTTCCCCAGGGACCAGAATTGGCGAAGCCCAGGGACCCAACAACAGCACTCGCGGGCGTAATTCCCCTCACAGCTGCGAGTGGCGCCACTCGCCTTGCGGACTTCCATCGCTGCAAATGCAACTTAGGCGCAACAGAAACCAGAGCTGGCGACCTCGCCACAATTGCAGGCAAACCCCTCGAGATAACACTCTGTACCGCTACACGCTGCAGCGGCATCGTCGCCACGGCCATACTCACCATCCGCAATTCTCCCTCCAAACCCCCAACCCCCAATCCCCCGATCCCAATTTCAGAATCCAAATCCAATCCTTCACCGCATCCCTCGAATTCGCTTTAAAGACCAGCACGGAATGTCCGTAATCAAATTCAAGTTAGCAGGATTATTCTTCGCTTCCGAATTAAACAGGGTGAAATGAGCAGATGTCAAGCTCAACGCAGGCAAAGGACACCAATTCGAAGCTACTGTACAAGCAGGGAGGTCCTCAGACTGCGCGGAGAGAAGAGCTGTCTGGTATATACATCCATGCGAATTGCGGTGAAGGACGAAAGCGGCGAGGATGGAAGCAAGCAATAACGCAATGGGATTGGAGGGATGCGGAATGGGATGTTCTGGACGCGCGGCGAAGCAGAGCGAAGAAGACCAGAACCCTCTAGAAGGAACCAGCGGCGGTGGTGATGCACAAATGGAATTGCGCACGTCAGGACGCTAAGGCGAAGGCCAGAACGCGAGAGGAGTCGCCGACGATCAACGATGATTGTGGGAGCATGAGCAAGAGCTATCGTCGTGGGGGCCTCGATCGATGCCAAGTGGGGGCATTTCCTGGCTTGTGAGTTGGAAACTGGGATTGGTTTTTGGGTGCAACCGTGAATTTTTCTTTTTTTTCAAATGTTATTTTCTTTCAAATTCTGAATTCATATTTGCAATCAAAGGTCCCAAATTAGATGGATAGAGTGTACTAGGTAAACTGGATTGGCACATAATAGGGGGCTTTTTGTTTTACTTGCACCCTTGAAATTACTTGGAGTGGCCAAACAAGGGCCAATTCACCGCAACCCTGGGGGGGGAGGAATTCCAGCCAATAGATTTCTCGAATGTTTGATTTTTTCACCAAATGAATTTTTAATTGATTCGGAGAATTTAGTGTAAGCTTAAACCATAAATGCCCAAGGCATCAGAATCTGGTGTTTGCAAAACTTTGAAGTTAAATAAAACCTAACCAAGTTGCTATTTTTAGTAGTTTATATTTTTGGAAAGTTTTTTTAGAAGTCTAGTTTCAGTGTCAAAAATCCGATTTGGAAAATGAATGATAGTGATTTTTCTATTCAAGAGTTTGTACAAGGGTCCCCATTGCAATCTTGACTTTCTGCATAGTATTGAGAGCTCTTGAAAATGAGCCTCAAATACACTAGATCTTAGAGAAAAAATCACATTCAAAATTCATGTACAAAAATTGTAGAGTAGATTTTGAGAAGTCACAAATTGATTGGAGTTATACATGTTAAACCCTTTAACCTCATATTTTTTGGTCACCAACTTTTCAAATTTGACTTCAAAAAGAGGATAGAAACACTTTACATCACTTTTTGCAATTTTAACACCCTTATGGTCAAACAATATAATTTTTCACTCCATAAGTGATATTGTTGTGTTTTCTTTTCCTAAACAATCTCTAACATGTCTAGATTGAATTTGTAAAGTTACAATTTTAAAAAAATTGATACAACTTATCAAAATGTTGGCATTTTGTTCAACTTAAAGCAAATTCCAGGAAGCTCAAAAGAGGCCTTAGGCATTTAGGGATTAATAAAAACAAGAGACCCTGATTAAGACCGGGAGAGGTTGAGAAATACAAAACTAACCACTATAAAAATAGGAATTAGGTTGTTTTACATGTATCTTTAGAAAGTTTAGTACGAGAGTTCAACAAAAGGCTCACTAGCTAAGGTATTGGCATCCCTGGTCAATCAATTAATCCCTAAAGGACCGTTGTCCCTTTAAGGGACAAATGGGATTTTGGACAAGTACCTACGAGCTCAATTTGTCTTCATTTTTTGATATTTATTCTAAAGAATGAAAAACTAATTAGCTTCCTAAGAAATTTTTTTTTCAATGAGAGTTTAGGAACAAAAGTTACATCCAAATAAGCTCAAAACAAAAGAGAGGAGACATGCCAAAAAAGTAATAATAATTTTGATTTTTTTAAAATAAAAATTTCTTTCCATAAAAAATAACTCGTAGAACTCATTTCTAAATGTAATTCTTGCAATTTTTGAGAAAAAAAATTCCACATGGTTTATAATAATTGTTAGAACAATCTCACCATTGGAATTAGTGTATTTTAATTACATCTTAGAGATATTAATTATTTTACTTTTCCTTCTATCTTGTACCTACTTCTACATAACTATTTTTTAATGAATAAATTTTTTTTTTGGTTGCTTTATTAGATTCTCAACTCAATTATCTACCATAAATATTCAAAGCTCAAAACTTTGTAGTGAAAAAAATTAAAGTTAAGAACATTCAAAGTCAAATTATTTAGTCCCACAATGTATTGAAAACTTGTTTTTCTCACTTTAACCCCTAAATGCCCAATGCACCAAAATCTAATGTTTGAAATTTTTTGAAGTTAAATAAAATCTAATCAAGTTGCTATTTTCAGTGGCTTGTAATTTTGGAGAATCCTTTTCAAAGTCTACTTTAAGCATCAAAAATTCAATAGTAAAAATGATTGACTGTGATTTTTCTATTCAAGATTTTGTTTGAGGGTACCCATTGCAATCTTGACTTTCTCTAGTGTTGAGGGCTTTTCGAAATGAGCCTCAAATACACTAGATCTTGGAGAAAAAATCACATTAGAAATGCAATTAAAAAATTGTAGGGTAGATTTTGGGAAGCCATAAATTGATTGAGGGTACACTTATTAGGCCCTTTCACCTTGTATTTTTTTGGTCATCAACTTTTTAGATTCGGCTTGTGAAAAGAGGATTGAAAGACTTCACATCACTTTTGCAATTTTAACACCTTCATGATCAAACATTATAATCTGTCAATCCATAAGTAACATTGTTGTGTTTTCTTTTGTTAAGTGATTTCTAACATATCTAGTTTGAATTGGTATGGTTACGTTTTTTTTAAATTGATAAAGCTCATCAAAAAGTTGACTTTTTGTTCACTTTAGAGCAAAGTCCAAGAAGCTCAAAAAAGGCCTTGGGCATTTAGGGATTAAACGTAGATATCTTACAATCTGTGAGGTCAAAATTTTTGAATTTTTTTTCACACATTTTCATACTAGTTAGGTGTAATATCCTATAGTTAGATGTAGGAAAAAAAGTTTTAAGACTTTTTAACTCTTTGCTAAAGAAACGGCAATTTTAAGTGTGTTTTTTGCACAAAAAGAGGCCTTAGTCCTTTAGAAGCAATTCCGGGCATGTTCAGATAGAGATCACAAGGATTGCATTTTTTTAGTCAATAAACACTCAAGATCCATAGCCAATGTCTAGATTCTTTCATGCATGCAAGAATGACTTTTCATTTCATTAACTTCTACTTTTGTGCTCATTACTTCAAGATATGTGTCATGAACTTACTTGTCCCAACCTCAAAAAGGAGAAAAAAACACATTGAAAGCTTCAATTAGAAATTTGTTCCAACCTTGGTTGGAAATAACTACACCCTATAGATTGGATATGGGTCACAAGTTGGAAACGAGTATCTCTACCTCAAGGCATATTTGTATACAAATTGATGATTGATGACATAATTTTATGTGTAAGATTGGATGTTCTTTTCAATCTTGACTATTCTATGCTTTTTTTTTGTTATTTCACTTCTAAAGGTTTTGTAAAAGGAGATCGCAAGATTGGACTTGAAGCATTTTTTTTCTTGTGGATTGCAGATTATCTTCACACCCACAATTCAACACTATAACATGGCCACCATCATTGGCCTTTCTTTGCGGTTGAAGCTTTTGCGTTCTCCTCCGCCACGTCTTAAGGTGAAATTCCTACTCTTGAGTATGTAAAGGTGTCAACTCGATTTTTTCAATTTTGATGTCAATTTGCCTTTCCCAGTGTAAATAGAACATAGAGTTAGCTCCATTTCCATTCCTAGGTCAAATAGACTTGTAAATGCTAATTGAGACTTAAAAGGGTGTGAGTGAATGGATTTGGAAGGGATTAATAGAAGAATTAGAAGGACAAGTTGACAATGCACCTTATGATGAAGAGTTGTCTTCACAGTTTTGGAACTATATGTCCAAATGTCTAGTTGATTTTCTTTTAGTGCATACAGGTGGTATGACTCACAGTGTACTCGCTTTCCAATTGTCAATATATCTTCAAGCTTTTGCATTTGTGCAATTTGTGTTTGTCTAATTGTCTTGAGCTGAGACAGCAGGTGGCTGTGAGCTCGTTTGTTTTCTTGTCTATTTGTCTAAATTACTTCGTGTGTACTTTGATTCTGTGGTGTTTGTAATCTTTGTCTAATCGTCAGTGCAAACCTGCAGTTTTTCAGTGCAATTTAATTAGTATCTAGTGTCTAGTAGTCAGTGTTATGGAGGGTGTGAATATTGAGTTTGTGAATCTGGAAGTTGTAGTCAATTCGACTGAGCAGTAGGTAGCCACGAGTAGTTACAATTATCACATTAAGTGAGAATAGATTGAAGTTAGGAAAAATGGAATGTTTAGTCCAATTGTCGAAGTTGATGGTGGTTGTGTTGGAGATTGGACCAGTGGACTGAGCAATTTGCTTGTTGAAGATTTTTGATGTTGGTAAGTTTCTATCAATTGGTCTGAATAACTTTGTAATCACTTAGATAGTGCTGATGGAATTACAGACTAATTGATTTACATAGTTTGTGAAGTAAAATGAACAAATAGTGTCATTTGGTTATATCAAGTCAACTTGGCAGATGGAAACCTCATGATTGTCAGGACTGTAATTAAATCATTTTGCTAAAATCGTTGGTCTACTGGACGTATCTTGTTGTGAGAGATTACTGAATAATTAATTTTATTCAATTACTAATTTGCAGTATGAATAAAATTTTAGTTATGTCTAATTGACTGCACTTGTAATTGAATCTGTGTCTAATTGACTGAACTCGGTTTTTGCATAACTGGGATATTGTGAAAACCATGTAGTCTAATGGTCTGTAAGCATTAAGGTCAAATAGAATTTTTATCTGATTTGTATTTGTGCTACCTCATGTCTAATTGTCTGATGCATGTAAGATGTACATCCATGTCTAATTGCCAACCAGCATAGAATTATAATCTAGTTGACTGAGTAGTTTGGACCTCTAGTGGTAGTAATTAGGAAATGCTGAATTGTTGTTCAATTGATCAAGTAAAGTCTATTTGATTTATTTGTGCTGAGATCTATGTGAGATTAGATTTGCATTTTGGAAAAAACTAAAATGTGGAATTCTTGTTGAATGATAAGTATGACGAATTATCTGTAAAGGTCTGCAGTCTTGAATTGCAAAGTCTAATTGATTGAGCAAAGATGTGAAATTAAATTGTAAATATCTTATTGATAAACTGGACCTAAGCTTTCACCTATAAATTGTAATACTTTTGATTGTTATATTGTCAAATTGATTATGTGGAAATGTTGAAGATGAAATGATTAATGGAAATTGCCTATTAAATTGGTTTGTCAAATGGATACAATGTTTAAAGTAATTTTACGAATCAAAAATTGCTTAAGTCTAGTAGACTGAATATTATGTGTAGAAACGGAATTAAGTCTAATAGACTGTGATTCTTTTTGGATATTGTAAAGTCATAGGTCTAAGAAATTAAATCTAATTGACTGTGACATAGAGTCAAGTGGATTAGAATTAAAATTTGTACATTGCAATAGTTCCCCCAACCACCAACAAATCTGGTAGGTAGGAATTGCTTGTGGTTGTTGGAATTAAATCAATTAGTCTAAAAAATGAATTTAGGTCTATTAGATGAAGTAATTAGGATAGATGACTATTTGACATGATTCAAATCAAGTGGAACGGCTGAGACCACTTGACTTGCTAAAGAGAATCAAATTGACGACCTAAAGAATTAAAATAAAGAGGAAAGAATTTGATTTCTTTTATTTGAAATTAAAATACCAAATTGCAATTAAGAGGGAAATTTCCATGTGAGAGAAAGAAAAGAGGAATTAAATTATAAATAAAATAAATATATAATTATATATATATTGCATTAAGTAGCTAGAGCATGCATAAGACAATTTGACCACCCTAGACAACTTGACGACGGTGATTTGACGTGAACCACTTACTAGGCAGGACTGTGATGCCATACATTTGGTCTACTATAGCATTGGGTTTGTAGACTGTGACCAATTGACATTAGAAATTTTCCTTGGGTTTATTTTATTTAAAACAAAACCAAAAACAACATAAATAAGTGTCCAACATACGATTATAGTGACCTTAGTCATACAAATGATAGACTTATAGACCTTTCCATGGAAATAACCCCCTAGTTAGTTGTCTTGAGATTTTTGTCAAGTAGGCAAAATCTACATTACAAAAGGCAATGTTATTAAGACTATGTTTGCTTGTGGGGCTACAATTAATAAGCAATTATAAAGTCTACTGAATGGCCTCCGCACAAAAATCAAATTCATTTACTTGGTATATCAATTTTGCTACTCAAAGTACCAATGTCGATCAATGCAAGAAAAATAGGGAAGCTTTAGCACCTCTACAAATTAGAATGCAAATGGGAGAAAAATTGAAGCATTTGTAGAGAATACAAACAATGCAACCAATTTCATCCTAAGCTTGTCTAACTTCATAAGGTAATGTAAACTTCCAAAAGCGCAGACCTTTCATTTGCATGGTATTACTTACAGGACTAGGTGCGATGTCGGCGCAATCTAAATTGTCAAAATATTTTAACCACAACCTTAAAAAGTAGAAAATAAAAAATTCAAAAATAAAAAATGTGAGCTCATTCATCCTCACATTGATGTTCTTTAGTAGGAACTATGTATGGTAGACAATAGCACCTCTACGTCTCTATAATTCGTTCAAGTTCCTTTCCAATTCCTTCATAGTCGAATTCAAAATGATCTTTAAAATAATCAAAATATTCACTAGTAGAAAGCCCTGTTTTTTTGGATGTTTGAAGAAAACAAGGTAGTTTCTGAAGACATAATGTGGAAGATAGGATACTGGGCTTAGAAAAATAATTTAGTTTGATGTTTTCATGAACGACTGCATGTCATTAGAAAAACGAGTTTTTGTTCTGTACAACATTCGTGTTGCAGACAACACGTGCTAAAACATAGTTGTGTTTTCTTTAACGCACTTTAGAATAGGTCACTGCCACGTCGGCAGCAGGGTTGCCTCTACTCAGGTAAGTTCAAAAAAGAACCTAGGGAGGGGGGGTAAAACGTTGACCAAGCTTCCAAATATTGTGGAGGGGCAGTTCTTATGCATCTTCTTTTTCTGAAATAACATGGATGGGTACAGAAAGTAAAATTTCAAAATTATTCTCTATTTCTGACCCACTTAAACAATTTTTTGGCTAAAGCCTTCTTAAGCTTATAGGCATTGCCTCTTAAATGTACAATAACTTCACTTTATAATAGGCTATATTAAATTTTTTATTTATATATCCATACAAACTAAGCAATGAGATGTTGGATATTATTTAGGAGAAGAAAACACAACAATACCACCTATGGATTGAAAGATTTTAATGTTTCATCATGAGGTTCTTAAGATTGTAGATGTAAATTAATCTTTTGAACTTGAAATTTAGAATACGTATTATCAACATAGAGCTAACTTCACAAAATAATAATTTCATGGTAAGAAACCAATTTTTTAGCCCTTGGAAGGGTGTCAAAGTTGGCAATTGTTAAAATTTTCTCAAAACTATGCATGTTGGGAGATTTCAAAGATCTTTTTTTAAATCAATCTTTTGACCTTGAAATTTTTCACACATATTAAAAACATAGATTTTATTTCATGCCAAAAATTTCATGGCTAAAAAAAAAAACTCAATCCTTGGGCGGGTATCAAAGTTGGAAGTAGTAAAATGTTTTTCACCGCTACACATGTTGGTAGATTTTGAATATTTCTTTTGTAAATCTTTTGGCATTGAAATTTGACATGCATGTTATTCACTTACAAATGATGTTGTAAAAAAATTCATAGGAAAATATCAATTTTTGAGGTCTCAGATCTTTGGAAGGCTATTAACCCATTAAGGACCGTGGTTGATTTAGGGGGTGGACGTAGTTTTTGAACACAATTCTCAAAAAGTGTAATTTTCTGCCTTTTTAAAAGATTTAATCCTAGATCAGATTGAATAAATGAGTTCCATGGGTTAAGTCCTTGAACCACACAAAAAATAAAAGTGATCCAACGGTTCATGTCTTTGTAATTACTCTTCAAACATTGATGTGTCATAAACACTCTTTGGCACTCGTTATAATTAGGGGTTGCTACAATTGGATATAGATTTGAATATATTGTTTGGAAATTGACCAAAACCTTTCAATTTATTATTTCAAACACACACATAATTGTCCTTTCTATAAAATATGCATTTTTCATTGAAAATTTCAATATGAAAGGTTGAACCATTTCAAGTTTGGCCAAGCACAACTCTCTCATTTTTGCACACATTCTCTTGAAATTGGTTTTGTTAGATGCGCATAAAGACACTCTAAATGCGTTCTTCTCTAAATTTTTTGAGATCAAATGTTTTACAAATTAAAGGAGACAAAAAGTCTTCAAATCAACCCAAAAGTGGTCGACCGGTCCTTAATGGGTTAAAGTTGACAAAGCTGAAATTATTTTCACTGCGGATCCCAAAACGCCATTTTCATTGGGACCCCATTGTGCAATAACTCATATGGGATATATTAACCCCTAAAATATCTTGACTATGCTTTAGCCAAAACCTCTCTAAAATTAGCCATTCTTAGTACAAATACCAAATTTTAGGAAAAAAATATTTTTAGAAATATGTAACCATACACTCTTGTTGTGTGTTGATTTGAGAAGATGTGGGAAAAAAAATTCAAAATATTCCACTATTTAGATTGCAAGATATTAGCATTTGAATTGATAAAAAATTCTTTTTTGACCCTCAAAAAAACAAGGAAGCTACGCTTTCCAAGGTCACATTTGTAAGCAAAATTCTCCATGTCGTTGGTGCTTTTTGGATTCATTTTTAAAGGCAAGCTATCTACATGCTTGAAAATTTTAAGGTCATTTGGAATTGTACAACATATAGGAAAAAAATAGTAAATAAAAAGAAGTGGAGAACAATTCAAAATAATACATTGTTAAGAATTTAGTTATGGAATTTTTAAAAATCAATTCCAATGGTTTTATTGTTTTAATAAACAATGTAACTGTGTAAATTTTTTTCAAGATAAACTGAAAACTTGAGTTAAATAAAGAACTTCAAAGTTTATTTTAAAGTAGAAAATCTATAACTACCCAAAACTAAAACTCATAACTTCCATCTCATTGATCAAAATAGAATGATTCAAAGATTTCCTCTCGTGTATAAATTTGAAAAGACAATTCCAAAGTTTTGTTTATGAAAAAAGTGATTTTTGTTTATTTGCCCAAATTGCTTGATTAAAAAATAGTTATATATCATATAAGAATTTTTTAACCATGTAGTCAAAGTTTTTGAAAAGTGCTAGGCATTAAGAAAGAACCTTGTTTTCATATAGCTTGAAAATTTCAAAGAACAAAAAAGAAAAATCTATTTATAATGAGCTACCTAAAATCACCATGTTGTTGAAACAACACAACTTCAGTTGGTCTTTAAAGGATTAAACAAGAACTGTATTCAAAGTAGATTGTTTGGAAAAACACCCATATGTTAAATACAACATCCATATGTTTGCAACAACATCTAAAACAACATTTGAAACAATGTCTATAACAACATCTAAGATTTACAATGGTTAAGTTTCTTCATTGAGTTCATTCTAGTTATCCCATATCTTTTGTCTCCACAAGGGCGGACCATAGATATAAACATGACCTCTTTCATCTTCATTCTTACAAGTAAATGATAAACTAATTAGTTAATAATTAATTAATTAATAATGAACTAAATAATTATTAATAAATAATAAAATGAATAATTAAATATTTAATAATGAACTAAATAATTATTAATTAATTAATAATGAACTAAATTATAATTATTTAATTGATTGATAATGAAATATTATTATTATTATTTAATTAATTTGCACCAATCTTGCCTACTCCGTGGGATGTACCAATTGATGTTTTAGAAAATTTTGAGGTGTCTAAGTTGATGTTGCTGAAAACAAAGCTGAAATTTTTTCTAGACATCTCAGTTGACATTGCTAAAAACAATATTAAAATTTTTGTGAGGTGCCCAAAAATCCCATGTGGCACTATTTGCTTGTGTAGCTTACGTGGCTACCAAATGGCACACTTTTGACAACTTCTTTGTCCATGTTTTCTATGATGTTGCTCTAAAAACAGGGCATGTTTTTCCAAAATTTCTTATGTTTTTAGCTTGTTGAACTTGACACATTTCTCTAGACATGCACAGTAGACGTGTGTGATGTTTCATTCAACATAACGCATGTTCACGCCCTTGTCTAAAAAAACAAGGCTTTCTACTAGTGATTACTAATGCAAAGACTCAAGCAAAAGTGCACACAACAATACCAGCGCACAATCATGACCTAAATTGATCTTCTTCTACCATGTAAGCAACAAACTCATCATCAAAAATTTTAAAAAGCATGATATCAACTACAAAAGTACAGATAAACCAATGGCCACTTCAACCAAGCCAAAAGCAGAAGCAACAGAAAAAACAATCCATTTCCAACTAAGGTAGCCAGGACCACATATCCAAGGCAACCAACCATAGACTATCTTGAAATTCCAACAACAAAACCATAGCAAAAAGAAAACCAACAAACTCTTACATACTATAGTAGACTTGCAACAAAAAACAATTCTACACTACCACAAAGTTAAGAGCAACTACTACAACATAAAAGAGCATTGACATACAACTGTTGGGAAATGCATAGGGTCTAAGCTAACCCACTACTACTACGCCATGAATCTACAAGTTTGAAGGCTTAAAATGAATGTACAAGTTCAAGGGCCTTCGTGGTAAGTGGCTCTACAAAGGCAACTACATTCGGAACAACAAGGTTGAAATGATCCCCTGCAAGCAAATTGAACTAAGCCATATGTTCATCCTCTTTCAATAATGCTCTAGCTAATCACTCATCCCCATATCTTCCTTCCCTAGTAGGAAGATGTGGCAAAGAGATTGTGCCAACAATTCCTATAAGACGGAAATATAGAGCAAATCCTTTTGCACTTTCATCCCCTCCTCTTGCGACCCCATCACCTCATCCTAAGCCTCCCGAGCCCCCATCGCCTCCAAGCCCCTCACCACCTCTAGAGATTAGATGTCCATCGCTATCACAATGGGAACCCTCCCAATACTTGCCATGCAAGATTTTTAGACCTTCTACTTTAGAAGGGTTCAAGAAGACATCACTGTTAGTACCATCAAAAGCTTGAAGAGGAAAAATTGACAATATCCCATCTCTTTGCATGATGATAGTTGCCCAAAGGGCCACTACAAGAAACCTATGTTTTGGGTGACGAGTCCTAATTTTTTATGACAAATTTTAGGTCATGTCAATGTTTACAACCCAAAAATTTTATGTCAACAAAAATGTCCAATGTAACATCAATGTTGATAGTCCAATGTTTTTATGTTAACATTGATGTTACATTGAACATTTTTGTTAACATAAAGTTTTTGAGTTGTCAGCATTGACATCACCTAAAATCCATTATAAAAAATTAGGGCTCGTCACCAAAGACATGGGTTTTTTATAGTGGGCATAAGAGAAGTTGAAGTATCTAGCACTCAATAGTCCATTAGGAGGACTCAAGCACACCTCATCCCTAGGTTGATACGGAAGACACATTGTACCCTTGCAAGGAACAAACCGATGTGGATGTCATGGCCGCAATGTCCTAAGCAAGATAACGCCAATCCTTGTTTCAAGATTGTATTGTAAAATCACAAAAAAATTCCTTTGAACCCACTTAGAGTTTGTAGATGCTTTCACATTCACTACCTACAAAGGACCAAGGATAGGGTCAATCTTTGCTAGAAAAGGATCATTTAAAACCACTAGAATGACTAATCCCACGAGATAAACGTGGTTGAGTTCCAAAGCCATAATCCCAACCCTTGCGCTAAAACAAAAAAATAAAGCTTCCAATTTACAATCCAACACCTATACAAGCAGAGACTTCTTGATCAACAACATGATACCTTACGCATTTTACTTTGTTTCCTAACTTTAGGATTTGCCAAATCATTAAGCCAACCTTCCGATGAATTTCGAGACAAACCAACAATACAATTCATGAAATCTAATAAACTTGGAAAGCTTTGTCAACCACTTAAGAAACAGAAGATAGCTAAGACAACACTACAAGAAATCCATGTTTTAGATGATAGATTTTAGGTGACATTCAATGTAGCAACACATATTTGTATGTCAACAATGATGTCCACCATAACATCTTGGATGTTATGGTGGACATCATTGTTGACATACAAATATGTGTTGCTACATTGAATGTCACCTAAAATCTATCATCTAAAACATGGATTTCTTGTAGTGCAAAGCAATACAAACATCCAATCTATAGTGATTTCTTAAAATTGTCAACAAACGCTGACATAGCCAAGAGTAAATCTAATACAAGCAAATATGTAAATCACTAAAATAATCTAACCAGCACGTGATTAGAAAAAATGAGACAAGTCAAATACATAATCACATACACTTACTACAAAACCCAAATACCAATGCACAAACCAACCCTAACATACAGTTCCTATCGCCACGGTTTCCAGCCATACTAACACTATATTACAAATGGTCTAAAGAAGTTCAAAACGCCACTTTCACGCACATACGACCTTAGAGTACCTCCAAATACAAAAAAACAATCTCTCTAGGCTCTCCAAATTTTGCAACAAGTCAACCAAGAATTCTCAATTAAAACGTACACATCAATACAAGCAACTCTAAATTGACACACAATTCTTCACCCTAAGGTTTTCAAGCCAACTACCCTTGCCACCTTCTTGTTTGCTTGTTTCAAATTCTCCAACAAAAACTTCAAAGAGCAATTTCTTCAATGCACGAGAATTTGTGTAACCAAATCAAGAGTAAGTTTAGTTGTAGCTTGACTTAGAAAAGACGAGTTCCAAGAAATCAATGGACTCAAGTTTGGATATCGAGTCGGTTATCTCTGGAGACGTGATGGGGATGCAATCTTGAAGTAATATGAGCCAATATGTGAGCTAAATTAATATGTTAATATATTGTTTGCCTTGAATAATTCCATAATTAGTCAATGTTGTAATTACTAAACCGCTAACCGGAAGCTTATATTACGTTTCTTATTCGAAGATGTCTTAAGGAAAGCGTTTGACAAAAGATAAAGAATCCGAACCAAAAAAGACAAGAAGGCTATCTAGCGGCCGCACAGACAAGAACAGATACTCAAACCACATACATGCATTGGTCACCTAAGAGTGACTTTGGGCATTGTAATCTCAAAAATCAAAAGTGCCAAATATTGTAGAAGTGGCCACGATGGAACTAATAGGAAAAGAAGTGCCTAAATAGAGAGAAAAAAGGGCGAGAGAAAAAGAGCAAGTGAAGAGAGAATTGCAAGTAAGGTTGCAAAACGTTGGAGAGTGCCACTAGGGGGATGCCGAGACCTACTCCTAGATAAAGACGCAAAAAGAGGGGGAGAGGGAAAAAAGAAAGGAAAAAGAAAAAGAAGAAAATCAATATTTCATAGAAGAAAGTTGATCTCTTGATTCATTATCAATGAAGAGTGTAGAGGTTTTGTACCCTTTATATTCACCTATGTATGCAATGTAAAAGTTGAATGAAAACTAAAATTAAAATAATTATCATTTGTTTTAGTTTGTTTTGTTTGTAACATTGAGATGTCCCTGGCTTTGTGCTCATCAACCTTGTTTTTTATACCACTGGAAAGCTAAACTCAACACATGTTGTATAATTGTTTTTTTAAAATATATAATGGATTTATAAGCAATTTTTAAGACTATAAATTAGTTCAAATTATGAAAATGAAACATATGGGTTTTTGATGTTATTCATGGCAACACCTAAAAGTTCTTAATGAATAGAAATGTACAAAAGTTATTTAGCACATTTGATTTTTGAGTGTAAAGGTTATAGATTTCAAATTGAATTTTGTTTGTTTAAATTCAATACAATTAAAGATTAATTATCATACATAGATTAATCATGGAAAATACATAGGATAATTGAACATGGCTACAAAAGTTGTTTATAAGTTGAATTTTGTAAATTTAAATTAATCTTATATATATATATATTTAATGGTAAATTTTCCTATTGTTTGTTTTTTATTAGGAAATTGTGAATTAGAATAAAACATTAATTAATTTTGCATTATTGAAGAAAAAAATCATGAATGATAAATTAATATTGAAAATTCTATGCAATGAATGAAATTGTCTAAATGAAGTGAAAATGAATGAAATCATATAATGAAGGAAAGGAAATACAAAATGATTGCAATAAAAGTTGTCATATGATTTATACAAAAGAAAATATATATTCAAATAGGAATATATGTAAATGATAAACAAAGTTTTGTAAAAAGCATGAATATTACAACTAAATTCTATAAATCATTATGGTTTTACATGCATGATAAACTATATATAAAGTGAAATACACATGAATTCTAATATAAGTGAATACAATATCTACTAAATTTTTTATTTTCCTCTTTTGTCTTCATCTTTTATTTTTGTTTCAATTGGAATTGATCTCAAATGAGGAAATTCGAATTTCCAACGCAACTTTCTACCTAGCAATAATACTTCCATCGTATTGCAAACTTTTTCCAATCAACCGTAGTACAATTGTTTGGTTTGATCTGTTTTTTTTGTTTTGATGACGTAATAAATATGAAAACAACTTAGTCTCTTTTTCTGAATATGGAGTACCTTTTGGCTTTTGTTGTATATAATACAATTAAAGAGAAAATACACATTCCAAACTTTGGTTAGAAATTTGTTCAACTTTAATTGAAAATAAATGTACTCTACAAGTCAAATATAGGGTGTTGGTTAGAAATAAGTGGCTTCACCTTACATTGAATTACAATGTCATATATGGTATATGAGGGTAGTATTTGTTGTTGAGTACAATTATGCAAAGGCAAGAAGTTAGTTTGGAACACATTATACTATTGGACCTTAGAGTGTTTTTTGACATCTTTCTTTACCTCTAATGACATAAGTCACTATTTTCTCATCAATGCCCGTCTTTCATGAGGTGTTTGTTTTCAAATTTTGATTTGATTTTAATGAAAATAGTTTTTGAAAATAGACTACATTATAAATCCAATGGCAATAGTTTCATCAAATTCCAAGTTTAACTTTGCCTTGTTGAAATTTAAAAAATTGAGTGGTATAGTATAGACCACAACATCTTTTGTTGGTTCAATTTAGACATAGATTGAAAAGCCAATCAACTAGTGTTATTGATTTCCACCTTAAGAAAGGTCAAATTGAAGAAATTCAAGGATAAGACAAATTTGCCTATCCTTGTTATTTTTTCAAATACTACTGTCATTCAATAACCATCAAGCATTGCAAGCTTGGCCAAAAATTATAAAATGACCAAAATGTTGTGAAATTTTATATTAGCACACTCAACTTTATTATCTTTCCTTAGGATAGAAGCACTAAGAATCAATCATTTAAGCAACTTTGGAGCAAATCATATGCAATATCACATGGTGGAAATTGTTTTCATGTAGAAAGATAGGAAACATTAGGATAGCAAAATTGTCATAAATTAATTCCCAAAATTAAAATCATTGTAAATTGTAGAAACCAAAAAGTGCATTCCAATAGTAGCCAATGTCTAGAATCTCCCAATTTGATCAATGAATTTTGCTCTCCACTTCAAAACATATGTCATAACTTTGTTAGTTCTCATCTTCGAAATGACCAAAAAAAACATTTCAAATTTGATACTAGTATAAGGTTCAAAACAGCTCAATCTATAATTTGGATATTATGGGTGGTTGACAATTGGTGCTTCTACCCTAAGCACAAAAGGCAATCATTTCAAAATATTCTCACTAAAATACACTCCTTCAAAATGGGTTGCCTTGTTTTTCAATTAAATTAAATAGATTCTCAAACTTAAATAATTACTAAGTAGCGCGGTCAAATAATTTAATATTTTTGGAAGTGCTCACTCTCAATGTGCCACAAGATCCTACAACTACATTCTATCTTATTTCAAGAAAAAATTAGCACACAAATTGTTCAAGTTATTGGCAAATTTGTCCCCTTACAATAGGTGCTAGTATGTGAGCCTTGACTATATATATAAAAGTAGATATTATACAATCTTTGAAGGTGCTTATAGTATAAACACATATAATATAGGCATTTATAACATATATGCACTATAATCATAGAAGGTTATTATAATATAAACACTTATATCATTCGTGTATAGTCCTTTGGGCTCATGGATTTATACTTTTAAGAGCAATTGTATTTGGGTGATTAGGAGTTAAGCCCTCAAAGCCCATTCCTTCTATATATAATGACAATGACAATGAGCTCAAAAGAGGCAATAACTAACTTTCCTACTCCTTTCCTTACTTTCACTATCTATAACTTGAAGACTTTTCATTTTCTAAGTTGAGTTTCCCACATGATAGAATGAAAGGCATTTGCTTTGTGGCTTTATTCTAAACATGTAGACACTCTTCAAAATTGATATGATTTTTTTGTTTTTTTCTAGCTTTCTATAGGAGTTTTCTTCATACTTTTGAAAGTAAGCCAACCTATTACATGCATAATGAATGATTTGCATTGTTGGCATTGTTAAATTTTAAAATTTTTTTTCATATGTAGACAAATGTGAGAAATGAGAAAATCAATTGAAATTTTATTTTTTTGACAAAATATGAAATATTTAATGAATTTTTGATAGAAATCACCAAAATAGCCCAAAAGTGAATTTGGCCTATTCCAAAAGCAACATAAGTATATCCATAATAGTCATCTTTTTCACCTAAAGCAATCACACTATTTTCAAATGTGGCTACAATAAGAATGCACAAAAATAGTCACATTACATAATGAGTTTGCAATCAAAAAGTGACAATTTTTATTACTGCCACTAAATATTTCATCCAAAATAATGATTGTGGCCACTAATTCAACCTAATGTATTTCAAATCTCAATTTTTCAAAAACAATTTAACATAAGTTATTGCAAGCTATTATAGGTCATCCCCTACTTGTCACTGAAATTTTGAATGCAAACTCATTTCATGCACCTGGGGGTCATATTCTTTTTATTTTGGGTTGGCTGGAAAGACCTTTTTTCTCGCTTTCAAGGTTGTCATGTATATGTTGTCATGGTATTCCTGCTTTCACTGAAACATTGGGTATCTATTGGTGTAACTTGATATTTGCTCATCAATGTTAACTTATAGCCCAACACATACCCTATAAATTAACATTGATGGCCTAGTGAATTTGAAGGTCACTTAGATGTATTCCATTCTGTATGCATTGTGTGTAAGGGATCTGAAAAAAACAAACTGTAAGAGTAATGTCCAAAAACACAACTGTAGGCAACACTCCCTAAAATTAATTGAAGAAGCATCAATTTCATTCGTTGATCAAAACCTTCATAACTGAAGAGTGAAGACCCCCTCATAACTTATTTCAAAAGTGTAGCATCCCAAACCCTCGGAAATAATCAACACAATCAACAGTATAAAGACAGCATGTAACGCATATGTACTAGTTATAAACCTGTTTCTATAGCTGATTCGTGTAGAATCCTGAGTAATCAAGAGATTTTTCTGGTGCAGATGAACACCTTCTGAAGATAGATTCAAAGTGTTGATTTGGTACACCTGCAGCTTACACTTTGAAAATTCATAACTTACTCATACAACACAGGATCTAAATAATACATGCTACGATATATTATAATCTTCTTCAATTGCTAGTACACTCGATTCCAAAAATGAACAATCTAATAATGGTAACAAAACTCAATTGCTTAAAGGATCAATGTTTGGTACAAATACCTTATCTGATGTTTTTGGAGGTTCAATTTCGTTAAAAATCCTTCTGCTGCCTGGAACTGAGCACAATTGGATAAAACCTCATCAGAACAGACATTAAAAACTAACTAATGGCAACCTGTGTAAATCGTGGCAGTGTCATCAAAGAAGGACCAGACTTTCTCCACATTGAACCTGCTGGACGACATTCTCAGTTTCAAAGCGGCCAGGCTTGTGCAGCAAATTGGGATCCACACCGGATATAGTGAGGTTCCGTTGTGTCCAAGATTTTCATCAGTGCTCCCCATCGTTGCTAAAGAAAAGATCGACAGTCTATGTAATGCAACTAACCCTGCATACAGAAATATATATTCTGCAGTTACATGTGAAGAAGCACCTGCACAATTCCAACACACGAACTTCATACTACGATTTTACAGATCATGAAATAATCAAACACTAACTACCGAGGAGGGCTTTCTTTGCCCACTCTAACCTCCAAACCAATACCAATGGTAATAAACTTCTATGAGGACATTTTCATCAGCTGACTTTGGGAAGAGGCATTTCAAAACGGCACATGTAGAACATCCCAACAACGACAACCAACCACATGGACTTTGTCCTTCACCAGCAGCAAGTCGGTCTGATAAGTGACTTGGCAACGAAAGATGATTGTAGACCAGATTATTATCCGCGATTCCTCAAGCAAAGCCTCCATTTGCCAAAAATTTGAAAGGAGTCATACTTACGAAATCAATCAACCTACTTGTCTCGTTGATACCAAAAAAATCCTTTCAGGTGTGAACAAGACAATAAACCACTCATCCGTGACAATTTCATACTCCGTGTCATTTTCCTCAATGTCTCCTCAAAAGATTCCTCTCTCCAATTTTGCACTTATCATGAGTATGAGAGATTCATGCTTACTTTCTTTTGCACCATACTGCTCTTCTTGTAACCGCGACGAAGTTGTCAAGATTCGGTGTATTCTATTTAGAGGTTATCATCGAAGGGTAAGGGAACAGAAAGCTCAGCTCTGTACTTCCCAACATTTGTGAGATGCTCATTTTCAATCCTACATAAAAAGAATCACAATCCTCGTCAGCTGCGTAATGCATGCATGAACCTTTCCACTCGTCCAAAACGTCACATCAGACGAACTTACTGACTTGTACGATACAGGTTCAAAGTTTGACACAAACTTGAAGACACAATGATATACAATGCCTAGGTTCTGGGAAGCAGAGTTTTGCACATTGAGCGCCAATGTTTTACAAAAATGAACGACAAGGGGACAAGAGATTTGCACACTCTACGTTGCCCAGCAAGTGATGGATGATTACCGAAAAAAGTTCCAAACCCCTCTGCGGAGAACCTCCAGACTAGCCACAATGACATCAAACGCGTTCTGGTTGAAGCCGTGCGACACCTGAACTTTGAGAAGAGAGGCCATCCACGCTACTCTCAACACAGTGTTTGATCCCTGGCAGGAAGGGGAAAGTATTAGCAAGTGAAGCCATCATCCACAGACGTAGATCAATGTTACCAGATAGGACTCCTCACCATGGCAATGAAGTACAGGGATTTATGCTTCAAGATGAGTTTGTCTCGCAGCCATTTGTTCTTCGACTTGGAATTCAACAGGCTCCAGTCATGACAGATATCCCAATAGTTTGAGATGCTGGTAGTAAGAACTGAGGCGATTATATACAGTACCCGCAACGGCAGTTCATATCCAGGCCAGTGCCGATAGTTTGAATATGCTTGCCTTACCGCCACGGCCGCAACCACAAACATAAATCTGGCAGCACCTTCTAGCTGTACCCTATCCCCCTCATCATAATATCTTCTCAAACACTGTAAGCATTGAACACAACTGATTAGTGTGGCTGAGAATAGAACAAGCAAATCGAAATCATTGCCACTATTTCGTCAACAAAAGTGATACCACGCGGAAAAAAAACGGTTTCCTTTATAAAGAATTTGATAATCAGAAATTGCAGATGTGCGCTTGAGATTCTTCTCTAGTGATTCCAAGAGACCTAAACTGAGCAGGAGAGAATCTGAAAATGGGTGCAAAATAATAGTTCACCTGAAGAATACGCCACCAATATGGGAATAACACCATCAAATATCCAAACCCCTGGTAAACATAATTCTTTTTACATGCTTGGTCATTTTGGGTTAAAAAATATCCACTGCCGTAGTAGCAAACTATAAACTCCAAATTTCTAAATACTAGCAGCTGGCTTGTTAGCTGGTCTCCTAGGAAGAAATCCGGTAGTTCAACCTGCACCATATCAGATATTAGGGCATGGTTATATTTGCTGAAAAAACTCAGACAGTTATTGATTCGCAGTGGTTGAAACAACCTCTGCGAGGCATCTACTTTCCATCGCAGGGCAATTTTCGACTTGGAAGACCTAATGCATTCACAGTTCGACCTAAGAACATCAAGAAGAATCAAAGCGATAGAGGGACTCAGCAACTAAACTACAAGAGGCTATGGATGCCGTGTCAACCTTGTAACAGGGAGCGAGAACGAGACGACGAAAGCGGTTAAGGAAAAAGAATCGCGAGGATCTGTAAAGAATGTTGATCGGCAGGAAAGTCACCACTAATGTTGTCTGCACAGGCCGGAAATAGCAAGAATGTAAACACGTTAGCTTAAATTCTGACAGCTCAATGCAATGTCGTAATTTAGACCTTTCCAAAAGACCGAAGCTGGCCATGACATACTATCAGATCAAACGTTCCAAGAAACTGTTTGAACAACTCATTGGACATAGCTAGGGTTTGAGGTGGCAGGCTTTACCAAGACAAGGATCAAGGGAATGAAATCAATAAGCGTGGAACCTTGGGACGCGCTAGGGGATGGGAAGACGCCGGGAGGAACGGGGCCAGGACGTTTCAACATCATGACTGCAACGTGAATATTCATGCCTCCCAGCAAGAAGGTTGTAAATGCCGTGCTCAGAAGCAAGACCTCTCGATGTCTGAGCTCTGTGCCGGGAGAAAATAGGAAAATGAATGGATAATTTATTCGCGTCCATTGCCATGCGAACACGTTGAAGGCGTACACGTAAAGATGTAGTGCCACCAAGATAAGTGTACTGCAGTGATCACCAAAGACATCAGCTTCTGAACAAATGCACGCGAATACTTGGGTCGATCTTGCTTCATTCGATCGATCAACCCAATTGGTGAGATCGGAAACAGTCAAGCTTGAAGCACTAACCTGAGCACGGGGAACACTGTATCTAAGTAATCGATGCCTCCACCCCTATCCAGCGCCAACGGATTGGAGACTAAGAAGAAAAAGGAAATGAAAAGGGCGATCGACCAGCCCGTAAAGAGGCCTGATAGTTCCAACCATTTGATGAACGAAATATTAGCCTAGTTTTGTTCCAAAATCTGAAGCAATCGAAATACAAAGTAATGGAAAAAGCTGATTTGGAAAAAGAAACTAGTTAGCAACAACATTTGAATATTGTTCTCAGTGTTTTTGTAGTTCACCTGTAAAAAAAGTTATCCAGTGAGTTCCCTGTCGTCGAACTGGCCGCAGTTGGATCATGGCCTTCTTGCGCTCTCCATCAGCAAAGTGTGTCGTGTACATATCCTCCACCTTGATTGCCAATTTGTGAATCTGCGTGATCATCACGGAGATAATTCTGAGTTCTAACATCCAGTTACATCCAGGGAGAATTTTGTGGAATTTTTCAGATGCCTTAACTTCCTCTTTTTGAACAATCATTACGTGTTGCTTCGACGTTACAATCTGTGCAAGCAGTGGATTCACCTTCTTTGAAATGACGAAGGATGAATATTCGACTTCCTTCATGTAGATCGGTGCGAGGTGCCATCCGGTGACCTTATCATACTTCTTGGTAATCTTAGCAAAGGCTGTAATGTTCACAGACCTGCAAGAGCAAGAGTCTGAATCAACTTCTTTGCAACATAGATAGTGGACAATCCGCAGCCGACCGGCAGCACAAATACGTGATCAAACCGAAGGCTGCAAGCTTGTACGCGCAACGAAATTCAAATGTAAGCGTGTGGCCTGTGTCAGCCTGAAATACCTGAAACTAGAGAGAAAGTTGAGGCGTCTGTAAAAATTTACAAATGCCCTTTGCAACATCTTCTTTGCTTTGTCCAACTCCCTCTGTGAGTATGTCTTCTGATTTAAATTGTCATCTTCTACCGGGACAAACTCCACGACCTTTTTCTCAGTCTGCGTCTTGGGCATCGTCTTCATAGCCGACCTTAACTTGACAGAAACGGTGTTTTCGCGCTTAATGTGATCATGTTCACGGTATCCCAATTTCAACTTCTTTGATTGAGTCTCTTCAATGTAATTTTGAAGGGCGTCGTCAGTTTGGCCCTCGCCATCACAGTTCGCAGATCCTGCAGCTCTCATTAGAAATGACTTTGATCTCTCCATACCTTCCCGAGTGAGAGAAAGCTCACCCGACAATTCCCTCGGCTCTGCAACCAACGAAGATAAGATTGGCAGGGAAAATCATTACTTAAAGCGTCGTATATATAGATTTACGCATTAGTATTGAAATTATGCAGGAATTCATTTATCACCATCACTCATCAGGAAATTATCAAGTAGCAGTTTACTTTGCAAATGACCAGCAGCCATTTGAGCCCCCTTGTCTTTCTTCACATAGTCCGAATGCGATTCAAGGTCCTGACTAGCCGTCGCGTCTTGCGAGTTGATCCACGCGAGCATGTGCTTCTCCAGATCGCCTGCACGAGCGATGTTCTCCGCCTCCTTCTCCTCGTAGAACATGTTCACTTTCGTCAGCTGTTCGTCAAGGCGAGCGAAGAAGGCTCGGTCTAGTGGAGACCGTGAAAGCGGCTCTTGTAGCTCTGTCACGAACGTCTCTCCATTCTCCGCTCTGAGCTTGTTCACCTACAGACCCATCAGGAAATTCATCAGATGCTAAAACATATAGCGCCAGCACCAAACTAAACTCTAAATGAACTGGTATTGCACTTCAGCTGAGTACGATCGAAGGATATAAGCCTCTTCTATCGAATATCTAAGTCGTCGAATATCTCGTGTTTCACAAGTCGATTTCGTTAGAGGCTGCATGCCAGACTACGAACCACAATCATGGTATCGTTCTGACCCGCCGCCTTGTATGAGAGAGAAGGCATGTAATCGGGTCGCCTCGGCGAAATTGCGTGGGAGATGGTCCGGGTGAGAGTCCGAGTGAGAGTCTTGGTGAGACTAGCCGCCCGTCTGGCCCGCTCCATGGATGCAGCAGATTGCAGGAGCCCCATGAACTTCCCAGAGCGCGTGTACGTCGCTTCCATTGTGCGATGCTGGTGGATGCGTTTCACGTCGCTCTTCAGCTCGGCATAATCGCAGTACTTCTCCTGCCATTCTGGCACGAGCTGGCTGTGGAGCTCTTGTGCAAATTTCCCCATTGCAACCCTTATTAAGCTTCTACCGAATGCCCCGATTCCTTCCTTCAACTAATATGCCTATGATGGGGCGGAATTTGACAGCATCTAAGAGCGCCAATGCCGCATGATACTGTAATAGACAAGATCCATAGTATGAAAGAAAGCCTCTTCATGTCGAACAAGGTCAGCTTGCAAGGGATGTCCACTCAAGCGGGTTGCAAATAACTGGTAGGTGCAGCTTGTCCGTGAAACCTCTCCGTCATAGCAGGGCAACGCTGACGCTTGAACTATAGTAGGCGGCTGGGTAAATTGTATTTGTGGACACAAGGGAGAAATTTGGGCGCTGTTTCCAAGGTCTTGGCATGTTTTTGCTTGAAAGCTCCAGTTTTGCTGGTTGGGAAGATTGGCTAATCTGCACTTGAAAACTCCACTGCAAGTTTGAATAACTTCATTTAAATCACTGGAAAAATCAAACTGTTATCTCTACCCTTAAAGCAATGGTGAGCAGTGGTTCAGAAGTTATGCAGGCAAATGAAAACAATACATGTGTTGAAAGCAATAGTGGCTTGTTGGGCCCATCACTCTTAAAAATTCTTTTATTATGTTTAGCAGAATTGTAACAGCCATGTGAGTATTTAAGAGTGGTAGCAATCTACAATTATCACATACAGGTTTTTATATTCGAATCAAATAAAAGATTGTACTGAATTCACGTAAAAAGAGACGTACAAAAGTAACACATACGGATTTTTTGGGGACCTAGAGCTCATTGCTTGAAATTCGCCACTTGTTTTGAGTGCAATAGTATTATGTCCGTCTACGCAATTTCACAACAAATAGGCTTTTAGAAGCGGGACACTAGAATGCTATAGTATTCTAGAATATTACATTCTTGAATCATTGGCACAGAATGCTGACCCACAAGAAATATGGTACGGAGTACGAAATAAATGAGAACCTGGAATCTGGTCAATGTTGTCAAAGCCAGGATCTTTTTCTGTCATGCAATGAAAGTCTTCAGCATGAATCTTTCACAGATGAAGGGAAGACTTGATTGACCACGTTTCGTTTTATATAAATCTCCGGTGGCCCGATCCGCCAAACAGGGATGCTGGCGGGGCCGGAATTTCAAACGGGCCGGGATCCATGAGGTGCATCTGGTACTGCGGAAGATATGCTATCATGACGGCATCATGGCCAATGATCGAGGGACTGCTTCTGCAAGTTGAACCAGAACTTCCGCATGGAGACAGCAAACATGAGGATTGACATGACGTTCATACGTACGCAAAAGTAAGTGCAAGTTAATAATAAGCTCACATCTACAGTGCCATTAAAGATGGTGGAGCCTTCAGTTATCTACGAGACTGATCTTTTTGAGTGAAGTCGTCTTGAAGCCAGGTTTTCCTGCCAATGTTGAACAAACTTTGTGCTCCAAATGCGGGGAAGCCGGGTCCTTGGACTGCGAGGTCTGCTTCAGGAGGGGAAGGAGAGTGAAGCCGCGTTTCGCCATGGACCGTGAATGTGCAAGTTCGAGCTAGCCCCCACTTCCAACCAGCATGCGCGCACTTTCTCGCAGGTTCGTGACGGCAGCTCTCGCCGGGGATTTCATTGACTGTCTTTCAAACTTTTCAATCCGAACTCAGTAGCACTCGTGGTTGTGCGCGTCAGTGAAGTCCCTGAAGCGGTGCAGGGATCGATTTTTTAGGTTTGAAGCAATGTCCCTGAGATTACTATGCTAGCGTATATTTTGCCAGTCGTCTTGGGATTCAATTCGAACTACCTGGCAGCCTGATGACTTTCAATCGGTAATTCAAAACGCATTATTGTCCAGAGTTTCGTCGACCTTATGAATTCATCGTATCAAGTTTTCGTGAAGCAGCAAATCCTGGCATGCTTGCATGCATAATTTCTCTGTGGCCGCATGACTCCTCTGGCTCATTCGATTTTCTGTAACTTGTCATTTTGGCGCTTGAATTTTTCAGAGTCGAAGAAATCGATTGCTTGAGTGCTTACCATCCACTTCTGTAATATGTCCTTCTTGTGCGACATTCCGGAGCTTTAGCCTTCTGATTAAGGTACCAGAAAATGGGCACTAAACTGTCTGGACAGTTCGTAATACAATGTACTTAGAAATTGCCATTCTGCGACTCGATAAAAAGATTCATACATTAGAGAGTTGTAAAAACTAGAACGACCAACATTCAAAATAGATGAACTTACACTGTGCCTATCACTACAAACAAATTCGAGTACATGGATGAATACTTGTTAAATTTGAAGTCCAGGATCAACTTGAATGCACTGTTTTCGAATGTGGAATTTACCCTGAAACACTCTTCAAGATTCAGAGTGACACTAATTGGGGAGATGCCAGGGTGAACATCACAGAAAGCAGGGAAGTTCCAAGAGCTGGGTGTGAGTAGGGCACCGTGAAGGGCAACTTTACAAACCTTTGTCCGGTCAATGATGCTGGCATGAGACTGGGGGTCAGGCCACGTGAATTGCTAGAAGGGGTGACACACCGTCTCACAAGTTAACCCTTAACCCTGAAACGCCAGGCCTATGACCACTGGTTTCAAGCCGCACTATCTGTCAATCAGTTTGTTGCCATTTTGCAATCAGATGCGTATGAAAATTTAAATTTTTATTTTTCAGAGATGAAACTGCATGTTCTTTGTACTTCACAGAAAATTCAGATTATTTTGAGGAAAATTGTATTTTCTGAAATTTTCTGAAGTAAAAATGAAGAAAAAATCATATCAAATAGAAAATAATCTCAAAAAATCTCAAAATTTCACCATGTGCAAACATTACAGTGAAAATCATCATGGTGTAAACTAATTTACTGTGTACATCTATAATTAGAATGTAATGGACATTAAAAATACAACCAAAGTACAAACCGCAATAAAATATTCATTTTTACAAAAAAATTCAAATTTTCAATTGGAGTAGAAACTCGAGTAGAGGACCTTCATTTCATTAGTTGGGCTCAAACTCAGAAAATGTCATTTTCAAGGAGAAATTTCAGATTTTGTCAATTTCTCAAAATACACTAAAATGGCAAATTTTGTCATCCGTTTTCTCTAATTACTTCTCAACTACATAAAAATAAACATTAGTTAGACTAAAAACTCAATTGGAGACTCTTTGCAACTCAACATGAAAGGTCACTAAAATAAAATGAAGGAAAAAACTACTGTTCAGGTCCTCTTGCGCCCCTGTGAAGCCTGCCGAACGCCAAAAATTGGCGCCGACGGCGCTTAGGGGTTAAACGCCGGACCTATAAACCGTTGTTTTCAAGCCCTTGTGTCCAACACTCAGTTTGTTCCCATTTCGGGACTAGATATGTATGAAAAAATTTATATTTATTTTTCATAGATGAAGTGGCACCTCTTCTGTACTTCCCAAAAAAATTTAGATTTTTTTGAGGAAAATTGATTTTTCTGAGAATTTTTTAAGAAAACATGAAGAAAAATCATATCAAAGAGAAAATTACTTCAAAAAAACTGAAAATTTCACCATGAGTGTACATTTAAGTGGAAAACATCATGGTGTAAACTCAATTTCCATGTCATTCTATACTTACAATCCAAAAGACATTTAATACATCCAAAGTTTAAATTACAATTAAATATTCAAAATTATGATTTTTTTCAAAATTCCAATTGGAGGAGAAACTAGAATAGATGACCTTCATTTGTTAGTTGGGTACAAACTCAAAAATTATTGTTTTTCTAAAGAAATTTGAAATTTAGAGCAAAGAACAACAACTTTCCAAATACATTGAAAACATCATATTTTGTGATCTATCTTTTTTTCTAATTTCTTATTTACTTGAAGAGAAACACTCACAAGACTACAAGGGGAATTAAGGTAGAAGGCTCTTAAATGGAGCGGGTTCTAAAATGGTGCCCTATCTCAAATGTACAATAGTTGTACATGTTGCTTTTTCATAGCCTTCAGCAGTGTACTGACAGTGTACATTGTAGCTAGGGCACCATTTTACAGCCCTATGCCCTTCAACTTCAAATTTTGATAACTAATTCAAAAAAGCTCAGAAAAATATGAAACGACTTGGGTTAGATGTCAATTCTACTTGTTTTTCAAGAAAAATTTATTGAAAAATATTTCTAGAGGTTTTACCTCACTGAAATTCTGTTTCAGCCCTTAGATGGTCCATTATAGGACCTCTTACCTTAGGTACTCTTCATAATCTTTTGTGAAAGGTCAAGCAACAAGAATTGATGAAAAATTGTTGGCAATTTCTTTAGACATTGTTTTTGAGTCATCCAAGCAACTCAAAGTGGCATCGCCAACGATGCACATTTAAACATCCAAAATCATCCTTGAACACATGCATACACAATAATTTTTTCTTCAAGTGTCATATACTTTCATTAAAATGTCCTTCAAAAGTGTCACTAAGTTGTCCCCTTGCTTTATCGTAATTAGTTGTCTATTAATTTTTTAAGATTTTGATATCAGATTGAGCTCAGGTGGAAACACCTAAAATCATCACAATAAACATTTCTTCATAGTTGGAAGCATCTTCCTCTAAACAAATTTGTAGTACAGTACCTTCCTAGAAAGTCGAAGTACCCGCAACGACTGCCAAAGAACTGTTCCCCTTCAATGCGACCCACAAGACGACTAAGCTTACTGTCCCCATGAAGTCGAAGATATAGTAAAACTACTCCGGTCTCTTCCTCTGCACGTACAGTAGAACCTCTCTTGCTGAACCCTCTTTAGCCTGGTAAAACTCTCTGAATCAATGTCTCAGATTGATCCCGGACTGAGCCAAATTACAAAAGATATGAGTAAATTTGACCCTCTCTAAATGAATAAACCTCTGGAACTCAATAAGTCAGACTGGGCCGGGACCGAGTGAGACAGAGAGGTTCTACTGCACTATGTTACGCACTAAGATTCTCTCACAAATCTATTTTGTAATGCATTCCGAATTATGATTCCCAGTACTTTACTACATGTTGCCATCGAGCACTGAAGTAGACGCATCTTTGGATTACAAAATGTGCATTCTTATGCTCGTCAGTCGAGACGTGTGAGCATCCACCAGGAGTGATCTGCTGAGACGTTCTTAAGTAATCTTAAACCACTACATCTAAGAATTTAAGATTCAGGTACAGCTTCTACAGAAAGACATACATATACTCAGAAGCGGAAAAACAACACGCGCCACGCGACAGTTTTCAAATCGATAAACCACCACCTTATATTACATAGTCTCATAATGGTACATATCGGTCCCACCTAAGACTCGGAACTCTGCGTGAAATCAAGGTTACCGGTAATCTATTTACAGATCTCCTGCTCATTTCACTGCGCCATTCAACTCCAAGCTTCCCCGAGAAAGCTCTTGGCTTTACACAGATCGCCACACATGGTAGAGTTCAAGTAATTCTAATTTCATGTGTGACGAGCCATAGCCATAGCTCGGCGCTCACGGACAAGTGCACGCTTCCTGGCCGCATTGTCAGTTGCTCTTGCAACTTTCTGCCTCCTCCTCTCTGCACAATTACAAGAAAGAGTTCATCAGTTGTCAGAATGAAACAATCTTCCCTGACGTATGCCAAACCTAATAAGAAGGTACAGAACATCACATGTGGCACTACCGCCTACGATAGAAGAGCCACTCATTGCTCGGGAACAACACCGTCCCCAAGAAAAGAGTCCAACAAAAAGAGAAATTTCACAGGGTGATTTAGCGATCAGGCAAGTAGTGGGTCCCAAATAATCATGTGGTTGCTTATTTATACCTGTGGCAGCAGCCTTCATGCTGTTGACGCTTTCAGTTGCAGCTACTCGTTTGACAGGGTGCGTTGGATGCTGCAGTCGGTATACCTTGAGCATGATGTTCGCACGGAGGTGCGTCATCTTCTCGGACATTTTAGCGCCTGCAATGCTGAACTTGCGGCCGGTATTTGCCCTCATGTCTGCGAATTTCACAGCAGGGCTAACCTTGTTCTTGGCAACGGCGCCTGCAGCGTTCTGCTTGCGACCAGTTGCTGTCTTAGTCCTTGCCATCCTTCAATTAAGACAAGAATGTATGTGGCAATACCTATATGAAGGAGTATATCATCATCAACAAACTACCAAGTCAGAGAGAATCTTTTGAATATTTAAAACGCACTTCCATAGTCCCTAATCTCACGATGATTCAGCTACCGATATCCACGACTGCAGTGGCTACCGTATGCAGTCCAAGTAATGTCGATATCGAACAAGCAAATCCAAGGCCGAAAGAAACAAGTGGGCAAGTGCAACACAAACATAGCAATACCACTGTCGACAAACCCGAGATCAGACATCCATGTCAACTCCCTAAGTTTCCACAATGTTCATGACAGGTGACACTAAGACTAGCATGATAACCCAATAGACAGGCAAACATTTACACATACGATGAACGCTAAGAAAAGTGCAATTTAAGACTGAAATCTGGCGTTGAGAAGCAGCTGACTGTGACTCTACCTTACAATAGGATGATGTATGCCTACGAGGTTGCAGCGCAGGAGGCGAGAAATGCAGATGAGGGATCAAAGAGCAAATGCAATGATGAACTTCGGAATCGGACTAACCTTGCGAGGAGCTGTCCCGTGAGAGCCTTATGAATGCCTCTGGCGGGCCTCGGATGCTGTGACAGGTGCCCTTTCCTGGGGTGGCTCCTGCCCTGAGTGCCCTCGGATGGCCGTTTCCGTCAGCTGACATAACTTCAGTTACCTCCAGGTGGCAGGGCCCTTGTGACGCGTGGCGTGCGGTGATGCTCTTGGGGCTACAGGGCCCAAATATCCGAGGGCTGGCCGTGGCTGCGCCGTTCAGCTGCTCATTCAGTTGGTGGCAGCTGGGAATTGTCCAGAAGTCCAGAAAAAGCATCGGCGACGACTGCGAAGACCTTCACTCGCTCGATTGCTGCAGTCGTCCCTTCGACCGAATTAACTCAAGTTAAGGTGTCTTCTTAATGGAACTTCAAGATGTTGCTCAGGTTCCCTACCAGGTTTGGACAAGTGGACAACAAGCAAATTAATATGGAAGATTGAACATCATTAAGCTGAGAGACTTTTGTAAGGGAGAACCTACTGTGACCGATCATTTAAGGTATTCTAGACATGATCTGTGTAGTATAAGGTAAGACAAGTGTTTTCAGAGGTGCAAAGCAAAAAATGACCACTCATTTTCATGTGTAAGGTAATGAGAGTAAATTAGTTAAGGTACCTTAACCCTTAACCGACAAGCCGGTGGCCGTGGAAATCATGAATTTTGATACTGTGGGAATCATTGGTTCCAAAAAATTTAAAAGTTCTCGTTGGAAGTCAAAGCACTGTAGAAAAACTTCCCCTTCCCCCCTAATTTGGAGGATGAATAGCTGCATTGCTGTCCCATACAGAAAGATTCTGTGTTATTCATCCACCAGAATATGGCCTGTGCGTCGTTGAGGGGTTGAGGTAGAAGAAAAACAAGCCAGTCCTGTACTGTGTAGTACGTCTTAGGCAGCATGTACTGTACTCTATTGATGCTTCGGAGCAGACCTTTTTTTTCCTTTTGACACAAATGAAGCGAATTCCATTGCAGAAATAAAGAAATACAACCCACCCGCCACGAGGACGGGAGTCACAGTCAATTTGTTTGTTCTAAAACACCAAGCTGTTCCCGTGGCCACTATAGGACTAGAGGATTGTAAGTGTTGTGCTCCCTTCTCCAAGATTTTAGTGATTCCCTCGACCAATCTTTAGGGTTATTGCAAGCCTCATGGGCATTTTGAAAGTCAAAATGTGATTCTTTACATAGTCCTTCATTTTAATCATGTAAGGACAGGTTGGTCTCCATGGAAATCATGCTTTTTGAAACCATGCAAATCATCTACCCTAAAAAATTCAAAAGTGTTTAGTGAAGATCAAAGTACTATTCATTACCTCCCACTTTTACACAAAATTGCAAGGATGAACAATTACAATTTTGTTTTATATGTAAGAATTCTTTATCATCCATAGGACCTCTCTAGTCCACCACGGTGTTCCAAGGTTAACCCCTAAAAGACCAAGCTATGCTTTTTTGGCAATATAGAAATATTTATTAGGTACTTCACTACAACTGGAGTTTTTTATTTTTTGTTTCTTCAAAATTTTACACAATATGTCAATGAGGAATATCTTTCAGGTCCAACAATTTTCATAACTTTTGACTATATGGTTAAAAAGTTGTCATATAATATGTAGTATTTATCCTTGACTAGGCAATCTAGGCATATGAGAAGAAATCACTTTTTCAAGAAACAAAAATTTGAAATTAGTTTTCCAAGATTACATATGTGTGGAAAACTTTGGATCATTCTATTTTCATTACTGAGATGAAAGTTATGAGGAGTTTTAGTTTGCACGTAGTTTCAAATTCTTTAATCTAAAATAAACTTTGAAGTCCTACATTTAACTAGATTTTCAATATTATTTGAAAAAGATAAAACTATAGAATGTAGATGGTTTATTATCACATTGCACCCATTAGGATTGTCATTTTTCAATTCTATAATTAAATTATCAACAATTAAGTATTTTGAATCATTTTCTACTCCTTTCTATTTTCCATTTTTTTCCCTATTTCTTGTACAATTTCAAATTATCTAAATTTTTTTTAAAGTATAAAGCCAGCTTGACTTGAAGAGTGAATCTAAGTAAACAACACCAATATAGCCATTTTTTGTGACATTTTTTGTAACTGTGAAGTGCATCTACCTTGTTTTCTGTAGGGCCTAAAAAAAGACTTTTTTCAACTCAAACACTTATATCTTGCAATCTATACAGTGAAAATTTTTGAAATTTTTTCGACATCTTTTTGAACCAATGTACTACAAGATCCTACAATTATAGGTGTCCAAAACTATTTTTTTCAAAAATGTAGTACTTGCACTAGAAATGGTAGTTTTAAGAGCATTTTTGGTGAAACAGAAGAGGATTTTTGGGCCCCCAGGAGACCGTTTCAGGGGTGTTCCCCGAAATTGTTCCCACTGCTGCAGACCAGCACCCTGTTGGTCTGAATTTTTGAATTTTGAAAATAAAAAATTAAAATTTTTTTTCCAAAAAACTTCAGAATGTATTAAAGAGAAAAAAAATGATTTAAACAAATATTTTTTTTCAAAAAAATATTTTAAAAATATTTAATATTTAATAAAAATTAATAAAAATTTATTATTTTCTGACGTGGCAGTCGCTCGACCACATCAGCATCGCGTTCCCAGAGTTCCCAATGCATTCCCAGCATTTAGGAACTCGCAGTCTTGTACAAGAGCTGAAAATCCTCTTATGACATAGTCAAGGAATTTAAAGGGTTGAATGTTTTTTAACTTGACTAAGAAATTTTAGCTTCAATAATATACTTTTCAGTTCATTTATATTTTTTTCTAAAATTGTTAAAACTATAATTGTTGTGACATTCTAAAAAGAGCATCTTGAAAACTCAAAAGACACACTTTTGAACTTCTTCCAATGAAGTCTTCTTGGTGTCAGCTCATAGAGTATACTAATTACAACATCATATTTGTTCCTATAATTTTTCTTTAAAAAAATAATATTTTAAGCAACTTTATAACTGTAATTATTTTTACATAGAAATTTCTTTTAAAAAATCATATAAAATTCAATTTGATGTTTTAATCATAAAAAAATGAGGTTAAAGTTTAGAAACATATTTACCATATGTAAAAATACCAAAATTTTGAAATGTGTATTTTGATGTAGAAATTGAATAAAGTTTCACCAAGACAAGACATGAAATCTCTTTTAAAGAAGAGCTAATCAATAGAATCACATTTAAATTTAATTGTGACCATTTCAAATGTGATTTTAATGCAATTTGGTAAAAAAAAACATCAATGAAGCTAGTGAGGTTGAGCAAATGTGGGCTTCAACAAGTTTGGAGAGACTTTCATTGTCCCAAAGGTTGAGTAATACTCTTTAATAAATTTATTAAATATAAAAGTCAAGACACCATTGCATGCTTGCTATGATGATATTCTCTATGAGTTAGAAAAAAAGGTCCCTTAATCCTCTTATTTTAATATAAATTGATTCATCTCTATGAATTCGTGTCAAACTATAAGGACATTGAACAAAATCAATATTGGCAAAATTATAATTATTCCAACCTAATTGCGACTCCTAAAGGCAAATTCCATGTGATCTTTGGAAAAAAAAATTATAATTTTTGAACATGATAGGAGTCTTTCTAAATGTCATTGCAATAAGAATAATTTGTGGTATTTTTGACAATTTATGGCCTACCTTGCATTCAAGATTTTATATAGCAAAAGGGGCTTTGATTCATAGAAAACAATCAGGCCCATCTTTAAAAGTTTCAAAATGTTAAGACATCCTAAGTGTTCTAAAATTCATATTTTGAATGATGAATACATTCAAGGTCTTAAAGGAAAATTTTGGATTTTAAGTGCAAACCACATATACAAAGATTTAGCAAAGGCACATTAGCATCCAAAAGGGGGATGTTAGAATGTGAGCATAGAATTTACACGTGAGCCCACAAGCCTAAAATTCTATGTTCTAGACACCTTCTATTGATGATTATATGTGCATATTATAGATTCCCATGTTATAAACTATTATTATATTATGGTGTAGCTACAATATAAAATACACATAACATAAACACCTTCAAATGGTTGTAGATATGTACCTACAATTCAACTAGGTTCTAGGCTCATATGCTCATGTGCTAGCAACTTTGGCATCCAAAAAGACAAGAATAGTCCTTCTTAGAGTTATTTGTTTACTTTGAGTACCTACAATACATCTTTAATTTGAAAAAGAAGTTGACTAAAATACATACATGGAGTATTTTTTGATTTGCCATTCTTTTGACTAATCTTTTTGTAGATCCAAAAAATCTAAATATACGCAATGACAAGCTAGTGTGACTAATGATTTCTCCAAACAAAATTTTCTTGTACTCAATTGTAGTAACTTTTATGAAATATTTAATTAAAAGACCATCATTGTTTGGAGTTTTTTAGAATGATGGAGTCACTATTAGAAAAGATGGAGGATAGAAGGATCAAACGACAACAAGAGAATGGAAAATAATCATAAGAGGATTTATGGGCCCCCAAAAGACCGTTTCAGGGGTGTTCCTTGAAATTGTTCCCACCGCTACAAAACCAGCCCCTTGTTAGTTGGAATTTTGGAATTTTGGAAAAAAATTAAATAAAAAAAATTCCAAAATTTTCAGAATGTATTAAAAAGAAAAAAATTATTTTAAAAATTATTTTAAAATATTAAAAATTAATTATAATTAATAAATAATTAGTATGTTTTGACGTGGCAATCGCTTGACCACATCAGCTTCGCGTTCCCAACATTCCTAGCATTTGGGAACTCGCAGTCCTGTAAACCAGCTAGAAATCGTCTTATGACATAATATTCAAAATTATCTTTATAGCCAAAATTAAAGTAAGCTAATTTTTTGCAATAAATATCATTTCGTAAAGGCATGAATAGCTAGTACATTGTTCAAGAATGTACAAATCAAAGTGCATAGCATCTTTTTGTAGTAGAACAATTAGACTCCTAAGTCAATTCACCTATTGTTGGAGTTTGAATAAAACAAGACTCTTCACTCTAAATTAGATGAGTCTTGGATGAATATCATATAATTAATATGAATATAATGAGATTAATTTAGTATCACTGCAATATATACTAATTGAATTAAATTGTAGTCCTACCAAATTAGCATCAAATAAATGATAAATTTTATGGATTATGACATTTGATTTATAAATTAGAAGGTAAATTTTAAAAAATATATATAAATATTGGTAACAACAAAATTATATATTTAAGAAATATTTTGAGATTCAAATGTAATAGATTATCATCTAGTATTGCCCCAAAAAATCAAGAATCTAACTATTAATAGGTGACAAACTTTATTGTACACCTAGCAATATCTAAACCTCACACTAGTTTTCTATGTATGTAATACTTTTAGAATTTGAGCACATGCAAGCATTGTAGGCACCATGCATATTGCATTACTAAGATACCACATACCATAATTGTGACCTACAATCCAAGAAAAATACAACAATGGCTCTTTGGTTTGAGGATTTGCATTTACTCCACCATTTAATTGAGTTGCATTGGCATTTGCACCTCTATCTATGGCATTTGCATCTCTTTTCATTTAGGAATATTAGTTTCACAAAAAGAAGAGGAAAAAATCAATTCAAAGCCATTCCATTTTCTTTAGTAAGAAGAAAAATGTGAAGATTTTTACCTTGTAGGCAATTATATTGCCTTTAGCAAATAGTTTGTACTATTCATTTTTGAGCTCAATTTTGATAATTTTTCAAAATAAACTTTATCATAGGACATAGGTTTTTGGATTATGATAGACAATTTTTTATTTTTCAATTCCATATCAAAGTTATTTTCAACTGATTTCTGACTCATGAATTTAACACCTAAGAAAATGCAATATTTTTTGGCCCTAAACTATTTGAAAATACTCATATCCAAAGCAAGGCCAAAAATATTTATTTATACTAATTTTTCATTAAAAAATTCAAATGCAAGATCCCATAGTTTACTTGTTAGAATACACCCTCCTAAAATTTCAAGTAAGAAATCTTACCAATTGCAAGATCCTGATGCTTGGATTTCAAAAAGAAGTATTTTCAACTCTTCCCAAACGATTAAATATTAATCAATCAAATTTTGTATCCAAAAAATGTGTATGTCATTCAATTTGTAAAGCCACTCTATAATAATTGAAGAAATAATTGGAAACACATAGAAAAAAATCCAACAAAATATATTTCATTTTCATTATTCAAAAAAATATTAAGCGGAAAGGAATAAAGTATGATTGAAAATACTAAATTGTTAAGAATTTCGTTATAGAATTGGAAAATTTCCATCCCAACAACTAAATTGCTATAATAAACAATTTAAATCCAATTTTAATTTAAAAATAATAATTAAACAATTTATATCCAATTTTATATTTAATTATTAATATTAAAAATGTAATCAGCAAAATAATAATAAATAAATTCAAATAATGACCTCAAGGTTTATTTTAAAGTAGAGATTTAAGACTTGCAAACTAAAACTTAAATGTAATTGCTTTCATCTCATTAATCACAGTAGAATGATTTAAAGAATTCTACACATATGAATTTAGAGAATCAAGTTCAAGTTCAAATTTAAATTTTTTTAAAAGTGATTAATCTATGTTGCTTGGATTGCCCATTTTGATAAAAAAAATGAGTTATCATATAATAATTTTTTAACCATGTAGTTAAAACCCTCATGCAATTTATTGCACCCTAAAGCTTCACTTGACCACATGTTTTATGACTGTTTCAAAAGAAAAAAAATTGAATCACAATCATAAATGAATGACCAAAAATTCTATGTCGCCAAAAACTACTAGTAGGTCCTTAGGGATTGATGCAATCAAATACTCATTAGGGGAAAATCGAACCTACAAAGAGGCTTTGAGTTTTCTTACTAATTTTAATACAAATTGAATGAACATGAAGATGTCTACATCATCATTACTGCTTCCATGTAGGATTGCATGTAGCCACTTGGCTTATAGATATTTGTAGAAGGCATGTGCTCCATCCTCTATGATGGAATCATCATGAGATTTTGGAGATTTTGGAGATGGATTAGATAATGATGACAAATTTTTGAATGCATCATAAAAATTTTCACCCGATTAGTGAGTTGAAAAGGCTTTTTCCACCCAAATAGTTATGTGCGGGGTTATGTGATCATGGAAATGGATTGGGTAATGATGAAATTTTTTTGAATTCATCAAGGAATTCTTGGCTCAACTAGTGAGTTGAGAAGGATTTTTCTATCCAATCTCTTTACAAACCGGCCTCTTTTGGGGTTCAATTTTCCCCTAATGCAAGATTGAATACAAGGTGATTTTTTTTCAAAAACGTTGCATGCTTGGGCTTCTTTCCAACTTTCCTACTTTTTCCAACTACACTCACTTTTACAAAAATTCTCAATATTTTGTGTTGGTAAATTATTTGATATTAGATTTGAAAAGTCTACAAACGAAGCTAAAAAAGACACCAAAAACTCTTTCATAGGTACTTCAATTATGATAATAATCCCCTCTATAAGGCCATTTTTAAAGATTTTTGTAGACAACTCTCATAAAGTATTACTAGTAGAAATTAAAACCAAATGATAGATGCATAGATCTAAGCACATGCCCCTAAAGCCCTTGAACCAATGTGGATTGAAATGTGGGGTCTTCTTATGGGTTTGTTCTTTTTTTGAATTTCACACTACTTTCCAAGATTAATCAATGGAAATGAAGAGTTCTTTAGAGGCAATCAATGAAAGTTGAATTGATCCATATTTCTAGGATGTCTTATTAAAGATAGTTGTTTGATGACAATAATTGGTATTAATATAACTTTAACTTTGAAAATTTGTAAATTGTTCACGCGAGCTTTGAAAATTCTCAAATCAATTATTTTTTCCTTCCACTCTTATTTTCCAATATCTTGGTGTGATATTTATTCCAATTTTTGTTCAAATTTGCTTAATCTCAAATAATAAGGTAGAAACCTCCATTAACATACATATTTTTGTTTTTGTACTATAGACTACACTTAATTGTATCTCGCTAGACTTTGCTTAATGTGTATTCCAAATGCTTAACTCAAATTTTCTAGTGCATTTGAAAGACACTCATGTAATGGTGATTTGCTAACTATTGAATTTTGCGAAGTTCAGATTGTGGTACACCTACATGACAATTTTAGCGTTTTAGACATGCAATACTTTGAAAAATTATAGAAATTACATATGACATCCCAAAAATCTTTTATTATTTTTTCATATTCATGATTTTCACTTCCTAATACTACAAATTTTTTTTCCGGAGAAGGTGCCTCCATTGACTACGTTGAATTGCTTATATTGCCGGTTTGAGGGGCTCCCACCTTACTTTCCTTCGCCGGTTAGAATGACTTGGTGTGCATGAAGATCATAACCTTTTGTTGACTTTTCAATGCTAATGTGGCTCTACGCTATGGGCTACCCATTACCATCACCAATTATAACTCATAACCTTCTTTCCTTTCAACTTGCTTCCTACACTCTTGGATCACTAAGATCAAAGGTTGTGATTGAAAGTGAACAATTGGTTATGTTTGATAACCCTCGAGCCGCGGTAGCGGCTCAAAGGTTATCTAATAAGGTAGTTAGCTCTAAAATGGAACGAAAATTAAGAATGAACCCTATAAAAGGCTATAAAATGGACAATTGGTGGTTCTTAAATGGACCTCCACATTCATTGAATGAATCAAGAAAAGATGCATTGGGAATAGTGAGAGCCAATCATGTTCTTTGCTTTTCCATCTTTCTTTAGAAATTGCAAGTGAACCATTCATAGAAGACTTAGAGACATAAAATAGGGACCTATGGCACATCTCCTTTGAAAATTCATAACTAATTCAAAAATGCGTCAAAAATTATGAAACCACTTGTGTTAGATTCCTCTTCAATTTCTCTTTCTCTAAAAAATGGACTAAACATATTTCAATTCAAGTAAATACATGAAAAAAGGGGACCAGTCCTTGTAGGAGGAGGTTCAAAAACTGCTCAGGCTTTTCAAATCGCCCCAACAAAACTTCCTGAAACCGTGCAGAAGATGAACTCCAGAGAGCGCAATTTTTAATTACAATGAATAACAAAGAGGCTTGGGCGATTTATGGATACATTGCATGTGCATTCACTGATTAGAATGAGTGGTTTCCAATAAAAGTAGGAATTTTGAATTACCAGAAGGGGATGGAAGTGCAGTAAATGAAATGTAGTACTTTGCTTGTGGAAATGGGCAGTGAATAAAATAAGCATTAGTAGCGCATGGTTTTAAGAACCTCACTTGCACTGTTTACAATTATTTTGGTTTTCATACTACTCTGCCTAGGAACTCTAATAGCAACCTAAGGCACTTCCACTTGGATTAAGCTTTTTAAAAATGGGTGACTCAGAAAAATATGCTGAAAACTCGCTGTGAATTCTCTTCAATTTCTCCTTCCCTACCATATTTTTCCAAACTCTGAACTACCAGCCTTCTCCACACACAGAGCTTTCTTCCTTGAGATGGTCCATTACTGAGCCTCCTCCCCTAGATGCTCCATTACAGAGCCGACTACCTTACATAATGGAGACACTGGAGTGCATATCCAATAACTTCCTCTCGGGACTCCCTCCCTGCATTGCCACCTCGCCCCTGGTCACTGTCCCCACTCCGTCATACGAATTCAATGATTCACGAGCAGAACTCCCCCTGAGCTGCCAAGTGTTGCTCCTCTCAAAGCCAGATCAGTGGCTCGTGTGGGTGGGGCCTGCTCTCTTGCTCCACCACCATCTCCAACGGCCCTACCTTAGCTTATAAGAAGATCAGCCATGGCCTCACTCACCCACCCAAGCAAGTGAGTCCATCGAATTCCCGCTTCCAAGTTGCCGACTGAGGTAGATCAGCGCCCTTCGTGGCCTTTTTTCGCATTCGTAGAGCCTGCATTGGTGTGTTGGGAGCTCTTTCGAGGGATACATTGGCTTGTTGCGAGGCCGGGCTTTGGAGAGGGATGGCGAGAACCGAGGGAGCGAAAGGGAAGGCCAAGGGGAAGAAGCAGCACACGGGTACCGCCGTGGCCAAGACGAAGGTGAGTCCGGCTGTGAGGTTCACGGACGTGAAAGCGAAGGCAGGGCAGAGATTTTCTGTCGCCGGAGCCAAAATGTCGGAGAGGATGACGCACATTCGTGCTGATTTGATGCTCAAGCTGTACCGCCTCCAGCACCCCGCGCATCCGGTCAAGAGAGTGGCGGCAACCGAAACCATCAAGGAGATGAAAGCCGCTGCAACAGGTAACTCTTCTTGGCCGTCCCTGCATAGCACTGTTTTTTGTCAACTTATCTGCTGAATTCTGTAACTCTTCTTCGAGCTCATTTGTCCTCATTTTTGAAGTATTGAAATGAAATGACCTACACATACAGGATAGGAGTACTTGGCTTGCGATGTGTTGTGGCAGCTTTGTTGCACGTACTCTTCGATCAATGTCCCGATGTACGTGCTTTTGATTGATCTCTTGTCGGTCTTGAATTCTTAGCAACCATGTCTCGGAAGCTTTTCCACTCTGACAAGGCACATTGCTCTTTTTTTCTCAGAGAGGAGAAGGCAGAAGGTAGCCCGCGCAGCCGACAATGCAGCCAGAAAACGCGCAGTCGTGCGTGAGCGTCGCGCCTATGATATGGCCAAACACACTTGAGCTTATTGGACAGCAATGTTGAGCATTTTTGCTGAGCATCAACAGTCACCTGGTCGAGGCCGCGCTCCTCCAATTTTGGCTTGCCCTGCTATCGGTACTGTTCAAGTGTCGGGTCAAGAATGCATAGCAGCATTTCTAAGGATCGATGGGCGGGGCCGTATGAAACTCTTTGACCATCGCCACCTTCGCGAAATAAGCACTCTGTCTGCGACCCGCCTCTATGTACAGATTGCGTACAGCTTCTTATAAGCTGCTGTTGCGAAGCTTGTCAACACTCCATGTACAGAGTCCACGAAATGTGCACATTTTTTAGTCCTTCATCCTGTAAATAAAATCCTTCATATATTTGCATAGAGTATGCGTTTCCAATCACGCTTAACGCAAGTATTATTTCGTCTCTTCACGCCATATGTCATGCTGAGTGTGTTCTCTCGAGTGTAATGTGCCGTGGTGGAATTCTTAGTAACCTATGGCAACTGCGACACAGCTATATGCGATGGCTCGTAACGCTCAGAATGCAGCACCCAGAATTGCTTTGTTCTGATGCGACAATGCTACAAATCTGTGCTCTAGATACATGAAGTGGAAATAGGCTGGACTGTATGTCATCAGCAGACGGTTGAACCAGAGTAGATTGATATTTCGTGGTTTGTAGTAGCAACTGTCAATGGGCTGTTTACGACAATGATTGAAAGGGTTTGCTCCCAAGTCAGAATTTGTTGAGATCAAACGGCGATTGTTTTCACCTCGCAAGAGAATGTACGAGCAATGCGCTACGCCATGTCAAGTATCGAAGCTGTTTTTCATGTAGTGCGCATCCTGCATGGGGTCCCCACGATGTCTGACGGAGTATGATGGATTGACGGGTGTGGTGCGTGGAATTGGTAAAAATTCCAGTACAACGTAAGAAACATGTAGTCTAGCCCGTAATGTGCTGCCAAAACTACGGAACTTACAAACTTCAAAATAGAAACTTAACACTATGGTACGACAGATTTACATCACAAGCGGAAAATAATCTCACTGTTACTGTTCGAGACCTCAATTGATGCACCTTCACGACATGCATGATGAGTTGCCAGATCAAAATATCTACTATTACATCGAGATGGTAGAGTTATCCTAAAGTTTAGGATAAAGGGTTTAGTTATTATTAACGCAACCGTAAATGTCGTAATGTTTTCAAGAGCATATTTCTGGAGCTACATGGAACCAATGAAGTACACTCAACTATGAAAAAGCAATTTTTGTCTATTCTTCAACGCTGTGATTATCTTGATCAAGAAGTGTCCCAGGATTTTTATTCAAGGTTCTAAATATAGTCATGTAGGGATGGGAAGAAAAGGACAACTTGCAGAAATGAAACATTTGATGTCTAGATTCTTCTCAAAGAATAGACAATTTCCAATGGACATTCAAAATTGAACCACTTGACAAACTTCTTCCGTGTGCATTTGACTGAAAATTCCTTATCAGACCTTCAATCTCTTTAAAAATCTATAGTGCCCTAAACTCAGCACTCTCTTTGCACGCTCCCAGTTTGAAACAGGCCCATCAAAGAATCCAGTTGCCAACCAACCGTGCTTGTGCTTGTTTTGAAGAGCCAGAGAAAGATTTTGACAGACATCGACATACAACACTTTTTCATCCAAAATTTGAGCCTTGCAGAGCGAAAAAAGTGGACCCAAATGAAAGAAGACAGACAGACTGCTGGGAAGGTGGACCCCGCCCTGTTCATCCCTCGCCACTTTGTCCCTTTGGGTCCAGACACTTGGAGGCTGCAGGCAATGGCAGCGCCAGGCACGCTCCCAAATGAGTCCCCTCGTCCGACGACCACGTCGCCAGCCCTCCTCAAAATTAATTGTCGCCAGCCGAGGGCGACGGAATGATTCATCAGGCTGCAAGGCCGTCACCTGAAGATCGAAGGCGGATTCACACTTCTCATCACGTCTCTGGAAGAAGGCTGCTGCATCGATGGAGAGCGGCGCTGCTGCTGTTGCTGCTGCATGCATGCTTGCGTGCAGCTCCGGGAAGGTAGATCCAGGAAGTGCTTAGTGACAGGGTGCGATTTGCTAGCTTGTCTGGCTTCAATCGGCTGCAATCTGCGTTCCCAGGGAGGCGAGCTTGCAAGTCTGTCGCTCCTGCGGCGGCGATGCGCGGCTTATTTGCTTGACCGTTCACACTCTCGTCTAGCGGTGGTGAACTTCATCTCTCCAGATGTCGGTTGGGGTTCTCCCGTTCTTCGGGTTCATGCCGGATTTATGCCGGATTTGAGGTCATTCGGGGGAATTGGTGGATCTCTTTGTACCTATTTGGTGTAGAGATTGCTTTGCAAAATTGTATTGACGTCAATTTTGTAATATTGGCGCACTTGTGAGCGCCAAATTTTGTGAAATTCAACTGCATCGTGCTCGAGAAGCTGGGACTAAGAGTCTCAGATTTAGGTCTTCAATTTGTTGCTATCGAATAGTAAAGTTTCCTCAGCTTCCAAAATTGGTCTTGTAGAATGAGTAGTGTAAAGTGCCAGCGGCAATGCGAAGAGAAATAGGGATGGCATTTTAGATTGTTTGAAACTTCGCCAAAATTTTCTAGGAGTGTCCGGGATTTGGGGAATTCCGAGAGCTCTAGGTTTAGCACAATGCAGTTGACATTGGCTTGAAGAAGACACGGTCTCACATGTGGAGATGGGGGTGGTCAGGGCGGAGCTCTCCCAGTTCTTGTTTCTCCTCTGTTTCAGCTCCTTCATTTTCTCATTCTCAGTGGGAGGACAAACTCCGTATTTGTCTTACCAATCCAATGGTGCGGGAAAGTCAATGCTCGACGTCCCATTTCACCTGCGCGGATATGTTATTAGTGAGGAATCTCATGGAGAGAACACACGTGGGATAAGGATGGAAGAGATCACTTTGACAACAAGCAATGTGGTGAGAGAATCATTTTCAGATTCACCACAAAGAGAGTGTTTAGGTCTTTCTACTTGAGTCCTGTGATTCGACTAGCCTTTCAAGTTGTCCTGGAGATGCATCATAGCTTTGTCACTAGAAATCTTTGCATTTGAGGATAACAATTCAGAGCGTTTGTTGAACAGGTCTGGCTCTTTTTACTTCAGGAATTTAGATATTCGCGGTGCACTCTTCTGCATTCTGAATGGGTTTTCAACCTCGTCGTAACTTTGCGCGATATTATTTTTCTGCAGGTGCTGAAAACAGTAGGTAGGCAAGCTGTAAACCCGCTAGTACGAATGAGAAGTTTGCTCCAAGTTCCGCCTACGACATCGCCCCCAGTTGCTCCGTCTCCGAAATCCCGTACTCGGGTGTCCACCATCGTCATAGCTGTTGTGGTGAGCGTAGTTTCTACACTTCTTCTGGTGTTGATAGCGTTTTGTATTTACCGCAGGCGCTTAATGCGAAAAATAGGAATAGTCAGAGAGAAAGCCCTTCTCGGTGATGACTCTTCTCTCCCAGTTTCGGTTGATGTTGCTGCTACTAACCCAAAGCTAAAAGAAAATGTGATGCAACACACAACCTCTAGACCTACCACCCAAGAGGGTGTGCAGCTGGAAAGCCATGACGGCAACAAAGAAGCCTGTGATGGGGAGAATTTTCACCTGGGCATGGAGGACTTGTTTGATATCAATCTCTCCGAGCCAGCACTATCAGTGAAGAATGGGTTGTTCCGGTATTCCACCATGCCTGCGTTAACAAAAACTGATGGTAGAGTAATTCCAGACCAGATAAATGAAGCGATCAGCTTCAGCACATCGCCAACTAAACCATCGACTACATCTGGACAATCAAGTGCTGCTATACTTCGTCAACAGGAAGCTGCTGATCAGATCGGAACACAGAGTATCTTGCCCAATCCTTCTCTGGTAACACCAGCTAGTTCATTCTCTAAAATACGAGAGGATTTCAAAGAACTCGGTAGTGCAAATGCTCAGAAGCCACAACCAAACTTCCAGCGCCAAAAGTCGAAGTTCGAGGAAGTAGTGGATCCATATCCAGTTGGATGGAAACGAGTTTCAAAGCCAAAGAGACCCGATGCTCCAATCAAGTCAAGCTTCGTCAGCACTCCAACCCCGGGGCCGCCTCCATTACCTGCTCCACATCTAATTTCGTCGAGCAATGGCGCAGATTTATCAGCAGAGTCTGATCCCTCAACTCTGGCAGAAACCACTCCACCTCCACCTCCGCCTCCTCCACCTCCTGGAATCGGAAGAGGTAAATCACCAAACGGTATGAGCCTTAACACTCCTTTGGGAAATAGTTCTGCACCTCCACCTCCATTTAGAAGAGGCCCTCCGCCGCCTCCTCCACCTCCACCTGCAGTTAGAAGAGGCCCTCCGCCTCCGCCTCCACCTCCATCTCGAGGAAGAACTCTTCCTAATTTGCCTCCCGTAGTGAGAGGAGGCAACCTCTCAACTCCATTCCGTGCATTGGCACCGTTGAACACGTCCAGAACATCTCCAATTGATCTACCAAATCAAGGACCTCCGAAGCAGTTGAAGCCCTTTCACTGGGATAAAGTGAAGACTACCCTGGACAATTCCGTAGTTTGGAATAAGCTCAACACCTCATTTCAGTAAGTGGTGTTTTTTTCCTCTTCTGCTGCTGCGTATATAGAGATTTGCAACGGTATTGTAAGCTTTGGAGGGTCTTTGTCAAACCTTTAATTCGAGATCTATCTATCTGGCTGCTTGTCATGCTGCAGGATTGAGACATGAACATTGATCAGGTTGGTGTTTTGTGTCCAGGCTTGACCCGCTGTCGCTGGAGGACATGTTTGGAATCCAGAAAACGAGCCCCACTAGAGAGAAAACTAAAAAAGCTTCATTCTCTAACAGACTGGACAACGAAGGAATACTGGATCATAGGAAGGCTCATAATCTCGGAATCCAGCTGCGCGCATTGGGACTAACAAGGGAGGAAGTTTGTGATGCGTTGCTTGAGGGTAAGATCCGATACCAATGGTACCGTAGACTCATTGCAGCTGGCGTTCCGAGTCCTGAGCATATTGTTCCCTGGGTTGAAAAAGACTCCACCAGAAAGGTCTGCAGTGGATTTTGCTTGAAGTAATGTTCTGCTGTTGCTACCCTTGTGCTTTTAAAGCAGTGATTTGATTGCTTTCCCGCAAATGGTTGCAGGAGAAGGCCTGAGTGATGAAATCCTTGAAGCTTTGGTCAAAGTAGCCCCTTCAGAAGAAGAAAAGAGGAAATTCGAGAATTTCGATGGAGAGCAAGCACGTCTTGGTCCGGCAGATCGCTTCATGTATGCAGTGTTGAGTGTGCCAAACGCATGGTTAAGGCTCGAAGCTATGTTATACAGAGCGCAGTACATGGAAGATCTCCCAAGTTTAAGGGAATCCTTGGAAACACTGAAGGTAGGTCTGCATCCTGTTATTCCATATATTTCCGATTCCTCCAAAAATTCTTGTATTTAATTTGTAAATTCTTCCTACCGTCACTTCCCCCCGGTTGTAATATGTAGTCAACAACTCCTGCTGATTGTTTTCCATTTCCCTGTGATCTCTTTCAAGGACTTGTTCTCTCTCTAAACTGGTGATTATCTTGAAGGTGGCATGCACGGACCTGAAAGAAAGTCGGACTTTCCGAAAGCTCCTAGAAGCGGTATTGAAAACTGGCAACAATATCAACATGGGCACATATCGTGGTGACGCTCGAGCATTCAAACTGGACTCTCTTCTAAAACTGGCAGACATCAAAGGAGTTGACAACAAAACAACGCTACTTCATTTCGTCGTTCAAGAGATCAATAAATCAGAGTTGGCAAACTTTGTTCGATTGGCTGGAAAGGATGCGAACAACAACATACCTTTATCACATGAGGCTACAGGATCACCGAACAAATCGGATTTTTCTGCATCCATGGAGGCAGCCATGAAGTCAGAGAATGCTCAAAACGTAGTGGAATATGATCAAATGAAAATGCCCATGGGAAAGGTCATGGGGTTACCTTTAGAACTAGTCATGGTCAGGAAAGCAGGTGGCCTCGACTGGCATATGCTGCAACAATCGGTTCAGAAGTTGGTCCAAGGATTCCACGGAATTAAGGCTCAAGTACAAGAAGGGAAGTACAAGACACCGGGACCGCCTATTGATCTTTCAAGAGCTAAATTCCAAGAAACGATGGAGAATTTCATCAAAGAATCCACTGCAGATATCACAGCACTCCAGCAGGAGCTTCGCGAAGTTGTGCATGCAGTGAAGCTGGTCAATGTATACTTCTACGGCAATGAAAATGATTCCGAGCCTCTGAACGTTTTCCTCATCGTAAAGCAATTCCTGATAATGCTCGAGCAAGTTTGCAAAGACGTCCTGAGGGACAACCCTCAAGCAGGTGGCCGAAGCAAGCTGCTAAGTGTATCTCCCTCATCTAATAGTGAGAATTAGATTCATATCAAAACCTATTGTCGACTTGTCATTTTGCTGTCCAATTTTGCTGTCTATTGATCGAAGCCAATAGGTTCTCGGGACTACACAACGACCCTGAACCCTGAACTAGATTACGCGGTTCTTCTTCAATCAAAAGAATGATTTGACGCAATCGCTTTTGCTTCCCATCCTGACCTAAGAGAGGGATGTCACAACTCAACTTGGAGCTCAGCCTTTACAAGACAATCGGAAACCGGCCTGTCCATTTGAGGTGGAGCTCTTGACCACTCCCGAAAGCTCGTTGTCAGAAGAAAGGTCATCGTCCTCCACATTGAGTAGCCTTCGGGCGTACGCCATGACCTCGGCACGCTGGCTCGGGTCGCCATCCACGACATTGTAACTTCAACGATAGCGTCATGGCTACATTCCAACGCCAAGGCATTCAGCAATACCCGATATCAAACAAGATATCGGCGATGTGAACTCTCGACGTGAGCCGTTCCTGCTCTCGCAATCGCTCCGTCGACGAATGGTGTCGAGAGTGAGCGGTATCGAGCGCGCTTCGGCCTGGAGCGTCAATCCCGCCCAAGCCAGGCGAACGGACGCACACAAGGCAAGCTCTCCGTCGTCGGTTCCTTCAGCGAGTTCCATCCATTGGATGGATGGAACTCGCTCAAGGAACGACCGACGGAGACGGAGACTATCACTATCATGTGGGAGTGCAACGATCTGGTTGCGGAGGGACAGGGGGAACTGACCCCCTTATTGCCCCAGTCAACAATAGGTTGACTAAATTTCCCCCTATTTTGTGCCGTATATTTCGGATTTACTTCACACCTCGTTTGGCCTCTTTTCATCCTTGCGGAAAATGCTGGAACTTTTTATTTGCGACTCAGGATAGAATTTGCAAATCCGCAATCCGAGTTCATATTCGCAACCAAATTACCAATGGGAGGAGGTGTTATCAGTAGAAAAGGAACATAGCACACAATAGGGGGTCATTTTTGTACTTTCACTTTGGGTTGGGCATCCACAATTGGCTCGTTGTACTAGTGTAGACTCGATCAAGGAGAACTGGAGGGGAGTAGGTGGGTCACCAGTTCTTGTAGGAAAATGTTGGGAATTGAAGGTAAAGGCACTAGCAACAACTCATTTGTCTTATAAGGACAAGTCGGTCTCCTTGGAAATGATCCTTTTTGAAATAGTGCAAATTGTCAACTTCAAAAAATCAAGAGTATGAGCTAGAGGTTAAAATATTGCGCTAGACCTCCCTTTTTTTACACAAAATTTCAAGGGTGAACAATTGCATTTTCTATCTTACATGCAAAAATTCTTTGCCATCCATCAAACAATTAGTGTCCATTGTAGTATTACAAGGTTAAACAATTATGAAGCATATTGTGATGAATATGAGGTTATAGAATTTTTCCCAAGGGGATAGCATATGTAGAGTCTTTTAATTCCAATCATTCTTCCTACTTCTTTGCTCATTAATACAAGACATGGATAATATTAGTCCCAACATTGAAAAGGACAATTTTATTAGTCCCAACATTGAAAAGGACCAAATAAATACATTCGAAGCTTTGGTTGGAATTACTACAATCCTATAGGTTGGGTGCTTGGTGTAGTTGACAATTGGTACCTCTACTTTAGTATTGAAGCTTGCTACCATTCTCATCTCTACTAGTTGCAATTAAGTTTTTTGGTGCACCCTGATTTCACCAACTATTACTTGTAGACGCTTGTTGACAACAAATAGCCCGTCGACTTAGCAAGCTCCCCTCTTTAGTAGTTCAACACCAAATTTGAATTTGCTTCAAGCAAAATGGAGCTTACAATGTGTGATGCGTTGCAAAGCTCCAAAATGGTCTCTTCTCCTAATTCCTCCTTTTGACAATTGAGTTACATTTTTTAGATTAGCTTCAAAAAATTTGACATCAAGAACTACATAAAAATTCAGATTTTGACATCCAAAATGCTTGTAGGGCTCGCAATGTCTATTTTCTATAATCTTAAAGGACATTGGAGTCCCCACAAGCATTTTGAAAGTCAAATTTTGAATTTCCACATAGTTCTTGACATTATAAATCTTAATTTTATACTTTAGGATATCAAATGTACAAGATAATATCTTAATTTTACATTTCAAAATATCGACTATACAACAATAATACGTGACATTTTTTGATGCAATGGTGGTTTTTGATGTTTCTAATGTGAAACAGTATAGTCTTATTTGTTCGAAGCTAAAGTTCAACAATAGATTCAAGTCAATGTTTTCCAAATAAACATGATTTTAAGCATTGAGTTTTGAAAAAATAAATATATGAAATTATAGTATTTTTGTAGTTTCGGTGAATTTTTAGAACTTGAAGAAACCTTCAAGTGTCATACATATGTGTCTTTGAATGGTCTTAAGAAAAAATTAAAACCTGATTCACTAAAGGCTCTATTACTTCACAACCATGTTGTGCCATGTGTAAAGTTATAAACATTCTACTTGAGTAATTAAGGTCAATTTGGTGCCATTTCAAAAGAACCACCATACTAGAATCCAAAATAGCAAGCATTCATAGAAAAAGTGGTTGAAAACAAATTCCGAAAAGACTAGAGACTTAGTTCAAAATGACCCCAAACTACCTCGTAGTAGATGGTGGTACAGAGGTATCTTATCCTAATGGCATGGTTGCATATTCTATATTTGATTGCAACCGGTTCATTCTTTGAGTGAAATCAAAGCCTCTATACCTTATAAAATCTCTTACAATATGTTTCTTGAATACACTTATACAAAATAAAAACCCTTCGGAACTCCATCATGCCAACCATCAATAGAGTACAACAACTTCTTCTGAGTGACATACTTAGAATACGAACCCCAAAACACTCTAAAGATCACCTTCACACTATCGTTGTCCTATCAAAGTTTGTATTCATCTTGGTTCAATGTTCAAAAAAAGATAATGGTTTTGCGAGTGGTTAGGAGTGGAAAAACTGAATGTATGGAGACGAGGTTAGGGTTGTGAGGAAGGCCCATAAGAAATTGAAATGGGAGCAACTTGACTATCCACTACTTCCCCATCTACGCTACAACTGCACAACGTTTGGGTCTAACCTAACAAGAGATTTAACAAATCATATGTTTCTTCGATCTCATGGGTACAAAACAATATTTTCGTCTTTCAATCCAGCATACGAACATCTGACACATTGCCAGATCCAAGACTTTTCCCTTTGTGACCACTTCGAATTCTACCAATAATTGTGACCAGACAAAAACTTGAAACTCAAATCATTTCTCCAAGAAAATCGGTGGAAAGGTTCCCACACCTCGTGACAGCGTCATATTCAACGATGGAGATACCAAATTTCTCCACACAATCAGGAACAGGTCTAGTGAACAAAACCTGTATTGCAAAGTTACATTTTGTGGAAATTTTGATAATAAAGTACTGACTAAACACTTGCAAGTTCATTACGATCAGATATCTCTATGCCTTCTGCCTCCTCAGCAGTAGTCAACACTGAAACGGAGCTGACTTTGTCTCCAGAATCAATGCGCATAATTTTCACCCCCCTGTAACAGTCACCAACTTAGTTAGCCTACCGAAATCAATCAACGATTACATTGTGTACAAGTTCGTTCAAGCTTACATCAAAAAAATTGCAGGTTCTGCAAACTTTTCCTTAATTAAAAAATTCAGTTTCACTTTTTTATTAATTGCAGACCACGATATATGTGTTGCCGATTTAAGGTGCTATAGGTACACAAACAATACAATGTTGAGAGTACTAGAAGTGAATGCTCTAATAACTTTCTTTGGGAAAGCTCCATTTTCCTGACATTTCTAGTCTTTGACAAAACTTCGAAAGACATTTTTAACGATATGAACTTTCAAACAAACTCGACAAACCGACTACTTTTGCCACTTACGATGATTAACTACAGGTCCGAGCCTGACTTAAGCTTACCAAGAGAAAACAATGTATGAAACTCACCAAACAACTCCCAACGTCAATTCATCGAAAACGTGAGATCCTTAATTCCGCAAGTTAGACTTACTTTGCAGTGCGACTTTGGGTGGAGATGTCTCTAACACGAAGTCGGTTAAGAATTCCGCCGTTGCTTCCAACAACCACCTGCTCTTCACTTTCTCCATCCATTTCTACATAGAAGGCAAGGGGGACCGTGCGAATTAGAAAGATACTGTAAGAGCACAAACAAAGTGCAGATACTCCCATTTCACATTCTAATTCAGATAAAAACAAATGCCCTCAATTTCTAAGAAAGATGAAGAACTAATCATCACGGCCGTACTTGAGTTGAGAAAATTATAAAACTCAAGATCAACATGGAACACGCCGAAAAAAATCAAGATCTTTCGACTCAACAATTCATGTATACCTGATAAGTTCGCCCCCACAACGAAGAGTGACGCCAGAAGGTCACCTTCGTGAAACTGTACAAGCACAATAACAGCAATGGAGTAAATTTAGTGATAAAACCAAAATACTTCGCTAGAGCCTGAACTCACAGTACACATCATCATGGACCAGTACTCCTTGACTGGGATCAGTAAGGACTCTGCAAGGCAATAACACTATTCTAAGACCAAATAGAAGTACGAAGCAACAGGAAATAAGAAACAGAATGCAAGCGCAAACTCCTCCGCAGAATGATACTGACCTTGCACCCGATTACACCAACTCGGCCGGCAACACCTTTCGGAAAGGCTTTGATTGGCACACGCTTTCCAAAGCCATCCTCTGTCACCATGAGTAACCAAGGAGCACTTGATTTCTTCACTTTCCTGAATACGAAGGCATCCAGCATATATTAGAAAACCAAAAAAGTCGCAACTTCAAAACGAGTGACATTATGAGGAACTGATCCCGACCTACAATGGCCAGAAATTACTGTACGACGAAGGTTCCAATGCCTGCTTACAGAAGGCTAAGCAGTCACATCCTGAAATTGGAAATATTATAAGATTGAACTGCAGTATTCATGCCCGAAAACTCCCCAACAGAAAGTAGGCAAGATCATACAAAGCTTAATAAGATGGGAATAATTCACTGTCTTACGAGTGCAACAAGGAAGCTGGTACAATGTCCATGGCAGCTAACTTATCATCCCCCCTCAAGCGCATAGCTCGTACACCCCTGGTCGCCCTTCCTCTTGCTCGCAGCTGTGCAAAAAAAACATGAAAGTGTGATAAAGCGAACAATGAATTGTACCCAACAGCATGAGATCGATATGCACCTCCGAGGGAAGTATACTGATAACAGTACCCAGGGCTAAGAAATTACATGCTAAGAATTTGAAGTGATACTTTAAGAATAGTAAAATCTAATCAACTCTTGCTACTTACGTCAGCACATCATCTAAAATGAACATTTCACTCCATTACGACCATGCATACGCCTACGCACAGCCCATGCTATAACCCGCACAGGAACAATGATCAAAATTCTCAAAAAATTCAATACTAATCAGCACAAATAAAAAAACACCTCTACACAAACGTGCCAAAAACAAAGAGACTCCTATGAAGCTCAAGCGTGATGAAAAAACTCCCAAAACATCGAAGGAAATCCATACCTTGTCTTCATTACAACCCACGCATACAACCATGCCTCTCTGAGAAGCTAGTGCAACGGTATCTTCCTCAGCAGCATTTCTTACCCACTTCAACTCATCCCCAGGGGTCTGCGACATTTCAAAACTATCAAAAACCTTGGACATGGTTGGTCTAAATAGGACGAAGCTATAAAAATATTGAAAATTATGAAAAATTTGACAGCTCGAGGGAAGTGCTGTCGAAATTCGCGCAGGGTTAAGATAAACACTGAAGACCGTAAAATGATCTCCAGTAAGTAACGCACACGACGATATCATATATCCCCCCACATGTGCTCGGAGAGTACTTTCTTAGGATTTGAAAACAAATACTTGGGATTAAAATGTACGTACCAGCTGAATGGCGACAATTCCTGTGGAGCGAATCGCAGCAAAGGAAGAGAGAGCAGTGCGTTTAATAAATCCACCAGTAGTTAGCATAACCAAGTACTGATCATCCGCAAAGTCACTCACAGGCTGCACAGATGTGATTCTTTCACCAGGTGGAAGCGGTACGATCTGTCAGGACATCATCCATGAATCAGTGGCACAAGTAGAACACGCAAATACAGGCATAAACCAGATGCAATGTTACAAATTCATCCTGATGCATACGGGCGTTTGCCACAATAACTATAGGGCACTAGAAGGAACGATTCCCACCTGGATAAGAGGGTTTCCTGCTGAAGTTCTTGAACATTCTGGTATCTGATATGCTCGAATTGAATACACAATGCCTCTTTCACTGCACCCACATAAAACATGTTGCAGTTCATCCAGTTATTATTCAGCAAACACAACAGTACCAAAAATTAATGTAGACATAGTGAGACTAGATCGACTGCTCAGATTCTCTTAGAAGAATTTAGTTCGAGACAAGGAGGTATGACTTTATTCAAAGCTGTCCCATGCACGACCACGTATCCTGATCAGACATGCGCCGGACTCAACATATATGAGCAGATACCAACGCATACCATTGTGAGGACATGAAAATGAAGAGAGTTCAGACCTAAAAAATAGAACGTAATCATGAGTGCGGCATACAAAGAAGTCCGACATAGCATCGTTTGTCCTCATTTTGCCACCCGATTTGCCAGTAGTCCCACGATTTTGAGCCGAGAAGGTTCCAGCTGCCATACGCTTGATGTACCCCTTCTCACTGAGTGTCTGCGTAGATTAAAAAAGGAACTCGTTTGTAAGATCAAGGCTCAATTTATAAAAACTCAAGACAACTCCTGAAAATCATTGTTCCGGAGCAGAATACAAAATATTCATTTCATTAAAACTAACAAAACAAAATCTTGCTCGGAGTTTTCAACTGAAATGATATGATGTGTATGACCAAATGCTACCCAGTTGCAGTTCTGCCTCTGAGAACAAATTGCCCAGGTCTTTAAACTTTCTGTAAACAATCAGCATGCCAGTTGCACCTTCTGTTGAACTAAGAGAATTGTGAGAGAGTAAACTCACAACAATGGTCTCCTCATTGGCTATGACATCTATGTCATTAATCTCTCCATCGCGCCCTTGCTCAACCACTGTCCGTCGTGGCGTTCCATATTCTTTTTTCAATGCCAACGCCTCCTTCTCAATGACCTACACTCAAATCCAATAAAAATTATTCAAAAACCTCACTCACAAGCTCTTGTAAAAATAAAATTAAAGATACTGACCAATTCCACTGACATAAATTCACATCAAGAAATACATACTCCATGAGCTAGAATCGAATTAAAAAAAAATGTGCAACTAAAAACTAATGAAGAATTAAACTAGGTCATGGTACTCCATTTACGTTGAGATACAAAATTGAAATCGTGCTCATAAAGACATACTTAGAAATCGTCACCTGAAGCACTCGCTGCTTGCTGTCTAGAAGCAGCTTTAAATCAGCAATCTCTGCATTCAAAGTCTCATGCTCATCCTTCAGCTTCCCACTCTGTAGAAGTTGCATAAACCTTGAGTTAGCACTGCAGAATAGAAAGAGAAGATAAAACCGCAGTAGAATTACAATGATAAACCGATAATTACCTCAAGACTTGTAAGTCTTCGCAAAGGCATGGCTAACAACGCATCAGCTTGTGCATGCGTAACATTGAACCCTGCGTTTCAGTATGTAAGAAATTAGTTTAATTCTTAGCAGTCTTTGATTTGGTTTATAATGAAGATTGAGCAGAACCTGAAGTAGAGAAAAGATCAAATAGCAACTGACCTTTCTGCAACCCTTCGGAAGCCTCTGTACTATCCTTAGCACTACGAATGACTTTTACCACACCGTCCAAATTCTCTAGTCCAATCAATATTCCCTGGAAAATAGAACATGAAAAATTTGAGAAAATTTGAGTCACATAAATGATGTTGAAAATTACAGGAGAGCTGAAAATCTAGAATCTGTAAGTCTTCGGATATCTTTTACAGAACATCGACACATGACAAACGGAATGACAAGTACTGACAATTCCAAGACGGACGTGCTTAGAAAGATGATGGGAATAGGAACCCGTCTGAACACAAAATTTCGACAATAGAACCAATATCTAACCTGTAGACTGCAGCAAAGCAGAGAAGAGGGAGCTTACCTCCACAATATGATCACGATCCTCAGCACGCTTCAACTGAAATTTCGCACGCCTTTCAACAACTGAGCATCTGAACTCCAGAAATGTCTGTTCAATCATGAAACATGAATATGAGACAACCACGAGTCACTAGAATAACAAGCAGTCATACTCAAAGACATATCCCTCAAAGACAGGATTCCCAAAAACTTCCCTAAAGATAGACCAGTGCAAAAAAGTGAAACAAACATCATGAAGCACATGAATTTGGGTCTTTCAGATTTTTTTGGCCGAATGCTTGCGTTCGTGGTAACACATCATCCAGACGTAAATAAAAAACCAGTTTCAATAAACTACCTCTAAAAAGTCCTTCAAGCCCATTACTTTCGGCTCACCATCGATGATTCTGTAACATGTCAGAGAAAATCACAGATAAGCGTGAGGTCCAACAGAAACCTGTACCTCACAAGGGGCTATTCAAAGCTCCCAAATACAACAGACCAATTCGCACTTTGAGTGAAATGGAGGGCCACTGTCTACATAGCATACGTTCTAAGATTGAACGTGCCAAGGGGATCATAATCATGACCACATCCGCAGAAAGCACCAAGACAAATAGTGATAGAACAGATACTAACACTTACCCAACCATGTTGCAACTAAAACGTGACTGTAAAGTAGTGTATTTGTACAAGTTGTTGAGTACCACCATGGGCATTGCTCCTCTTTTCACCTGTAATAGACATGATAGTCATAAATTTTCAAGGGGGTTTGCAAAAAGTCATGTTGCCTTTTAAGAACGATCAGCAGTAACTGAGATAAACGCACTGAACAGAATTGAGTGGAATGACATTCTCGGAACACATGTGCAAGATAACTAACTGTGGGAAGGACCCGCGTACGCATCCACGTAAGATCTAATGACCAAGGAGTCACGCCATTCGATTCCCAGACATAGGAGAGTGCACACGACACCGAAAAGAATGCCAGAAAACAAACTTAATCCTGAGATAGCTTCAAGATGCCCTACCTCCACAACAATCCGCATCCCAGAGCGATCACTCTCATCTCTGATATCGCTCACACCCTCAAGCGTCTGAGAGCTCAGCATGTCTACGTGTCAGTTACTTAAAATTGAGCAACAGAATCAAAAACAATAATTTGTGCCCTTCGGTGACTGGAAAATACATGTCTCTTTAAACAGCAAGTGAACAACAAGCAACAGAAAGTCTACCTCGTTGAGTTCAATGTATATGCAAAAAAAATTCACTTGCCACCTATAACTGCATGGGTATCGTACTTCTCTTAAAAATTGCGATACAAGCATCCAAGATAAATACGATGCTAGCAAATCAAGTACAGCACCTTGTTGTTTACGAGATCAGCGATTTTCTCCACAAGAGCTGCTTTGTTTGCTTGGTATGGAACCTGGTCACACAAACACCAGTTCAGCATTTGCACATACGATCCCCCGATAGAGAAAAACATGAGAGAGCCTTCTCTGACAAATGGAAAAAAATGATGTCGGATGGAGAGTAAAATGCATCAGTACAAGATCATATGCAAATCACATGAAGTCGAAGTTGAAAATTCTGGGCGAAAGTGAAGTCGGAGAACCAACCTCAGAAATAATCACAGCAGATCGACTGTTCCTTCGGTCCAGCTGCTCAATTGACGCTTTACCTCTAACTGTCAGCCGACCGTGCCCAGTACGATAGGCCTCCAGTATTCTGCCATTCAGTCCTCAGATATGAATATTTCTATCGTCAAATTATTGTGAAATAACCGGAAGAGCTGAAACAATATGCCACCAGTACAACCTTGCAACAACTACAAACGCCATCAAGAGCACCACATGATAGTCCAAGCAAACACACACACACACACACACAAATAAAATAAAATAAAAAGAATACTCGCAAATACTGGGATCCAAATAATAATGATCCTGAGAAAATATTATCTTCACAAAATCTTGAGATTTACAGATGCAGAAAAAATATGAAGAGGACGTTTGGAAGTACCCATCGGTCCCAAGTATCTGCCCGCCGGTTGGGAAGTCCGGACCAGGCAAATGTTCCATCAACTCTTCTACCTGACCAATTTTGGGATACACCATGATATGAAAGTGAAACACCTTTCCAAGACTAGATCAACTTAAGACTACATTACATGCACAATCTAAACTACCGCATTCATCACAAAAGATAACCAACATAAAGAATGAAACGTGCACATCAGCTTCAAGCCACAAATGAAGTGGAACTAACTGATATCTAATACCAAACGTCAACCTCGTCAATTGTGAGGAGATGATTGCACAAATAATGTCTGGACAACAAAAAGAAGACAAAGAACCATATGAACTCACTGAGGCGTTTGAATTGTGAATGAGTGCAATAAGAGCATCCACAACTTCCCCTAAGTTGTGTGGTGGAATATTTGTCGCCATCCCAACCTGCAAATCTTAACAAACAGTTCACTCAGCAAAGCATCCATAGCCTCGCAATATAATGTGAGTAACGATTACATAAGGTTCACATAACTATGAACAATGATAAACATAGATATGCAGTCAAGCTCCAAACTATTGCAACTTCCAAGGAACGAATAGGGAACATTACAGCAATTCCAGAAGCGCCATTCAGAAGAACATTAGGTAGCCGGGCTGGCAATACTGCTGGCTCGTCTTGCGAGCCATCAAAAGTCGGGATGAAGTCTACCTATTAGAAGAATAAACTAAAATAAATCTCTCCACAATAAAGGTACATGATTCAGTACCAATTCTTCGAAAGAGGCAAATAGTAAAGTCTGAGGTTGAACCATTCTATCACGGCGAGTCTGTATTCTAATAATCTCAAAGATTTCAAGACCAATCGATGGAAAGTAATAAAAATCTCATGAAGTACGGAATACATCTGTACACAACACACATGCATGGCAGCAGAGAGGAAATGCAGACCCCACCATGAGCTCAACAGATTAACTGTACTACATCACAGTAATCCATAAACTGCAGTAGGAATCAAAGCCTAGAGTTAAGGAGAGAAAAATACGGAGTACTAAATAAAGCAGTGAAATATTATACCGTGTTCAGTTCTAGATCTGCCAGCAGCAATGCCTCTGAAAGTGCCTGGTAAATAATGTGCAAAAATCTTGTTAGTGTCTCTTCAAAGGAAAGGCTTCAAGGAAATTTTAAGGCAGAGCTTGCATTCAGATAAATCCGAAAGTATGAGAAGTTATAAGGGTCCACAAAAGGTTCAGAATCACGCTGTGCGTGTGACCACATGATCAGCGAGCTTAATGCACCATAGGTTACAGACGCTGACGAGCACTCGGATACTTACTTGAAGGCGACACTCTGTGTACCGCATGGCAGCAGCAGGATCGCCATCCATAGATCCAAAATTACCGTGACCATTAACGAGTGGAGATCTCAACGAAAAATCCTGCTCAGCAGAGTACATACAACTAATTAAAATTGCAAACCTCGACCACTGGTTTTAATTAATATTCAATATGACTGTCAACAATATGACAGCAGCCCGTGTGATACAAGGCTTACACAATGCATAGAACCAGAACATACATGCGAAAATCAAGAACTCAAATATCTGAGATCCATTCTAAAATCCTAACCTGGCAACTAAAGCAATATAGAAACGGGTGAGGAATAAGACCTGTGCCATCCGAACAAGGGCGTCATAAACCGCAGTATCTCCATGAGGATGGAACTTACCAAGCACCTGTGGAATTGCATAAGCTCAGTGCATTTAGAATCTGGCACTTGAAAATCTACTAGCATCTTCCAAACCACAAGAAACACTATTTGAAAAAGATATCGGCACAGACTAATAAACAAACATACAAATGTACTACCAGCACAGCAATTACCAAATTTTGATAAATTCAGCGCAACTGCAACAGAAAAAATGATTAGGCAACCGTCCAACAGCAGTTTCACCAGTGCAGCTGAACACCTCTTGATGAAGCGGCTCAGTCAATTAAGTCACTAAACTCGACCAAAGCGGCAGTTTATCACAAAATCACGTCAAGGAATCCACTACAAGTCAATCCCTCGCCAAGAAGGCGCACCACTAAGGAGACTTACCTCTCCAACCACACGAGCACACTTCTTGAAGGGTTTTCTGGATGAAAGACCCAGCTCGTGCATAGCATACCTTGAGGATCAAGATACAACGAAACACAAATCAAAATCACAGAGATAAGGACCATTTCATAAAGATTTATCGAGAGAAAAATTGTTTGACACATCTTGAAGAAACGAAAAAAAAATCTTGAAAAAGAATCTAGTTCACCAACTCTATAATGACTCGAATAACTTCCCGAAGAAAAAAAAAAGAAAAAAAATACTCACAAAATGCGTCGGTGCACAGGCTTCAAGCCATCTCGACAATCCGGAAGAGCCCGTCCCACAATGACTGACATTGCATATGCCAGGTATGACTCAGAGGCCTCCTTATGAAGCTCCATCGGAACAATGCGTTCATCCTGAGGCCGATTATCCTCTGCTCCATTCCGGGACCTGCCATTACTATCATCATCAGATTTGGTGTCCTCATCGAATGAATCATCGGATGAATCCTCCGCTGCCCCATTCTCGGACTCAAATGCTGACGACTCCTCTCCTGACTTGCGAGCTTCTGATTCACCATTTCAAGCCTATCAGTTGTGCTCTGTGAATACTAAGAATCCGTTCCAAGGACCTGTATTAAAGACTTCAAAAGGAAATCCACACCAAAGCGTACCGGAAACAGAATAAAGCCGTATAAAACCGATTGCCAATTCCTTGTTCAGTGATCATTTGAACGAATTTCAATATTATCAAATTTATATTTTCATTTTTCATTTGCAAGCTTCACCTGCAACTACGGTATCGTCTTTTGCGTCACCATCACGTCTCCAAACAGAGAACAGTCTTCCGCTCCCAAATGATGCGCTAGGCCAAACAAAGTAATCTCTTTCCACGCGCCTTAAATATTCCGAAGTAGTACAACGAGAACTGGAAAGGAAATGTGCGCTTAGAGGAGCAGGTAAAACCCTACGTGAGCTTCGAGTATGAAGGGATGAGAATCGTAACGGAGAGCACTGGATGGGCATAAAGCCCCGCGTGGAAATGCCGGCCATGAAGAATTGCGAAGTGTTCCGAAAGCCTGCCGCTACTAGAGCACTTCGGTACAGCTGAATGGCTTGTCGTTGCACCATGCCAGTACTCTCCATTGCTCATCCAGGGCGCAAACTCCGCATGACGAAACCCTAAACACGATGCTCTACAAATGAGCTCCAGTATATCAAATTAGGGCACATCCAAGAATTCGGGGTGGTTCTGTACAAAAAACACTACAACATGTAGCTGAAATCACAGTTCACAGTTCTGATTCACAGTTCTGTTTAGAAAAGACCATGTTGCTGAAATCTGCTACGAAGTCTCCACGAAATGCCAACGATAATCAGAATTGGAAAACTACGAATCAAACTTAATGATGACGATTGCTCACCTTCTTGAGGTCAGGACACACACAGCGAAGAGATGATCGGAGGCCAGGGTTCAGGGTTTAAGCCCGGTGACCCAAGACCGAGGGACGGATTGGCACTACTTAGTGTTCTATCTCCGCGAAACATTCTGTTGTCTAGAACGAAACTTCTCTAAGAAGGCACTTTGGGTCGGGGGAACTGGCCCCTTCGGCCGGCCATTCCAAGGGAGTAAAAAAGAAGTAAAAAAAGCACCCTATTTTGTGCATGGTTAATTTGCTTAATTCATTGTGCATGGGAAAAAAAAGTTTTAGTCCTTTTCTAAAGGGTCAAGTAAGGTCAATCGCAATTTGCAAATATTGCATCTAGACCAATCATTGTTTACTTTGCAAGATGTTGAGGACGTTTAGATGGTCAACTACTAAAGTAGTCTACTCTAAAAGCAATTGCAGTCTAAATGCAACCTCTATCTAAGAACCAGTGACATGTTATTTGAAATATGTACTTTTGTCCATGATGAGTTAGGTAGGTTTAAGTGGTCACTTTTAAAGCAGACTACCTTAGTAGGCTTTGTACATATTGAAGAATAGATGATTTTCATTTGTTTTTTTGTATGCAAATTTTTTGATGCTCCAATATATCCACATCATAGAATTATATTCAAGATATTTTAGTCATTTCTTAATTTCACATAGGATAGGATATCAAAAAATGCTACACTATTCAACATATTTAAACACTTTGAGCTTTTCTTCCCTAAAATTTGATTTTAACATTCAAAAAAATACTTTGACTTCTATATAAAATGAGGGTCACTATTATGTGAGCTTAAGAGTGTAAGCCCATCTACCATACACCTATGATATATATATGTCTATATTATAGAGAATTTCTATTATCTATATAGATATATAGACAGTTCTTTCTCCACTTGAAAATTTAGAAAAATCTCCTATAATAAGCATTGTTCTAAAGTTTGAAATTGAGGATCTAAGATAGGAGGTCCTTAAATGGAGCGGGCATTAAAATGGAGCCCTATCTTAAATGTAGGCAGTTTGTACATGTTTCTTTTTCATAACCTTTAGAGGTGTAAAAACTGTATACATTTTAGGCAATGCTCCATTTTAGAGCCCTATGCCACTTCAACTTCAAAATTTGATAACTAATTCCACAAAGCTCCAAAAAATATGAAACGAATTGGGTTAGATGTCAATTCTACTTGTCTTTTAAGGAAAATTTGCTGAAAAATATTTCTAGAAGTTTTACTTCCCTGAAATTCAGTTTCACCCCTTAGATGGTCCATTATAGAACCTTCTACCTTATACATTACAAGAAATTTCAAGGCAAAAGAAGTCCACTTCAGCCTTGTTTACAAAATTGTTCTTGAATTGCTAGTTGTTGTCAAGCCACCAGCTAACCCAAAAAAAATGGGGTTCTAAAATGTGAAAAAACTCAAAAAAAAATTGATGATATAGCACTCTATCGACCACATCAAATTCTTATTCCCAAAATAGAAATTGCGTTCCCGCAATTCGGGAACTTACAGTCTTCTATAGCCCTCAAATCTCTTCTAATGATTAAGTTCTAAATATGGAGTGACACTTCATATCATCAATTAGCATCAAAAACAAAAGTAATAATGTTTAAATTTGAAATCAGATTTACAGGACATTACTAATTCAAGGGGACAAATATTCAAATTTTTGAAAAATTAAATACTTTTAAAATAATAATAATAATACTAATAAAGTAATTTTAAAAACACTAATTTAGGACAACTTAAGAAATCTAAAGCTACAAATGTTATAAAATACAAGAATAGTTGACAAAGTAATCATCTATAAGGGATCCTTGAAACCCCCAAATGCCCCAATATTGCACCTATTTCTTGAATTGGACCCTAAATTCATCCAAAACCATCCCTAGACTATAATTAATGTGTTTTTCAAATGCTTCACCTTAATTTGTTGATGCATATTAAGGACACATACCAAAATTTGAGTGGTTCACTATTGATTTTAGTAGTGTTCAAATTTAGGGGCATCTTTTGAACAATTTTGGTGGTCTAGGAAGCCAATATTTTGAAAAATCATAGAAATTACCTATGGTATCCAAAAAATCTATATATTTTTTTCTTCATGATTTTCATTGGCTAATACTAGAAAAATACTACTTTTAGAAAAACCTGCCTCCAAGTATGCTGAATTTCTTATTTGGACGTTTATGGGTGTTTCCTTTGTAGTATACATCACATGTGTAACTTCCTTCATACCTTTAAAAGTTAATTACTTAAGAATGTCCAAAGTATTGATTATTGTTCTATTTAAAATCAACATTAAGTTCTCATATAAGCTTTGATGTCAAAAAGTATATATGTCTAGATTGAATGTTCAGAAATTAGTCTTTAAATAAAGTCCATTTTGCAACAACTTACTTGAAAAATATAATGCATGTTAAAGAGAATATGAACGTATAGGATTCCATTTCTAATTTCAATAAAATTCAAGACATTCAAGATTGTTTGGTTGTTTAGCATATTTTTTCTTCAACAAATAAATGTTTTTATATCTTGGTCCAAAAAATAGTTATTAGCATTTTCAAATTGAAGCAAGGTCATCAATCTTTAATTTTTGTGGTAAAATATTAAATAAAGTATATGAAAACTAAAATAAAGGTAAATATAAAGTAATGCAATTTAAGTTGAATTTCATAACCAAAATGAAAAAACTGAAAAAAAATCATAAATTTAGTTTCTCACTATATTAGAGAAGAAGACCTTGTGTAGTTGTGTTTAACCTTTAATTAATATTCTATAACCCTAAAATAACATGATCACCAATTTTGGGCCATTATATGACTTCATAAAACACTATAAATTAAGATATTTTTTCATTCAATTTTTTGGAAGTTTAGTATTTTAAATTGAAAAATCAAATTATAATACAAAATATGGTCAATTAAATCTATAAATTGTAGAAAAAGACCAATTTTTTTGCTTAATCCCAAAACACTAGAAGAAATCTACGTTCCATTCAACTTAATTTACTTGACTTCTTTGTTGAGGCCAACATAAAAACTGCCTTGAAAAACACTGAAAAACGCAGTTTTTGCGTTTGCCTCAACAAATTAGTCAAGTTGATTGTGTTGAATGGAACGCATATTTCTTCTAGTGCTTATACTATGATATTCTATGCAATTGCACACATATGGAGCAATTTCTTAAATTTGGGGTCAATTCTCGGGGTCAATTTAAGTGGTTTAGTTGATATTAATTTTGTATATTCATGAATATATTTTTGTATTGACAAACACAAATGCTAATTGACAATTTGTGAATGCACAATTAGAACACCATAATCAAAATGTCATAAATTTGAGTTGTTTCCATTTATCTTTTCACTTGCATTTGGACCACCAAGAATTGCCTCAAATTTCTAAAAAAATTTAATATAACTTTATGAATTTTGGATGCGTAAACTTGTTTGAAAATTTGTTAAAATTCAAACTATTCAAATAAAAGTCTCAAGTTCTAAAGTATATAAAGTATAAAACCTTCTTTCAACAACAACAACAACAACATCCTAGACAACAACTAAGAATGCAAACATATATTCTTTCTACACCTATTGATAAGGACTTCTCAATTTAGATAGTAGATAACAGGTTTCTTTTGCTTCGTGCCAAAAGATCTTTAGTTGTCTTTCCATTTTTTACCAACATGCCTTTTTCTTGGCCTCTTATTCTTCAATGTACGTGTATTTACTTACTAATTTTCAGGAATCTACTACTATAATGCTTGGTAATATAATTACCAATCTCACTTGTTTTCTATAGAATCCCACCACAACTACAAAACTTAAACATCCAATATTTTATAGATTGAAGCTAGTGCTATGGATTTGTTTGTTATATTGCAAAATTGAATTGAGAATTTAGAGGAAGGATAATGTCAACAAAACCTTTTTGATTATATAAATAATCATTAAATAGGATGATGTTCAAGACCTTGGAAAATCACTTAGGATGCATATTAGAAACTATATGAGATTTAAAATAGGGTATGATATATTAATTATACCTAAAAAAAATTTAATTATTATATTTAATATAGAATGCATAGAATTACACATAGGATATTATAACTAATATATATCATATTTATAACCATATATTGGATTTTATATAGGATAAATATAAGGGGACAATAATATGTAGGGAGAAATAATTTTATAGAGTAGGTATTTAATATCTTTATAGAAAGGTTGGATGAAAAATGACACATCATGTGTCCTAAATTATCCATGAACCTTGGATGAATGGCTTTGTTAGCTTTGGAAGGCTTTAACATCTTTTGAAGTCACTTAAAATTTTAAAAATCTATCATGAATTTTGCTTTCATATGCTCTCATCTGTTCACTACAAATATTAAAAAGACATGAAAGAGCTTGGTGGTCTTCAAATTTGGATGAAAAATTTAATAGGAACTATCTCCTTGAAGAATTGTTGTAGGACAATTTTCTTTTGTATGAATGGACTCATTTACAATCATTGTAGTTTGCTTAAGAGAATTATTATGTTTATTAGTGCACTTGTACTATGGTGTGATGTATGCACAAACAATAGATGTTGTTGTAGTATAATTTTTACATAAATCATTTCTTCAACTCCCAGGACGTTCTCTCATGGAAGAATCAAAAGGTTTCAAGTTGTGGCTAAAGCTATACAAAGACTACGCAAAGTTGAATGGTATTAATTTGACATCTAGACAATTCGCCACTTGTAAAAACAATTGGACAAGCAATTCCTAAACTACAGCTACTGTGTACCAAATTAACAAAAAGTTGACTTGCAACTTACAAGCCAATACCATGAACTGATTGCACTTGTGAGACAACAAATCCATTGGGACAACTTATTACAACATGTGACACCAACTGTGCACAAGATTATTTGATAATTTTAAAATATATTTTTATATTGATAAAAATTGTGTGAATTACAACAACTTGACTTAAGCAAACCATGACTCTATTGATTATACAATGTGAGACTGAATAAGAAAATAAAAGACAAGTGGTCTAATAGCTAGCATTGGGAATTGAAGAGCCGCTTAACTTCTATTGGACGTTCAACTTGTCTACTTGTCCCACTTCATATCCTAGCCAGTTAGACTACTTGGTATCTAATCTGCAAATAGTCTTTTTGTATCAATTATCACCTAATTTATCATGGTCAAGTAGAAATACAATCTATTAGTTACCCCTATTTACACTAGAAAAAGCGAATAGACAAAAATAAAAAAATATACATGACTACAGTTGTTCAGTTTGTCTATATTTGTATGTTACATTGTATTCTAGTGTCATCTTTTCTTTGTTAAGTACTTACACTCGTTGTTTTCATTAGAATATATTTTAGATGATTAGCAATAAGTTGTTTGACACAATTAGAGTATATTGTTTAAAATCTATGAATGTATTTGTTTAGCCATAGTACATTTGATCAAACATATTGTATTGTAGTTTTCAATCTTTGTAAAAAATAGTTTGAAAGAGAAAGGACAAAAGAATTAAGCCATAAAAAGCAATAGTAGGAAAAAAAATCATATAATAACTATTAGTTAAAAATTTTAAATCTCATATAGGGGCCAAAAAATTGGATTCAAAAGTATATTATAAATAATATAGGGTGCCAAAATAAATGGAAATTTAGAACTATTTTTAATAATAGGGTATACTTGATTACAAAATATTAGGTGAATTGCCCCCTTACAAAATATCCCCTAATTGCATGCATATACTAAATTTCTAAACTAATGGCCTCCTTGAGTTTCAAGATGAGGAGAAAAATAAATTATTGATAACCTTAATATAGAATTGAAAAGTGTCAAATTAAGTGGAAACCATGTAGTAGAAAGAAATTTAATTCAAACTCACCATTTTTTAATTAAACTAAAATTTAAAATGGCAAATAAATGTTTTGTTTTTTTAACAATGCTATAACTATCTACACTACAAAAGTCACTAGAAGAAAAAGTTAACATATCCACTACAACCAATTGCACTACAACTACATGTCCTATGCAACTGTTGTGCAACTACAACCTTCTATATTTGCACCAAATCAAGGTTTACATTGTTGTAGTTGCAAAGTAGTCACAAAGTAGTTGCAAAATGAAGTTTAGAGTTTACAAGATTGAGAAAAAAAAAGAATCATAAGGTATTCTACATCCAATGTTTATTACAATTGTTGACTAGTATGTATACAACTATTGTGTGATTGTGCAACTATTGTACAACTACTATGTATTTGTGCAACTCCTATACAACTATGTGACAATTGTGCAACTACAGTGCGACTATATCACTAGTTGTCAACTACTCTACAATTAGCATTCAACTAGTTTTCAACTATCATGTAACTAGAATTCAACTAATACTTTATAAGCAACTACGTTACAACTAAGAAACAATTAGTATACAATTAGGAAACAACTAGGATTAAGTCTCATGTCAATAATCCCACATGAATTGTTAGGAATACCATTCTAGATTAAATATATAAGGATCATAAGTTATAGCATTCTTGTATAATGAATTTTAATGGTGAAAATCTATAATATTTCTATACTTTGTAGATTTCTACAACTTATAAATTTTTACAATTTTTAGATTTCTATAATCTACGGAACTCTACCAACTGTAAATTTTTTTTAAGTAGTAAAATCTATCAGTATAAATATTTGGATTGCTCATCTTAAAAAAAGATAGATTTAAAATTTTAAAATCTACAAATCATTGAGATTAAAATTTTAAAATCTACAAATAATCTAGTTGCAAGCTAATTGCAAACTAGTTGAAAGTTAGTGGCAAACTAGTTGTAAGTCAGTTGCAAGCTCGTTGCAACAAGTCGCAGCAATCAAGTCGTGGTAGTCAAGTTCCACATCAGCAACCATGTCGGAAGAGTTCATCAACGAAGTTCTACAGAGACTATTGGATGAGAAGTAATTTTGCCACTTTTTGCAACTAGCTTGCAACTATTGCAACTTGTCCACTTCAACTACAATCTCTAAATTATCACCTAGTTGCAAACACCGAATGCAACTACAAAACCAGTTGCAAACTATAGTTGCAAAAACCCTTGTTTTCTTCTAGTGACAGTAGTGAGTCCACTTCTTTTCACCAATACAAATTTCAACAATCTTGATTCAAAGTGCAATTAATATGTGGAAGAACATCATTTTTTCTCAATCTTTTAAGTACGTCTTAAAAGCAAAAGTCTTTAGACCCAATATTCTAAGGCAATTTAAATAGGGAACAAATAGAAAGGAGAAGATAGGTTATTAGAAGAATCTTTTTATTCACATCAACTTCTAATATCTTGTGCCCCTAGAAGCAAATGAGGTGAAATTTTTCTTTACAATGTTAATATAGTCTTCACAATTTTATTAGGTATTAAGCTGAATTCTATGTATGATTCGTTTTTTTTCATTTTTTAGTCATTGCAAAAGAAATGACAATCATAGAGCAATGTCTAAATAATTTTATCACATTCTTGAGCAAAATTGTGTGATTCTTTTTATGTGAATTTTTTTGGTATTTGATTTTAATTCTAGCTTTTACATTTATGCTCATTGTCACTATTAGAATTGTGACTTTCTTAGAGAAATAATGGATTTTTCATAAAGAACAAATTTGAATTTTATGAAAACATAGTCGCCATCTACTAGACATGTATGACAAGGATTGTAAGGGTATCAATTTATTCTAGGGTGACAAGCATTTGATTTCAAAGGTAATTGAGTAAAAATTGTCTTTTTATATACATACAAAATTTGTCCTTCCAAGTGCGGCAATGCTATTTTTTTTAGTGATCCATCATCATTTTGCACCAAACTAATGAATTGTACACTAAGCTCATAGAACACAAGTAATGAAATTTTAGACAAAATTATCAATAAACTTCAAATTTTTAACAGAATGTGTGGGCCTTCAACCAACACCGACGTTCTCCGGAGTTCCACTCATTGGGAGCTACCGTATCCCTTAGAGGGATTCGTAAAAAAATTGGATGAAATCACCAAATTATAGATGAAAATAAAATTATGAGTATATAATAAGTGTTAATGTATTGTTTTCTATCCAATATGTGAATGAATGTGGAAATTAGGAGCTTGCTCCTTTAAGTTAGGAGGTCCTAAAACACAACAAGCTCTAGAGGTACATTTTGCACTCTCTAATGTACAAGTGGTCCACGCTTGACAAGCTTTTTCATTTTAGTGAACTTTTCTGCAACTTCAAAAATTTATAACTAATTCCTTGAAGGTTTAAAAAATGTGAAACAACTTGGGTTAGATGTCAATTCTATTTTGCTTTTAATTCCATTTATTGAAAAATACTTCAAGTAGTTTTAGCTTCCCCAAATTGCAAATTAAGTGTTAAGTAGTCCAATAAAGTACCTCCTACCTTACAACATTTAACACCTTATCATCCAAGGCCTAACCATGTAAAAAACAACCTTGTTTTTCAAGTATTATAAGTCTTAATGTAAATAAGGTATGAAAATTTGAACCGTACAATCTTGTAGTGTGCATGTTGTAGATGGTGTAAATCAAATTTGGGGCATTTTTCCATATAGATTGAAAGATTATAATGTTTTAGTGTTGAAAAAAGATGCTAAAATTTTCCTGAAAACACAATTTGAGGTGAAATTCAATTTCTAAACCTACTCAAATGAAAAAAAATTAAACTACAATGTGATTCAAAATCAAGAGAAAGACAATTTGGTGTGGGAAAAAAATCATTCAATTTGACTCATTGCATTTGCAAAATTGTTTTGAATTATTAAAAAACAATGAAAAAAGTAGCAAAAAAACACATTAGATTCTACGGCTAGACCTACCTTTACTAAAATGCTTCTCAATCAATCATAACTTCTTGGATTGATAGAAAATTATTACCGCAAGGACTAGACTAATTTGCATAACTTTTTCGATAAAAATAATTGGAAAAAAATAGCATCTGAAGAAGTTATAAGCCAATGAAATTCAATGTAATGCAAAAATGTCTACATTTTGAACTTCAAATTGCTCCCAAGCATTCAAAACAATATGAATTGACATAAAAATTTTACCTCAATAAGTTGACTTCATGGAGAACAAAACCCAACAAATTTTATTGAAAACTAACATTTGATGAATAAGATACAAGCCCCCAAAGTTGCAATCATCTCAATGTAGTGTGGTGAACTCAAATTGAACCTATAAACTTTGAACGGCTTTCAGAAACTCACGACATCTTGGGTAGATTTGAAAATTCTACCACAAAAACTAGACTAGTATGTGCAACTTTCCCAATAAGTTTTATTGAATTTGGACATTCAATGCAAAAGTTACAACACTTTGAAGTTGACTGCTAGATTGTATGAGGATACTTTTGGTATTCATGAACGGTGAGGGTTTAAGATCACCACTTTGGCACTCCATCAAAATGAAAAAAGTAAAACTATCTAAGGTAGGTACACCCAAAAGCGCCACTTATTCATACTGAGCCTAGTTCCTGCTATTGATTAGTTCAAATTTTTATGTAGTCTTGTTGGCAAGTGAAAGCATGTTCCAACGCACCAAAGAACGCAGGATTTGGATACCGTATGCAAAAGTTATTAATAGTCAAAGTCTATTTCTGAAAGCACCATCTACAGTCTGGGTACATGACTGATTTCGAAAATGTATGTGCACTGTAGATGGCGCTTTTAGGAACAGGGCGCTTTTGGGTGTACCCACCTTAGTGTTTGATTTTTTTTCCAAGGCATTGTGAATATCACCTAATCTTCCAGTAAATTGGAAAACGAAACTGAATGTACGTTATTCGGACAGAATCCAAAGTTGCAAAATTGTCGAGTCTTTTTCTGTTTTTCTGTGGCTGACCGAAATCCGCATCCGGTACCGTACTGGAGGCTATTTGCCTGAGAGCAATGAGAGCCATGGAACCTGCAACGTAGTAGACCATGAAGGTGGCCTGGATGAGGTGCAAGACAGGGAGCATATCTTGCCCCAGCCTGTCCAAGTACGATTCTCATGAAAATGGTCCCTGAGGGAGGAGGTGCGTAAACCGACCATCCCAGGGTTGGAACTGAATTTGGGGAGGTGAAACATCTTGAAATATTTTCCAGTAAATTGTCCTTAAAAAGAAGTAGAATAGGCTTTTAATCCAAGCTGTTTCATATTTTTCGGAGCTTTATTGGATTAGTTACAAATTTTTAAACTTGAAAAAAGTGGTCATCTGTGGTCATCAAAAGTGACCACCTTCTAAAATGTGCACATTTGGTATAGTGAAGAAAGCAAAATGTACCTTTGAGGCATGTTTGCTTGTAATGCCTGGTCCTCCTACCTTAAGGAGTTGGGCATTATGAGCACACAAACAATTAAACCCTTACTAATAATACTTGTGTAGAAAAAATGTAAAAATGCAAAAAAAAAATACTCATTAATAATTTAATAAACAAGGTGTGCATTTCAAAGTAGGACCCACTTGCAATCTATGGAAAGATCATTCACAGATGATGGGACCTAGTTGAATGATTACATGGCTCTCAGGATGGTGACCCTACAAAATATTGAATGCGCAAGCCCACAATGTTGCAAGACATCAACTCGGATGAAATTGTGGAAGACGACCACTACTGTATGATTGTGCAAGGTTGCCATTTGAGGGATTAGGTTGGTGGATTAGGTTTTCAATTCTTTTTTAAGCTATGATGTACCCTACATATCCCACATTGTTTGTCTTATCTTCTACCACCCTATGTATATATAAAAAGGTGTGTTTATAATCCAAACACAAATTACAAATTACAAAACACATAATTCAAATCACAAAAAAATGAAATAGTTTTTAAAATTCTACTAAAACAACATTTTGTAGTGCAATTTAGACAACATATTTCAAGATTTATGAAGGACATGTAAATTGCACACACATATAATTTAAATTTTTGATAATACTAAATACTTGAACTGTTCATTCTATTTAGGACCTATAGAATGTTCAATGAAATTGCTATGAAGTATAGGATAAAGAGATTGACATGGGTGGAATGTATAAACTTTGAAATGTGTTGTCTAAATTGCACCACAAAATGTTGTTTTAGCATAATTTTTAATAATTACTTCTATTTTGTAATTTGTAACAAGTGATTTGTGTTTGGATTGTAAAAACACCTCTTTATATTTACATAGGGGGGTAGAAGATGAGACAAACAATGTCAGATATGTAAGGTACATCATAGCTTTAAAAAAACTAAAAACCTAATTTGTTGCCTTACACTCTAAAATGGCTACCCTATACAAGATGGCCATGGTGGTTGTCTTGCACGATTTAATCTAGGCTTATGTCCTACAATGTTGTGGTCTTACGCATTCAATGTTATGCACAGTCACTATCCTGAAAGCAGTGTGATTGGCTAGGTCCTATGATGTAGGCAAATATCTTGTCAGGGATTGTAAGCAAGGCCCACTTTGGATTGTACAATTAAACGTCTCACATTCAGTACAATCACTTTAAAGCAATCAATTTATTGAACAATAGGATACATACCCTTTCTTGAGTGTTGGTTGGATTATAATTATAATATTACTAAAATATGAGTCTTTGTCATCATTCATCCTTAAATGTTGAGATGGACATTTTGCATTTGATAAATGACTCAAAGAATCTTTCTAGAACCAAAGTGGAAATCTTCTATAGTAGTTTGACTTTCAAAGAATACTCTTGAATTATTTTTCTTTGAAATCAATCATCTTCTTGATATCAAAATGGATGATTTTTATAGGTTAACTCCTAAATGCTCTAGGCACCAAATTCTAGTATCAGCTAGAATTTGAAGTTAAGTAAAACCTAACCAAATTGCTATTTTTGAAAGTTTATATATCTAAAAGATCCTTTTTGAAGTCTAGTTTTAGCATCAAAATTCTAATTTTGAAAATGACTAATTATAAAATTTCTATTCAAGATTTAATTAGTGCAAGGGTGTCTATTGCAATCTTGACTTTTGGTAGTGTTGAATGTTTTTAGAAATGAGCCTCAAATACATTAGATCTTGGAGAAAAAATGACACTAGAAATTCATCTAAAAAATTGAAGAGTAGAATTTGAAAAGTTGTATATTGATTGGAGTTATTCATGTTAGGCCCTTCAACCTCAGGTTTGTTTGGTGAATTTTTTAAAGATTTGATATGTATATAGAAGATTGAAAGGCTTTGAATTACTTTTGGAGTGTGAACACCCTCGTAATCAAACATTATAATCTTTCAATCCATAAGAAATATTGTTGTATTTTTTTTCTTATATAATCTTTAACATGTCTAATTTGAATTTGTATAGTTATGATTCCAAAAAAATTTATACAACTTACTAAAAAGTTGGCTTATTGTTGAATTTAGAAGAAATTCTTAGAAGTTCAAAAAAACCTCAAACATTTAGGGGTCAATAATAATGTAAGTTTCTTTTCCCTTTCTAATTGTAATTTAAATGTATAAACCACAAAGATGAATCTGAATTATTTTGAGTTTTAAGTGATTTTTAGGCATCAAACTTTCAAGGAGTGATGGGGAAATGAAAGCATATAAAAATAAATTAAAAGAGACACAAGAAAATTTGAACATGGGTCAGCAATTGAGGTGCTATGGTTTCAAGGGGCAAGAGAATTCTCCAAAGAGATTCCTTGCTAGCCTTTCAATGATTAAAAAATTGAATTTTTTAAGTCAGACAATTTAATGATTCACTGCAAATGCCTCTAAATTTCTTGTGCACTCTAATTATACACCAAGATTTGTATTTAAAATGTGGATGTAGAATTTGAATTTGTGCTTACAAACAAGTCAAAATTCAAAGTATAGAAATTGAGCAAAACTTAAAAAAGAAAATTTGGTCCAAACATTTTGAAAGTTAATATTTTAAATATTAGTATTGGATACTTGATACCGTATCATATATTTTCTTTTTCGTGTGATCCTACTTATTTCTTAGAGATATGTATCAAAATGCCCCCAATTTTTTATCAAGCCATTTTTAACAATATTCAATGCAATGCTTTAGAATAGCATAAGATGTGAAAAATCTGCGTGATGCAAAATGTGGCAAAAATGATGACAAATGAATTCATTTGTTACTATTTTCAAGGTTTGCAATCCATCTAAGGGACCTAGATTTATATTCTCTCCAATAAAATTGTCTATCAACTGAATTTTGCATTGGTGCATACAAGAAAATGTAGGCCTCAAAGATTACCTTCTTCTATTGTCTATTGCGATTAAACTTTATTTGAGTGCATCTTTAAGAGGTTATAAGATTATATTATATTGCATTATGACAAAATTATATTATATATTTCTTGAGAGCAATTGAGATATTTTTTGATTGAAGGATTAAAGCAAGTTGCAATTGTGAACATTGATCTCTTGCAAATGAATCTATTTTGTACTTTGTATACAACCACTTCAAATTTATTTTGAAGGTTGAAGTCAACATATTGGTTTTGCATATGATTTTTCATCAATGTTTGACAATTGGAAGGGCTTGATTCTTTCATCATTTTTTCTAAGAAAAAAAACACAATTGAAAGATTTTTTGCATTTTTAAATCTCAATATAAATCTCTTCAAATTAAAATATGAATTACTTAAAAGATCAACCTATGAGTTTCTTAGCTAGGAGAGAGAATCGTGGAGAGAATGAAAATGGGTTCATTTAAGTTAATTGTATAGGGACAAATGTATACACAAATATGTATGTATGTATGTATGTGGATATATAAGGACAAATATATTGATATTGATATAGATATGCACATATAAGGATATAGACAAAGATATAGGTGTTGGTATAGGTGAAAAATTTTCCATACATATATTGATGATAACTTCAGATGGTACGAGTGTATAGATTGTAAAAAATAACTGAGTAAAAAAATTGAACAAGAATATTTGGCTTTGAGTTTATGAACTAAGGCTTTTGCGCATTGAATAACTATCTATAAAAAAGAAATACAATGCATTATAAGTGTGGATGAATATTTTTTTGAATAGCTATTTTTTATTTGTTCTTTGGAAATCAAGGTTGTCTCTAAAGAATAAATATCAAGCGTTTATACTTTTGGTATCATATATATGGATTTCATATATTTAACTATAAATAATATTTTATGAAAAAAATTATTTTTAATATTCTACTTCATTCTATATTATTTTCTATTTTTTGAATTATTGTGAAAGTAAATGAATAATAATTTATATTTCTAAATTAAAGTTTAAATGCTTATGAAGTTTTGATTTGGATTATGGTTACAAGAGTGATCATTTCTTTGTGTTAAGAAACAATTTTTGAATGATAAATTATTCATGATTCATATTCTAATATGTTAATTCAAATGTTAATGACTTTGGCACTATATGTTTTCCCACTAAAATATATTTTTCATCTACAATTATTATTCTGTACTTTCTACTTCATTTCTAAATAATAGTGTTTTTTATACATATATTTGCATCTTCTTATATTATTAATATAATAGAAGTTAAAATTGTTATATAATTCATTTTCTTAAAATTAGAAATAAAATTAAGATAAAACTTGAATATTTTATATTTAGATCCAAAGTCATATATATACATAGACTATTTCAAATCCTCAAAATCAAAATTAATGTATACATTTACAAACAACCTAATGCCCTCAGTTGCGTTTTTTGGCAACACAAGTTTTTGGGGCAGCTTACTAGGAACGGAGTTTTTATTTTTTTTCATTGAAGTTTTTACACAAGATGTGTCCAAGGAGTAGTTTTTAGGCCCAACAATTTTCATAAATTTTGACTTTGTGGTTAAAAAGTTATGGCATGATATGTTGTTTTCTTTACTCGGAAGGCAGCTTGGGCAGCTGAAAAAACTTCTCTAAAAAAACTTTTTTTTCAAAATTGAAATTTCAAATTGATTCTTTAGGTTTTTACAAACATGGAAAGCTTTTTTTCATTCCATTTGGATTAAGGAGTCAAAAGTTATGAGGAATTTTAGTTTGCAAGTAGGTATGGACTCTTTGAATACTATAACTAGACACATGTTGAGAGATTTAGGATATCTTTTTTTTGGTAATTCATTTGAGCTTGAAATTTGGAACACATGTTATCAACATAGAGATGACTTCCAAAAAAAATTCATTGTAAGAAACCAATTTTTCAACCTTTGGGAGGGTGTCAAAGTTGGCAATTGTAAAGTAATTCTCAAAACTACACATGTTGGGAGATTTTGGTTGATTCTTTTTTACCTTGAAATTTTTCACACATATTAGAAACATAGAGATTATTTCATGACAAAAATCTCACATCAAAAAAATATAATTCAATCCTTGGGAGGGTGTCAAAGTTGAAAGTAGTGAAAAGTTTCTTACAGGTTTACATGTTGGTAGATTTTGAATATCTTTTTCTGTGTAAGTCTTTTGGATTTGAAATTTGTCATGCATGTTATTAACTTACAGTTGGTGCTATAAGAAAATTTCATAGTGAAATATCAATTTTTGAGCTCTCCGGAGGCTGAAATTATTTTCCCTGCGCATCCCCAAACACCTTTTTGATTGGGACCCCACTGCATTACTGTAGTGAAGTCCAAGAAGAGTGTTTGTGGAGATTCTCTACCAACCCGGTCCTCCTTCCGGCTAGGTATGCCGTTGGAGGCATGGTTTAACTTATATGTTCCCAAGTGCACCTCCCGCATGACAAGTCCACTTCGTTTGGAGTTCTTTTCTCTTTCTGGGATGATGGCGGGCTACAGAAGCTGGCCAGACCTGTTCGCTGCTCTGCTTTGCGGGGCGGGGGTCAAAGCCAGGCATGATGAAAGGCCGGGGTGTGGCCGGGTGGGATTCTGTGCAAGCAGAAAACTGCACCATGATAGCTTAGCTTAGGAAAAGACACACTCAAAGTCAGCCCAATGAAAGAACTGAAGGAGACGGAAGGAGTGCCCCCCACCATCAAACACTGGACGACGACTACTAAGGTCGCTACACCCAAAAGCGCCACTTATTCAAACTGAGCCTAGTTCCTGCTATTAATGAGTTCAAATTTTCATGTAGTCTTGTTGGCAAGTGAAAGCATGTTCCAACGCACCAAAGAACGCAGGATTTGAATACTGTATGCAAAAGTTATTAACAGTCAAAGTCTGTTTCTGAAAGTGCCATCTACAGCTTGTGAACATGACTGATTTCAAAAATGTATGTGCACTATAGATGGCACTTTTACGAACAGGGCGCTTTTGGGTGTACCCACCTAACTAATAACAGGAATCATCATTTTCGGAACTGAACAAATGGGGAGAAACCCCTCCGTCATCAAGTTTGTTCAAGTCCTTCCCTCCTGGACAAACTTAACTTATACTCCCTATAACATGCTGGAGTCCCTGCTGTAAGTGATGTGGGGGCATTGCTTGTACTCCGGAGTATAGCTTAACTTAACCCCTAAATGTCCAAGGCCTGTTTTGAGTGTTTTGGAATTTGCTCCAAATTGAACAAATTGCCAAAATTTTGATAAGTTGTATCAATTTTTTTGGAATTGTAACTGTACAAATTGAAACTAGACATGTTAGAGATCTCATGGGAAAAGAAAACACAACAATATCACTTACGGAATGAAAGATTATAATGTTTGACTATAAGGGTGTTAAAACTGCAAAAATCTTTTAATCCTCTTTTCACAAGTCAAATCTAAAACAATGATGGTGACCAAAAAAATATGAGGTTAAAGGGCCTAACATGTATAACCCCAATCAATTTATGGCTTTTTAAAAACTACTTTGTAATTTTTTTAAATGAATTTAGAATGTGACTTTTGATCCCACAATCTAGTGTATTTGAGGCTCATTTCCAAGAGCTCTTAACACTACAAGAAGTCAAGATTGCAATGGGTACCCATGCACAAAAACTTGTATAGAAAAATCACTATCATTCATTTTTGAGATTGGATTTTTGACACTAAAATTAGACTTCTAGAAGAACTTTCTAAAAATATAAACTACTAAAAATAGCAACTTAGTTAGGTTTTAATTAACTTGAAAGTTTTGCAAACACCAGATTCTCATGCCTTGGGCAGTTAGGGGTTAATTTAACGAGCTTCACATTGGCTGTCAACAACTCCGTCAAGCCAACTCAGTCACTTTTCCATGCCAGGCAGTCATTGCGATATGAAAAGACAAGCCAAGTCAATCCAATAAATAATTGAGAATGACACCGGGAGACTAGTTCAGGCATGACAACAGGCACAAGGAGGCCGGACATGGTTGGGACTTGGGAGGGAATGGATTTAGAACTTAGAAGGGCCGGGGCCAAAATGCGGCACTACAATTGGGCCAAGACCATTTGTGTCCCAAAAAAAACAAAAAAACAAAATTGGGCCACTCTATATACCACTATAAAGCTCCAAATGAAGCGCAATTTGTGTCCCATCAAAAAGCTTGGTTTCTTGATTTAGACTATTGAGTGAGTGTTTGTTATATTGAATGATCTCATGGAGAAAGTAAAACAATCTAGGAGCATTCCTTTGGCCTAGCAAGCTTGACCTTGCCTATGTAAGGCACCTACCTTGTACCAATTGGTTCCTTAACCCTTCAATGCCTCAGCCAGAACAATGTGGTGGAGGCGGCAGGAGAATTAGCGATGCTTTGTCACAAATCAGAGGTAGCTCAGAAAGCTGTCGGAAATTTCATAGTTCATTTGCATGATGAACTTTCTCACGTATTGACTAAACGATTCTTGGGGTGATTTCACTATTGCGATCGTCAAATTATAACAATCTAGTAACCATGCCCGGCACTGCGGCAAGGAGAATTTTTACCACAAACTTCACTTTTGATCAATTTGGAAAGCACCCTATTGCAAGTGAGTCTAAAAAAATTTGGGAGGTGGTACATATGGTTAGTGTCAATGCCTCTGTCAATTTGCAAAATCATTGAACTAGCATGCAATGTGTGCGAGGCAGTCAAAGTAGGCACTCCAACATACTGTGAGGAAGATGATGACCGGCTGGGCTCGTGGCAACCGGATGGCCACTAGCCTGACTATAATGACATTGTTTGAAATAAGAGAGTGTGAAGCCAAAGGTTCAAATTTGTTTCAAAATTATTGAGCAATAATGTTCAATAACATCTGCATGCTACTAACTAGGTGCTATGCTACGTATTCACATGCACAAACATTGTACAATGTGCACGTTCACTGTACAGTACTACATAGTGTTGTCCAAGAAACCCTCAAAATATGCGCAACCTAAATGGAACAGCCGCAAGAGTTGCCAAGGCTACTTTGAATCAGTAAACTGAACTTGATCCTACACCCAAATATGACAACATGGCAGGCCAAGTCCACGACTTTACCATGCAACAACAATTGAGCTTCGATAATTGAGTTCCAAAAACTACCGTAAACATTACAAAAGAAATAAACCTATAAACTGAAGCACTAACTACATGCGATGACAAGGTTACTAGCCTGCTCATCTTCACTAGCCCACTCTTCCGACACCGGCATCCATTGAGCACTGCGATTTGTGAAGAATGTCAACGGTGCTTGCAAGTTGAGCGATTGGCGCTGCTCGGAGGTCAACAAGAATCCACGCTCACCAACCAAGCTACACATCCATTGCATAGTTAGAAGCCATGTAAGCAAATAGCCCACTTCCTTGACTTGTGAACAATTTCAAAGCATGGCTCATTGCACATAAAAATATCTCCACAAGCATGACAAATTCGATGTTGCTTCGCTTTGCATATTATGCACTGTCGAGGCCACCGTCCCTGGTACCGCACATTGCAATGAATTGCATGAGGGTTCCGAGTGAATCCACTTGAAGTTTGAGGTAAAGGCCACCGTGGTCCAATGAGAGATGAAGCAACTACATAGTGAAAGGCCTTTTTGTCCAAAGTAGGTTGTTGTGTTGCTCTCATGTGTGCAGAATTGAGAACCCATGATTCTGCAAATAAGAGTCCAAAATGAAGAACCAGAGTTTGTGCCACTACTTTCGTGACCAAAATTGGATAGTATAGTCTCTCCGCATTTGATCAAAGAAATCAACCCCCCTCATGTACTTCTGGTACTCCTCGGACTGTTGTGGTGTGGTTGGCACAGGTTTCCGGGAACCATTGATCCACCTATGAGCATACTCTCCCTTTCTAATGGGATCTTGAGAAGTGCTAAAAAATGTCACAAATTTGGCATCATACCAAGTAGTTGCAGCTATGCATTGATTTATATGCAAATGCCAGAACAATGTGCCACGCTCATATTCTCCTTGTTTGAAGCCCAATAAGATGGACAACAGACCAACTCTACCTCCATTTACAATGCCAGTTGCCCATATTCCCCTCTCCAAGAGTTGGTCAAATAACTCAGGAGAGATGAAGAAGTTGTCTACTATGACACAATGCCCTTTATGGGACATACCACAAACAAACTAGTTTACTACTCGTGCTCGTTGGCCATGCTCTATTGTCCCATTGCTACCTAGGTAGACTTGCAAATTATTGTAAATGTAATGACTTGGATTCGACACTAAATACCACACTTTCAGGCCATATCGAGTTGGTTTTGCCTTGATGTACTGGTGAATTGGGCTGAAGTGTCCTCAATAGACTATCATGATTTCGTTGACGGTCACAAATTTCTCTGGATTCCATAGCTCCTATAATCGTGTCACAAACTTATCTATGATCCACCTAACCTTGGCTATTTTATCATATCCCCTCTTTTTCTTATTAGTTTCTAGGATACCAATGTCAACACAATGTAGGCAAAACAAGATGCACTCAAAGTGATCACGTGTCATAACACGAGATATCAAACTGCAATGCCAAAATGGGTGATTGCAAGAAACACTTGTCCTTTTTTTTGTCCCCTTGACCTTTGTTAGGTAGTTTTTTGCTCATAACTTCTTCATCTTTTGTTCATTTGACTTGAAACTTGGAATGAAGGTTCCTACAAAAGTTTTACATTTTGTGTAATTTTTTCAATTTTTTCAAAATTATTTTACTATTTTTAAATTGCCCCCAATTGGGTGTCTACTTTGGTCATTTTGGGGGGTTTTAGTCCTATTTTTGACCCAAAAATGCAAATTTTGAGCTGAAAATTGGCATGCAAGGACCTTACCTAAAGTTACACAATACCACTAAGAGATATTTTGAAAATACTATACTATTCAACCTCCACATATCATCAAAGTGGCTGACTTTGCGCAAGTGTAGAGAATAGAATTAATTTTTTCCAAAGATGAAATTTTTTGGAAAAGAAAGACCTTTACTTGGAAAAAACCTTTTTTTTAATTTTAATTTTTAAAATTTTTTTACTATTTTTATCAAATTAGTGAAAAAAGAGCTATTTTCATTGTATTTTTCATTGTCTATAACATTTAGAGAAAAAATTTCTTGGGTTTGAATTTCAAGAGACATAATATTCTCATTGTTCTTCAAATTATCCATATTTTTTTCAATTTAAAATTTTTTTATTTCAAAGGGTCATAGGACTCACATGACTCATTGTTTTGAGCCATTTTGAACCAAAACCGGTAAGTATTTCTTGCAACAACCCAAACACATTTTTTTTCCAATAATCACAAATTGTCGAAGTAACTTTGAACCCCATCAATATGAAGATTCCTAACCATGCTCAAAATTCACTTGATGTCAGTTTTGTCCACTTAGGACCTCCATTTTGGTAGTGAGACTCATACTCTATTACCTCCTATGTAGTATACCTATTAGTTTCGCGAACCATGCGATCAATGGTATTTTGATCCCAGAAAACGTTGAAAAAATATTGAGGATTTTGTTGCCTACGACGTCCACGTTCTGTAGGCCCGGGATGGGGACCAGTGAAACTATTGTGATTTCCTAAGAGGATTGACGCATGTCGAACCCAACATGTGTCAGCATACCTTTCTTTCACACTGCTGAATACTTCAAAATTTCCTTATTCAGTCTCCACAAAATCCAAGTATCAATCCTTCTGAAGACCATCAACAGTAGATAATCGAATAGATGCATCATGAAAGACTTTCCAATCTGAATTTTCGTCAGCGGAGAGGTTATGTGCGAAGTCACGATATTCCGCCATCTAGGCAGGATCATGGGAATTTTCCATCCAGTTATCGAGATTGCTAAGGGGAGGTGTTGCACTTGCTAGTTGAGGGGAATTGATACTCGTCCGTGGAATGGATCTAGAGTCTTGCAAATCATGTACCGCAAGTGTTGATGGAGAGATCAAGTCTCTTGAAAGTTGTGGTTGCTCACAGCATAAAATAAAGCTACCATCGTGGGGCTCACTAACTTGCTGTCCACATGGTATTGATGGCCCTCGTTGTGTATATGAAAGAGGTCTGTGGTCCCTCCACTCCATGGTTTGGCAGTCGTTGACCACAACCTTCTTTCAACTGATTCCACCTCCAAACTCAATGCCAAACCACTCCACGTCGTCCTCCCACCACCTTTGTTGCACATCGCCCAAGAACGTGGAAAGACCAACCCACTGCTTAGGGTCATATCCAAGGACAACAAGTGGAACCCATACATTGCTTGAAAGAACTCATCCTTGAGGCCCATTCATTTCCCTTTATTCAACAAGAGATCCACAACTACATGTAGGTATATGAGGTTGAATTTCAAGCTGGACACCATTGTCATCTAAGTTGACCACTTCTTCAAGCCATTCAATGACGTATGCAACGTTATTGAAGGCTGTATTAAGATTTTTGGAAATTCTGTAGTCACGTCAACGTCCCCTCCGTGCCGTCATCGGTGACAAAGCTAGTAGTATTCATTGGTGCGGTCCACATTCTACATGTCGATGAGGTTCGGAATAAATTGGTGGAATGCTTGGAGATGCAAGGCCAGGACCTAGCCGTGGGCGATGTAGGACATGCACATGAGATCCAATTGGAAAAGCCAGGTGATCATCATCCACAACTGCCAGTCGAGTATTACACGAAGGTCAAATGGAAGATCTCTTCTGTAATTTTGGAGGTGTTTGCATATCAGGTGTTATTTTGGGCACCATCCAACCTGGTAGAGTCATGGATCTGTGTGATTGGCGATCCTAGCCTCTTCCTCCTCCCTCCGATGACCTCCACTTTTTCCGCGACCTCCACCCCTCCTTGCGCATGCTTCCCGGTCAGACGTTAGGGGTAGCAAGTTCACTCCATGATCCTCTAGTGGTTGTGGAATCACATCTTCCTGATGATGAGTAGGGTTAACAACGACCACAACGACGTCTTTGCAAGATTGTTGAGGTAGTGGCATTGTGGAAAGGCGCGCTTCTGTTTCTTGTATGTTGGCGGCCATCGCAGCTTGAAGTCTCTTGAGAATTTGCTCTCTTGTTGTGGAAAGATGTTGCCTCAAGCGACTTGCAGCCTCCAATCTGGTAGTTCCCTTGAGCTGACTCATCGTGAGCAATCAGCCACTTCTTTTCTCGAAGAAATGTGTTCACCTCAATTCGAATCCCTTGCAATTTGCCCTCTACAACGCGTTCAGTCCACCCTAGCAAGCGCACAACCTCATGTCGAAACATGCACCTCCAATTCTTTGTTCCAGGGTTCTTTGGCCAATAGTGTTTGTCAATAGGCACCGATAAATCCAAGAGAAAGGACTCGCCAAGGCATTTCACCACTCTTTGAGCAAACTTGGCTCCCACAACCTTATCCAACGCCCAAAAATACAGAGTGTCTTGGATGAATTAAGGTTCTTCAATGCTTGCTCGACCTTTATTGAGAGTAGTGATCATTGCCCCCTCCAAATTCTGTACTTCAAACAAACACCTCAAACATCGAAGGCAATAGGAGTACAGAGTAGAGTGCGCACTATCACAACTTGCAAATAAAAGCAACGACATTTTTGTATCCCCAACCACAACTAACTCTACTTGTTCATGATGAATAGTGGAGACAAACACAATGCGACTTGTCATTGTTGCAAACAAAGTGGACCGTGCATCATGAAACCATAATTCCCACAAATTCAATTGCTACATTGCAGTTGCCATCCCTCACTTCCCACTCCTACCACAATCAGCACTCAGCAAGCAGAAATGAGTGCGCAAACTGAACAATGACAATTGCGTACAATAGTTGTGACCTGAAGCATCCGATCCCTTTTACAAAGTCAATGCAACGGTAGCTCACCGGTTGTAGCCAATCACTCTTGGAACACCCACCAAAACCGTCATGTTCCAGAATAAGTTGAGCATCAATTCGGGCGCCACCACAGAATTTGAATCCCATTTGACCCGCTAAGAAACCGCGTGCCAAATTGTGTAGGAAGAATCCCGCAAAGTTCTTTCCAAACTTATGTTGATTTAGCAACATCTACCAACGTTACAGGTATTGGTGAAATCCTGAAAGGTGATTTTCTCGTTGCTGGGGTGTTGAGGGGTTAAAGAGTACTGTTGATGATGCACTAGTGACCACTTCAATGCTATGAAAAGTTGTTCGTAAAGTGGGCTAGGTTTTTTATTGCAAACATTTAGGTTTAAAAATACATTTTTAGAGTCTCATTGTTGCTTCAACCCTTTAAATCATACAAAATGATAGAGCTAGTAATATTTGCAAACTATGCTCAAATATCATACTTTCCATATGGAATTTGGGTGCCTAAATGACAATGCCTAAGATTGAGATTCTGCATAGATTTAAGGGATGGATTACTGTCTTGTTCTTAAACACAAGTATTATTGGAAATGTAACTAAAAGTACAATTAATCCCTCAAGGGGTAGATTTTTGGAGGTTTTAGTGGTGCAAAGGGAGTATATTGGATGTATGCAATGAGAGCATATGAGAGCTTAGTGTTGTCTTTTAGTACACCTAAATACAATATTTTGAAAAGAAATGAATTGAAATGAATTCGGGTAATGTTAAATAATGGTATTTTGCTCACTTATTCTTAGTGGCAAATTTTAGGTGTACATATCTTAAATTGAGTTTAAGGTTGTGAATCAACTTTTATTTTTCGTATCATTGTTGAAATTAGCCTCTTGAACCTACTTAGAGGACGAGCCAATGACATGAAATTGAACTTCAAATTCTTTTCTTTGAAGGAATTTATTATATTTAAGTTTTGAAGTTGCAATCGTTTTTCCTCAATAAAGCCAAAAAAGCACTAGATTTTTTTGTGCAATTTGAAATCAACAAAATAATTTGAAGAAAAGGTGAAGAAAATTCATATCAAATACAAATATTAAGCTTAAACAATTTGGAATTATTTTCCTTATACAAGTGTATGGCGATCTAGATCAACTTACCAAATTTTTGTAACCATATATACCTAAAAAACCAACACACGTGACTAGAACAACACCTAATATAGTTGTTGTACTTGACAATTTAGTGTCAAACAAATGTTGAACTGAAACCTAAAATCTAATATAAAAGTTTGTGTCAAAAAGAATATAAATATGAGTGTAGATGTTGATGAAAAAGTATTGCAAATCCAGAAAAAAAATTATAGAAAAAAAAAATTTTAATTTTTAAAAAAAATTTAAAAAAAAATTCTTCTAATAGTTTTGAAGGTGTGGGCCAAAAATTAACCTAGTTGCTCACCTTGTTGTCTAATATATTGCCCACAAGCCAAAGGAGGACCCTACCTACCTAGTCCATGGTAATAGAAGTTTGTAGTACCTTGTTCCACTTATGCAAAAATTGAAGATTGTTTACTAAAACTATATTTTGCACACTTAGTTTTCCTTATTTGAGGAATAGGACCTTTGGAAAAAAAAATTATAATAAATTTTCCTTGTAAGTCAAGCAAAGTCAAATCAAACCAATGTTGCATTGTATTTTTGGAACTTAAGTTTGTGGAATTAGATGTGAATTTTCAAAGTGATGAACATCTTTTTAAACCTTTATATTGACACCTTGTTGACACCCTTTTTGATACCTATATTGAAAATGTTTCCTTACATTATTTTTGGTACATTATTTAACTCCCTTCCTAATTGTTTTTTTCAACACTCTTTTGACATTCTTTCTAACAATATAACTTTTGACACTTAAATGTTGAAAAAAAAAAGCAATTATTTTTGCATTCAAGTATAAAAAAGAATGCCTAAAAGATGGTCAAAACATTTGTAAATTTCATGACACCTCATTTTTTGATACTTTTTTGTATCAAAGATTTCTTTTATAGGTTCAAAGTCTAGATTTGGATAAAATATTTTGAGTTTTCAAAATTCTTTCGTCTCATTTATCTTAGACTATCTAGACTTGATAAATTCCACTTTTAAAAGCACATTTTCCTAAATACTTAATTTTTTAGAAGGTTAAATAGGAGGTACATGTCTATGGAGGAGCTATAAATGTTGTGTACAAAGGACATAATATGATTCTCAAATTCTTTGGAGATGCTAAAAATATAAACTAACATTTACCATTGGATTTTGGGAAGTGACATGTTCATATTTTGAAGGTTTTGTAAGGTTTAATTGAATCAATTTGTCTCTTCTATTCAGGGTCATTGCAAGAAAGACCTATGGCAAAGCGTAGCGTTTTGCACAGTACTCACTTTTTTCTTTGGGAGTACTATATAAATAGTAAATCAATTTTTTTAAATAGTGAAAAATATGTTTGATGTATATACCTTTAAGAAGAAGATACCCTAGGAAGGAAAAGCATAGAAAAATTCTCTAAGTAGGAGAACTAGAAAAGTGCTGAATTTCGTGAAAATTGTAACTTTCACTATATTTTCACATTTTAATTTGTAAAAAATAGGGAAAGTGATTTTTCTTAAAACTAAAAATTTTCCATTTGAGAAGACTTTATGATAAAGGTATTTCACCAAAATAATGATCCAAACACTATCTTGATTGTTCAAAAATGTGCGCGCAAGGGAGGCCTGTTAGCACACATGTAGAGGAAAGAGAATAATGATTTTTAAAATTTCCTTCGGTGTAAACATGCCTACTTAGTGTAGGAATAGACCCTAGAAATCTGAGCTCTAAATTATTAATTTAAAGTACTCCCCAATACTAAAAACCCCTAAACCGCAAAGTGTGACAAATTAGAGAAATTAGAATTTAAATATAAAATGATTTTTGAAAATTTCTAAAAAATAAGGGTTTTGATAACTATCAAGTAAGTCATCTTCAATAAAAATTTCAAGTTCAAAGAGTTAATGCTTCAAAAGTTATAGCTCATGACAACTCCGTCACTCAAAGTGTGACGCCAAATAGTACAAGTCTTTCTTGCATTCACCCTTCACACCTTGACATTTGATGATTTGAATGAATATAGTTTTTAAAAAAATAATACTTTTTGAAGATTTTAAAGTCTAAATAAAATGCACTTATTAATCTAAATTCATTCTAATGTTTGTTTTGAAAAGAATAACTTCTTTAATCTTCTTTTTTAAAAGACATGCCATCTTTTTAATTATACATATGCATTCATTTGTCATGCAAAATTATTATAATCTATTGATTCAACTTGCAATACTTTCCAAGGTTAATTCTATACATGCTAAATAGACTAATATTATGCAATGTCCTGAAAAGTGGCTGCATATCATTGTCAATTAATTAGCCCCCCTTGTCTCAAAAAATTTACGAGTCATTGATTGCTTAAAAAAATGCTTGCCCTTAAAATCAACGTTGATTTTCCAAAAAATCACAAGCCGTTGATCTTATGAGATTTAATCTAAATACAGATATGAATACAATACCATATATGAATACTAGATATGGATATAATATTATATGTAAATACATAGTGAATACAAAATAAGGATATGGATATTGGATACAAGCACAGATACATATACAAATATAGATACAATATAGGGATATGAATACAATATTAGAATGGGAATATACGAGTATGAATATGAATACGGGATGAATTGTCCCATATTATTTGTCAATAAAATTGATTTCCGAAAATTACAAGAAGGGGGGGGGAGGGGAATGAAAATTTAAAAGTTTAATTTTTTTTGGCAATTTCTGCCACTTTTTAGGACATTTGAGTTATTTGTAAAGTCTCCCCTACTTTGGGCATGACTTTTTTGGAAGTTGAGAAGGCAACTATAGTTGAAGTGTCAAACTTTTTTGCAAGATACTTATGTCACACGACTTCAAAAGTGGGGACCAAACTTTTTTAGGCACCATTTTGATGGAAAAATAAGTTTCATACCCACTTTTATTTTTAACTTTTTAACTCAACCGGCTTTTTCACAAAACTCATGGGTTTAAACCCCGATTTAGTGTACTTTACGAATAACTCAATTGTCACACAATGTCCTGAAAAGTGGCAGAATTTGCTAAATCCAATTTTATTATAGTTTTGATTCTAAAATTCTATATACATCATTTGCAAAAAAAATGTTGAGAGGGATGACTTATTTGTAACCACTATTCTTAAGATGTTGCTTAGACAAGGAATAAATGACAAAAATCTTTTTTTGAAATTTTTTCATAGTTATCATTATATCTTTATACAAATATTCTATGTACCAAAATTTCAAAGAGCTAAATTTCCTTGAAATAATTCAATTGTTATTTTGAATGAATGAAAAATAATTTGAACAAAAGATAGCCTTGAAGCCCTTTGTCTATATCCCAATCCCATAGGACCAACTTTGGAGGGGCACTATGGGATTAGATTGCTCTATTTTAGAAATAAATCATTAATTTTTGCCAAATCAAATGTAGATAATACAATTATATAGTAAGTGTCCAATTTGATAATTTTGTTAAATGTTAATTTTGAATTACCAATTTAGATAGGACTTAATAGTATGAATGGGTTGTAGTTATTAATTGGTAGATAATTGAGGTATTAATGGATGTGAAGCAAATATTGTTGACCTATTGTAACTATTTGGTTGGCTATATGAATTGGAAGGAAGCTAATATGGTTATAGTCTTTCATTGAGGATTATATTGGAGTTCTTTCTTTAGAAGAAGGAAGTAACTTTTAGTATTGAATTGGAGCTTTTGAGTTTTAAAATGTGTATTTGTATAAGACAATTGGAATTGATGGAATCTGTTACATTTGAATTTTGAAATGTGTATCGATTGTGGTGTGTAATTGATGTGTATGTCTAACTTAATAAGAGTATAATATGATCCCAATTGGATAATTATGAAGTTAGTATAAATGATGGCATGACGATGTTGATTGCCAATTTGGTATAAAATTGCAGTGCTTAGAGTGTGTAATTTGAAGTGAGATAATCAATTGTGAAAGATATAATCTAGAGATAAAAACTAAGAACATCAAACTTGACTCTAGATTAAAAACTTTAATATAAAAACAATAAAATGGTAAAAATAGAAAATAGAGACAAATAAAAAAACAAATAAATAAGAGAGCAATGGTGCTGTAGTAATATTTTTGGCTTAGGAACTCCAAATTGAATTATTGAATTTGAATCAAGATATCTCAATTTTAGATATTGAACCTATTAGCATAGAAATTTCCTACTTGACCGTCTGCCTTGGAACTAACTTATTATTCTAATAGGATCATTTCCAATTCGTTCATTATCCTTCAACATGAAAGTATTTTTTTATTCCCCAACTAAATGAAGTCTATTTTCCATAGAAATTTTATTTTTCTATTTTAAACATTGGATGAAGTTGCAAAATTTGAATTAAAAAGTGCATTAATGTAATTGAAATAATAATGTTTTTGGTCCAATAAAAGGATGAATGAGTGTAGAAATATAGTACTTCACCAGATTTGAAGTGATGGCCACCCCGGCACTTTCTTAGAAAATGGAAAAAAAAATTTGGTATTGTACAAACTTATCAAAATAGGAGGTTCTAGAAGTGCTCAAGCTCTAAGCTGACCCACTTCCTTAAATGTACACAATTTGTACATATTTCTTTTTTATAGGCTTCAACAATGTATAAACAATGTACATTTCAGGAAGTAAGCCATTTTAGAGTCCTATTCTATTTCAACTTCAATTTTTTTTATAACTAATTCCGCAGAGCTTAAAAATACATGAAACAACTTGGATTAGCTTCCAATTTCTCTTGTCTCTTGAGGAAAAGACCATGGAACATGATTTTTGAAGATGTTTCCCCTCCCTCAAATTCAGTTCCAACCCTGCAATGATCCATTGATGGACCTCCTACCTTGGAGAGCTCCAAGTTAGGGTTTAAGCCATTAAGGACCAGGTCGATGACTAGTTGATGACTTTGGTTGAAAATGATAGGTTTTCATTAAGGTGGGTACACCCAACATCGTTGTGTTCCTAAAAGCGCCATCTACAGTGCACATACATTACCGAAATCAGTCATGTTCACAGATTGTAGATGGCGCTTCCAGAAACAGACTTTGACTGTTAATAACTTTTGCATACGGTATCCAAATCCTACGTTCTTTGGTGCGTTGGAACATGCTTTCACTTGCCAACAAGACTACATAAAAATTTGAACTAATTAATAGCAGGAACTAGGCTCAGTGTGAAGAAGTGGCGCTTTGGGGTGTCCATATCTTAGTAGTCACTTCAACTTCTAATGAAAACATGTCATTTTCAACCAAATATTCATTTGCAGTCATCGACCTGGTCCTTAATGGGTTAAGTTCCTCCGCGTTTTCCCCAGCTTCCCTCCCCGCCTTGTTGCAGGGAGCGCGCGCCTGCCTGCCTGCCTGAAGCGGAATCAGTCAAGCAAGCTGGGACCAACAGAAGAAAAACATGCAAGGACGGAGTCTGACAGAGCGACGGACGGACGAAGGGCGCAGGCAGCCCTCCGGAAAAAGCCACTCCGGCACCTGAGCAGCTAAGCTACTGCAGGCTAGGCTAGGCTACGCTAGGCTAGGCTACCCCGGCCAGCCAGCCAGGGTCCAGGGAAATCTGCCTGGGGGACACACTGACACCAGGGTAATTACTGGAACCCCGAAATCATGGCCAACGCCTTTTCGGATCTCCCAGGCAAGTTTTGATAAGGGGGATCCATTTGGAAAAAAAGGGGGAAGAAGGAAGGGGGAGTCTACTTCGAGGAGCACACATTTTGTGAATGCCAAATTTTTCCCTCATTTAGAAATAGAGTTTGGAAGAATTGCATATGATTCCAAAATTTTGTCACATAAAATGGAAGTACTATGAATTTTTTAGTGAAAGATTCTTTTTGATCCATCATGCTGATATAGACCTTCCTAACTCTATTTGACTATAGGCTAATTGCAGAATCAACCAAGGACCAGTTGCGGTCACTAAAACGAGAGCTGTGCAACCAATTATAATGCACCGTAACTACTTTGGAAAGTGTGCTATAACCTCATGGAAAGAGAGTTGCGTTTAGATTGGAAATGGGAGGTGATCATAAATGGGTCAGCTCCTGTCATAGGATGAAATCAAATGAGAGATGTTATGGATCACATAGGAAAAGAAAACCCAAGAATATCACTTATGGGCTGAAAGATTATAAGGATTGATGAAAAGGGTGGTAAAAACATAAACCACTGAAAAGATTTGAAGTCTTTGGATTTTTTTAATATGCCAAAGCTAAGATTGAAGTCAAGAAAGAAAATATGAGGTTAACCATGGAAACGTGAACTCATCATTATGAAAATCATCCATTCGGGCACCATTTGAATCATTTGCTTAAAAAAACAAGAGGACTAATTGGAGGTCAAACTACCACACATGTGAAACCTCTTGTTTTCTTACAAAGTTTCAAGGATGCACATTTGCACTTCTATCTTAAATAGAAGAATTATTTGTCACCCATCGGACAACTTAAGGCCACCATGTCATTATAGGGCTAAAGGACATAACATGCATAACTATGATTCATGTACAACTTCTCAAAAATCTACTTTATTATTTTTTAAATGAATTTTTAATGTGATTTTTTCTCTAAGATCAAGTATATTATTTCCACAAGCCTCACCACTAAAAAATCAAGATTTGCAATGGACAGCTTTTCACAAAATCTTCAATAGAACAATTTGAATTACCCAACCTTTGCAGGTCTACTAGGCCAAGTTCATGGGATGGTTTGTGTAGCCCATCAAAGGTCTAAGGGAGGAAGCTCTAAAACCACTCAAGCTCTAAAATTGCCCACCTTCTCAAATGTATAGTATTTGTACAAGCTAATTTTTCATCTTTTATTAGAAGATTGTACAAATGGTGTACATTAGAGGGGGTGGGCAATTTAAAGCCCTATGTCATTTGGACTTCAAATTTTTTTTAACATTAGAAGGGATTTTAGGGCAAAAGGAGCCCATTTCAACCCTATTCCCAAAATCAATCCTAATACTACTAGTTGCTATCAAGCTAGCAATTAAAATTTTCTTTAAATGTTGGTCCTGAAATGCAAAAGAAAGTCCAAAATTTTTATTTTTATTTTCCCAAAAAAAAATTGATGACATGACACACTCTTAAACACATCTATGGAGTCCATTTTTGCATTTTTGCCACAGATTCTGTGTTCCTATAGCTTGGGAACTTGCAATCTTCTTTTGCCCTAAAATTTCTTCTAATACTAATTCCACAAAGCTTCAAAAATATGAAACAACTTGTCTTTCACCTCTCCAAAATTTAGTTTTAGCTCTCAGACGGGCGCTTTATGGACCTCCTTCCTTATATTGTAAACAAAGTTCACCAAATTTCACTGAATATATTAATCTAGCAGCAAGCCTAATATACAAAGATGAAGGTGTAACTGTTTAGTCCATTTCTGGAGCAATCTTGGTGCAATTAGATGAAAAAAAGTTAGAAATTACATTGTAGTTACAAAAATAATTTGCACTCTCAACCAAATCTTTGGAATTTTCATGGCAAAAAATAATAAAATATGAAAAAAAAGATTGGGATCTCCCTATGCATGGTTCTATTACAATCATACATTCATCCTAAAACCAACACTCATCAATAAATAATATCGAGGCTACAATGAGGTGATGCATTGGTTACATTAGGGATTGCCACTTAGGTAAAAAGCTTGGAGAGATCACTTAGAGTAACCTTTAGACACCATGTGTGTTAAGATTTTGGACCCCCTATTTTATGTTCTAAAATTTAAATAAAAGAAAAAGAAAAAAATATGAGAATATTTCTTCATTTATAACTTAAATTATTGGTATTTTTATGTATTGATTATAATTAGTTACAAATTTTTGAATTAAAAAAATATATTGTAGAGCTGAAAATAACTTTTACACCCCTATTTTATATAAGAAAAGAAATGGAAACATAGTTCAACCAAACTCTAAACTATTGCGCTCCATATTCACACACAAACCCAATCATCTACAACAAGTGCCTTTTTGACGTTCCCAATGAGGGTTCCCTTTAGGGGATCTATCAAGTTTCTTGAAGGGACCCTTAAAAATTGTTTAAAAAATGAACAAAAAATTGTTAAAAATAGTTTTTCATTGAAATTTTATTTTTCTTGAATATTGATGCCATGGTCATTTACATGCATTCTTTATAAATATTTGAGTTGAAAAACATGTCAATCTAGTTCATTTTTCAACCTACTCTAGAAATCATTTCATATGTTATTTGAATTCAAAATTTTTGGCAATAGAAACCTATAGTCATTATTAAGCAAACCTCAAAATTATAGGTTGAAATCATAGTTTATAAAAAGCATAAAGGGGGTCAAAAAGTCACTTTAACACACATAGTTTGTTTTTGATACACTAAGTGATCTCCCTAGGGTAAAAAGTCTATATAGATATTAGATTCTAATGTATTATTTAATGCATGTATATATATATATATATTGTTTTCTACAATGTACCACCTATGAAAATATCAAAGGATATACACTTCTAAAAGTTAATGTGATTCAAGATTTGAACTAATTCTATGACTATCTAAAAAAATATAAAAAGATTTGGTTAAATCTTAATTCTAAGTTTCTATCAATGAAAATTTACTAAATATATCTTAAAAAATTAAATTTAGCAAAGATTTTTCAATGGTTTGTAAGCAATGACTTCTAAATTACATCCATATAATTGGATCTATGATTACTCTCAATTCTATCTATAGATTAAAATTAGTAAAATTATTTTCATTCACACATTAGTAATTTTTACAATAGTCTTTTGATTATGTAAATTTTAAGATGTAAATTTTAACTATAGTGTAATTTTAAATTTCTAAGATTTTTTAAATTATTGAAGTTAGTTTTGACATGAATTGTATTCTTATATTTAGAAATACATAATCTTTATAAAGAAAAGCAATGGGGCAAGTATGTAAGTATGAAAATGTGAGCATGTGAGCCTTGAATGCATATATAAGTAGATATCCTACAACCACAGAAGGCACTTGTAATATAAACACCTATAATACAAGTATTTACAATATAAATGCACTATAACCATAGAGAGGGTTGCTAGTATGTGAGCATAGAAGTGTGAGCTTATGAGCCTCAAAGATCATGCACTTTATAGGATAGGTGCTTATAATATGAAAACCTTCTATTATAAGAGTGTATTTATACTATAGGTATCTATATTATAGGTATTTTTACTATAAACACCTTCAAAGGTGGTAGTATATCTACTTATATATATATATATATATATATTAGAAACTCACATGCTCACATGTTCATGCTCACACATTAGCATCGTTGTAACCATAGAAGGTTTCTATATTATAGACACTTACACCATAGGTGCGAAGTCTTCTAAACTCATAAACTCTTATTTTTTAGGCTCACTAAAAAACAACCTTCTCTATTGGTTGGTCTATTGGTGATACTAATACTTATAGAGGTAAAGACAAACCACTATGGTATTTGGTACTTTGAAACCATCAAAAATATCTTGATTTAAAGGTTGTGCTATATTTAATACATGTTCTTGACATTTAAAAAAATGAACATGTTGTCTTGGATGTTTCATATTTATAGCATCCATATTGTCATTCTTTTGTGTAAATATGTACATGAAAAGACTATATATTAACTTTAGATTTCCTATATACTAGAAGACTTACACTAGTTTTTATCGATTAATAATGACTTTTTTAATTTAGGCTAAAGATATTAGTACAGTGGAAAAGATTTACCTCATAGGATTAAACGGCTTTGAAGAATGTAGAAGTAGATTTGATAGTTTTTTAGAGATTGAAAATCAAGGGTGTTTTTTTGAATTTGTTTTTTAGACTTTCAACTCAATTACTTATATGAAATCATTTAAATTCAAACCCTACATTGTAAAAATCTTAATTTTAGAGGATGTAAATCCTATGTGGGCATGGAACAAAAAGAAGAGAATCTTTCACTTAAAAAGCTAATATCTTGCAATATATATGATCAAAGTTTTCAATTTTTTCTACAATTATTTTTATACTAATCCAATATAAGATTCCTTAATTTGGAATGCAACAAAAGTTCTTTTTCATTTTCATTTTCTCTTTGGACTGAAATGACAATTTTGGAGTAGTACACAACAAAACATTATTGCAAAACTTTACAACTTAAGGACCAATTCCTTTAGGACATAGTGAAACATCATATCCTAGTGCAATTTGGATTAAAAATTATATACAAGTTTCTATTTTATATTTCTAATAAATAAGATATGTTTGTCTACAAAGTGAATGCAAATTTCATTTAATATAAACAAAATTATCCATATTATTTGAAATTTATCCTCATGATAATTAAAGTAGCACAAAAAATAGTGTAATTCTTTAAAAATGAATATTTTATTTGAAACATCCTCTAGTAGCTTGAAGTTGAATTTACTTAAATACAAGTTGAAATTTATCTCTAATTTAACCCCCAACCCCTTCACCCCCCCCTCCTTTAATATGGATATGATCCTACCAAAACATGTGAAATGGTTGAATGAAATATCCTACCTGACCCCTAGAAGAACCAAGGAGTCCTTTATAGCCATATATTATAGTATACTGTAAATTTGGTGGTATTTGATTTGACTAGCCTTGACCAAATACTTTTTGATATAAAATAAATTAACAATGATGATAGTATGTAAATAACAATGTATCACATTTCATATAGCAAAACAACAATTAAAGAGTTATAGAGGAAATTCCATGGTCTTTCAAGGGTTAAGCCTTGAATGTCACAGGGGATGTTTTTCCGAACTTTAATTCTGGAGACTGAGTTCATCAAACCTTATAATATTTGCATCTGAATGATAAATTTCCTCAAAAGAAATGAGTCTAGATTCATGAGGTTATTGACTATATATATCTATGTAGTAAGGAATGCAATAATCAATTCAAATTCAAGTTGTGATGCTTTTTTTAGAATGGTCCTGTCTTCAAGAGTTGTTTGGTTTGTGACTTTGAGGGGTTAAAGTAGGGTGCTCTAAAAGCAACCCAACTTCAAAAGTGATCACTAACACGGAGGTGCGTTTTCCTTTCTTCAATATCCCCATAGTAAACATTCCAAGAAGGGGTCGCTTTAACCCCTAAAGGACCAAGAGTCCCCTCGGGGGACTTTAAGAATTCGGGCAGGTATTTGTGACTTCAATTTTTAATGAATTTTCTTGAAATTTTCACATAATATAGAAAAACTGATTAGCTCTGTGGGAATATTATTATTTTTTCAATTGGTGACCGGGAGCAAAAGTTATGCCATCTTAAACATAATTTCCATGTTGCCGGGCAGAAAAAAAATCTACAAAAACTTCAAAATTAAAAAATTAATTTTTTTTCTTATAGATTTTATTTTTGTCTACAAGTGAAGCTTTGATTCATTCCATTTGGATTAGTAATGTGAAAGTTATGAACAATCTTGTTTTTCGGGCAATCTAAGCATCTTCTTGAAAAAATAACTTATAGGATTCATTTGTGAATGCAATTTTCACAATTTTTCAAAAAAAATTGTTAGACAAGGTTGATTTTGTTTGCTAAAACAATCTCACCATTGGGATTATTGTGTTTCAATTCCATCTATGAGATATTTGCAATTTAGTTTTCCTTTCAATCTTGGACCTACATCTACTTGATAATTTTTTAAAGAATGAAAAAAAAATCTTTATTTTGTGAATTTTTTTTCCTAAGCTCTTAGCTCAATTTCTCAATAGAAAAAAAATTTAAATTCAAGGTCTGTAGTGAAAAAAAATTACATAAATGGAGGACAAAGTCATTTGAAGTTGCAAACTAGAGTTTAAGAAAACTTTGTTTTCCAACTTTGAATGCTCATATCTTCCTATCTATACAGTCAAACTTAATGAAATTTTCACCACATGATCTTAGTTAAGTAAAGTACAAGATCCTATGGTTAGATTCTAAAAATTTAGTTTTTTTGTTTTTCATGGATGAATGGAGCAGAAATGGCAGTTTTGAGTGGTTTTGGGTTGAAAAATGGCGGTGGTCCTTTAGGGGTTAAGAAACCATTGCATTTCAACTTCAAAAATTCGTAACTAATTCCACGAATATCCCCAAAAGATGAAACGACTTGGGTTAGATGCCAACCCCATTTTTCTTTGTATGAAAACTTACTGAAAATGGTTTCGTGGAGTTGGGCTTCCTCCGAAATGCAATCAGCACCGGAAAGGTCCCTTCCTGTAGGTCAAAGGATGCAATTGTGCCTCCTCGGCCCAGGAATGAAGGATCCGGGAACCGCTTTGCTGACTTGCCGTGGCTTTGGAAATGGGAAGTACTGTACTGTACAGCATGTGTAACTTTTCCTCGTATGAGATCAGGGGCCCAGGCGGCAGCAGCAGCAGCTGGGCGCTCAGGCCGGGCGGGGGGAACTGAAGGGGCCTCAGCTTGTTGCGACTTCTTTTCACTTCAACTAAGAAATCAATTTCATGGACAATCCCTGCAGATGGGCAGCAGCTGCATGTGCACCCTGGAATAACAACAAGAAGCTGCTGCTGCTGCTGCTGGCAGGGTGGAAGGGAAAAACGCGCAACTCCAGCCCAGGGACTAGAGGATAGAGAGCATTGATTTCCAACACTGTAGAGACTGAACCCAACCCTTGCTACGCGATCCGAATCGAAGAATGGCTCATACTCTTACATGGTGAAGAATGACGAAGTGAATGAATGCTTGAAGGCCGATAAGGGCAAGGATTCCTCCAAATTTATCACCTCGATCAGTCTCTTTGATCAGGACTGTTCTTTCCTTCAATCTGGAAAGAAAGCTTCCCTTGAAACCCACTTTTGATGAATTGAGATGAGTCAGAAGAATTATTACAGACTCATTCACACTAAGACATGAGCAGAAACGTGCGATAATTTGAATTTTTCTTTCCGTGTGAGAGTTCTTCATGGATGTAAGAGTCGATTCTGTTGAAATGAAATGAAATGAAATTTTTGTCATCTGTAGACTAGCTATGTACTCAGGAGTTTCGTACGCAAAGAGGAACCGAGGTTGTAGACCACGTTCGAGGGAGGCTGCCACAATTGTACTGTATGTATGTATATACGGTAACTGTTGATTGCATTAGAGGAGAGGATACTTAGACGGTGAAGATTGGCATCAACAGTACTGCCAACAGCCATGGCCGTAAGAGTGGGACCCAAATGCAATTCATGATTGGCATGTCACCAAAAGAGAGCAGCAGCTGAGCAGCAGCAGCAACAACAACGTCATGAGGAATATGGAATCCTCTTTCGTGATCTGCATCATCTCATACTCACGAGTTTCGGCTTCGTCCAGCCATCTCGTGCATGTTCACACTTGCATGGCATGGGAGCAGCTGAGCTGAATTAGCTAGCGAGGTCCTGCTCCATGGATCGGAAGTGCGAGAGCTCCGAGCGGGGAAGTCTCTGTCTGTCTGTCTGTCTGTCTGTTGGCTTGCTTGTTGAAGCTTGCTGCAAGTTTGAACGCTAGCGGCAAGCATGAAAGATGACAAGATGCAAGGGTTCCATTGCACAATTGGGCTTTCATTGCTGAGTTAGGGTTGTTGCAGCAGCAGCAGGAGGGTCTGGACTTCTGGATGATGTCTGGTCTGGGGTGCTCTGAGCTTGCACGTGTGGAGCTTAGTGTGGCGTGTCAGGCAGCTTCGTTGCCCCTGTCCTTACGTCATTCCAACTTGCAGCAGCTCCTGGAGGGAGCTCCATGCTTTCCTGCTTCATCGTCTCTTTCCTCAGAGGGTACTGAACTTATCGCTGCTTGCTTGCACTCCTCCCGAGGCCGGTCTGGACTCTAGCTTGTCCTGCTTCCCAGGGAGGCTGCCTGCCGGGTTTCTGCTCCTGGATGGACGAGACGGGACCGGAGAGCCTGGAGACCGCTGGACAGACATAAAAACAACAACAATAGCACCAGCGCCATTATGTATGTAGGCAGCTTCCTCTCCCTTGTTACTTCTGCTTCCGCTTCATTGGTCTTTACTTGGGGTTGGAACTCACTCGGTGCAGTTTACCTTTCCGGTGGTAGCTCCTATCAGTAAGTGCATGCCACCCAGTTGCATGAGACGCAGGCAGGATAAGCGTTGGAGAGAAAGACAAAGAATACGTGTGTTTGTTTGTGAGAGAGCAAGCTGGAATGTAGATGCATGTAATGTCTTGCAGATGGGAGGAGAACATATTCGTGATGGGCTATTGCGGAGCATGTGTTGTTGCCAAGTCAACAGCTAGCATGATTTTTGGAACAAGATAGTGTGCAGAAAACATTCAGTCCCGTAAGTTGCCGTAGCTGTACTTTAGTTGGATTAGCACATCTGAGAGGAGCTTGAGAGACGTGTGGTGGAGGGATAGCCTCATCAATCCGACCTTTGTGGGTTACGGGATTAGTCGGAGAAGGAATAAGAGTATTTGATTTGAGAGGGGCCGTCACGCTCGGAGAGGTGCTCTTAAGGGTGTAGAGGAATTCTGAGCAACTGGTTCAAGGGGAGCTTTCCAAAACAGCTATTATTGCCAGTTGCTGAATGCTCTAACTTCCACTCTTCCCAGGACTTTTACACGTTGTTTCTTAAGGTTGCATTGAGGTTACTTTGCTTACACAAGAAGTTACATATATGTACTAGGTCATCCATCTTTTGCTGGGACTGTGTGTGTTTTACATATCCTTTGTTCTCTTTGGTGGTGTTGGTACTCCTAAGTGATCAGCTGGAGCTGGAAGAGAGCAAGGTGATGGCGCTATTGTACCCATGAGGTGTGGGTTAGCTGGCTTAGCTTCTGTGAGTTGATCAGGTTCAAATATTCAAGGGGTTCGCTAGCCAGAGGGTCAGAGTGTTGGCAAAGCTGGCTGAAGCACTGGCGGGGGTAAAGGGATAGAATGGGGTGCTTATGGTCCAAGTACCGCGAGGCCCCTGCATCCACTCCAGCCATTCCCGAAACAGAGCATGCAAATTCAGGTGTGTATATTCAGCCGTCTCTTCCTTTTCCCCCTTTATGTCCTCCCCTTGCCCGGAAATTGCAAAGGGAACTTCAAAAACCGAGTGCATCACTTCGAAATTTTCAGCGTTCCTTCGGTATCCATGGAATTCAATTATGAACTCAGAAAGGACTGTAACTGGTACCGTGTGATGGACGAATAAATACGCTCAGTATCCTTGAATCTATGATTTTGAGTTTATGATATGATTAGATAGAGCAGTACCAGTACTTCAAGTGCATCAGCACCATGTGAAACGGTGCTTCTATTCGCTGCGGTGATCATATTCTACGAATTGGTAATGACAGGTTGAAATTTTTGATGCTGTTTCAATCGACCAGTGATAAAATTTGGGAGCATGTAATTTTGAGGTTGTGAATCGACTGTACAGTACATTTTAGAACTCGATGCCAGCGAGAATTTGACTTGGTAAATTGCAGTGCGTGGAGCTATAATTAATGTATAGAGCGAGTGTGAAAAAAGTTGGAATAAGCATTGAGGACATTCAGATCAGGGAGCTGACATGTCCATTGCACTGTAGCTGCTGAAAATGGGCGGCGAGCTGAAGCTGAGGCAGTTCCAGCATTTAGAGAGTTTCCTTTGGATTTACTGAGAAGGGCCACGAACTCCTTCAGCAGTGACCAGATAGTTTCAGAGAGCGGGGAGAAAGCGCCCAATTTTGTATACAAAGGCAGGGTGGACCAAAACCGCTGGATAGCCATCAAACGCTTTCCCAAGGCAGCCTGGCCCGATGCCAAGGGCTTCATGGTACTTAATTTCCTCTTCCCCCATCTCATCATTCCGAGGCAATGCCACCTTGCTTTCTGTCGACAAATTTGACCTAGCTTTATATGAAGTGCTGTAGTTTAAGATTATCACACGAGTGTTCCCTTCACTCAGTTCTGGAACAGGAGAAGCATTCGAGTATTAGGAAGGTAGAACAAATACACTAATTGAAAGTTGAAACCAAGTCCTTCATTTCTTACCGTAGTGATATGTTCTGCGGGTTACCATAATAGGTTATGGGCCTCTAAAGTGAGATTTCTATGTCAGGCAATAAGGGGTCAATAATAGTCAGTTTTATGTTCCCAGAAATCTCGGTTGGCTTTCTGATCAAATTAATTGGAAATTTTTAGGATGAGGCCTGGAAGGTGGGTCAAGTCCGGCATCAAAGACTGGTGAATTTAATCGGCTATTGCTGTGAAGGGGATGAGCGTTTACTTGTCGCTGAGTACATGCCCAATGACACCCTCGCAAAACATTTGTTTCACTGTAAGTTTCATCTTCGCTTTGTTGGAGGATGCCACACCCAAGTTTGTCAAATTCTAATTCAGACCATGTATGCTGCAGAAGAGGATGAGGTGAATCTCCATCCTTGTGATTGAGTTTGGATATTTTACAATTTATAAAGTCACTGGCCATCTGTATTGTCAATTCTTCACAGGGGAAAAGCAGCCAATGCAGTGGGCTATGCGGTTGCGAGTAGCACTGTACATTGCTCAGGCTTTAGATCATTGTGCCAACAGTAGTCTTCGCTTATATCATGATCTCAATGCCTACCGTGTCTTGTTTGACCAGGTATTTAATATTTCAACTCAGTCACGCCTATGAATTGAATGTGATTGTGTTCATAATTACCGACATGCACACTCTATTTCTCCAATTGTGGTTTCAAGCTAAAAGAGTAGAGGCGTTGTACTTGCACATGCCAAGTGTATTTTGCTTTCCATTTCTGTGCATATTGTAGCAGTAGGAATCTTTACTGTTGGTGTTAGAATTCCAGTAATGTAGGATTGAAAGCTCTGATTTCGCTTTTCCTCAGGATGGAGACCCGCGCCTCTCCTGCTTTGGGCTCATGAAGAACAGCCGGGATGGAAAGAGCTACAGTACCAACCTGGCCTATACTCCCCCTGAGTACTTACGGACAGGTAAAAAGACCTAAATAATAATTATTGAGGGAGAAAATTCCAAGTGAGCATATATAAGAGTTTTCAAACAGCTGTGGGGAGCTGTAAGACCAGCGCATCCGGGATTGATTCTTTAGGTCTGACAAACGTTTTGTGCAAAATGATTCACAGGGAGGGTGACGCCTGAAAGTGTCATTTACAGCTATGGAACCGTTCTACTGGATTTGTTGAGTGGAAAGCACATACCTCCTAGCCATGTAAGTGCAATTAATACTTCTTCTGAGCTTTTTCAGAAGAAGTTTCAGCTGGTGAAGTGCCTGTGCGTAACTTAGGCTAGATACATCAGAAACAATTAACCCACGTATCATTCGTACAATCAGAAGTCTCCAGTTGTTTTTAACTACACATATGGTAGATGTCCCCAGAGTGTTTTTCCATGAAGCAGTTGCTCTAGCTGAGGGAGAGTGGTTGCTTTCTCAATTTCAACATGTCTTGAGAAGCCGTTTATTCGAGTTCCTGAATGCAGGCCTTGGACTTAATCCGTGGAAAGAACATGTTGATGCTCATGGACTCCTACTTAGAAGGCCAATTCTCGAATGATGACGGTACTGAATTGGTTCGACTCGCATCTCGATGTTTGCAATTTGAGCCGCGCGAGCGTCCGAATGCGAAGATGCTTGTTAGTGCTCTAACTCCACTGCAAAGGAGGACTGAGGTAAGCCCTGCATTCAGCAATTCGTTTCAGTGATATTGCTGGATTGACTTCTTGCGATTTCAAAAGTCTCATGACTGTAATGTTTCTTTATTATTGAAAATATGCGTAGACTAAGCATTCACGCTTACCACATTCAAATCTTCATATGCTCGGTTCCGTCATCGACGAGCACTGACTGACGAAATCTGTTGCGCTCTTTATACCATAGAAAATCGAGGAAGTCATTGCTAGTCCATCTGTCGGCAAATGATGCTGAAGGAATGACCTCCAGAGACGTTTTTATGTTCGATATGGAAGTAGTGATGAATGTGGATTGATGAGGCTGCTCCTTACCTTGTGCAGCAAATCCCCTCGCACACATTGATGGGGATACCAAGAGGAGATCAGGCTTCACCTCCTCTTCCATTGTCACCTTTGGGCGAGGCCATATCTCGAAATGATCTCACAGCAGTCCATGAAATACTTGTGAAAACTGGCTACAAGGATGACGAAGGCACAGATAATGAGGTGGACTCTTTACTCTTTACTCTTTAATCCACCCTGTAGCTAAATATTTTCAACCCTCTATTTCCAACTTCAGTTCATATTCCTCAGCAGGGCCCACTTTGATGGAAAGAAAATACGCATCCTTGTCACTTTCCTATTAAAAGTCTGTAGATCATGTTCGACTAGGAAGCATTTTCATTTCTGCTTTCCGGCATGTCGCAGCTTTCCTTTCAAGTCTGGACAAAGCAAATGCAAGACATGCTCAATTCCAGAAAAAGGGGTGACATGGCTTTTCGGGATAAGGATTTCAAAACTGCAATCGATTGTTACACTCAGGTAATCAACTTGCTCCTTTCTCTCGAATTTGTCAAAGCTTAGTTGAGATGAGGTGAAACGTTGACCACGCAGATCATTTCTCTCAGTTCCGTCTGACCTTTTAGCCAAAGTTGTTCCATTATTTGCCCCCGATCTTTGGAGTTCGCTGAAAGGGAAGAATTGGTAGGGCTTCGCTAGAAGGGGAAGAATCCAAATTTCCTCATAGACTTGTTTCATGGGAGGCAGGGGAACTTGAATATCTGGGTGATCTATTTGAGGGGCGACTGGCGACTTACTTTCTCAGCAGCTAGCGCAAATCTCTTCCTTGCAATGTCGTATATAAACTAAATTTTTTTTAAAGTCTGTGATTCCTGTTCCTGTCGATGGTTGGTTTAATTATTGGGAAATGGATGGATGGATGTTGTGTCAGTTTGTGGATGTCGGCACCATGACCTCGCCCACAGTGTTCGCTCGTCGTAGTTTGGCGTACCTGCTGAGCGAACAAGCGGAGGCCGCGCTGCGTGACGCCATGCAAGCTCAGTATGTGCATCCCGAATGGCCCACGGCTTTCTACATGCAAGCGGCTGCGCTGGCGAAGCTGGGCATGGAGACGGATGCTGGGGACATGCTGAAAGAAGGAGCCGCACTTGATATGAAGAAACAAAACCACCATTTCAATCGTTGAAGGAATCGAAGGCAAGGCAAGGCAAGGCAAGGCACGCACTGGTTGAATTGAATTTCCTCTCCCAAACGTACAGTACAATGGCTTCCTGGCTTCCGTTGCAATTGCTGCTGGCGCATATCCCTTGAAAGCAGAATGAATCAATTTGCGGTTTAATTTCCTGGAGCTAGCTCGGGCATGCTCCATTACGTACTTCAATTCACACAATCGACCATTGGAATCATACTTAGATGGCACTGAGATAGTTCAATCTCCTGCTTTCAAACAGGAACGTACGATTCGTGAACAATTAATTGCCAGAAATGAAATGAAATGAAATTGAAAAAAGGCCGGCCGGCCGGCCGGCAGGAGGGGCTTCTGGCCTTGGGAGCAAGGTAGAATCGATCGATCAGGCAGGACCTCGATCAAGAGGAGTGCATACGCTGCCTGCGTCTTGCTCGATCATTTGGTGGAGAGGCTAGAGTAACGGGATTCGCTGCATGCATGTGCACTCTTCCATTTGTGCTTCTTCATTTGAGTTTAATTTTGTTTCGGATTCTGTTCAGTGAGTCGATCATGTGGTAGTTTGGTGGCGACGACTGCATGCGATCGAGCTCTGTGGAATATATATTCATCGAACGGACAGCAGTAATCTCTCAGACCATGCTTTGAAGTTGAATCTGCACAGCTGAAGTACGTTTTCAGTTGTTCTCCTTGTTGAAAGCTAATGAGCCCAGCTTACAATGCCTCTTCTCCTGAAACTCACGACAGTAAGTCAGTCGCTGCCAGGCCGAGGAGTGCCCAACAGCATGCACTCCAGGAATACGATGAGGCAACCAGACCTCACACCGCCCCCTTTTTGGAACGGGAACTTACGGCAAACTGGGTTTGGGGGAACGGTAAACCGGATTGTGTAGGTTGAAGTTCATACTAAGTAACTTGAAAGTGAAATTCTTATCAAAGTCGGACATTTGTGTAAAGCTTCCTCCTAAACTGATTTTCTTCCAATTGGGCATCTAAGATGAAAGTTACATGGCTTATAGATGTAGTGGCAGCTTGGATAGTGTGCTTATAGAGAGGGCAAGTAGGCACCTTCAGTTGGTGAGTGGTAAATTTTTTGTCATTAATTTTGAATGCTTATATCTCACAATCTATGGAGGTGAATGAGCAAAAAATAATTCCACACATTCTTATGATAGTGTAGACATATATTGTGTGGTTAAGAAAGAAAAAAAGAATGTGTAAAATTATTTATTTATTTTCACTTAGTGCACCAAAATGGTAGTCAAAAATACAAATATAGAATAATTAGTGCAAATCCTTGTGTAACTTATTCATGTATGATATTAAATATTTTTTTGATATTGATTGAGTGAAAGAAAAGCTTCACATTAAAAACCAGGATTTCTATTCTTTACAAAAATAAGCTTTCTTCACAAAAATTGAAACTCATTGTTCATATTGTAATTTTTTTTAGACATCTTCTTGATGCAAGATGGTTTTGAAAATGTTAGGAACCTTCATTAGCTTTGAAAATTATCATGCAAGTAATTAAAATACAAAATAGTAAATATAGCCCCTATGAAACCTTCAAAGATTAAATGCAACTAAAATAGACAGCCATACAATGTATATTGTCAAGTGTTGTTTGTAATGTTGATGTCGTCCCATCAAATCTTTAAAGACTAGATACAACTAAGAATAGACTGTGACACAATGTACATTGTCAAGTCTTGTTTGTGATGCCCTTTTCATCCCATCAAATCTTTAAGGATTAAGTACAATTAAAAATAGACTACCACATGCCGCATACTTTCAAGTCTTGTTTGTCACTTCGTCCCATCAAACCTTTAAGGATTAAATACAACCAAAAATAAACAGCCACATGATGTACACTGTCAAGTCTTATTTGTAATGCCCATTTTGTCCCATCAAATCTTCAAGAATTAATTTCAACTAAAAATAGACTACCACACGAAATTCACTGTCAAGTCTTGTTTGTGATGTTGATTTCATCCCATCAAATCTTTAAGGATTAATTTCAACTAAGAATAGACTGCTACACGAAATTCACTGTCAAGTCTTTTTTGTGATGCCCTTTTCGTCCCATCAAATCTTTAAGGATTAAATACAACTAAGAATAGATTGCGACATGATGTGCACTACTAAGTCTTGTTTGTGATGCCTTTTTCGTCCCATCAAACCTTTAAGGATTAAGTACAACTGAAAATAGATTGCCACACAACATGCACTCTCAAGTCTATTTGTTATGTTGATTTCGTCCCATCAAAACTTCAAGGATTAATTTTAACTAAGAATAGATTGCTACACAAAATTCACTATCAAGTCTTATTTGTGATGCTGATTTTGTCCCATCAAATCTTTAAGGATTAAATACAACTAAGAATAGATTGCACATGACATACACTATCAAGTTAGGTTGTGATGTCAATTTCGTCCCATTAAACCTTCCACAAAGGTTAAATACAACTAAAAATAGACTCCTACATGGCTACATGGCATAAATTGTCAAGTCTTGTTGGTGATGCCCATTTTGTCCAATCAAACCTTCTACAAAGATTCACTAAAACTAAGAATAGACTACCATATGAGTGTACAATCAAGTCTTATTTGTGATGCCCATTTTGTTGCATCAAACCTTTAAGAATTAAACACAACTAAGAATAGATTGCCATACAATGTGCACTATCAAGTCTTGTTTGTAATGCCCTCTTTGTCCCATCAAATCATTAAGGATAAATTACAACTAAGAATAAAGTGCTACACGATGTGTATTGTCAAGTCTTATTTGTGATGCTAATTTTGTCTCATCAAATCTTTTAGGATTAAATACAACTAAGAATTAAATACAATTACAATTAGACCGCCACACAAGTGAACTTTGAAGTCTTATTTGTAATGCTTATTTTGTCCCATCAAATATTTAAGGATTAAAGACAACTAAGAATAGACTACCTTATAACACGCACTATCAAGTCTTCTTTATGATGCTTTTTTTGTTCCATCAAACCTTTAAGGATTAAAGACACCTAAGAAAAGACTACCTTACAACATGAATTGTCAAGTCTTATTTATGATGCCTTTTTGTCCCATCGATCCTTTAAGGATTTAATACAACTAAGAATAGATTGCCATAGGACATGTAGTGTCAAGTCTTGTTTGTGATGCTTATTTCATCACATCAAACCTTTAAGGATTAAATACAACTAAGAGTAAACTGCCATATGACGTGTATTGTCAAGTCTTCTTTGTGATGCCTATTTTGTCCCATCAAACCTTTAAGGGTTAAATACAACTAAGAATAGACTACCACATGATGTTTACAATGAAGTCTTGTTTGTGATGCCAATTTCATACCATCAAATCTTTAAGGATTAAATACATTTGAAGATAGCCTACTATACAATGTACGTACACTATCAAGTCTTGTTTGTGATGCCCTTTTCATCCCATCAAATCTTTAAGGATTAAATATAACTAAGAATAGGCAACGACATGACATACACTGTCAAGTCTTATTTGTGGTGCCCATTTCATCCCATCAAATCTTCAAGGATTAATTTCAACTAAGAATAGACCACTACACAATGTGTATTGTCAAATCTTGTTTGTGATGCCAATTTCGTTCTAGCAAACCTTCCACAAACATTAAATACAACTAAGAATAGAATGCTACATGATGAGCACTGTGAAGTCTTGTTTTTAATGTCCTTTTGGTCTCATCAAATCTTTAAGGATTAATTACAATTAAGAATAGACTACCACATGATGTATATTGTCAAGTTTTGTTTGTGATGCCAATTTCATGCTATCAAACCTTGAACGATTAATTACAACTAAAAATAGAGTACCACATGTGTGCAATCAAGTCTTGTTTAAAATGCCCATTTCATCCCATCAAACCTTCTACAAAGATTAAATACAACTAAGGATAGAGTGCCTTATGAGGTGTACTATCAAGTCTTGTTTGTCATGCCAAATTTGTCCCATTAAACCTTTTACAAAGATTAAGTGCATTTAAGAATATATTGTGACACAAGCATAATGCCAATTCTTATTTGTGATACCGATTTTGTCCCATTAGACCTTTAACAATGGTTAGATGCAACTAAGAATAGAGTGTGACATGAGCATAATGTCAAGTTTTTTTTTATGAAGTAAATTTGGCTCCATCAAACCTTTAAGGAATAAATGCAACTAAGATTAGATTGCCACATAAGTGTAATCTCAAGACCCGTTTATGATGCTAATTTGATCCCATCAAACCTTCAACAAAGATTAAATGCAACTAAGAATAGAAGGTCATTGCAAGAAACACCGTGCAAAAAGCGTAGCCTTTTCAATAATACTTTTTTCTTGAGAGTACTTTAAAATTAGAAAAACAAGTTTTAAGAAAAATAAAAAATATGCTTCATGTATACACCTTTAAGAAAAAGTTATCCTACAAAGGAAAAGCATAGGAAAAATCTCTAAGTAGGAAAACCAGAAAAGTGCAAAATCTCATAAAAATTGGTACTTCCACATTTTAATTTGTAAGAAATAGGAAAATCAAAATTTTTTTAACGAAAAATTTTCCATTTGAAGAAAGTTGATGTTGATGAGATTTGACCAAAAGAACGATCTTAGAACCATCATCAATGTTCAAAAATTGTATGCAGCAGGAAAAAAATTGTACTCATGTGGAGGACATAAAATAACATATTTTTTAGATTTCATTTGGAATTTATAGGTTTTACACCTATGCAAATAGACCATGAAAGTTTCATCTTCAAATCATTAAATTTAGGCACTCCAAACATAGTAAAAACCATGAACTACACCTTATGATAGGTGAACGAAAATGATTTTTAAATATAGAATTTTTTTTTAATTTTGAAAAATAAGTGATCTCATAACCATAAAGTTAGACATCTTCAATACAAAATTTATGTTCATTGGACTTCAACTTCAAAAGTTATAATAGAAAACAGAAAAGTGACTCACGATGTGACGGGAAATAGGACCGGTGTTTCTTGCAATGACCCTAGATTGCTATATGAGCATAATGTCAAGTTCCATTAATATTGTCAATTTGGTTCTATCAAACCTTCAAAGATTAAATGCAACAAAAAATAGATTAAGATAGAGGGCAAGTAGATAGATAAGTAGTAATTTTTTTGTCATTAAGTATGAATGCTTATATCTCACAATCTTTGGAGGTGAATGAGTAAAAATTATTTCACACATTCTCTTGATAGTATAAAGATATATTGTGTACTTAAAAAAGATTATAAATTTATTTATTTATTTTCACTAATGCACCAAAAATATTAGTTCTATTGAACTTGAATAATAAAAAAAATCTTCATATTTAACATTGGGATTTCTATTCTTTACAAAAATAAATTTTCTTAAAAAAAAATTGAAACTCATTGTTTGTAATGTAGTTTTTTAATGCATCTTCTAGTGCAAGATGGTTTTGAGTATGTTAGGCACTTTCATTAATTTTGAAAATTATCATGTAGGTAATTAATATAACTACCGAGTCAATGGTTTGAGTTTCCAAAGTCGTATAGCTTTTCTTTCTCTATAAAGTTGATTAACCACTAAAGGACCAAGGTCTTTTTTGTGTAAATACACAAAAAACTGCCATTTCTATATTAAAGAGTAAAAAAAACTGAATTTTTTTTTGCACATATAAATGTAGGATCTTACACCTAATTGTATGAGAGTGTGAAGAATTTTTCTTAGAAATTTTGACCAATTAAATTTCAAGATATGTGCATATGAAGTTAAAAAAATAAGCTTTTTAGCATGTTGCAGGACAAGATTATATGACTTTGAATTTTCTTAACTTTAGTTTCTTGCACTACAAAGTTTTGAGCTTTAAATCTTTAAGGTATACAATTAAGTTAAGAGTCTAAAAAAAAAAGATAGATACAAAAAAACTTTTTTTTTATTCTTTAAAAAATTGTTAAATAGAAGGAGGTAAAAGACAAAAGGAAAATCTAAATTATTAATATCTTTAATATGGAATTAAAATGCACTAGTACTGAAGGTGAGATTGTTCTAGCAAGCAAAATAAATTGTGTGAAATTTTTATTTTTGAAAAATTGTAAAAAGTGCATTCAAAATTGAATCCTACATGTTATTTTTTCAAGAAGATGATTGAATTGCCCAAAAAACAAGATTGTCTATAACTTTCTCATAACAAATCTACATGGAATGAATCAAAGCTCCCTATGTAGAAAAAAATATAATCTATAAAATCAATTTTTGTTTTCCTTAAAACTCAAATTTTGAAATTTCTTTTTGTTGCTTTGTCTCCCCTGTTTTGAGCTTAATTTGGCATAACTTTTGTTTCCAAGCACCAATTGAAAGAAAAAAAATACTCCTATCAAGATAATCAATTTTCCTATCTTCAAAAAAAATTTCAAAAATCAAGATAAAAATTGAGCCCATAGGTGTTTGCCCAAAATCCCATTTGTCCTCTAAAGGGACAATGGGCTTTTAGAGAATAAAATTATGTTGACTACATTGGGAAGGCCCAAATTTCTTTTCTTCTAACTTCAAATTAATATGATAATCTCACAATATAGGTAGTCAAATGGTCTAAATTTTTTTCCTCAAATTTCTTTAGTAGTTTGACTAGTATAAATTCATATGACTGAAAGTTTATAAAATGCTTCATATTTCAATTATCGTCAATGCACTAGAAAAAGTATTCATTAGGAGAGATTTGAGGGCTCTAGGAGCCTGCGAGTTCATGCAACCCAAAATCATGTAATCTACCGTAGGAACGCAGTTCTGCAGGAATCCTATATGGTCGAGACCGTGCCACGCCATTAACTCTTTTTTTCTTAAAAAATTTTTGGATTTTTTTTCATATTTCAGCCCCCCCCTCCCAATTTTATTATCTTTTATTATTTTTTTGAAAAATGCTGGCCTCACAATGGCCAGCCATTCCTAGACCAATTTCGGGAACAGTCCCAAAACGGCCCTTTGGAGCCCTCAAATCCCTCCTAATGTTTTAGATATTTTTTGTGATTCCCTCCAATCCTTTAGGATTTAAAGGTTTGGGAAGCCTAATCTAGATTAAGGATGGATGGATGATTAAAAAATGAGGAAGGAACTAGATGAATGAAGGATTAAAAAAAATGGGATTCTAGCAATCTATTATATTCTATGTATTCGAGATACAAGGTGCATGGATTGACAAATACAATAGTTACAAATGTTTGTATTTGTGGTGAGCCAAATTCAATAACACATGGCACTTCTAATTTAGATCATAATTGCACCTTTGGTCTTACATGACTAAAAAGTTGTATTTGAATATTGCAAGGTTTGGATAGAAAATTAATCTCCAAATGAGAGGTGTTAGTTGTTTGATTTTCAATTCAATGGTATATGTTTTATCACATTTCAATACATACCTTATATTCAGAGAATAAAATTAATATTGTCTCCATTATGCCTTTAAGGTTTAAATGCAACTAAGAATAGATTACTTGATAAGAACATAATGTCAAGTCCCATTTGTGATGCCAATTTTGTCCTATCAGACCGGTGTTTTTTTCCTTAGCAATTTTGAGAAAAATTGCACCAAATTTTTTGCTTGGCACTATGCCTATAGGAAAAAAAACAGTAAAATTTAGGATGAAATTACCAACAAAATTTAAATTTTTTTAAAACTATTGGATGAAATTGTTTGATAGTTGATGAAAATAGGATGATAGATATGTATCATGTGCTAATATGATATTTTTTATCCAATATATGGATGAATGTTGAAATTTGGAGCTCCACAATAAAATGAAGAATCTCTACAATGGCACATTACAAGAAATGGAAAAACAACAACACTGCATAAGACCTTCAACAAAGATTAAATGCAACTAAGAATAGAATGCTATTCAAGCATAATGTCAAGTCCCTTTCATGATGCTGATTTGGTCCCATTAAACCTTTGAGGATTAAATGCAACTAATAAATTGCCACATGAGCATAATGTCAAGTCATATTTGTGATGTTGATTTGGTCCCATTAGACCTTCAACAAAGATTAATTGCAACTAAGAATAGACTGCTACACAAATACAATCACTATAAAAAATCCTTTTTTTAGGTGATAAGTTCAAATTTTTATTGACAAATTTTGTTAGACATCAAATGTAACAACCCATGTTTTTATGTCAACAAAAATGTTCAACATAACTTCAATGTTGACATAAAAATATGGGTTGTTACATTTGATGTTTAACAAAATCCGTCAATAAAAATTCAAACTTGTCACCTACAACGCAGGTTTCTTAAAGTGAATGTCAACTCCTATTTATAATGCTAATTTTGTCCCATGAAACCTTTTATGATTAAATGCAACAAAGAAGAATGTGTTATATAAACCATATGTCTAATCAAGTCTATAGGACAAATTTGTCTTCATTCCATTGGAAATTCAAGAATGCATTATAACTCGTATTGTTATCCCTTTTTCTACACTCTTAGATTTGAAAAAATAATCCAAACCTTCGTGATGAACAATAACCACTTGGCATTATGTACCATAAGGCTCTAAATCCACTCAACTCTTGAACATTATTTAATCCATAATTACTAATTATGAAGCATTAATTCTATTTTCTTTCTAAGAAGATATATGCATTGATCACCAACATGTGTAAAACAAATTGCTTCAACTAGCTAGGAAGCATGAACAAAAAATGAATGAGTTAATGATACTCACGCTCTAAAAAAATTCACCCCAATCCTTTAAAAACTGATGCTTCTAGAATGCTCATTAGTCCTATATGGATTAATTCCTTAAGGACAAGGAGGAAGTTCAAATTTCCAAAATTGTATAGATGTATTAAAAAAATGAAACTAAAAATAATGATATAATAATGACTTATGAACAATAGTTGTCAACAATCTATTAATTCATTTAATTCATAATGCTAGATTAGCTAGTGCAAGGATAAATATATTTATTTAAGAACCTAGAAGGAGAAAATTGAAATTGCTTCTAAAATGTATTGTAGATTGAATATTTGTGATTTTCACAAGAATTATTTTTTCATAATTCATAATACTAAGTTTTGATCATAGTAATTTTTGAAGATTTTTTTTACTTTTATATTCAATTCATTTTTGAAGTTTAATTTTATAAAAAGAAAATTACTTCTTTAGGCAAGACTAACCAATATCCCTTGAATCATAGAATATTTTCAAAAGAAAGTTTTGAAAATCTATACTATACAAATATAAAAGAAGTAATCCAAAAATCTTCAAAAAGAATGATATACAAAAAGAAAATATTACATGTACTTGGAAAATGTTTGCATTCATTTGTTGTTCAAAATTTGAATGTTTGGATGGTCCATAAGGAATTTTTTTAAATGAATCAATTGTAGGCAAAATTATGATAGTGTACATTTCAAAACTTGAAATGTACATGTCCTATACAATCATTTTCGCCTATATATAATAGGTGCACAAATCTTAGTATAAGATTTGATTGATTAACCATCCCACTTGCTTTACTCATACAATATTTTTTTTGTAGCATGACCATCTATTAGCTAGATTTTTTTTATGGCAAGCCACAATATCCTATTGGATTCAATAATCTTACAAACTATCTATAGTGCCGTTATAAGAATTGTGCATGATATTGAATACATCTAGTCTTTTTTTTGTCTTGTGTAATTATTATTCGATTCTTATACAAGTCTAATCAAGTCTACAAAGTACAAAGTAAAAACCTTGACCTATGGTTTTATTTGATAATTAATTGAAAAACATTAGTGATGAAGTTTTTATTTTTGATTGTATAAATACATGGGAAACATCCATATGCACATCAATACATCAATAGAAATCTCCACAAAAGTTTTAATTTCCCTTATAGAGATTTCATTGTTAGCATGATAATGTCCAAATTTTGTACAGTAGATATTACTTCATTGTAATTCAATTTTGCTATTTGACCTTCACTCTATAACTAATTTTGTACAATTGACCATGATGGTTCTATTCATTTGTTAAAAATTTGGTTAAATCATAGAGATATCTATTCTACAATGTTTAATTAGACAGCACTTCATGAGTTTTTTGGAGGACTATAGATAAAATAAATACACCCAAATTAGCCACTTTTTTTTTGTCCCTATTAAATAGGTGATCTAAACAATGACTTTTGTTTAGAATGTTAGCTTCCTTGAGAAAATCTCAATCAAAGTTGTTTTGTAATTTTCCAAGACTCATACAATATTATTTGACTTTTCAAAGTTGAAAGCTTAAAATAGTTACTCATGCCATAAAACTCCCGTAATCCTACTTGGTATCATCCCTTTTGGCACTATTTGACATCATTTACTTTGAAAAACAACTAATCTTTGAAGGTTGAACTATTGTGCATGATTTCCCCTTTTTGCACAAAATTCCAAGGATGAACAATCGCACTTGTATCCAACTTACAAAGATTCTTAATCAATCATTGGCTGAAAAATGGCTACAATGTTGTTTAAGAGTGTGAGTCTTAAAAACACCACTCTTAAAAGCAATTAAAAGCAAGAAATGCTTTGGCTCCCATTACTTGCCTCTTGAAGCCTCGCTTCATTCTAGGGGTAGACATGAGTGCAGACCCACATTCCACACAGAAAAAGATACGCTTCTAGGTTTAGGTACTTTAGACACCCCAATGAACTACACTACGAAAAAATAAAAATTCAGGGTCTGTGGACAGCCCGTCTCAAAAGCAGCAGCGACAACAAGATGGTAGATTGGTCGTTTGGGCATTTCGGGGTTACACCACCACGTGTGATAAAACGTACCCATATAATTCCACTCATTCTACTCGGGAATCAAGAGTTGGAAAGTCCACACTCCACAGGACTACCAAACAACTGCAGAACCAGATTCTGGAAATAGAACTAGTACTGTAATCTTGAAGAAAAAGGAATTCACAGTGGACTTGATTTTCAAAAAAGTAATAAATATGCATTGTTCTACAAAAGCTTTCGTTAGGCATCCAGAGAAAGTGAGGATAGAGATCAGATACGAAACTCGTATAGGTGAAGAGGTCATGAAGTAATAGCCGTATTTCACAAATACTTGAATATCTGTTGGAATGAATGATCGTTCATCACTCAACTCTGCACTCCTTATCCATCACATCACATGCCTGTGAAAGCTTTTCAAGTCTGAGAAGCTCAACCTGAAATTTGGATTGCCTTGTATAGTTGCATCGTGCCGGTAATTGCTTCTTCAACTGGCAAACGCTCCATGCTTGATGCTCCATAAAACCCGTGAACATTCTTTGTTCTCTGCAGCACGTACTCTGCTTCCTTTGGTCCTGAGATGGGACCTGCAACAGTCTCTTCATGGTCATTATATTGTCAAGCGCTGAGAAATGTCTCAAGTGAAGTCAGGAAACCTTCTAGTGGAAGATGCATGAGAAAGTGGTGCTTCTGCAGATCTCAATGCAATGTTTTAAACTTAGCTCACAAAAAATTTGATTTTGAAATGGAATTCTCACCGCCGTGGCAGAGTACAATGACCTCCGGATTCACTTCAGACGCTGCATCAGCAATAGACTGCACGCGTCGCACACTGTCTTCTAACGAAACTGACGTCTTTGCCCCAATAGAGCCAGCTGTTGTGAGACCCATATGTGCAACTACAATATCAGCTCCAGCCATCGCCATGGCATGCGCTTCTTGAGCATTGAAAGCATAGGGTGTAGTCAAAAAACCCATTTCATGCGCTTGCCGGATCAATGTGACTTCCACACTGCAACACCCATTTATTAACATCACTCAATCAACTTGATGACGAATAATATTTGCACTCTAAGCAGATGCATTTACAACCTCATGGAGACGCAACAAAATTATTCCTTCAAAACTACGTATAGAACGTAGATTTGCATATACGGGCAGAGAAACATTCAAAACTTAATCCAAGTGAGACAATATCCTCGTAACTTATCAGAGCAATGCCTTGACAAGTCAGGGTTCACGACCTCAGTGCATCTGAGAGCATTTTATTTTATTTTTAAAATGACCATTGGCCTGAGCTACACACCCGTAGCCCATGCCTGTTTCTTCCAGATTTTGCCGGAAGTTCCCGTCAATAAGGCCGACCGTTGGAAAATTTTGAATACCATCGAAGCCCAGTCGCTCAAGCTCAAGCAAAAAACGATCCATGCGGCGGAAGGGGTCTGAAGCACAAACTCCTGCCAGCACTGGAACTCTTTTCACCACCTTCAAACCAAGCACTCATTTTAGCATTAGTTTCCAGAGATGCGCTTTCCACGTGAAAACCAGTCGAACACAAAAAAAAATATCTCAAATAGATCGCTGAATTCGCTCACTAAAATGATGAGGTGAGTACAGACGTACAGGTAAAACCTCCGATGCCATATCAAGCACAACGGCATTTGCATCTTTGTAGGGCATGAGGCCAGCCAAAGATCCACGACCAGCCATCCGAAACCGTCCAGAGTTGTAGATGACTATAATATCTGCACCCCCTTCTTCTTCAAACTTGGCAGAGATTCCAGTTCCAGCTCCAGCACCTATGATAGGTATTCCTCGAGCAATTTGATTCTTCAGCTTTTGCAGTACGGTAGCCCGATTCTTTAAAGTCTCTGAGAGAAACGCGACAAAATAAGCACATCTATGCAACATCTAAGCAACACACCAAAAATAAGGCCAGCTTCATGTCAACGTGAAGAAAAGCATCCTCCATCGAAACCTCCAAGTATATACATACAAAACTTGAGTTCTAAAAATAACTACAAAATTTGAATGTGCCTTAATAAATGATAATATAACAACCTCAAAACTTCCTAAAGAACGGGCTTCATCTAGACAACTGTGAAGTCCAACTAGAGCAACCATCATTTCATTGGGCAGCATTTAGGTACTGCGTATTGATGTGTCAACGAAGAGTAGACCTGGTTTGGCGCGAGAATAATCTGTCGGGCTTCTGACAAGTTTTGGCTTTATAGTCGGGATATGCAAAGTTTGAGAGGCAGGAACGTCCCTTTGCTGGGATGTACCACTGGCATGGTGCAGCTCCAGAAAGGCAGCTACGAGTGCGTCAGCAAACTCGTGATCGTTGATGTTATACGGCAGCCTTTTCACCTGATATTGACAATGCAAGTGAATGTGGTTGTCAGCAGAATGATCTTGGAAACAGGTTCGGGGTATAGGCATCGTCCTTTCAGTCTCACAGCAGGAAAACCGTCTGTTAAAGATCCTTCTCCACGGCAAGTACAGGTAGGCATCAAGACCCTGCTAGAGAACTGAATGTTTACGCAACGGTCGGAAACACCAGCAACCAGGATATCGGAAATCTTTCTACCCCGCAATCCTTCTACCAATGATCATCTGCCAACTCCCTAACAAGCTTGATATTGAGAATCCCACCGAATATTTGAGGTCTAAAAAATGGCTTACTTTTCGTTCTGGAGTCTGCTGTATAGACTTCTCCAGTTCCTCCAACAAAGCCCCTGTTGCTTCAGGGTTGTAAAATGCTTGGCCCTCAGAATCTAGGGCGGACACACCCTTCTCCGGCAACAATACACGTAGAGGCGCGACAGAGTGATTCAGTTTATCCGCTATGAATTTCGCAGCTTCCCGATTCTCCTCAGGGGTTGTCCGCATCAAGGTAATCTAAAAACATAGCATTGGGATCAATGATTTGGTGAGCTCTTCAAGTGAGAAAATCGTCGAAAACAGTGCCTCGTCCACTACCAACAACCCGTGCTCTCTGCCGAACTTCTCTCACCACATCACACCGCTCACTAGACACTAACGCAAGCCCATTGAAGTTAAGATAGCCTGTGAATAAAAGCGTCTGCCATTCTTTTCTACGGAGCTATCATCACCCAAATTGCCACAAGTTCAAGATTTAGCTCACCTGGTCGTTGTGGATGTGAAACTGGCGCTTGGCAAATTGCACGGGCACGGTAGATTTGTTACCGAAATTGACCATGTCCAAGGCGCCAACAGATAACACCAGAGGAATCCGTTGCTGTAAGATGGCTTCAAATCGGTTTGGACCACAAGCCATGACACCCCCCACCACGTAATCCGCTACCTCTGTAGTTGTCACATCAATCACACCCTGTGCAACGAAGATAGGAACTACTATGTCACGGTTGACAAGTCTTGGGCAAATGTAGTGCTGGATAATCAATCTTCAAGATAAAAGTGGAAAAAAAATAACAAATTAACATACCTAAGAGTTCTTACGAAAAAAGACTAGTACCTGCACAAGGCCCTGGGCAACCAAATTCTCCATTGCCCGTCCCCCTGCTCCAGTAGCATGAAACACCAGCGTTTCATACCCATGCTGTTCAAGTTTCGCCCTAACAGCATCAACACATGGCGTTGTCACCCCGAACATAGTAAGCGCAACAGTTGGTTTTGTCGAAACGGTTCCTTTCTGGCCAATGGCATGCTCACAAGTAGCAACCATACCTGCTGCTGCACCCGCAGCATTAGCTAACACTAGCCGGCTCAACGTGTTGAGACCTGCATTCACAACAATCCCACAAACAGCAAAGAACATCAAGATACGAATATTTTACAAATAAGGGTATAGCCACATATCCAGGGCTACGAAAAGCACAAACCAGAATAGACTGCATAGTACTCTTCTAGGGTATTGAACTCGGACTTAGGAATCTAGCCAGCCAAATATAAATGCCATTCTACAAGCTCTCTATACTTTTAGAATCAGAATAATACGAAGTGATGCGAGGATAGCACTACCTGCGATATCCACAACTGAAGGAAAAAGGACAAGGTCGGTAGCTTTCACATAAGCAGCAGTGTTTCCACTAGCCACTGTGGACATCAAGAGTTTCGGAACTCCCAAAGGGAGAGCCCGGAAAGCAGGCGCGATCAGGGCAGTGCCACCAGAGCCCCCCACGCCAATAGCTCCAGCTAGCTTCCCATGTGAGTGAGACTTTTTCAGAAGGTGAACAAGGGCTAAGCTCAAAGTGGCAAGCGCTTCATTCCGCTCCCTTCCAAGCGATGAGATCGTCAATTCGTGGCCATCTGGATGGTTCGAAAGCACTTCCTCGTTACTTATGTTGGTATGATCGGTGCTGCTTGGGGTTTTCTGCGTAGTTGAAACATCCACGACTACCACTTGCACCTGTATTGACACAAACATTAGTTCACGCATTCACGAGGACACACCCAAAATCTGTAAAAGTTGATTACTGAGTCTCTAGCCTCTAGCTTATCGGGTGCCTAATCATCTATCAATGAACGGGCTTCATTCAATTCGCTACAAAATGAATCCGTAAGTAACTACAGATTCAAAAAAACGAAAATAAATCAGAACTAGAATAAGCTGATTCTACACAATCTTTTGTCGTTCACTACACAATTCCTCCTGGTGCTACTGAAACAAATGGTATAGTCCGACTCTTGAAATAAGGATCACTCCACGGCCCTAACCAATGCCACCAAGTTCTCAGTCACTTGAGGACAAACCTAAACCAGAGAAACCTTGCATTATCAAGCACCTGAACTGATAAAAATATTAGACGTAGGACGCCTCCACCAATACAAACCTAAAGGGCGTAAACAGTGGAGGGGATTGCCACTATTTCCAATCCTCTGTTCTCCCGGCGAGGACCTAAATCATCTACCAATTCACTCCATTCTATACAATTACCCTGGTGAAATGGTCCAAAATGAGTCCATAAGTAACAGCAAATTCAAAACTTGCAAACTAAATCAAGAAAGCTCATTCCACACAATCGTCAACCTCATCGTCCTAACGCAATTCTGCCCAGCTCTAATCTAACATACAATAGAGTCCGCGTCTTGAAATAAGGATCCAATCCAAGGCACTCCTCAATGCCACCAAATTCTCGAAGAACCTAAATGAAGCAGAGGAGAGGCTGTCTCACATTATCAAGCTGGAAGCGCGCGAGCGCGGACGAGAGACATTCCGCCAGAAAGTGAATCTCCGGACCCTTGGTATCTAAGGTGCCGATGCAGTACAAATTCTTGGCCGTGCCGCCGCGTTCTGGCATGGTGATCGATCAAAGCCGCGGCTCCGCTCAATCAGAATGCTACGCACGATGATTCCTCGGCGCCAGAATGAAAACTCCACTTCTTTGCAAAATTGAGCACCTTGGAAGTTGATCGGTGGTAGAATGGACAATCGCGAATGCGAAAACCCTTGCAACGTCTGCGCGAGAAGAGTAAGGGAGCTCCTACTACTACCTGAATATGGGAACTAAGGCCGAGATCTGAATTGAGGAGATGAAAGCGACGGCAGGAAGGAAGGAACGAAGACCGAGCGAGGGCCGAGTCACCCGTGCAGGCGTCGTGTCGTTGCTTCTGCCAGCACAGCCTTCCTTAGCTCGTGGGATTTCTGCTCCGGAAACTTAACATAAGCTTCATTAACATAAGCTTAGTTCTGTACATCACAAATTCACAACCCAAGTGAGCTCGCGCGACGTTAAATCCTGTAATCGAAACTAACGTGGCGCAGCTGGATTTACCTTGGGGTAAACACTGAAATTTTTTATTTTTTTCAAAATTTATTTTTTTCAAATTCTGAATTCATATTTGGATTCCGAGACCCCAAATTAGCATGGAAACATCTTGACACAACCAAAAAACCCAACAAAACATAAACCCTAAAATCCTTATCAACCCTTGATAAAAACAAGTTTTACCTGGGGAGGGCTCAATTTACCTGCGCCACGTCAAGTTTGTTTATAGGATTTAATGTCTTGCATAAGCAAAGGCTAGTCCATCACCATGGAAATCATTCTTTTTGAAACAGTGTGAATCGTCTACTTTAAAAAAATTCAACTAAGTATTCATTGGACATCAAACTACTATTCATGATCTCCCTTTTTTGCACAAAATGTCAAGGATGAACAATCACTCTTCTATCTTATATGCAAGCCTTCTTTATCATCCATTGGACTTCTCTGGTCCACCACTACATTCCAAGGATAATATGCAAATTATGGACCAAACATTATTTATTCATTGAAATCCATTGACATTCATCCTAATGTGAATGGAGACATTTTCCTTCCTTGAAAGGGTCTTGGGTGATTTCTAGTAATTTCATCATGTCACAAAATGTCCTAATGCGTTTTTCAAAATTGCCACTTTTGGAAATAGACACTAGGAGAAAAAATAGTGTCAGATGGTGTTTGCATTGTTAGTGGCAATATGGCGTGCTTTGAAGATCATTGGTGCCTAAACACCATTGTATCAATTAGTAAGATGTTTCCTACATGAAATCTCATATTGAATCTCAAAAATCATTACCAATGAATTTCAAAAATTTATCATGTAAGCAAAAAAAAGTATTTTTAAATTTCTTTGATCAAAATTAAGATTTCAAAAATTTAAATTTGGTATGCTTGTTTAACCCCGAAACATCTAGACTCATCTCCAAAATTGATGATTTTGGAAAAATCATTACAAAGTATTATTTGGAAGAATATTGGAATTGAAATGCAAATAAAAGTTGTAGAGTTTGATTTGTAGATTTGATTCATATAGTTAAATTCACCAATGCTACCACCAATATTTTTTATGAATTTTGAAAGGGAAAGTTCAAAATTCCTTCTAAATTCAATTACAAAAAAATATTATCATTTTTTGAGTATATTTTATTGGAATGGATTTGAAATGAGGTTCTCTTGACATGGGAATTTTTTGGAATTTTTTGTGTCCTTTCATTTCGCAATCTCATTTTTTCAATTCTAAGTTTGAACTAGAGTTAGTGCAATTTTGGGATGATCATCCGCACAGAAAAAGAATCAAGACCCTCGATGCCATTTATCAACTGGCAAGCACGTCGGTTCACTAGCCACAGCCAGTAAAAAAATTAATATCCTCTAAGGGTATGTTCCCACTTGCTGTTAGTGAAATTTTAGGTGCATTTACAGGGGGCATGGTTTGACAAAATGTCCCTACTAAGCCTCTTTCGGGGGCAGGGATGGGATGCGGGTAGATCAAGGGGCTGCTCCTCACACTTCTGAGGACCCATCAATTTCCTTCCAATTTCTGTTTAAATTTGATTTTTCCAACAAAGTAGATGAGAATGCTATAGAACACAAGATTTTCAAGAAGAAAATTGAAGTAATGATGTGGGTTTTGTGTCACAAGTTCACTTAAGCCTCACAACCAATCTTGGATTGAAGTGGGAGAGAAGAGAAACTCTTTATACTAGTGGAGTAAGGTAGGTACACCCAAAAGCACCACTTATTCATACTGAGCCTAGTTCCTGCTATTAATGAGTTCAAATTTTTATGTAGCCTTGTTGGCAAGTGAAAGCATGCTCCAACGCACCAAAGAACGCAGGATTTGGATACCGTATGCAAAAGTTATTAACAGTCAAAGCTTGTTTCTGAAAGCGCCATCTACAGCCTGTGAACATGACTGATTTCGGAAATGTATGTGCACTGTAGATGGCGCTTTTAGGAACAGGGCACTTTTGGGTGTACCCACCTTAGTGATGGGTGAAACAAACCATGTGGGGTATGTGATTTAGGAGAAAAAAGAGCTCCTCCATTCATGGTTGTGGAAATGCAGGAATTGTGATAAAAGTCAAATTTTAGACCTCATTTAAAAATATTAGATTGTATTTTTTCAAAAAACTTCAAACTAAGAAAAGTTGGGGAATCAAGTGAAATTTTACCTCCAAAAATCCGTTTGATATTTCAATACTCCACCTAAAAGTTATGGACAAATTTCAGAGGAGGTGTTCAAAAATGTCCCCAAAATGTCCTTTCCACACACACACCTCTAGAATTTGTCTAGAACTCTTACGTGAGGCTTCAAAATCTCAAGTGGATTTTTAGGGATAAATGTTAGCTTGTTTCTCCCACTTCTTTTAGTTCTATTTTTTTTTAAAGAAGCTATAATGCAATGCCCAAGTGAAGTCTAAAATTCAACTTTAAGCATAATTCTTGTGTTTCTAGTTACATCTCAAATTTTTAAGAACTTTAAATCAATATTTCACCATTATTGAAACAACATGACAAATACAAAGTAGACACTTAAGGTTGTCTAAGAAATGTCACAAGTTATATTGAATCAATGTTGTGAATCAAAGGTATTGTGTCAATAATTTGAATATGGTGATGTAGGAATGTTGGATCAACAATTATTCAAAGGTATTGTTTCACATTTTCAATATGGTGGTGTAGAATATTGGATCAACAATTGTTGAGGGTTGAATTCTTAAAAATTATCTTCTACAAGGGTTTCTCAAGACTTATAAAAAAAAGTGGTCACCTCATTATGTGTTTGTAAGGGCTTGTTCAATTTTAATGGATTCATACTCTCAAGTTGAAATGTTGAATGTTAATTCAACAATGTTGTCAAATTTTAATTCTTTTGAAATAAAGTTATTCTCAAAATTGTAACAAAGAGTACTTTGGGGTTTTAATGAGGGAATAATACCCTTTTATAATTCATACCTTTCAATTGATGTTGATAGTGTACATCAAAACAACATTCAAATTTTAGAAATGTTGGTGAATATCTTATGCCAATTGTTCACCCCTTATGTATTGCAAGCACTTGATGATAAATTGATGATGATAAAAGAAACTTGTCAATATCTAAAATTCCAATTACTTGAGAATGCAAAAAGAAACTATTTCCTCTCTCAAGCTAATTAGATTGGATTTGAATATTGTATTGTGATGCAAGTATAGATTTATTTATTTATTGGATTTGTATGAAGAGGGTATTGTACATACAATAACCCTTTTTTGTTCAGTAGGACGTTAAAGCATGTTAGAGCTCTTATCACATAGAAGGTATCTTACAAAAAATGGAACTTCTTATGAGAAGGTATGAAATATGTATTAATTTCAAATTTAATTGTCTATTGATGACATGATGTTAAAACAATTTAACTTTTGTTATACATTTAACTACTAGGTAAACATGGTAAAATGTTCCATTGTTGTTTCAAATAACATTAGACTAATTTTTAGTTGTGGCAACATCTTTCAAAAAGTGCACTAATGCACCAAATGTTGAAACAACAATGAAATAAAGGTGAAGCAAAATTTGAGGTGTAACCATGAATGGCTTCATTTTCTATAAATAAAATTGAGAAGTGTTGAATATGGTACAATGTTAGTGGAGCAGTATTATCAATGTAGACCACATCTACATGTGCTATTAATAATATGTAACATTGTACGATTTTTTTGACATTCTTACTTCGTTTGATGTTCAAATTTATATTTAGAAAATTATTCATATCAAGCTTTTAATATCTTTAATGATTAGTATTTGTCAAATCAATTAAAAAACACATAACTTTCAAGTACTTGAAAAGTACAATTTTTATTTCATTGCTTGAATGAAAGTTTGTTATGATTGACAAAACTCATGCATTACACACAAATATATATATACACATACAATGAAGAGTTGAAAATAAAAACATCACTACTTAAATTCTCATAAAGTAACTATGCGTATATATGATTGAATATGCAATTACACATTGTTTGTATAAAGAAACTACCAAACTCTTTTAGGATTTTGGTGGAAGTGAGTAGAATACTTTAAAATCTCCAAAATGCATCTTTTTTACACATGAATAAATTATGAATTTTCACAATACTAAAAAATTAGTGTTCCTATAACAATATCGTACAAATTAGATAGAAATTTGTAAAGACTATCACTTTAAGAAAAGGATTACAATTGGATTCACTTACTCAAATAGAAAATTCTACACCTCTAAGATTGTACAACACTCAACACTTTTCAATTCTGTTCATAAAAAATGAAGCTGCTAATGGTTAAGTAGAAATGCAAGAACTGTGCTTGAAATTGAATTTTAGACTTCATTTGGGCATTGCATTATAGCTTCTTTAAAAAAAATAGAACTAAAAGAAGTGGGAGAAACAAGCTAACACTTATCCCTAAAAATCCACTTGAGATTTTGAAGCCTCACATAAGAGTTCTAGACAAATTCTAGAGGTGTGTGTGTGGAAAGGACATTTTGGGGACATTTTTGAACACCTCCTCTGAAATTTGTCCATAACTTTTAGGTGGAGTATTGAAATATCAAACGGATTTTTGGAGGTAAAATTTCACTTGATTCCCCAACTTTTCTTAGTTTGAAGTTTTTTGAAAAAATACAATCTAATATTTTTAAATGAGGTCTAAAATTTGACTTTTATCACAATTCCTGCATTTCCACAACCATGAATGGAGGAGCTCTTTTTTCTCCTAAATCACATACCCCACATGGTTTGTTTCACCCATCACTAAGGTGGGTACACCCAAAAGTGCCCTGTTCCTAAAAGCGCCATCTACAGTGCACATACATTTCCGAAATCAGTCATGTTCACAGGCTGTAGATGGCGCTTTCAGAAACAAGCTTTGACTGTTAATAACTTTTGCATACGGTATCCAAATCCTGCGTTCTTTAGTGCGTTGGAGCATGCTTTCACTTGCCAACAAGGCTACATAAAAATTTGAACTCATTAATATCAGGAACTAGGCTCAGTATGAATAAGTGGTGCTTTTGGGTGTACCTACCTTACTCCACTAGTATAAAGAGTTTCTCTTCTCTCCCACTTCAATCCAAGATTGGTTGTGAGGCTTAAGTGAACTTGTGACACAAAACCCACATCATTACTTCAATTTTCTTCTTGAAAATCTTGTGTTCTATAGCATTCTCATCTACTTTGTTGGAAAAATCAAATTTAAACAGAAATTGGAAGGAGATTGATGGGTCCTCAGAAGTGTGAGGAGCAGCCCCTTGATCTGCCCGCATCCCATCCCTGTCCCCGAAAGAGGCTTAGTAGGGACATTTTGTCAAACCACGCCCCCTGTAAATGCACCTAAAATTTCACTAACAGCAAGTGGGAACATACCCTAAGCCATGTCCATGGAAAAATTGTACTATACATTTCAAAACACAACCCTAGCAATTGGCATACTGCAGTCTTGAGGGCTTACTTCAAGAGACGATCTATACCTTCACATAATCAAAGACAACATTCAGGAGGACTAAGGGAGAAACACCCATTTCTGTCCCTATACCTATTTTTGGACCCTAGAGTACCACTAAATCTATCCATAAGCATTCATTAAAGCATCCGTCAAATGTTTAATTCTAATTTGCTGACGTAGTTGTAAGACACATGTATAGTTTTCATTCACTAACAACTAATTTCAGTAGGTGTTCAGTTAAAGGTACACCTATAGGACGGTTCCAGTGGTTTAGGGAGCAAATACTTTGAAAATTTATAGAAATTACAAATTGATTCCGAAAATTTTAATTTTTTTTTAATATTCATGATTTTCACTCGCCAATAGTAGAAAAATATCAGTTTTAGAAAACACTACCTCCAACTATGCTGAATTCCTTATTTGGACGGTTTTGGGTGTTTCCATTGTAGAGTTCCATTTGTGGTTTGATGAGAAGGAAACTAAGACAATCTACTAAAAGAGATTCACTCCACGTAGTGCCTGTGATTGGTTCGATGAGTGATTGGTATGGCCAACGCCACATGAGAATGGGGAGTGAGTGCCCGTAAAGCACTCCCAAGAAGTGTGCCATTCATTTCTTGGGAGGATTGCGGAGCGTAATGCTCAACTGGTGATGGATTCTTCCCGTAACCGGGGATTACGTATTTTTCATTGAACTTGCACTCTCATCCCACGATTTCATCCAATTGCTTGAGCTTTACGCCGGACAATGACCGCTTGTGGTCGGGATTACTGAAATTAAAGTACCGACAAGGAAGGCAGAGCCTCCTCGTCGGCAGTTTAATTTCAGTAATCCCCGACGACGAGCGGCATTGCCGTATACTTAACAACCCGTGAGTGAGCTTGGGTCCATCCTCCACTTTACTCGCAACCGGACTTCGATGTGCTCTTTCTTCCAGAGCCTGTGCCTGTGTCTCCTGCTCTAGTTGCTTCCGCAAGCACACAGGAACCTGTACACCAGCTACTTGCAGCATCTGTTTTCAATTCCATCAAATCCACGCTTGAGTATCCAGTGTGCCTTCAGATATGATAATCCACGAAAGACAATATAACACCTCGTACACGTCAGCATCACTAAGGTACTTCGCCATGCAACTACCCAAACTGAAATTAAGAAACCTTCGAAATAATCGACAAATGGCTTTGACGCCCAAGTGTTGAAGGGAAACCAAAAACACTCTATTCATTCAAAGCATAAAAGAAATCAAATCATCGACGGCAGCAACACACGTCTGGCCCATGGCTCAAATCAAACTGGACCGTCACTTTATTTGTTCATGCCACGAGAAGCCATTTGCTCTGCTGTTATACAGTTACTCCTTCGCACACAAATCTGACTCTCTGAAACCATCGTCCATTCATGTCATGAAAGGGTGACAATAATCCAGTACCTTGCCTTCTCTGTGGAATCCAGATGAATTTTCCAACCATCGTCAATAGTATATAGATTCTGCGTGTTTAGGGGATTCCTCAACTCCCAATGGATTTTGCATCAGTGAGGGTTTAGAAGCATGCTGCAAGGTGCCAAACAGATTGTATAGATGGAAATGTACCAGGAAGTACAACTGTTGATTTGATTATGGCAACAATGCCCAATCCAGAGAGGAGAGGATATTTTGGGCTTCAAAAAGAACGACCACGTCAAGCTAAATCTAGAAGAGTGATTGGAGGGAGGAATAGAGACGCAAGTATTCAATCAACACGTGAAGCAATAAGGCATGCAAGTGATGATCCTTTCCCTCTGTTCAATCCAGAGAATGATGTTGTTGTAGGACAATTTGTGGCTCTTCAAGTTGAATTGATGGAAGTAAAAAGAACAGTACCTTACTATCTAGCAAAGGTGTTGGAGATAGGTCAAAGGAATTGGGCCAAAAAGATGCAAGTCTTGTGGTACTGGCCTAGTATGAAACCTGGAGCACGAGATGAAGCAGGAAGTCACAGAGTGAAGTACACAAATTGCACGGAGTCAACATGGGAACCATCAGATGAGAATATGGATTGGGTTGAAAACGAAAGCACCATATATTCATGGATGGATGTCTGTCGTCGAGGCTGAAGTGGTAATATTATACGGTCAAACATTACGATGTATGGAGTGCAAACAAAGAAGATAGTGATTATTCCGGTTGAAGCAAAACCCCACCTTCTGGAGTATTTGGCAAAGCAAATGGAAGACTTAGACGACAATTGTCTGGAGAATGATTTGAATGCATAGTAGAGAAATACCATTTGGCCATAGTGTTGTTGACCTAGTAGTTTTTTGTATTCAAATATATTTGAATACAAAATAGAGAGAGAAATGGATTATAAGTAGTATGGACTAAAAAATGTACAAGATTTTCTTCAATTAATACTAAGTTTGGAAGAATGTTACAAGTGTTCATTGAACTATTTCAACTACAATGACTAAATGATTTTTTTGACATTCTCCCCTCCCCCATTATTTGAAATTGTTCATTTTGGATGGTAGGAAAGGCAAGTGCAATGTCACACACCCCAAATGTAAGAATGTCTAATTGGGTGTTTGTAATGGATTCTTGTCATATTAGACCATTTACAAGATGACATGTGTCACTCTCTCTCAAAATTGACTTAATTTTTGTTGAATCTGACCTTAACATACGGTAATCTCACTTGTTTTCCAAATTTTTGATTTCTCAATATTTTGCATCCTTGCGTTTCCAATATTACGGTAGAAACACCCAAAATTGTCCAAATAAAGAATTTAGCATAGTTGGAGGTATCTTTTTCTGAAAATGATATTTTTCTAGTATTAGCGAGTGAAAATCATGAATATTCAAAAATTAAATTAAATTTTTTTCAAAATTAGTGTGTAATTTCTATAAATTTTCAAAGTGTTGACTCCCTAGACCACTGGAACTGTCCTATAGGTGTACCCTAAACTGAACTTCATTGAAATCAGTTGTCAGTTAATGAAATTTATACATGTGTCTTACAACTGTGTCAACAAATTAGAATTAAACATTTGTTGGGCACTTTAATGAATGTTTATGGACAGATTTAGTAACACTCTAGGGTCCAGGAATAGGTAGAGGGACGGAAATGGGTGTTTCTTCCTTAAGCTTATTGTAAGTGCAGATAAGATTTGAAGGCTCTTTTATAAGCTGCCACCTGTTTTGGATTTTCAAGGATGCCACATCAGTCTTCATGGCGTTCAAGGGACTCCACCATGTGGCCTAATTTAATTGGATGAATGAAGTTTTGTTCCTCCTTTTTTAACACCTGAGCAGGCAGGCTACACCAAGTATTCACGTTATTGTAATAGAGGGATTCATTCCTAACGGGCACTCCATCAACAATCAATAGGGTAGCATATTTCCAACTAGGGTTTGAATGGATTTCCATTTTTTCTTTGAAATGTGTATTTTTGTACTTATTCAAAGTCAATTGGACCAATAAGTTAATGACATATATTAAGTGACCAAGAACATAAAAAGCAATGAGTGGAAAAGTAGTTCTTGAATGATCTAAATTGGATGACTTTAGATGTTGGTAATAGGTTATGCCAAAATTTTGTCTTTCAAAATTCATAATATTTTGAGTTTAAGAGATAAAATTGTGAAAATTCTTACAATCTCTATCATTTTTGTCAATGCATGTGGGAAAATATTTTTTTTGCCTTGTACTACCTTAGATTATGTCCAAAAATATTTATTTTATCAGTTGTGGGTCCTTCTACCATATATAAGCTTAGCCTTTAGGTAGAAAACTAAGTTACGTCTAGCTTCCTATTTAGTGTAGTTCCTTCACCCTATAAGCAAGGGTCTACGACCACTTTAATTTTCAAACTTTGAAATTGCTGAAAAAAAATTCTCATCGAATAAATCATATGTCTAAAGAATCTCAAATTTTTTGTTAGATGTACATTATAGTATAAAATACCATGGTACAATCTTTTATATTGTTGGGAGCCTCGTCATTGTCACTCAGGCCTCGGATTTTTCTTTTTTTCACTTATTGCTCATATTTAGGGTTATTATGGTTAAAAATCAACTAAAATGAGTGTTTGTAGTAGCATTGATACAATCCCTAGTGATGATAAGGAATTGATTAGAATTATGCCAGAGTACCATAAAAGACTCTTTAGAGCCAAGTTCTACATCTTATCAGGTGATTAGGCATAATATTACACGGTTACTAGGAGATAGCACGAACTAATAGTCGAAAGACAATTTAGTGCAAAGGTGTCAAGACAAGCCCTATCGGACTTTTCAAGAAGAATCTTAGCGGAATTTGGCTAAGTGGAGGTCATGGGATTCCAGTAGTCACTCAAGAGCGTCACAGCGAAGCCAATTCATGGAGATTCCCTTGTACGTGAATGATTCCTCTCCGGAGGAATTAACTCAACTCGTGGAGATTCCCTTGTACGGGAATGATTCCTCCCCGGAGGAATTAATTCCGCCCTAGTACAATTTCTACTTTAATTAGACAGTGTATGTTTCTAGCAAAACTTTGCACTTGTCATTAGGGGGCTTCCTAGAAGATCCCCTAAAAGTTTCGTAGTTTTCTGGATTATAGAAATGACTCCATGGGAAGTCAACTGCTTTTACCGGCAATTGGAAATTTATAGAAAATTCCACGGTGATGGTAAAATCCCACTAAAAATTAGGGTAGCATGTTTTAGCATAAATAAGCGTCCTGCCAAATTTCAAGACATTTTGACAGCGGCAAGTACCAGAATCAGCGGCGGCAATGACTTTCTAGGGTTATACCGAAATCTTGGTGGGTTGACCGGCGTCTGGGGAGTATACGGTGTCCGATTTGAGTTAACTTAGACTCTTTTCCAACATTCTTGGACCTTCCCGACAACCCTGGCTAGTCAAAACCTTTGGGAAAAATCAATTCCAAAAGATGGGTTTTCCACCCTTTTTACCGGTTCGTAAATGTTAGTTTTGAGCGCAATTAGGTTCTGGAAGTAAGGGGTAGAGGTTCTGTCAAACTAATTTGGGTCTTCTGAAGCCATTAGCGCTGTCCGTTTGGCGATCGGACTATTTCTCCAAAAGATAGAATAATCACAGCAGTAGTGTAGATTTTTAAAGGTTAAAGTTGACTTTTTAGATTACTTAGCAAGTAATTTGAGGGGGGAGGAGGCCTTGGAAATGTATAAAAGGCCTCCCCCTCCCCTCACTTCACACCATTATCAACTCAATACGCATATACCACATCAATATCAATTGAAAACCATAGCCATTATCCGATCATTCTATACTACTTTCAATACCATTGTCATTCTACATCCTTCTCATTCCATTCTCTTAGTCTACACCAACTTACAAGTCTTTGGATTCTTTGGTACTCAAGGGTCAAGAGCTTCACCAACCTTGTTGGTACACTTCAAGGCCTTTCTATACTTGTGTTTTGATAGAGTATTTTGAACAACTTGTGGTGTTCGAAATTCATTAGTGCACCATTGCTAACTTGTCTAAGTTCACGTGGAGCTTATAGTCTTTTGCAAATTGTGATATCATAATTCCTTGTGATTAGTCTCTTCGGACGGATTTACAACCTGGATTGGTTTATTGAGAATCCCCCTCGGGCCTAGCCATTGCATTGTGATCCAAGTGAGAATTTTTGGAGTTGATTCAACCTCAAAAAACTAATTCCTAGCACGGCTCTTGCGAAATTTTGCCAGAATTTGAAGTCAAATCCTCCGAGGCGGCGAAGCTTTCGTCTTGGAACTTGTTTTTGAAACAACAAACCTTAAAAAGGTAAAGTTGTGAGAAATTGGGTTCTTAGCCTTAGCTTAAATTATTCCAATTAGTTTTTGTTCCAAGGGTCCCCTAAGGAGACCCTGTGTTTTTATTTAAAGTTTGGCAACAACCACCAAATTAACCAGAAGTGGTCTGTTTTAAAATCAAGGACCAGGCCAGGACCCAGCCACCGACAACCAGGCCCACCACCAGGTAGTTAGGCTCTGCTAGTTCGGTACTTGATTAAGCCAAGCGGCCAGGCCATCAGGCTTTGTCAGTTCGGTATTTACTTATAAGCCCAAGTGGCTAGGCCATCAAGCTCTGGACCCAAGGGAGAAAAATAAAGGTAACCCATACATGCCTCACCATCTGATTTAGACAAGTTTTCGCAAGAAAACTATTTTCTTGCTTTTAAGTTTGAAGCAGGGAAGTATAGAACAAGTGTCAAGCCTAGAGAGGAAAATTAGAATTTCTTTTGTTTCGAATTAGATACAAAAATACAGAGAGAAAACCGGTTGATTCTCTAACCTTACCCAGTCATTGCAAAACATTGAAAGTTCAAAGTATAGAATTTTGATTTTCAAAGAAAGGAAGCCGTTAGGCAGTCCAAATACAAAAGTGGGACAGTCAAACTGAGTTGACCAGCCTTCCCTCTCATCCAGGGGTCCAGAGTTCTCTATCATTCAGAAATTTGAGTTTTGAACACAAAAGTTGGGTTCATCCAAAAAGGATTGAACATGCTAACAAGCTCAAAATCTGAGTCAAACTGAGTTGACCGAGGGGGCTGAACAAAGGCTAACAAGCTCAAATTTGAGTCAAACTGAGTTGACCAGCTCCTACCCCTTTGGAAGGCTACCTGCCCTCACCCCACCAGCATCTAGCACTTGGATTCACGAACTGGACCCCAAAATCAGCCCATACTGGACCTCCAGCAACCGAGCAAGGCTCCCCAATTTTTGAAGTCCTGAACCTGCAACCACACTCTGAATTCAATCCCAACTCAACTCAAGTTATCTTACACTACTCAACCTCTAGAATAATAGAGAAGTGAACCTCAATTGCTGTTTAGAAGGGAGAGAGAGATGATGATGGAATCTTTGAGCCATTTTGACTTTGGAAACCATATTTTAGTTTGACAAAAAACAAATAGAAAAGACGAGAAGAAGAATAGTTTGACTTGGGAACCATTTAGAGGTTTGCCAATTTAGGGAAAAGTTTAGAAAAGCTTAGTTGTAGGAAGGTTTGACTTTGGAGCCATTTAGTAGTAATAAGAGTTTAGATTTTATTAGGATTTTTTATAGGTACCTCTCCCGAAAGAAAAGAAAGGAAATTGAAAAGAAAAGGAGACACTCGAAGGAAGAAGGAAGGTCCAAGAGCTTCAAGACTAACAAAGGTACACCACATACCACAATCACGCGCAAATCAACGAGATGGAAGTAGAGCTCATGCACCGGGAGGAGTTATTTGGTGGACACGAGGATTTCGAAGTCAATATGATCACCGTAAGTCTGTAAAACCCTTTTTTCCATTATTTCCACGCAACTAGAAGTTAGAAGTCGGAATTTGCTTCAAGATCAGGATTAAACCAAACAAGTCAAAGATAGGTGAAAGCATCTAGATGGTAATTTCCAAGCAAAAGTAAAAGCTTAGTCAAGATTAGAAAATATTACCAATCAACTAGGAATTAGGAATTCAATTCTGAAACATATCCAATTGAAAAACATGCATTGATTGGACCCGTACGTGCATCAATCAATAGAAAATAAAAAGGAGAATAATTAGACTAAGTGAAACCATTCAAGGACCATATAGTGCTAAAGTTAGTAGAAAGTTTAACCATCACAATCTCTTAGATAAGTAAAGGAAAAACCCTTAAGCAATTATTTCAAGGAAAGAGGTAGGAGTAGCGGTTAGAAGATCCATTGCTTAGAAGGCAGAACTGGACCAAACGTAGGTAGACACCCACTAGGAATTAGATTTCATAGAACTGAGCCCGGTTGTGTACACTTTATTCCAAGGGTGGGAATAAAGTGCCCACAATTGTCTCCTAAAATTAGTAGATGTACCTTCTATATTAAAAGGACTGAAGTTCAAATTACAATAAAAAATTTAAATCAATAAATTAGGTTTAAAATTTCTAATCGCAATCCAAACTAGACTTGCTAAGTTTTATTTCATAAGTTGGTCACAAATCCAAAAAACATAAGAGGTTTTTTCAAGGGTCTGAGAGACTATTTCAGCCCTGTTCTCTAGTCTGTGAACCCGTCAGATTAAATAATAAAAAAAAAATATTAAAAAAATAAAAAATAAAAAAATAATTAAAATATCATTAAATTTTTTTTTAAAAATATTAAAAAAATATTAATATCTGATGTGGCAGTCTCTTGGCCACATCAGATGGCCTCTGTAGCAGCTTTTAGCGAGTTCCCACAGTCCGAGAACTTGCAGTCTTCTAGACAAGTTGAAAAACCTCTTATGTATAATTTTATTGGCTTAAATTCAAATTTAGAGATAGGAGGACAAACTGCCAAAATACTTTATACAATTATCTATGGCAATTTTGCCATTTTCTTGTGTAAAAAAGTCCAAAAATATCACAAAGAGAGAATATTCAACATCTTTCATTTAAATTGGGCTAAAATAGATTCCATTGAAAAATCAGATTAAAAAATGTTTCTTTCCATCCTTGATGTTTCTTTGAAATCATCCAAAAGATACATAAATGTTTTCTTAAGTACTTCAATACTATGACTTACTAAAGATATTTTGCCCAATTGTTTCATTTCTACAATGATCTTGAAATCCCATCCAATTTCCTTGATTTTTGACATCATAGCCATCCTAGGTAAATAAACTTTGTCTTTGTTATTATTAGTGTAGTAAATAGGGGATGAGACTCATTAGAATTCTGCACTCTAAAGCCTAGAGAGAAGTGGTTTGAGAAATGTGATTTGAAATTTATTAGTGGTTAGGGTAGACTTTTATGTGCAAAACTTGGCAAAATTTTGTAGGAAAAACAAAAAACATCCATGATTCTTTAAAGAATTGTGTAACATTAGCAAAAAAAGAAATTACTTTTGTTGGTTGGCTAAATTATAAGAAGAGATTCACAAAAAGTAGGGGAGGCAACTTTCCAACTTCCAAAAAACTAATTTTTACATCAAATTTGAAGTTTTTGATTGCTCTAAGTTTGACAAGAAGACCGGCCAAGCTACTCCTAAAAGGTAGTTTCTTCCTACTCACATAACATAATGGAGGACAATGAACATCAACACTATGAAAAGTCAAGATTGCACAACATAATGGAGGAAAATGAGCATCTAATGCACTAGATGTTGGAGAAAAGAAAATGTTAGAATTGAAATTTACTTAAAAAATTTGTAGAGTAGATTTTGAGAAGCTATAAATTAAGTGGTGTTAAGTATGTTAGATCCTTTAACATCATGTTTTTTAGTGACCAACTATTAGATTTGAAATGTGAAAAGACTATTGAAAGACTTCAAAACACTTTTGCACTTTTAATACCCTTACGATCAAACATTATAATCTTTCGCTAATGTATTTAAAGGAGACATACGAAAATTCACTGACACATTTAGAGAAGACATACAAAAATTTGGTTGGCTCATTGCTGATTTTAGCAAGGTTCAGATTTGGGTGCACCTACATGACAATTTCAGTGATTTTGGGAGCCAATACTTTGAAAAATCATATAAATGACATACGACATTTAAATTTTTTTTTAATACTCATGATTTTCACTCACTAACACTAGAAAAGTATTATTTGTAGAAAAAGCTGCTCCCAACTGTGCTAAATTCCTTATTTGGACGGTGTTGGGTGCTCCCACCTGAGTGTGTACTACTCTAATTTTCTAAAATCACACTACATATTAGTCTCAATTGAAATATTTGTATATTGTTCTATTTCCACATTGTTTTTTGTTTTTTGTTTTTTTGACACAAGAAAAGGAATACCTTTACTGCAAGAATTTCCACATTAGTTTTCAGAAATGACTTTAGTTTTGCGGGCACTGGCTGGTTCAAATGTTGCGCCCGGAAACGAAAGTGAGAAATCTGTATCCCGCCCGCCAAAGCAAAACTCAATCCGACCATGGGCTTCTTCGTAAAGCAAGCTGTGCCCCCACCCCCAATTTGAGGGACTGGATAAATGGGTTGCGTCTGCTGAAAACCGAGGTTGAGAAATCGAGAGGGCAGAATTGCGCCACCAGCACACTGAGAGAATCATCCACCACCCGGGGAAACCACGGGCCCACGGACCAGGTAGGTCGGTGCTTTGCACACGTCTCCGGCGGTTTTCGACGCTCAAGCAAAATTCTCCCCGTTGCGTCTGTTCAGATGTGCTGCTTGAAGTTGTGATGAGGTGCGAGTGGAGGTAGGTCGGTTGCCGTGGAATTCCAAGCTGTTGCTGTGGATTTGGAAGCTGTTGCTGTTGGACTTCACGGCTGGTGGAGTTCGGCAGTAGAAGAGATTAGGTTGGTGTATTTCTGTGGTGCAATTGATTCGAACAAGAGACAATACTGTTTGCCATTTGCTCTAGAGTTCGTTTGAATGGTGGGTTACAGCCTGGCGGTGCTCATATTTTGGGTGGTTTTGTGAGCTCAATTCTTGCCCAATTGGGGTTGCTGAGAGTGATGAGAATTGAGTCGTTCAGACTATTTGCTCTTCTATCAAATTGAATTTGCATTGGGAAGGGCTTCATGAACCACACTGTAACGGTAGATCTATTTTTCTATAAGTTGTTTGGAAGTTTTATGTGAGGTGAGCAACCTGGGCGCATACATCGTGGAAACCAGAACCTACAAATTTCGCTATCGTCCTGATCAGGAGTGCTTATTCCTATGATCCATCTTGCCCCTGCCCAAGATGGTCTTCTCGAGAGCTACTTCCGACGGTGATTTTAAATTGGTGGATGATAGAGGATCAGAAAACTCTTTATGTGAGAGTGCAGGTGCCTTTGGCAATTTAGCAGTGAGATTGTCGGGAACGATTTTGATGATTTTGGATTCTTAGGTCTTCCAAGTGCTCATAAAGTGCTCATAAAGAACTCTGCAAGCTTTGCGTTTGTATTATGACTTAGCTTACTTGAGTGAACCCCATCTCTTGTGTGAAGTGGGGCATGCCAGGTTGCGTTTTATAATGTTTTATAACGTGTCAAAGCTCTTTGCAATGGGCAACTTCGGTCCAGTGCATCAGAGCCAGCAACCACAGCTGGGCTTCCACGTTTGCGTGCGAGTGTCTTTTCACTCGCACCTTGCCTAGTTGCTTACCCTACGCAAAGGCCTGCATTAAGGAAGTAAGCTGCGAACAAACTTCTGACCTAATGAAAGCAAGTAGGGGCACTGGATTTTACTGTTGGAGGTGTCGGTGATGGCAGATGGCTGGCATCAGAAACAACAGGGAATTCGAACCCAGTGTACATGGAGGCATCTACGAGGACGGCCCATACGACGTGGAACTCGTGAATGTGAGCGACGCCAGTGGGTCCACATGTTGTCTCCCCCGCAGCAAGAGGCGAGTAGCTGCAGACAACGAAATCCCGGCACCCAAGCCGCTGATCGTCGCCTTGCCAATCGAGGAAGGGGAGTACCCAGTGGTACAGTTTCATCATGGCTACACCCTGCAGAGCATTTTCTACACTCAACTCATCTCGCACATCGCTTCTTATGGATTCATCGTCGTCGCACCTCAGGTGAGGAATCAGAGCTTCCAAGTGTCTTAATTCCGAATTGGGATTCATGTTTCTTCAGGGTTGGTTTGAGTAGGTCAAGCGGAAAGTCTGTTCACTTCTTTTGTGCAATTTGGCTTTATCCGCATCATGATTCTCAGTCTGTCCCCATCCGAAGTTTACAGTGCGATCAATCAAGTTGGTCATTGTAAACTAATGAGGGTGTCTTCTGTGAGTCTGACTCGGTGGATGTGTTGAACTAGATGTACGCCGTTACAGGCTCCGACGCGACCAAAGAGATTGAGGATGCGGTGGCCATTCTGAACTGGATGCCCATAGGCCTGGTAGCCGCGATGCCGGAAACGCTAGCCAAGCACCGACCGAATTTCAAGCGCGTTGCGCTCGTGGGCCACAGCCGAGGAGGGAAAGTGGTGTTTGGCCTGGCCCTCGGCGTGCGCAAGAGCATGCATCAGTATGCGGCCATCGTGGGGCTGGACCCCGTGGACGGCATGGGCATCGACTCGCAAACGAAGCCTCCCATCTTGAAGTTCTCCGAAAGCAGCCTCAATCTCGGCGTACCCACGCTCATTGTGGGGACTGGGCTTGGTCCCATCAAGCGCAACGTGCTGTTCCCGCCCTGTGCTCCCGACGGGGTCAGCCATGGCGCCTTCTTCTTCGACAGCGCCGCTCCTGCTGTGCACTTCGTGGCGTCCAAACAAGGCCATATGGATTTTCTCAACGATGAGTGCAATGGGGCGACGGGGAAACTCTCGTACTGTCTGTGCAAGAATGGAAAGGAGCGCCGCCCCATGCGAAGATTTGCGGGCGGGATTGTGGTGGCGTTTCTGCTTGCGTCTTTCTATGGGAAGACGGAGGCGCTTGTGCGTGCGATCGAAGCTCCTGAGCTTGCGCCTGTTCCGTTGGACCGACCAGAATGTAAAGGAAACCTTGTCGAGGCATTTAAGAGACCGGCTATGCTTGCTGCTGCTCCGGCACTTTTACAGTGAATTCTTATTTTCAAGGGGATTGCCCCTCCCACACCTGCCCTGGTCTTATTCTAGTCGTTTACTCGGCGTACCCCAACGGTGCCGTTTGGATTTGAAGGCGAAGAATTTCATTTTCGAGAGCTTGCCACTGCAGTGTGCTGAAAACTAATGCAGTTGGTGCATGCGAAGATATCCATTTGACAGAGCTTGCCACTGTAATTTGCTGAGAACACATGCAATTGGTGTATGTTGTTGATGGAGTCTTCACGACGGTTGCTCTTGCTGGCGCCATCTCGTGCGAACAACCCTTCAGGGGTTGTTTACATTCTATCCAGACAACATTGTTTGCTGAAAACATGGGCAAGTGTTGTGTATTGTTGATAGAAAATCGTTGTGCCGGTAGCTCGGTATGTGCAGTTTTGTGTAAATTACCCTTCAGTATCCATTACCAACCATTTCTGATGGTGCTACTGATCGGAATCCATATGCGGATTGATTCTGTTTTGTTATGAGTCAGTCTAATGGAGTTCTAGGTTGTAAGTTTTAGTGTAACAAACAGTCTCCTGGAAGCAGACGTTGGATTTGCATCAAGAGAGTTAACTTAGAGCGCGAGAGAGCTGCTGGCTCGACAGTGTTATCTTAGTGCCATGTGAAACTACTGATTCTGCTGACCTTGGTTTTAGTTAGGAGGCAGTCCACTTTTACGAGCCTTCTGCAATGCCAGGTTTCTTCTAAGAAACATTCTTCACCAGTTGTGTTGCAGAAGGGTTCCTTTTATATTGAAGATTGATTGAAGACAGCCAAGGATTAGAGAGAATGTTCTCTCAAAGGATGAGGTGGGCTAACTTCTTTGAGGCTCTATTTTTAGGTCTTCAACCAACATAGTCTTCTTGTGTCGCATGCATATTACAATTTGAAAATTAGATTCACTCTAGATTTCTTTCTCATTGTAGTTTGGATGAAAGTCATCTTAATTTTTAGAGGTTCTTTGTGAAGTTGTTCTCCTATCTAAGGGATGGATTTGGTATTACTAGAGTATATAATTTTCTAAAATGAAAAATGTGGAGGTTTGTGAAGTGGATGTTTTTTGAAAATTTTGGAATTTAATTGTCAGGTAATGGCAGGAAAAGTGGGCGGTTGAAAATTGGTATCACCAATAGACTTGAATGTTCGGCCGATGATGGAAGTTCCTAACATGGCAGTTATAGAAGTAGTCATAATAGTAACTTGAGACATTTTTTTAATAGCTATTCCATATAAATGTATTTGAGCAAATCGCTAATCTCTAGGCTTGTCTTCAAAATGAAAGTATCTTTCCCCAATTTTCTTTTCAATCATTGTTGCAAATCAGGAATAGACTCCCGTTCATGACCTCTAAAAGTAAGACCGTTTACAGAAAATTAAAAAGGAAAAACGTTGAAAACAATGGAATCCATTGCTTAATGTATTGAAATATATTGAAATACATTATGCAATATCCATTTTTTTTGATGTTTTTCCTTTTCAGTTTTTTGCAGATGATCTCACTTTCAAAGGTCATGAATGGGAGTCTATCCCTAACTTGCAACGGTGGCTGAAAAAAAAATTGAGGAAAAAGGCCTTCATTTTGAAGACAAGTCTAGAGATTAGTGGCTAGCTGAAATTCATTTATATGGAATAGCTACTAAAAAAATGTCTCAAGCTAATATTATGGCTACTCTTGTAGCTGTCGTGTTAAGAGGAGTACAAATGCCGTCGTAAAAAATTCTTCAACTAGAGAAAAGACTTGAGTGAAAGTTACAGCTCGCAATGACGACTGTAGAGGCGACAGAGAGAAAAAAGGAATACAAAGAACAAAAAGAAGTATGATCTGCAAAGCCAAGCATAAAGGAGAATGCAATGAAGCCTTTACATTTGGCCTTATAGATCGTGCTTCTTTTCACTCTTTGTATACCGAGGTTTTATGCAAGGAGAATGCAACGAAGCCAATGCTTTGTCCATGGGAATGCGGCCGAGGTTACGTTCATAAAACCTCGGCATTCTACTTGATAAAAAAAATTGCGTAGGAACTCCTAAGAATTGAACCAGCCAATTGTAGTATTTTCAAAGGTTTGAGTTTAGGGTTTGCAGAAATAGAGAGAGTAATAGACCTCTACTTGATTTTGAAGCAAGTGACAATACTGTTTGTAAGAACTCTTGCTAGTGGTTCTTCCAATTTTGTTCATGGATTGTCCAAGTTCACCTTATTTTTTTCATCAATGGAAACGTACAATTCTATGTCTACTTTTCGACTGAGATCTTGTCATGTTTTATACTGTTTTTCATGAATGGTTGATGGCGACTTAGTGAGTACCCTTGTCGTCAATGTCTACCACCAGATTGCTTACAATGGCATACAATTCGATATGTTTATATCATTGTTCCTTATGCAGGTCACAACGAGTATGTCAAGCTTAGACTTGATGCCGTGTTGAAAGTTGTTTTCTAATTGAATCTATACATGTTTTGTCTGGGTCTTTTGAGTCTCAAAGCATTCGAAGTAATTACCTTACTATACGTAAAATTGAAGGTTTAACCTTATGTTGAGAACTTCTATTGCACTGCAGAGCAACGGTTACTGAGAAGAAGAGGCAATCCATACTTGTGTGTAGAGAAAGTGAAGTTAAAAAGACAGAGATGACGAAACTGATTATGCAGTATCTCGCCTATATGGGTGGTCAAGCTAACACCAATGGAAGAACTATTGAGCAACAAGTTCTTGAGGTGCATTGTCTTTTACTCACTTGAAGTTCTGCACAATTTATAATTTATAGGTTTTGGCTTTCCAAAGTCAATATACATCTGTGAACTTCGGTTCACGAGCATCCCTTTTGAGCTTTGACTGTTCTTCGAAAGTTGATTGTTGGATCTTTCTGTCAATTTTTGGGAATAATGTTTGCTAGTCCTATATGCTGAAGTACTCGTTCTGAAATATAAATTTCGATAAGTGTAGACCAAAAGTATTCTATAATAAGCATGATAAATGCATAAATGCATTTTTTCACTGCATCAAAGCAATCATTATCGTTGCAATCATGATCTCTTTAAACAAAACACACATAATGGTAAGGCATGGATAACATGGATGTAGATGTAAGTTAAATTGGGAGATTTAAGTAATGAATGCAAAACCATTACTCGTCACGCCTAGTAAAGATCCTTTTGTTTGTGCTTGAAATGAGCTCAAGAAGGTGCAACCCTTATCTCAGCAGATTCAAGAAAGGATAGATGATTGCGAACGCAAGGAAGAGAAAAGGCGTAAGAATCTATCAAACTTTTGGAAAAGAGGTGACAAGATAAGGTTCTTGGACAAATGTCCGAAGGATAAGTCACTTATTATCGAGAAAATACACCAGTTGTACACAGTTGAGGACCTACTTGCTCCCATCCATAATGTTGAACGAACATGTAACTATGGTAACTTCCACTTAAGTACTTAATTATAGCAATTTGACTAGAGCGAATGAAGTGCACGGTAGAAGAGAGCGGGGTGGAAAAATTACAAGTGCTCTCCTAATGTTTTGGTTTGTTTGGTGTGCAGTCCAACCCACTTCTGGAAGCTTTTGGGAATGCCAAGATGATTTGCAATTACAACTCCAAGTATGTTAAAAGTTGTGTTCACTTCAAAGGTATAGTCTTGTCTCTTTTATTGTTAATAGTTTTATTATAATTATTGATTGTGTAGATATGAAATGCAATTGCATATTTACTTCGCCGTTGTTTGAACATCAGTCGATTCGGGAAGTTCGTGGAGATCTAGTTTGATAGGAGTGGTTGAATTTCTGATGTCGCTATGTGTACATACTTGCTGGGAGATCTCGAGTTGTGCAGATTGCAAATCCTGAAAGAAATTACCATTGCCTTTACTAGTTGTGTGCATCACCAGAGGTACAAGTCGTACCTTCATGACAATTGACCTGCTATTTGGTGTGATATGTGTAGTGGATTAGTATGTTGTGTTCTTTGTCTTTACACAAGCATGGTGGCAAGCAATATAATTTAAGCAATGAAGGCTTGTAGGACTAGCATTTACAAGGGGATTGGCCTATAAATGCACACTTCGGCCGTCTTAGACTGAGGACGTTGGTTCGCCAACCTTGGTTTTCGAATCCTCCTTCAAGCTTTCCACTTGCACGCCATCCAGATTATGAACACACACCCGGATTGTCAACAACTTGTTCATTCGTGGCTGGGGTTTGGTAGTTGGATATGCCCAAACCCCAGCGACCAACATTTGTTTGTATTTGTGTGAGATGAGCATTGAATCATGATATTTGAGAACTTGGGTGGTTTTCTATTTCTTGTAGCATCATTGAAAATTCTTTTATATGGGATAGTTGCTTGTAGAGGTTACAGAATGTTGATTTTGTGAGTATGGTAGGACGCATCCCTTTCACATGTCTGGAGGACATTCACATGAGGTTCATGAAAAACTATGGAAAGATGGAAAATACAGCCTTGGTTTATGCAATTAACAATGATCTTTCCAGAGTTTTGCACCAGCAAATGGAATACTTTTCCACAAATAAGCAAGCGGATGCAATCAACAGAGTGAGGGAAAATTTCAGGAGTAAGTCGAATTACGAAGTAGCTTCCTCTGTAGGTGTTTAGTGTAGTGCCTTGTTTTTATTTGGATCTCTCTCTCTCTCTCTAAGTATCTCATTTGGTTTTGTTATAACTTCCAAGTTTGTTGTTTCAACAAATATATTTTGTATCAAGTTTGGGTTGTTTATTGAATTTTTCTTGTTAAAAAGTTGTTCCATCAGAGATTGTTGTATTGAGAATGAGTGACTTCATTTCAGGGAAAATAGCTCTCAAACCTATGAATTGTATTCTTCATGGCGTAGCTTCGTGAATAGGATTAAGTATGTTAGCCCCGATCGACAGTCTATGGAGCTTGCAATTGGAGGCATTACAAATCCGGTCAAATTGAGTACCGTTTTCTGGTTGTTGGTTTCATGCCTCTAGATTTCCAGTCATGTTTGATGCACAATAGAGTTTTTTTTTTCTTCTTTCTGTTTTCGTGTTTTAAATTCGATCCCGTTTGTGTAGGTTGCAGGATTTCTGTCCCTTCTATGGATTTAGTGAGGGATGAGGTTGTATTTATGGGAATGAAGCATTTGGAAGTAGTGAAACACAACTCACTCTAAGTAAGGGTGTACATGTGCACGAAGGATCTGACGGTATATGAGGCTTTCATTGTAGTACAAATTTTGTTGTGTAAGTGAAGACAATTTTTTTGGTACAGATGTGAGATAACGTACTAGTCTGCGTATCACTTCATGTATTGATTTATTTATGTATCTGCAATCTCATACCCGCACCTGATCTTTCTTCTTTAGTCATGAAAAACATCTTGTTCTTTGAGTAAGTTATTAGACTAATTAGCAATGGGTTATGTAGATTGATTTCTCAAGGCCCAACTTTCAAACACATAGTTCAAAACATCAACTATTAGCAATTTCATGTGCTACCTGCAACTATTGTCTCTTCCAAGAGATTGTAAATAGCAGCTATGGTGAGGAGATCCATTGTCCATGCCGCAACTATAAACAGCCATGCCCTACTCAAGCAAGCTCCATAGGCTGTTGATTTCAATATAGGAGAATATGTTTTCCTAACATATTGCATTAATTAAGAATCAATTAAGAATCAATTAAGAATTTTCAAAGCCTTGCTCACAAGATGAGTAAATCTTGGACTTGTTAGCACTGTCACATCGTCATATTTACCAGATTCTAATTACTATCTTGTCAATAATATGTGTATTGAAAGTAGGGCCTATTTTTGGCTTGTCCTTAGCAAAAAATCTCTCATAAGAAGGTTATAGTTATTACTAGTGTGCCTTGTGCTTTTGCTACAATAAAAATCGAAGTAAAATTCATTTTCTAATTTTTCAATCCATGAAAACTTTAAAATTCAATAACTTTCATATTATATGTTTGAATGCCACAAAACCAAGCTCATGCACCCGTCTTCGTTGAGAGCCTTCTGATGGTACCAAGTACACAACTAAAATCAAAGTAGAAATAATTTTTTAATTTATTAGAATAAAAAATAAATAAAAAATCCATAACTTTCCCACCATAGGATGGAATGCCACAAAACAAGGCCCATGCACCCTTCCTTGCCTGAGAGTTTTTTAATGATACCAAGCACATAACCAAAAGACTCACAATCAGGGAAATCTCAACATAACAAACAATACAAAACACAATAACCTCCTTAAAGTATAGATTTAGCATGTTTACATTGTAATTAAACATGTAGAATTGTTTTTTGGGTGATTCTTAAGGGCCTACACATCTTGTTTCTTTGGATTGTGTGCATTTTTCAAAGTTTGAATCAATAAGTTAATAACACATAACTCCTTATAAAAACACAAAATTTGCACCAATAAATCAATGATACACAAGAGTACAAAAATTGGAAATAATTAGTACGTAGGAAAGTAGTTTTTGAATGATTGGAATTGGTTGCTTTAGATTTTGGTCATAGGTTAGTTTACCTTCCAAATTTCATAGTAATTTCAATTTAACCCCTAAAGCCCTAAGGTGCATTTTTTGGCATTATAAATTTTTTAGGCAGCTCACTACGATTGGAGTTTTTATTTTTTTTCTTTGAAATTTTTACACAAGATGTGCCTAAGGAGTAGCTTTAAGGCCCAACAATTTTTGTAACTTTTGACTTTGTGGTTAAAAATTTATGGCATGATATGTTGTTTTCTTTACTCAGAGGGCAGCCCGGGCAGCTGAAAAATTTCTTTAAAATTTTTTTTCTTCAAAAGTGAAATTTCAAATTGACTCTTTAGGTTTTTACAGACATGAAAAGCTTTGTTTCATTCCATTTGGATTAAGGAGTCAAATGTTATGAGCAATTTTAGTTTGTGGGTAGATATGGAATTTTTGAAAACCATATCTACCCGCAAACTGAAATTGCTCATAACTTTTGATTCCTTAATCCAAATGGGATGAAACAAAGCTTCCCTTATTTGTAAAAACCTAAAGAATTAATTTGAAATTTCACTTTTGAAAAAAAAAAATTTAAGAAGTTTTTTCAGCTGCCTAGGCTACCCTCCGAGTAAAAAAATGACAAATCATGCCATAACTTTTTAACCACAAAGTCAAAAGTTGAGAAAATTGTTGGGCCTTAAAGATACTCCTTGGGCACATCTTGTGTAAGAATTTCAAAATAAAAATAAATAAAAACTCCATTCATAGTGAGTTGCCCAAAAAATTTATAATGCCAAAAAACACACCTCAAGGCTTTAGAGGTTAACTCAATTTCAACACTTAGGGTATTAAATGAGACCTCTACATACAATATTCATTTATAGGGAGATAAAACAATCCATTAGGTTCATAATAAGGAGTTCGGTGTCATCTTGTTGTTGAAATTTTTCAAATTTTTTCACATTTAAAAACAAGTGTAAGAACAACATGAGCAATCAACACTATATTTTTTTTCAATATTAATATTATGAATTTGTTGTCAATTTTTGAAGTATTCAATGCATCATAGTCCAAATTCCAAAAAAATCTCTACAGTACCCTCAAATTAACAAAATCTAAATCTATAATTATTATCTTACTACCTAAAGTAATCACAATTCTTTTTAACCCCCAATACTAGAATATGAGCATTTAATGACTGCAAAAATATGATTGGGGATGACTGGTGACTGCTCACAGTCATATTTTGGTAATTGAAAACTTTGGGAAAAAAAATGATTGCAAATATGACTACCAGTCACATTTTTGTTTTATACTTCATGGCCGTATAGTATATATCCATTGAGAATGGTAAAACACTTCATAGGGAACTTTTGGGAACGTGTTTCGGGAACGCCCAGTCATATTTACCAGTCATATTTTTCTCCAGTCATATTTTATAGTCATATTTGTACAATTATTACAATTTTTTTTGGGGGGGGCAGCCCAAGTGCAATTTGGGCCTCAAAAGTACCCAGTCATATTTTTTCCTCAGTCACATTATGTAGTCATATTTTTTAAATAGTCATATTTTACAATCATATTTATACAATTATTACAATTATTTTTTGGGGGATAGCCCAAGTGCAATTTGGGCCCCAAAAGCACTTAGTTGTATTTTTTTCTCAGTCACATTATGCAGTCATATTTTCAATCACCCTTTCTTGATAGTAAAGAATTTTCAGTTTTTGGGCCACACATGGAAGACATGCTCAAATTTAGGTAAACCTTTTGTATTTTAGCCATAAGGATCATTTCTTTGGATGAAGATATGACTTCATTTCTTGCATGCACTGAATTTTTTTTAAGCTTCATCTATTATAAAATATGTGCGAAACAATTAGGCTAGGGTGGCCACATATTTGTATTCAAATTCCTTAAATTACATATTTCAATGTACTAATGAGGCAAGGTTGTTCCTAAAGGAAGAAGGCATTGCAAATATGACTTTGCAAATGGACTTTTTTCTTGCCTACTCCATTGGAAGGGGTGGTGGACATTGGAAAGCTTTTGAATCATTTGAAGAAATTTGAGGGCATTAGGAGACTGCGAGTTCCTGGACTGCGGGAACGCAGTTTCTGCCCTGTGAACCCGAATCCTACGTGGTCAGGACATTGCCACGTAATAATTTTTTTTTTGGACTTATTTTCATATTTCAGGACCCATTTTTTTTTCTTTTAAATTCTTTTGATAAAAGTTGGCCTGACATGGGTCTGCGGCATTGAGAGCCGTTTCGGGAACAGACCCGAAACGGCCCTATAATGCCCTCAGATTTCATCTAATGACTTTGAATGTCTCTTAACCCTTGCAATATGGTTTCGTTCCTCACAACAGTTTCATTTTGAAGTTCATTAACATATACATTTGTTGAAGACACATACAAAACAAAAAGTGCTTCACACATGAAGGCAATAATTTTTTTTTTACAAATTAAGATGGTTTTCTAATTTGCTTCGAGAACAATTGAAGCTAAAAGCACGTGACATCATTTCTTCTTTATATGTAGAAAGACTATACAAGAAGTATAGTATATTGCAATGGCGCCATTCATCCAAGACAAAACATACTTACATTCTTTCCTTTTGTGTTATACACCAAAAACATTGTTGCATAGAATCCTCTATATGAAATATTGAAGACCATTTTGGATGTATTGTTCTTTGTCATACAAAAAAACTCATTCTAAATCAGCTTCGTTGTACTATAAGTCATTCACAATTATGTCATCTTGCTTGAGACGTTGTAATGTAGCTGCAACCACATCAACTTCTACTTCCACTGCTTCATACAAGGGTATCTTTGGAAGAAGATCTTTGTACAAGTTAGTGGCTCCCAATCCATGAAAATTTGTTGTTTTTCCCAAGGATATGCATTGCACTTCAAGTGTTGCTTGATGTGCAGAGAATAATTGAACACCTCTTGGTTCCTTTTGAAGTACAACTTTCCATCCACTCTTGCCCTTGTCTAGTATAAAGAATACATATTCAATGTGTAGAGGAAAAGCAAATGACTGTGTCGAGTTAGGGATCAATTTTTGAAAATTCACACAAATGAATCCATACTCATCACGCTTTATGGTAGCCCCATCCTCCTTTGTATTTGCAACCACCCAATTGCAATATAGCACTACTACCTCAAAGTTTGCATAATTTACAAATAAGATCTCTTCCACACCCCCCCCCCAAATTCCAATTCTAAAGCCTTCATGTTCCTATCCTTTACATTTGCTCGACACAATTGTCGAAAAGTTTCAACTACTCTTGAATCCATTCTTGTCAATTATTTCTCACAATTTTGAATACAAATGTGATTTTTAAATGCATACATAGAATGATATGACTTGGCTTGATTTGATGGAGATAACATCAAAATTCCCACATCCTCTTCCATTTCTTCAATCCCGTCTTTCATAGCACAGAACATTGTCTTTGAAAACCAAATGTGGAACTCCTCATCATATAGTTTTGTTAAATATTGTATCTCTTTCCTTTGTTTTTTACGCCTATATTGTCGACGTTCATATTCACAAATTGACATATCATCTTCATATTTTTTATATTATACAACCATGAAGCATGTGAGTTCATCAAAAACATGCAAAACAACGCACTACATGGAGTCATATTTCAGTGCTAATCATTACATTCAATCTTTTTTGCAATAACAAAATTACATGTAGTTGTATAGGCAATTGTATAATAAGATTCAATCATATATTAAATTACATTACTCTAAGTAGTCATATATGTAATTATATTACTAGTTTTAGTCACATATGACATCACATTACAATATAGTCATATATACAATTGTATTACTAAATTCAGTTATATATTAAATTACATTACTATAGGTAGTCACAAATGCAATTGTATCACTAGGTTCAGTCATCATTTTTAGGGTTTTAAAACCCTAGCCATCACTTTTTTAGGGCTTTGAAACCCTAGCCGCCACTTCATGTACTTCATCTTCTTTCTTCTTTTTATTTTTTAAACTCTTGTTTCTTGTTTTTTCTTTTGTTTTTTGAAGTTTTAGTAGTAGTTGTTTGTTGTTGTTGGTGTTGGTGATGATGGTGAGTTGTTGCTTTCTAACTTTTGTTTCTTCTTCCTTCTTTTGTTTTGTGAAGTTTTAGTAGTAATTGTTTGTTGTTGTTGGTGAGTTGTTGCTTTCTACTCTTGTTTCTTCTTCCTTCTTGTATTGTTGTTGTTGTTGTTGGTGAGTTGTTGCTTTCTACTCTTGTTTCTTCCTCCTTATATTGTTGTTGTTGTTGTTGGTGAGTTGTTGTTGGTGAGTTGTTGTTGGTGGTGAGTTGTTGCTTTCTAACTCTTGTTTCTTCTTCCTTATTTTGATTTTTGAAGTTTTAGTAGTAGTTGTTTGTTGTTATTGTTGGTGGTGAGTTGTTGTTTTCTAATTCTTGTTTCTTCTTCCTTCTTTTGTTTTTTGAAGTTTTAGTAATAGTTGTTTGTTGTTGTTGTTGGTGATGATGATGAGTTGTTGCTTTCTAACTCTTGTTTCTTCTTCTTTCTTTTGTTTTTTGAGGTTTTAGTAGTAGTTGTTTGGTGGTGGTGGTGAGTTGTTGCTTCCTAACTCTTGTTTTTTGTTTTGTTTTTTGTTTTTTGAAGATCTAATTGTTATGTTGTTGTGTTTTAGTTGTTGTTAAGTTGTTGCTTTCTAAGTTTTGTTTGTTTTGTTTTGTTTTGTTTTTTAAAGTTCTAATTATTATATTATTGTATTTGTGTTGTTGTTCTTCTAATACTAACTTGAACAATAGAGTGACTCATTACAGTCATATTCTATATAAGCCAAAATATGACTCATTGTAGTCATATCCGATATTACTCAAAATATGACTTGTCGCAATCATATTTCATCATTCAAAATATGACTCATTACAGTCATATTCCATATCACTTAAAATATGACTCAAAATATGACTCATTGCAATTATATTCCAAATCTCTTAAAATATAATTGAAAATATTACTCACTACAATCATATTCCATATCATTAAAAAAAATGACTTAGAATATGACTTGCTACAGTCATATATCATATCACTCAAAAAATGACTCACTATAGTTATATTCTATATCACTTAGAATATGACTTGTTGCAGTCATATTCCATCAGGGCTATGCGGACGTCCGGACGTCCAGCGTCCGGCACCCCGTGGACGTCCTGTGACATTTGAATTCCTGTATTTAGTGCGCCCGGTAAAAAACAAAGGCGGACGGCCGCCCCGACAGCCGGCGTCGGAGGTCCCGTCCGCCCCGGCCGGCGTCGGAGGTCCCGTCCGACTGCCTGTCCGCCCCGACCGCTGGCGTCGGAGGTCCCGTCCGACCGCCTGTCCGCCCCGACCGCCGGCGTTGGAGGTCCCGTCCGCTGCGCCCGTCTCAACGTCCGCCCCGACCGCCGGCGTCGGAGGTCCCGTCCGACTGCCTGTCCGCCCCGACCGCTGGCGTCGGAGGTCCCGTCCGACCGCCTGTCCGCCCCGACCGCCGGCGTTGGAGGTCCCGTCCGCTGCGCCCGTCTCAACGTCCGCCCCGACCGCCGGCGTCCGCCACGAAAGCGATCCCGTCCACTCCGACCAACCGCGTCCACCACGCGTCCGTGATGGCGTCCGCATCGACCCTAATGAGAATGTCTGGAAAAAAAATTAAAACTTTTCACCGTATAAGGTAACTAGTCAATTTAAGAGCTGAAACTGAATTTTGGGGAGGGGAAACGTCTTAAAATATTTGTCAGTAAATTGCCTTTGAAAGACAAGTGGAATTGACATCTAACCGAAATTGTTTTATAATTTTTGAAGTTTTGTGGAATTAGTTATGAATTTTTGAAGTTTCAAGGGCATAGGGCTTTGAAAATGCCCACCCCTGCAATGTACACCCTTTGTACATTGCTGAAGGCTACAAAAAGCAACATGTACAAGTAGTGAAAGTAGGCGGTTTTAGGCGCATTGAACTTGCAATTGGTGGGGAAATTCATAATTAATTTTTGGAACAATGTACTTGATTACTTGAACAAGTTAACAAGAAGATCAACAAGTTGGTTTTCAAAAAAAAAAATTAATCATGAAGATTTTGATTTTATAATTCCTTTAGGCATTAATAGTTAGTAGTTATCAATGATGGCAAATGACCCTATTAAACTGATACTAAAAAAATTAATAATTTTGTTTCTAAATTCAAGAAATTTAAATTTTACTAGTAAAAGCATTGAATATTAAATAGTATTAAAATAATTTTAAAATAATGATGAAAATAATAAAATAATAATAATCTTGAAAACAACATCTTTATGTGGTTACATTGATTCCACATTAACCCCTAAAATTTAGGCATAAAAAAAGTGGATGTGCCTTGTTCAACTTTGATTCTAACTTTCAATATAGCCATTTTGGTATTTGACTTAAAATAAGAAAATGAAGCTTGAAAACTTTTCTTTTTATTTGAACTTAAAATTTTGAAAAATTCCAAGAATTGAAAAATTTATTGCAATTGCAAGTTCTATGTGTTGAAATCCGTCAAACACAATACATTGTCTTTTTCATTCATATTTATTCGTTTTAAGATCAATCCTTAATTTCAATTGCAATATTCAGTTTTCCATTTAACATTCATTAATGGTGAAAATTTCAAACTATTCCAATATATAGTATAATTGATATAATTTTCTTAACTTTTTACTTTAAAATTATTACAATAATATGTAGTTTTCATCAAGCAATTTGTAGAAAAATAGAATATGTAGAAAGTAGAATTTTACAATAGAATTTCTCTTGATAATGTATAAAATCAAAAATTTAATTTTCTTTAATAGCCAAATTTGACTTTGAGGTCTTTGTTATTGTAGTTTTTGGTTCAAAATTTTTTAAAGGCAAATTGAAAATTTTATATAGTGATCTCCATTTATACTTGTACCTTTGGAAGAAATTGAAAGTATTTCGGATTTTTTCTACTAGTTTTCCTATATTTATTTTTAATTTTTGTAAAAAAATGATAACGATTAGAATTTTTCTCTAAATCAATTGCTCCCATTTTTGGTTCAATTGATAATCAACTATTGTTTCAATCAAATTTTTGTTTCAATTGATTTGGTTATTTTTGTTTCAATTAAAAATCTTCACAAAATCAATTGAAACAAAAATATAAATTTTATATCGATAAAATTTATAGTTTCTATTCCATTTGGTCAAATATCATCCTTAAGCTAAAATAAGCATATCTTATTTTGTTCAAACATCAATCTTATATTTTTATTACTTGAAACTATGAATTTTATATCACTATGAGGAAATTCAAATGATTTTGAGAGAAATTTTAGTCATCTTTTTAGTTGCAAATATTAATTGGTGGGAAAATTTACAATAAAATTTTGGAACAATGTACCCTATTACTTGAACAAGTTAACAAAAAGATCAACAAGTTGATTTTCTTAAAAAAAATTTAATCATGAAGATTTTGATTTTTGACATTCCTTTCGGGACAAGTTTTTAGTATTTTGAAGTGCATTTGGGGCACGAGTCCTTTTGGGGTTAATGGCATTTTCGAATTTTGAATCATGATCTGTCCATGTCATGATTTTATTTAAAATTGCCATAAATTTCTCAGAGCTCCACAAAAAGAATTTTGTCATTTGAATTTCATTTGTGAAACATTTGTACACCTCTGAAAAATATATAACTCTCTTGAAGTTCACCCTAACATACTCAGATTGCAAGTCAGGGCGCTAATAGGTACTTCTACCTTACTTACTACTTAGACCTTATACATCATGCAAATTGTTACACAACCTTATCAAGTATCTATGTGCACAACAACATCTACCAACAATAAATACTATTGATCTCATTCCCCCCCCAATGAATACGTTTGCCTATCAAGTATCAAAGATCATAAACATTAATAGCTGAAATTTTCAAATGCTTTCAGTAATTCAAAAAATATAATAGATTTCATTTGGGTTGCCATACATTGGTGCTCCGTATATATACTACGTATTATATATGCCGCACGTGTACATTCTCTCTATAACATAGATTATATATCATTCTATATTTACGTATGCTACTATACTATGCCGATCTATTCATATGAACGTCGAAAGTGTTCATTGGGAATAGGCCAGTTGAAAGTACTAGTCCAATGATTGATGATGCGTGCCAAACCGCCCGCATTTTCCGGGCCGTCTTTGCAAGGGCGCTCCAAGTACGCACGAAATGACATTGCCAACGCTTGGTGATCAAATTTACTCATGCTTGCCGTTTCCATGTTCAACTTGTGGTACTCCTCTAACATGCAATCCCTGTTAATTGCCATGGCTATTTTGCACACCGCGTACTCCTCTATTGCAATGGATAAATTTAGAATTACTTTCACATTTTTGTCTTTTTCGTGCAAATATGCAATCTTCGAGGTCACCCACCAACGGTTTTGCAAAGCAGCATCCATCTCTTGTTTGGATGTGAACAAGTACAATGACTTCGGTGGTTCTGTAACGTACGAAGTCATGCCCCAATCGCACACTCCAATGTACATGCGCGACTTGTCCGCGGGAAAGTGCAACATAATGTTGTCCAGTGAGATATCATTGTGCAAATATCCTACATCGTGCACCGCATGCATGATATGCAACAACACCCATGCTAGCTTCGTACGTTTCTTCCGAAATCGTGCAAGATGATCCGCGGCAATGACATCGGCATCCGTTGGCGAGTTATATTGCAAGTGCATACGTATGTTGTCTAGATAAGTTCTATCCAAATGCATCATCTTCCGCAAGGTCCCGCCATTCCACCAATATGCATATCCTTCATTCCTCCTTGCATGAACTGCAGAAAACTGTATCACTCCGGGATGGCCAATCCGCACCGCCATGGACTCGTTTTGGTGTTCCGCCTTTGCAAGATGAGGTAGCATCTGCTGTACATTAGATAGCTTTGCTGCAAACTCCCAATACTCAGGTATTTCACGGCATCCCCGAATTTGCACCCTCCGAATTGTTGCGTACCCACCTTTGGTCACGACATCATCACAATAAATCACGGTCGCCGTGTCTAGAAGTGCTACTAGATGCTTCCTGCCTTCCATCAATTCAACCATTCCATCATTGGTTTTCCACCAACCCATAGATCCTCGTCTGTTCCTGGCAGACGCGAATGGAGCACATCGGCCGACAAACAATTCAGCCCTTAGAATGACTTGCTCAAATGCGGCATCATGTTCACGGTGATGCTTCCCATACTTTGTTAAGATGGCCTTCACATTCCACAACGCGTCATGCACCTTATTTTTCAATAACTGCTCAAAGCCACTCTTATCCATCTCACTGTGCCATTGTGGAACAGAAACTGCATCCATAAACTGTCGCCACATGTCGTCCTTGTAGTTTTTAGGACAGTCCTCATTGTAGCGAGCATACTTCATCTGCAAGGACATTGTGCTCTCCGATTCGTAGAAGTCCATGATCACTTTAATCATCATATTATTCAATGTTTCAGAGGGCTTGTTTGCTTTTGCCTCCTCTTTAGATGGACTTGCCACCTCCTCCAGTTTCCTTTTACCCGCCTTCTTTGTTCATCCCATCATGATAAAAATCACATCAAAACTTCGAAAAAAAGCAACAAGGGGGCCCCAATAATGTCACCCTTGTTTTCCCTAGGAGGGGAACCAATGGAGACTTAAGAACTTAAGCCACCAAGCTTTCCACTCCACGCTTGCAAAATGCAAGGGAGAAAACAAGAGTGAGGGCGGACGGCCTAAACCGCCCCTCTTATACCTTGGTGGACGCCCTAAACTTGTGCAGACGACCTGACGAGGCGCTGTCCGCCGTCCGATCGATCGGATGGCGCGCACGCGTCCACGCGATTGGGCGTCCGCGCGATCGGACGGCCGTGGGATTGGGCGTCCGCGCGATCAAATGGCCGCGGACGGGTGGACGGATATGCGTCCGCCTCGTCGGACGGCAGCAGTTCGTCCGCCGACGCAATGCACGTTGGAAACGCGTTCGCCCGATCGGGCGGACGGGAAGTTCGCCGTCCGATCGATCCGACGGACGACCATGATCGGGCGGGTGCCGTCCGCCTAATCCAACGGTCTACTTTGTAGAAGGCCTTCATTTGAAATTTCAAGTGAAGAGGGGCCAAAAAAATATGGAGAGGTTGAAATTTCTTAGAACATTTGTGTTCTATGACAAATTTCCATTTGGAAATTGAAATTGCCCATTTTTTGTGAGATTCCAAAAAATAGGCTACATTGCGATATTTGGAGTTTTTTGCTAAGTGCCCTATTCATTTGAAATTTCACGTGAAAAGGGGCCGACAAAAATATGGAGAAGTTGGAATGTCATAGGACATTTATGTTCTATGAATAATTTCCATTCCACATTTGAAATTGTCTAGTTTTGATTTTATTTCAAAAAATACGCCACGTAGCCATTTTTGGGTCTACTTTGTAAATGGCCTATTCATTTGAAATTTCACATGAAAAGGGGTCGACAAAAATATGGAGAAGTTGGAATGTCATAGGACATTTATGTTCTATGAATAATTTCCATTCCACATTTGAAATTGTCTAGTTTTGATTTTATTTCAAAAAATACGCCACGTAGCCATTTTTGGGTCTACTTTGTAAATGGCCTATTCATTTCAAATTTCACGTGAAGACGGGCCAAAAAAATATGGAGAGGTTGGAATGTCATAGAACATTTGTGTTTTATGATAAATTTCCATTTGGAAATTGAAATTGCCTATTTTTTGTGAGATTCCAAAAAATAGGCTACATTGCGATATTTGGAGTTTTTTGCTAAGTGCCCTATTCATTTGAAATTTCACGTGAAAAGGGGCCGACAAAAATATGGAGAAGTTGGAATGTCATAGGACATTTATGTTCTATGACTAATTTCCATTCCACATTTGAAATTGTCTAGTTTTGATTTTATTTCAAAAAATACGCCACGTAGCCATTTTTGGGTCTACTTTGTAAATGGCCTATTCATTTCAAATTTCACGTGAAGACAGGCCAAAAAAAATATGGAGAGGTTGGAATGTCATAGAACAATTGGAGAAATTGGAATGTCATTGAATTTTGACTACGGATGAGGAATTAGGGCCTTTCTTATTCTATTCTCATACAAATTCTAAATAGACATGCTAGAGATCACATAGGGAAAAAAAAACACGTGAAAGTTTCATTCAACCTCTTTGGACTACGGATGAGGAATTAGGGCCTCTCTTATTTTATTCTCCTAAACTTAAATAAACTAACATGTAAGTCTTCTATTTCTTTTAACCCCCAAATGACCAAGTACTGCCTTGACAATTTTCACAATTTTCAAAATGGGTCATCAAAATAATATTAGGTTCAAAGGCATAACAAGCATAACCCCAATCAAGTTTTTAGCTTATTAAATTCTACTTCACAATTCTAAGTTGTTAAAACTATGTTTCAAATATATGTTCGAGGAGGCATTGTAACCGGAGTACTAGAAAAGAGGGGAAAACATTCTGATGCAATATTCATATTTAAATAATAACAATAGCTACACATTGGTTAATTTTAATACTACAGGTCAAAGGTCCCATCCATAGATCCAATATTGTACTCACGCATTTCAAAAATTTGTATTTTCATAAATACTTATAGGTTCGTGAGTACCCCTCACCAACATTACAATACCATGCTTGCCACCACCTACGGTACATGGCAGTGGATTACAATCATTACACCGTAGTGCGGACTAGCCACTACAAGAGTGTAGTCTTTTTATTGTACTTCACTCGGAATCTGAGTCGGTATCATCTCTCTGACTATGGCCTACAGAACTAGATCCATACACCCCCATATATGGTCCTCCACCGTACACGTCTCCTGCTCCGCTTCCCGCTCCTCCTTGTCCATAGTTCCCGTAATGAGGCCCTCCAAAGGTTGGAGGAGGAACTGAATCTCCATAGTAGGAGCCTCCTTCATTTGAACGGCCATGGTAAGACCCTCCATGATGCCCATAATTTCCATATGAACCACCTCCACTAGACCTCGAATGGTATTGGGAGCCTTCTTGGGTAGAAGGAGCATTGTACGCGGTTCCGCAGCTTCCTCCTATGATTTGAGAACGACTTTGCCCACCTTGTGGGTCATGTGTACCACGTTCACGTCCATAGTACCTATCGTAACCATATTGTGGACCACGATCTTCTATGCTTCTCCGCATTGCCTCACACATTTCATGCTCGTATTGAATGTCCTCTCGAGCTTCTCTACATTCATGCCTCTCTCCACCGGCCACGGGTGCAGTAGCCTCTTCAACATCATCATCATCATCTGGGACGGGCTCGTTTGCATCCGGCATCACTGTTGCAGGAAATCCAAATTGGCCTCGATTGGACCATTCGGGCATGCAATCGCTTGCATTAGTCCAGCTCGTATAAATGACTGCTTCGTTGCGATTGAGAGTCGCCACATCTTTTCCATATATTGTGCGCCAATCAACATCTTTGTGAAGTACAATCTCTGCCCAGACCATGGCCATGTTTGTATAATTCATGACATTTGGTTTGGAGTCACGTATACCAGCATTACGCGTCACTTCATCGTATCGGTGAACAAAGTGCCTACTGAGACACATGGATGTTTGCCCTTTTCAACGGCGAACTTGTTGTGCTGCACGGTCCGATGCCCACAATTTGGCAATGTGCGTCATTTTCACGTACTTCTTGCACGTAGTGGCGGTCCAAACTTTCTTTGGTTCACTCTCCCATCCGGGTTCACCAACACACATTGGATCATTCCAATCATCCCAATTTATGCTTTGGGATTTCCCCTTGTTTTTCTTGTTTTCATCACGAGGCATGGTGGCGTTGACTAAAATGAGAGCAATTGATGACTTCGTTCACACTAATTCCAGCAATAAGAAATCAAAATGCTTCAATGTTACAGTGCGATGCAGTTTAGATGAAGTTGTAGTCCCTCAGAGCCTGATCATTACTTCAACTAAAGTTCGTGAAGCATTTTAGTGATGATTAATGAAGCACAACCGTTTGCACACAACGTCGGAAGGGGCGCGCAGAGCCACAGATTAAAATTAGGCACTGGATCGTCCACTCCGGAGGAAAACGGTTGTGGCAAAATGAGCCGTCCGCCCCGCTTCTTATACTGAGCCGACGGCCGGACCGAGGCGGACGGCCAGATGCTCATCCAACGGCAGAGAGGCGGACGCCAGAATCCAGCGGATAGAAATCGGCGTCCGCTGGATCGCACGGACATCGGGCGGACTCACCGAGGGACGGACGACGCGGACGGCGCCCGTCGGGGGTGGACGCAGGGATGGACGGATCGATGGGCGGACAAGGCACCGAGGGGCAGACGGGGGCACTGACGGAAGAGCGGACGGACGGGCGGGGGGTTTGAAACCCTCAAAGACCTAAGGTAGAAGCACCCATTACAGCCGAAGTTAGTTAGTTAGCAGTTTCAGCATAGTTGGAGGCACCTTTTCCTATAAAGAATATTTTTGTAGTATTGGCAACTGAAAATCATGAATTTTCAAAAAATAAATTAGAATTTTTGGACGAGGCATCTAATTTCTGTGAATTTTCAAAGTAGGACTTAGTAGAGCACCTAAATCTGCACTCCTAGTAAATCTGCCTAGATTCTCACACCAAAATCTAAAATAATCAGAACCCACCAAGCACAACTAAAGTTTCAAGGTACTAGTGGGGACACTTTGTAAGAAACTCTAATGTCAAACTATGGATACACTGAAAATAATGGATGCTTCTACCTTACATCGATACTTGAATTCTTGAAATTCATTGAGTAAGCAGTTTACACTAGTTTAGGTTCTGAAACCAGCCAAGTTGATGTTAAATCTTCTCGAAAATCAGAAATAAATGCTAGATTCTCTTTGCAATTTGCATGCATTTTGGGGAATTTGAACACTTCATGGAATAACTATGACTTTAGGTTTCAATGTTCAAATTATATGTATCCAAAATTCACCTTAGGACCTGATAGAGAGGAATGATTTATATTACCATAGTACGTTTTCAATTTCAACAAAAATTAATTTCTTTTGGAAGAATTTGTAATTCTAGGAAATTATAATGATACTAGTCTTAAATATTGGAAATTGTCAATATCATTTGTTGAAATTCAGGTGATTCAAATTGTTCCAAACATAGTAACACACCTTCTATGACAAAGGAATATTCAAATTTAATGAAATTCCAATCGAAAGTTGGAATCCTAAAGGATCATTCACTTTTGGCCCTTGTGGGGAAACATGGGATTTGTGGTAGTACCTACGGGCTGAAATTTCAAATTCGATCCTCGTTTTTAGTTTTTAAAAACTTCTTCAGAAGATAAAAAAATTGATTAACTTCCATGGAATGTAATTTTTTTCACAATTGATTCCCAATAACAACATCTATGATCCAGTGAACTCAAAATATTGAAAATAAGGAACGGGGGGTTGAAAAAAACTAGAACAATCTCACCATTGAGATTATTGTGTTTCAATCCCATGTTAGAGCTATTAATGATTTAGTTTTTCTTTCAATCTTGGACTTACTTGTACTTAACAATTTTTTGAATAATGAAAATCAAGCCTATTTTTCTTGAAATTTTTGTCTTAGACTTTCAACTCCCATCCAAGTTCTTCAAATTCCTTCAAGAATTTTAATTCAAGGTCCATACTCCGTACTCCATAGTTCCAAAAAATTCCACGGATAGCGATCAAAGTCATCTGATATTTTTGCCACTTTTTCCTAGATAAGTAAAGTACAAGATCCTAAGGTTAGATCCAAAGAAAAGTATTTTCTTGGTTTTCTTATAGTGAACGCAGCAGAAATGACAGTTCTGAGTGGTTTGTAACAAAAAAATGGCCTTGGTCCTTTAAGGGTTAACAATAAAGGGAGAGATTTATATTTTATAACCATATTTTATTGCAAGACATTCTCAACTCTCAAGTTCTAACTTGTAAGGGCCTAATATAAAAATTTCTAAACAAATTAGATAAATGTATCACCATACTTTCTACAATTCTACAGTTGGAAGATGGTGACATTCATGATTGCATTAGAGGATGAGTGAAATTTGAAAATGATGCAATTATACTTGAAAAAAGATTTCAAAATGTGAAAAATTATAGAATCCTTCATTTCAATGTAAGTGAATGTAAATATGAAGGAGTGTACTTCAAATGATTTTACCCCTTACTGCCTTACTGGTTTGCATTTAGAAATATGTAAAGAGTATATGTTTTCTCTATTAAAGTAGGGTGCATACATTTTTTAAATTAATAATGTGTTGGATCCTTGAATCATTCATCAATTTATTTTCATTATTTATTATTTTATATGAAATCCATATTCCCATAATGCAAAAATGATGAAGAAGCTAGGGTTTAGGTTCTAGGGTTTAAGGTTTAGGATTTGGGCTTGTCTACACTCTACAAAAGTGGACATCGATGCTATTCGGATAGGGTGTAGGGTTGAGGACTTACTTTCTTTAAAAAATTTTAATGTGCAGAATGAAACTCAATTTCACACATACATAATACATTGAACATTGGATGCTTTTTCCAACCCTTCCCATTTTTACCCCTAAAAGCCCGCACTTTTTTTTTGGGATGTATAGAAATTTTGGGTAGATACCTACTACTTACGAGCGGGGATATCTAGATTTGAGGCTAAAATTTGAATGGAATTGAGTCAATTGACCAATGTGGGGGCGAGGAAGATTTGTCATATGCACCAAATTTTCATGGCATTTGAAAATACCGGTCAAAGGTTATAGCCTAATATGTTACTTTTTTTTTGTAACAGGGCATTTCATGCAAATCAGAGAAAATCACTTATTTCATAAACAAGAATTCCACAAATTCATTTTCTAGAGTTCTGGATATGCGTGAAGTTTTGAATCATTCCATTTTGATGAATGAGTCAATTAGTCAAAAGTGATGTGGATTTTCTGTTTCCGGGTAATTTTGGATTTCCTACTCTAAAATAAACTTTGAAATCCTTTATCTTACCCAATTTCCAATATTTTTGGACGAAAATAAAATCATAGGATGTAGATACATTATTACAACATTTCAAATTTGCGACCATTGGAAATTTGGGATTGGGAATTTTCAATTCCATATTTCAACTGTAAATAATGTAGTGCGTTTTATCATTCTCTACTACTACGTATTTACTATTTTTTTCCTATACGTTGTACTATTCCAAATGATTTGAAAATTTTTAAGCATGTGCCCAACTTCTGTAGAAAAACAAATCCAAAGAAGCACAACCATTTAGGTCATTTTTTCATAGAAATGTGAGCTTGGGAAGTGCAGCTGCCTTGCTTTTCGGCTTTCGCAGGGTAAAAAAAAATGATTTCAGTTAATTTGAATGCTTATATCTTGTAATCCACTCGGTGGAAATGTTTGAAATTTTTACTACATGATTTTGATACTATACAATACAATATCCTACGATCAGATATGTCAAAAAAAGTTTTTTTCCAAAGATTTTGGTACTTGTACTAGAAATGGCAGTTTTGGTTTTTTGGAGGCAATTGGAGCGCTTTTGGTGAAAGTATATTGACGGTCCTTTAAGGGTTCAAGCTTTAAATATGACTTCTGGAGAACCCAATGTTCAGTTTGGACTTGTGGAATCCAATGTCGACTTTTCACTTCTGGAATCCAATGTTCAGTTTGGACTTGAAATCTGAGCGGTCGGCAGGGCGGACGCCTTTGTCGGACGCCCAATCGGTCGTCAAGGCGGACGGGCAGGGCCGAAGGGCGGACGGGGGGCGGTTGGACGGCGAAGTCGGTAGGGCGGACGTTGGGCAGTCAGCAGAGCGGACGGGCGGATGGCCGGCGGGGCGGTTGGACAACAAGTCCGCCAGACGGGCCTGTCATCGGACGACTCGAGGCGGACGCCCCGTCCGGCGACGGTCCGCACTGGCCGTCCGCCGGTCCGGTGCCGGACCTGTCTAGGTCTAGCGGCGGACGGGTATATGGTCGGACGGCCCCTTCATTTTTCCTCACTTCTTCTCTCCTCACGAAGTGACCCAAGTCGGATGTGCTGCTTATTGCCACGTGTGAGTGCGTGGTGCTAGTTGCTCCTACTTGGCGGAGAGAAGAGGTCATTACTTTTTCACGTCGAAGCTTTGACCGATTGTATTACGAAGACACGTTTCATACCCTCCGGTTCACAGAATTTTGATTTGCAAGGGCTTGTAAATTCGGATTCTCTATCATGGCTACAGATAGCGGTGCAGGTACTGATGGGATGAATTCAGGAGGTGACCAGAAAAAGCGAAATAAAGCGAAGGAGACTACACATGGACTACACTATGAAATTTTGGATGATCCGAACATCATAGCAGAGAGCGGTTGGGAAAATGAGACCGCAAATTATTGGACCTCCAAATTATGTAAGCAATACGTTAAAATGTACTACATCAACAAGTTGTGGCCTCGGGATGCACACGCACGCCAGACTGCGGATTTCAACTGTAAACCACACAGTTGCATTCACCCGCACTTTGTCCATCGAGCGACAGAGGTGTGGGGGGCCATGTTTGGCCCTAAACCAATGTCTAAAGGGTACATCAACTACAGCTTGGCATCCATGGTGTATGCAGAACTGAGATTGAAACGCAAGGTGGATTGGAGCACGTTCCAAACAACAAAGAAGAATCCTCTACTGCTGCAGCAAAATCAAAAGGATATTCCTGATTCCTGGCCGCAGACGGCGCAGAGGGTACAACCAAGCTTACAAAATCCAGCAACGCCTACAACGATGGCCTCAGCAAGCGCATGTGCGAAACCGCAGTTGGATTCGAGGGAGACGACATCGAAAGTTATGGACGTTTCTGCGGTTCATGTGAATGACCAAAACAAATCTCCCAACCGGGAAGAGCTCGTCAATAAAAATGGTGGCCTGTCTTCTCCGAAGACGGATCCCACGGACGAACTGACGAAGAGGTTGTAGGGGCCAATGTCACAATTGGACATTATGTAGACAGCGGTGTTTTAGATAGTTTGGGATATGCAGCTCCAAATCCACAGTTGCCAACATCGGAGAGCCCATTGTGTACTCCAATCACTCAAGAGGACCTGTCAAGAACGAATGTGCAACAACCCAATGCTGCAAAGACGAATGTGACAGTGGATACATATGAGTTTATAAAAAAGTATCCACATTTGTCAAGTTTAGACTCGACTAGCTTCAAGAATCTTATTGCAATGCCATAGATTCTGCATTTGGAAGGCTTGCTTGACCTTAGTATGAAGTGGAAGACAGTTGAAGAACGTTTGTTTCCATTTGAGCAATGGACTCAGCAGAACGAGCTGGAAAGCAGTACTCCACCGAAGAAAGTATATAAACCCGCTGACTTTCCACATGCCGCTCTGGCATTGACAAGAACTGCCACATGGATAGATGAATTGGCTCCAAGGGTTGGTGCGTTTGCCGATGAATTAGCGTCCCTAGCTCCTACACTATTGAACGGTGCGACGACTTTCCTACACTTCACCGATCAAATGTTACCAATTCTCACGTCCGCGATTCATTGTGAAGAAAGTCACGCTGAATTGAGGGAGGAGCTAAAAGAAAGTGCAAGAGATATTATATTTTGGAAGACTATGTTCAACAAGGAATGACAAATACCCAAAGACAAGGAGAAGATTCAAAGGATGGCTGAATCATTGAAATGTATTGAGCCAAGTCAAGGGACTCAAGGTAGCGATCAACTCTCTCTTCCAATGGACAAGGGCAAAGCTCATGTCGAGCCAGACCAACAAACTTTGCCGATTGGCTATAAAAGTTGGCTTGACTTGCAAAAAGAATTGGACCAGTCCAATGCCGAAAAAGCCCTTCTTCAGTCCAAGTTGGATCAAATGATACGAGTGCAGGCCATGGATGAATATTTGCCTAGGAGCGGATCGGAGTCTCGTTGGTTGGGATGGGTACAAAAACTTCAAGACCCACCCTTATTAGCAGCTTGAGAAATGAACAAGCTTCGTACGATTGCATTGAAGGGTAACGATGAATGCAATGCCGTCGAGAAACATTTGAAGAAGTTCGAGAGCGAGGTGGATCGCCATCCAATTGAGAGTGCTTCAATCACATGTTGGAGAAACACAGATGCTATGATGGAGCGCTTGAACCACACAAAGAAAACGGAGGGTGGAAATATCAATTGGGCCTTGGAAGTAGAGGAAGGATGGGTCCCTTACCAAACGCTTTCAGCACACATCAACAACAAGGAGAAGCGTGTTATGCATAATTTTGATGCAAGTCATAAAATGTTGGATGATATTTGTACAGTTTGCCAATACGATTTTGGACCTGAAGGAGCCATAACCTTGGGCCATTGTGGCCACACTTTTCACGTGCGGTGCATCATTCAAGCATCAATGTTTAGCTCGGTTTGTGCCGAATGTCGTTCTCCTTTGAGTCCTAGGTTTTATGAATTGTTTGGACTCTTGGATGTTATGCCCCCCGGCCAAGAATACAACAGGTGGACCCTTCCATTGGACCAAGGGCCATACGAATTTGTGAATTATAAGCATTGGGGAAAACCTCTACAATGGAACCCAACAAAACGGAAGCATGCATTGTACGATGACGTCCGTGGTCTAGTGGATGCTTTCAATTGGATGACCCAAACGAACGAGGTGGAAATACGTGCCCGTTCAATTGACGATGATGAGGGTCGTGAATTGTTTTGTCGCAACATGGGGGGGCATTGGAGCGTGCAACGTAATAAGTTCTTCCGGTTTCCAGAGAAGCACGTGGAGAAAACGGAAGGTGGAGAATGGGTTGTCGTGGAGGATTCAGAAGAATTCAAGGAACAATATGCGGCATACGACCACGGTTTGATAGGTCGGGCCTTGTTGTTGTCAAAGTTGGAAGAAGTTGCCGAATATCGTGCTTCCGTGGACATAGATGCGGAATGGAACACAAGCGAACCAATGGTGGAGGTGGTGGAGGCGTTTGACCGGCGGGTTGGGGAAATCATAAAGCAGTGGAGGACACTTCTATTCGAAGGATGTACAACCGAAAAATCATTGAATGAATTCTCATTTGAAGTGGCCAACAAAGTGGTAGACGAGGTCTTACTTCGATTGCAGTCTACTTTGTCAGCCTTGAAGTTGAGGTTTGTGGATTTGACTCCCAAAAGAGAGAAGAAACGGAAGTTGGAAGATGATGATGATTATATAGTGGACACGGCAGAAGCATTCAAAGTAGTTGAGCGGACTAACAAATCCGCACGACTAGCTGGCCCTGAAAGCCCTGAGGCCCAAGCTCGTCGAGAAAGTCTAAGAAGTGCAGCTTGACGCACTAAAGATGAATCGTCTCGTGGTTCAGGAGAGGGTAGTAGTAGTAAAACAAAGTAGACATGGACCTATATGTCTTGTATGAGTTTTTGATTGAACCATCGTATTGTATGGACTATGGATGGTTAGATGGTGATGTGGATTTTAGAAGGATAGAGCAATACTAGGTAAACGTACACGGAATATGCTTTGACTTATTATCGGTTTTTAATATGAACATATATATGGAATTATTTATCTATCTATTTATGTATGTATCAATTAGTCAATGTACGTATTCACTATGCACAATACTTTTTGATGTGGAATGTATGCTATTAGAGGCATGGTATTGGATGTAAGAAATTATGATTGAATATTATAATCTTTGAATTCTTAATTGATTTTGATTTGTTTTGTTTTTGTATATGATCTCTAATATGCCTAGTTTCAATTGGCACGGTTACCATGCAGAAAAAGAAATATACAACTTATAAAAATGTTTGTTGTTTGTTCAATTTGAACAAATTCGTCGAAGCTCAAAATAGGTCTTGGACATTTATGGGTAAACACTAGAGGTGTTTTCAATAAAATATTATTTTCAGTAAACATGTATAGTTGTCAAAAAATTTCTAAGAACTACTTCCGTCGGTAGATTTGAAGTTGCTTTGTATGAGCAAATCCTTAGAACCTGAAATTTGGCATACATATTATCAACATTGAGATGATCTCATGCCAAGAATTTCATGGCCAAATTTTAATTTCTCAATCTCTGCTTCTTTGGGAGGGTGTCAAAGTTGGTAGCATTGGAATTTTAGTCACAACCACACATGTACGTAGATTTTGAAATATCTTTTTCTGGGCAAATCTTTTGGCCTTGAAATTTGACGCATGTGTTATTAACATAGAGACGATCTTGTGTAGAAAATTAAATGTACAAAAATAACAATTATTGAGCCCTAGAGAGGGTGTCAAAGATGGCAGCAGCAGGGGATTTTTTTTTCCATATGACAGTAAGAATTCGTAAATGAAGTAGACCTTACATTATATGTTTTACGCACGGCTAGTCCGCCTGGACCAAAGTCGCCGTCCACCCCGACCGACTAGGCCGTCCGCTTCGATTCAACGACTGTTGCAACGGGTATTTGACTGTCTGCCCCAACGGTCAGCTGCGCTCAGTTTACTATAAGTAGACTGAGAGAAGTCATTTGTAAGCACTCCTGATGAACTGAACACTAAGATTTCCAAGGGCTAGGCGTTGCAAATTTATTTGTGTCCCTTGCTTGGTAATGCATAGTTTGGTGGAAGGGGGGGCTTTCATTTTGAAGGCTTTTTGCACTCAGTGCTTATTTGATTGTGGACTTTTACAACATAGTGCTAACATTACCAATTACAATTGAAGGGAAAAAGAATTCAATATGAGCAAAGACTTCACCACTTGGTACATGATCCCGGAAACAAACAAAATACAATGCAAGGCTTGCAAGTGTGTGTTCGCCCGAAAAACTAGCCATATGTTGAGCCACTTGGGATATGAAGGCCCTATGAGATAGCGTGATAGGGGCATCGGCTTGTGCTCGCAGTTGACATCCAGAACAAAATCCTTATTTGTTAATTGCCAAGGGCTGTTTCCCAAAAGACCTATTGCGGACGGAACGGATGGCAACGACATGCCAATGTCCACAAGCAATCTTTTGAATGATAGGGGTATGCCATGTTCTACACAAGAAGATTCATGCACCGCACCAGAAGAAGTGGTTGTTGTGGGTTCGCAAATAACTCCAAATACGGAATCAAGTGGTAATCGGCATACTTCGAGGGCATCAAGCAGTAGGCCTGCAACGCAGAGTAGGCTAGTGGATGGATTTGTTGAAGTCAACAGACGCAAATTACATGCAACATGGGCTCATTTTTTTTATTCGGCGAATATACCATTTTCAGTAGCTCGGAATCCAGCCTTTCGGGAAGCGGTGAAGTTGACGGCTGAGTTTAAAAAGTCCTACACTCCTCCATCATACAATGATCTGCGACATAAATTGCTTGAGCAAGCGAAGTCAGATATTCAAACGAAGTTGCTTCTGAGGACTTAAGACAATGTGAGGAAGTTCGGAGCAACACTGTCTTTTGATGGATGGAGCTCGGTGACGAACCGTCCATCAATAAATGCAATGCTCATATCTTCAGCAGGTGAACAATTCCTTGGATCGGTGGATACGAGTGGACAGAAGAAGACAGCACCGTATGTGGCTTCTATCTTAGAAGAATTCATAGAGCAAGTGGGCCCCAAGAATGTAGTGCAAGTGACTGCGGATAATACCAATACAAACCCCGCAGCATGGAATTTGGTGTCCCATAAATATCCACACATATATTTTCAAGGATGTGTGGTGCATGCCTTGAACTTGTTGCTTAAGGATTGGGCGAAGCAGCCATGGATCAAAGATTACGTAAAGGCTGCCGAGGTCATTGTCAAATTCTTCAGGAAGAGGCACATGCCACTTGCCATATTTCGGAAATACGAGAGGAGGTTCAGTTTGTTGAAGCCGTTGGAAACAAGGTTTGCTTCTTATTTCATCATGATTGACCGCTTGTTGGAAGTGAAGGATGCGTTGAAGCAGAGTGTGGTGGATCCACAATGGGTGGCGTACGTGAACACCTTGGATGATAGAGACAAAGGAAAATCACGATCGTAGTCAAGGAACGTGTACAATACAGTTGTGGATGAGCATTTCTGGGACCGGTTGACCAATGTGCGGGAAGTGACAGCCCTAGTTGTATTCGGTCTACGTGATTTGGATGCAAAGACGTCGTGCATGGGGAAGGTATTGCATATTATGCGGAATTTAGAAAAACATGTGTTTGGTCTACGAAGAGCACCTTTTTGTTTGGACCTTGACCGAGCAATACCACTAGAGGAGTCCTTCGTAAAACGACAAAAGATGGGGGAGACAGACCTCCATTATGCATGCGCTCTTTTGAACTCGTATCTTTTCCACGACAAAGAACTAGCCGACGATCAAAATGCAACAGAGAGATGCAAGAACGTTCTAACGAAGATATGTTCTACCGAAGAGTACGTGAAGGTGGTGAAGGAATTTGTAGCCTTCTGCTATAGGGAACCTCCATTCGATACCATGTTGGAGCCACAAGAACAAATGTTGTCGGCCCATGCTTAGTGGGATTTTGAAGGTGCATGTGGGAAGCTAATTGCTCCCATTGCCAAGAGGATTTTGGCCCAACCGGTGTCATCATCTGCATGCGAACGAAATTGGAGTAGCTACTCTTATGTTCACAACAAATCTCGGAACAAATTGGCAACAACCCGGGCAACGGACTTGGTGTATATGTACACCAATTCAAAAGTTGTGGGCGCATCGAAGAACAAGGATGAGAAGAAATGGTACAGAGACAATGTGGACTACGAGTCCTCCGATGTGGGAAGCGATGCGGAAGACATTGATGATGGACCTCATCCACTTGACCAACGGGATGAAGGTGACGAGGACAATGACATGGACAATTTGTATGACGAAACGTACCATAGTCCTAATCCAACGAATGGTGGGTGGAGAGGCAATAATACAAGCATCTATGACTTTCACTCCAATGAGGAGAATGATGGGTACGGTGAAGATGAACCTCGTATAGCAAGATTCGTGGATGGATCTGGGTTTTTGAATAGCGAATCTATTCTATCGCAGAAGGAGGACGCTTTTGTAGAGATAGCGGAGGCGGATGGGACAACACTTCCCGATGGTGGAGATGGTGGCACAGATGAAGGCATTCGTATTTGTCAATCTCCATCCACAGGAGGGGTTCAAGAAAAGGATAATGATGAAGAAAATGATGGAGAAAGGGGTTGTACGGACAATGAAGAGGTCCTGATTAATACAATAGCAGTAAAGGAAAATGGTATTGAACGTGTAGAAGAGGCCGAGAGTCCAAGGTTTGGCAATACACTCAAACGTAGAGAAGAGCTCATGCAAGATTCCCCAAAACCACCTTGGAGCGGTGCACTGGGTGCCATATTTGGAACTAGTAGCCAAAATCCGGACGGTTCAAGGAGCTTAGGGCTTGGATATCGGCTTGTTAATGTTGGCAAGGCAAAGCAGCCTTGCATCGAATTTACTGCCACTGTATTATCATCCACCGATGATGATGGAGATGTGACATTGGCCCAGATGAAACGTAATTTAGCTTTGCACATCGCACCGCCACGATGCAATCTGAAATCAGCAGCCTCTCCACTACAATCTTCGAGGGCCACAAACATAATCGTTCATGGATGTCCCCAAGCAGTGAAATTAGAGGTCAAAGTAGGCAATGAAGGTAATAAAAAAAGACCTATGCAGCCTTTCGCGGTTTCACCAGTGAAGAAATTGAATGCAGGTAGAACCCCCCTTCATGCATGCCTACCTGTTGCGAAGAGGAAAATGAAACCGATCGCGTGTCTAAATTCTAGGAAAGAAATGAGCAAAGCCATATTGACAGTAAAAGAGGAATACAAGAAGCCAATCAAGCGAAGGAAAGCAAAGAAAAGTAAGCAAGTAGAAGGTGCAGGATCTTCATCAGATGGTATGGAGAACACATCGAGCGATGAAGACGTAGGATACAGACGAGGATGCGAGAGTAGTGGGGCAGAGGTGAAAGGAGATGATGATTATTGTCCTTCTAATTGAAGGGATGTAAGCTTAGGACTTTAGATGCTCATATATACCAAGAGTAGGTGATTACCATCTGTTATTGAGGAAGACTTTAATAAACAAGGTTTGTTTTTGTCTTTCATGAATGGTACAACATCTTTGCTAAATCGGAGTATTCGACATCAAATGCAATATGAATGTTTAAGTGTGCGCCTAAGGGATTGTAGTTTCACGAATGGGAATCGAAGAAAACCTAAACCCCTAAAGTTCCATGACTATGTATTCCCCAAAAACGCTCGAAAACTACCATTTCTAGTACAACTACCAATTTCCTTGATAAAAACATTTTTTGATACATGTAACCATAGGATCTTATAGTATAATGTCTACAAAACATGTGGTAAAAATTTCAGAAAATTCCACCATGTGGATCAAAAGATATAAGCATTCAAATTCCCCTAAACCATTTTTTCAATCCTGCAAAGAATTGGGCAGCTACACTTCACAAGCTCACTTCTCAAGGAAAAAATGTTGAAAATGGTGGTGCCTCTTTGAATTCAGTTTCCTAAACAAGATGGAGATATGCTCAAAAAATTTCATGTCATTTGGAATTGTACGACATATAGGAAAAAAATAGTAAGTAAAAAGAAGTAGAGAATGATTCATAATACTAAATTGTTAAGAATTTAATTAGAAAATTAGAAAATGAAAATCCCAATGATTGTAATGTTGTAATAATCAATCTACATCCTAGGGTTTTATTTTTTTACAAAAATATTGAAATTTGAGTGAAATAAACAACTTCAAAGTTTCTTTGATAGTGGAGAATCCATTACTGCCCGCAAACAAAAAAACCTCATAACTTTTGACTCTTTGATTGAAATGGAATGATTCAAAGCTTTCCACTTATATATAAATGTAGAAAACCAGTTTAAAATTTTCATTTTAAAAAAAAGTGATTTTTTCTGATCTGCCCGAAGTCCCGAAGACCCGAACTGCCCACTTACCAAAAAAAGCAACATATTAGGCCATAACTTTTGAGTCATATCTCCAAATGTCATGAAATTTGATACACATGAAGATATTCCTCGCCCCCACCTTCTATTAAAATTTCAGCCCAAAATATTCAAATTTCTAATCACACGTACCTGCCCAAAATTTCTATACGGCCCCTAAACGCATGTTGGTCCTTTAGGGGTTAAAATGTTAAAATATTTGCCTAAAACCTAAGGGGTTGTAGGTTCACAAATCCTAATTCAATTTCAATATTGAAATGTTTAAATGTGTGGTTAAGGGGTTGTAGGTTCATGAATGGGAACCTAAAGAAACATTGAAATGTTTAACCCCTAAACGCCCAAACTGCGTTTTTTGGCAACATAGCAATTTTGGGCAGCTCACTACGAATGGAGTTTTTATTTTTTTTCTTTGAAATTCTCATACAACCTGTGTTCGAGGAGTAGCTTTAAGGCCCAACAATTTTCATAACTTTTGACAACATGAATAAAAAATTATTGCATGATATGTGATTTCTTTTGCTCGGCGGGCAACCCGGGCAGCTAAAAACTTCTTCAAAAATCACTTTTTCTAAAATTTGAAATTTGAAATTCATTCTTTAGATTTTATCTACTTGGAAAGCTTTTAATTATTCCATTTTGATTTGTGAAATGAAAGTTATGGGAGTTTTAGTTTGAAGGTAGTTTGTGGGAAGTTATGGAATCTCTACTCCAAAATAAACTTTGAAGTCCATTATTTTACTCAATTTTTAATATTTTTGAAAAAAAATAAACACATTAGGTGAAGATTGTTTATTACAACATTACAACCATTGGAATTGGAAATTTTCAATTTCAAAAATTAATTATTACTATTTTAATATTTTGATTCATTTTCTACCTCTTTCTACTTACTAATTGTTTTCTACATGTTGTAGAACTCCAAATGATTTGAAATTTTTTAGGCATGTAGCTTACTTGACTAAAAGAATGAATCGAAAGAGTAACAACCATTTTGGACTTCTTTTCATACAAAAGTGAACTACTGAAGTGCAGCTGCCCGGATTTTCGCAGGGACAAAAAAAGCATTTTTGACAATTCAAACACTATTATCTTGCAATCTATACGGTGGAAATTTCTGAAATTTTTTCCACATATTCTCAAACTAGTTTACTATAAGATCCTACGGTTACATTTGTCTTAAAATGTTTTTAAAAAAAGATTTTGTTGTTGTACTAGAAGTGGCAGTTTTGAAGTGTTTTTGGCAAAACATAGTCAAATACATTTAGGGGTTAAATATTCCCTTAGGACGTTGTAGGTACACGAACATGAATCCCAATAAATATGTGAATGTTAAAGAACACTATGAACCCCCCTAAGACCCGAGGTCGAGGGTTGAAAAATAAAAAGGGGGCCGTCTAAAGCCGTCCGCCGTCCGCCCATTCCCCCGCCCCGTCCGCCAACGGACCGCCCGTCCGCCATCCCGTCTGCCGTCCCGTCCGCCACTCCGTCCTCCCGTTCGCCATCGCGTCCGCTTGTCGGTCCTCCCGTCCGCCGTGCCGTCCACGAAAATTCCCGCCGTCTGCCACAATACACCCCGTCCGCCCGCCGTCCGCGCAAATTCAACGGCCCCCCGACCGTCCCGCTTTCCCGTACTCGACGTCCGACAGCCCGTCCGCCGGGAAAAACGCCGTCCGCCACGATAATTTGGCCGTCCGCACGTCCGCTGCGTCCGGACGTCCAGATTTTGGGCGTAATTTCCCAAAAGACGTAGAGTCCGCACAACCCTGTATTCCATATCACTCAAATTATGACTCACCACAGTCACAATCCACGTCATCAAAAATATAACTAGGTCGAGTCACATTCCACGCAGGATTTTTTTATTTTGCCCGGGCAGCTAATGAAAATGTCAAACCTCCAAGGAAAGTCAACATATACGCCATGTTGGCAAAATACGTCTAAAAATGGTTTATTATACTCTCAAATCCAAATGACTGCAAATATGACTCACGAGTCATGTGACTGAAAGTGAATGACTCGACCATGACTCATCTCAGTCACATTCCGCTCATCTACAGTGATTTTTGCTTGAGTTACATTCTTGAATTTTGTGACTCCCTACAGTCATATTTTGCAATCATAAAACACTCATTTTCTTGTAGTGCCCTAATGCATTTTTGGCAATATAGTACTTTCAAGCAACTCGCTACAAATGGAGTTTTTGTTTTTTTTTTCTTTAAAATTTTCACATAACATGTGTCCAAGGAGTAGCTTTAATGCCCAACAATTTTCATAACTTTTGACTTCACGGTTAAAAAGTTATGGCATGATATGTTGTTTTGTTTGAATGGTGGGCAACCCGGGCAAAAAAGAACTTCTTTAAGAATTATTTTCTTAAGAAATAAAAATTTGAAATTGGTTTATTAGATTTTTATCTATGTGGAGAGTTTTGAATCACTCCATTTCAATAAATGAATCAAAAGTTATGAAGAATTATAGTTTGGGGTAGTTTGTAGGTAGTTATAGAATCTCTATTCTATAAAAAAATTTGAAATTCTTTATTTAATTCAATGTTTAATATTTTCTTAAAAAGATAAAACATTGGGTGAAGATTGTTTATAAAAATATTTTAACCACTGGAATTGGCATGTTTCATTTTTATAAATAAATTGTTCACAATTTAGTATTTTCAAGCATTTTCTCACTTCTTTCTACTAACTATTTTTTTCCTATATGTTGTACAATTCCAAATGATTTGAAAATTTTTGAGCATATAGCTCACTTGCATTGTAAAATGAATTCATAAAGTAACCATCATTTTGAGTACTTCTTCATACAAATGTGACCTTGTGAAGTGCAACTGCCCGGGTTTTTGCAGGAATAAAAAATGGATTTTTGCTAGTTCAAATTTTAAAATCTTGCAATCTAGACGATGAAATTTTTTGAAATTTTTTCCACATACTTTCAAACCACCTAACAATAAGACCTTGCTGTAAAATATTTCAAAAAATGTTTTTTTTCAAAAAATGTTTTTTTTCAAAAAATTTGCACTTATATTAGAAATCATAGTTTTGGAGTGAGTTTGGTAGAAACATAGTCAAAAACCTTTAGAGATTAATGTGGAAGGTCTAAAAAGTCAATTCTTATAATGAAATCACATTGAAAAGTTAGAAGTTCCTACTTAGACCACTAGTCACCCCATCACTATTATGTAAAGACATTGATTGTAGTCTAATCTTCTATACTGAAAACAACCACAATATGGTCACTTCTAAGGCTGGTGTCTACTATGGGGTCATCTAACTGAAATAGGTTGTTCTACCTTATTGGAAACTTAATTTTAATAAGGTCCATCATCTCAGAGCTGAAAACTAGACTAGATTGATGCTTATAATCAACTAAATTTAGAGTCTTTATTTACTTATTATAGCAATTTTAGCACCTATAATATTTGAAACTAATATCCTTACTAAGTTGCAATCAATTATAATTACCATCTTTAAATCTAACATATTTTATTAGATCTTATGAGCAATTGTAATTGGATTCCAATACCTTTTAGAGTTTATTATTTGGATACAATATGAATATGTTTTGAATTTTCAAAATAAAGTCTTGAAGTATACCAAAACCCAAGTATCCAACAGTAGCCTTTTTGAAATTCTCATGTTTTATTGTATACATCTTTTGAAGTCAATGTCTTTGAAAAAGTAAAACTTTAATTTGATTCAAATGTATAGTAAGTGTCTCATTTTAGACAATGTTGATTATAGCTATACATTCTTTAGTTTTCTCCATCACCTTATAGCTTTGCATGCAACTACAATTTAGAGTGTTTTGACTCAATTTTTAATTTATTGCTTCATTGAAATCATTTGTCCATGATTTTACTCAATTTTTTATCCATAATTTTACAAATTTTATTGGACATTTCCAAAAAATGTATTATGTATTATTCTCTTGCTTCAATGTTTTTTGGCATTGTTTTTTGCTTACTTGTTTATTTATTTTGTTTTGCCATGCAAAGGGTAATCTAAAGATGGACTTCTCTCAATTACAAGGTTGAGAGAAGAATTTTCTACAAATGCAATATTTATAGCCACAATTTGAGTAGGCTTTTTTTGATATGTATCGACCATTTGCTAACCAACTTGGTAGTGGAAGCAATGAATTTCTTTGACCTTTCATACCTTAATGTGGTAATCCAAATTTTGAGGAATTGGAAAAGTGCTACCAAGAGAGCAAGGAGGTAGAAATCTCTCCATTAGTTTGAAACGAAAGGCAATAAGACTTTCACAAATGAGAAGGCATCTCAATCAATAAAGCAAAAAATAGACAACAAATGGAGAAGCAAAGAAAGGATAGGCAAAAAGTGACCAAAGCATTAGAAGAAATCTGAGGGCATTAGAAGACTGCGGGTTCCCGGACTACAGGAATGCAGTTTCTGCCACGTGAATTGAAATCCGACGTGGTCGAGAGAGTGCCATGTCATTAAAAAAAAATTTGAAGTTTTTTTGGGCTTTTTTTCATACTCAGGACCCCCAATTTTTATTTTTTTTGGATAAATGCCACCTTGACAGCGGCCAACAATTAGGGAACATTTTGAGGGAATAGCCTCGAAACAACCCTTTGGAGGCCTCAGTTTTCTTCTAATGAAAGCCAAAATTCCAAGAAAGATAAAGTAGGTTATAGATTTGGAAGTAGACTTACATTTGGATGATGAAAATTCATCAAATAAGAAATATAGAGGAATTAGATGTTGGAACATTGCTAGAAATTCAAGGGGACATGGCCTAGATGAAGAATATGTAAGATCTACAAAACTAAAGTATGGTCTTTTTTTTTTTTTTTTTTTTTCAAAAGCTTCAGTTTTTTTTTCTTGTAAGCTTAGTTTTTTTTCCCAAAGCTATGAAATTCTACAAAAAAATAAATCAATAAAAAAGGGATAATTATAAACCTTAAAAAGAATGGAAGTCCAATAGATACATCTTAACCATCTCCGTCTTTTCCCTTAAGCAAGCTTAAAATCTCACCTAAAAAAAGGAATTGTATATGAAATCATAAGGGAAGGAATGTATGGCCTTATGGTTGGCATACCTGTTAAGCTCCCTTGTTTATAATCTAAAACTTTTATCTTTTCTATGTTGTTATGTTTCTTGAGGTGCTCAAAAGTGACCTTCTCAATTTTCACTGATTTTTCAATGTTTTCTCTAAAATTCTCATGCATGAGCATGTATATTTGTATATATTTATTATTTCTTAGAATTGTATTGTGATTATGTGGTTGGAGGTTCATACTAGAATAGTTGTCATCATTTGTGGCTCCAACTATTCATGAAAATTGTGCAAAGACAAAGACAAGAAGGTTCACACATAATATAGGAATGACAAGAAAATCAACAAAGTTTCTCATTGCAAGATGTAGGTTAATAACATGTCCTATAACTATAAAAACACCATCACCACTATAAGCTTTTGCCTCTCCACCTATAAAGTTGAAATTTCAAAGAATGAAAAAAAAATGAAAAAAAATGAAAAAGAAAGGAGAGGTCATATGAGGAAAATTTTGGAAGACTTTGGAAAAACCACATGGAAGGAAATTGCCCACCTTACAAGTTGTCATATTTAAAAAATATATTAAAAATTCTAGTCATCCATTTCAAGTCCTTTTGGTAGTTTACACCAATTTACAAGTTATAACCTCAAATATGAGGGGGCTTGCAGAGGGAGACTTCTCAATTTTCTAGACCCATTATTTTGGTGTAAAATGGACCCAAAGTAATTGACCTAGTTTTAAAACCAAACCCCAATTGAAAGACTATTTTCTACAATGTAAAAACTCTTCATGAGAGCCTAGGATCATTTTAAAATAATCACTATATGAATAGAGAATCTAAGATCCTGTAAATGCATTCTAAGAGAATCTACAATCTTGCTCCTCTTTTGAGGACCGACATAATCCAACAAAAACTTTTGGAGTTCAATAATAATACCGACCAACCCTTTTTTTTAGGTGATATGGTGCTAGATTGCACCATTCCAAAATAAATGTCTACTTTTTGCTAGATAAAAGTAATCTTTTTTCGCCATAAATTCTTCATTATTATTCAAAACATAGATGAAATCGTCAAATTTGGATGAAAAAGTGCATGGATATGATTGAAAAGTGTTTTTTGGTCAAAAAGATGGATGGATGGAGATATACAATGCTTCACCAAATTTTAAGTCATCGCCATCTTGGCACTTTCTCAAAAATTAAAAAAAGGGCTGATATCAAACCCTTATTCGGAAACTTATTTGAGGTGCTGTACCTTGCCAGTTACAGAACTTAATCCTGCTTTCAAAATGAAACCTGATCATAGCAAGCAAGCAGCAAATTAATTTGTGGGAAAAAGCACCTTGCAATCTGCCGACTTCACGAAGTATAAACTCAATTGTCATCATCTGCAAATAGCGGCCCACACGTCACAAATTGTAAACAGCAAACAGATTTAGTTGCAAATACTATCTGGGCAAGATGTCCAGTGCAATAAATCATAAACCCTCGTTGAGCACCGATCCATCCTGGTTAACAGAAAGTGAAAAAATTGCTTGGAGGTTCGCCACCTCCTCGGTTTGCCCTGATTGCCTTGCTTGACAATCTTCTCCAGCATCGCATCAATTTGACGCTCAGTCGAGCCATCCAGCTCTCCACTTCTCTCCACGCCATTGTCTGTGATCAGAATCCAATGCAGACAACTTGAAGATGATATGACAGACGAGGACGATTGTGTAATCCATAACGCTAGCCCCTCTTCAAGGAACTTACAACCCACTATAGAACCCTAGATTACAAAGTATGCACACGCACAAACTTATCCTCAAGATCAAAATGCAGTCACGAGTTTTGAGGTCAAAAACTGCGACTTACTCGTAGAATCGGCAACTAAAAAGTAGGAGACCGGATGAACAAAAGATGCTCGTCAAGAACCTGCAGTTATATTTTTCAAATTAGATACCAAAGCTGAAATTTGACGGATCGGCTTTTGGTTGTAAGTTCAAATTGCCATTCACATTGACAATTTGTGTGGTAATGACAATCGATAGCAATCAAATCCACAGTTATAAAAGCATTACATGCAAAGCAATAACTCAAGGCTCTACCATGCAACATATCATTAGTATCCAAAATCCTTCCACACACATAAAAACAATAACAATCGTCACATCCTCAATTCACACAATCTCCCAAAATTAATTAAAAAGAAAAATTGAAAAAATCCGCAGCAGTCTACAAACCTCCCTCAACACGTACAAAGACATTGCTCCCAGTACAAAAACCCTTCGTCTGAATTGCACATGGCTCTCCACTACCCAAGCCACAGACGATGCAGAGTGCGGAACTGCGGATCTCTAAATGTGCTGGCAATCCGACTGCGCGCCAGGACTGGGAGTCGTCGTGCCTGGTGACAGTGGAAGCAGGCGAGTACCGGCAGCAATGGATCTAAAGTTCCTGCACCACCTGCGAAAGCTATCCTCGCCACGACATGATGGCAGCCTCTTCACTCTCACCTCCGTCAGCAGAAGGAGAAGAAAAAACCCTAAACCCAAATCCAACAACATTTCCAGGACGATTTCAGACTCGGGGCTTGTGCACATACAATCCGAATTCTCTCTTCTGACACACTGAAAGCTTCAGCTGTAGTCTCCAACGACAAGCCGGATTCGGGGCCCGCAGTAGGAACTGTCTTGTGCTCCAAAGTTTAGAATGGTTTGACTCCCCAGGAATGGTATGTCCCTTCTCCAGTCCGTGAGTTGAACTCAGCATTTTCGTCTCGGCCTCACCGGGGATTTGCTACAATTCTTGGACCCTCATAGGGAAAAGTGAGACCCCATGGGATTTGCGGTATTTCCTCGTAATCTCACGGGGGGTTCATATGTGTTTCCCTGTAATCGCACCAAACAGGGGATTTGTACGAATTCCTCTGTCTCCCTTTTTTCTGAGAGCATGGCTTTCCTGTGTTGATGGTGAAGAATACACATTTTCAATCGCAGTGGTGTCTCCTGCGCCAGCCATTCGTCCCCCGTCCAACCCCCCACCCCACCCCACCCCACCCCTTACCCATTCGCGTCACCCACCTCTGTACTGTACAGACAGATGGCCTGCAGCAGCGCCAATGGACCTCAGGCAGTGATTCCGAAGGCTGGGTCATCTGTGGTGGCTTGTGCTATCCCTTGCTAAGCCAATTGTTTCACGAATATTCTCCAATGTTGCTGGGAGAAGGTGTCAAGCACCGGGATCAGACCTAATGCAGACCAAAATATTCTGTGGCATCACCAAGACAGCATTGAAGTCTCACGTTGAGCATGCAGCAGCAGCGGGGTGAATTCTGGGCTTTTTAGCCAACCAAACGGGACTTACTAAGAGAGCTCAACTCAGCATTGTGTAACCCTGCATCCTAAGGAGCTCGAAATCTGAAGCGCAGACAGTGTTTCTTTTGCCCCTCCATGAATTTGTTCTAATTTACTGAGAGATCTTCAGTCTGTGCACTCTGCTGGAACAGCTTGCCTCGGTCTTGGAGTTGTGCATGTACCACTTATTATACTAATCGGAGTCCTACTATATCAGACCGTGTGTCTGGGGAAGCACGAGAACGCCAAAGGAGAAGTGACAGAATCCCATACCGATTGGTTCTGGGTCGCGGGTGCTGTATGTAGGGCGAGACTGGCTACCCTCCCGTCACCTGGGCGAGGTAGCGTCCGCCTGTGACCCGAGCGGGAGAAGGAGGGTGCGGATGCGGGGCTCCATGTCTGGGCCTGCGGAGTCGTGTGGAGAGCCTGCCCGCTCCAAACGTGGAGTCGGCTGCGAGACTCAGCCGGAGGGCCGGGTTGCGCGGCCGTTAGAGAGGGAGGCACCGCGTGAGGCGGGCAACCGAGCAGCGCTCACTCCCCGCTCTGCGTAGTGGAGGGACCACGGGCTTGAATGTTCTCTGCAGATCACCCACCTTGGCCTGCTCCCACTGACCGCACTCCCTTCTGCCTGATCCATTGCGCGCACGGGAATCAACTTAACCAACATCCCCCTTTCGCCACGACTACTTCCTCTGTTCATCATCCCTCCCCTCAATTCGTTCAGCTGTCTGGAAGAGAGCACGCAAGCAGTGTCTGCATCTTTTGTTAGGTTGAAATCGTCATCACATATTTTTCTCCCATGAATGACGATTTGAGTAGGTTTGGATTGGACGGTTCACGGCCGTAAGAGGATGTGCAGGATGTTTTCTTTCAAGTCCCCATTCGAATTAAGTGGGGCGGGAAACGCAGTCTTGGCCGCCAGAAACAAGGGATCGAGCATGGACTACGTTGCATGCTCAATAAAACTCCTCGCCACCTCCCTCGTCATGCTCTAATGCAATAACTTATGGAGTGAACTCGGCAGTAAGTTAAGACAGATTAGTGCTTTTCGTGTGCATGGGCTGAGCGGAGGAACGTACGTACGGAGGTCACTGTGCCGCTTCGTGGCGATTCTGACCAAATAGCTTAACCCTGTAAGGACGGGCCCATCACCATGGGCAAATGGCCTGGGCTGACCTACAACCGTGTACTTGAATTTCATCAGTGCTCCCATGCAGAGAAAGTCCTGGAATGGTGATCAATTGATTTCAAAGGGAAGGGGAGGGAGTCTTCTTCACCACCTGTGTCATCTTGTTGAGAGAGTGAAGTGCATTCAGTTGGGAGATTGAAAACAGAGTAGATCACCAACTTTTTTTCAGTCGCGCCGTAGTGTGAAAATTGATTTGGGGGAGCAACAATCCTCCTGACACGGCACTTGCAGAAATCTCAAAAGCACCGTATCATTCATAAAAGCAAATTAGTAGTCATACATGAGATAAATCTGCTGAAGGTTTATGCAGACAGAGGAGGCCTTACAAATCAAATTCAGGAGGGAGGATCAAGTCTGCAGCTGCCGCAGACGCACTGTTCAATCAATGAACAGTATCAGCTAAAATTCACTGTCAACACTGACATACTCTCTTTGTTACGGCCCATCGAAATTCCTAACTGCCACCCAAGTAACTTACTGTTTATGAAGTTTCTCACTAAACTGGGGCAGACAAGGCTGCTATGCCCATTCCAAAATTTCAGTGTCGTAGCACGATAGACCTACAACCGCGCTGGAGAAGCCGTGTGCCGTTTTTTCAGAATCTTTGCATCTAAAAATAAATTTCACTGTTGGTTGAGTTGAATTCCAGTTCGACATGGCTCACAGAGCCACTAACCATGCGCGGAATTTTTTTTAAATTGAAAAACGTTGATTCTATTGCTGCTACGGCGCCTGGAAGTCATCCATCGGACCTCTCTGGTCCGCCATGGCAGTTCAGGGTTAACGTGGAGAAAATGAACCTTCCTTTATCATGGAGCCGCTGGTGTTCTGAGACAGCTGAAGGTTTGCCATACTCTTTCAATTGCTGCTGCTCATCCGTTATAGTATCCGTTGTAGAATACTACTGCCTGTCTATTGCTTCTAATTCTTTCTTCGGAATCGTGAAAGTGACTTAAAAATAGCAATAGAGAAAAAGAAAATCCTGGACCTTTGAGGATAAACGTAACAGCGGGCAGGTCTGAATGAGAACTAGAGTGGAACGCAATGCAGGTAACAAGGCCAGTTTGGACCCCCCGGTCCTATCGATCTCTCCAGCATGCAATACCAATAGACTTAACAGTAAGAGAAACTTCTTCTAATTTATCACATGGCATTTAATCAGGGCCCACTGTGACAGTTCAGAAAACATGAAAATGTAAGAAATCAATACGACTTCGCGAGGTATTGGTCTCTCAGGTTGCACCGGATATCTATGTTTTCCTTACTTACAATGATAACCAGAAGAAACAGAGAAGAATACAGATGACTAGAAACAATCAGTGCTCCCTGGAGCACTATTCACATGACTAGAACTGCTTAGGCTCAGTGCCGAGAACCAAAACACTCCGATTATCAAGAGCAACAGCAAAATACCCCGCCAAGTATCTGATGTATTGCCAATCAATCTACCTACCTACTCTACACACTAGATATCATCTTATGGTGAAAGATAAGGCGATATGAAAAACATTCCCACCTGTTTTCAGAGCTCCCGAGAACAGTCCAATTTACTCTACAATACAGATCGACCACTGATGGTCACAAAGCCCCTGCTACCAAATCAATGACGAATAAAACACCAAGTTGAGTTCATCTGACTAAGCACGCAAGAAAGATCACCACTACAATTTTGGTGGTAAAGATTCCGGTACTATTGCTTGTGACCTCATCAATTTCTTGATAATCAAGGCAAGGATTGCAATTGTCAATGCAATAGCTAAAAATGTCAGAGTAGAATCACTGGGCGGTTGTGGCGCTACATGTCTTCCTTGAGCTGCAGGAGAGCCAGCAGCTGCTTGAATAGGATGGACGTCTGCAGGAATTTGTTGCTGGGGTTGTGTCCCTGCAACATCAGCAAAAGGGGCTGACCGATCCTCTGCACTGATGCTCACAGCTACTGGACCATCACTAGCAGTCACTTGAATCTCATCCACTGTGTCTATTCCTGGCTCCTCGGCAGTAAGGGTCTCCTCGCGATACTCTTGATCACCATCATCATCCTCGACAGACTCCGCTTCCCCATTTGCAAAAGGCAACTCAGGAACTGGTGGAAGTTTTTGAATCATAGCTTCATGTATCTGGAAAGACGCCCACAGCGAGGTACACGTACGCTATTGTGTGAGACAGAAATGCAACATTCATACAACACAAGCGAGTGGACGCAACCGTGAACAATTTCACAAACACTCTTGATAAACAGAAGTCAAAATACCTCATCAATTAAAGCTTGCCGTTCTACGTTACCGAACTTTGGAGCTGCGAGTCTTGACTTGATGGCCAATGCCCGGCGTTCCTCCTTGGTGTAATCCAACGACCCTAGTGCACCATCTGGCTTTGTAGGCATGAAAGCTATCAGAGCCACCAGGGCTGTCCGCACTGCTCATACACGAACCATAATTTAGAGAAGCTTACTACCATCAGAAGGTCTTCTTCATGACAGAGGCCTGAAACGGGGTTCTCGTACAAACCAAATGCCGAATCACAATATTGCAAAGAGGCATACTCAAAGTCAAGCCAATGAGAAATACTCAAGAGCACATCAAAACTCATGTCAAACAGCATTTTAAAAAGATTTAGTGAGCCAGTCTTCCCATAGCCTCATAATTAAGACCTCGTATTGTGTACTCGTATTGTGAAATCATATTGAAAAATTAACTATTCCGAACTTACAACACGAGTTCTATATAGACTGCGACAGCTTTCAAGTGATTATGATATTCTTGATCAAGAGGCCCAATGGCAAAACATTCACAGACAAACCGTAAGATAAATACCACTCCAGGATGGTTGCCAATGCTCCGGATGATGTTGAGAGATGCTCAAACATATCTTGGTTTGAGTTTCGAATCGGCCGTTTGGCTGCAGTAACATGTAATAACACTGACGACCATCAATATCTTCCAATGAGTGCATCCAATTCGAACCAAGTTGAATCGTAATTAAGTGACAGAAATCACTCTCTACTGATCTCTTGCGTTACAATGCACTCTATACACCCTTTCAAATGAGCGTCAGGAAATACTCACAACACATGAGACATGTCATTCAGGAGCACACACTTCAAGCTACTTTTCCACCAAGAACCAGACATCCGAAGCTACTAGTCAAGCATCATGAAACAGAGATTGCCATGAAGTGCAGCTATCTAGAGTAGCGGAGATAATGAGCTGCAAAGATGAAAACGAAACATGTCTCATTTGAATACCCAACAATCAGAATCGATGTACCAATAATATAAAACACTATCTCGAGCTCTTGATTATGCTAAGAAACTAGAAAACATTGACTAATTTCGAGACAAATTCCAACGACACGGCAGTCGAATACGTACTGTGAGGAGCACAAAGGCAGGAGGCTTGAAAGGATACTCTGGAGGCAACTGGATGCGACCATGATATATGCCACCCTCAAATTCTGAATCCGAAGGACCACGAATCGCAAAATGCCATTCAAATATATTGTCCTGCTCGTGCAGAAAACACAAGTCAATCACTCTGTAAATTATTGTACATAGCTTCTTCTTCAAAATTTGCATCTTTCAGATGCCCATATTTGACACTGGAAGGCGTTATCAGGCGTGAACATACTTTAGAGAGAAAAGTGATTGATAGTCGTAACCTTTCGAACATTTTGCGAGGCGAACGAAAAGGTGAATCCTCGTACCAACGCGAATCAATCCCAAGAAAAGAATTCACGCATACCTCAAGAGGCAGGCTCATGTAATCCGCAATGCGATTGCTCTGCATCTCCTTCACTTCCTGAAGGATGCGTTTGACCGCCGGGTTCTTCATGTTGTATCTCTCCTCCGCCATCTAGTCTAATCGAACTGGAAAAGTTTCAAATAATCATGCAAAAACCAACCTAAAATAATCCAAAAGCAAACAATCCCTGTAACTCACTACTCACTCTCCTAAAACGGAACCCCAAATGTCACCCAAACCCTCTCACTACTCTCAATGCTCTCCAAACCCGACAATCGGAGTGAAACTAGAGGAACATCTCCACATCATCAATCGTCTCCAGCACGCAGCCAGGAAACCCCTGCGTTTGCAACACCCATACCCTCGTTTTTTACGAAGATCTCCAAAGTGCCAAATAGCCCTGGAAATGCACGGATGGGATGATGTTCCAGAAGCGCTCCACAATTGCGAACTTGTCCTCGCCAATGCCAAGATGCCGCGCTCCTGCCCCTGCTCTCCGTCCAACCAGCCTCTGAGATACCCTAATGGGGAATGGACGGGGCTGGGACGCCGACAACGAATTCAATTCCTGTTCTTGGGCGTGATTCGCAAGCCCAGTCGGAAATCGAAGAAGCTCACGGAATTGTAGCGTTCGCGGGAATGAGTGCGCGTTCCGGCGAGGACGGGATCATTTCGGACGCGGGGCAAGGAAGGAAGGAGTGCAGCCTGAAGACGGAGAAGGGGAGCGGGGAGGCAGAGGGCACGGGCATGGGTGCCTCGCGATGACGTGGCCCTGAGGAGCGCGTCGAACCAGACGCGGACAACACAGCGCTTGGGCCCGGCCTCTTCCCCAGTCGACTTGTTAGCATACGGAGTTGTCCAAGACGCCGTAGGGAACGCCCACGTTTCCAATGTGGCAATCTGCCCACTGGCATCTTCCCTATTATAACTAGGGTGCTCTAACTAAAGTAAAAATAATTTTCTAATTTCTTAGAATCAAAAGTAACTTTAAAATCCATAACTCTCTCACTGTGAGTCAACAGAATGCCACAAAACTAAGTTTGCGCATCCCTCCTCACTAAGAGCTTTCTAACAAAACCAAAAACGTGATTAGGGGACACACGGTCTGGGAAATCTCACCGTGGTAAACAAACAAGCAAACAGTCTTCTTAAGGTATAGACTAGTGTGCCCTGTGTTGTTGCCATAGCCAAGACCAAAGTAAAAGTAATTTTACTAATTTTCTAATCTTCTAAAAGAACTTAAAAATTCATAACTCTCTCACCGTGAATCAAAATGCCACAAAACAAAGCCCTATGCAACCAATAGCAGAATAAAAATAAATTTTTAATCCATTAAAACTTTGAAATTCAGTAACTTTCACACTGAAGGTTGGAGTGTCACAAAACAAAGCATGTACACCCTTCCTCTTGAAGAGTTTTCCAACAACACTAAGAACATGACCAAGGTGTGCATGGTTGGGGAGATCTCAACATGACAAACAAATAAACAAAACAAAACAACATGTCTTAAGGTATAGATTGTCATAGTAATTATCCTTCCTATTAATCACTACAATAACTTAGCATAAACCCTAGTCAGTAAGTATGAACTCTTCAGCTAGAAAGTTTTTCATTCATCCAAGGAATCTTTATTATCTCATTTGTTTTTGACACTTTTTTGGTAGTACTTTATGCAAAATAATGTTTTCATGATTCAAGCATTTGGTAAAAAAAGACCTCTTTACAAAGCCCTAGCTTCCTTATTGATCCTTTATATTGAAGAGTGTTTTCAAAATCAGATATTATCCTATACATTAACCCCTAAAGCCTTGAACAACATTTTTTGAGATTATAAATTTTTTGGGCAACTCACTACAAATGGATTTTTTTTTTCTTTGAAATTTTGATAAAATGTGTGTCCAAGGAGTAGCTTTAAGGCCCAACAATTTTCATAATTTTTGACTTTGTGGATAAAAAGTTATGGCATGATATGTCACTTTGTTTGCTCGGCGGGCAACCTGAGCAGCTGAAAAAACTTTTTCAAAAAAACTTTTTTTTGAAAAGTGAAATTTCAAATTGATTCTTTAGGTTTATATAGACATGGGAAGCTTTTAATCAATTCAATTGGATAAATGGGTCAAAAGTTATGAAGGTTTTGAGTTTTGGGTAGTTTACGGCCAGTTATAGAATCTCTATAGTACAAAAAAAGTTTGAAATTCTTCATTTAATTCAACTTTTCATTTTTTTGGAAAAAAATAAAAACAAAAGGTGTAGATTGTTTATTACAACATTTTAACCATTGAGATTGAAAATTTTCAATTCCATAAATAAAATGTTCACAATTTAGTATTTTGGCTCATTTTTTACTTCTTTCTACTTACTTATTTTTTCCTATATGTTGTACAATTCCAAATGGTTTGAAATTTTTTGAGAATGTAGCCAACTTGCATTGAAGTATTAATTCAAAGAGTAACCATCATTTTGAATTTTTTTCACACAAATGTGACCTTGTGAAGTGCAGCTACCCAGGTTTTCGCAGGGATAAAAAAACAATTTTTGTCAATTCAAATGCTTATACCTTGCAATCTACACGGTGGAAATTTCTGAAATTTTTTCCACATGTATACAAACCACCTTAATACAAGATCCTACGGTTACATGAGTCAAAAATGTTCTTAAAAAACAAAATTGTGCTCATGTATTAGAAATGGCAGTTTTGGAGCATTTTTCTGGTGAAAATGATGTTAAGGGCTTTAGGGGTTAAGCCCGTTGTTCATTGCATTTTAGTGGAAAAAAATAGAGGGTCGCAAATAAGAAGTCCTTAATCCTCAAAAGATGCCAAGCACATTTTATGTCCTTTACTAAGCTTTATGTATATTGAAGACCCAGTGATTTTCATCCAACTTTTTGTATGCAATTTTATTGATGCTATATCTACATCATTGAGTTGAATTAAAGACATTTTGGTTTTCTAATTTAATTTATATTGAGTAGTTTGTAAGGAAAAAAATGGTACACCATCTACTCTATTTCAATACTTTGAGCTATTCTCATTTAAAACTTACTCTTGACATTCAAAATGATTCCTTTTGCTTCAAGAAAAACCAACAAAACCAAGTTTATAAAGTGTACTTTCTATTTCATTTGGAAATTTTGAAAACTTCCTTAAAATAAGCACATTAGTGAAGTTGAAAGTTGAAAATTTATAACCACATTTTTAATTATAGTATTGATAAAAAAATCATAGTACCCCAATTTTCTAAACTATAATGTACTTCTATTCTAAAAAAGTGAGGAATTTCTAAGCCCATGTTTTGTATCATTTAATACAAGAACATTACTTTGAAGATACATCATGGTCCATTCACAAGACTATACCATGTAATTACCACAACACCTATAAACTAAATAGCAACCTAATAGCTTTTACTTTCAAAAATTATAACTAAATGTCCAATATTCAAGAAGATTTGCAACTTCATGCATTCACTACACATTTTATTCTCCTTTCACTAAATATTCATCTACTTTGCCAACCAAAATCAATTTTGATGAATATAGTAAGGAGTTGCTTATTGTACATCTTACCTTAGTTGTATAGACCCAATTAATTAGAGTTGATCAAAAATAGTCTCAAGAAAAAAAGACAATAGATATAATCATGAAACAACAATAATTCAATATGAAATAAACAAACTACAACTTTAGTACCTAAATAGTTACAATGTATTTTGCTATATAACCATTTGCCCACATTAAAACACATGCCAATACTTTTTCCAGATTGCATTGGCTTTCTCAAGTATTCAACATTGAGTCGTACAAGAAAGAAAAAAATTCATAGTTGCATATAGTCCAAATGTCTCATCTGAAAATTGAGACATTGGTCCCACCCTTGGAAATTTGAATCGAAACAAGGAACCAATGGATATTTGCTTCCTAAAACATGTTTGATGCTCACTTTTTGCCACTGGTTTATTTTTGTCCCAAATCAACCACTTTAATTCCATGTGGTGTATGCAACCAAAAATGGCTTCAAGTAATAAAACACACAGTCAAACACACTGAACTTTCAAACACCGCTGATGTAACAAAAGAAACGTTCTCCAGTGTGTTCCTGTATCTTAAAATGGTCACCAAATACAATGTTCTAAAAGTCTCCAGGACGCTCACCCCACTCGTATAGCTACCAGGACGCTTTTCCAGAAGCATAGCGACAATCTAGCATTATGTAATTCTTTCAATTGAAGCTTAGCAGGCTAGGCCCGAGATCCAGAGCCTTCTGCAAGAGTCACGCAAGCCCACCAATCTCTTCGATCCATTGAAGTTCACGCAGCAGTAATTAGGTCTCAAAAAATGTGTACGATATCATATGCGAACCTGAGGTATGTCAAGGGAAAAAAATATAAACTGGATAGATAGACTTGAGAAGACTCTTAAAGCTGGTTCAACGATCCAATCATTTTTCAAAACACTAAGAATACAAAGGACACTCCCAGCCGGAATTTCAATATGCAACTCACAAGCAGACACTCATCCGAACCAGCAGACTATCTACTAAAGGAAAGTAGAACAAAAATTGTCGATAAAGTTGGAAGGATACGTCCAGAACAGAATAAACGACTGCAACAGCCAACCCAGTCGAATAATCCCCAAGTTAGTGGACGTCATAATGTTTATACCATTTGAATCAATCATATTGTGAAACCTATAATTCAGATAGGGTCAGATTTATACAAACAAATTCAGAAAAGAACACTGCAAGTGTAGGTAAAAAATAAATAACTTAGACAAAAGAAAGTTCCCATACCAACTACTCAAAACCACTAAAAACATATGAGAGCAAATTAAGGGTGTAGGTCCATCAGGGGTTAAAGACGACTAAATTCAGGATCCCACTTTGTAATGGAGTGCCTAGAAAAGGGAATTGTGAGAACTTACTAGCATGCCTTGCCCAATGCCATCGAAGAGAACACGATTCCATGAATCGAAGTATGACTGCACATCAAACTTCGCTTTGGCAGCAATTCCCCCAGAAGCAAGCATCATAATCAAAAAATAGCACAGGAAGCCAGAAATTCCTGTCAACCCTAGCACTCCCGCAATCACGCCTGCCACAATAGACAAAAATGTGCGGCTGCATCCCCAACCAACACACAGCAATCACCAATCGTGAGTTCCTCAATAAGCCCTAAACGAGCTACAGGCAGAAAAGCAAACAGGGGATCATCGCAACGTACCAATAGTAGATTATGCGCATGTTAATCTGTACATGCTCCTGACTGTAAGCAGGCACCTCATCCGCATCGTCGTTCTTCTTTGCCGCCTCCTTGGCACTGCCTGAAGACACAGAAAATATCACTTCACGCACTATTTCGAGAATTAAATGCGACTCGAACGAAAGAGTCACATAGAAAAAAACGTATACTTAGCCTCCGTCGACGCGCCTCGATTCGTCCGAATGTTTTCGATTATCTCGAATCTACAAAATCAAATCTCTTAAAACTCTAAACCCAAAACCTATCTCTCAGGGAACCCAAAAAATACCCTATTTCATTGATTCAAACTTCAATGCCCCCCAAACTAAGCAAATTAGAAGAAAGTCATGATTCGTAGTCGATCGATCCTCCATCGCAGGTTCGATACTCTGATTTGTCCAAATATGTTCGATTTGTATATAGTTTACTTAATCCAATCATCTGAACCCTTAGTCCGAGAACTATCTCTCACAGCCATAAACACAATATAATGCTTTGATTCAAACTTTGGGATTCCAGAATGAAAATAATGAAGAAGATGGCGAAATAATCCTGATGCTTAGCCCTTCAATGATTCCATCGCCCCTCTTATGTCCAAATGTTTCCGGCTGTGGAGTGTCAACTAAAATCCAACCACCTGAAACCCTAAACCCAAAACCTAGGTCGCAGGGAGCCCCAAAAACACCCTACAATTCAGCAATTTGAGCTTACATACTCCAAAATGGAAGTAAGAAGAGGATAGAGAGGTGCCAGCTTACTGGGCCGCGACGTTACTGCTGTGCGCGGAGTTGGCGCCATAGCTGCAGCTCCTTCGTCTGCGATCGAGTGCTTGTTTGGGGTGCAGGGAGACGAGCAGATGGAGGAAGAAAGAGGCTTGCGGGTCAGTCAGTGTCTGCTTGGAAATTGGATGACTAATGCTTGAGATGAAGAATCCTGAATGATAAACGTCGTAGCCACAGTGCACTTCAGTTATTGTCCACGGTACACCACCCGCAAGCCGCAACCACAACCATTAAGGTAGGTACACCCAAAAGCGCCACTTATTCATACTGAGCCTAAGGTAAGAGGTCCTATAATGGACCATCTAAGGGCTGAAACAGAATTTCAGGGAGGTAAAACCTCTAGAAATATTTTTCAGTAAATTTTCCTTGAAAAAAAAAGTAGAATTGACATCTAACCCAAGTCGTTTCATATTTTTCTGAGCTTTTCTGAATTAGTTATCAAATTTTGAAGTTGAAAGGGCATAGGGCTGTAAAATGGTGCCCTAGCTACAATGTACACTGTCAGTACACTGTTGAAGGCTATGAAAAAGCAACATGTACAACTATTGTACATTTAAGATAGGGTACCGTTTTAGAGCCCGCTCCATTTAAGAGCCTTCTACCTTAGTTCCTGCTATTAATTAATTCAAATTTTCATGTAGTCTTGTTGGCAAGTGAAAGCATGTTCCAACGCATCAAAGAACGCAGGATTTGGATACCGTATGCAAAAGTTATTAACAGTCAAAGTCTGTTTCTGAAAGTGCCATCTACAGTCTATGAACATGACTGATTTCGGAAATGTATGTGCACTATAGATGGCGCTTTTAGGAACAGGGAGCTTTTGGTGTACCTCCGGGGTGAAGTGACCTCGCTCGGCCGCTTGGGAAAACACTGGAATGTTTGATTTTTCACAAATAATGTTTGTGCAAATTATGAATTCACATTTGCAATCAGAGGCCCCAAATTAGCAGGGAGAGTGTCTAAGGTAAATTAGCTAAGCATAAAATAGGGAGATTTTTGTTTTACTTGCAGCCCTGGTATTACTTGGAGTGGCCAAGCAACGGGGCCAGTTCACCCCGACCCCATTATGGTGGTGTGGCATTTGCAATTGCCACAAAAGTAGCAGCTAAGTGTGGTAAATCATCTATGGCATTAAGTTGACATTAAATATCATGTATTTTATAATTTTTGTATTACATTTCTTTTTCATTTCATACAAAAATTAGAAAAAGTATTGGGAACAAATTTATACAATTAAAAATAAAAGAAAACTATTGGCAAATAAGTAATGTAATTTTTTTTAAATAAAGAAAAAAAAAAGCAATCAAAAAACATTTTTCTGAATTAGAGAAGGCTTTGAAAGCCTTTGCACATGTTTAGTATATTATATTATGAATAAAATGGTATATGATAAATAAAAAAATATTGACTAAATGCTTTTCAATACAATATAACTTAATCACTTTGATAGAATATGGAAATAACTAAGATCCCAAGGGCAATTCTAAGGTTAAATCAAGGATTAGATAAAAGTATATTAGATTGACGTTGTGGTGGCCAAAGTGTATTGTAGCCTTGTAGCCTAATGGCTTGATAGCTCTAAATATCCAATGTTCTAATTTTCATCTAATTTCCTAAATTATAATGAGATTAAAACTTGGAAATTCAATGTCTTGTGACCTTATGGTTGGAATGTTATAAATTTTGTTACATGCATATGTTTACTCTTGCTAATGACTTTTTAAGGTACCAAGTGTATTCTACTAATCTATAGTTACTAAGATCCCAACAACATTTCAAACATTAGATTTATTTTGATAGTATATAGAAAATCATAAAGATTTTTCTACAAATTTTGGAACATAGAATGACTAAAATTAAATATTATATTGAAGTAAAAAAGAGTATTCAACATGTTTGCAATTTGGTCTTGAAGTAGCCGAATGAAGATTTGGGAAGATTTCTATGAAGTTAATTTTGAGTGAAACTTTCTAATATACACTTCTTGAATAGAGAACTATTTTCTTCTTTGATCAAAGGCTTGAATCAAAAGTTATTTGGACTAGATTATTTTGTGCAAAAACACCAACATCTCTTAAATCCTTTTGGCCTATGAAAATTTGACAAGAAATTGATATGAAGGGTGAATGCAAGAAAGACTTGTACTATTTGTTGCATTTTACTACAATACTTGTGGCTTTTTTGGGAGTACTTTAAAATTTGAAAACTAATTTGAAAAAAATTTGAAAAATGTGAATAATGTATACAACTCTAAGATGAAGGTTTTCACCAAAGGAAATTGATAGAAAAATTCTCTAAGTAGGAGAAAGTCTTAAGAAGCGCCAAACCTCAAGAAAATACATACCTTCATGTTTCAAGTTTTGAAAAATAGTAAAAATAAGTAAATACAAAATATAAAAAGTTTCCATTTGCAATAACTCTATAGAAATGGTCATTCACCAAAAAAAACACCAAAATAATATTTTACATGTTTCAAAATTCAAGCAGAAAGAAGCTCACTTTGTAGACTTCCACACCACATAAAAATAACTTTTTTCAAAATCCCTCACGTATAGAGATGTAAGTATATTAGAAGACCATTTCATCCAAATTTCATCTCAAAATCATTAAAAAAAATACTCCTTAGTACTAAAAACCTCCAAATTATCGTTTGTGACATTTAATCACTAATACTATTTTAGTATTAAAATATTTTTGAAAATTATGAAAAAATTATTTAACGTGTATGATAGTTATGAGTACCTTTTCTAAAAATCTTAAGTCATTTTGAGCAAAAATGCAAAAGTTTTGGCCAAAAAACAGATCAACACTTAGGTTGTGATGGAAAATGGTACAAGTGTTTCTTGCATTCACCTAAGAAAACACTATGTGAGTATGTAGAAATCTTATTCTTAGCTACTTTCATTTACTAAAATTTGCCCCTTCACACCCCCCCCTTTCTTGACTTCAAATGCTACAAGCTTGCAATATATCCATATTATATAATAAATGATTCAATCAACTTATGATTTCACAATATCAATCTTATTCATTGCTATATATTTATAAACTAGGTAACAATTTTATGAAACAGTATTTTTTTAAATCCTTTCAAATAAAAACAATTCATTGAAGTATAAATCTCTAAAGATCTATAAAGTCACTATAGAATGGCATAGAATATGGTCTCAAAATCTTAATATTAGAGGTGTAAAATAATTGTATATACTATAATTTATTGTTTGAAAGTTGTAAATATAGGATTTTTTAGTCATATATGTGTAAAAACAATAGACTTGTTTCAATAACAAAAGATTGTACATCATTTTGTCTTTTAATTTTAGTTTTTTTTGGTATTGAAACCCTTATTAAACTTTGTTTTTGGGATTGACCACAAGACATGATTGCATTGAATTTAGTTACATTAAATTGTTTTTTCTCCCTAAGTTAAGGTCTTGCCATCTTGGTTTTACCTTTTCAATTTCAAAATTATAAAATAGGGCAATTTTTTTGACACCTAATCATTCATTCAACAACTTTTGCAAAAAAACTCTTTTGGACTACAATGTAGACTTGAAGAGTTTTTTAATTAAATGAAAAAAAAATTGAATTTGGACCTCAAATGAAAAATTACATCTAATGAATTGAAAGTATTTAAAGTACAACTAGATATGATAAAAAAATTTGTTGTATGGTGCGGTTTATAATTCATATTGTCATCCAATGCTATTTGCATGTGTAATTAATAAATTGTCATATTGAACAATATTTCTTTGTATGATTTAGTACACTTGAAGGCTTGAAATTAGTCAATTGCATGGTTTTTTACTATAAGTGACCAATCTTATAAAAGCAAAAATTTAGAACAAATGAAGTTGTCAATAGTAACCAATTGAGAATGTCTTAGTTGTGTGTTTAGAACAATTTTTTGTCTCATTGAGTAAAAAATATTGAGCAACCATTGGTATAATGAATTACATCAATCATCAAGATAATACATTAAGAAGTTTTTATTCTTAATGAACTTATTTATTAGAGTTTTAATAGTCCAAGTAATTACTTAGAGCATCTTCAAAGTAGTTTGGAATTTGGCCTTGCAAATAAATGTCTAATTGCAAACAAGTGAAAATTAGACATTTATTTGTAAGGCCAAATTCTTGACTTTTTTACAATAAAATGATATCATACACTAATTAGAGTATTGTGAATGAAGGGAAAGATTGTTTCATAGAAATATAATGGAATGGATTTGTTGATTCATATATATGCAAGAAAATTTCCCTAGGCCTTTCTAATTCTTCTATTTTTCGAATTTATACATGTATGTATGTAATTATGTATGTAAACATGGAGAAATAGCTCCAACCTTTTTTTAGATTGGAATAAATTTAAAGTTTCAAGTTTAATCTTGAATTTAGTAGACCATTAGATTTTTTTTTGCCGATTATGAGAGTGCAAGTTCCCAATTGTGGAAATGCTAGGGAACTCTACTATGTATGCAATCTAACGTGGCTAAGAGACTGCCACGTCAAATAAGAATATTTTTAAAACTAATTTTTTTTTTAAATTTTTAAATTTTGATTGTTCTCAGCATTGGGAACGAATCTAAAACAGTCTTCTAATCCCTCAAAAAATATCTAATACTCTATTAAGTAGAACATATAGTATTGTGCCATTGACTATTTTATTCAATTCAATCATATTTATAGGTTTGATTGTTAATTATTACTCCTTCTATCCTACTAAAATTTTCTAAATCAAGTAGTATTCTTATTCCACTAAAAAATTCTATTTCTTGATTTTGACCATATAGTAAGTGCTTGTTGTATTGAATGACCTTATAGGATCTAGTTAGGCAATTTAGAAGCATTCTTCTAGCCTTCCTAGCTTGGCCTTGCCCATATTAGGCATCCTATGTTGATTGTTTTTTTGGATAGTGCTTGGGATAGTAGTGTTGATGATGCATTTAGTGACTACTTTAAAATTATGAAACTTTGATCATTAAGTAGGCTAAGTTTTCATATTGCAAATATTTAGGTTGACAAAGATGTATATAGAATCCTATTGTTGTCGCCACCTTTTAAATCATCTTAAATGATAGAGTTGGCAACATGTTTAAAATGTGCTCAAATATCATACTTTCTACATGGATTTGGAGTGCCTAAATGCCATTGCCTAATCTTGAGATTATGCATAGATCTGAGGGATAGGTTACTCATCTTTAAATGCGTGCATTATAGGCACTAGGATTGAAAATATAGTTAATCTATTAAAGAAAAGATTTTTGGAGATTATTAGAAGGACAAAAGTAACATTTTGTACATTGATTTTTAGATAGATTCAATTTCATTTCGTTCGCTTGATAAGACCTAATTTTTGAAAAAATTGTCATTTGCCTATGGTTCTAATGGGTAAACAATCTTTATATAAAAGATAGTTTTCTCTCATAGTTACATAGCAAAGATAGTTAATACCCTATTAGAACACAAATATAATATTTTACTGTAGTAAATTCATATTCCATTGTCAAATTTAAATATTAGTTTGAAGTAGCCTTGTTCAATTAAGATGATGAAAACAAACAACAACTTTTTTTCATCAAATTGAAAAATTATTTGTTAACACCATCTTACATGATCACATATTCTTGAATAAACATTTATTTCATTTCCAATTCTTGAAGAAATACCACTAAATTCAATACTTCAAGTATGGATGATGAACACAATTTCCTTTTCTTCTCCATTTACTTAGTGACAATGTTTTTGCTATGAATAGAAATTTTATCCAATAAATTATGAAGTTGATATCCACTCAATTGTTGAATAGGCTTATCAAATATTTGACATCTATGGAGAACCTAAAATTTGAAAATTCTAGAATATTTTATTTTAAAAACTCAAAAAATTTGATATTATAAAAAAATAGGCCTTCGTGGTATTGGTCGTTGAATTGTAGACAACATTGGATTCATTGTTGGTATTGGTAATGGTATTGATGAACGTGGAGCCAATAATACTCTTCTTCTTGGTGGAGGTCTCTCTTGTATATTTGTCATCTCCAATTGAGGTGAAGGTGGCCTATTATGTGAACTTCAAAATATTTTTCAACAAGTCACTAATCTCTTAGACATGTTGTAGTGTTAGATTTTTTGTTTGCATAAAAAATTATAAATAAAAACATGCACTAGTCTAATTAAAACATACCAAAAACAATCAAAATATGACATGAAGCTTAGTATGATAAAATATACATATTTAATTCAATGAAAAGAAGATAGATATCATATAAAGATTTTTTATAGGATCAGTGATTACATTATTTCTTCATAGATAGGCAAGTAAATATGACAATTATACCTTTCATGCTGAATTTTCAATCCATCTTTATCAATGCCAATCCGCAACACTACTTCATGCATAAAAGATTCCTTGTTGTTAGATAACAACTCTTCTTCTTTTTTAGTGTTTTCTGAAGATCTTTCATTGTTTTGTTGCAATAATGATTTTCTAAGATTGTTACGCCTTTGTGTAATAAACCACCACTTCCTAGCATATGGTGCTACTTTCATATAGGATGAGGGTGATGATGTGGATAGTCTTTTCTTGTTGCTGTCCAAACGCAATGCTTGAAGCATAAGTCCAACAGCCAAAATGCGCTCGCATGCCCATCTTTGCAGCCGAGACCTAAAAGACAGACAATATTGAGTTATGTGCTAACAGGCTAGTTAAAGAGGAGACTCTAAAATTTTTGAAATTCAAATCAAAAGTTTGAATATGACATTAAGCAATTTGTAAAACAAAGATTAATTCCTATCACTCAAGTGAGTAATTTGTCAAAGTTCTCAAAACAAGAATTTGGTGTTAAACATCAAATATAAATAAATACAATTTGCAAGTGCTATAGAAATGAGATGATGTTGACTTATATATATCAAGTGCCTTTTCTCTATCATGTTTTTTAGAAATGTGTCTTTTATGCCAAGGCCTCCAAGCAACCATACTTTTCTTTGTTAAACTTTTCTTCAAGTGTGTTAATGCCTTTAGAGCAGCATTTCCTGCTTTTATTTTTTTAGCTTGATAAGCTTTCCAGATGGAAATTGCATCCGAAATAGAGTGCCTTCTCTTGAAACTTTCTGCTAAGGAAGCTTGGGCTCGCCTTTTTCTTTTCTCAATAGCATATTTATGCCAAGTGTTTGTCACAATAGTAGATGTTTGACCAATGTGCATCATGGCTGCTTGTTCTAATTTCAATTTTCTTGATTGTTTTTCTTTGTACCATTGATTCCAAGCTTGCAACATTTGCTTTTTATATGATTTATTGAATTTTTGACTTGCTTGTGCAATCCTATTTTTTCTTATTGTAACAATTTCTTGTGTAACCAACAACCAATTTTTCATGCACCGTTTAAGTAAAGCTCTGAGGAATTGAATGTGACATTGATCTTCCTTTTCTTTCAAGTTTGAGATCATTTTTGCAATAATTCGCCAACACATTAATATTCTAGACTTCATATGTTTTTTCCAATGGTAGAATGCTGCCTCTTGATGGCACAACTTCACCTTCAATTCCTCTTGATGTTTAGAAAGGCCATTCAATGTTTGTTTCTTAAGAGAATTTTCATGGAACAATTGACTTGCATTGTACATACGTTTTTTTACCTTTTTAATTTTATAGTAATGCTTTGCAGTACTAAAAGCTTTTTCCAAATATTTCTTCTCATGATGTCGCCCAAGTCTTATTTGCATTGTATTGAGACCTTTCAAAGCCTTCTTTTGGAGGAGCTGCTTGTAAAATGCCATTGCTATAGATTGTTTCTTCAATTTTATTTTATTTCCTTCACAAAAAGCATAGAAAGCCTTCAAAAATTTCTTGCAAATATGGTACTCAGATGCAAGATAAGTCTTTTGCCTTATCAATCTATTTTCTAAGCATATTTTATGCCAACAATGTACCATTTGAAAGCACCAAGCCATTGTAAGTCTCTGTAAACAATCGTTAAATATAGCTTAGAATTCCTCATGCTCTAGATAAAGACAATCCACTAATATTCTTACATTTGCATCAATTGAAACTATTAATTATTTTTATAATTATGAATTATAAAATTATAGATGAAATGAATTCATGGCATATATATTCAATGACTATGATGGTTTTAACAAAATACAAAATGAAAATCCATCTTATTTTAATATTGCAAAACTAACAAAGGATTAAAATTATTTAGATAAATTTCTAATCAAAATTAATCTTTACCTTGTGTGCAACATGCATCCATTGATCAGCTACAATCCTTGCCAATCTTCTCTCATGTTTTTCTTGAGCTCTAGATGCTTGTTGTTGCATATTTTTAGCAATAGTATTCATTTTCTGGATTCAAAATCTAACTTGTGAATATATATGGATAACTAAATAAACAAATATTTATTTTATAACAATAATGATATGTGTAATATCTTTAGATAATGATTTTGGTCAATAATCAAATGCTAAACTTCATATAGATTTGAAGTGATAAAGTCTATACCTTTTCTCTAGATTGAGTAGAAGCTCAAAGTCTTTGTGAAATAGTTCGGTAGATAGTACACAAATTTCACATGGATCTATATTTTTTCTACCAAGTGATGATGGTATACCAGGCATGGCTTAATGTTGATGCAATATACAATACTTAATTTTTAGGCCATTATAGATATTTAATGCATGTTTTCACTTTTCTTTCTAAAATTTGGGCATGAGATGGATGACAATACAATGAAATGACTTGGAAACACTCATTGTTTGAGAAAGCAAACAAATCTACATTCCAAACTCTTAAGCTATTTATGGAAACAATGCTTTGCTTAATATGACTAAAAGTCATAATGATGAAGAATGTTCTAATTGGAACAATTCAATAATTATTGATGATTGAAAGTGTTATTAGAAAACAATTGGATTCAAGCTACATTAGAAGATGATAGAAGGAAATTAAGTCAACAAGGATTGCAATTGCAATTGTGTAGCATGGTTACCATAGTTATTTATTCCTACAAAAATTGTCTATAAGACAAATCAAACGTAACCTAACAACAATTGCAAATGTTATTTAAATCAAAAAATTGTGATTTGGTTAGGTAGACTCTAAAAAATTGTTGGCTAGTTGTGAATGCACACAAAATTGCATATATTAAATATATATGAATATGCATAGGAAACTTGTAATAATTGTGTGAGCAAAAGACTCCAAATGTATTTCAAAAACTTCACTACAAATCCACAATCAATTATTTTCTAATACTCTATGCCCCCCCCCCCTAACTTACAATCAATTAAGAACTAAATCTAAAAAGGAATTTATAAGCAATATATAACTACATAAAATAAAATAAAATAATAAATATGATAAAGCCAAATATAAACATTAAAAATAATTGGTAGTTTATTTATAAAATTTGGTTTAATTTCTTCAAGAATTAGTATTTGAATAAATAAAAATTGAAAAAAGAATGAAATTGTGGTCACATGATAGAAAAGCTCCAATATGAAAAAGCAACAAAAATCTTCACTTCTACCAAGTTCCTAGCAATTTAAAATCCTACTTTGTTTATTCTAATTTTGACATGATTCTCTCTAACTATTCATGATTGGAAAATGTTAATTACATTCTTCAATTGTACGCTTTAAACTTCTAAATAATATGCAAAACATCTTTATGTTGAAGTTCAAAAATTATAATAGAATTTTGTTAACATTTTCAATTGCAAAAAGATATACAACAATTGAATGCTCAATTTGTTGTATTTGTGTCAAGATATTGTAGTATTGCATTTTCAAGAATTTTTGTAGCAAGTGTCAAAATTCATCCGTTTACAAATCTTTGCCTAACATGCCCTTTTCACACTTCTTTTGGTATAATCTCCTCTTGGCACCTCACCTCTCATCACCTTTAAACCTTTATTTTTTCTATTTCTCAATCTAATGTGAGATAATCTTGATGTTACTTCTTTTCAAATTCTTTATACACAACTAGTGACTTCTAACAATAAAAACTTGGAATTGATGCTATTGAGAGGCATTTTTATAACTTCCAAACCTTTAGTGTGTACTCTTACAAGAATGTACCAAATAGAATGATACATAAGAAAATATTCATTGACATCCATTCCATATTATACTTTGGATATTTCAATTTATATTTATTAACTTTACAAATTCAAGAATGAATTGTAAGGGTATTGCATTTGCCTTAAAGTTTTGTTACTAAAAAATAGTATAAAATAATTTAGTTTTAAAAAACAAGAAGTGTTGTTAGTCTTCTAAATATTAAAAGAAAATTATTTTTCATCATTGCTAATATGTAAAAGTAGTAAAAATTTAAAAAACAAATTTAAATGTTAAATTAAAAAAATTTGACTTATAAGCCTAGTAGATTTAATTTCATACTTATAAGTTATAACATGTTTATTACTTTATTCTAAGATTACTAAATGGAACAAAGAATTATCATGCAATTAGAAAAGGTAAAATTAGACATTTATGAACGAAAGTTTGGGCAATGGCATAGTATAAATAACCGAGAATAATGAATAATTAAAAAATAATAATAAAATGCTTTTTTGAATGCTAAAACCCTAAAGGGATAAGGTGTGTCTTAATCCTTAAGTGTCTCAATTTTTTTTTAATTTTGCACATTTTTCCTTATAGCTTTGAACGGATATGTCATTTTCCAGAATTTAATGAATTTGGTCATTAAAGAAGCTTGTCTTTTCTAAATTCAAGTATTACATCTAATAAATGAGAAGTTAATTGGATGAATTAGGGCCTTGAAGCCCTTTGTTCATCGTCCAGAATATAGACATCGGTGCGCTTCAGGGTTAAAGCAACAAAGAAATTTTGGACAAGTACATTTGATTAGAGATTTTTATATCTTGGGCCCAAATTTTAATAGAAGGTGTAAACAAAGAATATATTTAACCCCACTAGAAAATATTTGAAGGCAAGAGAAGCATGTTTTAGGATTGTTCTACTCTATGTTCCTTATATTGTTCAAAAACAATGAACCAACCTTATTGGCTAAAAATTTTGAATTTAGAAAATAATCTCTTTTTCAAAAATTCAAAAAAGTGTTGAGAAACCTAAAATTTATTAGAAAAAAAAATTATGAATTTAAAAAAATAATTAATTAATTAAAATTTTTTTGACAAGGCAATATTTTGACTATATTAGACTACTAATGTGGCATGCTCCCACCATCTAACAAATTAAGAAAATTCATGGGCTTCTAATGCCCTCAAATATCCCCTAATGCCAAAAGCCCATTGTCCCCTTGGGGGAAAATGTGGAGTTTGGGCAAGTTTCAATGACCTGGATTTTTAATACAACTTCTTGAAACTTTTTCATAAACTAGGAAAGATTGATTAGCTATGTAGGAATATAATTTTTATTTCAATTGGTGCTTGGGAGGAAAAATTTATCTACGAAAAAGTGAAAATTCAGCTTGGCGGGTAGAAAAATAAATCTACAAAAAATTGAAATCAGAATTAAATTTCTATAATCTTATATAGATTATATTTTTGTCTACATGTTAAGCTTTGATTCATTACTTTTGGATTTGTTATGTGAAAGTTATGAACAATCTTGTTTTTCACGCAATTTGAGGATCTTCTTGAAAAGTAAATTGTAGGACTCATTTCTCAATGCAATTTTTCTCAATTTTTCAGAAAAATTGCTTGACAAGGTTAAGAATTTGCTAGTACAATCTCACAGTTGGGATTATTGTCTTTTGAATTCCATTATAGGATCATTAACGATTTAGTTTTTCTTTCAATTTTAGATCTACCTCTACTTAACAATTTTTTAATAAATGAAAATAAAGCATTTAAAAAAAATCCTAGACTTTCAGCACAATTCTTTAATACAAAAAAATTTAAATTCAAAGTCTATAGCACACAAATTTTCAACAATTGGTAGTCAAAGTCATTTGAAATTGTAGGACAGTGTTTAAAATTTTTTTTTCCAACTTTGAACACAAATATCTTTCAATCTATACAATCAAACTTCATGGATTTTTACCACATGATTTTAGACAAATAAAGTATGAAGTCTTATGGTTAGATTTCGAAAAGTATTTTTTTTGTTCTCTTGGATGAACACAACAAAAGTGACACTTTTGATTGATTTTTGATAGAAAAATGGCCTTGGGCCTATATGGGTTAAGATCCAACAATTTTGGTAACTTTTGACTACATGGTTTAAAAATTGTTACATGATATGTTTTTTTTCTTCTCAACTCAAGCATTCTAGGAAAATTAGAAAATATCACTTTTTTAGAATTAAAAATTAAAAATTGTTTTTTTTGAATCATATACATGTGGAAAGCTTTGAATCATTCCATTCTGATAAATGAATCAAAATTTATATAGAGTTTAGTTTTCACGGCAATTATGAATATTCTATTCTAAAATAAACTTCAAAGTCCTTTAATTAATTCAATTTTCAATGTTTTGGAAAAGAAAACACAACATCGAGCATAGATTGTTTATTACAACATTTGTACCATTGGGATTGACATTTTCAATTTCATTACTAAATTTCTGACAATTTAGTATTTTGAATCATTCTCTACTTCTTCCTACTTACAATTCTTTCCCTATATATTGTACAATTCCAAATCATAACCTAAAATTTTTCAAGCATATAACCAACTTGCCTTCGAGAATGAATTCAAAGAAGCACCACCATTTGGACAATTTTTCATATAAATGTGAGCTTGTGAAGTATAGGTGCACAGTTTTGTACATGGCCCAAAAAAGGATTTTGGTTAATTCAATGCTAATATCTTGTAATCTACATGATAAAAAATTCTAAAACTTTTTCACTATCTTTTCAAACTTAGATTAAACAAGATCTTACAACTAAATGTATTAAAATACATTTTTTGTCAAATATTTGGTACTTGTATTAGAAATGGTTGTTTTGAAACATTTTTAGTAAAAACATAGTCAAAGAACTTTAGGAATCAGGACATATTGAATCTTTCTCATTACTTATAGCAAACTTCAACTATAGAAAAAAATTGGAAAAAAATTGGATAATGCTTGAAATTGTGTCTATTTTAGTGAGATGTTGATGAAGATAAAGGAGGTAGAGAATAATGTCCGTTAGGTTAATAAGATGAATATAGTACAAGAATCTAATAAGAGCAATGTTTTACAATAATATCTTCCTTCCTTTTCTTCAAAATCTATTTTCAAAACAAATTCACATAGCCAAGGTTCTCAACGATAAAATTGAGAAATATTTGAAACCTATTGTTTAAATGTGGCTCAAAATGCAAAATTGTGGTATTTAGCTTCAATTGCAAAGTGCAAACTTTTGTGACACTTCTTATGTGAAGTGTACAATGCAACTTTTATAGTATATACCAAATATTCGACCAAACATTATATTTATTGTAGCATTCTTAACACATAAATGTGCAAGGCCTTTTATGAGTGTCTAGAAATTTGCTCTAAATTGAACAAAAAGCCAACATTTTGACAAGTTGTATCTATTTTTTTGACTTGTAACTATAAAAATTCAAATTAGACATATTAGAGATCACATCAAAAAAGAAAAGAAAACAATATCACTTATAGATTGAAAGATTATATGTTTGATCATGAGGGTGTTAAAATTGCAAAAGTGATTTGAAGTCTTTCAATGTTCTTTTTACATGTCAATTTGAAAAGTTGGTCATTAGTAAAAAAAAATGAGGTTAAAGGATCTACTATACATAACCTTATCAATTTATAGTTTTTGAAAATCTACTCTACAATTTCTTTTTAATTAATGAAATCCTAATGTCATTATTTCACCAAGATTTAGTGTATATGAGGCTCATTTCCAAGAGTCATCAACATTATTGAAAGTCAAGATTACAATGGACACCCTCTCACAAAATCTTGAATAAAAAATCATAATTAGTCATTTTTGAAATAAAATTTTTGGTCCTAAAATTAGACCATAAAAAAAACTTAAATTCTAAATACAAAAATAGAATCTTGATTAAGTTTTATTTAACCTCAAAGTACTAATTATCAAGACCAAAATTTGGTGCTTTGGGTAGTGAGACGTTAAATTCAAAGAAGTTTCTTCTCCATTACAAAGCTTTCTATACATGAAAATAAATATCTATGGTTTAAAGATCTCACAACCGTCAATTAATATATTTGGAACTCGCTAATTTTGAGCCCACAATAATTACATCTTGTCAATAAAATCTGAAACCACTACAAGAGAAAGGGGTGTTTTAAGTAGTGTCCTAGACATCACGTCTTTTAAGTAACGTCTTTTAAGTAAGTTTTTAAGTAAAATTTTACTAAAAAGACAGTCTTTTTAGTAAAATTTTACTTAAAAACTTACTTAAAAGACATTACTTAAAAGACGTGATGTCTAGGACACTACTTAAAACACCCCTTTCTCTTGTAGTGAACCACAATTGTAATTTTTGCAAGATGTAGAATTTAGGATACGTTCCTCTAAGAATTACTTATTGTGTGGAAATTAAAGTTCTATTTAATAATATACACTTGATTTCTGCATGACTAAACTTTTGATAGTTTCTACTGTCAAATTAGGCCATTCCATTTGAAGCTTTTTGCCGTGTGATAAGCTAGAGATAGGTGTAGTGGTATAGAGGGATGCTCTCCTTTTGATTCTTATATATTAGCATTCAAGAATGTTTCTATTAAAATGATGAAAAGATAATCATGAAATGTTGATAGAAGATATAGAGGTTAAGAGCTAATAAGGAATCCTGTGATCTAATATACGTACATTTAATTTAATCTTGATATACTAGGAATCATAGATGAGTGAATAATTTGCATCCAAAAAAATGCACATGAATGTACAAAAATAATTCAAATCTTTCTTTCAGCAACATTAATGCTAAAAAGATAGATTTTAGTTAGATTTTGGTATTTGATCCTTGCACTGTAACTAATTTTGTACTTTTGAGCATGATGATGCAATTTTTCTGCCAAAATTTATTTAAAATATAAAGATATTTATTTAAAATATAAAGATATTTATTTAAAATATAAAGATATTTATTTAAAATATAAAGATATTTATTTAAAATATAAAGATATTTATTTAAAATATAAAGATATTTATTTAAAATATAAAGATATTTATTTAAAATATAAAGATATTTATTTAAAATATAAAGATATTTATTTAAAATATAAAGATATTTATTTAAAATATAAAGATATTTATTTAAAATATAAAGATATTTATTTAAAATATAAAGATATTTATTTAAAATATAAAGATATTTATTTAAAATATAAAGATATTTATTTAAAATATAAAGATATTTATTTAAAATATAAAGATATTTATTTAAAATATAAAGATATTTATTTAAAATATAAAGATATTTATTTAAAATATAAAGATATTTATTTAAAATATAAAGATATTTATTTAAAATATAAAGATATTTATTTAAAATATAAAGATATTTATTTAAAATATAAAGATATTTATTTAAAATATAAAGATATTTATTTAAAATATAAAGATATTTATTTAAAATATAAAGATATTTATTTAAAATATAAAGATATTTATTTTACAAATTCTAATTCATATTGAGCACTTCATAAATGATATTATTGTTATTTAATGGGGTATTTTTTTAGCATGAAAGGTGTGCATATGGATGTCTCCTATATACCTATGCAATAAAATTAAAAAAATTCATCATTAATCGTTTTCAATACATTAGTGCATGAAACCATGACAATTAACTTAAAAAATTCACCAAAAATGAAATGTCACATTTTCAAAGCTAAAATTTGGTATGCTTCATTAAAATTGAGTTAACCTTGAAGTGCGCCAACGTCCATATTTTGGACAATGAACAGAGGGCTTCAAGGCCCTATTTCATCTAATTAACCTCTCATTTATCAAATGTAATACTTGAATCTAGAAAAGACAATCTTCTTTAATGATCAAAAACATTAAATTCTGGAAAATGATATATCTGTACAAAGCTATAAGCCAAAATGTGCAAAAATTCAAAAAAGGATTGAGACGCTTAAGGGTTAAAATTGAATGCTAATTAAAGTGAGATATAAAATGACAAATTTAGTTTACTTCATGAAAAGTTTTTTGAAATGATACATTGGTATTTTGAATTATTGTAGTATCCTAGTGTACAATGCCCAAAGATTTCAATGACTATTGATGTACAACAAAGCTAAATTTTTATTTAGTGTGAAATGTCGATTAATTAGTAGTACAGGTCCCTTTTAAATCCCTATTCGTATAAATAGTTGAGTCATTCCCACAACATGCTTCATCCTCACTAACAGCCCTTTTTTTTACTTTTTGAGGAAGTGCCAAGATGGCAATCACTTCAAATTTGGTGAAGCATTGTATTTCTACATTCATCCATCTTTCTGACTTAAAAACACTTTTCCATCGTATTCATACACTTTTTCATCCAAATTTGGCGACTTCATCCATATTTTAAAGAGAATTGGAAAATTTTTGGCGGAAAAAGATTACTTTTATTTGGCCCAAAAAAGACGTTTATTTTGAAATGGTGCAATATGGCTCCATAGTGCCGATTAAAAAAGGGTTGCTCCCCAGGGAGTCTTTGAGACCACAGGTAGTTAGCCTTCTTCTTCCTTCTTTAGAGCATCCCCACGCCTGGCTCGGGCAAATGGCCCGGCCTGGGACCACTTGTCGAGCCATTAAGGAAGCCCAAGTCCGGCTAAAAAAATTTGCCCCACCCCAACATGGCCAACAAGGGGGGGGGGGAAGCAAGCTATTTCGGACTTCGAGGTGCCACCTCATGGTTGCCGTTGAGAATCAATTCTTCTAAACTCGAAAAGTGCCTCGAACAAGGGAATGAAATCTAAAATAATTGTACACCGAGCCCAGCCACGCACTTGGCACTTGGCCGTGTCATTCTCAAATTTGGCCGGGCCCGGCCTTATTTTTGGCTTTGCCGAGTGTGCCGTAGGACAATTCCTTCGGCTGGGCCCGACTACTTGCTCAGTTTGCGCCGAATTGTGAGTGGCCGTGGGGATGCTCTTATGCTATTTTACATTGCAGTGCCAAGTTTCTTGAGATTCCTCCTAGTGCCATTGTTTTCATTTGGACGCCGCCAGCACGGGCTCATGCGATGTAAGGGCCCGTTTCTATTAGGGCCTGGACGCCCAGGCCCTAGACGGGTCCGGCCCCTTTCCATTGACCAGAAAGGGAGCTGGACCTCCAGTCGGATGTCTAGGTCCCCTCCGGTCCTCCAGGCACTGACGATCTGAAAATCAGACCTGGAGGGACCGGACCCCTTGACTGGACCTCCAATTTTGATAATGGGACAGACCCCTTGCCGCTACGTAACCGGATTTCCACCAAATGTAACTTGAAGATGCCGGGAAGGGAGGGGCTTTTGGAAGTGGAGGCGTCCAGGCCTGGAGGTCCAGGCGGAGTGGGAAAGCCGGACCACCAAATCCACCCTCCAGCTGCCCCTCCAGCCCTTGGACTTCCAGGGGCGTAATGGAAACGGGCTCTAAGAGCGCGTTTCCATTGAAGACCTGGACCTCCAGGGGGTTTCTATTGGGGGGGTGGGGAAGCTGGACGTCCAGTCGGAGGTCCAGGTCCCCCTCCAACCTCCGGCTCATCCTTCTTTGAAAAACAGGCCTGGAGGGCCTGGACCCCCACCCGGACCCTCCAACAATAGTATCGCTCCTGCTACAGTTTGGATCACAAGTTACTGTGAAACACTGAAACCCTTTCTGCATGTTAACTGTTGAAATAATTATTGTTCTGTTATTGTTGAAATAATTATTAAAATTAATTATCATTAATTTAAAGATTAAATATGAGTACTATTTAATAATCAATACTATTTTTATTAATTCTAGAATAATTATAAATATTAATTAAAAATCTAAATTATGTAGAGGAATGCTGAAATATATTTTTTCAAAATAATATAATATATTTGATGTTTAATCAACAATGTTCTTGATAATTTGTTTTTTAACCAATACTATTTTGTTTACTATAAAAGATTAAAGAGAAATTTAAATGGAATTGTAATCAATAATATTTTTGTTACTACTGAATTAATAAATTATGTCAATTAATTTTCAAAAATATTTTCATTCACCATTAAACGATCAAGTTCATAGATTAATCATGAATAATATTTTTGTTTATAGTGAAATAAGTAATAATTATTTTGTTCCTCATGCACAAAATATTTTGTGAATTTTCAATTCATATTATGGATTCAAATGAAAATAAAATAATTAATATAATCAAATAATAATACAATCAATTAATGTAACTCTAAATAATTAATATAATCAATTAATAACAATAATTAACAAAATTAATTAATAATTGTAATTAGCATAATAAATTGATAACAAAAATTAATATAAAAATTAATATAATAGATTAACTAATATAATTGATAGGAATTTGGTTCAGGAAATACCTTTTCAATTCTTTTACCATTTTCCAATGGAGCGCTATGGCTCCTCCAGGTCCTGGAGGTCCGGCTTCCAATGGAAAGCTGGACCTCCCTGGAAGGGGTCCGGCTCCCATCCAGCCCGCCCTCCAGGAGCTGGAGGTCCAGTGACCCAATGGAAACCGGCTCTAAGCCAGGTGCTCTCCAAGAGAATGGACAAAAGGAATCGAGGGCATTCCCGAATGAGACGGACGGGAGCCCACGAGGCGAGTCCCGCCCGAGACGTGAATCCTCCGAAAACCTCGATCGATCTTGCGTGCGATGCAATTCCGCCAAGAAACAACGCGAGGTTGCTTGGGGCGTCACGGCGCTCAGACATCAAGGCAGTCAGTTCGTCACTAGGACGTGTCCAGCAAGCACAGGAAGGGGCCACCCCTTTTCTTTGCTCATGCCTTCAGAGTCCAGACCTGCCTGTTTGCTCGCTGCGCAGATTGCTTGTTACCAGGAACTCCTTGCGCGCGACGCAGCTGCCGTGCTCGTTTCGATCGTGCCCTCGCGGGCGGACGAGAGCGTGTCTTCGCACACTCGGATTCCGGAATGGTTGACGGCGGCGCCCGCCCGGCCTTGACGCGGTGGAGTAAGGCGAGCAGGTGACGCATGTCGAACGCAACGGCGCACGCCGGATCGGAGGAGAGGGGAGGTGGTGTGCCGAGAGGGAGAGTTGGATTGGACTCCATGTGCGATTGTGGTGAAGAGTAGAACTGACGACTTGCGTTCATGAGCGACACTTAGGCCGGCTTGAATTGCAGTGCAGGAGGGGAGTTTGCCTGCGCGTGGAAACGAACCGCTTGTGTCGCTGTCATTTGGCAACACGGACTGGGAGGAAAATGTTTGTGCGGAGAAGATTGAATTGGTGCAGGACGTCGTGTGTGCTACGTTTAAAGAGCAAGAAGATCTCCGAGGGGAGGTGCAAGGACAGGGGAGGGGGGAGGAGCAAGCGCCGACGCCGACGCAGAGGTTCAGAAACAAGGTAAGAATTCTTACATTATATATATTGGAATGTTATTTGAGAGTACAAAAGCACAGCAATTCAAATTCTATGGAAGGACATGGCTTTTTAATCTATAGCTTGTCTATGAGCAATTAATTGCAGTTTATATCCTTTGAATTTAAGATGTGAACTTCTTATCTATGGGAACTTGATTAAAGCTGACTAGAATTTAACCAGCCTTTAACAAGAGGTGTGGCTGGCAGGTTGGAGGAGAGTTCTGTCGCAGATTGGATCACTTAGGGTTATTTACGCACAAAGAATCAGGGAGTTCCACGATTCGCACAGAAACAGGGTATTAGGTCCAGCTAGGGTTAGCAACAAGTCTTAGGGTGAAATTGGACGAGCTGCTAAAGCCGTGCCAAGCTATGATTCGAAGTTTTGGGAAAATTCTACCCAGTGTGGCCGCATCCCCACCGCTAACGGCTTCGAAAGCAGGGGAGTGCAACGTCTGTGATAGTAACGCAATAATACCCGCGCAGAAGTTGTCAAATTCAGACTCCATCTCTTGTAAGCCATTGAACGGCTATGATCCACCTGAAACCCAGTCAACGTTTAAGTTTTATGAGGATGAGGACGATTGGGAATTTGCTGGAGACGAGGAAAAGGAGGATGGAGACGATGTCGAAGCAAGTTCACGATATTTGTGAGTTCAGAGCAGGACAATTGATGCTTGGGAAATTAAAAATGTCGTTGAAGTAGGGAGCTGTTGAACTTCTCCTTTCCAATTTTGTGTGACTAGAACTTGCTTGTGTATTGTATTCTCAGGACAGGAGCTGTCGCAGTTCCCAATCTGTTGAAAATCTCGCTGCCTCTTCCTGCTGAATCACCTCTATCGATCAGTGTAGATAGTGATGAATCGAATTCGAGTTTGGAGGTCAGAAGGGACATTGTTGGGTTTCTGAATGAAGAAATTGGCCAGCCAAGTGCCTGTGACTGGTTGGAGCCGCCGCCGATATCCGAAGCTCTTGCGGTGGAGGAGGGTCACCGTCAAATGGGTGACGCAGGAGTCATGCTAGAGGCCTTTCAACAGTTCCAACAGAACCCGCAAGTTCAAGTACGCACTGATAAACGAATCTCCATTTTCACGTGTACACAATTGAAAAGATATTTGTGATAACTAGTGACCCCTTGTTGAAACAACATAATGTTGCGACAGACAGTATTCCAATGTTTTTTTCGTCCCCGTCCCGTTTGGTTGAATTAACTTCCCAATGGGTTTTTTTTCATGTCGTTTCATCAGGGGGTTTGCACTAGCGGGCCATGGTCTTTCGCCGCTTACTACTCTTCAAAACTCCAGTTTATGGCTGAAACTCCAGAAAGCGTGTTAATCAGTATATTTATTGTAAATGACAGGAAATGGTAGTGGCATTGGCAACTGATGAGGGCCTATGGCGAGCGGTTCTTGCGAACAAGAAAATTCAGGAGTTCAGATTTGGAAATGCAGAAGGTATCTGTTCTTCTCTGAATTTACCAAATCTCTTGTTGGTGTAGCTCAAGATTTGAGTCACGACTTTGAAAATCAATTCAGCATTGGCGCACGTTCTCACAAATTTTTGCAACGCAGGAGATTTTGAAGTTGGCATTACTCAAGATTTCAACTCCGTCGCAGCCCAAAGCAGGATTTCATCAAGCTTCATTACGCTATCACGCAATGCAGTACGTGAGTTGAAGGAGGGGTTCTCGGATCAGATAAGAGGTATCATCGATGTTTTCGACAAGAAGTTGCAGGCAGAAACACGCCAGTTGATGTTCGAAGTCGTGATAAGAGCTTTCATTATGATGATTGTCTTTTTGCTCACCTTAATGGCCTTCCTGTGCCTCCTTCCTCTTCAAGCATCTTTGGAGTGACTCCCGTCATTAACAAGTCAAGCCGAAACCTCTCTGGACAGCAACAATTTATTGATCAGTTGACCTTCTGGCTCTAATTTGCACTACGATGAACTCTTCCGTTCATAAGGATTTTCGGATGTTCAGTTGCAACAGACCCTCTAGGACATCAGACAGCGCATGTCTCTAGTGGCTACTTCAGCGTTGCTAGAAGATTAGTTTCGACGAAATTCATTAGCACTTCTTTTGGGCTTGAATTGCAGCTTACTTTTTGTACATGTTGTATATGTTATACAGTTTGAAATCCTCTCACTCGAGATGTGAAAGCTACTTATATTATGTAAAATTTGGATTCCAGCTTTCATGATAATAATTCAAGTGAAGCTATCTTGTCACGTACAGGACTACATGCGTGACTATACTCTGTAGTAAAATGTTGTGTGAAGTTGTGAACAGATTCAAGTCATGAGAGTAATCAATACTGTAGATATTTCCACTGACATACTTTATTTGACTTTTTAGTGGATATTCTCTATTTAGCAGCTCATAAAGAGTCATAAATTGCGAGCACGTAAATATGTGCTCGGAATTCAGACTTCAACCTCAAATGAAAAATCCTGGGAAAATCTTGAATACGATGAATAACAAAGGCTGTCCCAATTGTGAAGCCCACAAGAAGTGCAGCTCATCAGCATGTTAACTTCTGGTAGTTTGAATCAAGCAAAATAAACGTCGTCAATGCACAACGAATACAAATAATCTAAAGAATTGACTCACGTATTCTCAGGTACTGAACCAATCCTAAAATTGGCTCTCAAGACATTTTCAATACAAATTGCCTGAAGTGGAGTCCTCACCCAAGCCTATTAAAGAAAGCACAAGCACGCAGGAGCCAATAATGATAAGCCAGAAGCTGCTGCAATTTACACAAAACTAACCGCTTCGGATTACCATAGCCCTAAATCTAATCTGCCCTGTTGCAAAATGCAGTAATTCTGAACCAACAACGTACACAAAGACTTCGAACACTCCCAGGAAATCGCCCGTCCACTTCCTGGGAAACTTTTGCAGCGCAATCAGCCGTAATGCTCCATTACATGGGGTTGCTAGGGTAATGAAGCAGTATGAATTCTTCATCCAACTTTGTATTTTCATCCCAAATATTTCACCCAACTTCGATTTTCTTGCTCATGATTTATGTCAAGCACTTCGCCCAACATACATCATGGGAAATCACCTGTTCACTTCCTAGGAAATTTTTGCAGCCCAATCAGTTGTAATGCTCGAATACATGGGTTTGCTAGTGTAATCAAGCATTACAAATTCTTCATCCCACTTTGTTTTTTCATCCCAAAGAGTCATTGTTGGGCATTTCACAATAGGGGTTGTCACGGCACATCCAAGTTCCAAATTTTCCCAGGGAATGGAAGGAAAAAGTGAGCCAATCGGGTTGCTGGATGTCGAAGGTGCTACGACACCCCTTCCCAAGGCCATAAGATGAACCCTGAGGTTCGTTCACCTCTCACAGACTTGGCTAAAATCGTCTGCGCGCTTGTCAACCTTTGACTGCAGCGGAGGGGCAAGAAAAATGCCACAACAAGGTGAAACTACGAGTGGAAGATCAAATTCTCCGAGGGAACAATTAAGCACTTGCGAAAGTGAAGAGAGCTACAATGATTTTTCCAGGGAATGAATCCCAGGCCTGACATGGAAGACAAATGGAAGCCATGTGGACGTTCCCAGAGAATTCCACAGCAAATGAAGGTGCCGTGACAACCCCTAATATGAATTCAAGCGTCTGCATTGGCCTTTATATTGCAAAATGCCCTCCTCGTTGGCAAACGCCCTATATAAAATGATGCACTGAAGGGGCAAAAGGGAGGGCGGTCAGTCCAAGGTGGGTGATCTGCAGAGATCATTCAAGCCCGTGGTCCCTCCACTACGCAGAGCGGGGAGTGAGCGCTGCTCGGTTGCCCGCCTCACGCGGTGCCTCCCTCTCTAACGGCCGCGCAGCCCGGCCCTCCGGCGGAGTCTCGCAGCCGACTCCGCGTTTGGAGCGGGCAGGCTCTCCACACGACTCCGCAGGCCCAGACATGGAGCCCCGCATCCGCACCCTCCTTCTCCCGCTCGGGTCACAGGCGGACGCTACCTCGCCCAGGTGGCGGGAAAGTATCCAGTCTCGCCCTACATACAGCACCCGCGACCCAGCACCAATCGGTATGGGATTCTGTCACTTCAGTCTGCTTGCAGCCAGCTTCTTTTAGTTTTTGAGAAAGTGCTGGATGGCAGTCACTTAAAATTTGGTGAAACATTGTATTTCTGCATCCATTCATCTTTGGAAACAAAGAACACTTTTCAATCATTATCCTGCACCTTTTCATCCAAATCTAGGGATGTCATCTATATTTTGTATAGAAATAGGAAATTTCTAGCAAAAAGTAGAAGTTTATTTTGAAATGGTGTAATCTAGCATCCAATAGTGCCAAAAAAAAGGCTTCTCCCTTGCCATTCTTGTGATGGCCCTAACACACAATATATTTTCGTAAGATTGACTATCAAGCCCATTTTTTAAGCCCATTTTTTAAGCCCATTTTCTTTCCTAATTTACAATGAAGGATGAAGACAGTTTCCATCCATCACCTACTCAACAAAAGTTCAACACAAACTCGTCTTCAATTGTAGTATGGAATGACCTTTTTTCAATCTTGCTCTCCCAGGGATCCCACATTTCATGATTTCACAAATGAAACAAAGCTTGAAAGCTACACTACAAACAATTTTGTTACCGAAACTTTTTCAAAGTAGTTGTGGTCAATGCAAAGCCCTCCTCTCCTTTGGTTCAAAGCCATTGAGACAATAAAATGATTGTTCTTTTTACTTTCAATACAACATCCTTTTGGCAATTGTATGAAAACGTCCCCTCCTACATTCCCGTCTTACATCCTAGAAGGAAACCCATATAGATTCAAAAGTTGAATATTCATTCTAGAAATCATACATAATGCCCAATGAGTATAGGCAATATCTATCTTCTTGTTGTTGCTTTTGTAATTGGAATGAAATGAGTTCAAAGTTAGGCAAAAAAAAAGAAACTTGTTTTTTTTTTCAATCTTTCTTATACAAGAGTACAAAAATTTAATTCCTAAAGTCCTAATGTTCCCTTGGGGGACAAAACGGATTTTGGGCATGTCCTTATGGTCCCAATATTTATCAAGATTTTTTGAAACTTCTTGTGAAGATAGGAAAACACACTAGGTTTGTAGGAATATAATTTTATTTTGATTAGTGACCAAGAGCAAAAGTTATAGTACAAAAAGTTTTTTTTCCAGATGTAGTCAATAGAAACTTCCTCAACAAAAAATAATTAAAAATAAGAGACTTTAATTTTTTTTTAAAATAAATTTCTTATAGATTGTAATTTTAAACACATGGAATGCTTAGTTTGATCCATTCCATTTGGATTTGTTAAGTGAAAGTTATGGACAATCTTGTTTTAGAGGCAGTTAGAGAGTCTTCTTGAACAAATAACTTATAGATTTCATTTCTAAATGCATTTTTCAAAAACCTTTATAAAAAATTGTTTGATAGAGTTAAATATGCTTACTGGAGCAATCTCATTCTTAGAATTATTGTATTTCAACTTCATATTAAAGCTATTATTGGTTTAGTTTTGCATTCATTCTTGAACGTACTTCTACTTAACAATTCTTAAAAGAATGAAAATCAAGTGGTTGTTTTTTGAATATTTTTCCTAGAATTTTGATTTGATTTTTCAACAAAAGAAAATTAAACTCAAAGTCTATAGTGCAAAAAATTTCCACAAATGATAGTTGAAGTCATTTGAAATTGCAAACTAGTGTTTAAAAATGTTTTATTTTCCAACTTTCAATGCTAATATATTTCAATCCATGTGGTCAAACTTTGTGAAAACCACATGATCTCAAACAAGCGAGATCTTTGGGTTAGATTTTGAAAAGAAAATGGTTTTTCCTATTGCTTTTATAGGTGAACATAATAGAAATGAAAATTTTGAGTTGTTTTAGACAAGAAAATGGCTTTGGGACTTTAGATGCTAATGTGATTGCTTACTCAAATAACACTGTAATATTTTCAGCATAGAAATTATCATTCATCAATTTCTTCTAAAAATTATAAGTGATTTCATTTTTCTTTTTAATTAATACTACATTTCATTATATTAATTTTTTTTACATGTATTCTCAATTCATTTTGAAGATATTGACTAAAATATTCAAATTACCAAATATGAGACATGTTTTCTTTTAGATATTGAAAGAGACAACTTCAATTTAGGGAATGGCTAAAAAACCTACATTTTGGAGTTTAGGGACATTGACTATAAGTTTTGGGGAACATGTACTTATATTAGTTAACTTAAGAATTATACAATTGGATTTGTTGAGAAATCAATAAGTTGTACTTGTAGAACATAGTTGATGGTCTTTGGTGAAAAAAGAATGTTGTACCAAAATTCTACTTCTAGTGAATTGAATTCACTAATTTCAAGCTATAAAGGATGGAATTTGGCTATTAGGCCTTTCTACATTGATTTCTTTTGAACAAAGAGTCCATTTCATTCAAGGATTTACAATGACAACCAAAAAAAACTTTTTTTGCTTCATATCATGCTTTGTTTTCACTTGCACTTTATATAGTGCATAATGTGTTTGATATTGCCCTTTGTGCCTTAATTCAAGTCCCTCCAACCATTTTTTTCTTGATTGTCATATTGAACATTTCATTAGTAATAGTTAATATTTGATAGAGTTGATTCTAGGGTTGCGATAGAATTTCCAATCCTCATTTGCATTTCATTGGTGGACAATAAAGATGGAGGGAGGGGAGTTGGAATTTTAAAAAATTCTACTGAAATTTGTGAGTGTAAGTGAGGGCAACAAGATGCAATCATATGTTCCATTATTATACTTCTTATCTACAAACATGAGAATTTTGAAGTCCAAACTCCCAAGCCTCAAACAATGATGTGTGAATGGAATTCCTAAGCATTTGTTCAGTATTTGCAATAGCTTTATGCTATTACATTGCACTTTTCTTTTAGTTTAGAATCAATTTGGCAATCCAGTTATCTTTTCTCTCTAAATTGGCAAGAAGGATTAGGCAACTTTTGTACTTATATTTTCAATTTAAACTTTGCATTTTCCAAAAGGTAGTAGGATTTGCAAATCTTTGTAGTAGGATTTGCAATCTACTTTGAAAGAAGACTCTAGTATGAGAAATCTATAGGATATGAACTACAAAACTATTGCACATCATGCATATGCAAGAACCTAATCCTCTTATATCAATTGCAAAGCAGCCTTAATATATAGTACATTTGTAGAAGGTATACAATCCATACAACAATCATTGCCAAAGGTAAGTGTGCAACATTTAAATGTGTATCACAAAACGTATGTAATTTAGATCTAAATGTGTAAGCACACATTGTTCTAATTGGAAGAGCACCCAAAGCAAGGTCAATCTAGCTATGTAGTTTTTTTAAGCCTCCGATATGAACCATTGTAGCTTAGTATAAGCTATTTTTGAAAAATCTTGAAATATGATTGTCTTTGCAATGCCATTAAATTAGATACACCAAATACAAAAAGGATTCCAATTTTGTTGCTCTAGAATGTACACAACATAGGACATGAAATGCATAAAGTTTAAGAGGACCTATTAACCATATTGTAGAAACATCCTTCTCCGTAATAATTTCTAGGAGTTTCATTTTATGAGTTTTGTTTATCTTCAACTCAACTTTTCAATATTAAAGAAATTTTAAATCAAAATTCTAAAATGCCAAGAAAATATTTTAAAAGGTTTTAAAGTCAATCTATAATATACTTAATAGAAAAATGTGCAAATTTTTTTTTCCACTTCTTTCATCATTTTTATTTTTTTAATTCTTAGACACTAATATTTCAAAATCTATATGGTTAAAGTTTTAAGAAAAATTTCCATACATGTCTAGGGGTGATTGCAAAAAACACATTAAGACTTAGATGAAATTTGAGGGCATTAGGAGACCATGGGTTTCCAAACTGCGGGAACGCAGTTTTTACCCTGTGAACTTGAATCGCGACTCTACCACATAATTTTTTAATTTTTTTTAATTTTTTCTTACTTATTTTCATATTTCAGGACCCCCAATTTTATTTTATTTATTTTTATTAAAGCCAGCCTGACGGCGGCCAGTAGCACTGGAAGCCGTTTCGGGAACAAACCCGAAACGGCCCTGTAATGCCCTCAGATTTCTTCTAAGGCTTGTCCTTTTTTTTGTCCCCTTAACCTCTGCCAAGTAGTTTTCTACTCATAACTTTTGCATCTTGTGTCTTTTTGTTGGCTTGAAATTTGGAATGAAGGTACATGCAAAAGTTTTAGATGTTGAATAATTTTTCCAAATTTTTTCAAATTATTTTTTTATTTTTAAACTACCTCCAATTAGATGTCTACTTTGGCCATTTGAGGGGAGGGGGGAGGGATAGTCTTATTTTTTTTAATCTAAAAATTCAAATTTGAAGCCACAAATTGGATAAATTGGAGGTCCTCTAATATTGTAAGGATTAACGATGAATTTTTATGAAAATAGAAACATATCTATTGAGCACATGGGGTCAAAGTGACCTTCCTTGGTACAAAAGCTATAAAGAGAGATAAATTTTTCTAGAGGAATTCTTAATTGTAATGTGAGCACAATCTTGTTTTAAAAATTAATTTTTTTTTAATTACTAAAAATAAAAAGGTTCACATAGCCTTTTTTTACTATTTTTTTGCTACTAGTAGTCTCTGTAGTACTTTGTAGCAATCTATAGTACTGCACAGTACAACATTGTATTGAATTGACGTTCAAGATTTGTAGGTGCCCTAAATCGACGCTATGCTAATACATGGTACTACATTAGATGTTTTTTCAGCAGTTTAGAAGATTGCAAGTTCCCAACTGTGGGAACGCTGTCGGGAACTGCCACATCTGCGATCTGACATGGTCGAGAGACTGCCACGTCAGATAATAATATTAAAAAATTAAAATTAAAATTTTTCCGAAAAAAATTATTTTTTATTTTTTTATTATATTTTATTCTGACTATTTACAACATTGGGAACAAGCCTAAAATAGTCTTCTAATCTCCCAAAAAACACCTAATGGTAGTATTGAATAGTACCTATAACAAAAACTTGAAGAATTTTTTGCAATCATCCTTTATGTTAGATCTTTGCATTTGAATATGCACCAATAGCTAGGGGTTTTGTTTCTAATCTTTTGACTTGCAAAGCAATTTGGAAGTGGTTTCAATAAAAATATAGTCATTAAACTTTAGAGATTAAAGATCATGATTATTATTATTATTTTTTTGTCTATTATTGAATATTATACTTGGTAAAATATTTCATTCTTCAATGCAACTTTTGAATTTTGCTAAGAAGTTCAATGTTCTATAATACATTGTGGTTTATATAATTTTTGAAACTTAAAAAACGGATGCAAGAAAAATTTGCAACCTATAGATTATCTACAATAATGTCTAAAACTCTACTTGAACTCTTCAAAGACAATTCATTTCAACAATTTCTGAATTTGATATCTTTTATTTTAATTTTAACATATTAAAATTTGTACTTTGTAATTTTAATGGAAATTAGTCTTGAACATTTGAGTTTGCACTTAATATGATCAAATTACTTTATATTCAATAGTATATAATATTCAACAATTAATCATGTATAATACTATTTTTAATGACTTCCTAAATGACTATGAAATTTAAAATCTAGGAGTTTTGAATTCTATATCTAATCATTCACTTACATACACCAATTTCATTTAAGTTGGATTTTTCAAAATGCTTATTACTACAATTTGTACATATAATTTCGGAATTTTTATTTAATGTAGTTAGCCATTTTGGCTGAGAATAATTATCAAAGATACGCAATTCAAAAAGTCACAAAAAAATTATATTGCCAATTTCGTTAAAATGGCGGTATTTCAAATGTCATTTTTTAGACAACGCAGTGTGAACTAAAAATTAGTATCTAGGATAGGTATAGATTTTCAGACATCTACAATGTATATAGATTTTCAAAATCTATGACTGGTTTAGATTTCAAACCACGTGGTTTGAAACATCTTGGCCACGTATAGATTTTGAATATCTACAACATTCATAGATTTCAAAAATCTATGATAGGTGTAGATTTCAAACCGCGCAGTTTGAACTTTCAAGAGTATCAAATTAATGGAATATTGCCATTTTAACAAAATTTGCCAGTTATACATGATTGCAAAAAAATTGATCATTCATGAAGTTCTTTTATATTTTAAAGACTTCGAGTATTACAAAAAATGGTAAAAAGGATCACAAATCTTCTAAATGACCACTCATAAGAGGATTTTCAGCTGCAGTAAGAGACTGCAAGTTCCCAGACGTTGGGAACGCATTGGGAACGCTGGGAACGCGATGCTGATGTGGTCGAGCGACTGCCACGTCAGAAAATAATATTTTTTTATTGATTTTAATTAAATATTAAATATTTTTAAAATATTTTTTTGAAAAAAAATATTTTTTTAAATCATTTTTTCTCTCTTTAATACATTCTGAAGTTTTTTGAAAAAAAATAATTTTAATTTTTTTTTTGCAAAATTCAAAAATTCAGACCAGCAGGGTGCTGGTCTGCAGCAGTGGGAACAATTTCGGGGAACACCCCTGAAACGGTCTCTTGGGGGCCCAGAAATCCTCTTATGATTAATCCATTAAAGACTTTGAGGTAGTCTAAACTTTGTATACTTGTGAAGATGTATTGTCAAATGTAAGTTGAAAAAAATAATTTAATTATGACTTGCAGGTAAAATTTTTAAAATATGACCCATAATTACTGCCATATGGATAATTCTATTGCTATATCAATTAGTTTTTTAAAATAAAATTTAAGATTAATAATTAGAAAATCCTTCTTAAATTGATTATAGATTGAATGTTTGTAATATTTATAAGGTTTCATCTTTTAAACTTCTTCAAAATTGTCAAATTCTAATAAAAATAATTTTATATTTTACTTATTTATTCAATTGATTTAAAGGGTTATGTTTTGAAACTTGGAAAAACAGTTTTCTATAGACCTTTTGAACTTGTTGATTATTTGCTAAGAAAATCAATTTGAAGACCTACTAATTCCTAAAGTCTCAAGAGTCCTATATATTCAAGGACTTTTTAAGATTTGGGCTTTTGAACAAGTATACTTGAACTCAATTTATGGCAACAAATTTTGAGCCTTTTTTCTATAAAGAAAAATTGATTGGCTTTCTAGTAATATAATTTTATTTCAATTAGAGATTAAGAGAAAAATTCATTCCACAAAAAGCCCAAAATATGAATAGGTAGGCAACAAAAACAAAAACATGAAATAATTCTTTTAATTTATTGTAATTTTTTTTATAGATTTGATTTTTTTCTATGTAGAAAAATTTAATTTATTTTCAATGGATAAGACAATGTGATAGTTATGAATCTTCTTGTTTTGCAAGCAATCTTAGTAAATTTTTGAGAAAAAAATGCATTAGATCCATTTCAACAATTTAAAAGAAAATTGCATAAGGTTTAGTTCTTTTTTTACAAAACTATTTCACCATTGAAATTAATGTGTTTCAATTTGATGCAAGACCTATCAACAATTTAGTTTTTCGTTCTATTTACTTATTTAGTATCTACTTTGACTTAACATTTTGAAATGAATGAAAATTACAACAAGAAAATTGCATTTTTTTCTCCATATCCTCAGTTCAATTCTTTGATATAAAAAAAACTTAAATCACAATGCTATTACAAAATGTTTGAATTAAAAGGATTCAAAGCCTTATAATCTAGTTAAGTTAAAAATATAAGAAACTCATTTTCTTCACTTGTCCTAAATGACTGCGATAAATGACTCCCTTGCCGTCATTTAGGACATTTTGACTCTGTTGTGACTGTCGGCCCTCAAGGCATTGTGGACAAGGTAGTGACTCAGCTATAACTCATTGTATTATTACCATTAGTTGATGGACTTGGATGAAAAATGGTTGTCCCAAGTCTACGTGGCAAAGGGGATTTTCAGGCAAGAGGGAGAGAAATTGTGGGCAGTTGCCCATTCTACTCCAAAATTTTGGAGAAGTAGCATGATGTCAGCAATTTCGGAGTCACTTTGCAATCACCATGGAGTCATTGGCAAGTTCAAGTACTGCTGACGTGGACATCCATGTCAGAGTCATGTAGAAGTCACTACGAAGTCATTATGTAGTCATCTTGGTATTATGAATAATCCGTATGTTGTTGACATCAGAGTCACTGTGAAGTCATTGTGAAGTCATTATTTAGTCATTTTGCAATTGTAATGTAGTTTGAGTGTTGCTAATGTAGACATCTACATCAAAGTCACATAGAAGTTATTATAAAGTGATTATGTAGTCATTTAAGAATTTGTGGCAATGAAGTCATTCCACAGTTCTTTTTAAGGAATTTGGAGTTAGGGTTGAGATCACAATATAAAGATATTAAATGCAATTTTATTTTGTGGTAATGTGTGCAAACGAAATATATTAATAATTATATGGGAAGTAGTCATTCCATAGTCATATGAATACATTCAAAATTTTACAACAATACACCATAAACAAAAATTTTGTATTGCACAATATACCACATACAATACACCACATACAATACACCACATACAATACACCATATACAATTCATCATATACAACACACCATATGTCATATACAATTCACCATATGCCATGCATCATTCCAAAGCAACTTTAGTTAATGCGTGAGTATAAATAGAAGAAATGGTAAGCCTTTTATAGAAGGAGGATAGTAGTTGGCAAGACAAAGCTTGTGGGATATGTAAAATGCAGGAATTGCATTACAAATAATATTTTGAACCTCATTGAGGCATAGTATATGAATTTCTTTCAAAAAACTTTAAACTAATGAAAGTTAGAGGATCATTGTCACTTTCACCTCCAAAAATCCATTTGAGATTTAGAGCATTGAATCAAAAGTTATAGACAAATTTGTTGAAAGATTTGAAAAGGATTGATATAGAAAGAATACTAGACTTTTGAATAGTTGTTTTGCAGTCACACGAAGTCATTTTGTAGTAGAACCAGAGTGATAATGTTGTCATTTTGTAGTAGGACTAGAGTGAAAAAAATGGGACTTAATAATTACTATTGAATCTTTTCTAAATACCTTAGTGTATATTTATTGAAATTCTTAATATTTCAAATGTAAATCATATGAAGTATTCAAAACTAGTGCAATAACAATGGGACACATTTCTAAAAGTATTGGTGGCATATTGATGGGAATTTAAATAAATGATAGAAATGGACTCTAAAGGAAAAAATAGTATACATGAACAAAGAAAAAGACCACCAACAATGCATCATTTTACAATAAAATTAAAAAACAAAAGAAGTCTTGTATTCTAGAAGAAGATGTTTAAGAATAAATGAATAAGATAAACCTAGGGGAAGCACTCCATGTATTTATATTGTTAGCAAACCACATGCTATAAAGACTTTGGATCCTCTACTTCTTGAATATTAATGCAATGGTCAACAAAATGTATTTTCAATAAGTATTTGAGTTGGACTACATGTCAATATGAGTCATTTCTATTTATCTTTCAGTCTTCCTGAAAGTCATATTATATATTATTTGAAGTGAAAGTTTTCAACAATAGAAATCTAAGATTATTATCAATCAAAGTTCAAAATTAGAAGTTGAATTTATCATTAAGAAAACTTTCAGCTCTAAAAAAGGCTACAAGTTTTGTACCCTCATGGTGCAACTATAAAAAAAAATCAAAATCAACATTTTTTTAAATTTTTTTAAATTTATAATCTAACGTGGTACTACTAGTGCCGTGTCAACACTACATGAGATTGACAATTGATAAATATTTTTAAAAATATTTCAATTCTTTTTCTAATTTTTCCATTTTTTTAATTGCACCATAGAGGTGCTCAAAATGAATTCTTAGTAGCCAGACTAGCCTCTTTTAGGGTTGAAATTTTTTCTAATGAGTTTATTAAAAAATTAATAAAGGATTAAAAACTCACTTTATTGCATATGATATATAAAATATCCTAAGAGTGATCCTCTTAAGAAATAAATTATGAATAAAAATTTAGAAAGAATAAAAGATAACCTTAGGTACGCAGCTCTTGTGTATATATATATATATATATATATATATATATATATATATATATATACTTGTGTGTGCGCGCACACAGAAAGGTCATTGGTGTTAGAACAACTGCTTTTGCAAAATTACATTGAATTTAAAAATAAAAAGAAGTTTAAAAAAGACCAAACTATAAATAATTAAATGTAGAAAATTTTGGAGAGTGTACATATTAAAAAAAAATTCACAATGTATATGAAGAATTGAAACACCTATGAATAATTTTTAAAACTTGACTACAAGAAATCTCGTCTAGTTAATATTAAATTTTTTTTAAAAATCTAAAATCTTGGATACCTTGTTCTATGATACATGTATTAGAAAAATTCATATAATTAGTTTTTAAATACTTTAATAGTCCTCAAAGAATATTAATTTCATATATGTAATTATATTTTTGAATTTCTTATTAAAAACGATACAAGAATTTTCTACATTTAACCCATTAAGGACCGGTCGACCACTTTTGGGTTAATTTGAGGACTTTTTGTCTCCTATAATTTGTAGAACGTTTGATCTCAAAAAACTTAGAGAAGAACGCATTTAGAGTGTCTTTATGCGCATCTAACAAAACCAATTTCAAGAGAATGTGTGCAAAAATGAGTGAGTTGTGCTTGGCCAAACTTGAAATGGTCCAACCTTTCATATTGAAGTTTTCAATGAAAAATGCATATTTTATGGAAATGACAATTATGTGTGTGTTTGAAATAATAAATTGAAAGGTTTTGGTCAATTTCCAGACAATATATTCAAATCTATACCCAATTGTAGCAAACCCTAATTATAACCAGTGCCAAAGGGTGTTTATGACACATCAATGTTTGAAGAGTAATTACAAAAACATGAACCGTTGGATTACTTTTATTTTTTGTTTGGTTCAAGGACTTAACCCATGGAACTCATTTATTCAATCCGATCTAGGATTACATCTTTTAAAAAGGCAGAAAATTGCACTTTTTGAGAATTGTGTTCAAAAACTACGTCCGCACCCTAAATCAACCACGGTCCTTAATGGGTTAAGTAAATTACATCCCTTGAGATTGGACTAAAGTGCATTTGTTTATAAGTGATTGTAATTAGGGTCATATGCTATAGGAGTTACGTACCCAAGAAGATAACTTATTAGCTTAAGAAGGATATTAGAGTGTGAGTGTTGGAAGATTCTAAAGGAACCTTGTAAGAAACATAGTGCATTTTTTAGAGCATTTTAGCATTTAACACTTTTTTGAAATACTTAAGACATTTTGGAATCATGTAGTAGTCATACGTAATCGCATCGTAGTTACCCTAGGGTCATCATAGTCCATGTCAATAAATTGCCATATCCATTTTTTTTTACAAAAAATGTTGATTTGGCTTTAAAAGGGACACTGAAGTCATTTTGAAGTCACATGATAGACATAGACAATGGCATTGTAGTCATACAAAAATGACTAAAGTCCACGTCAGCAAATTGTCCTATCCATTTTTTCTACAAAAAATCTTGATTTTACTTAAAAAGACATTTAAGTCATTTTGGAGTCACATTATAGTTACACAGAAATGACTAAAGTCCACGTCAACAAATTGTCCTATCCATTTTTTCTACAAAAAATCTTGATTTGACTTTTTAAAACATTTAAGTCATTTTGGAGTCACATTGTAGTCACACAAAAATGACTAAAGTCCACGTCAACAAATGGTCCTATTAGTTTTTTCTACAAAAATTTTGGTTTGGCTTAAAAAAACATTTAAGTCATTTTAGAGTCACAAAATAGTTGTCTGTAGTCACTGTTAATGACTCCAACATCCATATTGGATGCCCCTCACTCTCCTCTAATATTGTCAATGTTATCTTGAATGAATAGTTGAAGTGAATGTCACACTTCATCACTGCTTCATCCGCAAGTGATTCAAAATGAGTGAAAAATGACTTAAACACTTAGACAGTGCAGCCTTAGTGCAATTACAGAATTTGCAATCATTCTTTAGTTGTTCCGGACATCCAGTCATTTTGTAGTTACTTCGCGCAGTCATTTAGGACAGGGTTTTTTTGTAGTGTAGAAAGGTCAAGATTTTTTATGTTTGAAATATATTTGTGTTTATATGTTGTTTAAAACTTAATAGCATTGTTCTTAAGGAATTCACAACATAGAATGTTTCTACATTTCAACAATATATTACAATATTCTATGCTTCCAACATGAAGAGAAGAAAAACAAAATTTAAAAGTATTGAAATTTACATTAGTTTGTGTGAAAACAAAGTCATAATTTTTATAATGTATTGACAACACTATCTATTTTAGTTTACATTCTTTACTTTTGAATAAAATTCTAGCCTTGGACTTATATTTCTATATTAAGGTATCAAAAATAAGAAGTATTTGGAAAAATTTATGTTAACAAGAATTTATTTCGGACAATTTAAGAGCACATGTCCATTAGTCACTATAATGTAGACAAATTGCATGGCTCTAAACCACAACTTCATTGTAGCTCTTTGTTGCCAAGTAAATCAATTGCCCATTCTTAATTAATCATAACTCTCTAATTTTTGAATGCAATCCTACTAGTGACTAAGTAAGGGGATCCTATTCTACATCAATAATCTCTTCAAAAGTAATTACCAACAATTCTTCACATTTAGACCTTTCCATTGTTTAAATAAGCATTGTAGTGTATAATTTTTTTCACTATTCAAACTTCTTCTCAAGAAAATTAAAATTATGTCATCAAAATCAATGTAAGGATTGTGGACATTTTCTTTGGCTCCAAACTTGTATTAATATCTTAAAATAAAAATTGGAGTCCCCATCAAGTTGGATTGTAATTAAAGGACTCTCTTGTTTGGAATCATTAACCAATGAATTTTTTAATTTAAAAGAAGGCTCATTGCCGTTCCAATGCATTAGCAATCATTTAAAGTTGCCAATTATGAATTATATCTACAAGAAATACTTTCACCTTCCTCCACAACAATATTCTTTGAAGACACTTTTATTACAATTTCTTCTATCTTGGCAAAACATTTTAATCTTTGTATACACTTTATCACAATTCCCTCTATCTTGGTCATTATACTATACAACATTAAGAAGCTTCCTTTGTTCCCAATGCTTAATGTTTTGAACTTTCTATGTTCCCTTTATTAGAAAGGTCAACATCTCTAGATTGAATTACAAAAAGAAAAAAGAAAAATGCAATGATAAAAAATGGTGAATACAATGTTGATTTATATTGGTAAAGTTAGAATAAGCTGTTGTAACTATGAAAATATAATTATTTAAAATATTAGAAAAAAATTTGCAAATCTTTTTAGTAGCTAAATATAGAATCATCAAATTTTAATTTTATCCATGAAGCTTATGAAACTTTTGAATTTTAGAAAAAATGCTGAAATTCTTACAAGAAAGAATGAAATCTTGAAGCATACCACAGCGATAGAAGCAATTTTGGATGAGGATCTTCCTTGCAAGAAGAAATATAATGCAACTTCTGAAGATGTCAATGAATTTATGGAAAAACAAATATGCAAATGTGCAATTGAAACTATTGGTGGCACACTCCAATGTCAATACGGTTGTTCATGTAATTATTTTAGAAAAACTTGTAGTCTTGATTGTGGATGTGAAGGAATGTGCATTCCCAATACAATTCTTCATTTGCCAAATCTTGAAGTTCGCATTGGAATTGCTGGAGATGAACTCTATACTGAGGAAGATATTGATTCAGGACAATTGGCATTTGTGTTCACTGGAGAAATGACATCATTAAAAAAATATCATAAAAATATGAAAGAAAATCAAGTTGATTTATACTCAATAACTGGTAGATGGAAAGGAGGAGGATTATATAATATTGGCAAAGATGGTGTTCCTACTTTTGTCATTAACACTTATAAAGAAGAAGCTGGATTTGCAAACCACAGTTGCGATCCAAATATAGAAGTATTTGAAATGTTAGCATTGGTTTTATCATTTGCTTCATCAATAATGGTTTCAACACATGTTCAAGTCAAGAAGTGGTGATTGGTTGTACATCTATAAACAAATTAATCATATTTATCTTATACATTGGATATCAAATTCAAATTGAAATGTTTTTGTCCTTTTAAATCATTGAAAGCATATGATTTGGGATGTCATTTTGACCTAATGTACAACAATGCAATTTTAGAATGCAAATGAATAGCAAATGACATCACAAGTAATTATATTCAACACCAATTAGAAATTCAATCATTGTATATAAATAATATAGAGTACAAATGATAGAATTTTAATCAAAGACAATTTGAGTTTTAATTTTTGATGACTCAAATGTATATTCTAAATTCATTTTAATTATAGTGTAGATGGCAAAACGGGAAGCTCTATATTGTTGGAAAAACAATAAAATATTGTTTTGCAAGTGATACTTTAACATATAACTATGAGTAAGTGGTATCAAAAATTAGTATTGAATTTCAAATACATTTCTATTCAATCAATTATTAAATAATGAGTTATTTTTATAATTCTATTTACAATAATTTTTTAAGTTCTTTTAATAAATTATAATTTAATATTAATAACCTAAAAATATCAATAACTTTATTTTGAAACATGTAATATATTTTTTACATAAACAAATGTTGTAGTTGGAAATGGCCTGACAATGTAAAATATTCGGAAATTTGTTTATGTGGATCACAAAATTGTCGCGCATTTGTTGCACAAGTTTCTTCTACTGTAATGAAACGGAGTATTCAACGTTATGAAACTATATTAAATGAAATGGAAATCCACAACATTTATGAAGCGCAAAAAATAGATAGATTGAAATTGGCTTTACACACCAATTTACCTCTCACACCTAAAGAAAAAATGGATGTAGAACACTTAAAACAAGATAGCGAAGAACTTCGCCTTACTAAACGCAAAGCTATGTATTTAAAAAAAGGCATTTTGTTGGCTAAAGCTAAACTTGCAGAGGTTGAAGTTCTTGAAAATGAAAATAATAAAACTTTTTTTTGTGAAGCTAATTCATCGCGTCAAATATTACTTGAAGAGTGTAGTACTAAGGTAGAGTTGAATCACCCTTGTGCTAGTAGCTTTAAGATTGAAGAGTCTAAACTTGCTAAATTTACATCTCCATCTCCTAGTAATCTTCCATTGCCAAATTCTAATGATGAAGAAGATTCTCATATCCATAGCTGCAAAAGCAACAATACTCACCTTCATTCCAAGACCATAGAGTCTAAAATTGCTAAATTTGCATACCCATCTCCTAAAGATCTTGTTTTACCAAAATCTGATGATGAAATAGATTCTCATGCCAATAGCTTTAAAAACAACAAAGCTTATCCTTATGCAGAGAGTGTGAAGATTGAAGAATCTAAACCTGCTAAATTACCATATCCATCTCCTAAAGATCTTGCTTTATTAGACTTTGATGATGAAGTAGACTCTACATCTATAGCTTCAAGAGCATCAACATCACGTTCATACACAAGTGCTTTAAGTAAAAACTCTTTAAAGGGTGACAATGCTACATCCATAAAAAATCTAAACAAACATTGTGTTTCTGAATCTAGAGTCACTCAAGCTCTAAAAAATGATGGTTTACCCCTCTCTGTAAGAATTCCTCTTCCTCTAAGAGACAATGATGATTGTGTTTTAATGGGAGTTCAAGATGTCGATAAATTACTTACAGAATCTAAATTAAGACTTGAAAGTTCAAAAAGTAGTCATTCATTCTTAAAGATGCCAAAGTGTGCAAGTTCATCATGCTTTTATCCATCTCAATCACCAACAAGTAATAAAAGCATATCTATCAATACTCCATATCTTAATCAATATGATTCGGCTATGAAAACAAGTCGTATAAGTAAAATTGATGAAGAAATGAGTGAATTCGATCCTACTGAAAATGTTGGAATTGAAAAGGTATCATTGAAAATATATATAAATGATTTAATATATATTTTTATTTATATTTTTATTATTATATAATTGAATATTATAGAATAAAATTTTATCTTTTCCTTTTAAAGGCAAGAAGAGAAAAAAAGAAAGTTGGAACATCCAAAATAACAAACATTGAAGACAAAATTAATAATGCTAAAGGTTGGGGAGAAGGTCTCTTTACCCAAGATGAAATTAATCGAATTTTTGGTTGGATTGAGGGTACAATATATGCACGTGGTGAAGGTAGTCAAGTTCCACCATGGCCCAAAACAAAAGAATGGGCTTTTTGGTTGCATAAAAATTTTCGACATCCCACACCTATTGAACTTCAAAATCACAAAAAGACATGGGTTGGAATGAGTACCAATACTCTTCGTGCAAGTGATTCAGGTAAAGGGACTTCTTCAAAGACACTACCATTAGTAAGAGATGTAAGAACATTATTAAGTGATGTCTTGACATTTGTTCCTTTTAAATTTAGTGGATTTAATCTTGTTGAGTCAATAAAGTCAGGTAATATATGGTGTATTGTATGGAACAAAATTGGTGAACCTTTACCAGGAAATCCAACATTTCGAACATCTGGATAATGAAAATCTTGCATCACATAGCTTTAGCATGCAATCATATAACAACAGATTAATTAATATTAGAATTGATTAATATTTAATTATATTTTCATGAAAAATGATCTCAAATCAAATATTCAAGTATTCATCAAAATCTAAAGTCGTAATTAAATACAAAATCTTATATGCAATTTAATAATCCCTAAAGTTTTGAAGTGGTTTGATATTCAAGACTAATAAAACTATCTTTTCTAAAAAAAAGACTAAAATCTTCACTTTTTTTTAGTTTTATTATATATGCAATAAAAGAATTTGAGTTAATTTATTCAAGTGCATTTTTGTAAAAAACTTAATTCTATAATAAATGCAGTCAAAAAAACTTTAATTCAACTTATTCAAGTGCATCCTTGTAAGATTTTAGAGTAAAGTTTTCCTATTAATTGCAAGATTATAATATGTAAAATTTAATCATTTGTATTTTACAGCCCTTTCTAAAGATAAAGTTTTATCTTTCAATATCTTTCATTTAAATAATTAACTCTAGAAGAGCTTGAAAGACCTTTGTAGCCTTATAGTATATTATAAATATAGTAGTATTTGATTAGAAAAATACTGCCTATATACTTTTCAATACAAAGTAAATTAATAATCATGTAAGTATGTAAAGAACAATGTATCATAATTCATATAATCATAATTGAAGAGTTTTTTAGCTAAATATGGGTCATATAGAGTAACCACAAGGATTGTTTTAGGATTAAAAGACGAAGCTATTCTACAAATGTACATTTTATTTAAACTTTAAAAAATGAATTGTGAACATATTCAAAAAACTTAATAGGAAAATAATCTTGTATTCATCTTTGAAACCATTATGAAGTGGAAAGTGGCATGGGATGAAAAGAAAACGTAAATCACTAATATTTTTGATACAAAATCAAAAATTCCTATAGTCATGTTACTCTAGTTTGCAAAAAATTCAATGTCTTTGTTTTTATTTGAAAAACTTGAAACTTAAAGTAAATAAATGAATTAAGCCTCACATTTTTGCACAATTGTAAAATTTGAGGTAAGAAAAGAAAATGTTTTTTTTCCAAATTGTCAAATAGGGTCAACAAATTATGAATCCTCAAGTCTTCTAGCTTTTAATAACATTTTTGTTGTATATGCATTTTTAAGGGACAATCATATACTATATCATTTTAGTTACATGCATGTCTCATTTCAAAATGAATGACTATACAACAATTTGTTTAGATTCCTATATTTTAGAGTTAGCATAAATATTCACCCAAATATCCAATTACTCTTCCCTCTTCATAGGTGAAATACACATTTTTTGTCAAAATTTTAAGCCTAGCCAAATAAACTTGAACATTAAATCTACATGAATATTTAATTGTTTATTCAATGAGCAATTGTTATTTAGAAGTTGAATTCTAAAGTATGAAGTCAATAGAGTCCAAATTAGTTTTCCAAAAAGAAAAGTAGTTTTGTGAATCCCCATTAGGTTTTGACATGTAGTTTTAAAAATCTTTTTCTTCAAAACATTGTTTTAAAATCACCCAAAATTGAAGAATTAATCCCTAAAAGCCCATTGTCCACTTAGGGGACAATTTGGAGTTTGGGCAAGTTTCGATGACCTCAATTTTTAGTGAAACTTTTTGAAACTTTTTCATAAGATAGGAAAACTGATTAGCTTTGTGGGAATATAGTTTTTATTTCAATTGGTGCCCGGGATCAAAAGTTATACCACAAAAAGTCCAAATTTTTAACTTGGTGGGCAGAAAAATTAATCCACAAAAACTTGAAATTAAAATTTTTAATTTTTAATGCCTTGTAGATTATATTTTTGTCTATGTGTGAAGCTTTGATTCATTCCATTTGGATTAGTTATGTGAAAGTTATGAACAATCTTGTTTTTCGGGTAGTTTGAGCATCTTCTTGAAAAAATAACTTGTAGGATTCATTTCTGAATGCAATTTTCACATTTTTTCAAAAAGAATTTCTTGACAAGATAAAATTTGATTTCTAGAGCAATCTCACCATTGGAATTATTGTGTTTCAATTCCATCTTAGAGCTATTAACGATTTAATTTTTCTTTCGATCTTGGACCTACTTCTACTTAATAATTTTTTAAAGAATGAAAATCAAACAATATTTTCTTGAAATTTTTTTGTAGACTTTCAACTCAATTATTAAAGACAAAATTTATTTATTTCAAAGTCCGTAGCACAAAAAAATTCAACAAGTGGCAATTCAAAGTCATCTAAAATTGTTGAACAATGTTTAAAAAATCTATGTTTTCCAACTTTGAATGCTCATATATTCCAATCTATATGGTCAAACTTCATGAAATTTTTACTTTATGATCTCAAATAAACAAAGTAGAAGATCTTATGGTTAGATTTTATAAAAACACCTTTTTTTTTGTTCTTTTGGATGAACTCAACAAAAATGGCAATTTTGATTGTTTTTTGACAAAAAAATGGCCTTCGGTCTTCAGGGGTTAAAGCAAGCTAGAATCTCTAAATGTGCATTGGTCATGATATTATACATCTTCATTAATTTATATCTTAATACAGTAGTTGTTATTTGTTAGCAAACTATGGAAATAAAAAAGTTTAATAAACTCACTTTTAGAAATTATGCACATATTACATCCAATGGTGTATTTCAAGGTTGTTGGTTTGAAAAAGAATTATTTCAATTTAGTTCCTCTTTGTAGAATTGACCAAGAGTTGGTTGAAATATTTAGTTAAGAGTTCTAACCAAGAGTCATAATTGTCATTGGTGATCTCTCTCAATAATGTAAAGTGAACTAAGACCCATCCCATAGGCATTCAATTTTTAAAGAAAGTTTTAAAATATAGAATTGATAATTTAAAACTTGTAAGCAACCAAAATGACTACAAAAATTTGTTTTTAAAGTTACAATCAATAGTTATTAGTAGAAAATTCTATGTAAAGGACCATGTCACTGTTTGTGTGTACTCTTAAAATGGGATTAGCACTAAAATAAATAAGGCATATAAAAATAAATTGCATTCATTGCAATAAATACTTCAATACATTCTTATTTACTAAAATAAATATTTACTTTTATAAAGTACATTTCATGTCAAAAAATTACAATTAGTGCAACAAAAATGTATTTTTGGTTGTAATACAATAATTTATTAATACGTGTTGGATATGGTACTACAAGTCGGTATGAAATACAACTTTTAAGTAGTCCCATATGCAATGGCCTCCTTCCCAAACTTGACAAATAAATTATAAACTTATGAAGTAGATTTGCATATTACTTAAGAATTCATTGAATATCACAATCCATTTATCTAAAAAGAAACTTGGATTAGAAGCTATCTCTTTCAAAAACATCTCACTCAATCTACATATGCAAAAAAATCCAAAATGCACTAAATGACCCATGATGCTTCAAGACAATATATGCACTCTAATTCATTACATCACCAAAAAAATGAGGTAGATCTTATGAATTGCCTAAGGTCATCAAATTGACATGTCTACATTTTTGACTTATTAGAAGATACATGTGGTCATTTGGTTGTGTTTTTATAGTATGTATACATGCTTTTCTTTTCTAGGATCCCTTTAAATAAGAAAGAAAATTGAAAAAAGGCCTATGTATATACCTTTAAAAAATTATATTGTAGGAAGATGAAGCATAGAGAATTTCTTTGTAAGGGGAACTGAAAAGGTGCAAAATCTCAAGAAAATAGGCATTTTAAAGTTCCAATTTGTAAAAATAGAAAAAATTATAATATAAAATAAGATAAAATTTTTCCATTTATAAAAAATCTATGGATATGGTCATTGACCAAAAGAAACCACCAAAATAACATTTTTCATGTTTTAAAATGCAAGCAAAAGGGAATTTACTTTAACCGTGAAGCGCTACAATGTCTAATTTCTGAACAATGTACATATTGAGAATGAGATTTCATTCTCATTATATCATGGATGAAAGTCATTCTAATTTTTAGAGATACTTTATGAAGTTGTTGTCCCATCCAAGTGTTTGATTTAGTATTATCACAATGCATATTTTTCTAGTATAATTACAAAATAATGCACAAGTATGTCAAGTAGTTGACCAAGCCAAAATTATATTTACTCTAGTTCAAACTTGGAATTGCAACAATAAGGTCATAGAATCAAAGAACACAAAATTTCCAAAAGTCACTATGTCAAGAGAACCTCATTTTAAATCCATTCCAATAAAATTTACTCAAAAAATGACAATGTTTTACTTATAATTGAGTTTAGAAGGGATTTTGAATTTTTTCTCTCAAAATTTATAGAAAAATATTGTTAATAGCCCTATTGAATCTAGCTACTTAGATAGAATCTAAAACTTAAACTCTACAACTTTCATTTGCATCTCAATTCCAAGATATTCTTTAAAATAGTACTTTATGATGATTTTTCCCAAATCATTAATTTTAGGAATGAGTCTGGACACTTAGGGATTAGAGCCATAACGGCAAAGTTAAAGCCAAAAACAATCATCAAACAATATGTGACAAAAAACAATATATGCGTTTCTTGCAGTAGCTCTCTTTAATGTCATAAACACTCTACTTTCTCAAATATGAAGCACAATGCATTTTCAAAGCACAATCTTGGACTTTCCTTTCATCACCTTGCTCACTACTTCATAATACTATAAAACTACAAGATTTCAAAAGTTTACACAACAAACTACAATTAATTCTTTAAAAACTTTTCCACTATCTTGTCACAATTTTAAAGCAATTTAAAATTGATGACAATTGGAATCTACTTACTCTCAACAAACTTTTGCTCAAATATCCTCCCTCCATTGATAAGAAGATTCTACACATATCTTCCCATCTCTTTGGCACAATCCAACATACTCAAACTACTTACTTCCATATGCAAATCACAAATCTCTAACTGTGATTTACAACAACAAGCCATCAATCCACCTCTTCAAAATTCCAACCCCGCCAACAATATTGTACCTCCAACAATTCTCTCCTATCCCTCAATCTCCAAAATTAACTTTGAACAATCTCAATAGTTATACCGTGACAAAATTGCCCACTCAATCTACATTCTTAGTGTTCCAAAACTCACTACATCTACCAATTAATTCCAAATTGTTAAAAAATTGGCCAAATAAAATTGTAAATGGTGACAATCAAACAACTCAATCCATTTCAAATGTCTCAATCTAGATCAACTATTCCCTAATACAAATCAAAACATCTCAAACTATGATATTAGTTCTTACATCAATACTATAAACAATAACAAGATTGACATATACCTATTCAATTGAATACTTTCAAATTCTACCAACCAACACTCAAAGATACTTGCCACATCAAAATTTGGACTAAAAAAGGGAGCATTTAAAATTATCAATGTAAGAAATTTAGGAGAGTTGGAGGCAATTTTTCCTCAAAATAATATTTTTGTAGAATTAGCAAGTGAAAATCATGAATATTAAATACTAAAAAAAGATTTTTCAGATGTTGTATGTAATTTATATGATTTTTTTGAAGTATTGGTTGCTCAGACCATTGAAATTGTCCAATAGGTGCACCCAAATTTGAACTCTGCAAAATTCAGATATTAGCAAATCATAGTTAATTACATATCCTTCAAATGCACCAAAGTTAATGAAGTATGAACATAATTGGGTGAGTTTAGGAACAAAGAATAGTTATAGGTTTGGGAATGGGTGTTTCTACATTAGTTGTTTCTTTAAACAAATATCACTAGGCAAATGCAACATTTACCACTACTACTAAAACTAAACTTGAAATCAATAGTTCTAGCAACAATACAATTAACATTGCCAATTGCAGCACTACATATCACTCAAACAATCTACACAAGTGCTCAAAAATAAAACTTATTCGACTCTATCTAAAGTGACAAATGAAACTTGAATACAAATGTGAAACTTCTTCATTCAAAGAACCTCATAGTAAGCATCAATAGACAAAATTCAAAAGTGCACAGACAAGAATAAGTTGTAGAAAGCAACATACCACAAATATAAACCATTGTTAGGTCCAAATGCCCTTGTATTTGAAATATTTGTTGAATCAAGCAGTCAATACAATTTATAATTTATGGTTGTATGTGTTTTTAGCTTCAACTTTTTGCACAAAGACTAGAGTTTATTATGCATAATTCATACAAAATTTTAAGAAAATCATCATCACTCTCCATGTCATCAAAAAAATTGATAACTGCCAAAAATGACACTATTGTTAATAAAATTGCCAATTTTTTTGAACCAAATCCTATCTAAATTACAACCACATTCATTGTTCAATGTGGTTAGAATTTGGTAAAGCTTTTATTAGAGTGGAGATGTAGAATCTAATTGATAAATAAATAAACCTTAAACAAAGCCTCATAGTCATAGTTATACTATTTTAGTTCCTTTTACATCATAGTGTTGATCTACTTCAGAATGATCAGTACAATTTTAAACCAATCAAAATGATAAATATTAAAATACATTCTAAATTAATCTTACCACTTCATTAGAAGAAATGCTCACATTTTTGCAAGTGCTCTTCCATATTGCAACTTAAGACTTAAAATGTTCATTGTATTGCCATTCTAATCCTATGTCACTCTTTTGCTTTAGTTTAGTTAAACTTCATTTTTGCAAAGCAAATTACCTCATCAAAGTTGTGAAGCTTAATTGTGAAAGAACTCTTTAATTTTAATACACTAGAAGAAAATCACGTCCACCGCAACCGACTGATATGCAACTATGTGTCCTATGCGACTTCCTTGCAACTACAATCCTCTATATTTGCACCAAATTTAATGTTTACACTACAATAGTCGCAAAGTAATTGCAAAGTAGTTGTAGATTGAAGTTTCGAGTTGCATGAAGTTGCAAAGTAGTTATAGGTTGAAGTTTGGATTACAGGAATCTATCAAAAGAATTTTTGTGATGTACTCTACATCCAAAATTCATTACACTTGTCGACATGGACTACTTCAGGTTTTGTAGAGTCGAGTGTGTCAAACTACAGTTGGGAATAATCTAAGTTTGACTACAATTCAACTAGAATGCAACTACTTTGCAACTAGGATACAACTGGAAAATAATTAAGTCAAGTTTTATATCAATTGTCCCATCTCAATTGTCAAGAGTACCATTAAATTGGATGGATAAGAGCTGTAAGTTATACCATCTTTAAGTAATAAACTTTAATATTATAATTGTAATATTTCTACACTTTGTAGATTTTTACAACTTGTAGATCTCTACAACTTGCAAATTTCTACAACTTGCAAATTTCTACAATTTGTAGATTTCTACAATTTATAGAAATCTACAAATATTTAAAGTATAAGAAATTTTAAAACTTTTGAAATTTAAAGTTTTATAAACTTGTAAAATCTGTTTAATATCAATATTTGAATTTGATAATCTAAAGAAAGCTAGATCTAAAATTCTAAAATCTACAGATCACTGAGATTCAATTTCTCAAATCAATAATCATTAAGATAAAAAAAAATCTATAAATCTATAAATCTACAAGTTACAAACTAGTCGTAAACTAGTTGCAAAGCAGTCACAAACTAGTTGCAAAGTAGTTGCACACAAGTTGCACAAAAGCAAGTTCCATGTCAGAAGACTTCATTGATGAAATTCCACGTAGGCTATCTAATGAAAAACAATCTTTTCAATTTTGCAACAACATTGCAACTAGTGCGACTTGTCCACTGCAACTGCGGGCTCCAAATTATCACCCAATTGCAAACATGTTATGCAACTACAAAACTAGTTGCTAACCGTAGTCGCAAAAGCCTCGATTTTCTTCTAGTGATAGCATTGCCAAACAAAAAATTCTAAAAGATGTATACTTCTATACAAATTACAATAAAGACAAATTAGTATTTGTATTCAAATAGTCATACACCTTATTTAATTGGTTACACATCAAAAGAGTTCAAAAATGAAATTAAACAAATTAAAGAATTAGAAAAGCTTCTTTATAATGAGTACCAAAATACTTTTAAGATTTGGTTTCTTGCTTAAGAGTTGAAGACATGCAAAAAAATATCACAATATTTTGTTCATTGATAAAATTCTTCAAGATACAAATAGAAATAAAAATACTACTCCAAATTTCAATCAAGAAATTGTTCTAGAGATTGAAATGAAACTCAAATAGTCAATGATGTAAATAAGGAAAACTTGGAAACATAATTTTATACTACTATATGAGTTTGTAAGTAAGGAAAATTTTGAACCATTAGATGTTTTTTCTGTAGTTTCCAACAATGGATCGCGGAAATGCTGTCGGAAACTACCACATCTACAATCTGACATGGTCGAGCGACTGACACGTCAGATAATAATATTAAAAAAATCTAAATTTTTTGAATTAATAAAATATATTATTATATTATTATTTTATTATATTTTATTATATTTTATTATATTTTATTTTTACTGTTCACAACATTGGGAATAGGCCTGAAATACTCTTCTAATCACCCAAAAAACATCTAATGAAAAGGAGGTGTCTATAAGGCTCATTCAAAAATGTCAAAAACATGAAATTGTCTTTGTCCTTTTACAATTAACTCCTAAAGGCTCGAGGCCATTTTTCTATCAAGAACCACTCAAAATTGTCATTTTGCTTGCATTCATCTAAAAGAACAAAAAAAAAGTGTTTTTATAGAATCTAACCATAGGATCTTCTACTTTGTTTATTTGAGATCATAAAGTAAAAATTTGATGAAGTTTGACCATATAGATTGGAATATATGAGCATTCAAAGTTGGAAAACATAGATTTTTTAAACATTGTTCAACAATTTTAGATGACTTTGAATTGCCACTTGTTGAATTTTTTTGTGCTACGGACTTTGAAATAAATAAATTTTGTCTTTAATAATTGAGTTGAAAGTCTACAAAAAAATTTCAAGAAAATATTGTTTGATTTTCATTCTTTAAAAAATTATTAAGTAGAAGTAGGTCCAAGATCGAAAGAAAAATTAAATCGTTAATAGCTCTAAGATGGAATTGAAACACAATAATTCCAATGGTGAGATTGCTCTAGAAATCAAATTTTATCTTGTCAAGAAATTCTTTTTGAAAAAATGTGAAAATTGCATTCAGAAATGAATCCTACAAGTTATTTTTTCAAGAAGATGCTCAAACTACCCGAAAAACAAGATTGTTCATAACTTTCACATAACTAATCCAAATGGAATGAATCAAAGCTTCACACATAGACAAAAATATAATCTACAAGGCATTAAAAATTAAAAATTTTAATTTCAAGTTTTTGTGGATTAATTTTTCTGCCCACCAAGTTAAAAATTTGGACTTTTTGTGGTATAACTTTTGATCCCGGGCACCAATTGAAATAAAAACTATATTCCCACAAAGCTAATCAGTTTTCCTATCTTATGAAAAAGTTTCAAAAAGTTTCACTAAAAATTGAGGTCATCGAAACTTGCCCAAACTCCAAATTGTCCTCTAAGTGGACAATGGGCTTTTAGGGGTTAATCATGGAAGGATACAAGGTCTATCACCAAGGTAATTATCTAAAATACCCGTGCAAGAATGAGTGCATTTTTCATTCTTATTTTAATTATGAAAAATCATTTGTAAGCATTTTTTCCCTCGGCATTGTATTAGAGTTAAAAATACCAAGTGATACTTTTGTGAGCATTGGAGCATGAACTAAAGAGCCTAAGAGCTTGTGAGCCTCTAATTTCTAGCTTAATTTCTAGTGTTTTTCAAGGCGTTGGCCTACTACCTTGGTTTTCAAGTTTAGGTTTTTATAGCTAGTGAACTAAAGAGAATATGTCAATTGACTTGAAATAGGGTTGGAGACTTCAAATACTCTCCAAATACCTTCTCTATATTTCTTATCTAATTTTTTTTCCTTCTTAATTGTGACTCCAATATTTCTAAAGAATCACGGCACCCTCTTGGCACCTAGAGGCCACTTTGGAGTTTTAAAATTTGAGACTCTAAAAAACTTTGTTTTTTTCACCTTTTTTTTTAATACTTCTACCACCTCAAAAAAACTCCTTTAATACCATTTACCCTCCTTGTAGAGTTTAAGGTCTAGGATTTTCAAAACAAATTTTTTTCCAAAAACATTTCAATTTTCTTCCAATTTTTTTTTCTTATAAATTTTTTGTGCAACTCTCTCACCCTCCAAAATCCCATTCCAGTATTGAAAATCCCTGTGGAAACAACATTGTCTTGCTAGACATATTTTTGGATTTTGGTATCATATAGGATGTCCAACTTTGAGTGTCATGCTAGACAATGTGTTGATACCTTGTCACAATTCATCATGTAAGTCTATTTTCAATATTTCAAATAAATTAAAATCTCACTATAATTATAAATCTAAGTTTAAAATGTAACTTATGTAAGATGTATTCATTAAATCGAGACACTTCATTGAAATGAAACTTTTGTATGTTAGAATCGTACATTTTTTGATGATTTTTTTAAAGCCAAGTAGATGTTTAGTCAATTAGATATCTTGAAGACTTTATTGGATGTTGTACAATGTCTATTTGTTGCAATGCCCAAGTAAAAAATCATGCTTTAAAGGTTAAAAATTTTGGACTCTTTGACAAAAATAACAATAATGAAATTTAATTTAGTTTACTTAACTGCTTTTATGACTATGTATCACATTTCTATCTCCTTGGAGTGCCCAAAGTGCCTTAATGAGCAAGAGGGAACTTGGGGTGACCTCCCAAGCCTTGCAATAGACTAAGATGGGAGGAATGAGAGACTCCTAATCAAATAGGGCGCAAATAGTGCCCTAGATATGAAGAATATGGATTTGTGTCATACATGCTTGAAAAGATCTTGAGTAGATGTTGTCAACTATTTAAAGAACGCATGATTTGGACTTATGAGTTAGAAGTTATGGTCGCTCAAAGTTGATTGAGTCTCGGTGGTGCACGGTGGTGTAGGGACACTTGAAGACTAGATGTGAGGGGTTTCCAATGAATCTCACAAGGAAGTATAACATGTAGCATATCATTGGAAAGCTACAAATACAAGAAATATATAATGAAAAGCATTACAAGGTTCCAAGATATGAGCTAAAAGTTATGGCCAAAAGATAAGCCATGGTGAAGGCGTAATGCTTCTCTCGGTTGTCCCAAATCTTTGGAGGGTCATAACTTTGTAAGGACTTGTCTAAATGGACAAGTTAAGAGTTCATCGGCATCTATTTATTGTTTAAATGTATAAAATGGGCTTGCATGAGGGATTTGGATCTCCGAGTGCAAAATTATGTTGTTTGAAAGCTCAGGAGTCCAAATGGGGAGGTAACTTGGCATTTTGAGTTAGAAATAGGTGATCTTCCAAAACCCAAGAGTATTTGGGGTATTCCTTCACCATACAAGGGGGAGGGGGTCCATCCAAAACCATTGAGAGTACTATAGGAGGGGTTGGTCTCTCTCCTCTCTTTCTTGGAGCCTTAGTGAATCCTAGTGACTCAAGGTTGATGATGCAACTTTACCACCACTCTAAAGCACCATGGGACAATAGTGTGGATGTCCAGTGGTATTGGTTGGTTAGAATCTCACTCCTTGCTAGGCCTTCCTTGTGGTGTCCCCAATTGGTGATGAATCCCGGTTAGCATTAGAAACAAAGTAGCAAATATGAAAAGGGCTAGTATGGAATGGGGTGTTACTCAAAGGGCGGTTAGAACTATGGTGTGTAGCACTACCATAAGTTCTTGCACATTAAGGTGAAAGGTCCACTCCCATATCAGCAAGTGATGTGCCCGGTGTTGCGAAGGGATTGCATGCTAGATTGATAGTAGTCCTGGTGACTGAGACTTAGTAGATTGAGTTGGAAATGCATACTAATGCTGTGTGTGTTTGGCATGTATAGTGTTAAGCAGTTAGTGATCCAAGTGATGCTATAAACAAGGTGTGGTAAATCCATTGAGTTGTTTGGTATTGTAAGGTGTCACTTGGGTCGTGACACTATATCACCTTTATAAACTTTTTTTAATGCTAAGATGTCCTTTAGGAGGTGATAAAGTTGCAAATTTTTAAAAAAAAATTGTGCAACTTAATTGCTTCCAATTGACCTTTTGGCACCAAAAAGACTCCTTGTTGGACTTGGAGTTGAATTCACAACATCAAAACTTTTTATTTCACAATTTTCACAATTTTTTTTTTCAAATTTTCTTTTTTGAATGAATTGAGAGACCCTTTGAAGAGCCTAGGGTTTGAAATTAAAAAAAAGAAAAATTCAATTTCTATTTCAATTGTAAATATTTCAATTTTTTTGGTGTGTATGTGTATCACGACTTTATTACTTCTAAAAAACCCTATGGGCATTAACAAGTTCCTTTCGGGATTTAGAGATTGGGTCCTTCAAAAAAATTGTGCTTGGCTCAAGGGTGGTGTCTATTGCATAAGCCTTCTATCAATTATCCAAAATATTTGTTTTTTCATAAAATTTCTTATAGAACTTGAGTTTGAGCAAATATTTTTATATGGAAAAAGGGGTTCAAGTCAATTAAAATTATCCTTTACTAATGTAGTGGCTATTTTTCTACAGGCATAGGTTTGTAGTAATAGGTCTATAATGATAAGGCTTGATTTTTACTATAGATAGAATTCTTTTGAAATGACTCCACTTTTCTCTCTTTTGGCCTAAAAAATTCAAAGTTTGTTTTGGTCAATGCTCTAGGCTCACAAGGTGAATGCTCACAAATCTAAAGCTCACAATTTTAGACTCACAATCTAGTGTCGTTCTTAAGAATACATACCAATTTAATTCCAAAAAAACATTTAATAAAGACATTGCATTTATATATATATATATATATATATATATATATATATATATATATATATATATATATATATATATATATATATATATATAAAAGTTTATTTCAATAGATTTCATGAAATTAAAACTCTTTATTACAATTATTATTTTCTTTTTTGCTTTCATTACTATTGAAAATTAAGATAAAGAGAAAGAAGAGGAAAAAGAGTGAAAAATAGAAATTTAGAAGGATATGGTTTTAGGACATTAATTACAAAAATCTTAAGATCCTTTATTTACAATAGGGTGATTGCAAGAAACACTTGTCCTATTTTTTGTCCCCTTGACCTCCAACAGGTAGTTTTTTGCTCATAACTTTTCCATCGTTTTCCTTATCAACTTGAAATTTGGAATGAAGGTGAAAAAAAAATTTTATATGTTGTGTAATTTTTTCAATTTTTTAAAAATTAGTTTACTATTTTTAAACTGCCCCCGATTGGTTGTCTATCTTGGCCATTTTGGGGGGTTTTAGTCCTATTTTTGACCCAAAAATGCAAATTTTGAGCTAAAAATTGGCATGCAAGGACCTCACCTATAGTTACATGAGACCACAAAGAGATTTTTTGAAAATACTATACTGTTCAACCTCCACATGTCATCAAAGTGGATGACTTTGCGCAAGTGTAGAGAATAGAATTTATTTTTTCCAAAGATGAAATTTGTTGGAAAAGAAAGACCTTTACTTGAAGAAAAAATTTATTTTTCATTTTTATTTTTTGAATTTTTGTACTATTTTTACCAAATTAGTGAAAAAAGAGCTATTTTCATTATATTTTCCATTGTCTATAACATTTAAAGAAAAAATTTCTTAGGTCTGAATTTCAAGAGACATAATATTCTCATTGCTCTTCAAATTACCCATATTTTTTTCAATTAAATTTTTTTTAATTTCAAAGGGTTATAGGACTCACAGGACTCATTGATTTTGAGCCATTTTGAGCCAAAACCGGTAAGTGTTTCTTACAACGAGCCAATAGTCAAAATTTGAATATTATTTATGAAAAAATATTTTTAATATGTGTTTCATAAATTTTTTAATAATATAATATTTATATTATCAATTTAAAATTTATTTATTATGTTTATTTGTTCAAATTGCATTTGTTGTCTATTGTCTATATTTTACTTTTTTAACCTTTAAGTTTGATATTGCATTTGTTGTCTATTGTTTATATTTTACTTTTTTAACCTTTAAGTTTGATATTGCATTTGTTAAATAAGATTGGCATTCCTCTCAAATAATTAATGTACATTGACAAGTGTAATTTGACATAGGCTTAAAAATATAAAAATTTCTATAAAAATTTTCTTCTAAAATAAGTTTTTTTTTAAATGAGTTTTTTCACAAACTTTGTTATCTATATTTTTTGCTAACCTTAGCCACTAAGTATAGTAATATTTTAACTTTAAGAAAATTTTAGCCTATTTTTTTAATTGAAATATATAAATTTAGAGAGAGAATTTCATTTATAACACCTAGTGTATAAACATCAATTAATGTTAATATCAAGTGTATATATTTTAAATAAGATAAAAAGTGCAATTTGTTATTTATTCTATAAAAAGACACCAATAAAAGTTACATTTTACAATAGTTACATGAAAGAAGATGAGTAGAAATTTATTTATGTTCAAAAGGAAAACATTTAAATTACAAGGTTATTCATTATCAAATTCTACAACCATCCACTATTTTGTAATTATTTTTAGATTTTATATTGTCATTTATGACTTACAACTTCAATTTCATACCAAATACTTTTGTTAATTGTATTTAAATATTTTTAGAGAACTTTTTAATCATCTAAACAAATTTTTTTTGGTTAAATTAATAAAAGTGAGTTCGTTGTCCATTAAGTAAGCTCCATTTTCTAAAAGTAACACTTCATTTATAGCACCAAGAGAAGAATCACTTGGTTCTAATATTATGGTTTCTTGAAATAAAAGATTTGTCATTTACAACTCAAAAGTTAAAAAAAGAATTGTCAAAATATAATTCATTAAAAAGAAAATAATCCGTTCACTTCTGCTCCATTTGCATATAAAAAATCCTAATGATCTAGCTCATTTTCTTACAAATAACTTCATTTACTTTATTCACAAACATCAACATTCAAACTACTTAAATAAATATCCTTTAGTTCTATAACTCAACTATACAATCCCTTACATTCCTTCTTACAATACAAAAGTTTGTGACCATACTAACATACAAGGAAAAGGAAAAGGTAGATAACTTTGCCAATTTTGCCAATTTAAAATAATACCATCTCTAAAAACATGACTACAAATGTGTACATATAACTTTCTATTTCCTCCTCAATGATAATTGGCCCTCCTAACAATAGACACCATAATGATAAGTGATTATACCAAGACTAGAAACTCCTCATAAATTACTACATAAGAGGATTTTCAGCTTGTGTAGAAGACTGCGAGTTCCCGGACTGTGGGAACTTGTTGAAAGCTGCCACAGAGGCGATCTGATGTGGCCAAGAGACTGCCACATCAAATATTAATATTTAATTAATATTTTAATATTTTTTTCAAAAAAAATTATTTTTTAAATTATTTTTAAATATTTTAATAATATTTTTTAATTTATTATTATTTTATTATTATTTAATCTGATGGGTTCACAGATTGGGGAATAGGACTGAAACGGTCTCTCAAAGCCCTGAAAAATCCTCTTATGGGACAACAATTCTCAATTATTAAAAAATGAAAAAATAAATCCTAAAATCAACATCATCATATCTTAAAAAAATTTAGATCAATAACCATAACAAATATGATAAAATAAAACCACATTCAAAATCAAGTGTGGGTTTTTTTTGTTACAATTCTGTACAAGCCAACATACACGTGCAATCAACCCTTTTTGTAATTTTCCACTTGATTTTTGCAATTTTTGAGCATGTAACATACTACTAGAAGGCATTTTTAATACCTTTCTAAAGGTAAATTATATGCTTAAAAATTCCAGAAATTGAAGTGGAAAATTGCAAAGAAATTTGAAGCCCTACTATGCACAAATGCACAATACTTTGGCAAAAAAATGGCACTCTATGATTTTGAGTGTGATATTTTTTTACCATGTTTTATTATAGTAAATCCTTCTATTTTAAATGTCCAAACCACACATCGTCTCAAATTCTTGTATGGAAAATACTTAGGACAAGTTTAAAAATATCTATTCTAACAAACACAATACCACCATCTCTTGTTATACACTCTATAATTTAAAACAAATAGCTGGACATATAGATGCATATTAAATATTGTACCTATCTAAATATCAAAGTCTTTGCATACGATGGCATAGCAAAGGAGTACATGAGCTCCCAAAAATGACATTACCACATACAAAATGTAGATGTTTTGTACCTACAAATGTATAGAGTTTCAAAGACCAATTTATTCCCCAAATGTACAGTCTCCCAATGATTATACTTTTGTCATTGTTCCAATTCCTAAAATTGTATTTGTAACATTTTCACAAGGATTTTGTGAATGGATACTAAAATTTAGAACTTTTGCTACAAAATATTGTATATGTAGTTCTTTTTAAACTTCAAACTCAGATTAATCTTAAACTTATCCCAAAATTCCTTTGTATACAAACTATTACCTTTTATAAATCCTAGAATTGCTAAAGTATATTTTGAAATTACATAACTCAAATTTATATTTGAACAAATTACATAAAACTTCTACAAAGTTTCACCTATCTTATCATCTCTTCAAATATAAAATTTCATCATTATCAAAGCTATTGTTTAACAATGTACTATGTTGAATTTTTTCTACTTCTAACTTCTTGTTGCATTGTGACCATAAGTTATAGATCCAAAGATCATTGCAATCAAGATTTAAATGAAATATAGGAGATAAGATGAAGACAATATTCTAAAGTTTCAATATATCATTAATATTCAATAAGATTGAAGTTTACCAAAAACACCACTCTTGGAGTCTTGGTAGATTTTAATTCATATAAATAAACAATTTAGATTTAAAAACTTAGTATAATAATATACCCTCTTTTGAAAAACTCAAATCTAAAATTTTGCTTTGAATTTTTGATACAATACTTGATCTATTTACAATCAAAAAAATTCTCAATCACATCAAGATTGCAATCAACAATAGACAATAACAAATTTACAATTTTGCTTCAAAATACATCTTAAACCCTTCAAATTCACATATTGCAATGACAAATTCTCTTTGAATCTTGTGGCATACAAGCTCAACAAATACCATTTATTTATCATCAATATTCATAACATGGATTGAAATACTTATGATAGTTATTGCAAGTCCAATATACCATCTTTATGCCATTTAGATATTATTATACAAACAAAACTTAGAAACAATTAAATACTTTCTAATATGAACAAATTTCTTTACAAAAAATAATGCTCTTTATGCCATGCTCCTCACTTCTATTCCAAATTCATATCCATTGCATCCATCTTTTACAACTATAACCTTAGAAGGATTGTACCTCAATATGAGGTCTCTAGTTATAAAACATTTATTAATTGAACAAACAAGTACAATCTTTGTTTCAATAGCAACAAAAAAAAGTCATCCATTGGATACTTTTAATGTATAATGTTGTTTCATGGTTGAAGTATCACCTAATTTTCAAGCTATTCACTTTTTCTTTTCAAATTAGACTTGCCAATATAGTCTTGTTATGATCATGAAAGCACTTCTACTATAGTAGTACATAAAGGCATATGGAAGCTATGTTATGAAGTGGATCCAAAAAAATCCACCCAAATGTAATTGCCATTGGTCATTATATATTCCTACGCCCGTCATTCTCTATCCTTGGCTTGACATTGTGAGGAAATATGAAGAGCCTTGGAACGTAGCACACAATAGTAAAAGTCAACACATTTCAACCTTGTTCTCTATACTAATAAATTCAAGCTCTCCTTTTTTGTATCAATGATTTACATTTAATGTAGAATCTTCCTTTTTTCATTTTTTATAATGCATTAAAGGGGCACCGGAGGTTTGCAATGCTAGCTTTGCATTGGGGCAATTTTTCCAAAAGTTGTTGGAATAGAATGAGGTCCACCTACCTCTACTTCAAGATTTGGATAATATATTTATAATAGTGTGGACATTGAATGTGCTTTAAACAACCACACTCTTCATATCCACCAACTACTAAAAATTATTGGAGTTATTTCCATCTCTTGTCTCCACTCTTCATCCTAATTAAACTTGTCAATATGGTCTCCTTCATTACAAAAGTACTTATTTGGATGTCACCCAAAGCAACTTTTGGAAACCCAATAAACTACAAACCATGGGACTCTTCATGTCCACTAATCACTAAAAGTGGTTGGAGTTACTTCTCTCTTATCTCCACTCTCCGCCCTAATTTGTTGTTTTCAAGAAGACACAAGTTTGGTTCCACTACTCTACCCTACCCCATGTGTAAGGACTGGCTCTTTGGGGAAGGGGTTCCCTACTTTTGCTCCAAAGCTAGAAAGCTCCCGGAAGGGTCCCCTTTCCCCTATTTGTTCCCTTCCCTGTTCATCATCTCTCAGGGACTGATCGAGGCACGTCAAACCCTAATTCAGGAGCCTTCTAGAGCAAAACCCCGCTTGCAAGAAGTTTTCTACACCCAATCGATCAGCAGCACCGAAACGAGTGAGCCCATCAAGCTTTTGAATCTGCAATCGCGCCTGCGACGCCCCATGTCTCGCATTAATAGATAGAATCTTCAGTGCAGAAGCGCGGCGCCTCCTGGCCTGTCTCTCATCGTGCGTCCCCTCTGCTTCTCTCTTGCGTGTGTTGGGCACGAGAACCTTTTTGTTCTCAACTAGCTTTGAGCCATGATTCTTTGACTTCTCTTACTCTGGTGGGAACTTTCTGTTTAGTCTGCTTATTGGTAGAAAGGACCCTAATCCAAGAGAGGAAGTACTTACGGTGCAGACTCTTTCTACTGGCCTTCGATTGCTGCTCGGATGACCTTGGGATTCAACCCATGCACATGCTGAGAGTCGCCGCAGCAACAGGGGAGTGCAGGTTCGCATGTGGGCGCCATGGAAACGAACGAACCCATCGCGCATCGAGACTTCCCTCCCGGATGCGCTCCTGTCCCGCCATTGCAGAGGCCAGAGCTACTGCAGCAGCAGCAGCAGCAGCAGCAACAGCGGCAACAGCAGGGGCCAGTGCAGCTGCAGCTATTTCCTGTGGTCCCGGCGACGGGCCGCAGGAGCAGGTCTCCACGCCCCTACAGTGAGGGTCGAATCCCACGGACGCTTACAGTCCCGAGGCCTTCAATAGACATGGTGTGGACCTTCGTCGTCGATCCGACTGATTCCCCTGAGGAGCTTTACAGCAAGCGACGGAAGCGGTACGCGGCTCTCTTGCGCTACTACCAACAAATGCACGAATGCGGCGAATTGACGGGCAGATCCAGGCCCGATCTGGAAGCTGCGAAGAAAATGCAGGAGGACAAGCAGCACTCTGAGTGGAGAGGACTAGGGCACGTTCCCGGAAGCGTGGTGGGGGATTTCTTCTATTACAGGTCGGAGCTGTACATTTTGGGTTTGCACCGCGCTGTGCAAGCCGGGATTGCGTACACCAATGTAGATGGGGAGAAGATTGGGTGCAGCGTTGTGGCGTCTGGGGGATACGAAGATGACAAGGACGAAGGTGAGACGTTTTTCTACACTGGACACGGCGGGTGTGATAAGAGCAGTAAGCGGCAGGTGCGTGACCAGGTGGCCGAAGGAGGAAACCTTGCCCTCCAGAACAGCTGCTACAAGGTGCAGCCAGTGCGCGTGATCCGAGGTCACTCGGATATTGCCACCATTCAAAGCCCTTCGAAGCGAATTTACTCGTATGATGGACTGTACAACGTCGTACAAGAAGGCTCCATTCTGGGAAACGCCGGCTTCAAGGTGTTTCAATTCAAGCTTGAGCGTCTGCCTGGTCAAACGGAGTTAGGGTCTAGATTGGTCTCGTTTGTGGGCAAGTTGAACAAGGCGCCGTCGGAACGGACTGGGTTGTTGGTAGCAGACATCTCCAATGGGAGGGAACCCATACCTGTTGGGGTGGTCAATACTGTGGATAGCTCAAGCCTTCCGTCTACGTTTCAGTACACCACCACGTTGATGTATCCTAGAGGAATCGCATTGCCGTCCCATCCCTCTTCGCAATGCTCGTGCATTGAACCTTTTCCGTGCCACACTGTGGGTCATAGTTGCTCCTGCATTGCGAAGAACGCGGGCCGGATGATGCCCTACAATCAGTATGGGCTCTTGATTCGTGCCGTGCCCGCTGTGTACGAGTGCGGCCGTAATTGCCGGTGTCCCCCAGACTGTCACAGCCGAGTGTGTCAGAAAGGGCTGCGTTACCGGCTTGAGATTTTCAAAACTGAGAACAAAGGCTGGGGGGTTAGGTCGTGGGATTTCATTCCTTCGGGCGGATTCGTGTGCGAGTACACGGGCGAAGTCATGGACACAATAACTGCGGATGAGCTGGACAACGATGAATATCTGTTCAACCTTGATATGAAGCAGGGTAACGAAGCGCGCTGGGGTGACAAACTAACTGACATCTTCTCGGATGTGCCCTCGACCGGGCCGGATGCACTTGCTCTGGATAAACCAAAGTATGTCATCGATGCCAGCAAATTTGGTGGTGTCGCACGGTTTATTAACCACAGTTGTAAGCCAAACCTTTTTGTGCAGTGTGTTCTTTATGATGACTGTGATCTTGATATCCCACACGTGATGCTCTTTGCTGGTCGCGAGATTAGGCCATTTCAGGAACTAACGTACGATTACGGATATGCTCTAGACTCCGTCTTTGATGCGAATGGAAATCCAAAGCAGAAGGCTTGCCATTGCGATGCACGAAATTGTCGAAGGAGGATGTATTAGATTATTGAAAGCTGTACAAATGTACTAGCAACGGAGTACAGACTGTAGTTCACCTTGAAACGGCCTTGAACTGAAAGGCAACCCGGTATATAACCATGATCCAGCCATGGTGTTTCTGTATGTACTTGTAGTTGCACCTCCAATTTTCCAAATTGATAGGAGTTAAACCCTCATGATTCTGGATTTGAGATATCTGGTTAAGAGAATCTCTTTCTGGGAGGCAGCAGTAAGGTCTTCTATTTTTACTGAAGTGGAACTCCCACAAAGACATTTTGAAGTGGGCTGGAGTTGACGAGGTAGTCGAAGTGACTGCTTATTCATGTCAGTTGTGGTAGGAACTGGGAACAGGCATCAATGGAATTTCTACTCAACAAAACTAGCTCGTGATGGACTATTTCCAACAAATCTCAACTTGCTCAAGGTTTTGTGGCACTCTTGCATCTCGCAATGTATTTAATCTTCTTGGTTGATTGTGATGCATTCACCCTCTGGGATAAAAGACATGTTCGTTCTCTTGCAGGCCACCAAGGCGCGCATTGATAGGAAGGTAAACTACCCATGGGAGCAAGCCAGTTGTGGGCTACTTTATGTTACCAGTGTTCATTCAAGGTCCAACACCACTAACATAATTTAGCCCACAATTGGCTTGCTCCCATTTGGTTTGCAATGGGGTAGTGAATTTCTTAGTGTCTCCATTGTTGTGGCCTCATCGTTTGGATCACATGTAGTTCTTCGTTCAACGCATTTGGATATCCCTACATTTTTTGTGCAATTTAGTTTGTCATCCACATAATGGTCAAATTGAAATCCAATCCATCATCTATACTATATCTTTTGAATAAGAGATTTGGCAAGTGACTTACTTGCCAAGTAAGTACACTCTTTGATTCAATTTTGTTTCAAAGGTTGAATTTCAAGATAACAAATTGTAATAGCAACAAACTCTATGGAGTTGACTTTGTTGTAATTTGATTTGATTGCTTTTAGTTAGTTGTCATTTTCTTATGGATTTGCTGTTGTTTGATTTGATTGCTTCGAGTTACAACAAATTCCAAGGAGATGAATTACTTGTTCTAATTTGATTTAATTGCTTTGAGTTGGTTGTCATTTTTTCTTTGTTGACTATATGTCCTATTCATGAGAAAGCAATGCAAGGGATGCTTATGAAATGGGGACTATCTTAAAGACTTGTATAAGGATTTGTTAAAATGGATTGGTAGAATTTGTTAGCAATGTTGATTATGTTAAAGAAAATTTTGAATATGTGAAATATGAGAACACTTGAATCTTGCATTCATGAGTTGCTTATGAATTGTTGGAACTTTATTATATTTTAATTCTCTTGAAGGTGAGCAAGGAGGCGATGACCCCCTTTAAGATGAGGGACTTGAGACCTCATATGTGACCACAAACTCATCAACACGTTGGTCTCTAATTAGAGGCGAAGTTTGAAATATTGCTACAAAGACTACATTAAATTTCAATTTATTCCAAAAATTTATGTTGTAAAGAACCTTCATCGAAATATGAGGTGGAATTTTTATGCAAATTTAAAGGGGGGAAATTGGGTGGAACTGCAAAAATTGAATCCATGGAAATAGGTTGATTCCAATGTTTAGGGTTTACTTAAGCTGAAATGTCCGCGCTCCACCACCGCGACAGATTGATGCAGGCAGACGATGAGAGCGGCAGATTGGTAATAAGACCTGCACTTTACACCACGGGCACCGGTCCCCACTTGTCAGAGTCAGTGACGGAGTGAGCGGACTGAGAGGAGCACCGCAAATGATGATGCAAGCCACCAATTCCTTCCCCTCTGGTTTGATTTCCATTTCCATCCAGGCTGTCCTTCGCTCTCGCGCACGTATCAAGCTCGCCTTGCAGCAGAATCGCCATCGATGCATTCGAACGCCGCAAGCGATTGCTCAAGGCGTTTGCATTAAGATTTTTCCGACTGAATTTGGTGCAGAGGCGACCGACTTGCTGGCGTGACCTTGAGCTCGTGCATTATTGCATTGCTTGCGCCTGCAGTGGCCACTGACGATGAGGTTCTGTTCGTGCGTTGGATTCGGATGTGCCATTTATTGACTTGACTCGCTGCTGTCCTGATGTCTTCAAGGCTTCCAAGGCATCGGGGAATGCCGGATTACCGCGATCTTCGTCTCGCGTTCTCGGATTTGGTGCCGCCCGAATTCGGAGCCCTCACTGACAGTGCGCAGTGATTGACAGGTGGGAATTTCCCTAAGAGAGAAAATTTGGACATGCGGGCCTGTTTATTATTTAACCAACTGTGCTTTTCCCTCAATCTCTGTTGTTTTCCTTCTTTGTTTGTCGCCTTGATAGTGGGGCACAGCGACATTGGGGTCGGTGCAGCGCAATAGCTTCTGTGCATTTGTGATATTGGTTAGCGTTATTCCCTTCCAGCCTCAAGAAGCTCTCACTGCTCTGTTTCTGGCTTTTCTTCCGACATATCTGTTTCTCTGGGAATGGAACCAGTGGCAAAGTTGTAGCGGTGATTTTATTATAGAAGCTCACAAGTTCCTTTGGAACCCTCTCCCTGTCGCTGTCTTGGTATCGCGGTTGCATCACGCGTCTTAGAATTACCGTTTTGTGCGCAATCAAGGTGCTTCTTCATAGTTTTTGTCCTTAGGTTTCGGGTGTTTCTTCTAAGTATTTTCCTCGCGTGTTTCCTGTCTCTACTGAGATGTACTTATTCTTCTAAGATTTCATATTGTGTCTCCTTGTGAACACCGCACTTGTAGAAATTCGGGCTGTGCACGCCCCTTTCGTAATTAGTAAAACCCTCATTTTGATTAGGTTTCCTTCTCGTCAAGGACGAGGTTCTTTGAGGTGTCGTTGTTTGCGCCAGTTCTTTGATCACAGTCGATGACTTTGAGAGGTTGAAAATGTTTCGTTCTACATTTAAGAAGTGAATTACTGATACGAGCCGCTGGAAAATAAGCAATTGCCTAGCAGCGAGGAGTTCGTCGCGGATTTGCCCTGATTGCTGAGAATGCCTAGTGCATGTCGAAACGAGTACTTTCTTTCAGTTTTGATTCTCATCGCATTATTGCGACCTAAATGCTTTATTTTGGTGTAATATCGCAACTGTTTATTTTCCGAGTCACATTTGGATTTTATTTATTTATTTCGGTCAAAGTACTGATCATATTGAATCCGGTAGTAGACGTCACCCCGCTGTACCGTTAGACTTAGAGTATCGCTTTCTATGAGTCACATATTGTTTTGTTGTGCAGATTCCGACACAGGTAGCACACGCGTACGCTTTCATTTTAATTTAGGTCATGTCGCTGGTAACTGCCAAGGCTCGTATTGATGTTGCACGAGAGATCTGATATCATTTGGCCAGGATTAGTCGAAGTAGAGAAGAAGAATAGCGCTAGATGAAATGAATGCAATGCTCTACAGGCTGCTAAAAAGCTATAATGTGGGAAGCAAATGCTGTTTGTCCACTCTACTCTGGTCTCTAGCAGCCTGGATTCTGTTTCTTCAGGTGTATAATACTCTGTTCCCCTCCAGCATACAGCTTCCTGAACCTCGCTCCCCATGGGGTAAGGCGACTTTGGATGTTTACAATGACCCAGAGGTGCACCAGCGGATTCCTAATAGTAATAGAAATGCTAATATTGGAAAAGAGAAACCAGTGCTTAAAGTAGCAAGGGGTAAAACAAAAGGTAGATTTTCTCTTGTAGCCCCGTCCAACGACAAGGCTGAGGAAGAAGCAAGGGCACTCGCAACTCTTCAAAAACTAGCTCTGCTGTTCCCAAGCAAGAGTGTTGCTGTAGATCCTGCAAAGACTTCGAGCAGTGAGCAGGGGTATTTTTACCCAGGTCGAGAATGGCGTGATACGGACGGGAAGCCCATTCAAGCACATGGTGGGGGCATTCTTTATGTTGCAGAAACTCGAACTTACTACTGGTATGGAGAGGACAAAGGAGGGCCTACATACCTTGCTGGAAAGCATGGAGCACCTCGAGTATGTTCTTTGACCATAACCCTTCTGTGCTAGTGTGCTTCCTGGGCTGCCGCCTGAGAGGCGGATCAGGATTCCGCTCATGATTTCGCTAATTTATCCTCTTTAAGCTGTAAAAGTGTGAGATGATGAGAGTGTTCTGTGATGCGAGTTTGAAAAAATTGAGATCACATTCTTTGTTTCAAAAACTGTACATGAGAGGGTCCCACACCTTGGTATTTGGCTGCTGCTAACTTTTTAACTGATTGGATTGAGTCAGCTTGCTTCACTTGCTTATGTAACAGTCAGAGATTACCTCTCATGTGCGCTCCGTACTTTGAGCTTTTCTAGGCAAGCCTAAGAATGCATGTGGGACTTGGGATTTGTAGGATGCATCGTTATTTGAATTCATCCAGAAAGTTTTGGTTGAAGTTTTCGTTTAATATGCAATTTCTGACTTATTAGTTGTGGATTATATTGTTGTGTTCATACTAGTTAAGATTCTTACCGGGGTTCCAGTGTTTGTTAATCATTTGCCATTTGGCATGTCTTCCTGTATGTCACAGGTAGACGTCCTGGGCATAAGCTGCTACTCATCTAAGGATCTGTGGACATGGAAATTTGAAGGAACTGCCCTACGAGGTGAGAGGATGGACAGGAGTAATGATTTGTACTACACAAATGTTGTGGAGCGACCAAAGGTTTTATACAACGAGAGGACAAATAATTACATAATGTGGATGCACATTGACAATGGAAACTATTCTAAAGCTGCTGTCGGTGTGGCCGTTAGCACTCAACCGGAAGGCCCCTTCGATTATATGGGTAGTAGAAGACCTCATGGTTGTGACAGCCGTGATTTGACTATCTTTAAAGATGATAATGGAGACGCCTACATCATCTACTCGTCAGTAACCAACAGTGAATTGCACATAGGTACGTAACAGGTGCACAAGGACGACCCTTGATTTACTTGGTTGAGAACCTTGTTGGTGCATTATTGTATTGGGTAGTGAATTTGCTGCAATCCTTAACTTGCTTAAAAAATGGAAATGAGCTTCGTCATTTACGTCAGTGCATTATTACGTGGCACGAACGTTCTGTTTGGTTTATCTTCATTGTTTCTTAAGACTTTAGTACGATAACTACGATTGTTACTTGGTCAAAAATTGCAGGGATGTTGACAGAAGACTATACGGACGTCGTGGAAAGGGGAATGAAGAAGGTTTTGATTAAACAGCATCGAGAAGCACCGGCAGTCTTTAAGCACCGTAATGTTTACTACATGGTGACGTCAGGCTGTACGGGGTGGAATCCAAATGGCGCATTAGTACATGTAGCTGAGTCAATGTTGGGGCCCTGGGCATTGCTAGGAGATCCGTGCATTGGAGGAGAAGACGAGGATTTTCGAGCTCATACTTTTTACTCACAAGGATCATTTGTGCTACCCCTGCCTGGTTTATCGGATACTTTCTTATTTATGGCTGACAGGTTGGTCCCTTCATTTACTGTTAGTCCTCCAATCTATTGTCTTTGTCAGAGGGCTATGCTGTTTTGCTACGCGACACCGTGAAACCAGCAAACTATCGCGTTTCACTGTTTTGCATTTGGTAGTGCCACCATGACGGTTCTTCAGTTTCCAAAGTAATCAACCCGCTTCCAAACTCATCTCATATTCAGGGCCTTACAACCTGAAGATCTTTCGACTGCACACTATTCGCTGTCGTAGTACTCATGTGCTGTAGAGTACGATCGTAAGTTGTGTAGTAGGGTGCCACGTCTAATGTTTTAGAGCTGACTCTATTTTAACAGGTTGATTAATGAGCTGCAGGTGGCGACCAGTGGATCTTGCAGATTCGCGCTATGTGTGGTTGCTATTGACAATGGGTAGTCCAATCGTTCCAATTTTTGATACGGAGATCAGCAACTTTCCAGAGTGCAGAGAAGTTGCCATTCCTTGGGCTGACAAGTGGAAACTTCCTGAAGGCTGGGGTGATGCTCCTGCTCGGCTTTAGCTTCCATGCGCTTAAGACGAACTCTGCCTGATAAGCTTTTCTACTTTGTACTCTAGATTTAAAACGAATTCCATGCCAAATATCCAGTTCCCAAATTCCTAACCAGGATTTTTGGTTTCCTCGGTCTACATTATTCGTAACACCTTTTTCGGACTTCAAGATTATCAAAAGATGGTTTTCAGATTCAAATTATATGGTGCTCAGAGATTCTTTCAACTCTTTCCTCAAGAGTACTACCGCATATTTCATAAAGCTACCAGGGTCATCCGATAGAACAGACGGCGTCTGGATGAATTAAATTGGTACCATTTGCTCATAGGTCTTCAAGAGCGACTGGAAGAACAGGGAGACTTACTGCCGCCCACATACTGATTATATTTTGGAAATCATGTAATTTATAGAGGCATAGAAACTGCTCTTGGGAAATTGGACATTTCCCTGTAAGTAAGTGTTTTGTATCCTGAGAATGTGGCCTTGGCATCAACGACCAGTCTCAATGCAATAAAGAGGTCCGTAACGAGTGTTTATATGTGTACTTAAATTTTTGTTTGTAGAGGATTTCATGACTACTGTTGCTTTATAAATTTGTGGATGATCATACCTTCTTTTGTTGAAGAAAAGAAATGCAGTGTGATGATTCATGGTTGTTGAAGTTTAAATCACTTTCAAAAATGAAAATTTTTTCCAACTAACTTGCATTTGCAATTTGAAAGGAATTCCAACTCATTTGCAAACCAAATTTGCAATCCTCATATTTCCTATCTTTCTGCATAGGAGAAATTTGCACATCATCATATTCCTCATGATCTATTCCAAAATTGTTTAAGTGATTAGGTATGGGTGGTTCTACCTTATCACTAGTTTTTTCACTTCACAATGATTCCATGATCAAATTTGGTTATATCTGATAATTGATTTTGGTACACCATCTATTTCAATCATTATGAAATGAACTATTGTAACAATCTTATATTGCATTTTATTAGGCAGAAATTAAGCCATTTCCACAATAAAAATGACATGTGTCATCTTCCTAATGGTCTATTGTGAAGTGGATCCATCAGCATCTAATGTAGAAACTCAATTTTGGCACCTTGAGTGTCAAATAAGACCTTCATGTACAATAGTGTATCTTTTAGAAATTGAAATAAATAAAGTAAGTAATTTAAAAATGATTACTTGCATGTGTACATATATATATATATAAAATTTGGTAATCCTTAGATATATGAGCCCGATAAATACGTGGCAATTGAAATTTTCTATCATAAGTAATACCATTGAAATATGCCACTTAAATACTATTGTAATCAATTTTTTTTTTAAATAACATTTTCTAATATACATGAATTATCCTAATACAAATAATGTTCTTTATACTATTTCTACCTTGATCTTAAGTACATTTACACTACAACCTCAACAAGAACAATATAACCGTTGGGCTTTGTTTTAGATAAATGACAACATTAGATTATTGATAGTAAGTACTAGATAGAGGGATAAATAAATAAAAATTCAAAGAAAAACATATAGTAGGAAAATTGATAAACTTGGTTTGCAGTATTGTCTCAAAAATACTAGTGGGCCCTACCATACATATAGGTTAGTTTTGTAAATAACTCAAGAGAACTTGAAAGATGTCAAAACTCTAAAAAATTATTTACAACTATTCCTAAAAATTAGAAAAAATTGTTCTTGAGAAAAATTAGAAAAAAGAATACATTTATACATGAATAGAAAGAATCAATCCAAATTTTGGAATGTCTTTATAAAGTGCCAAAAACAAAAAACTTCCTATCTACTTGCCAAAAAATAAAATATTACAACATAAACTTGCTAAGCTAGACCTACACAGACAGTGCCACTACTACAACCAAAATAAAAATAAAAGTATTTTTTTCAATTTTCTAATTCATAAAAACTTCCAAATTCAATAACTTCTACACTAAAGATCTAAACACCATAAAACACAAAGCCTACAACACCTCCTTGCTGATGGCTTTCTTAATGGTACCAAGAACGTAATTATTGGGTGTATAGTTTGGGAGATGTCAATGTAACAAACAAACAAAACAAAACAAGCAATTAGCCTAACTAGAGGTATGAATCATTTTTAGTTTTAGTTACAAGGGTTTAATGTCTCTCAAAGCTTGGAATGATACTTTACATCTTCACTATTTTCTTATATGTGGATTGAAATTTCATACAAATCTTACATTTGTTCCTATCATTAGAGGGGATTTGAGGCCGTTTCGGGGCTGTTCCCCAAAATTGTTCCTGTAACTGTTGGCTGTTGTCAGGCCAGCATTTACCCAAAAAAAAAAAAGTAAATAAATTGGGGTCCTGAAATATGAAAAAAAGCCCAATTTTTATTTTATTTTTAAATCAATGACATGGCACTCTCTTGACCACGTCGGATTTCTGTTCACGCGACAAAAACTACGTTTTTGCAGTCTTCTAATGGCCTCAAAAATCCTCTAATGGCTTGCCAATCAAGGTATTGTCCACTTGGTTTTTTAGGTTTAGTTTGTGAGGTGATTGCTTGAGCTAAATTAATTCCAAAGTGACATTCAATTTCCGTGCAAGCTAAGAACAACAAAATCCTCTCCAAATATGCGCATTATTTTCCGAGCATCCATGAAGGTGTAGATATATCCAATTGTACAATCTAAATGTTCAGAAGCCTACGTTTTATCTTAGAAAAAATTGAGCCATGAATTCTCGGTTGAAAAGGTTTTTATTCTCTTTGCAACGCTATACGAAGATGTAGAAAAGGCAGTGGAAAACATACTGGATTTGCTTGAGAGGAGGGTCACCCATGAAAAAATTAGATTTGGCTATACTAGTGAACTACAAATATGAGCACCATCACATAAGACACCCGTCACACTTGAAAAACCTACAAAAGTTGCTATCATATATTGTACTTGACAACATTTCTGGAGCCTTCTATAAGTAGGGAAGTACAATGCTTCCTAATTCAGAAAATGCCCACAAAATGAGGACAACGAGTTCACAAAATCCCTTCGATGCATTTAGAGACACCCCCCAAAAATTGGAGATAATTCAATGGCACAATCTCCAATGATAAGGCTTCAAAAATCAAATTTGACCATCTTTTTCCAAAACTCAGAGGACTATTGGGCTACCCTAGCTTTGGAGTGTTAGATGGAAAAGGCCACCATGCCTAAAGATATGGGAAGCAACAACTTTTGCAGGAAAACACTCCACGACCATCGGACTAGCAAAAATATTCGTGGTTGTTGACATGTCCTATTGGCATGAAGCAAAAAATAGTTGCAATAGTTGCAACATAGTTCTTCATGCAACTCAAATATTCTCAAAATATGTATACATACAAACAACAAGTTTTTGAATTGACACTATATTAGTTGATACAAAATACAACGAAATTTAACACTTATAAAAATATACACATCCATTCCAAAGCATCTACCAAAGACTATACTATGGACCCCAAAGTGCTCATCTCTTTAAACCACATATGTGTGCTATTTGGATCCTTGACCTCACACCCATCACTATCCTAAAACTACCATCCTTCACCAAAAGCCTGCATAAACCTACACATGATTCAATCGAACACCAACCAAACAAGATAAGACACTAAGTCACAACTTAGGTGCCCCTCCAAATGTGTCAATGATGACACACTATAACTACACCTAAGAGGTGACAATCATAGTTGAACCTCTTTTGCACACTTGTCTCTTTGCAATAGTTTACATAATGTCAAATTTGGAGCCTTGCATTACAATCAAATTTTTGCAACAAACTTTGCATGGGAGTGAACTAGGCAAAAATAATTTCATTGGCATAATAATGCCTCACCACAACGAAGACAGAAGCAGTTTTGTTTTTGCCCACAAAGTTGGCATTCTCTTCATTGCATGCCTATAGACCGACGTTGATGAATCCTACAACTTGAGATATATTGAAGCTCCTAATAGTTTGACCTAACCCAAACACAAGAGCTATAAGCTAGGACACCACCTCATAATAGAAGTCTGCTCGATACTTTGAGTACTCAAGGAGGTCACTCTCACTACATTTGGGGGACCCACGTGTGGCAAAGGGGTATTTTTTGGGGGCCTATTTACCTCCTAAGAAACATTAAGAGGGCCCCTATCATTACCTAATGTAGAATAATCTCCTATATAATCATCTATATCATTACTTAAAATATATAGGTCAATGCAATTTTTTTTAGCCTATATTTTTTGTAAATAAAAAACTAAGAAAAATAATAATGAAAAGTAAAAGTGACAAGGAAAAAGTTCATAGAAAAAAAGGATTCAATTTCTAACTCAAAATCTTATGCAATCTCAAACAATGCTATGTTTAAGGTTTAGGAAATGCGTTTTTTATTGAAAGAGTTCCATTTGAACATATATACTTTCAGATGCATTGACATGTGAATGTAAACAACAATTGCACTTCAACACCAATTAGCATGAATGAATCAAACATAAAACATTAGAATTAAAAGATCTACCAATATATAAATTGAAAAAGGAACTTTTGAAGAGAATTGCTAATAATTAGGTGTTTTGTAATATTACTGCAACTATCTAATTTAGTATGTGAATTTCTATATATCACAATGTATAAGACATACTTTCAAGTATTTATTGAAGTTGTTTTTCTAGTTAAATTCCAAAATTGATCACATTTACGTTGGTTACTTTCAAACATGTAGTGTAGGTTGTTGTGGTTTCTGAAGACACATGATTAGGGAAGATAATTCAACTCCCTCAATTCATATTAGATGAGGCCATTGAAAATGAAACCACTAATAATTGTAACATTGTTTGTACACAACCTTGTCGTATCTCTACATTTCAATGGCCACCCGTATTGCTATTGAAAGATGTGAACCTCTTAGATTGACCATTGGATACCAAAGACAAAAATATTTTCTCAAACCAAATTGTTGTTTTGTACTACTAATGTACTGCTTTAAAATGTTGTAAGAATTTTTGTAATATATATCTATAATATGTGCAAAAATAAATAAATTTATTATATTCTTGCAATTTGATTCATTTTAATCACAATAATTTTTTCTTTTGAAGAAAATATTATCAAAACTACTTTTATAATCAAAAGGATTATTTGCAAATAATTGAAAGTAACATTCAAATGAAAATTGCATATAAATAATTAAAAATTTTCATAATACATATAGCTCAAAGATTCAATTATTTATGGTGTGAATTATACAATAATAGATGAAATCCACAAATGAAGAATGAATGAATATTTTCTTTTGATTGCAGTATGTGAATTGTTGATGAATCGACCTAATCTTAAAATCTATAGATTTGAAATTGCACCTTCATCTACTGATTCGGAGATATTGTTGTAATGCTCCACATTTTCATTTCCTAACGTAGTACTATATTGTAACTCTAATGTACAAGTACTATACTGTAATTCTAATGTAATACAATATTGTAACTCTGACGTAGTACAATACTAAAACTCTAATGTAGTACAATATTGTAACTCTGATATAATACAAACAAACCCTATTAAATACAATTCCTTGGATACAATTCTCTTGCCCCTAAATTACATGTACCTAAAAAATAATAGAACATATTTTTTGGCTACCTACATTTCTTATAACTTATAACTTGCCACATTTCATGACCTTTACTTTATATGTAATTTTTTTTATAAATATTTATTAATATTTTTCCAAATGAATTAAATCCTCCCTATGTTCCATTGCATGTATGTTTCAAAAATGCAAGAACTGACCCCCCTAAGTTCGGGCGCTTCAACTGGCCTTTGTTACAATGACCAATGCAATTAGCTTTGTACCGTACATAGGCATTCCCTAAAGAAGTATCAAAGATGAAAAACAATAGATGATGCCACCATTTGTGTGACATGATTTAGATTGCATATTTAGTATGACATTGATCAACAACGTCTACATCTCTCATCTCCTCTAAATATTTTTTTTGAATGGAAGATGTAGGATATTCATCACGATGGCCACTCATCCACCTAAGAGTTGTGCATCTACTACTTAGTGGATTAAAAGATGTATTGAGAAAGAAAACTGGGCAGCCATCAAACTAAACATAGGCTACCATGTGTTGTAATCTATTCATGGCTCTAATCAATGTGCCTCTAGCTAAGTCCTTTGCATACTAGGTTAGGTGAGAATGCATACCAACTTGATTAGACTTGACAATTCTTGTCATTGAAGTCCCAATAGACAAAAAAGTATCTTCCAATTGAAGAGAGGTGAAGAAATGATTTGTGACTACTACATGTTCTAAATCCATCGCGTCCAATATCAATTAATGCAAGTACAACTTTGGCATCCAGATCCTTCTCTATCTTTTGGTTCTTATGGCCTTCATATACCATTAGATTGTACATGTAGTAGGACTTGCTACTAGCACAATACCATACTTTGATTCTATATTTGATGAGCTTCTCTTTCATATAGGGCTTTATGTCACACCTTCTACCTTTGTAAGTCACCATGATTTTATTACAGGCAAGGTGTTTTTCACAATTGTAGGCTACTTTCGAACTACCTACAAAACCTTCTATCTACCAATGTCACTTCCTAATTTTGTCATATCCTATAGCAGCTTCATCTTTCACTAGTGACATGTTATCCACCAAATGTAAACAGGAGAGGATTTGCTCAAATTGCAAACACTTCATAACGTATTTTTATCACTAGACACCTATAAAACCTTTGTTTTGACCAATATGGCTGAATGGTGGGCTATTGTTTGAAGCCCATCAAAACAAAAACATCCAACCATGCTTTGACTTCATTTGTCATCAAAAACTCCCATTTCCCATGCCTATTCAAGACACCTAGATGCTTTATACTATCTTGAAGTGCATACCTATTTGTTTTTGTACAAATGACTACAAAAACGAACTCCAACCAAAACTAAGAGAGAAATTTATGAAACGACACCATTTGACGGCCTTGTCTATGACTTGGGCTTGGCCGAGGCCTTGAAAATGTCTCTTAATCTCTGACTAAAGTAGTATTGAGGAAGTCCTGGTGATCATCTCTATGACATGCGTCAAACAAACTTTTATCTACGTCAAGATCGGAAAAGGGATCCACCTCATCTACGACATTTGGTTTGTTCATCCTATTTGGAGTTATTGGCATCCGAGTCATACGCAAAATTGTAGTATTGTGTTGCCCAGTTTGGATTGAAATTGTCCTCCATCGTGGAAGAATCCTCACTTGCGCTTAAGACAAGCCATAGTAAATACTAAGTAGTCCGAGTAAGTTACACCGACCTTGGGTGAATTTGATGGAATCAATGGGTTATTTGGCCTTGTCAGAGGAAACAACTCCAAATCCCTTGCAACAAGGAAGGGTGTAAGGCCTTCGTCAACGTCAAACGCTGTATTGAAGTGTAGCAAAAATTGTTGTTGCTCGCCGCTATAGCCCATTGGAGATAGAATCCATCGTAATATGTGCTCATAGCTTGGTGTTCTAACAAACCAACACCATCTGCATATTCAACCAAATGGTGTTTTTTTGGCCATTGCAATTTTGTCGATGATATTGTTGAAATACACGAGTAGCATGTCTCCACCTCTAACCGAGTTGACAAATTGTTGGATGATGTCACCTTTCAAGGTTTGTTTGCCATTTGAGGTCAGATTTAGTCCCAAAATAGCTTGGAGGACCCTCATATGAAGTTTAGGCGCCTCTTTCCATTGGCTGAAATTGTCGAGTTTCAAGGCAAAGTATTCATCATGCTAGCAATCTTCTCAGTTACATGAGGTATACAAACCTAAAAAATTTTGCTTGTGAACAACTCATTTTTTTCTTGTCCACTTGTACATGTGGATATTGAAGGTGCCCCTTTACAATTATGTAGACTTTGTGGAGATTTGCCACCTCTAGATGAGTCTAAGCTAGTGAGGCAATGTACTTCATGCAATATTACTACAACATCCACTATGTTGATTAAATTCCTCACCACTCACAACTGTTGTATGGTGAGCCTTGAAATTGGTGTAGAACCACGGTTCTTCAAGCCAATGGTTGGTGGTGACCAACCACGTGGTGTCATCAAAATGTCTGAAATCTTCTTAGACTTTGTATTCCCTCTACCCCCCTATTTTTTTTCTTTAGGTTTGTACATCCTCTACTTAAATGATCAGGGGCCTAAACATGGCTTGGCAAGCTCTCATCTCCATGCTCATTATAAATTGGGAGAGGAGGAGCAACCCCTTCCTAGTCGTGATGGCCTTCACAAAGTTGGTAAATTCACCTCCACCTTGTGCTAGAGATTCATCATTGTAGGTGAATCCTACTACAGATATGTTGAATTTATATGGAGTTTATGACCCCCCAACCCCCCGTATCCTATGGACATGGCATCAAAGTACCATGAGTTGTCCGTTGAAAAGACTCTATACTACCGCATTTTTTTCCATAGATAGAAGTGTTGCCTTTGGTTGGTGTTCACTTTGCACTAGTAGTGGGGCTTGGCTTTCCATCATTGCCTTTGCGTACGTGCCTAGTTTGGCCTTTGCAATTGATGGCATTGCAAGCTCTTCCAAAGTCTCGGGTGCATTTCTTCTCACTATGTCCAACATTTTTCTCCTAATCTGGTGCTATTTTTTGGGGTTGCATAAGGTAAGTAAGATCTTTGCAACTACCCTCCTGGCCTTTTTGGCACTCATTTGGGACAACGTTGTTGGGCCACAATTTCCAAACCAATGCCTCAATGTACAAAGGAAATGATGTGCACTCCTTCCACTCTAGAATGCGAGCAACTTGAGCTCTAATTCTCTAAAGTGGTATCTAAAATTGATATTGGTAGGCTGCTTTGGCCAAAGGTAAATCTTGCCAACTTAAAAAAGGTAGCTCAAGTAGTAGACATCCAAGCAATTCAAAATCTTCTTCTATTGTCGCTCACTACACTTGCACTTAAAGAACCACTCGTCAATTATATTTACTTTTGCCTACAAGTGCTCCAAGAAGTTACATAGCATCACCTTTAGGAATTTCTACTGCAATCTACTACTTGAACTGAATTCACACCACTTTGCGGACCCTCTTATTCTATTGATTGTATTGCATATCTTGTCATTCCACGTTCCCCCCACTAAGTTCCTAGAAGATTCACTTTAAAAGGCAGCCACTACTCAATGGAAGTGAAGGAAGAATGATTGCGCCAACTATAGTAGAAGAAAGTGGGATTGTCCTTGCGCATGATTGCAACTCTCTTGTGTAACAATGCAAACCCTCAAATTGCAATGAGAAATCAGTTGCCATCCGAACTCTACGGTAATTAGCATGTCCTAACAATCAATGCCCCACTATTCTCTCCCCAAATTTTGGGGAATAGGAATTCAAAGTGCATGTCTCATTCAACATCGCCAAACGAGCTTGAAGAAAGTGCACCAAAATCCTATGCCTAAATCTATCTTAGATACCACAACCACAACAATAGTCTCTAGCGGCCATCCTTTCTATGACCCTAAACCCAAGACCTAAGTTTCTTTTCAGTGACATAAGTGATGGAGCCTATGTCAATAGGCTCTAAGCACTTTCCTCAAAGAGTGAAATTCAAACACCAATCTAAAAGCAAGGTGCTCTCAAATTTTCTAGCCAACAATCTCATTTAAAAGTACTTTGGTAGATCTACCTAAATCATTTGAAAGTTTTTTCAAATGAGCCCAATAAGTTCCAGTTTTTTCGAAGACAAAAACCTAGAAGACACTTTTTGTCCTTTGTGACACTTTGGGATTAATGTTTGTACTAGAAGGTGTATGTAATCATCAAATTGTAGTAGAGAAATTTGGACACACTACATATGAGCTCCCTCCAAATGGAATCCTTTCCAATCCAAATCAAACCTTTGTCAATTAGGGTTAGGGTGTGAATGGTGAAATCAAACTTATAGGTTGTTTGTTTGTTTTGTGTTACATTGAGATCTCCCAAACTGAGTATCTTGCAATTACATTTGTGATATTGTTGAAGAGTCCTCAGCACGGAGGAGTGCACTAGTTTTGTTTTTTTGGCATTCCAACCTACATTTGTAGGAAAATTATTCAGTTTCAAAGTTTTTATGGATTAAAAAAATTAAAAAATGACTTTTACTTTGATTTTGATTGTAACAATTACACAAAGTACACTACACTAGTATGTTTGGAAGATGAATTTGCCTCTACAATAGAAGAAAGAGCATGTTGACCCCTCAAATTGCAACTTCTTCCGTAGATGTTGCCTCTGCAAGTTGCAATTCTAGAATCAGGTGAGAATTGTTATCCAACAATGATCATAGAGGAAGAAATTAAGCAACAAGGTGATGCCTTTCCCCTTTAGCTTTGCTAACCTATTTGTGGAAACAAATTGACATGACACATAGCTAAAGAATGCTCTCTTTTGATGACATTCACAAGAAATCCATGTAGCCCTAGCCTTGTATGGGTTTTCATTTTCAATCGGTGCTTCTTAACAAAATCACAAATTTCTTTTGGTCACTTTGTAATTTGTCTTGCTAGGCTCTTCCTCAAGGTAGAACTTTGAGTTAGTTAATGGTATTGATAATAAGTTATTGATGGAAATTGTAGAGAAGTAAGTTTTGAATTAGGAGAGATGGTGGAACAAACTTTGTATGCAAAGGTAGGGGTTCATTTCTATTGCCATCTCGACAGCTTGTGATTTTGTTGTTGCTAGTGAACAATGCTTTGTTTGGAGGAGCATCACACCTCATTGGTTGGATGGAATGTAGAAGAACAGTCACATTGTAGGATTAGGATTTTTTTCATTGTCTGTGGTGAATAAAATTTACAGTTCTTCTTCACGGGCATGAATGGTTGTCAAGGGACATCTTATGATTTTGGTTAGTCTTGTTGATCTAGAAGAATCCTTCCTTGTAAGGTACTACAACACTGAAAATGACCAAATCGGATTTGTATACTTGAAATTTCAAAATTGATGAGAGTTTTGGAATAAAATTCATCCTCCACCAAAACTTGGCAACATGATAAGGTTGTCCAACTACTAAAATGCTAATTTTTTTAATTTTAATTTTGCTTGGTGAAAAGCATGTTGGCTTTAAGAGTGATGACATATTACTACAAGCTTTCATACATTCGTACAATGAAGAGACTTTAGTAAAATAAATTTCTTGAGTATCAATAGACATCCTTGGCTTCATGTACAATTGAAGCCAAAAACAAAATTCAGATTTGATTCTTTGCACAATTGTTAGTATAAATTTTGTTTGCTAAGACACCTATGACTTCCATTAAAATGTTGTAGTGCAACTTTATGACAAAGGTCACCTCCATAACAAGATTTTTGACTGTGAAGTTCTACAAGTTTTAGCATTGAAGAATTATAGTACCAAAACCTCTAAAACCAAGTCTTTCTTTTTTGTTCTTTTTTTCATATTTGATTGAACATATTTGCATTGTGATTAATTTGTTATATTATAGTTCTATTTTCAAAGGAAAGATTTGTATGAGAAATAACAAAATCTTAGTTCATGACATCCATGTTTTTTCATGTACTTACAATACTCAATTTTGGTCAGCAATTTCAAAGTATAAGGACTACAAGTAGCAAGAGAGTTACAAGTTGTGTGAAGTTTTGTGAATAAGTTAGGCTTACAAAGGTTAGAGTTATACAACTTAGACCTATATAACTTTTGAGACTACATAGGTTAAACTTGCATAGGTCACTCTTATATAACTTTAACTTAGATACCTTAAACATTTTACATTGTGTAGACTAGGTGAGATTTATCCATTTAACACAAAAAAAATCTTTCTTTTTCAAAATCTAATGGAGGTGCTAGTTACTAAGTTAAGTGCACTAACTTTGTTTTGTAGCATTCCTACTTCCAAAACCCTAAATACATTGTGAATGAGAGCATTTTGATACGTGAATGTAGTTGTAGATAGGATTTGGACTCTCACAAACCAAAGTCAATGTAGAATCAATACCATAGTTTTTGCCCAAAGAACATATCTAACAAATTAGACATCTAGACTCTTCATTTTTACAAAGTCCATAAAATGGTATTATTTGGACCAACTTTTTGAGAGCCTAAATTTTTGTTCTATTTAGATCATTAAGGGTTTAAAAAAACTTTGACAATGACATTTTCAATCCATTATCACATATGGATGTAATTAATTTTATATTCTTATTGTCAACTTGTATCTTTTAATGATGCTATTATTCTTTTAATACTTTAAAGGTCTAAAGTTTTTGCCCTACTCATATATTCATCAATAAAATTTAGTTCCTTCAATAAATGGTGAGAAGTAAATTTTCATACAATTGTCAAACCTTAACCCATAAGAGGATTTCTGGCCCCCAAGAAGACTGTTTCAGGGGTGTTCCCAAAAATTGTTCCCACTGCTGCAGACCAGCCCCCTGTTGGTCTGAATTTTTGAATTTTGAAAAAAAAATATTAAAATTGAATGAAAATTTTGAAAATAGTAAGACAAAATTTTAGTTGAAATTTCTACAAATAGAAATATTTATTTGTTTTTCATGCACCACATCTTCACCTCTGCTATTACAAGCATCCAAGATTGAAAGCATTAAAAACTTTTTTTTCCAAAAAATTTCAGAATGTTTAAAAAGGAAAGAAAATGCTTTTAATTTTTAATTTTTTTCAATAAAATATTTTTAAAATAATAATTAATTAATTAATTAGTATTTTCTGATGTGGCAGTTGCTCGACCACATCAGCATTGTGTTCCCAGAGTTCCCAATGTGTTCCCAGCGTTTGGGAACTCGCAGTCTTGTAAACCAGCTAAAAATCCTCTTATGCCAAGAGAATGTAGAGGTCAATGAATTAATTCTAGCATTATTTTAGGCTAAATGAAGAATGCACCTATTGATTCAAAAATTAAATCATTTTTAGGTAAGTGCCTTCGCAACAGGTCTTGATATTTTGAGTTTAACTTTATCCAAATAGAGACCAAGAAAAAAATACAAACTTCAACTAATCCATTCACCAAAGTCATTCTATTTGAAAGGCTTAAAAATGTTAAGAAGAATGGTCTATTGTTTTCAAAAATTAAAGGCTAATTGGGTAAGAAACACTTATACTATTTTGCATCACACTTTGAGTGACGGAGTTGTCATGTGCTATAAGTCTTAAAGCATTAACTCTTTGAATTTGAATTTTTTGATGGAGATTGCTAACTTGATAGTTATCAAAACCCTTATTTTTCAAAAAAATTCAAAAATTATTTTGCCTTTAATATTTCATTTAGCTAATTTGTCACAATTTGCAGTTTAGGGTTTTTTTTGGATTTAGAAGTACTTAGAAGTAATGATACAGAGATGAGATTTTTAGGGCCTATTTTCATGTTAGATAAGCATATGCCTACCAAAAGTCACTTTAAAAAATATTATTTTATGTCTTCTATTTTCATGCAAATAGAGCTCCCTTGCATATACAATTCTGAACATTGAAAATGATTTCAAGATCAATATTTTGGTGAAATCTCTTCACTACAAAGTCTTCCTAAATGGACAATTTTTAATTTATAAAAATTGGTTTTCCTATCTTTTTTACAATTTAAATGTGAAACTATAGTGAAGGTTACAATTTCCATGAAATTCCGCACTTTTCTAGTTCTCCTATTTAAAGAATTTTTCTATGCTTTTCCTTCCTAGGATACCTTCTTCCTAAGGGGTATATAAATCAAACATATTTTTCACTTTAAAAAAAGTTACTAATTATATAGTATTCTTTAATAAAAAAAATGAGTATTATGCAAAACACTACACTTTCTTGCAATAATCGAATTGAATCACAATTCACAAAATTACAAAACATCCTCAAGCCAATTTTGACAACAAATTTAAAACTTAAAAAAAAAAGCTTACATAGGACTAACTACCTTAGTGGTGAAATTATTTAAATTCTAAATTTAACATCCATCAATTTAATAGCATTCATCCTAATATTATAAAAATTAATCATTTTGTCTTCCTCAACATATAGGTCTCCCACCATCTAAATTAAATTTTTATTATTGTAACTAATAAGCTTTGTATCCCTATTGCAACCCATAGTAAATCATTTATAATTGCTACAAAAGTGATGACAAAGCCCTCTTAATGTCCAATCCTATAAACATGCCAATCATTTGTAGTATTAAGATTTAATATCATGTATTTTCTAATCAATTTTTGCATTAAATTTTTCTTTTTTGAATTTGTTTGGCATGCAAAAATTAAAAAAATATTGGAGAATAAATTTTTGACTTTAAATTAAAAAAATAGTGTAAAGGTAAAAATGAAATGTCAATAATAGTCAACACTTTAAATGACACTAATTTTTTGTTTATTTGTTTTTCTTATTTGTTATGGTAAGATCTCTAGAATGGAGTGTCAATCACTTGTATTTTTGGTAGTTCTAGAAAGCTCTCTACAAGGAGGAATGCATTGGCTTTGTTTTGTGACTTATAATGTGAAAGTTATTGAATTTCAAATTTTTCATGAATTGGAAATTAGAAAATAACCTTTACTTTCATTTCAATTGTCACAATGGCATAAGGCACACTAGGAAGGGATTAAAAGAAACATTATTAAATGAACAAAACAATGAAATGAAATGAAATATACTATTTGTTCAATGTTATAATGCCTAAAATATTCTAAAGCCCAACGACAATAGCCAAATGGCTGATGGCTACCTACAACCAATTTCATAACTTTAATTCAATTTTCTATTCCTTGGCATAATAACAATTATATTTATATAAATTCAATAAGACTTCAAACTTCAATATCTCTTGTCCCATTGGTGAAAATGCAAAGAAACTTGCTTATTCAGGTACATTGACATTCCTAATCAACAAAACAAAGCATACAAACAATTAAATTATTTGTCTTATTAGTATGAAGGCCTATAAAAAGAGATAATCTCTTTCCCTAAAGTTCCGGGAGGAGAAATCTCTACAATTTACAATGTTATGGATCTTAGTATTAAATTATGTTCCCTTCATCCTATAATTTTATTTTATTTTTATAGTGATGAAATTAATAAGGATTATTTTGCCAATAGTTTTTTATGTATATTACAAGCAAATGATTTTATAATGAATGTATCTTCTAAAGAACAAAGAAATTTACATGGCTACTAATTGCAATGAAGGAAAGATCAAAAAGTAGAAAGATGCAATACATACATAATACCACTTATGAATGAAGATAGGCTTTATAGAGAATAGAGTCAATGAAAAGTTTGATTTCTTTTTGTCTTTGATTGAATCAACTTCAACTTGCTATAAATAATAGATTTTTTGAAGAAAAAAAATGATTTGTGAAGAGGATAACAAACTGGGCTTTTTATGCTTCATTTCAATAGTTAACTTCAAAAAACAAAGAAATCTTCAACCCTAAAATTGGGTCTTAGTAGAGGGAACAAGTAATTGAAGGCAAATTAAAAATAAATAAAAGGAGCCAATATTATAGAATAGAGCCAAGTGTGAGCTTTTGTTGGATTTGATTGGGAATCGAAGGTCAAATCTAATTTCTTTGTAGCATACATTTTTGGACATTGTATTAGGAAAGTACATGTTTTCAAAGAGTTGAAAATTGATGTACCCAAATCCACCCTAGGCTCAATAAAGTTCAATTTTAGAAAGTGGCACCTGACAATTAGGTGGAGCTCCTTGTACCAAAGTACAGGCGACAAAAGCTGCAGAGATTGAAGTACGGATCTGAGAAAGTTACTCAACAAGAGAGTCAGTGTCACAAGTGTGCTCCATGACCCCTTGTAAGCTTTTAGTGCAGAGTGGCTGCTCGATCCATAACTCACCTGGAATTATTTCCCAACTTGATTCAAGTAATATAGATTCCGTCCAGGCAAGGCAGTGGCACACTCAGGTTACCAAATTTCAGGGGCCAGCATAAGTCCAGCTACAAGCTCATAGGAAATAAGATAGACGCATTTCAACATAATAATAAACCATACGTCTACTGTATGCAAACTCCTCAAATGGCAACCACAAAATACACAAAAACAATGCGATGAAAACTAGGAATCCAAACACGAAATAGAAAGGGAATAGGAATGACCAAGGACCCAACCTCCTGGAGGAACATGAAAAACTCTACCCTTCATTAGTTGAGACACACAAGGAGGAAACCAGACTGAAACGAGATGCCTTGGCGGTCTCCTCTCTTGCTCATGAACAGATGGTTGCAAATGAAAAATGAGAACTATGATTACAAAACAATGGGGCCCTTGGGAAGTTGAGAACAAGACTCAAAAAGCCCAAAATGTAGTAAACCGGGAACACTGGAGGTTATCAAACATCAACATTGTACGGAATGACCTCCTGATGTGACTATCATACACTCTCGAAGGGGAATTGTATGGACTATAAGCCCCCTCTCGCACAGGGGTTTCAAGTGAACAAACTGCAAAAAAAAAATAATCGAACCGCGACAACTGTGGTACGCGTACCCAAACACCACAAAATAGCAAGAAAAAATTGTATCTGTTTTTTACAGTATTGTTTATCTTCGAACGAACCTCCTCTCCTCTTCACAGAAGCACGGAACCGCTGGGTAAACCATGCCCCGGTCCTGAACATGTCGGATTCCAAAATAGCTCGGACGGTGCGCTGTCCATATGCCACATATTACTCGTGAGGGGACTGCCCATCTCTACCTGTACCAACCAGACGGTCCAAAAAAATTTCAACCGGGTGTGCAGCAACATTAATTAATAGGGATGATCTTCAACATCAGAAGCGTCAACAAAATTTAGGCTCGAGAAGCTTCAAGGCAGAATAATAACAGAACTGGTACCTGGTAAGTGTCACTCTCTTTGATTTTAGACCACGCAGGCTGCTGCAGAAGGAGTGTGTCCTGGAAGGCCATCATGTTAGTGGGCATGTTGAAGAGCAGATCGGCCTCTGTTTCATCTGAGCCTGGAGCTTGAAGATCTGGCAAATCATTTGCTGATATAGAGCTAACGCCACACATTTGCTCCGCTGATAGCAAACTATTATTGTTGAAGCAGGCTCCTCCTGCCTCAAACACAAAAGCTTTGTCGTTTGAAGAATTCCCTATATCTTGTAAGAAATTTACAGCCTCTGAGGCTCTCCCAGAGCCAACACCTCCAAAGGTACTGGCACTGCTGAGGCCTCCACTTTGCTTCCCTCCAGTATGTATACTAGTCTCTTCTTGTACAACTATCCCAGACTGGCTTGTAAACCTGCCTGGGGACCGTTTGTTGCTTGAAGGGGCGCTCTTGGTATGTTGCGACCCGAGCACCTTCACTTTCTCTTTGTTGAATTCTTTAATCTGCACCTAAGATTGCCAGATGTCATTAAAGTGAAGTCATTACTAAATGTACTTGTATCACGTATTGCTCAACTCGAACACGATACATTTAAAGCTTTTCAGTGTCAGAATGCTTAAAATTTACAGTTTCACACAATTTACACTCTTGTGAGAACGTAAGAGCGATCTTCAATGATGAAAATGCATTTCCATTAGACGATAATCACTAGAGGACACCTGCCACCAGCTAATATATGTACAGTCTTTTGAGAATAGAGTATTGCATTCCTTCATTCGAATATATTCATAGATTTGGGGCAATGGAGTCGAGATTTTTACCTTGTTAAATTCAGCTGATCCACCCCTGCGCCTACTGCGGTTCTGAAGTTGCAGGAACTGCTCCATCCAGCCTGAGCTTGAAAGGTCTACAAAATTGAGAAGCTGCTGGAAGTGCTGAAGGATACGCGAGTTCACCCCCAGCATAGACGACTCAAACATGCCCTCCTCAAGCAATTGTTGAAAGTTGGTCAAAGATCCTTCAAATTCGGCACTGGTAAACATTTGTTTCAAACTGCAAGGTCCACAATTCCTGGTCACTAATGGGCCTCCAGCTGTCTTACTGCAAGACACTGAAGCTCTCTGTTTCGAGAAAGGAGGACACGTAGGAACCCATCCTCTTTCCCTAATTAAGGGGCGTAAGAACAAGGATTGACTCCCCTCTTGCATTGATCTAAGACTTCAGTACCTGCTATTCCTTCCCAACTCCAACATGGTCTGCAGAGGAACTTACCCAAAAGCCCTACTGAAAAATTGCCTACCTCTTCTTAAGAAGATTCCGGGCACTGGTCTTACCTTTCTGAACCTTTGGAAACATCCTCAGTAGACAAATATCTCATAAGCTGCCCCTGCTCTTGATCCGTGAGAAGACCCGTAAATGTGTCAAAATTCAGGATGTCCTGCGAGAAGATAATGTTCGGGTTAAAAAATAGAATTGCCACACAAATCGTCAACCACCAAACAAACAAAGTACCACGGATTCAACCATTATCTATAAGATCTTGCAGAACTGGTGCGAGAGCCTGCTCTGACTACTCTTCAGACTTTCACTCGAACCTGGATGCGATCATTGTACCTTTAACTCAAGAAAAACTAGAGGAGACTGGCAGCTTTGGAGAACATCCCGCTTGTTGTAAGGGTAATTTTCTCTGCGCACAAGTTGGCTCTTTCAGAAGCAAAATAATTATGAACCGACATTTTAAAGGAAATTCGCTATGGGTGCCGAAACGACGGCTCTGTTTCACAGTCAGAATATTCCAGTAAGTTCCTACCTATACAGGAAACCCACGGTGATAGAGGTCTGCACAACTTACAAGAGTGTATTATTGGCATTCAGATGTTGGTCACAGTGCCCGCGGGCTCCAATATCCACCTTCTTGCTCTCCTTTGCCTTCTCCTTACCACGTACTGATGGCAAACGCTCCGCGCCATTGAGAAGCTGCTGAAGGGGACCCCCTTGTCTGTGAACACGCGTCTCGTAGAGATCGTCCGCCATGCGACTATCACTCTTGTGCTCATCCAATATCGGTTGTCGAATGAATACGCTGCCTAAGCCTATTTCATCAGCCATTGTCGAGGGCTTGCTATCCACCAGTATATCATCTGAAAACCCATGCATCATCGACGAGCTGGCCGCCGCTGGGAAATCACCCAGAGCTTGCTGGAATTGCTTACTGAGTTTATCAATTGAGGTACATGGAACTCTCGACATGGATGTCCGTTTCCGTGTAGGAATAAGACCCTCCCACAGTGAGCTTGAGGCTGCAGTCAATGCGGGCACAGAATGATATAACTTGCTCTTCACAGAAAACCCCAGTCATCTCAAGAATCCACACTGACTTCCAAACAGACGCCCCCCTCCCTCCCATAAGCCGAACTGCTTGCACCCTGATAGTAGAACTGCACAACAATCCAACACAGAAAGCAGAAAAGAGAGTTGGCAACCTGCGACATCAGGATGAGGAGCACTTGAGCTGGGGATGAAAGCTGCATCGTCCAATCCTGATACACTGGAACTCAAACTTGATGTGGAGATGGTGTCATCTCCCGCAGCTTTTGATGAGCGCATGTGTGACCGAAGTGAAGCTCTCTCTTGATGTCCCTCAGAAGGCTCTTTTCGTTTATGAGAACGAGGCTCAGAAAAGAGCTTCCTACTATTCTTTCTCCCACGCGGCACGATACCTCCTTCCGGACACACGGAGCCTCCAAATCCACCGGAATGCATAGGCATGTAATTTGACAGGGTGCCTTTGGTGCGCCACCTGGAACCACAAGCGTTGCAGAGGACGGGCTTTTCTGGAGGTCCATTTCTCCAAAGAGGAGTTGCTGCAGAGAGAGGGCAATCAGTCAAAAAAGTAAGCGGTAGCCGAGGTACTTCCAAGAGTTGAATGTAAGTACGACCACATGATGAGACACCATTCTCCCCCGCGGCGCCACATATCATAATCCAACGAGGGCCAGCAGATGAAGACGGAACAGAGAACGTACTGGCAATGCCACAATGGCCACAAGGTCCTTGCTTCCCCATCCGCCTTTAGAGGCTTCGTTGAAACAACCTATCTGCAGAAGTAGTCTTGGGCAACCCCTGTGTTTTCAAGCACCATGCAGTCTCTCGTCATTCGCTGCTGTCAGGGTCAGGTTCCAATGTTGTGCCCAAACTGAAAATAATGGCACCAAGAGAGGCAGGGATGAGAAAAATCAAGATGCAGATTCTCAAATCCTCACGTTTTGAAACACTATTGGTTACCATTCACACACCAGAAGAAGTTACAAGGCGATACAATAAGGGAATGAAAGTGTCTTACTTCTTCAAAGAGCAAGCTGTCTGGACCGAGTTTACCAGTCCACTACCACCTCGGCTGTGCCTAAACTACGACAGACCCTGAACACCCATTCCATTCAATCATACGTTACTTCTGAGGAGGACGAGGATACATACTGCTCGGTTCTCCACAATTCACGACCCAAACGATTTCACCCGACTGGTCACGTTGGCAATTGGACAGGTGGAGCGTGCAAAGGAGCACACTCACTCAGAATCCCAAATTTTCCCAATACGAAACTAGATGTACAGAGCGAAATGTTCAACGACTTGTAACGTTCTGAATTTCATCTCACCGAAGTTTAGGCCTTAAATTGGTTTGACAGCCTTCGAGTCCAAAATCATTTGGTAGCGAACTTAAAACCTAACTAAAACCCTAGCCCCGCTAACCTCCCCCTTTCCCTACCAAGATGGTGCCAGAAATTACCGAAACAGTGACACCAAAAAACCACATATACTGAACGTTGAAATCGAATGCATTCAACGCGGGCCTTTTCCAAGTCGGTCTACGTGAGCTCCAGCTAGGAGTTGGATATTTCGTAAGCCGACACCTCCTCTGGTGACATCTCTAGGCAACACCGTCTCACTTCCTACCACAAAGCAAGTCCATTCCTCGTGAAGTTAGCCAAATGTAACGACCCCAACTGCCTAGCAAGAATGTCACTGCATATATAGAGAACCAGGTGGCGTCTGAGGGGAAGAGAATATAGAGGTCAAGAGTTCATCGACGCTATTAATTGTGGGGGCTGGAGGAAAGAGTGGACATCACAGAACAGTCAAAATTTGCACTAGAAACAGTGAAATAGTCAACGTACTAAGCAGCCAGCTCAACCTAGGACTCCTGGTGTATGTAAGCGCAAATGTTCCAGAAGAGCTTTCAAACTGGAATACATGATTTTAGCTCCAACCTAAAGTTTAAGTTTAAGAAAGACAATCAATGCGCCAACTCTGACGCTGTTGAGGCAAAGACCTAGCTTTTCAAGACATCGAGGAACTGACGAAAATATTACCTTACGTTTTAATATTAATGTGATTTGCAGATTGATTCTGTAGGCATTTCGTGAGCACTGAGAGAACGTCCTTGCAACAAGCAGGCCGAAAGACTAAAAAAAAACGCGAACCCAAAAATGCAACTGCCTCCAAAAATACCTTCATCAATTACTCGCAATAAATCAAAGAATATCACCCGCTAGTTCTTCGTTTAGTAGTAGCGCAACATGTTCTTGCTCGTTCAGGCAGTCCTTGCTCGATACACTGTTGAATGACACGTACCATAAACACATACTGAAACATAACCTAAATTAACTAACTACGTTATTGCAATAGACAATTTCCTTTTCAGCGCTTGCACAGGACCAAAAAAAGGAATCCAAATTCCACTTTATTAGAGCAAAAAGCAAAAAGTCGAAGCTCAGTGGTGGAAAATGCCGACATTCAAACCAGGTACACATGGAACAACAAACCCCATCGCGTCACCAATTCCACTAAGCCAACTCACCTAAGTGACTCATCACCTAAGAAAAAAGACGCAAATTTAAATATATCAGTATATGTATATTTAACTTCCACAAGGACAGAAATGATATGAAGGCGAAATCATGTCCTACGACATGTCACATTCCACATGCAGCATGCTATCTGGGCCTAAGAGGGTAAAGAAACCCATACCGACCTACAACATTGCACGGACAAGCCCCAGGACACCATGGCACTCGTGACAAGACTCGATGTTCTTGCTGCAGAGGACTCAGTCAAGCCCGTCGCAACATTTGAACATCACGACAAGAACGACGAGGAAACAAGCCACAAAAGGGACAATTCGATGGCCATGGAAGAGGATGACTTAAGCAACCCACGTAAACACTCACTGAGCGAATAAGCCCGGGGGAAAGCTCCACTTACAAGAACATTTATTGCGGTTCACAGTGGAAGGCCTAATTCCGCCAGTGCTGCCGCTGCGGGCCCTTGCCCTTGCTGCTTCGTCAATTAGCAGGCAACACGAGCAACGGAAACCCTCGCGCTACATGACCACGGCCCGAGCGGACTAGAAGAGCTTTCCCTGAGCTCGTCGGCGCAGCGTGGAGGAGAAGCACTACCGCGAAACCACCCAAATCGGGGCCAATTCCTCGTGAGCGGCCTCTTCCGAAAGCCGCAGCAGCGCCACAAGAATTGTCGCAAGGGTTGCGGCAGGCAGGTGTCAGGCAGGGCAAGGGGGACCGCTCCAGTCCGTGTGTATGAAAGGGAAGGCCGGGCGGGGTGAAAAACTACACTTCAGTGATAATTGCAGAACCCGAGACAGGGACAGAAGGCGCCCCAATTGAGAACCAGGGTGGCAAGCTCGCGAACGAGGGAAAAGAAGGGAGGAAAGGGAGGGGAAGGGAAAGGAAAAGCCGGCTGGCTGGCAAGCTGGCGACGCCGTAACGTAGTAACGTAGTGAGAACGGACAACAGCAGCACCCACAACGAAGGTCACGGCTATGGCGACCCTTCTCAGCTTAGCTTACCTGGTCTTGCTTCATTTCCGGGCTTCTCACTCCCCCTTCCAGACAGACTTCTTTCTCGCTCCCAGCCCCCCAGCCCATCAAAACCTTCCCTGTTCCTCGGCCTGTAAGTTATTCCAACAGCTCAATTCCGTCTCCTTTTCCCCGTTTTCCCTGCCACATCCCCCCAAATGGAACTCCGTCAACTGGAATGAAAACATTGCCCACCCACTCCACCGATTGAGTTGCTCCCAAGGAAAAAGAATTAAAAACGAGAACCCACTGACTGACCAGAGTAGGACCTCCACGACTGACTCCCCAACCAACACCCTCCCTCGCTCGCCTCCATTCTGCCTGTACTGCACAGTAGTCGGTTCTGTCGTACCTCCCCCCGGCCCAGTGCCCTGGTGAACTGAAAGTTCCTCGCTGCCGGCGCCTTGGATGAGTCCCTTCCTCTCCGTCTTCCACCTCCTGACTGCCCTCTGGCTCCTCCAGCGCAGGGCTCCTGGAGCGGCCTAGATTCCGGGCTCGGCCATCTACGAGCTCCGTCACCTCTGACGGAGGGGGGACGGATGACTGCAAGGGAGCAGGGGCAGTGAGATCACTGTTTCTCATGAAATTCAAACCAGTAAGTTAAGTGAGGGGACCGATATTTTGATGCTCCCGTCCGCCTGGACTCGGGAGAAAAAGGTTGACCCCAGCTAAGCTGCCTTGGCTGAGCCCAGCTGCAGTGAAGGGATGGAAGACGGATGTGCCCGGCCAGCAAAGGCGGCCGGACGGACGGAGTGCAGCGAGGGATGATGCTGGGATTGATGCTTTCATCTCCCACTTTTTATCCACCCTGCACTCCTGCAGATGAGTGGAGCCCTTCAGTGGAGAAAGTTCAGTGGCTGCCGTAACTCAACTCATGGCAAGGCTGAAGGCGGATTCGGTTCGCAGTTGGGGGCGGGGGCCAACTCGGAACAGAGAACAAGAAGGATACCGCCCCCTGCTTTATTACCCCTCAAGAACAAGAAAAAGAAAAACACGGGAATTTTGGGATTCCACACCCAGGATGAAATTTGCAAGTTCTCAATTCAGATCTGCAATCCAAGGCCCCAAATGCACTTTAAAATTCTTATTGGAAGGTAGGAGGCTCGAGGCACTAGAAGGGATCAAAACTCAGAGGTACATTTTGCTTTCTTTCAATGTACCAAATTTGCACATTTCAAGAAATGATCGCTTTTGATGACCACATATGAACACTTTTGTTCTACTTCAAATAGTTGTAACTAAATCCACAAAGCTTCTGAAATTATGAAACAGCTTGGGTTAGAAGCCTATTCCATTCGTCTTTCAAGGAAAATTTATTGAAAAAAATTTCAAGGTGTTTCACCTTCACAAAATTCAGTTCCAGCCCTTAGATGATCAATTTATGGACCTCCTACCTTATGCAGCAGAGCATAAGGCGCAATTTTTACATTTATCCTTGGTTGGGGCAATAAAGGGGTAATCTTCTCTAGCCAACTCAAAGTTTAGTTGTAACAATTAGGCATTTTCCTTGAGATGGTAGTAATTTCTTTGTGCACTGTCTTTTGAGTGCATAGGCATAGTGAGGTCTATGTTTTGAAAATATTGTTTTTTTAATTACTCAATCACCCCCCTTCCCCTACTCATAATTTTTGCAAAGTTAACTTACTACAAATAATATGGGACAACTCCATATCCATGTATGTAGTTTGTATCATATTTGTATCTGTCTTTGCATCTTGTTCATCCAAATACAGCATACATATTTTGAATCGTATTTGTATTTGTATATATATTCTTTACATATGTAGTCATATTTATATTTTTGATTGTATCTAACATGAATGGCTTCCAATTTTTTGAGAAATTGATGGCATTCGGGGGGAGCATTTTTTTTTAAACAAAAAAACAAGAGCTACCGGCATCTTTCTAATAGTAGTAATCTCTTGACAAATAGGAAAGAATATTTAGCATAACTAAAACTACCAAAGAAAAACTATTGCAAAGTAGAACATGTGAAAGTAATAGATTTTTGACAAGAAATCAATGCTATGAAACTTTAGGTATATATATATATATATTCTTAATGGCATCTTTTTAAGATTTTTTGCACTTTTTGGGTGGTATAGTTTTTAAAGGATTAGGCTATTTTTCAAGTGAAATTGTCAAAAACTACCTCGTATAATTAGTTCCATTGACCAAAAATTTATAGTTTAAAGAAATTGAACTTCTACCACACAAGACCATAGTAGACTATTATTTTTTATAAATGTGTTGGAAAAGTTTTACAAGATTTGACTATGTAGATTGAAAAAATCACAACTCTTGAAGTAAAAACTAAAAACTTAGTTCATTCATTTGAGATTAGAGCAATAGACTACTTCAACCAGCCTTTCAAAGTAAAAATTTTATTATAAATAAACCTGAATCTCTACATCATTGACTAGTACTCTATACATCTTGTTAGGTTCTTTCTTGCTAAATTTTAGAAGCAAATCATAGGCTACCTCGCTCTAAGTCACTTTGCAGTATAAGGGAGTCAAATACAATGGTAATATGCTAGTTGATTTTTGATGATTTTTCATGCAATAAGAAAATATTGTATTTAAAATTCATAAACTAAAAATTCGGAGACAAACACACTTGAAATATGTAGAAAATTTTCAGAATTTGAAAGCATAAATTTTTAGATAATAGCATTTGTAAATAGAATAAAATGTATTCTTCAAACTTAGGTGGCAAGGTTAGTAAACTTTTGACTTCTCTTGGAATGAGTGTTTTTCTATTGAAATTGATCTTCTTTTTTTATTGCTTATTACATCATTATGATATTAATTATACACACATGCCAAATTTTAGAAGTAGATGAAGAACGTAGCAAAATATGACAATACCAACAAAATTCTCTAGATTTTTTGGAACAACATGAATTTTGATTCAAGCCTCTAATTATTTTCTTAAGAAATTCTACAAAAGAAGTGAATGTCCCTAGATTTTCATAAACATTCATTTATCTCTTCATTCATTGTCACCTATCCAAATTTTGACCATCCTCCTATCAAATACTTGAGGGAAAAAAAAACTAATTGTGCCCCTAATTGATTAAATAAACAATTTTGGACATGATTCAAAGTAGTGCAAAGCAAAGCAAATCTTTTTAGAGGTTCAATGATAGAAATGATGGGATTTGAAAAAAAATTGGTAATTTTTATCACTTTAATTGAAATTACTATGAATTTTGAAAGGCAAAAAGTGCTCCGAATTCATAGCCACTATGTAGACTCTTTCAAATTTGATCATTCAAGAACCACTATTCCACTCATTACTTCCTACTTTCTTGCTCTTTACCTTTAAACATGAGATATGAACTTACTACCTTTTCCTTTAGAAAAGATGAAAAGAATCAATCCAAGCTACGGTTGGAAAATCTTTTTTGACCTTGGTTGAAAATAATTTGCTCTACAAGTTAGTATGGGGCTTTGGTTGGGAATGGGTGGTCCAACCTTAGTCTATCTAGGGTTAATTTTTAAAGTTCCATTGTCCCCTTGGGAGATAAAATGGATTTTGGGCAAGTCCCTATGGTTCCAATATTTATCAAGATTTTTAAAAACTTTCTATAAAGATAGGACAACACATTAGGTTTGTAGAAATATAATTTTTTAAACTTCTAGTAGTTTCTGATAGATTGTAATTTGGTACACATAGGAAGCTCTTGCTTCATTCTATTTGGATTTGTTATGTGAAAGTTATGGACAATCTTGTTTTTCATACACTTAGAGCACCTTCTTGAAAAAATAACTTATAGATTTCATTTTTGAATGCATTCTTTATAATTTTTCAGAATAATTGTTTGATATGCTTATTGGAAGAATCTCATTGTTGGTATTATTGTGTTTGAATCTCATCTTAGAGCTATTAATGATTTAGTTTCTTGTTCAATCTTGGACCTACTTCTACTAAACACCTTTTTTAAAGAATGAAAATCAAGTGTTCTTTTTATGGAATTTTTTTCCTCAAACTTTTGACTTGATTCTTCAATAGAAAATAAATTCAATTCAAATTTTGTAGCGCAATTTTTTTTCACAGATGCTAGTTGAAGTCATTTGAAATTGCAAGTTACTGTTAAAAAATGCTTCATTTTCCAATTTTGAATACTACGGAGTAGTATCTTTCAATCCATATGGTCAAGCTTCATAAAATTTTTACCACATGATCTCAAACAAGTGAAGTGGAAGATCTTATGGTTAGATTATGTAAAAAGAAAATGTTTTTCACTTTCTAGGGTGAACCCAATAAAAATGGCACGTTAGAGTCCTTTTTTTGACAAGAAAATGGCCTTTGTACTATACTGTAGGGGTAAAAAATGTGCTGAAGAGTTGTTTTTTTATTAAAAAGATCGATGAAGTCCCTTCCATCCATTTATGATTTTTCAAAACTTACCATCTTGGTCTACTGGTCTCCTCTTCTTCAATGAGTAGTGAATGGTGATGTGGCTATTCAAGGGTTGCTTCAGTTGGAGGGGGCTTCCCTTAATTACCCAATGATTGGGCTCTCTGAGTGAGTCCACAATGACTGTGCCATCATTGAATTCGCTTGCAATGAGTCGTCGAGAGTTTCAAACTTGCCCACGGTACCTACTTATGCCTCTTTCCTGCCTCCATGAAATCCAACCTTCCTCCGGAGTCAGGCCCTCCCTTCCATTGTCCAGATCAACACATGTTGTCAATTGGGCATGAAGATCATTCCGCTTATTCCATTCTCGGAACCCACCAGATTGGGTCCAATTGCACTGTGGAGATGATGAAATGGCGGACTCCCATCCCAGAACATAAAGCACTCCCGAGAAGTGCGCCATTCATTTCCCGGGAAGATTGCGTAATGCTCAGGTGGCGATGGTATTTCCCGTAACCGGGGATTACGTGTTCTTCATCGAACTTGCACTCTCATCCCGCGATTTCATCCAATTAATCGTGCTTTATGCTGGACAATGATCGCTCGTCGTCGGGGATTACTGAAATTGAAGTGCCTCCTCGTCGGGCTCCGCCCTCCTCGTCGGCACTTTAATTTCAGTAATCCCCTCCTCCTCGGGCATTGCCCTATACTTATCACAGCCTACAACTTGGTTCTCAGCTTCTGTTTGAAACTTCTTCCTGAAATAAGTCATGAGGGCGGAGAGTTCACAGCAAGGTGCGTTCACGCTGGGCTTTCTTTCCTTCCGGGGGGGTTGGGGCACAGATGAAACCAGTTTCCGGTTCAGCACCTCTCCGCAGAGTCACAGTCTCACCCAAGTTACCCAACAGCTTCATGAGCCAGCCTTCCACAGACATTGATTCCTGGTCCTTTTTCCATGGGGGTACATCACTTGATGCAACTACTACAGTCCTCCAGCAGCAGCAGCAGAGATTCTGGTGTTCCCAAGCCAGTGTGACCTGAAGTTCAAACTTCACATTCATGAGCTCTGGATGAGGATGAGAACTTCAGTTCATTACTGCAGGCTATTCTAATCAATGAGTGGGAGGGACTTGTGCGATACTTATCATACTTAACTTCACTTCCTCGTGCTGCCCATTAACTTACAACTGGTACCTTACCATGGTCCATTTTGAATGAACTAAGGGAGGGACACCCAAAATGGCACCTGTCCTTAAATTGAATGAACTAAGGTAGGGACACCCAAAATGGCACCTGTCTTTAAAGCGCTCTGTACAATGTACATACATTTTCAAAATCAGTCATGTACTCAGACTGTAGATGGCGCTTTCAGAAACACACTTTGACTGTTAATAACTTTTGCATACACTATCCAAATCCTACGTTCTTTGGTGCGTTGGAACATGCTTTCACTTGCCAACAAGACTACATAAAAATTTGAACTAATTAATAGCAGGAACTAGGCTCAGTATGAATAAGTGGCGCTTTTGGGTGTACCTACCGTAACTTACACGGAGGAAGTACATGGCATCCCCTCCCCTCCCAATTGATGCCAAGCCACTGTTGCAGCTTCCTTGGAAAATGACAAGTTGGCTGCAGTCACGAGGGATGATGACACCTGGCTGTGAAAATTGCTTCATCACAAGCACATGAAGTCCACCCCAAAGAAAAGAAAAAAAAATTCCACCAATCCACAGGGCAACTGAAGCCTTGCCAGGTATAATCAGCTAAGTTACACTGGTTTGAAATTAGCTATTCAGTCTCCAAATATAACTTAGGAGAGGGCTCTGAAATCGCCCAGGCTTTTGCAACCATCCAGGAGGAGGCTGTGAAATGGAACTTGATTGTGGGGAAATGAATTTCCAATTACATTGGAGCATGATAAGAGTTTGGTTTTTCCTTCTTCAATGGATGGTTGCAGAGCCACAGTGGCTTCATTCTCAATTAAGTGAACAAAATAAGACTTGGTTGTTGAACCCCCTTCTTACAAGTGTTACAAAATCTGAAATAATGATTAATTCAAGCATTCAGGAAGGAACACATTTAGAAACCACCTTGATTACTTTTTCCATGTTGCAATGCTACTTCTTGAACAAAGCCAGATTTATTTCCAAACTGTGCATGTATGAGTTTGTGAGGCCTGCTGACCACAAATAGGGCCCTGTGCCAGAGTGCCAGACTGTATTTGAAAATTCATAACTAATTCAGTAATGCTTCAAAAAATATGAAACAACTTGTGTTAGATTCTCAAAATATTTTTCTTTGAAAAAAAATAAGTTCAAAATATTTGCATCAAAAGAAATACATGAAAGAAGGAGATCAACTCTTAAATGAGCGGTTTCTGAGCCTCCTCCCTTAACTTACCTTCTTTGCTCCACCAGTGTAGAATTGGCTTAACCCTTAACCCCTAAAGGCCTACGCATTTGGGGGTTCAAAAACATCATGATCCCTTTAGAAGCTTTATAGATCTAAATGTCTTGAAGTTATACAAATCTCAACTGCACAATCTTCTAGAGTATATGTTGTACATGACATGTACAAAATTTGGAGTCATTTGGCCACATAGATTGCAAGATTATAATGTTTTAGTGCTGAAAATGAATGTTGGTATTTTCCTAAAGACATATTTGGAAGTGAAGTTTGATTTCTAAACCTACTTGAATGGAAAAACTTTATAATATGGAGTGATTCAAAAATAGTATGAAAACACAATGGGGAATTTTTTTTAATTCAATTGACTCATTGTGTCTACAAAACCATTCTGAAATGTCAAAAAAAATAGCAAGAAAAGTTGAAAAGAACCCATCCAAGCGGCTAAACCTCCTTCTACAAAATTGCTTCTCAATCACTCATTTCTTCTTGGATTGATATAAAAATTTTAGACATACAAGTATGCGCAACTTTCCCAAAAACAAATTTTGAAAACACATTGTGTATGAAGAAGACACAAGCGGCCAAAGTTCATTGTAGTTCAAAAATGTCAAGATGTTGAACTTTGAATTGCACACAAACCTTCAAAACAACTTGGATTGGCATGAAAATTTTATTACAATAAGTAGACTACAAAGTAATTGAAACGAAACCCAACAAATTTGATTGGAAAAAAACATTAGATGAAGGAGATAAAAGCCCCCAAAGTTGTAGCCCTAATATGTAGTTTGGTGAATTCAAATTGAGTTGTAAGCTTTGATTGGCCTCCAAAAATTCAGTAAATCTTGGATTGATTTGAAATTTTACTACAAAAACTAGAAGAGATTGTGCAACTTTTCCAACAAGTTTTATTGAATTTGGACCTTGGATGAAAAAGTTATAGCACTTTGAACTGGACTTGAAACTATGTGAGGATACTTTTGGTCCTCTTGGGTGTTTAGGCAGCGGTGCTATTTTGTGAGCTTGTGAGCATGAGCCTGTGAGCGTAGAGCAGGGATTCTGTGGGCACAGAGTTTAAAAATTTGAAGAAGCATTATAAAATTTAATTTAATTCATTAAAATTGATTCCATCTTAAAATTTGAATCAAAATTTTTTATTTCTAATAAATTTTAGTACCTATTTTGTAGACCTATTACCGTGGACCTATTACCGTGGTTGTGTTGAAATTCGATAAAGATTCTAATTTTCAATCTTACTTAAAAGTATTCATTACAAAAATGAAGAACTCAATTGATATGAAAGATGAATAAAGATGGAATTAAGTTAATATAGAGTATTAATTGATCATTATCCTATAGTAATGTAGATCTTTTTGAGGCTTAGGAAAAGGTACTAATGATTTTTATTGATGTATTATTATTACAGTTGTTTAGATTTTAGAAAGAAAATTTGTTGATAAAAATCTTTGCTACACTAAATTTTATTTTGGTTGATCATGTCTTGTAGCATTATAAATCTTCTCAAGGCCAACAAGAGGGCATCAATTTTTTCCTTCTCAATTTCTAGTCAATGGACTTGTTTAAATTTTAGAAAAAAATTTGTTTGTATGATTTCATTATATATGGAAAGAACTTAGTTGCACCAAATTTCATTTTGTTCATGAGTATCTTATAGTAGTGTAGGTCTTCTCAAAAGCCAATGTAGGCACCTACAATTTTGTCTTAATGTATCAATAATGGAACTTGTTAAGATTTTTTTTTAATTTTGATTGATAGGGATTACTTTTGTAAAGAATTAACTTTGTTACACAAGATTATTGATTAGTTGACTCATTATCCTCTTGTTCATCCAATAAAAGGATTCATTTCTTCTTTCTTGATGCAATGGTTGTTTATTTATCATCTTAAAACAATACTTGTCAAGCTTTTTTAGATTTTTGTGAATACTCTCCTTGGTCTTGCTTCTTAGTACCCCTCGGCACCAAGAAGAGTCCCATGGCTCCAATAAAATTATTATTACAAAAAAAAAAAAATGTTTTTTTTTGTTTTTTTTTTTTGGCCGAGAGACTCCCCTTGGCACCGAGGGGAGTCCCAGAATTGCGGGGGGGATTTTTAAAAAAAAAACTAGAGCTGTGGGATTCCCTTTGGTGCCAAGGGATACTAAGAAGCAAGACTAAGGAGAGTGTTCATAAAAATCTAAATTTGTGAAATAACCTCATTTGATTTCAAAAAAATTATAATTAGTCTTTAATTTATTTTCTTCATAAAATCTAGCAAAGTACAATAAATGGTAAAACAAAGTTATTCAAGGGACCACGATAATAGGTCCACGATAATAGTTCCACGGTAATAGGCACTAAAATTTACCAAAGTTAACCCCTAAAGCCCTGAACCCCGTTTTTTGAGATTATAAATTTTTTGAGTAGCTCACTACGGATGGAGTTTTTATTTTTTTTCTTTGAAATTTTGATACAATGTGTACCCAAGGAGTAGCTTTAAGGCCTGACAATTTTCATAACTTTTGACTTCCCGGTTAAAAAGTTATAGCAGGATATGCTGTTTCCTTTACTCGGCGGGCAGCCCGGGCAGCTGAAAAAACTTCTTCAAAAAAACTTTTTTCTTAAAAGTGAAATTTCAAATTGGTTCTTTAGGTTTATACAGACATGGGAAGCTTTGAATCAATTAATTCCGATCAATGAGTCAAAAGTTATGAAGATTTTGAGTTTTGGGTGGTTTGTGGCCAGTTACAGAATCTCTACAGTCCAAAAAAAGTTTGAAATTCTTCATTTAATTCAATTTTTCATATTTTTGGAAAAAAATAAAAATATAAGGTGTAGATTGTTTATTACAACATCTTAACCATTGGGATTGAAAATTTTCAATTCCATGAATAAAATGTTCTCAATTTAGTATTTTGGCTCATTTTTTACTTCTTTCTACTTACTTATTTTTTCCTATATGTTGTACAATTCCAAATGGTTTGAAATTTTTTGAGAATGTAGCCAACTTGCATTGAAGTATGAATTCAAAGAGTAACCACCATTTTGAAGTTCTTTTCACACAAATGTGACCTTGTGAAGTGCAGCTGCCTAGATTTTCGCAGGGATAAAAAAACAATTTTTGTCAATTCAAATGCTTATATCTTGCAATCTACACGGTGGAAATTTCTGAAATATTTTCCACATGTTTACAAACCACCTTACTATAAGATCCTACGGTTACATGAGTCAAAAATATGTTTAAAAAAAATTGCACTTGTATTAGAAATGGCAGTTTTGGAGCATTTTTTGGTGAAAACATAGTCAGGGCTTTAGGGGTTAATCAAATTTGGCCAAAAGTTTTAGATGGAATCTTCAAAAAATTGTGTAGGCTCGTAGGCTCACAAGCTCACAAAATAGCAACCCTGGGTGTTTAGAGGTTAAAGGACAAACCTATAGCCACTAATTTCAAGCCTCATTGCTCACCACTCATTTTGTTACCATTCAGAGAATAGATATGTATGAAAAAAATTCATTCTTGCTTTTTGAAGATGAAATTATATGTCTTCTCTACTTCATAAAAAAATTATATTTTTCTTATGAAAATTGATTATTATGAGAAGTTTTGAAGAAAAAGTGAAAAAAATCACAACAAATAGAAAAATTACTTCAAAAAATCTGAAAATTTCACCATGTCTATACATTACAATGACAAAAGGTCATGGTGTAAACTCAATTTTTGTGTCATTCTACAATTAGGATACAATTAACATTGAAAATACATCCAAAGTTCAAATTGCAATAAAAATATTCAATATTATGAATTTTCCAAAATTCCAATTGGAGTAGAAATTAGACTAGATGACCTTCATTTTGATGGTGGTTTCAAACTCAAGAAAATATCATTTTTGTGGAGAAATTTCAGATTTAGAGCAAGGAGCAACAACTTCTCAAATTACATTAAACTAAAAAAAAATTGCCATCCATTTTTCTACTTATTTCTCAACAACATGAAAACAAATACTAGTTAGAGTAAAAACTCAATTGGATATTCTTTGCAGCTAGATATGAAGAGGTCATCAAACAAAAGTGGATGAAAAAAACACTTCTAATCTCTTCTTAGGACCTCAAACTGTCATCCAAACGCTATAGAATAGCATTGGTGGCAATTCAAGGTTAACTTCCATCCATCCAAATCTGTAAATATGGTAGAAGGTCCATTAATTGTTCATCCAAGAGGTAAAACTCAATTTTAAAGAGGGAAAACTTCTTGAAATATTTTTCACTAAATTTTCCTTCAAAGGCAAGTAGAATTGGCATGTGACCAAGTTATTTCATTTTTTTTTAGCATTGTAGAATTAGTTATGGAATTGTGAAGTTGGAATGGCATAAGGCTTTGAAATTGCCCATCTCTTGAAATGTACATTGTTTACACATTATAGAAGGCTACAAAAAAATCAACATGTACAAATAGTGTACATTTCACCTTGAGCTAGGGATTCATCACCTATGTTTGTCATGCTTTAATGTCATACTATCTATCCAACCAACATCAACAAAATAAACATGAAATCAATAAATGAGCACAAGCTAAGCCAACACCCTTTACTTTAAAGTGAGAAGTTTTAATTTGAAACTTCCTTCATATCCTTAGGATACTTGGGAATGAAGCTTCAATGTATTGGGACGGAGGCACAAATCAAAAGGCTCTACCTATATAAAACAAGATATTGAATTGGATTGAATTATGTTAGATTGTATTAAACTTTTATTCAAGTTGTTCAATTTATATGTCCATTCTCTTATTTTCCAACTTGATAAAAAATGATAAAGATAAGTACTATTGATGTCTTGTACTCTTAGAAAAGCTACATCTAGGCTAAAATGTCATTTTGAAGGGTAATTTTGTTAGTTGTATTATGCATGAAACAACAAAGTTAGTTGGCCTTCAAATTTAAATACAAGCACTCTTGCGCTCCAAGTTTAATCCCCTCTAAAGAGACATTTGACTATTATAATTTTGTAAGCCATATGGTAAAAACTTCTACAATTTTCTTTAAAGTTGCCTTCCTTAACCTTCTTGCATTCTCAATGGCTACGTCTCTTGGATCTCATTTTTTAATTGGTGGAGACAACTGGGGTGGCAATTAAAAGCTTGCTTTTGGGGTTTGTACTAGGTGCTCAATGATTTAGTTAAAATATTCATTAGACAAAAAAAATTCAAAAGAGCATTATCTTCCATGTTTTTGAAATAAGGTTATAAAAGGGAGATGTACATCATTCAATAATTTTTTTTTGTTGGACATGAATTCAAAAGCCATGGCTACCATGCTATGAGCATACACCAATATTGATAGCATGTAATCCTACAAGCCTTAAGCCTAGGTCTAATGGTTCCTCTACAACCATTGAATGTGCTTAGGATATACATATCTTTACCATAGGTACTTGCGAATCACCATATTGGTTCACACTCATTAATTTAGGAAAAATGACCATTTAAAAAAAAACATGTATTAAAAAGTAATAGAATTGGTGAATAAACTTAGAATAAAAATTAGAAAGTGTTCAATTAGAAGGTGATTGGAGCTTTAGAAATTTAGCATGGAAGTTTAGGGAAATCAATTAGAAGAAACTAAAGGAAGAAAGACTATCCTCCTATGAAGATAGGCTGTTTGTTTGGATGTTTGGATGTTTGTTACGTTGAGATCTCCCGGACCGTGAGTCCTCCGGGTGCGTGTTTGGTACCGTTGGAAAGCCCTCGGCGAGGAGGGGTGCACGGGCTTTGATTCATGGTGTTCCGACCTACGGCATGAAAGTTATTGAATTTTGAAGTTTTTATATGTTACGTTGAGATCTCCCGGACCGTAAGTCCCCCGGGTGCATGTTTGGTACCGTCGGAAAGCCCTCGGCGAGGAGGGGTGCACAGGCTTTGATTCATGGTGTTCCAACCTATGGCATGAAAGTTATTGAATTTTGAAGTTTCTGTACATTAAAAAAATTAGAAAATTGTTGATTCTGTTGTTTTTCCGGACCGTGGCAACGGCACGGGCCACCCTAGTATTAAAACTAAATTTAAATGAAATACACAAAAAAAGTTAGCAAAGTAAAACAATTAGTACATCATCAAAATAATGAGGGATTTGCAAAAATAGAAAGTCTTTATGAAGTTAGAATGAAAAAAATAGTAATTAAGAGAGTCCTACAACAATTTAATGTAGTTTTGTACCAATTTGGCATCATTCACTGAAAAATGGTGTTTTTATATTAACTTAAAGGTAGACAAATGTCATTAAGTTAACTACTCTGTTGGATTTTTGATTAGAATGTTTTATGTTTTAGAGGTCTCTTTTGCTCTTCTCTCTCATGCTTTTTGTATGCACATGTGCTTTAGGAGTTGTTGGATGAAAAGCGAGAGAAAATGAATAAAAAATACAAACACAATGATTGCAAGGGATTAGAATAGGATCATAGGCAATTTTTCAAGTAGGTTATTAGTATTTTGGAAGGAAATGGGTGAAAAAAATAGAGTTTTTTAGGTTAGCTTTAAGGCTGAGTTAGAAAACATGGAGAAAAATTAGGCTTTGACAATTGCTTGTGAAATTGCCAACTTTTGGGAGCAATGGTTGGTGGATATTAGATTGGATCAATCAAAATTCTAGGGTAGATCAAGACAATCAAGTTAGCTTTTTCAAAAGCTAAAATTCAACCACTTTGAAGGTAGCTCAAGGAAATGGTGGGTGTTTCTGTGGAAAAAGTTTTTTTGCTGTTGCAAATTGGGTGCAACAATTTTGGTGAGCTATATCAAAAAATTGGAGGGTCAGAGCAATCTAAACTTTTGGTAGAATTGAGATAATCAAATTAGATTTTCAAAATGCTAAGATTCAACCAATTTGAAGCTAATAGAAAGAAATGGTGGTTGTTTTTGTGGAAAGAGGTCTATTGCCGTGGCAAATTGAGAGCAACAACTTTGGCAAGCTTTATCAAAAGATTAGAGGAGTTAATTGATTTGAAATTTTTGAGAAGATGGAAATGATCAAATTAGCTTTTTAAGTAATCATTCTTTATCAAATTTGAGGCAAATGTAAAGAAATAGTGACAATTTTTGTAGAAGAGGGTTTGTTGCCCCAAAAGGAGGTACAATTTGAGATTTTGTGGTATGTCTTTTCTAATTGTAATTGAACAATTGCAATTTTTACTGTAGATTGTTATAAATTATATCGTAAATCAATTGTATATTGAATTTGGATATTGTAATTGATTGATGTGTGCTAGATTTGTTGGCGAGGGCCCAATGTAGGCTATTTTAGGCTTTTCATGGCAAGACTTGAGTTAGATTTTTGCTTGGAAGCTACCTTAAACTATTGGACTGTTTAATTAGATGATTGAGGGATGTTAGGAAGTACTTAGGGAAGGTAAAGATTGTAGCTTAGGATTACTTAGGAAAAAAAAACCAAGGAATCCCCTAGTGGTGGTTCTTTCGTTTGGGAAAAATCAAATAGTCTATCGTTTTGTATCTAAAGTCACTTTTGATGTAGGATTATCACTCATTTTCGGAAATAAAAGATTAAAATTAAAAGAATTAGTTTTCTAAAGGTATTTCATGTCTTAACTTATTCTAATTTCCGTCCAATTCCCATGGAACTAACCCTTGACTTACTGTCACAGTCTTATATTAGGATTCTAGTGTCAAATAATCATAGGAGTGTCAAATACTCTTGGCTCCTGTTCTATAGACTTAATCAAACCCACAATTTATATTTAAATATAGAGGTGTGCATATACACCATTGTATTCTCTTTAATTACTTCTTCAATTTAATATTTAGTCAATTGGTCCACTATTCAATAAGTACTTAATCACAAAAGATTATTACTCTTAATTTATGTATAGGTCAAATATTCATGTCACTTGACTTCCTGAAACATACACATTAAGTTAGTAGAATCAAACATAGCATAACCATATACAATGGTATGATCAAATTCTTTAGTCAAATGGTCTTGCTATTCTAACAAATAACTGATTCTAACAATTGCTACACATTGTCAATTTGTCCAAATTCCATACAAGATCTCAACAACCATATTCACAGATTTTCTTATTAGCATTAGAGATTTGGTTCCCTCTTTTCCCTGCAAACACAACTTAGCACACAATGTCAATTTGATCCTTTTACATAATAATCTCCACTTACCAAACAATTAGACATCCAGCCGTTCTTTAATTAATTAATAAATTACTAAATTTAATTACTCATTCTTATGTTGCTCTAATAATTCCAGCTTTGCAAACATTGACTAATTGACATAGGAAGAACATCCAAACATTATAATTAATATAATCAAAGTATTAGCAATTGATTTGTCCTCCTTTGATCCTTGCTGCATCACACTTTACTATTAGACATTTTACTAGGACTATTAGACAAGATCAGTTTTATCAATTTATTAATGAATTTTTATTAAGTATATCAAAATAACTTCATCAGAGTTACTCCCTGCGGTAATCCCATCTATATCAGACTATTGGACTTCATCTTTTAAACACCAGATTTCATAAGCATGTTTACATCCAAGTATATTATGACTATTAGACTTAAAACATAACAAAACACATCACCATTCAACAGTATGTAAACCGAATTGGGTTATGTTCAACCTCTGGTACATCACCTTGTTCAGATCACAGACTATTCGCCTTGCATGATTAATTTTATAATATGAATTTTTCGAAGAGTTACTTTATAAAATTACCCAAGCTTTGTCTACTTGACTTATCTATTCCAGTTTGCATCAGTTAGCTTCCCACCCACTGACTAATAAACTGCTAATACAAAATGAAAGAAACTTGCCAATCACTGGTTTAACACCCTTTCTTTTAGACTATTCGACTCGACATACCAATCACTGGTAATTTAAGAGTAAAATATTCATTTGATAATAGTCAGAAGTATTCCCTACTTCATCAACAATCTGTCAATTTGTCAAGTTTATCAAAACAAGAAACAGTTATTCATATTGGAATAATATGAACTTACCGTCAATTAGGCTTGGGGTTCTGCAGCCTTGCAGCTTGGATTTCTCCAACAACTCCTTCCATTTCTTCACAGCTCTTTCTCCAGCTTAGTAGTCTTGCTCCAATCGCGTTAAGAAACCGTCTAATTGACTATCACTAATTACCCCATTATAAAGCAAACACACAAGCAGCCACTCCCTGACTACTTCATTACATCTCAAGTTTTTGTATTTAGTTTAACCCACTTTCAATTTGGAAACCAAGCTCAATTATCAGCTCTCACACTCGGCTAATTGACTTGATAAAGAATTGAAAATAAAAGCCAATCACTGATTTCTGTACCACATCTCACTTAACCAATCGCTGGCAAATCGACTCAAGCAACTAAACAACACCAATCTCTGGCTACTGACTCCTCATTTGTGCTGAACACTCACTGTCCAATTGTCCTTAATGTAATTAAATGAATTTAGAGAAATTGTCCCAACCTCAGCTCAAGAAACACACACAAGTGAAAACAGAACTCAACTAGCACTCACTGCCTAATTGACTGTAACCGCACGAAACACAAGGAAACCAGAAAGACTCCAAAACCAATCACTGGCTATTAGACTGTAACTTCAAAAGACTATCAAAAAGAAAGAACATGAACAATGCCAATCCCTGGCTAATTGTCCAAACAAAGAAAACACCAAGCCAATCATTGGCTACACGAAATCACAAAGCTTACACAAGTTAATGGACAAAATTGCATTCGATTAAAAATTGTAAAGATTACAAAATGCAAAGGCGAGCAATCCCTGCAAACGCCGTGAGAGGGAGAGAGAGAAGAAAAAGTCGATTTGCCTTTGTATTCTTGGTGTAACCAACTCTCACTAACCGAACCTGACTATTAGCCTAACTACTTCTTATCTTCCGTTTGATTAATAGTCCTATTCCCATTATTAAGCCTATTTGACTTAGTTTACTACATAGTTTCTATTTAGAATTGGTCTATTAGTCCAAAATTTCAAAATGAAAAAAATGAAAAAAAAATGAGTTTACAAAGATGTATTGAAACAAGTTTGTAGGCCTCTTTTTTTACCAATTTGAGCCCTAATTGGAGGCATTTTGTTGCAATTTTTGTCTAAGAGGATACTATAATTTTTAAGGCCAAATTTTAGAATATTTGTAGGTGATATTGGCCATTTTTGAGTGATTTTGGGATCCTTCCCCATCTTCATTTAAATTCATTTATGAAAATTTGACCAAAACTTTGAGAGAGTCCATTGCTTGTAGGCATTTTAGATTAGAGGTCCTACACAGTCCCCTTTGGCCCAACTTTGGGAGTGCATTTTGCTTCATGGTGAATTTCACTTAGAATATTCTATAATCGTGAAAGGTGCTTATAACATAGGTATGCATCTATAATATAAGGTCCTACAACATAAGTACTTATAGTATAAGGACCTACAATATAAATACTAACAACATAGATTTCTATAATATAAACATCCTATTACTATAGAAGGTGCTTATAACATAGGTACATATCTATCATATAAAGGCCTACAATATAAACACCTATAATATAAGGACCTACAATATTTGTACATATAATATAAGTACCAACAACATAGGTATTTCTAATATAAACATCTTATAACTATGGAAGGTGCCTATATTCTTCAACTCTTAGACTCAAGATCTTAGGCTCGCATGCTAGCACCTTGGATCCCCATAGTTGTTACTAAGGCCTCAAAAAAGAAATTTTTTTTGGCTCAATTTTATAAGTACTCTAATTGAAAATGATAGTAAAAATGTGTTTACATTCTATTTAATAGAAGTCCTTACGAGTGTGGTGTATGAGTCCTAAAAATACGGGAAGTACATTAAGCACTTCTATTTCCATATTCTAGTGTCTAAATTAGATGTTAGTTAGGGCAAATAGGAGATTTGAGAGAATTAGGCTTGATGACCATAATACTTGATATATGTCATGAAAGGCATAAAACCTCCTAATGGAAGTGTTAGACAAATAATTGATAAGACTTTGTAATTCAAAGTGAGAATTGTCTCTATAAATCCTAAAAACTTAGTTGACCTCTAAATGTATTTGACTATGTTTTGCCAAAAACACTCCAAAATTGCCACTTCTAGTACAAGACCCAAATCTTAAAAAAGAAATCATTTTAAGAAAATTGTAACCATGGGATCTTATAGTACACTAGTTTGAAAATATGTGGAAAAAATTTCAAAAACTACCACCATGAAGATTGCAAGATAATAGTGTTTGAATTGTCAAAAAACCATTTTTGTCCTTGCAAAAATCTGGGCAGCTACACTTCAGTAGCTCATTTTTGTTTGAAAAAAGTCCAAAGTGGTTGTTACTCTTTGGATTAATTCTTCTAGCCAAGTTGTATACATGCCTAAAAAATTTCAAGTCATTTGAAATTGTACAACACGTAGAAAAAAATTAGTAAGTAGAAAGAGGTAGAAAACGATTCAAAATACTAAAATAGTAATAATTAATTTTTAAAATTGAAAATTTCCAATCCTCATGGTTGTAATGTTTTAATAGAAAATCTTCACCTAAAATTTTTATTATTTTTCAAAAATATTAAAAATTGAATAAAATAAAGGACTTCAAAGTTTATTTTGGAGTAGAGATTTCATAACTTCCTACAAACTACCCTCAAACTAAAACTCCCATAATTTTCATCTCATAAATCAAAATGGAATAATAAAAAGCTTTCCAAGTAGATAAAAATCTAAAGAACCAATTCCAATAATAAAAAGTGATTCTTGAAGAAGTTTTTTCAGCTGCCCGAGCTGCCTACCAAGTAAGAGAAATCACATATCATGAAATAACTTTTTATCCATGTTGTCAAAAGTTATGAAAATTTTTGGGCCTTAAAGCTACTACTTGGACACACAGTGTGTGAAAATCACAAAGAAAAAAAAGAAAAACTTCATTCGTAGTAAGCTACCTAAAATTGCTATATTGCCAAAAAATGCAGTTTGAGCATTTAGGGGTTAAATAGACCTTGTAGGGGCTATCAACCCATTTGCAAGAATTAGGAAAAAAGTGAATTTTCTCATATTTTGTAGATGAAATCCCTTAGATATAGAGAATTTGCAATCTCAAGTTAAAAGAGATGTGTTTTTAGCTTTAAAACATGCTAGAAGCGCAATGACATACTAGTTGGATCACGAAGATTCCTTCATACAAAAATGATTTCCCCCTAGAGGAATTAATATAATAGGTCTTAATGTAATACCTTATTTAAAAAGTATAATTTTGACATAAATATTTTTACTTAGGCCTAAGAAGCTTCTTAAAAGTTGCCCAAAAAATTTCATAATTTTTTAAGTTGTAGAAGATGACTCCATAGGAAATCAACCGCTTTTATGAACATTTGGAAAATTATAGAAAATTCCTCCTAATGTTAAAATCCCACTAAAAATTAGGATATTGTATTTTAGCATAAATAAAGGCCTTGCTAAATTTCAAGACATTACTCCGTCGACAAGTACCAAAACCAGAAGCAATAATGGTTTTTAACAATATTATCAAATTCCTTGCAAATTGACCATCATCCGAGGAGCATACGGTGTCTAATTTGAGTCAATTTAGACTTCTTCTTATTTTTTACTATTTTGGACCTTAACAATAACCTTGGCTAGTGAAAACTTTGAAGAAAAACGAACTCCAAAAGTTAGAATTTTGGCCTTTTTCACTAGGTTGTGATTTACTAGCTTTCAAGCACACTTTGGCCTCAATAGTAGGGGGCAAAGTCTATGCTATTTGGAGTTTTATAAAGAGAATGGTGAAGTCCTTTTGGTAATTGGAGCATTTCCCCAAAAGTTAGAATGATCACAACAATAGCTGGGGTAGACTTTTGGTAGTTAGTTTTTTATTTTTTGTCGGTAATTTGTAGGGGGATGAGGCCTTAAAATGTATAAAAGGCCTCCCCCCTTTCACTTTGCATCCCTTTTTTGCAATTTGTTATTTGTGCCATACATAGCCACGTTGTTGGGATTTTTGGTACTTTTGCCAAAATTCATTGCTTGACTTCAATTTGATCTTTATTTTGTACTTCCAACTATTTTTCTTGTGTTTTGAGCTTGATTCAAAGGACATTGGGGTTCCTTTGCTTGGGCTTTACTTTGTTATGAAAGTTTTAAATGTTATGCGCTAATAATTTTGTTTGCTTTTGAACTTTTAAGGTCTTTTGGTACTAACCCCCCTTGCCAAGCTTTTGCATGAGATCTTCTAACCTTTTGGTTGGAGAAGATTTTGTTGAAGCATAGACGAGAAGATTGTTGTTGTTAGAGTCAAGTTTTTTTTAACTACGAACCATTCCTAATCAAGTGTCTTATGTGGGAACTCACAACCCCCGTTGTTGCAATATCCCCTAGCATCTTGATGTTGGAAATAAGTGGATCATAACGGAAAAATTCATGGTCACTTGGGAAGAGCTTGGGTTGGAACCAAACCTCAAAGAGTCTATGCTAACTTGTTGTGTCAAAATATTGGCAAAGAATTTGGCGTTAAACTGCCGAACGGCAAAACCTCATCCCTCTCTCTAATTTTTCAAGTCGAGTATCAATCCATACTTGTGGTTCTTGTTTAAAATTGGGTCCTGAACCCCCCAGATGGCAAAGCATCGATCCTAGTTTCCATTTTGTGTTTTGATAAAGGGGTCCCCATGCAGAGACCCAAGTACTTGGCTTGAGCACCAAAATTTGGTGAGTGACAACCAAGGTTGGTAGGAAGTAATCCCCCCCCCAAAAAACCAGATTCAGCAGCCAGGTAAGGTAGGTACACCCAAAAAAAGCCCTATTCCTAAAAGCGCCATCTACAGTGCACATACATTTTCGAAATCAGCCATGTTCACAGGCTGTAGATGGCACTTTCAGAAACAGACTTTGACTGTTAATAACTTTTGCATGCAGTATCCAAATCTTGCATTCTTTGGTGCGTTGGAACATGCTTTCACTTGCCAACAAGACTACATAAAAATTTGAACTAATTAATAGAAGTAACTAGGCTCAGTATGAATAAGTGGCTCTTTTGGGTGTACCTACCTTAAGTTAGTGGCTAGGCAGCCAAGCAGCAGCAGTAGCAGCCAGCCAGTCGGCTACTGTACCCAGCCCAGTACATCCCCAAGTGCACAAGCTTCAGGCGCGTTGCTGGGTTTTTTTGGGTCGGTAGCTGGCCTCCCTGGGCAAATCATGTGCTTTAGTTTGACATCCCTGGACATCCATGTCCAGTGGTCCTTTTTTAAAAACATACAAAAAATTCATCTTTTATCACCAACTAAGATAGTAGCAACTGGGGGTTTGAGAGAACCTCCAAGCAGACTTAGCAAAATTCATTGGGAGTTCCCAAAACACAGCGAGATACAGTAGTTGGGTATATTAGTGCCGATGACCCACATTTGGAGTTTGAAGTTGATGCTGGAGGAGGTGGGAGGCACAATTCACCACCTCACCCCCAAATTCAGATGAGAGCTCAACCTCACTGGAACATACAGTCAAGGCAACCTCAAGCTCTCAACTCACTCAAGTTAGCTTAGTTGCCGATGGAAACTCATCTGCAGTGGTCACCCTTCTTGGCAACAGACTCCAATAGGCTGAACTCAAGTTCACACCCGGCTTCCGACTCTAAATTGCAACGCTGGCTCCAAATTCGGCACTTCTCACTCTGTCCAGGCTCTCTAGGTGATGGCAACTCATACTAATGAAAAGTAGCTTCAGAGTAGAAGAAGCATGTTCTCACTTGGTGTTAGCTGTAGTTTTGGTGTTATTACAGGGTCATAGTTAGCCACCAAGCCTCCTTCCGGGGCAGGGCTGGGTTAGCTTTGATTAGAAACGGATCAGGACTGAGAGCTGAATATACGAGCTATCAAAATATATAGCCAGAGCATGAATTGGCCAACCAAGAGTAATGTTGCCTCGTTTTCAATTTTGTTCTTGACCATGCTCAAGGTTATTAACAAGGACATCAACTCCGATATTTTGAATTGATATCCAAAAAGCCCTCAGGTGATTGAGATTGTTTATTTTATTTTTTTAAACAATTGTGGGGGCTTGTGACTCTGTGAGGTTTCAACCAATTCAAAAGCTGCATGTATGAACTAACTGCAGGATGTGAAATCCTACCATCAAAGGTGGGCCCAACAAGATGAATATTGGGTGCTATAAAATAAATGTGAAATGAAGTCCGCCTAGGTAATTTGAGGTCTGTGATTGCAAATATGAATTCAAAATTTGCAAAATGAAAAAATTGTAGAAAATTAAAAAAATTTACATTTCCCCCAAAGACAAATGAGTTCTTGTTTTTTCTTTTTCAAATTACCATTACTAAAACAATAATATATGAATGCTTTCATTTTATATTTGTCATGGTCTAGGGTGATATTTGTTAGACTTGATTTTCTGAAGTGGTCAAGAATCTCTCACTTCAAAACCATGGTGCCATTAGACATCTTTAAGGTCCATGTAGGATGCCATGTAGACTCATCATTTACCAAATTTTCCTTGGACAATGGCCTTGTATAAACCAAAGTTAGATACCCTCTCATTTATCTTTCAATCACATGGCATAAGATTTGACTAATCATAGGGTCTAGTCTTGGTGTAAACTAGGCATTAGTGTTTTCCTCCTTTATTCAATTCTAATGAATCCAACTCCATCAATTTGATTGGACTAACTCAAGGTTCTTTAATCCATAAATTCGATAATTGTGTGTGCGAATCCTTGTTGGTAGTGACAAAAGTATATATATATACTCTGCATTGAATTGTTGTATAGTGGCTAAGAATGGACAATGAAGTGTAAATTGGCCATGCATTTTGACTTGCACTCTTTTGTATCCTTCAATCCTAAGTGGCATGTGATGTGGCATTGAGCTATAAACAATGTTATGTCCATTTAATATTTGTAGTTTCAAACCCATCAATACCAAAAACATTGCTAACCAGGACATGGTAATCTTCTAAAAACATAGAATTCAGGGATTTCAGTGCATTCTTATCTATTGATGCTTTTGTCATCCTATTATAGAGGATGGCTCTAATAAGACCAATGAAAGTTATAAAAAAAAGGGAATGTTGATTTTGTACAATTTATAGATGTTTACAAAGAAATTAAAAATACAAAAATCATCATTGTCTCTCAAAGTCCTTGGGTGGTTAATTTGGAGCCCATTGGATTGGCAAATTATTATGATGCGTCTGACAAATACAATGCAACAAATGCATATCTTGTGCATAAGGTTTGTCAATCTTTTGGTCTGAGGCAATGTAAGAGTTAAGATCTAGTTATAATTTGTAATTTGTAGAGAGGCATGTGAATTGTGGAGATGATATACCATAATATTTTTGGATCACATCCTTGACCAAAAATCAGATGCTTATGTTTTACTCTAACTTACCAGTATGGAAAATTTTGGCATATGGTGATAATAATTATTATAGGGTCTTATTTATTGACTACAAAATATATTGTTAGAATGTCCATCTTTGTGGCAGTGAAAGTTTACAAGCTATTTGTAGAGTATCAATAGTCTAACTTAAAGATTTCTCAGTTTCAATGTCATAGGATTTGGAGTGGGATTGATAATTGATTCCAAATATTTTAGAATTTATTTGAGATTTCTTTATCATTAATAGTATATATACTTCCTTTGGATTTTCAACAATGGAAGAGAAGAGGCAATTTACCTTAATTGCAAGAGTCTCTATTTCATTTGTATTACTTCTAATCACAACATTCAATCTTCAACCTTAAATTTTTTTAGCAATCCCAAATGGATCAATCACATTATTGAATGATCATTTCTTAGACTTATAAATATAAAAATTCATTAGGATTTGGACTCATTCTCAAGAGAAAAAATTAGCTACAAAGTAATGTATTCAGATTTAGAAAAAGATTCACTATTGAATTTTCAAAAGTTTCCAAAGCATAGGTGAATAGGAGGTGAAGAATAAAAAAATCATCCATAAGATATTCTAGTCAATGAATTGAAGGCATGTGTTTTTAACCTCATCTTGGTGTGTATTTAGCAACAAATACTATAATATACATCTTCCACTTGGATTTCAATCATTTTTCAATTTTTTTCCTTATTGTGTTTTTTTTCCTCATGTTCTTCTATTTAGCTATGTATTATCTTGAATTGTGGATCTAGGTTAATGACAAATCTTCCATTTATCTCATAGTTTTTGAAATTTAACAATAATTTAGTCTTTATGACAAGCCTATTTTTTTCACTTATTTTTGGTCCTAAAAATTCAAGACTTGTTTCTATGCTTGAAGAATTTAGTAGCCTTGACAATAAGTATAGATTACCAATTTTTTATGTTTTTATATAACCTTCAAAGTCAATTAAAGAACAATTTTAGTTATGAAAAAATATTGATTTCTCTGGAGCACTATAAAGATAAAATTTATATTATAATCTTCCAATCTATAACCTGAATGATAAAAAAACCAAACTTCTTAGAAATGATAAGGACTTGAATTTCTACAAGATCCTATGATTAATCTTGCCTAAAAATTATTCATCTTACTTAGAGCTCCAACTCTTTGTAACTTTGAAAATCAAGATCCAAACATCTTGAAAATGGCCAAAAAACTTCAAGGTTTAACCTTTTACAAGCATTTCTTGTCACTCTACTACATTCATATTGAAGTTAGTTCACATTGCAACTCTGATTATTGAACCCAATGACAACATGAACTAAATTATGTGCAATTTGTTTTTTGCAATTTCTAACAGTGAAGATTTCAAAGGATAAAGAGTTGTTTTGCATTTAATTAGTATAGAGTGAAAAGTATACAAGATTTTTGTAAAGCAGTAGAAAAGCTTGGAGCAATTTGACATATATTCACCAACTTATTAAACTACAATGAGCGAATGATGTTTTTGAAAATCTAACACACACAAACACATGCCAATTTTGAAACTGTAGACTTTTGATGGTGTACAAGTTAAGTGCAATGTCACACCTCTTAAGTGCAAAAATGTCTAACTTAGTGTACAAATGCCTAATATGTGAATGCTAGATAACTTTTGAGAACTCAAACTTCACCAAACCAACACAATAACAATGTTTCTATAAATAAATAAATCCCTCTCATCTTTGTGCAAAGGTATTATCCTTCAATAACCAAAGTTATAGAAGCCTTGTACAAACATACCCTAAGTCAGGTGAGGGGAAGAAGTGAAGTGGACAATCTCACTTGGCTCACATTCAAGAGTAATTTAACCCCTAAATGACGGGCCTATGACCTCTGGTTTGAAGACTCCTCCCCCATTACTCAATTTGTTATCGTTTTAGAACCAGTCATGCCTGAAAATTTTTATTTTTATTTTTCAGAGATGAAAGTACATCTCTTCTATACTTCACAAAAATTTCAGATTTTTTTGATAAAAATTGATTTTTATGAAAGTTTTTGAAGAAAAAGTGAAGAAAAAATAATAGAAAATAGAAAATAATCTCAAAAAATCTGAAAATTTCACCATGTGTGTACATTATAGTGAGAAACATTATGGTGTAAACTCAACTTCTGTGTACACCTATTTCTAGGCTGTAGTGGACATTAAAAATGCAGCCCAAATTCAAATTGCTATAAAACATTTGATTTAATTTACGAATTTTTCCAAAATTCCAATTGGAGTAGAAACTAGAAGCAAGGACCTTCATTTTTTTTCAGTTGGGCTCAAATTTAGAAAATGTCATTTTCAAGGAGAAATTTCCAATTTTCTCAATTTCTCAAAATATACTAAACCAACAAATTCTACCATCCGTTTTTGGTAATTACTTCTCAACCACATGAAATCAAACATTAGCCAGACTAAAAACTCAGTTGGACACTCTTCATAACTCAACATGCAAGGGCATTAAAAAAAATATAGATGAAAAAACTATTGTTCAGCTGTTCTTTTGGCCCACTACAGTCATCCAAACGCCACGGAATGGCGCTGGCGTCGCTTTGGGGTTAATAAGGTAAGGGAGGAGGTTCATAAAACACCTATCTATGAGGTAAAACTCAGTTTTGGAATGGTGAAACTTCTTGTAATTTTTTTCAAGAAATTTCCAATTGAAAGGGCATCTAATCCAAGTAGTTATGAAGTCTAAATGGCCTAGGACTCTAGGACCACCTATGTCCTTAAATGTATGTTGTTTATACATTCCTATAAAAATGAAAAAAAACATGTACAAACAAAGTACATTTCAAAAGGTAGGTGGTTTTGTAACCTGAGTAAACTTTGAGCCTCCTCTCTTAAGTAAAAATTATCTCCTTAAGTTCCTTTACTACGTTTTTACCAAAAATATCCAAATTATTATTTTTTGTACTAAAAAAATTGGAAAAATATAAAATTGAGACACATCTAACCATAAGATCTTGTAGTATATTGACTTGAAAACATGTGGGAAAAATTCACAAATTTCCACCATATGGATTGCAAGATATCAACATTTGAATTCACAAAAAATAAACTTCTACATGTACAAAAGCCCATGCAACTACACTTCACAAGCTCATATTTGCATGAAAAAAAGTTCAAAATGATGGTGCTTCTTTCACTACATTGTACAACATATAAAATTTATAAAAAAAAGAAAAAAGTACAGAATGATTTAAAATACTAAATTGTTAAGAATTTAGTTTTAAAATTGAAAAATGACAATTCCAATGGTTGTGATGTTGTAATAAACAATCTACATCCTGTGAAATATCCTTTTTTGAAAAGCATTGAATATTTGAACTTAAAGTTCACTTGAGAGTAGGAAGTCTATGAATGCCCGCAAACAAAAACTATTCATAATTTTGGACTTATTGATCAAAGCTTTCCATGTGTATATTAATGTAGAAAATCATTTTCAAATTATTGATTCTACAAAAAGTGATTTTTTAATCTATTCAAATTGCCTATTTTATGGAAAAAAGTTATATATTAGGCTATAACTTTTTACTTATATTTCCAAATGTCCTAATTTTGAATGTACATGAAAGATATTTGTTGTCCCTAATTTTTATTAAATTTTAGGCCCAAAACATGGAAATCTCTAGTGACATATATTTGCTTGAAATTGCTAGATTGCTAGATTTAGTAAGCTAGTCCTTTAGGAGTTAATACTGCACAAAGCAACACATTAGCTAGACCACTCCCGGCCTTTTGTAGAGTATAGAAGGAGGCTCAAAAAACACTCAATCATTAAAAAGCACCCTCTAAAAGCACCTACAATCTTGCAAAGGATTTTGAAAATGAAAAACATTGAAAGTGGTGATAAAATTCTACTTATATGTCCTTGATTTTACCCATCTTAGCAGTTGAAAGGCATGACATGAATGTTTGATATTTTCTTATACAAAAGTTATCAATAAGGAGAAGCTAAAAGTGAAGTACAATTACTACAATGTAGTAAATTAATATTTACAATGAAGAATCAATTGAAAGAAGATGTGCTCTGACTAATTATTAGAGTGCCACAACATTAAATAAAAGTTGAAATTGTTAGCATGCACATTGCACATGATTTTGATGCCTATGGGATAATTCAAGACTTTCAGTGTGCACTTCCACAGCTTGCACAAACACTATAAGCATCCAATTAATTAGACACTTCTTTTCATTCATTACCATGGTATCCTATGAGTATGAATAAGGACCTACAAACCTCTGTCTTTAATAATTTTCTATTAATTCATTATGATTGCAAATTTTTTGCAAAAATCAGTAATACACCATCTTCCATTTTTCTTCCTACTGAAAAATGGGGATAAAATTTTAATATATAGATTTCTCTATAGAGGCTTGCTTTCACTTAGGTGAATGGTTTTTGAGCCTTCTACCTTAAAAGAGATCCAAGTAGGCTAGGGTCTTATTCCGGGCTTTGGAGCAATTTTTTCAAAGAGACGGTGACCATTGCATTAAATTATAGAAAACAAGGCTAATCAGGAGCGGGGGGGGAGGTAGATAACTGGGGTGGAGGTAGAGGTGGGGTAATTTCAAAACACCCCAAAGAACCAAAAATGTCCTCATAGTCTAGAAGTTCCATTTGAATTATTGTGACTTTTGCATCTGATGTCCAAATTCAATAAAATTTATTGAAAAATTTGTGCTCTTTCTTCTAGTTTGTGTAGTAAAGTTTTCAAATTGATCAAAGGTATAATAATTTTGTGAAAGCAAATTGAAGTTTATAGATTCAATTTGAATTCACCAAACAATTACATTTGATATTTGCAACTTTGAAGACTTGTATCTCCTTCATCCAATGTTTGTTTTCAATAAAATCTATTAGGTTACATTTTCCTAAAAGTCTAATTTTTTCAATAAAATTTTCAAGTGAATCCAAATTGTTTTGAATGTTGAGGAGCAATTCAAAATTCAAAAACGAGACGTTTTTGGACTACAATGAACTTTGGCAACTTGTTTCTTCTTTACATAGTGTTAATTTTGAATAATCACTTTTGAAATATATGCACATATTAGTCCAGTTTATGTAGAATAAATTTCATATCAATGCAAGAATTTATGAGTGATTGAAAAGCATTTTAGAAAAAGGAAGTTTAGCCTTAGTGTGTTTTTTGCAACTATTTTTTAACATTTTGAAGCCATTTTGAAGACAAAATGAGTCAATTGAATGATATTTTCTTTCACCAATGCATTTGCACAATGGATATGAAGCACTTTTTAGCTCAAAGTTTTTTCATTTGAATACGTTTAGAAATCAAATTTGACTTCCAAATTGTGTTTCTAGGAAAATTTTAGCATCCTATTTCACCACTATAAAAACATTATAATCTCTCAATCTATGTGACCAAATGACTGTAAATTTGATACACATCATCTACAATATATACACTAGAAGATTATACCATTGAGATTAGCATCCTTTATTGACATTTAAGGTAGAAGCACCTAAAGGTGACACTTGTTTTAAACTCACAAATCTTGAGGGTAGCTACAAAATAAAATGATGTGGATTTGTTAGGAAGTGGTTCACAAAAAGAACAAAATTGGTTTTGTATTTTTTCAAGCTTGTATGAATATAATATAAAATTTTGAAAACAAATAGGTAGAAGCACCTACAGTGAGCACAAGACTAAGACCAAAGTTGATATGGAAACACCCAAATGTGACACACTCTAACCTTGAATCATGTGCAAGAGATTGGCCATTTGTTGGAAGAGTGACAACTTCGTGAAACCTCACTTGTCACTCCTAGAACCCTACATATCTTCATTGAGTCTACTTGTGATTGGATTTAGGTTATGTTCTAGATGTCTAAGAACAACTAGTGTTAAGAGACCCACTTGGGTATGCGGAAACTATCAGAGAAAAAATCTTATTCTTACACCAAGAGTCTTGGAAATCCTTGCAAATTAATAACTTACAATCTTCAACTCTGGAGCATTTTGATGGTCAAGTTTGTTAAAATGGCGATACTCCAATAAAATGGCATGACATTCCATTAAAATGACACAACATTTCGTTAAAATGGCACATTTTCTTCCTCTACCACTAAGCCTCTATGTCAAAATGGTACACAAAATATGTCAAAATGACACTTGAAATTTGTCAAAGTGGCACATGGAATTTGTCACTAGAATTTGTCAAAATGGCACTCAGAATACCACCATTTAACGAAATTGACCATTTTAGAACTCTTGTATGGAATAAAAGAACCTTTAATTGCAGGTAGCAAAACAAGATCATGCTAGGTTGCAACAAGCAAACCCTCAACAAGAGTTAAGCTAGTTGAAAATAGAAACCTGAGAAGAAAATTAGACTTGTAAGAGCATGGCCACAACTCACACGGCTAAATGGCCTGGCCAAAGACCACTTGTTGTGGATTCAAAGAAGCTTGGGCCTAGCCAAAAAAATTTGTCTCACTCCAAAGCCGCCAACAAGCACAAGGAAGCAAACTTCTTCAGATTTTGAGGTGCCACATAGTAAATTATGACAAAGCAAAACCTTTTTCAATTCTAAAGTGCCTTGTAACTTCAAATCAAATACCAAAAAAAAAAAATCATAGCAAGTCGACTCTCCATTTGATCATGACTCTCCATTTGGCCGAGCCATCATCAAATTTGGCTAGGCATGGCCTTTTTTCTGGCTTTGCTTTGCATGCCATCAAGCAATTAAAATGGCTAGGCGCGGACACTTATTCATTTGGTATCATATCTTGCATTGCAATGGCCATGCTCTAAATAAGTTGAAACCAAGAGTGACACTAAGGTAGGACGTCCATAAATTGCTCATCTAAAAGCTGCAACCAAATTTTGGAAAGGTAAAACTTCTTGAATTCAAATCCCCATGCTTTGGAGTATTTTATAAATTCTATTTTAAATCTTCTTCTTTATTTGATTATACTACTTCAAAACTGACATTATTTTCTTGAGAATGAAAGTAACTAAGAATAAGTGAATTTTTACATTTCTAAATATAGAAATGGTTGTTCTAAAATAGATCAACCATATTATGGTCAATGAAAATTTAAACGGTTAAGTTAATGACTATAGGTAGGACCACTCTTGGTCCCTTTTTTTTACATCCTTGCATGTTTATTGCTTTCCTGCTCCCCTTCCCCCCCCCCCCCCCGCCCTCTCCACCATAGTGAATGTTTTTGTAAAGACCAAGGAATTGCAGCTTCTATTTTGACATGTAGAACTTTCAATACAAAGACAAGGACGGTACAATATTAAAAAGTGATTGCATGGTTTTATAGGTATTTGCCGGTGCTTCAAGAAAATGTAGCTAAGGCCATTCTAAACTTCTAAAGGTCAGTTCTATATCTTCTATGTACTTACTAATGACCATATGAATCAAGTTTTGCTTTTCCTTGCTCGTTATGGCAAATGCACTTGTTGATATATTCCACACTCTAGGAGCACAAACAATAGCCTACAGGCTTGCTACTTCAAAAATTTGTAGTGAATTCAATCTGCTATGGAAATTTATGATTCTACTCAATATTGTTTTGTTTTCTTCTTCTCTTTATAGGAAAATTTATAAGAAAAAAATAACACCCATTGATTTTCCTACAAAGACCTAATTTCCCTTAAGTGTGCACATTCATAGCCTTCTACCTTAATGCAATGCAAAACTTACCATTTCCTTCCACCCTAGGACATGACTTTTTTTTGGAGTGGACTTTTGCAAATAGTAATGTAAAGAGGTATAGAATCTAGTTAAAAATTTCTAGTAACTTCAAAAACTCTCCTGCCAATATGTTTTTTACTTCTACACCCTAACACATACTCACACTACTTGACAATAAGATAACTCAACCTATGAAAGGCACAACTCTACATATGCCTACTGTAAGTTCAAAAAATCTTGTTGTATACATGTGTCTTGTAAAATGTATTGCACAAGAATAAATAGGATTGCATTAGGCTTGTCTAAAGTTGTGCTTATTATAGGTTGAGTTACCTTAGTCCATGTGCCACTATTTTTCTAGTTTGGAATGCTTGAACCACTTCCTTGTGTCACTTGGAACTAGTAGAAAATACAAATAAATGCCTAGCAATAATGTTATTAGAGTTTGGATTTGCAAAGTTAATGTATTAAGTTGTAAAATCCAACAATGTAGCTCCTTTAGTAGAAAAAAACATATTTTTTATAACAAGCCTATAATGTACTAGATACATTTTCTAGAACGTTGACTGTATCTACTTGAATTTTTTTAAAATAAATTATCATGAATAAGATCCAAAATGTTAAAAAAAACAAAAAACAAAAAAACATTATCTTATTTCAAAAAGATTTTTTAGGATGTCTTGCAAAATATAGTCTTCCAAGGTCATGAGAGGTTGCTATATGGCTATTACCTTGCTTCCATGTTAGCGCCAACGGAGTGAGCAATGCTACATGAGCAATTTTTATTTTTTTAATCAAGATCCATGTTGATATAGAGCATGATGTTGAAGAGGAAATTTTGATGTTCAAATAGATCCTATCTATTTAAAGATCTCTTATAACATGCATAGTTTTCTCAGATGTCAACATTGATATGAGATTCATTGTTTCAAATGTTATGTAGCCTCTGGGACATGTTATATTACATTTGTAAAGACATGAAACATATCAATCATACACAATAGCCTAATAACAAAAGACGTCAAATCATGGATTTGTTGTATTATTAATGTGCTATGTTATAAGAGATATGTTGTCAATGCATTAATATCATGCATAGTATGACATATGCAATACAACATACAATATGCATTCACACACAATATACTATATACCATGCATAAGCTCTTTTTAAAAGTGAGGTGGTAGGAAGTAAGACAAACCATGGGGGATATGTAAAATGTAAGAATTATATGAAAAGTATAATTAATTTTTAAACATAGGTATCAAGATGAATACAATGTTGTCTAAATTGATGTCTCAAAAAACATCTAGGTATTTCAGTTATGTTGTTTTGCACACTCTTGTAAACATCCAAAAGAACATTTGGAGTATCAAATTAGATGATCATTACATCAAGCATCTATAAGATATTGACTACAACAAATTCTGAATTTTTCACAAATTTTATTTGTTGTCTTAGATGTCATGATGGATGTTTGGGATGTCATTTTCAACTTATATGATAATGTTTAAGAAAACAATTCATTGATGATGTCACAATTATGAAATCAATGTTGTTGATGATGTAGACTTTGATGTAGTATGATAGAATAATATGTTCAACATAGAATTTTCCACATATTGTATATGATCCATTCTAAATTTCATAACCTATAAGATGTCAAATATCTTAAATCCAAAGGCTCTACAACATGACCCTACATTGGAAATAAATGACTACACAACAATAAAGTAAAAAGTGAAATGACAATTATGATAATAATAATAATGAATTAAAACTTTATGAAATTTGTATGATTTCATAATAGTAAAATTTGGAATAAATTTAAAAAAAAAATCTTGGTATAATATGAAATTCAATTAATCTTTTTAGAAATTGTCTAAATTTATTACAAGTATTCAACTTATTCAATCAATAATATTTTAAAATCAAATATTAAAAATTTTAATTAATGTTTTCTTCAAATTATTTATAAATTTTAGTTATTGTTATATAATATAATTTCAAAGTGGAATTAAAAAAAGAATTAGCTTATAAAACATAATAGAGACCAGAATTATAGAATAAAATGTAACTTACAAAATTAGGAGATTAAAGAAAATATATTATTAAAATGAAAATTATAATTTGAGACACAAATGTAAAATGAGGATAGATTACAAAGAATGCAATATATGTGAATGTATGAAGAATACAATTATTTTCAAAAACTCTAGGAAAAATGAAATAAGAAAATTACATGTTTGAAATGGTAATAGCACATTTGATGTGTTTTTTTTTATGTACTTTTGAATACAATATTTTTTTATAAAACAAAATAAAGAAAACATTTCACTTTGTACCAAAGAGGAATAAAAAGTCTTATTAAACCAACAACATACCATATTAATTTGTATACTATATAGAAAACCTTATAGACATATGTAGAGTAATTACATTTTCTACAACATCTACCAAAGCACTTCAAAAGAATAAAAAGTTTTAAGTGAGTTGTTAAATATACCTCTAAATATTAGATTATAAGTAATGAATTTTAGGAGATTTGGAGTAAAATTTTACTTGAAACATAGATGTTTCTAGTAAATTTTTATTGAAATTTTCTTTAAAGGTTGTACTTCTACATTCAATAAAAGTTGAGGGCAAGAAAGGGCCATTTTGGATTTGTCCCTTTTATTAATCTAGAAATTGCAAACTAGCCTCCGCTATCTAATTTTTGGAATTTTTGGAAATATATAAATATTATTTTCTTCAAAAATTTGAAAAATATTCAAATATTGAAAATTGATTAACTTTAAGAATTTTTTTGATTAAATTAAAAAAACAATTAATAAAACAATTAATTCATATAATTTGACATGGTAAGGTCTTAGCTACATCATTATGCTAATGTGGCAAGCTTCTATAATCCAAAAATAGTCTAAGAACTCAAGAGAAATTTCAAGGAATTCATAGGCTTCTATCCTCCCAAATTTCTTCTCATGATCTTATGCCTAGGACTATATTAAAAAAACTCACTTAAAACCCTCTATTATCTTGTAGTGAAATTTTGCTACCCATAGGCTTTGAATCTTCAATGTACTTTTGTCTATAAAAACAAACTACATTTTTGTCTAATGTCACTAAGATCACAAGTTTCTTCTAGAGCCTACAATTATGCTCTTCAAACTCCAAAGACATGATTTTTCACCTTTTCTTTATTGCCACTAACTAGTCCCTTCTTCACTAGATTGAATCATTATTCTAAGTTATAGTGTGTTATTGTATATGTGTATGCCAAGGGTGGATTAGAAGATGAGTAAATTGCAAGAATTTAGAAGCTAAAAAAATGGATTGCCTCATTAAGACATGTCAAGTGCATTAACCCCTAAATCCCTAAACTATATTTTTTTGGCAACTCACTACGAATGGAATTTTTTTTTTCTCTTCAAAATTTTCACACAACATGTGTTTGAAGAGTTGCTTCAAGGCCCAACAATTTTCATAACTTTCGACCACATGGTTAAAAAGTCATGGCATGATATGCTCTTTTGTTTAAACTGCAAGCAACCTAGGCAACAAAAAAAACTTCTTTAAAAATTATTTTTTCTAAAAATAAAATTTTGAATCTCGTTTATTAGATTTTTATCTATGTGGAAAGCTTTGAATCATTCCATTTCAATAAATGAGTCAAAAGTTATGAAGAATTTTAGTTTGGGGTAATTTGTGGGTAGTTATAGAATCTTTACTTTACAAAAAAGTTTGAAATTCTGTATTTAATTCAATTTTTAATATTTTTGAAAAAAAACTAAAAAATTGGGTGAAGATTGTTTATTACAATATTTTAACCTTTGAGATTGATATTTTAAATTTTTATAAATAAAATTTTCACAATTTAGTATTTTCAAGCATTTTCTACTTTTTTCTACTAACTATTTTTTTCCTATATGTTATACAATTCCAAATGATTTGAAAATTTTGAGCATATATCCAACTTGAATTGTAAAATGAATTCAAAGAGTAACCATCATTTTGAGTATTTTTTCATACAAATGTGACTTTGTGAAGAGCAGCTGCCCGGATTTTTGCAGGATTAAGAAAATGATTTTTGCTAGTTCAAATGTCAATATCTTGCAATCTACATAGTGGAAATTTTTGAAATTTTTTCCACATCTTTTCAAACCACCTAACTACAAGATCCTATGGTTAAATATGCCAAAAAATGTTTAAAAAAAATTGCACTGGTATTAGAATCACAGTTTTGGAGTGATTTTGGTGGAAATATAGTCAAAAACTTTTAGGGATTAAGTTTAGTTTTACAAATATTTTTACACTTAAAGGATTCAATTGATGCAAGCAATTTCAATTTAGAAGCTTTAAATAGGATTGCATGGATATAGCAATTTGATCTCTACATTCATTGTAGAAAATCATAAATGCATGCATAAATGAAGCAAACTTAAAGTTAGGGATTCAAGAATTGCAAAAGCCTTGTATGTAATTAAATTGTAGTATCTTTCAAAGAACCATGAATATTATGATATGGTTTCAAAAAATATATAATTTAAGTAAGTGTGCAAAGATTTACATTTGAAGATGAAAAGATTTCAATTGAATTTGTTTGTGAATCCAAAAATTGAAGTGATCCAAAAATCAAAGTCAATAAGCTCTATGAATCAACATGTTTGTATTGGTGCACCTAGAATATAAAGAGACTATATCAACATGTGGAAAAAAACCCTCTTGGCAACGACAAAGACAAAACCTATGTCTTCAAATTCTCCTCATGGCAATAAAACTATAGTGCCTATCCACTATACTCAAAGGGCCAACTAATCCAACCAACTAATACCTATGATTCTTATTCACTAAAATAGTATACAATCAATTGAATCTTGGTCTACCCAAGTTGCTCAATAACTTAAGAGGGACAAATCTTTTGATCTTGCTATCTAAATTTTTTTAGAAGGAAAAACTTGTCTACATATGTATATTCATTTCAAATGTCAATAACATCCATTGCAAATTGAATTCACACAATGCTATTCAAGTTCTCAATTGTTCATTCAATCCTTTAGGGATTAAAAAGAGATGTAAGACTCAATCAATAATCTTATACGCATAAAGAGAATTACGAAGTATTCCTATAAATTTAAAAGCATCCATTCCTATTTGGACAAAATATTGATACATTTCAATACACAATTGTATTGTTGTTTAGCTTGAAGGCTATAGGAATTTTTCTTTAAAATATGATTGCAATCCAAAATTTTATTTATTTATTTATTTATTTTAAAAAATTGATATGAATTTCATTGTAATTACAAAAAATTTATACAAAATTTTATGAACATGGTAGCTTCAATTAAACTATTTTTTTGAAATGTTAAGTTCATTCCAAGATAAAACAAGAAAAAAATGGCATAAAGCCAAGAGTAGGGCCCTAAAGAGACAAACCAAATTAGAAACAAGACCTACATACTGTAACCAAGATTAATTAACAGGAAGGACCGATACCACCATTTAGTTTCTTCAATTGCCATGTGATGACTCTACAATTACATGAACCATTACCACTACTACTATTCTCATTCATTAATTGAAGATGATTCTAACACAACTTCTAGCAATCTAGCATCCATTGCTTGGCAAGATCTAGCTTCAAGGAAACTCACTAAGGTAGCAACATCTATAACTGTGAGTGCACCCAATTATTAACAGTAGGGTTACTTTAAAGTGTTTCCAAAAGTGCCTTAAAACCATGCGAATGCTTAATTGTGGTTGGTGGGCTCTAACTTTTTAAGATTTTGGTGTGAGAATCAAGGCAACTTTATTAGAGTGTGGTTTAGGGTGTCATAGGGAGTTCTACTTTGAAAATTCATAGAAATTTGATACCTTATCCATAAATTCTATTTTTTTTTTTAAATTCATGATTTTCAATTGCTAATACTACAAAAATATTTTTTCTAAGGAAAGTTGCCTCTTACTATAGTGAATTTCTTAATCTGATGGTTATGGATGTTGTTACCTTAAATTAAGCCTTACCTCAAGGCTCTAAGGGATAGAGGCTACTAAATCATCCATTTGGAGTGTGCCTGGCAAGGTGAATTTACCTTCGGGGAAAATCCAAGAATTTTTAATCTTTTGCACATAATTTTTTTATCTTTAAATTTTGACATCATATTTGTTATCAAAAAATCCCAAATTATTTGAATGAAGTTTGGAACAAATTTTACTCTGTGGCTTTCATAAATCATAGTAATATCAATTTTGAAAATAAAATAATGAAAAATTTACAATCCCCATATTTCCTATCTTTCAACATAGTAAAAATTTGTATAGCCTCATATTCCTCATGATCAATTCCAAAATTGCTTACGGCAGAGGCACCCAATGGCGCACTTGCACCCAATGGCGCACTTGCACCCAATGGCGCACTTGCACCCAATGTCGTCCATTTCTAAGTCAGTCAGTCATTCTAGAATAGAAATGTAGCGGGATTGTAGACTGCTTATTGTTTTAGGTCAAAAGAAATAAGCCATGTACTACCTACCTACATTTATAGCATGAAATGATTGTGTGTTGTAGAAATGGACAGCATTGGGTACAGGTGCGCCATTGGGTGTCTCTCCCTTAAGTGGTTGGGTTTCAGTTAGATGGTTCTACCTTAGTGTCCTGACGGATAGACGCAGCCAGCCTTCAGTTGGTTTCAGCTTCCAAGAGCAGAAAATGCTTTTAGGGGCGTTTCACACTATGGCCATCCAAGTCAAGAGGCCATGGTTTTCTCAAATCTGATTGGTGAAAATCATGGTTTCTCAAATCTAATTGGTGGAATTGACGGCCTCTCGACTTGGACGGCCATAGTGTGAGACACCCCTTAGGCCGCAATGAAATTCCGTTTCATTGGACAAAGGCTCCATCTCCAGATGAGATGGAGTCTCATCCATCCAAAACTGGGGGCTTTCACGGAAGCAGTGGCTCCTGGCCTTCTTCGTTGCTCGGATTGTGCTTTGCAGTGATCTGTCAACTGACCTTCTGGCTTCGTGGTTAGGTTTAACAGAGGAGAGGTGTTGTGAGTTAGATTGTGAAAATTGAAAATACAAAAAAATTCTTTTGCTGGGGCTTGTCCCTTGCTTCGCATGTACTTTTCCCTCTATCAATGGTAATTGTCCATGTGTTTAAAAAAAATAAAAAGATTCCGTTTCATTTGTTTAAATTTTTTTGCTATAAGGCCATTTTCATTTTTTATTTTAAAATATTTTTAAAATATTTTTAAACAAATGAGCATTCAGACAATTTAACTACACCAGTGAGGCCTGCTCTAAGCTTCAAGACTTGTGCATGTTCGGAGGATCAAGACCCAACAAATTAATTTAGGCAGGTGACTGACTAGATTGGCCAATGGAATCTGCAATTAGTAAAGGGACAATTATATCAATATGATCTCACTGCTGCCTTTTCTTGGCCGGACGGAGGGTTCAGATACTATTCATTGATTCAGCCGAGGGTCAATTAATTTGTTTGTTTTTGAAACACAGGAAACGGAATTTTTTTTCAAACACATGGACAATTTCCATTGAGTGAGGAACAGGTTCCGACACAGAACCAACTGAAAGGAATACCTTACAGTGGAAACACCCAAAACCGTCCAAATAAGGAATTCAGCATAGTTGGAGGCAACGTTTTCTAAAAATGATATTTTTCTAGTATCAGTGAGTGAAAATCATGAATTTAAAAATAAAAAAATAGATTTTTCGGAGATAGTATGTAATTTCTACAAATTTTCAAAGTGTTGGCTCCCTAGACTTGTGGAACCGTCCTGTAGGTGCCCCCAAAATTGAACCTTGCGAAAATCAGCACTCAACCAACCAAATTTCCCTATGTGTCCTTCAGTTGTGTCAGCAAATTACAATCATACATGTGGCGAATACATTAACCCCTAAAGGACCATTGTCCCCTCGGGGGACAATTTGGAGTTCGGGCAAGTTCCGTAGACCTCAATTTTTAATGAATCTTTTTGAAACTTTCTCATAAGATAGGAAAACTGATTATCTTCATGGGAATGTAATTTTTATTTCAATTGGTGACCAGGAGCAAAAGTTATACCACAAAAAACCCAAATTTTCATTCGGCGGGCAGAATTTTTTTTTTTGCAAAAAGTTAAAAAAAAAAAATTTAATTTTTTTTTCTAAAATAATATATTTTTGCCTACATGTGAAGCTTTGATTCACTCTATTTGGACTTATAATGAGAAAGTTATCGACAATCTTGTTTTTCGGGCAATCTAAACAATTTCTTGAAAAAATAACTTATAGGATTCATTTTTGAATGCAATTTTCACAATTTTTCAAAAAAATTGTTGGACAAGGTTATATTTACTTTCTAGAACAATCTCACCATTGGGAATATTGTATTTCAATCCCATCTTAGAGTTATTAACCATTTAGTTTTTCTTTCAATCTTGGACCTACATCTACTTAACAATTTTTTAAAGAATGAAAATCAAGTGTTTTTTGTGTGAAATTTTTTTCCTAGACTCTCAACTCAATTTCTTAATACAAAAAATTATAAATTCAAAGTCTATAGTGCAATTTTTTTATACAAATTCCAGTCAAAGTCATCTGAAATTGCAAACCGCAGTTCAAAAAAACTTGTATTTCCAACTTTGAATGCTCATATCTTCCAATTTTTACGGTCAAACTTCATGAAATTTTTACCACTTGATCTCAATCAAGTTAAGTACAAGATCCTACGGTTAGATTATTAAAAAAAAAAAAAAAAATTTGTTTTCTTAGATGAATGCAACAGAAATGGCAGTTTTGAGAGGTTTTTACAGAAAAAAGGCCTTGGTCCTTTCGGGGTTAAGGGAAGTCTACTCATGCATTTGGATGAATCTACAGTCCATTGCAAGGAACAAGTGCGGGAATGGGTGTTTTGCCCTTAATGTAACTTACTCCTTGGCAGGCAAGCGGGGCAAGGAAACATAACGAATAAGGTATTTCCAGTGAGAATCCATCCTCTCCGAAAAGTGCTATTTGGTAGAATTTTTGGGATTGAGACGTAAAAATAAAGTTATAGATTTTGGGTTGTAGATTTCATCCACATGGTTCAATTCACCAATGCTACCACCTATATATATAGTTTTGGAATTACAAATTTTGATACTTTAATTAGGATGACTTTCACCCAAATAGTAATGAGAATGAAACTTGGGTTTCAATATGTTAATCACCTAGAAATTGAACATTGCAACACTTTAGAGTTAACCCCTAAAGGACCAAACTGCATTTTTTGGCAACATAGCGATTTTTGGCAGCTCACTACAGATGGAGTTTTTATTTTTTTTCATTGAACTTTGCACACAACATGTGACCAAGGAGTAGCTTGAAGGCCTGACAATTTTTATAACTTTTGACTACATGGTCAGAAAGTTATTGCATGATATGTAGTTTTCATTGGGTAGCGGGCAGCCCAAAAATTTCTTAAAAAAACTTTTTTTTCAAAATTAAAAATTTGAAATTGGTTTTCCAAGATGTACGTATATGTAGAAATCTTTGAATCACTCCATTTTGATTTATGAGATGAAAATTATAAAGAGATTTAGTTTACAAGCAGTTATGGATTCTCTACTCTAAAATAAACCTTGAAAGCCTTTATTTTCCTCAATTTTAAATAATTTTGAAAAAAAATTAAAACTTTGGATGTTGATTGTTTGTCACAACATTACAACCATTGGGATTGACATTTTTTATTCTATAAATAAAATTTTAACAATTTAGTATTTTGAATCACTCTCTACTTCTTTCTACTTATTAATTTTTTCCTATATGTTGTACAATTCCAAATGATGCGAAATTTTTGGAGCATATAGAAAACGTAATGTGAAGATTGAATCCAAAGAAGCACCACCATTTTAGACATTTTTTCATAGAAATGTGACCTTGTGAAGTGCAGCTGCCCGCTTTTTTGAAGGGACAAAAAAAGGGTTTTGTCAATTCAAATGCTAATATCTTGCAATCTATATGGTGAAAAATTCTGAAATTTTTTCCACATCTTTTCACACAAGTGTACTATAAGATATTATAGTTTCATATTTCTAAGAGTGTGTTTTTAAAAAAATGTGGTGCTTGAAGTAGACATGGCAGTTTTGGTGTGTTTTTGGTGAAGACATAGTCTCTGACCTTTAGGGGTTAAGGTAGGGTGCTCTAAAAGTGACTTTTAACATAGAGATATATTTTTCTTTCTTCAATATCCTTATAGTGTACATTTTAGAAGTGATGTGTTTGCTATAGTGACGATTACATTTCAATTTCAAAAATTCATAACCAATTCCAAGAAGGTCCAAAACTTATGAAATGACTTGAGCTAGATGTTAATTTCGTTTTTCTTTCTATGAAAATTTACTGAAAATTGATTTAAAGAGTTTAGCTTCCTCCCAAATGCAATCACCTCTTCAAAGGTTGCTTTAACCCCTAAATGCCGAAGGCTTGTTTTTAGCCTCTTGAAATCTATTCTAAACTGAACAAAAATCCAACATTTTGATAAGTTGAATCAATTTTTTTGAATTGTAACCGTAAAAATTCAAAGTAGACATATTAGAGATGACATAGGAAAATAATACACAACAATATCACTTATGAATTGAAAAATTAGAATGTTTAACCCCTAAAGGACCAACATGTCTTTTTTGGCAACATAACTATTTCGGGCAGGTACGTGTGGCTAGATATTTCCATATTTTGGGACCAAATTTTAATAGAAGGTGTGGATGAGGAATATCTTCAAAGCCCAACAATTTTCGTGACTTTTGACTGCATCGTTAAAAAGTTATTGCATGATATGTTGTTTATTTCTCAACTCGGGCAGTTTGGGCAGATTAGAAAAAATCACTTTTTTAGAAAATAAAAATTTGAAATTGGTTTAATAGATTTATATATATGTGGAAAGCTTTGAATCATTCCATTTGGACTAATGAGTCAAAAGTTGTGAAGAGTTTTAGTTTGCGGGTAGTTATAGTCTTATAGATTCCCTACTCTAAAATAAACTTTGAAGTCCTTTATTTTACTCAATTTTCAAATAATTTGGAAAAAAATGAAAACATTGAGTGTAGGTTGTTTATTACAACATTTGAACCATTGGGATTGGCAAGTTTCAATTTCACAAATTTTTTTTAACAATTTAGTATTTTGAATCATTCTCTACTTCTTTTTACTTACTATTTTTTTTCTATATGTTGTCCAATTCCAAATGATTTGAAATTTTTTAACCATGTAGCCAACTTGCCTTGGAGAATGAATCCAAAGAAGCACTACCATTTTGGACTCTTTTCATGCAAATGTGAGCTTGTAAAGTGCAGCTGCCCGTATTTTTACAGTTGTAAAAAAAGGATTTTTGTAACTTCAAACACTACTATCTTGTAATCCACGTGGTAAAAAATTTTGAAATTTTTTCCTCGTCTTCTCAAACTTGAATACTACAAGATCCTATGGTTATATGTGTCCAAAAAAAATATTTTCCAAATATTTGATACTTGTGTTAGAAATGGCAGTTTTGGAGGGTTTTTGGTAAAAACATAGTCGAAGAACTTTAGGGGTTAATCATGACGGTGCAAAAACAATGAAAATCTAGGAGCTCCCTTTTTGCATGTCAAATCTAAAATGTTGGTCACCAAAAAATGAGGTTCAAGGGCCTAACAAGCATAACCCCAATCAATTTATGGTTGTTCAAAATCTACTCTACAATTTTTTTAAATGAATTTTTAGTGTGATTTTTTCTCTAAAATCTAGTGTATTTGAGGCTCATTTCTAAGAGTCCTTAACACTATAGAATGTCAAGATTGCAATGGATATCCTTGCACTAAATCTTGAATAGAAAAATCATAATCATTCATTTTCAAAATCAGATTATTGATGCTAAAACTAGACTTCAAAAGAATCTTCCAAAAACATAAACTACTAAAAATAGAAATTTATTAAGGTTTTATATAACTTCAAAATTTCTTTGACACCACATTTGGGTGCCTTGGGCATTATGGATTAACCCTTAAAGGTGCATGCATCCAAAAAGTGGATGCACCTTGGTCAACTTTGATTCTAACTTTTAAAGGCCCAAGGCCACTTTTCTGTCACAAACCACTCAAAACTGTCATTTTTGTTGTATTCATCCAAAAGAACAAAAAAAATGCTTTTTTATAGAATCTAACTGAAGGATCTTCTACTTTGTTTGTGTGAGATCATGTGGTAAGAATTTCATGAAGTTTGACTGTGTAGATTGGAAGATATGAGCATTCAAAGTCAAAAACATAGTTTTTTTAGACATTGTCTTGTAATTTCAGATGACTTTGATTGCCATTTGTTGAATTTTTTTACACTATAGACTTTAAATTTTTTTCACTTTGTGTTTTAGAATTGAATTGAAAGTCTAGGAATTTTTTTTAAAAAAAATGCTTGATTTTCATTCTTTAAAAAATTATTAAGTAGAGGTAGGTCCAAGATTGAAAGAAAAATTAAATTGTTAATAGCTCTAAGATGAAATTGAAACACAATTATTCCAATTGTGAGATTTTTCTAGCAAAAAAATATAACCTTATCAAGAATTTTTTTTTGAAAAATTGTTGAAATTGCATTTAGAAATGAATCCTATAAGTTATTTTTTCAAAAATTGCCCGAAAACAAGATTGTTCATAACTTTCACATAACTAGTCCAAATGGAATGAATCAAAGCTTCACACGTAGACAAAAATATAATCTATAAGATTAAAAAATAAAAAATAAAAATTTTCGTAGATTTATTTTTCTGCCCGCTGAGTTAAAATCAACGCTTTTTGTGATATAACTTTTGCTCCTAGGCACCAATTGGAACAAAAATTATACTCCCACAAAGCTAATCAGTTTTACTATCTCATGAAAAAGTTTCAAGAAGATTCATTAAAAATTGTGGTCTATGGAACCTGCCCAAACTCGAAATTGTCCTCTGAAGGGACAATGGGCATTTAGGGGTTAATATAACCATTTTTGCTAATTGACTTAAATTAAGAAAATGAAGTTTGATAATTTTTCTCTCTACTTCAACTTGAAATTTTGAAAGAATTAAAAAATTAAATAAACTATTGCAATTGCAAGCTCCATGTGTTAAAATCCTAAAAATGCAATATATTGTGTTTTTCCTTCATATTTTTTCCTTCAAAATTGGATTTTCAATTTAAAATACAAAATTAAGTTTTCCATTATAATATTCATTAATGGTGAAAATTTTAGATGATTCTAATATATATTATAATTGACATAGTTTTTTTAACCTTTATCTTTAAAAAATCACAAAAATTTGTAGTTTTCATCAAAAAATTTGAAAAAAATAGAATACGTAGAAATCTCTATTTTCTACAAATAAAAAATATCAAAATTTTATACATTTACTAAATAAAGTATTAAATTTGGTTTGATAGTCAAATTTGACTTTAAGGTCTTTGTTGTGGTAGTTTTGGGTTTAAAAAATATTACAATCATTTGCAAAATTTGAACACTTATCTTCATTGCTACTTGTACATCTTGAAAAAATTTCAAATAATTTGGATTGTTTTTGCTATTTTTACTTACTTATTTTTAATTTTTGCAACAAAAATGATAACAATTAGAATTTTTCACAAAATCAATTGAAATTTTTCCTAATCATATATAATTTGTAGTTTTAAGTAATATAAATACAAGATTAATGTTTAAACACAATCTAATTTGCTAAATTTACCTAAGACATTATTTTTGACGAGATAGCAATGGATCTTGTCCTTTAAGGGTTAAAGAGCAGACCTCGCTAAATATTGTGTTGCCTTCAGTTTGTTGTTGGAAAGGAGGGAAACATTTGTCTTTCTTTCTTTTTCTTTTTGAGAAACTCTTCTGAGTTGCCCTTGGACTACGTAAGTTAAAGGCAATATCGACCAAGTTGTAAACTCTTTTTTCTGTCGATACCGGCAATGCAAAAGAAAACAATGAAGAATTTGCACATTGGTATTTGCTTATGCTAAGGTAAGAGGCTCGAAAAGCAACCATCTAAGCACCGATGTGCTTTTCTTTTTTTATATCTCCTGATATGGAAATATTTCTAGTTTCTTTAGTGAAAGAGGAATAGATGAGGAATCTAACACAAGTCATTTCATATTTTTTGAAGCATTATTGAATTAGTTATGAATTTTCAAACACAATTTGCTATAGGTCCCTATATGTGATCATAGGCTCTTCGAAACCCATCCATGCATAGTTTAAAAAAAAACTAGGCCTTGTTCAAAAACTATCATTGCAAAATGTATAAAGCAATGGAAATGGTTTCTAAAAGTGTCCCTTTCTAAATCTAAAATGAATGCTTGAATTAGTCATTATTTTAGATTTTTTAGTACTTGTAAGAAGGTTGTTGAACAATAAATTTTATTTTGAATTAAATTAGTAGACACCTAGTCATTTAGTTAGGAATGAACCTAGTGTGGCTCTTAAACCATCCATTGAAGAAGTAAAGACATAACTAATCAAGTTCTATTGTAATCCACAATTCATTTCCCCCCAGTTCAAGTGTCCATTTCACAGCTCCTACTGGATGGTTGAAAATGCTTGGTTGGTTTTAGAGCCCTCTCTTATAAATGCATGGTTGTGTAATTGTTGGAAGTGCAATAGATTCATTGTAAAATTTTGATGATGATGATTACTTTTTTGTCTTGATGCTCTTGGTAAAAGATAAATGATTCCAAAATCCATCTTACACACATGAAGGAAAAGACATTTATGGTATCAAAATGTTATCCAATGAGAAGTATGTTAAATTGAACAAATTTTATCAATTGCAAAAAGCACCCCCTTACAAAAGCTAGTAACTCCATGTCATCATAAATAATCCACTTATCACCTATAATGGTCTCCAACTCCACTTAAATATCCTTCTTCAGATGATCACTTTCACTACAATAATTTATTTCACAAAATAACTTTTGTAGCAACATTTGAACACTGAAAAATAAAAACTTGATTTTGCAATTGACATTCAACTTTGCTATGTAAGCAAACTTGAATGTCTTTGAACATGTTTGTTGAAAAATAACTTGTGATTAATGAAGTAGTTTCCAAAATATATATATATATATATATATTTTTTAAATCATATGTCGATAAAACATCTTCCAAGAAATGACTAAATCATTGCTATCATAGTGCTCTAAACATTGCTAAAACATTGTTAAACCATCTTTCAAAGTGTTACTATAATATATCTATGAATGTTTCAAATATTGCTAAATCCTCTATATTTTAGTAGTGTAATTTAGATTAAGCATTTTGGATAGTTTCCATATTTTTTTTCCCCCAAGAGTGGACTTCATCATTTTATAGGTCTTGGGATTGCTTTAAGATATATATTTGCACTAGGAAAGTTGTACATAATTATGGTTACCAATGTACATACTACAGTTTTACTTGTGTACCGATAGTTTTATGTGAATATTAAGAACTTTAGCAATGGAATTGGCTTCAAATATAGTAACATCAAATTGTATTGGCAACTAACTCCTAAAAACACTCCGTAATGCAATTGGTATTGTTCTCATTTATTCATGGGCTTGCCATTTTTCCTTTCCAAACTTAACATGTTGGCAAAATATGAAGGGTCTACAACTTGGCTCATAATAGGATGATTCATTTTGATTGTCAACCTTTTTCAAACATTGTTGAGTGCACCAATCAACTTTTTTGCATTAATTTTAACTTCTAAAGGTTCATGCATCCAAAATGTAAATGTGCCTTGGTCAACCTTGATTCTAACTTTCAATGTAACCATTTTTGGTATGTGACTTAAACAATGAAGATGAAGCTTGATATATTTTCCTTCTACTTCATATTAAATTTTTTTTTTTAAATTGGAAAATTGGAAAAAATTATTGCAATTGCATGCTCAATGTGTCTAAATCCAAAAAACAAAATATGTTGTATATTTCATTCATATATATTTTTTCGTTTTAAAATGGATTTTCAATATAAATTATGAAATTGAATTTTCCATTCTAACTTAACTAATGGTAAGAATTCAGATTATTCTAATATACATTATAATAACTGATGTAGTTTTATTTTCCCCTTTAACTTAAAAAATCATGATAATTTGATTTTCAAATCAATTTTTTTGAAAAAAAATAGGATAAGTAGAAAATAAAATTTTGTACTAATTAAAGTTATCAAAATTTTATCTATATATTGAATAAAAGGATAAATTTGGTTTGATAGTGAAATTTGACTTCAAGGTCTTTTGTGCCTTTGTGGTTGCTTTGGATGTAAGAAATAAAATAATCAATAGAAATTTTTTAATAGTCTCAATTCCTACTTGTACCACTTGAAAAAAATTCAAATAATTTGGATTGTTTTTGTTATTCAAACTTATTTCTTTTTAATTTTTGCAGGAAAAATGATAACAATTAAAAAATTTCACAAAAACAATTGCATTCCTCAATGGTGATAAACAAATCATAATTTTAAGTAATTAGAATTTAGAATTGATATTGAACACAATCTCATAGACTAAATTCAACTCATATATAGCATTTGACCAATTGGCAATGCATTTCATCATCAAGGGGTTTAATGTAGAATCTTTTTTCTCTGCTTCTTCAATAGTGCCTAATAGTTCATTTGACAATTTGATTATCTATTTTGCATTGGATCCAAGGTAGGAGCACTCATAACTATTAGTGATGCATTGTTTGACACTAGTAGTCCTTTTGTCCTTCATTGCCTAAGGGAACAAAAAGTGTTGTCATATAGTGTGGCAATCCATTTCAAAATGTTGTAAAGTTTTCATCTATTGTTTGAATTCAATAAAAAAAATTTGGAAAATTTGGGCACACTAGTCTAATTTGTGTGGTAATATTTTCAAGTCAATTCAAGATGCACTGATCATTTGAAAGCCATTCAAATGTAATTTGAGTTCACCAAATTATATTTTGAAGTTTGCAACTTTGGGGGCTTGTATCTTTTTTGTTTAATGATATTTTTCAATATAAAAAATTGGGGTCATACTCCTCTCAAAGTATAATTACTGTGGTTAAATTTTCATCTCAATCCAAGCTGTTTTGATTTTATGGTAGCAATTCAAAATTTAAAATCCAAAATTTTTAGAATTACAATGAACTTCAATAGCTTATTTCTTCTTCATACACTTTCCATTTCCAATGAAATTTTTCTTAGAGAAGTTGCACATGCTAATCTAGTTTGTAAGATTGAAATTTCATATCACTCTACAAAGTTGTAAGTGATTGAGAAGCACTTTAGTAGAGGGAGTTATAGCCACAAAATTAATGTGTTTTTTGCAACTTTTTATTGTTATTTTTTTACATTTCTTAACAATTTTGTGGATACAATGAATCAATTGAATGACATTTTTTTTCATCAATGTGTTTGTATGTTGGTTTTGAAGCACTTTATATTTTAAATTGTTTTCATTTGAGTAGGTTTAGAAATCGAATTTCACCTCCAAATGTATTTTAAAGAAAATTTCAACATCTTTTTTCAACATTGAAACATTATAATCTTCCAATCTAAGTGGCCAAATGATTGCAAATTTGATTCATGTCAACTAAAACATGCATACTACAAGATTATATAGTTGAAATTTTCATACCTTAGTAACATTTAGACTCATTTAAACACGTTTTGGCCTTAAGCAATAAAGAGTTAAAGTGTCCCCCCAAATACCTTAAAACCATCTTCATGCTTAATTGTGGTTGGTGAGCTTTGATATTTTTACATTTTGGATTTAGAATCAAGGTAGATTTTAGAGTGTGATTTTAAAGTGCTCTAGGGAGTTCTATTTTGAAATTTCATAGAAATTTGATATTTAATCTAATTTTTTTTAAATTAAAAAAATTAAAATTCAAGATTTCCAATTGCTACTACAAATTGCAAAGTATTGCAAAGCTTTTTTTTTTAATAGAAAAGGTGTCTTCAACAATGTTGAAATTCCTAAAATTGGGAGTTCCTAGTATTGTTACCCATCATAGAGTATCTCCACACCTGGCAAGGGGAAGAAGCCTAGCCAAGGCATGTTTGCTGTGCAGAAGGAAGTTGAACAAAGCGTCTTGCCCCACTTTGACTTGGTGAATTATATACGGTGAGGGCAACAAATACGACGTTCAAGAAATAATAGTGGGGCTATCATCAATGCAACTCCATTGTTGTTGTCAAACATGATGCAAAAATGAGGTGGCTAGGCCCCTTTTGCTAGTTGTCATTATAAAGAAGATCTCCCACGTATCAATTGTACCTTGGAAGTTGCACCAAAGTACATACCAAGACAAGCCAGGCACTCTCCATTTCTCCATTTACTTGGCAAATTTGGCCATAGCCAGCCATTTGTTGAGCCTTATTTTCCATGCCGTGGGGCAATAAACTTGGCCTGGCCCAACCAAATGCCCAGTTTGTGCCATTGGCCATGTAGGCATAGGGATGCTTTTCATTTTTTTCATTTTCCTAGTCGCCGAAATGGAATAAGGTTCCTCCACCGATAACTTAACTTCCTCCATGTCCAGGGCTCAAGAGATTGAGGATGTCCAAATCTATACCTTAAGACAAACAGTTTGTTTTGTTTTGTTTTGTTTGTTTGTCACGTTGAGATCTTCCAGACCATGCATCCCTTGGTCGCGTGCTTGGTACCATTGGAAAGCTCTTGGCGAGGACGGGTGCACTGGCTTGGTTTCGTGGTGTTCAGATTTACAAAGTGAAAGATATTGAATTTCAAAGTTTGTATGGTTCTCAAAAATTAAAAGATTACTTTTACTTTAATTCTGATTGTGCCATTGGCACAAGGCACACTAGTAAGTTAAGTCTGAAATGAGCTCTTAAGAGCAACTCCATGGCTTGACTGGACAAGAAGCCCATGAAGGGTCTCCATGGCAGGTTTCTGCAATGCGGCTAGGGCGTGTGGTGGCAGGGTGCCTCACCACAACTCGCTCAAAGACACGCAGTAAAAGAGACAGGTGTACCCCCAAAGAAACACAAGAAGCCACGTAGCGCATTATGCCTAAAATATTGCGCCAGAGGACGAGCACCATACATAGAATGTAGCGCCATAGCACATAGCGTGCCAGGCCTTTCGCTCTCTATTAGGCCGTCTACTCACCAAATTTGGCCACTCCCGGCCACTTCACGCGTTTGAATGTGCGTGCCGTGAGAAAGTGCCGGCAGCCCGCCCCGGCCAAATAGCCATTAAAGTGGGTACACCTAAAATGGCCACTTAGTCTTACTATGCCTAGTTCCTGTCATCATGCTGTTCAAATTTTGATATTGTCTTTTTGGCAAGTGAAAACATGTTCCAACGCACCAAAGAACATAGGATTTGGATACCGTATGCAAAAATTATTAACGGTCAAAGTCTGTTTCTGAAATGGCCATCTATAATCTGGTTACATGACTCATTTCAGAAATGTATGCACATTGTAAGGTGGATACACCCAAAAGCGCCATCTACAATGCGCATACATTTTCGAAATCAGTCATGTTCACAGACTGTAGATGGCACTTTCAGAAACAGACTTTGACTGTTAATAACTTTTGCATATGGTATCCAAATCCTATGTTCTTTGGTGCGTTGGAACATGCTTTCACTTGCCAACAAGACTACATAAAAATTTGAACTAATTAATAGCAGGAACTAGACTCAGTGTGAATAAGTGGTGCTTTTAGGTGTACCTACCTTAGATGGCGCTTTAAGGTCAGGTGCCATTTTGGGTGTACCTACCTTATGCGCCCTAGGGGAGGACACTTCCCGTTTTTTAATAACCTACGTGCGGTGGAAGATAGGGTACATTTAAATAATCTTGGGTAAAATTTATAAGAAATTTATATATAAAATAGGGGACATTAACCCCTAAACGCCCAAACTGCGTTTTTTTGGCAACATAGCAATTTTGGGCAGCTCACTACGAATGGAGTTTTTATTTTTTTTCTTTGAAATTTTCACACAACTTGTATCCGAGGAGTAGCTTTAAGGCCCAACAATTTTCATAACTTTTGACAACATGAATAAAAAGTTATTGCATGATATGTGATTTCTTTTGCTCGGCGGGCAGCCCGGGCAACTGAAAAAACTTCTTCAAAAATCACTTTTTCTAAAATTTGAAATTTGAAATTTGTTCTTTAGATTTTTATCTACTTGGAAAGCTTTTAATTATTCCATTTTGATTTGTGAAATGAAAGTTATGGGAGTTTTAGTTTGAAGGTAGTTTGTGGGAAGTTATGGAATCTCTACTCCAAAATAAACTTTGAAGTCCATTATTTTACTCAATTTTTAATATTTTTGAAAAAAAATAAACACATTAGGTGAAGATTGTCTATTACAACATTACAACCATTGGGATTGGAAATTTTCAATTTCAAAAATTAATTATTACTATTTTAATATTTTGATTCATTTTCTACCTCTTTCTACTTACTAATTGTTTTCTACATGTTGTACAACTCCAAATGATTTGAAATTTTTTAGGCATGTAGCTAACTTGACTAAAAGAATGAATCGAAAGAGTAACAATCATTTTGGACTTTTTTTCATACAAAAGTGAGCTACTGAAGTGCAGCTGCCCGGATTTTCGTAGGGACAAAAAAAGCATTTTTGACAATTCAAACACTATTATCTTGCAATCTATACGGTGGAAATTTCTGAATTTTTTTTCACATATTCTCAAACTAGTTTACTATAAGATCCTACGGTTACATTTGTCTTAAAATGTTAAAAAAAAAATATTTTGGTGCTGTACTAGAAGTGGCAGTTTTGGAGTGTTTTTGGCAAAACATAGTCAAATACATTTAGGGGTTAAAAAGGCAAAGTGTTTTAAAAATAAAATAGGGATGATAATATGGCTGATTTTTCCGCTTTATGATAAAATAGGCCCCCTAAAAATAATTGATAGCCCCCCTAAAAATACCCCACTGCTGCACGTGGGTCCTCCAAATACACAAGAAGTGTCCTCCCCGGGTATGCGCCGTTGGGCGTGTTGCCGTGGGGATGCTCTAAAGCTCTTATCTGCTTCTTCTTGTCCGAACGAGAGGATCCCACTTCAGTTGCCAGGTGTCCCCCCTCCCCCTCCCTGGCGGTATACTCCAGTTGCGGTTTGTGGGTCTCCCATGTGCAGCTCGTCAGGCAAAGGGGAGGGGAGGGGGCCAGGGTGAATTGACCCCCTTATTGCCCCGTCGGGGCAAACCCTGGAATTTTTTATTTTTGTAAATTTTATTTTTTGCAAATTCTGAATACATATATGGAATCAGAGGCCCTCAATTAGGTAGGAGGTGTGAAGAAAATCCGTAATATACGGCACCAAATAGGGGGAAATTTAGTCAACCTTCTGTTGACTGGGGCAATAAGGGGGTCAATTCTCCCTGCCCCACCCCCCGGCACCCACTCAGTTGGTGGGGTCGGTTGCTTGGTTTGCTTCCTTTTTCATGTGCCATTTGCGGAAATGAGCCCTCACTGATCTGATGGACTCCGCCTCTGTTGGTCTCATGTACAGGAATTGAGTATCATTTGGGAGGCCCCCCATTTGGCCTTGCTCATTGCCAAACCATGACTTAGCATCAAAGCATCTTTTTGAAATGAAAGTAGTCAGTCCTATTTATTACGATGATGTTTTGTAGTGTGCATGTTGTAGATGATGTGGATCAAATTCAGAGTCGTTTGATTGCATAGATTGAAAGACTGTAATGTTGTAGTGTTGAAAAAAAATGCTGAAATTTTCTTGAAAACACATTTGAAAGTCAAATTTGATTTCTAAACCTACTCAAATGTAAAAGCTTTAAACTAGAAAGTACTTCAAAATCAACATGTAAACACATTGGTGAAAAAAAATTATACTCAAATGACTCATTGTGTTTGCAAAATGACTTTGAAATGTCAAAAGGAAATAGCAAAAAGGGTGAAAAAACACATTAATAGTTGAACTTCCGTCTACTAAAATGCTTCCTAGTCATTCATAACTTCTTGGATCAATATGAAATTTCAGCCATACAAAGTAAATTAGAATGCGCAACTATTCCAAATTTTCTATATTAGAAAGATACATTGTATGAAGAAGAAACAAACCGCTAGAGTTCACTATAATCCAAAAGTGTGAGGTTTTTGAACTTTGAATTGCTCCCAAACATTCAAAACAACTTGGATTGGTATGAAAATCTGACCACAATAACCAAACTTCTAGAAGAATCTAACACAACAAATTTGATTGAAAACAAACATTGGATGAAAGAAATACAAGGCTTCAAAGTTGCAGTCATCAACTGCAATATGGTTTAGAAGTAAGACTGATGGCAATGCTATAAATGCTATATTTCAAAGTGCCAAGTACAATGTGGTTTAGTACCTTAGAGCATCCCCATGGCCACATGAATTTCAGCGCAAACTGGGCAAGTAGCCGGGCCTGGCCGAAGGAATTGCCCCATGGCACACTCGGCAAAGCCAAAAATAAGGCCGGGCCCAACCAAATTTGTCGAGTGTGTGGCCAGGCTCGGTGTACAGTTATTTTATATTTCATTTCCTTGTTTGAGGCACTTTTCAAATTTAGAAGAATTGATTTTCGGTGGCAACCATGAGGTGGCACCTCGAAGTCCGAAATAGCTTGCTTCCCCGCCTCGTTGGCCGTATTGGGGTGGGGCAAATTTTTTTAGCCGGGCCCAGGCTTCCTTAATGGCTTGGCAAAGGGTCCCTGGCCGGGCCATTTGCATGAGCCAGGCGTGGGGATACTCTTAGTCTTGAGCCATAAAAGCTAGGGCTATGGGGTTTCACTCTACCATAAAAATTGTTCTAGTTAGACAATGATATTTATCAAATTTACAGACATGGGGTTTTATTCTTGTAAGTGACTAATAACAAACTTTTGTCATGAGACATCAAACACAATCCTCAAAGTTTTGTAGGAAAATCAATGTATTTTTTTACCTTTTTCATAAACAAGATTCAATTTTTTTTCTTTCATTCATAACTTGTCCAAAGTGCCTTTTAAAAGTTTGAATCCTACAACTTTCTTTGCCAACTAGCAAATTGTTGGATTTCTTAATTTTCACTTAGGCATATTTATATACTCTAGAGTGTATAGTTGGTTATATTTTGTATATAATGCTTCTTAAACTCTAAGAGTTTACAACCGGCCCAACAACTAAAGCATTTTCTCAGTTCTAGAATATATGTCTTAATCAAAAACAAAGTCCAGATTCAGGCCTAGTGGCACCGTGCTGGTTGAAACGAGTGTAAATACAGCTATATTCCAATATGTACATGGCACCTCTTAGTTCGTCCGACCCCCGCAATGGCTGACTGTGCAGGTGATGTGGTGGACGCGATGGGCGACTCTAGCACACCAAATGGACGTTCAGTCCCGTATAGTAAGAGCAACTCCACCACGTAGACTGAATATGGACCATGATAGTGGTTTTAGAGAGTGAAGTTACGAGGCAGTTGTAGTAGCATTCCCACTTTCGAGTGAACAGCCGCATTGCATGCACGCTTCAAGCCTCGGCAAAACCTTATCTAAAACATAGATTTAGACATAGACCTTGCTGTAGGAGCAACATTAGAAGGACACATAGAAGCGGTTGCAAAACTAACAGGTCCCTGCGGCATGAAGGGGAATGATTCTCCCATCATGACTAGTTACGTGAGCGATTGCGTGCTCTCAAAAAACCTTCAGACTAATGCGGACACAGCCTTCTACCGTTCCACAAGAAAATGGGAAACCCTTTAGCGGCTGCGTGATGGAGCCCTAAAGCGCCGCCTCTCCGTTACAGTGTTGGTCAAGTCTTCTATTCCGTGTGCGCTGGAGCTTCTCTAAGTCGAAACGGGGAACGGAGACCAGATTTGAACTCAACGGCAGTGTGCCAATTAAAACGAGTACAAATAAGCCTAAGCTCCAAAACTGCCACGTGGCACCTTTCGGTTTGTCCGGCCCCCGGTGGGTCCTTGAACTAGGGGCTGGCCAGCCGACTGCGGCCTGGCTGGTTTAGCCGGGAGGAGTTTCCTTCCCCTAGCATTTCTACTACTTGATTTTGATTAGCAAGGACTCCCTAAAATTACAAGTGTTATCACAACTATGAAGACCTTGCCCTTGAAAGGCTTTAAAGCTTCGCCGTCCTTATGGGACCTAAATAAATATTGTGGCTTAAAGAAAGGGGGAGAAGAAGATATTAGTTACTTTGACCTTCAAGGGTTCAAAGTTTTGCCGTCGCGCATGAGACTCCTATGATTCCGTGAACACGGGAAGAAGAGAAGAGAAGGTTACACAAAAGGCATCATACTCTCATAAGTCACCTCACAAGTGGCCCCTCAATTCTTCACAACTTCTCCCACAACAACACTCAATGACCCAAAAGTGCACAAAGTTCCTCAATACCAACTTTGTAAAGTACCACACAAGCCTTGGGGGGGTCTCAAGTCCCCAAGGAGTCAACACAAGTGCCCAAGGGTGTAAAAATCCAAGCAAAACTATCAAAGGCTCCTCGGCATCAGAAGCAAAGGAAAATCCGGCATAACCTAGGCCCAATAGTATTCCTTCCAAAATGTGGAGAGTGAGAAAGAGAGAATGTCCTCCAAAAGATGGGGAATGAGAGAAAAAGTGAGAGTGAGGGGAGAATGGCTACCCCTTTATACTCAAAAGGTAGCATTCACCCCCCTTTAATTTTCTAAGAAAAACAAGATTGGGAAATAAAGATTGACCGTACATGTAACCACTCTTCAAATCTAATTATCTACTTAGGATGTATGTAATTTGAATTTAGAATTCAAATCTCATCTAAACCTTATAAGAACTTGTAATCTACTTACTTTTGTCTTCCTAAAATCTACAAGTTCTCACATGGGACTTGTTTCCATGTGTTCCAACCTACTTTTTACTTCAAATTCAAATTTACTTATACCTAAGCACTTGGGCTTACAACTTCTTGTTTTTTTAGATGTACTTGGTCCCATGTGCTCCCGAAGTTCTTAACACGTTCCCATACATTCCCCACGGCCATTGAGGGTCAAATCCCCTAATTTCACCTTGGGGGGCCTTAAACCCCATTTTCTCCAATGTGTACTATCCCCAAATGCTAACTTTTGGAGGTTGACTCCAAATCGCAAACAGATTGTGCCATTAGGTCTACATGGCCATTATTAACTTCAAAAAAATCTCACCCCTCAAACTATGCTTTAAATCTCAACAAAACCTAGTGTAGGTTGGGGTCTAAGTTGGGGAAAAATCCCAACTTTTGAGGTTTGACTTTTTTAGACTCCATTCCTTTACAAGGCTCTTAAGTAGGTAGAGGGGGGGGGGGGGAGGTATGAATAGACCTAAATTAGGTCTCAATCCGATGTTGTACACTCCCAATACGATGGTCAACTTTCAATACCGCCACTTAATACACCAATGGTCAAGGGAGTTTGCCGGTTTGGAGTCTTCTGCTTATCAAAATGCCATGAAACTTGAAGGAGTGCTCCGTTGGAGTAAAACTGCTTAGTCGAATTTTTATTGGAAAATTTTACTGCACCTTGGGATATTCTTATGAATTTCCACTCAAAGATTGTTGCGGTTGATTACTTGGGAAAATGACCAATAAATATTAGAAAACTCTCAAACTTCGGAGGGACCTTCCATGGGATCCTCCCATATGGATGTGAGCTCGCATTCCTACTAAATATGCCAGAAAATAAGGAAATGTTAGGTACCTACAATTCAAGGTTAGTATTTTACCCCGTATCTTTTTTGATGCTATAAGGAGGTGAGGTCTCACTCTAGATTCTCCTATTCAGGACTTTCTAATCCAATGTGGCCTCTGTGGGTTATCCTATTTCCTGACCTTTCACTCAAATCATTGTTAGTTTATCCAAAGTAAGACTTAATTGGAACACAAACTTACACAAACTCCTTCTATTGACCAAATACCGTATTGGCATGTAAGATGGCAATACTACTTCTATATTCTTTTGTGGGTTTATTGTACCTATTTATACATTGAATTGTATAGGAATCCAAAAAAAGAACCTGTGAGTCCTCGGTGACGAATTGGGGGTTCACAATAGACTACAATTATTTGCTAAATTTTGTAGATTTAATCATTCACTTAAAAAAAATTGTCTCTATTTATACTCATTGTGTTATAAAAAATTAGTATGGATCCTATTTGTAAAGGCTAATTTATTAATAAAAATTCCTACTAAATAATATTTTTACATAACCTAATTTATATATAATATGATATGTGGCATTTCAAGGACCCTATAGTAGCCTTACATATTATATAAAACTTATTCCCTTTGAAATAAATGGACCTTATTTTCTAATTCACATAGTTTTCTAAAAACAACCAGTAATCTCCCCAAGGATAAATAAAACGCCTAGGCATCTTGCTATTGACACATATATCATATTAAAGATGTTAGTATTTCCTTTTACCTTGACTGGATTGGTTACTTAAAAATAATAATCACATATTTTCCATTTTTGTAAGTGAAGAACTAGGTGTCGCAAATAATTGCAATGTAACTTAGTTACTAAGTAAAAGGGTGTATCATACTCTAATTCTACGATGAAATTTTAATCCCCTATGAAGCATAGGATAGTCCAATTTTTTTAAATTGTAAAGATGTATTCTAAAATTTACCTTAGTAAATTAATTTAATGATGATTTTAAATAAAAATTGGAAAAGGATGATTCATAGCATCAGAAAAATAATCGAACCTTAAGAAGGCTACCAAATTTGAACTAGAAAAAATATTTATTTACATTGCTAGCATTAATATTGGTTTAAAATCTAGGAGCTTCTTGAGGCCCCATTCTTTTCCTAATGGATCACACACTTCATTAAATCTACTTCTACAATATGATCAATAATTTTCAAGGAAACTTGAAACCAAGTATGAAAATTCCTTCAAAAATTGATTATTGAAATTGATAACATCAAAAATAGTTTGAAAAAAATAAGTTCTAATTATAATGATTCTTTTAGGATTTTCAATGTTTTTGAATTTAAAACATTTTTGTTGATCATCTAACAACTACAAAATTATTTTTTTAGGTTAAAAATATCTATATCCCTTATTTCATAGAATATTTATTAAAAAAAAATTAATTATATATTTGACTAGTATAAGTGAACTAACAAAGGAATATACAAAGTGTTTAGATGAATGAAAAAAATAAAACTTAGCTACTTGGAACATGTTTGCATTCATTTAATGTTTATAGTTTGAACATTTGGTCTAAATACTAAAATGAGCGTCCAACTTTATCTATCAACTAACCAAATGTTGAAATTTATCATTATAAGTAGAAGATTTTTATCTCTACTTTATTTTATTTTATAAATGTAACATATCAATATAATGTTCTACTCAATTTACAATGTAATATTGAAAATTATATACAACTTATTTATACATTAAAAACCTACAAAATCTAATACTAAACTAATTAATAATATCATGATTTAGTGTGATTTATAATCTTTTGTAATTGACACTTCTAAAGGTGAACCAAACCACTTGATTTACAATATTTTTTTTGCCTCCTTTGGAATCTTGAATTCTTTCCATTTTAACCACATATACATAATATGGGAGGAGGACACACAATAACAACTAAAATTATGGACATATGTTTTTGACAAAGAATAAATTTGTGATGGATTTTTGAAGTGATCTACCCCAAATAGTCCAAAATTTTTCTATAATAAACAACTAGGTCTACACCAAGGCTTTAGAATAGTCAACTTTTGTGATAAATGATTTATGCTCAAAAAATAGAAGTTCCTATTGTGGTGACTATATTTTTCTAATATTGTCATCCAAAACTTTGATTGTGGCTATTGTTTCGAGCCATTGTTAACAAAATCTTGATAATCAAAAAAACTTTGTTACAAATGGGTGATTGTAAGAACGACTTGTCCTATTTGTTGTTCCCTAGGCCTTGGACATGTGGTTTTTTGCTCATAATTTTTACATTATATCTTTGTTTGCCGTGAAATTTCGAATGGAGGTACACACTAAAGTTTTTGACATTCAATTATTTTTTTAAATTTTAAAAAATTATTCTACTATTTTAAAATTTTCCCCAATTAGATGTTAACCTTGGCCATTTTGAGGGATTTTAGTACTATTTCCAATCCTAAATTGAAAATTTGAAGATGAAAATTGGTACATGAAGACTTCTACTATAGTTACACAATCTTGTCAATAGATTTTCTAAAAATAATAAAGTATTCACCTTCCACATGTGCTCAAAGTGCACTACCAAGGTACACTTGTAGATAACACAAAATACTTTTTTTGAAGATGAAAATTGGGGAGAAGAAACACCTTTAAGTTAGAAAAAAACAATTATTTTGATTATTTTTTTGAATTATTTTAATATTTTCTAAAAATCAAATTCCAAACTATCTATTTTCTTATATTTTTCATCACTCTTTGAGAGAACATAACTTTTAGAGATAAATTTTTCTAAGTTAGGATTTTCAACCACATACTATTTAGAGTGCTCTATAGAGTTTTCATATTTTGTTTTATTAAAATAAAATTTATTCCAAAAGTCACAGTATTGTTGTACTCAAGCCATTTTGAGACAAAATTGTTAAGTCATTCTTGCAATCACCCAAATTGAATGCAAAATTCTAATGGGGCATTTTTGTAGGTGTGCTATGAATGAGGTGTGCTATGAATGAAGAGCCTCAAACGGGACAATATATATTATTGATGATGCTCTAAGGCCTTAATTTTCATAACCTATTAGTGTCCAAAAAAATATACCAACAAGTCAATATTTTATTAACCTATTCTTCAAAATATAATATAATATTTTCAATTTCATTTTAGTCTCCAGAAGTCAATGCTCTTATTATACTACTAGGATTTTAGAGGATTAAGAATTTAATATTGCTTATGTATGAATCATGTCAATCTTTGTAACCATGTAAGCTATTCATATTCTAAAATTGCTAATATTCCAAAAGTCATTTGTTGGAAATGTCTAATGACATTGAGGTGGTACATCTTCAAGATGATGACATATATATACAAAACCTATAGATCAATATGAAAAACAAAAAATTTAGACTTGTTTTAAATTGATCAATATTTTGAGATTTTCATAATTCAAATTCAAATTTGATTTATGTATATTGAGTTGGAGAAACATCCCAGGTAATGCAAATAATAAATGCATGTATATACCAATAGCAATAGAGACACCAATAAAAATACAAGCATTGATGTCAAGACTAGTTCTTTTTCCTATAGTATCCACATGTAGCCTTTAACAAGATAAATGTAGCTTTTGATGAGATTAAAATGACTTGTATATTCAATTCAAGTCCAATATAGCATATAGCACAACATAACCATATTTGATTTGTGTGATTTGATTATTTGTAATTGCAGAGAGAACTTATTGCAAGACTTGAAACTTAAATTTTTTTCACTTTTATTTTATCTTCAAAATGTATGGAATGTAATTGACCCCATTTTTGTTTCATGTTTAGCAATATCCGCATGCATACTTTCAACCATTGGGGGCCAATACAATCAAATTCATAGTTTGCATTAGCCTTGAGCCTAAAAAATGTTGATTTGTCTTCAATTTAAAATCAATTTTGAATGATGAACATCTAAAGACATTGCTAATAAAATTAAAATTTCATATTATTTACAATAGAGATTAATATAGAGATATTTGTTTTCCTTCAAGATTCATTGAGTTTTTAGAAATTCACCTGTAGTGCAAAATATTTGAAATAATTCAAAACTTTTTAATCATAATTTATAAAATCCTCCATATTGAAACTATAAACCTGTAATGTTTTTATGAATTTAATAAAATAATGAATTAATATAATAATAAAATAATAAACATTTAGTTTAGAATTTTCAAAATAAGATGTAAAATCTAATAAAAGTTTAATAGTTCAAAGTGTTAAAAATAACTTCATTTGAGAAAAATAACACTTGAGAAAAGAAATTTGACTTGAAATTTCAAATTTAATAAGATATTTAAACTAATTCTTTATAATGAAAAATAAGCACCTTGAGTATCAAAGATGGAACAAGTTATTGATCCTCGATACATAGTAACACAAAAAAATTGACTTCAGTCTGAATCACATATTACAAAAGTTCAAAGTTTAACTTCTATCAATTAAGTATGATCAAAATTTGATTTTAAGTAAAGAAAAAAATCATAATAATAATTTTTATATTTAAACATTTTTATTGCACTTTGGATTGATGAATTATATCTTTATGTATATTGATATGTCATTGGAATCATGACTTTTGTATGAATGGTAATCCTTTGAAGTTTGAATTATTTTTTGAAATTTACTTTGTTTTTGCTTATACTTTATGCAAATATGCATTTTACATTGATTTCATTAAATTGGTCATAAAAAAAGGTTGTCTTTCAAAGATTCAAGAATTGCTTTGAAAAAATGAGAAAGTTTGTTGACTTCATCATTTAAAATATGAATGTCAAGAGCTCTCTTGGGTAAATTGAATTAAGTTTTATAGGCTTGATATGATTATCTCTTCAAATTTGATGAATTTTCAATTTGAAAAGATTCTATTAGAATTTCAGACATTCATGGCAAAAAAATCAATCAAGTTCATACATTCAAAGAAGAATAAAGTATTGCATTTAAGGTTCATTATTTGGAACTAAGATTTTATTAATTTAAAATAAAACACAAATTGTAAAACACCTAAGATATTCTAAGGAGAAAGTGTCATTGTATTTGAATCTTACATAGATGCAATCTTTTGTTTCTAATGACCATTAGATACTTCTCTAGGATGGTTTGAAAATCCTATAGGATGTAGTTTATTAATATTTTTCATTGATTTTTTATTTGGTGAAGTTCCAAAGGCATTTTGAAAATGATTATCTTTTTTATCTTTATTTTCTATACATTCTTCTTCATACATTGAATGAGAGGAATCTTCTGTGACCAAATCTTGTTCAATCTTATTTTCATTTTTATGTAATGAATTTGAAGTTATTTTGCCTATAGTATTATTTCTTTCTTTTATATGACCTACAGGTTGCTCATTATAATCAATTTTTGTCATGTAGAAAGTACTCAGTGGTGGAGTTATAGAAGTATCAAAATTTGAATCCTCTTTGTTGTTATTTACTTGGTGAAGTTGAGTTTCTTGAGAAACTTTCTCAAAATTTCTTGTTAATACCTATTCATATGAAATTACATAAGTACTAAAATGCATGTTAGTATATGATGTTCAAAGCATATTCAAATTCAGAAAATTGCATATTGTTGCATGTATAACAAAATTTAAAATATGTATTTAAATTTAAATTTTGATTTGAATGTAAAATAGAAATTATTTTGTTTCTCTATCATTTTATTTTCAATATTTTTATATAGTTATTTGTATACATATATGATAATTTATCACATTTTTACAAACCTCACGAATAAGAGGTTTGACATTTTTCAAGTACTTTTCAATAGGAGATCCCATGAGTCTATAAACCTCTGTTGTAACCTTTACAACAGTATTTCTAACATCTCCATTAGCATTATTGAATGCTTGATCAATGAAAAACATTAAAGGTTCAATTTGTAATCCCATTTTGTTTGGTGGATGTAATCCAAAAGTAGGAATTGCAACTAAAAGTAATTGTAAGCGCCCCAAAATTGGTCTCCAAATAGTCTGTGGTGTAAAATATGCAATTTTAAATAAGTTTTAGCAAAACTATAAATATTACTTTCAAATATAAAATGTATATATTATATAGAATGATAAACAAGTCTATGTAAGAAAAAAAATTTTAAGTATAAAAACTAAAATTTACTTTATATTAATACCTCTCAACTTATTTTGATTATAGTTATATTTTTGTAAGGTTAAATTTTAACAAATATTTGTAATCTTTAAAAACTAGTCTTCTAAATAAAAGATAATTAATTGATTAATTAAAATGATAAAATTACAACTTTAAAGATATTCATATATTTAAACTTTGATACTAAAAATAAATTTTCAATATTATTAACTTGATTTTTTGGTGGCCTTAAAAGATAATTAGCAATTATTGGTAGTCCAATTTCTTTTCTAGTTGCTAAAAACATTAAAGCTTCAGTAGCTACCTCCCTTGTACGTGAATTTGAATCTCCTAATTTTTCTATTAAGATATTAATCAAATCATTAATATAGTTTCGAAGATCAATTGTTGGGATTCTACTTGCATATCGAGTAATAAAATCACGAGATAACTGCAAAATATATGTAGATCTTAAAATAGTGCATTCAAATATGAACAATGTATATATATATCAATCATGATATTAATATTATTTATTTTAGAATTAAATTTCAAAAAAAGCTATATACATTAAAAAATTATCATGTAAAATGTAGCATTGTTCTATATACCATCTTTCTTTTGTTCCCTTTTTGTATTTATTTTAAATGTATTTCAATTTCAATTTTTGGACTGAAAACTTAAAAATCATAATTGCATGCAATTTGGTTATATTTTGAATTGCATTCTTTTCAAAGTGGATATTTGGTCTCATTTTGGCAATTTTAGGTTTGGTTTAAAGTTGTAAAAATGGAAAAGAAGCAACTCAATTAAACAAGTGTGCATGCAACTAGGACCTAAGCTAATTGTGAAATTTGAAAATGTTACAAAAGACTTTTACTATGCACATAAAAAGATTCAATATTTATTACCATATTTAACATATTATTTAAACATTAATTGACATATTAATAAATTACATATTTTATGATTTAAAAAATATATATATAGAGAGAGAGAGAGAAATAAATAATATTATATCATAATAAAATTAAATCTTGTAGACTAAATATAAAATAAATTGAAAATATTAAGCAAAATATTACTACGTATTTGATACTGAATAATTTCATAGTATTTTTTTTAAAATCTAAATTTTAGATAACATCAAACATATACAAACCTGTAGAGCAATATTGAATATGTTGGATACTTTGTCATATAATCCTTTCAAAATTACTTTATTCATTATCCTAAATATTTCTATAATTATTAGCAAATATGATATTTCATACAATCTATTGGATTTTGTAATATCATTTTAAATAATTATATTACATATACAAAAACAAAAAAATTATTTAATTAAAAATTTTGAATAATTTTTGGTTCTAGTGTTTTTATATAATTACATTATATATATTTCAAACTCTTTTTAATATTTACCTAAATACTTCAAGTGCATCACTAAATGTTTTTTCATTGTTTATTTCTTGAATAAAATATTGAAATGCTTTATCACGTAACTTCCATTCTTTGCTATAAAGACATTGAACATGATAAATATCAACTAATTTTAGAAGAAGTGTTGATTCTGACATTTGGAATTCTGTTAAAGGCTCTGGGACCAAATCATCTATTGCTCGTTTAGTTGCTTGAGCAATTTTTTCTTGAATAGAAATTTGAGTTTTTTTAAGTGAAGGAGGTTGATTTACTAACAGTTGCTTATGAGGTTCAATTTTGTTTACTTGAAATCTTGCCATTGGTTCATTTTCTTCCTTAAATTTTTGTGGTGACCATTTTTGTTTTTCTGATAATGTTATAGAATTCGATATTGCATTTAAATTATAGTCAATGTTATTTGATGTTGAGTGACTAGATATAGGTCCAATGCAATTATTTAATCCATACTCATCATCATTTGGTAACAAATGATCTTTTTTATGTTTGATGTTTATGTTATGAACCTTTATAACTTCTTCATCATTGTTAAAAATGTCTACTTTATTTTGAATCCTCAATGACTTTTCTTCATAACTCATTCTTTCAAGTTTTGAAAATTGTTCATCATTCTTTATATTTTTATGCAAGTATTTGTGATCACTTATTTCTATCCTTTTATTTTTTTGATGGTTTTTCTCCACTTTAGTATACAATTCATTTTCACTTTCAATTTTCAGTTCCTTTGGATTTAAATTGCACAAACTACTTAACCCATTTAAAGGGCTTAAAGCATTAAAAGCACCAAACAACTTTATTTTTTCTCCATTAATGTTTTGAAAGCTTTTAGTTAGATCATGACCTTTAATATGTCTGTTTGAAATTTGTATTTTACTTTGAGATATTTTGAATTCATTACAATCATCATTTTGAGCCTCTAATGGTTGTTCATTATTTTCAAAGTTTTTTATTTCATTATAATTGTTGCCATGGGTTTTTTCTCTATGTTCATTGTCTTGAGAATTGTTCAATTGACCATATTCATCAATTTGTTCTTTTAACATTGTTTTATTTTGGAAGTTTTTCATTCTTTCATTCCATGTTATTTGTCCATTGCTTTCAACATTTTCTTCTTGATCATGGCCATTGTTACATAAACTTGACAATTGTTTATTATTTTCAAAACTTAATGTTGTATAGTCACAATAATCAACATGTTTTTCCTTATCACTATTCTCATTGCTATATTCATCATTTATCATTTTTCCATTGTAGACTTTGGTCTTTATTGTTTGTTCATTATCCATATTTAGATTTTTTAGTTTTTTTTCTTCTTTTTGTATTGATAATAGGTTTCTTGATTTATTAAATTCTCTCATCAATGCACCAAATTTGCTATTTAAATCTTGTTGATCATTATTACATATTTTTGTTAGTTGATTAGTATTATTTAAAGCCTCATTTTCATTGTGATCTTTAATCAATGCTGCAAGTTGAGAATTCAAATTTTCGTAATCATTGTTAACTCCCTTGATTTGCTCTTCAATATTTTGAATTAGTCCATTTTGTAATAAAAGCTCTTGCTTGATGCCTATGCAAATGTTTTGAAGTTCACAATCATTTGCAGTTGTGTGCCTCAAATTTCCATTTGAGATAGGTTCTTTTGATGAAGCTTGTATCATAGGAAGGATTAAGTTAATATTTTTGACATTCGGACTTGGAAATAAAGGTTTATTATTTTGATGCATTGTATTCTTCACTGTCGAATTTGGTAGTTGTTCATCTTGATTATGAAAAGTAGGAAGTAATTTCAAGAACGTTTGAGGATGTTTGACTATTATTGACTCTTTATTTGGATAATCATTAAATGCCATTACCACTTTTCTTGATTTGTTGTTCTTTAAAACTGAATGTAGTCCATTTGGATGACACATTGACAATGAATGTGTAGTGATTGGAATTAATGTTGATGGTCCATTTTTATATGATATTGTTGGTAAAACATGCATATAAGCATCATCTTCTACTATATTAGAGAGCATATTTGGAACTATCATTGTTGAAATTAATGCATCTGTTCATTACACATATATAATAATTTAATATCTTTTCATTTATATCATTGCACTACTTACAAAGCCCTTGTAGACCCATTATAAAACATGAAGTTTATGACTCCATAGTAGTTAAAAAAGTTATTCATTTTTCAATAGACATATTTGAATCAGTGAATGGAAAATTGAAACACTTAATATGGGATTGATAAAATTCAAGAGTATATATATGTTGTATATCAACTATAGAGGTTGTTTTAATTGCATATGCAATGAATTGCCACAACCACATGAATCTATTTGCTCAAAATGTAAATTGATGACTAAAAAAAATAAAAAATAAAAAATTCATTAGGAAGCCAAATATTCTTTTGGCAATAGGGCTGACCATCATACTTTCTATCAGTTGGTATTGGAGATTTGGAATCATTTTTTGGATTCCACTATGGAAATACAATTGACAATAGTCCAGGATTTTTTTCATTTTTCTTACTATAAGCTCCACGACCTACTCATAACCAAGAGTCAGTGGCCAAATGCTATAGTCAAGTTTAGATGACCCTTGATGCATGCACAATGTGCTTGCAAGCATCTATGTTTAAAAATAAAAAGTACTAAGAAAAAATCAACACTTTGGAAAGAAAATGAAGACAATTATTTTGAACCTTAAACCCTTAAATGATAATTCTTAGTGAATTTTTGAAAAAAAATGACTTTCAAATTTTCCTAAAACTTTTCAATCTCATAGATAGACCTCAATAGTACATAAGGCTTGCCAAGTACTGCATCTAGGTTGCAAAGTCAAAGTTCATTTCATTGACTACAAAAACTTAGGCAAGAAGCGAGTCCAATGTCTTTCTTCAAGTAGATTTTGATTGCCCCTTGGATTGCCTTCTAGGCCATCAAATGTCATTTACGGGTTAAAGTAGAGAGTGTTGTATGAAAATTCTTGAAGATTTCATATACACTTTAGTGAGATCTATAATATAAGTTTTCTATATCTAATAGTCAAAACATAAACCAACTCAACATTTCTTATATATTATCATTGCAAATATTATTGAATTGATAAAAAATAAATTTAAAAACGGTTGCTTTTATTTTGAAGTATCTTGAATTTTGTAATAGTCTTTTACATTCCATTGTGGTGGTTGATAGAAGAATAAGGTAAGATTCAAATTAAAAAGTCATGAATAGAATCACTCACGATGTTTAAAAGGTGGTCTTAAGTCAAGAGTTTTGCAAGAGATCTCCTTATCTAATTTCTTCACCATTGTGTTTTTGACAAAGGGCAATGTTTGAGTTCCAAATTCTTTTTTGCTAGAGTTGCAACAATTTGTTTCAATTGAGTCCTTCAACAATCAAAACAATATATAAAATTTAGTAGCAACATTGAAGAACCATAGCAACTACTACTAGGTATTGATGTTCAATGGTTGACTTTGTGGGTTTAAAAAAATTTGAATATTATTGTTCAATATTTTAGAACAAAAAAAAATCCTTAAAATCCTTACAACTAAAAATATAAAAATGTGTAGGCTTTCAAGAAAATTTTGAATTAGGAAGTTCCTCAATAAAATAATCTTCTACATACAAAAATTAAGAAAGTACAATATTTCAAGAAAATAGGTACATTCATGGTGTTATTTGCTTAAATTAAGAAATAATTCAAAATATAAAATAATTTTTAATATTACTATGAAGATGGTCATCACCTAAAAAAATCCACCAAAATAATTTATCCCATATTTAAAATGCATTAAAAAAAAGAAAATTCGTTCAACAAATTTTATTTAAATAAGGGATTATTTAATTTTAACATTACATCATACAGTAGTTGTTGTTCTACTAGAAAATCACCTTTGCCAAGTTTTAACTCTAAATTCCTCTAAAAATATTGTATTCAATAATATTTTAATCCTTAAAATTTTCACTGACCATAATATGGTTGATTTGTTTTTAGAACAACCATTTCTAAATTTAAAAATGTGAAATTTCACTTATTTTTGGACTCATTATCAAGAGAATAAAGTTAGCTATGAAGTATTTTTCTTAGATTTTGAAAAAGAACTACTACTAAAATAATTAAAATTTCAAAGTATGGGTTGTCTAGGGGTGAAGAGTCAATTGAAATAGTCATTGGATAGGGGACTTTAGGCAATGAGGTGGAGACATGTGTTTTTCTTATTTCTTTTTCATCTATATCTAGTAACAATTACTAGAGTATACATCTTGCATTTGGACTTGAGTCATTGTTCAAAAAAGAAATTTCCTATTGTGGGTCTTTTCTTGTATTTCTTCACTCTACCATTGTCAATTTTGAATTTTGGCTCCAAATTTGTGACAAATTTTTCATTAATCACATGTCTTTTTTACATTTGACAATAAAGTAGTTACTATTGCAAGACCATTTTCTCACTCAATTTTGGTCCCCAAAATACAAGACTTGTTTTTGTACATGTAGAACTTTGTTATCTTAAAAATAAGCATAGGATGCCAACTTTCTAAATGTCATGTGTCCAAAAGAGCTAGTCAAAGCACAATTTTAGTTATGCCAAAATATAGATTTCTTTGAAGTAACCTTCACTTTTATATTATAGTCTTGCAATCTATGAGTTCAATTGAAACCAATTTTGTAAAGATAATAAGGACTTTATTTCCTACAAGATCCTACAATTGATTTTGCAAAAAAATGACTCATCGCCCTTTGAGCTTCAACTCTTTGTAGCTTACAAAAATGGGATTCAAAACACCTTGAAACTATCATTGAAAATGTTAAAGGTTAAATTTATAAAATTACAAGTGTGAAACACTTGCAAACATTAATATTTTCTATCAAACAATACGAATAATGAATACAAATTCACAATGCCCATATCATCTTTAGTTTGACATTCAATAATATTGAAACATTACTCTCGAAATTGTATTAAGAAAATACTCTTGCTTGTCATTTTTTTTGCAATTGCGCCAATGTAATAGAAGAAGAATACAATTTTTCTCAATCTCTAAACATTATAGTTTTGTTTGAATCTTTGGATTTCCACTCTACAATTAGTATAAAATACTTCATCTAAAAAGAATAATGTTGATCCAAAACACACCTCACAAGTAGGTTCATTTAACAGGTTTCCTATAATTGCATGTGCTTCTTCCACACTTTCCTCTAAGCTTACTCCACTGTACACAAAGGACACAACCATTTCAATAGCAATTTAAAATATATTTTTACATTATACAATACACAATACATCTTTAGTCTTGAGCTTGATATATTTAAGTCACTGAGACTATTGAAATACTCTTGAGACACCATAAGAAACATGCGTTTTAGGAAACATGTCCTCAATGTTTTTATGTCAACAAGAACATTCAACGTAACATCAATGTTGACATAAAAACACTGGATTGTAAATATTGACATCACCTAAAACCCGTGTAAGAAAATTGGGGCTCATTATGTAAAACACAAGTTTTTAATAGTGAGAACGTCTTGTATTTTTATATTCTACATTGATGATCTAAGAGTAAAGATTGAGATATCACTTCCCTAATGACAAAGATTATCAAGGATTCAAAAATAGAATCTAAGTTTCAAGATTTGATATACAAAGTTTACCAATCCGAGACTTCTTCAACCGTTTCAACCTGCCCATTACATTCTGGTAACTGCTCTTGTAAATGAAGCCGCTCTATCTCCTTCTATTTATTTTTTATAATCAAATTTTAAACAAGATGAGAAGTAGGAAATAAGGTTGTAGCAAAAGGTTATTGTGAGTGTACATAAAGTGCTTCTAATAAATTTGAGTATTTCAAAAAATAAATTTGAAATATAATTTGGAAATAGACAATGTAATACAATTCTCAAATATGTACAATGGAAAGGATTTTACATTGTAATATGAAGTTAAAAATTTGAAATTCAACACCATACACCTTTGACAATAAATATTAGAGATCTATTCTAGTATTAAAAAAATAGTATTGCATTTCAATTGAAAAACAATCAAGAGATAGAAGAGAAGGATTACACACCTTGCAAGATTTTGCAGTGTCATAATCCTCATTTTCAACGGCTAGTTGCTTCTTGTTCTCTAAATGTTTTATCTTCTCATCAAGAATCCTAAGACCATCAATTAAACCCTGAAAATTACAAACATTTTGGGTCTTCAAAAATCCTTAAGAAAATAAAAAAAATAAGTGATTTCTATTGTAAAGTATGTAATTCAAAAGCCAAAGATAAATAAATTACCTTTAACCGCTTAGCTTCATCATAATCTTCACTAAATACAGCATTGTTCTTTTCTTCTTGCAACTGCGAAAAGACCAGTTGCCCCCAACGCATATGTGAATTTCAAGTAGAGATGAATCTATGTACGCAAAATGAAAATCTTGTATTAGATTTGAATTTTGTATTTTCTTAAAAGAAAATAAATGTAGTAATTATTGAGCATAGATAACAATATTAACATACTTGCATGATACGGCTTGTGGAAGATAAATCAACTTCACACTTTCTTTTTAGGTTGTTTTGGCTTGTCCCTTGCCTTAGAGCCTCTAATGGCTTGGAAATACAATTATATCTCCTGAACCCATAATGCATCTTTTTTCAATTATAAAGTAATCATCAAGAAACTATGGATTCTATACTACTTAGTATATAAACAAGTGTTGCTAGTGTTGAATTGCCATCTAGAAAAAATATAAAAATTGGACTTTGGGATTAAAAAAATGCATCAAAATTGCATCAAAATGACAATGGAATGAAATGAAATGATAAGTGTTACTAAATATTTGTTACCTAGGTGTTTGTAGAAGGTCTTCAAATTCAGGGTGCATTAGAATTGTCCATTGGTGCTCATTCAAGGGTTCACCTATTAGTATTAGCGCCATTAAACCCACCTGCCAATAAGTATTCATTAGAAGTTGACTATATAAAGTAACTTTACAAGTTGAGTTGATAATCTATTTCAAGACAAAAAAAATTGCTGCAAGTTGTCTTTCCAACTCCCAATGATAGCATTCTTATTCCAATAAATTGTTGATCATGAGTGAATATACAAAGATTGAACTAGCTATTTAACTATACAACTATTTGGCATACTTGATTGTACTTGTTATAGTTGTTCAAGTGGTTCCTGTGAAAGACCAAGCGTATGATTGTGGATGGGGCATCAATGCATACACACTTCAATTCCCTTGCTTGATGGTTGCTTCTTTCATTATAATCCAATGCCAAATACCTGTTTATTTCTTTCAAATGGAGAAAACTATTTATTACATGATATACAATTTATTTTTTAGTGGAAAGACAATGTGCATTGGTTTGTACATTTCGAAAAAAATGCACAATATACAAAGTCCAGTGATGTATTTTCCATTAAACATTTATGTTCACTTTCAACATCTACTTACTATCTTTTGTGTACATATATATTATTGATGAGGCAACAATGAAGCCAAATTTTTAATTTAAAGCACATATCATTGCTACAAGACTTGAAACCTTATTTGTTGTTGATACAAAGTAGACATTGAATGTGAATGTTTTTGTCAAAAATAATAGATGATTAGAAGTGCAAAGTTACCCCAATCGCTTCATCTGACAAATAGATTCATGTGTGTATGGTGCAATTAAATTCACAAACACCTCAATTTGTGTAGGAATCTGTTAAGATTTTGATTACATTTGAGACTTCAAAAAAAATTTGTTTGAGGCAAAAAGATTTGATGTAATGTACAAAAAAACTTATTAAACATTACTGCATAGTTTTGATGAAATACAAAATAATACCTTGAATTCATGGGAGAGTAATTGCATATTGATAATATGAGATGGCCATTGCAATTCCAACACAATCTCTTGGGGATAATAACAAGATCTGCATGCCATTGCAATAGAATAAGGAGAATTTACTTACAATGCATACAATATCCACTCTCTCAAAAAAAATTCATTTTGTAATTACCCTTACAAAAAAATCATTAGATTATTGTCAAGCTCACAAATGATTCAAGAATTTGGAAAGAACAAAAGTTAGATGTTGAAGCCTCATGCCTGGAGCTTTGCCATCCATGGCTCAATACACCATTGTTTAAGTTAGTGGCAGGATAGTCCTCATCCTACAAATTATTTGAAGTATATTTTAGTGAAATCAATCAAAGATAACATCTCTTCAACTAAAGTTGTCTCTCAAAAATTCTTGGGACAACCATTTGCTATAAACATAGTAGCTTTTGTATTTTTATCTTTTTGTGTGTCAAAAGTAGTATTTCAAAATCACTTTGAAAAATAATTAAGTGTTAAAAAATTCATGAATACCTGACTAGAAAAATAAACTACATGAAAAGGTATTTTTTTGATTGTTGAAACATCATTATATCTTTTATGTAGAACTCCTATATCTTCCACCATAGATGATTGTAATTCAACCATTGTTGCATCTCTATTTCCTACAAAGTGAGCCATAAAGTGCATTTATCATAGAAGACACTAAATTTTGAATGATTAAATTAAATATCATAAACTTTTTCTTCCTTCCTTTTCTTTGTGAATGTGAATTCAATATAATATCTTTCTTTAAAATACAAAACAATTTAAAAAATTCATTTATTTTTATCTATAAAATTGCATATAATTTTTTTTGTCATTGTTTTTTAGCCACATAGTAGATACTAATAGAGCATTGAAACTTGATTTTGAAGTGATGGAAAATTGTTAATTAAAATTTAAAAGTAATTTTCTAATCATGGTTTTGTTTTTCTTTATTTTACAATGCATCTTAATAAAATACTCAAAAAATCAATTCAAAACTAAGATATCTTTAAATGTCCATTACTAAAATCATCCAAGAGTATGAGGATATATTGTCAATAGAAACTAATTAGACTCTATTTCTAAATATATAACTTTATTAAAATGTAAAATGCCAATGAGTTTTTGAGGTTAAACCCTAGTTAGAGGAAGTAGCAACAAAAAAAAAATGAGGTATGTCAATGTCAATCATGCATTTCAGCATTGAATTTGTTGAATATTTTGATGACTTTAAGACCACATATTTGCAAAGTAAAGGCTAAGAATAAAAGCACTTGGATAAACAATTTTGGTATGAAAATGTGTAGGCATGAATTAAAAACAATGTACATGTGTCTTCCTAAGGGCAACTAGAAAGGTCATTTAGTCTAAATTTAATGAAGAATGTGGAAAAATGGATTGCAATTTTATCCATGATTTGACAACAACAATCAACAAACAATACAAGTACATGTCACATGGAAAAGTCACAAAAACCAAAGATGGAAAAAATAAAAATAAAAATTAGGAAAGAAGCTTGAACTTAGAAGTAGAAGAACCAAAAATTCAAAGAGTTTGTCAAGGTTTTGATGCCAACAACAAGCCAACAACAAAGACAATGAAACATAAAGATAAATGAATGGTTAGATTGTTGGAAACTTGGTTGGCCTTGGTCCATTTTTTTTCACAAGTAACTCCATCTATACTAATTGAATTCATAGTTGATTATGCCTAATGGTCTGAAAAATACACTAACTATGGAATTTACTCATGTTCCCTAATTTATATTTTAGAGGGGAGTATTTTTTTGAGTTGGTAATTTATTTAATACACCATGGTATTACATAATGTTTTAAGTTCAACCTTTAAACAATTGGATTCAATTTTTTATAAACTTTGAATTTTGTTTTTGGCTAAGCAATAAACTTTAAAAAAATGCATGACATCAAGTTCATGATGCAAGTGAAATATAAGAAACTAATCTATTGTGTAGGTTCAAGACAAAGTGTTCTACATCTTTAAACATTTAGATGGTTTCAAACACTTGATGTTGTAAAGCCTATTCTGCTATGGCAAATTTTATTAATGATTAATGATACATGGTAGATTAATACAAAAATATTGCACAATTAAAAAAAATTGTATTGTATGATTCAATTATTGAATACAAAACTTTTAGTATGATTCAATTCCTACAATGTTCATAGATGTCTATGACAAATATAATGACATCCCAACTTTAGTGTTGAAAAACTAAATTATCAAGTATTCATTTCATGCAATACAAATATACAATTAGGTATTTTAGAACAAAGATACAATTGCCTACATGATAAAAAAAATTGATTGTCTTTACAATATGCACAATACATATTTGCATCCTACAAAAATTTGTATCAAATTAGTCTCTAAAATAATGTTGGTCCTCAAAAATCTGGCCTCACAAAATTGTAGTATAAAGACAATCTTCTCAATTGTTGTGCAAAGAAAGAAACATAGAGACTAAATCAATGTAGCGCGACAACATTTCTAATGCAAATACTTAGTCAAATAGTTGCTAATTTCTAAAATCTACTACTTAAACCAATTTCAAAACCTAAAGAAAAATCAAATTAGGAAAACAAACAAAAAAACTACACCGTGCAAGTTGTAGATATTCACCAAACAAACATTGCAAAGTTCTAAAAATAATCATAGGCCACCATTAATTTCTTCTACATCTAAAATAATGTGTATTCTTATAAATAATTCTATATTATTTATAATACCATTTCCAGCATTATTGGTATTTTTTAGAAGACCAATTGTTTCTCATGGTTTAGGATTCCTAGGGTCATGTATAATGAATTTCACCTATTTGATGATTGAATTCTTATTTATGAATTTTTTTATAATTAAAAGCTAAAATTTATAGTTTTTGATATTCAATAATGATGAGTTAATGATAAATCATTTATGCAATCAAAGAATTGTTTTCACCTCTTTTGCTTTATACAATGAAAATTTTAACTTCATGATTAAACAAATACTAGTGTAACTAATATTAATATTCTAAATTGAATTCCACTAAGCAAAAAAACAATAGGCCTTTTTCATTCACCCATTTCATCTAGAAATTAAGAAATTTATCTTTTTTATTGGATAAAAATTTTATAACAAAAAAATGAAAAATTGTCAAAGATGTAAATTTAGCTAATTAGCTAGTTGTTTAGGCCAATCCTATCAAATTCAACATTTTTTTTAGCTTGACATCATATTAAAAGCTTAATTGAAAGACAATGATCTTCAAATATTATTGAATATTCTATAATGTCCAATTTTTTTTAATAACTTAGAAATTGATTTATTCTAAATGTATACTTGTGACAAAAATGAAGAATGTATTCAATATTTTGGTCATTGTAGGAAAAAGGTAACACTATTTATAACATACTTCATCTGAATAGCTTTTTAAAACCATGACACCCAATTAAAGTTTTGTCCTTCAAATAAAATTTTGGATTCTTCTTGTTCAATATAGTCATTGTATCTAATTTTGGACAATTACATTGTATGTATCCATTTCAAATGAAAGTGTAATTCACTTGATAATATACCAATATCTATTGGTTGTAATATCCTCCGCCATAGTATTGTTGTGCATTAGAAGTGTTGGGGTCATGACCATAATTAGTTGTTGCCCCATATTGAGTTTGTGCTAAAACTCCTTGTTGAGTTTGTCCAAGACTCCCTTGCTCTTGAAATTGTCCAAAATTTTCTTGTTGAGTCTGGTCAAATCCTCCTTGTTGTTCATACAAAGAACCATTCCCATACATTCCATATTCTTCATGAGTATATATAGGATTGTCATAGGCTCCATAAATTTGTTCTTGAGCTTGTCCAATAGATGCACCATATCCTATATATGAATCCATAGCATATTGTGATGTTGAAACTCCATGTAAATCCAAGGGATATTGTTGAGCCATAGTTGCATAAGGATTTGTAGTTTGCTGTGTTGGATCCTCATAGGCACTTGCAAAAAATTGTTGAGGCGGATTTCTATATATAGGTTGTTGATTTAGTATTGTAGGTGGTGTCATAAAGACTCCAAGAGGAGCCATGGGTACCATATTGAGGGATGCTATTGTATTATTAGAAGGAACCAAGGGCATTATAGGGGGTGCCATAGACACTATAGAAGGCATCATGGGGGGAACTATTTCTATTGGAGGTATTGGAGATGGTGGTGGAGGAGGAGGTGACAAAGGTGGTGAAGGTGATTCAAAAACATTCAATCCATTTGCAACTTTTTCAATGCTTGTCTTTTTAGTTTCCTTTACAACTTCTTTGGCTTTTTGTTTAGCTTCTTTTTGAGCATCCAATACTTCTTGTTTAGCTTCTAACACTTCTTGTTTAGCTTCTTGTTTAGCTTCTAACGCTTCTAGTTTAACTTCTTGTTTAGCTTCCAATGCTTCTTTTTGAATTTCTAATTCTTCTTGTTTAGCTTCCAATGCTTCTTTTTGAATTTCTAATTCTTCTTGTTTAGCATCCATTTTTTCCCTTTTTGCATCTATCCTAGTTTGCTTTGCATATTCTATAGCCTTTTTTTTGGCTTTCCTAGCATCTATCCTAGCTTGTTTTTTGACCTTTTTTGCATCTAACTTAGCTTGTTCTGCATCTTCTTTGGCTTTCTTCTCTAACCTCTTCTTTCTCTTAGCATCACCAATTGGATCAGGCCTAATGCCAATCTTCTTCATAATGGAGTCCGGCAAACCAGTGTCTTGAATACACCCTTTGACTTTAGATGTCATTGTGCAACAAAACAGGCATGTTGGTTGTAGGATCTTTTGAAAAATTGTCCATGTGCCTTTTAGACAAGCGCATGGCCATTGAATGACAAATTTGAACCATGGCTTGGAACCAAATTTCTGTATCAATGATTTCATCATATCATTATATGTTGTAGTTACAACCTTGTGAATGCGTTTTAAAGGAGAAATCATCAATTTTGCTAGAGTTGGATAAGACTTTTCCCACTCTGCAAGTTGCTTTTGATACTTCAAGAGGTCATCAATTTGACCCAAAAAGAAAAGGAACATTAGAACTGCAAATAAAACCACAAATATTAGATTATGCAATGAGAAATATTAGCATTCGTTTAGCCCACCATTCAAAATGAATTAACCACCATGAATGCCTTTCAAAAAGATTTTTGATTGTATGCATTTTGAATGCATTTTGAATGTAAACATGGTCATTGAAAATTTTGTACTGAGATATACTTGTAAATGGTGAAATCAAGACTACAAGCTAATGATTGATGCACTTACTTGTAATGAAGAGGAAAATTGCTCCAAGAGCTACAATAACAACTTTCCAACAACTTTTTGTCACATAACATCCCCATATTGTATCCGTTGGACAATCCCTACATTCCAAAAATTGAATCTTTATCATCTATAACAAAAGTACAAGTGTGTATTTTTTTTATTAAAGTTCTTTCAATTTTGAATTCATCCAAAAAATGTTGAGGCATGGAATTTTGCCTCATCTATTATGGTTAAAAATTTAATGATTTAATGCTTGAAATAGTTATTTCTTATGAAAAAAATAATAAGGTTATAAGGTGAAAAATAGATACTTACTTGCATGTCACACCAAACCATACTGCAATTCTTTTACTGCTAGACAAAATAAACTTGAATGGCCTTACATTACTACTATTTGGAAGAGATGACAAAGTAGGTGTTGGAATAGGTGTACTAGTAAAGGAAGCAAAAGAAGTTTGAAATGGAATTCTTTGGTGCCCAACTACAAACTGCTATAAGTCATTTGATCATTTAGTAATACCATATACATTCATCCATTTAGAGTACAAGAAGAAAAAGGACTTCATTTAAAGTACAATTAAAAAAAATTCAATACAAAACAAGGTCATTTAGGATTGAATAACAAAAACAAAATACAAATACAATACAATACAATAGTTAAATATAAATATGTTTCAATGATCAATTGGTTGCAAAACTAGACAAACCATAGCATACCCTCATAGTTGGAATAAAAAACAATCTTAATAAGATACTATTGTGTGCAAGCCATTTTTGTTCATTGCATTGTATTTGAATTGTACAAATTATGACTGTTGCAATGTAAGAGATTTCTTGTTAGGATTTTGGGATATGAAGTTTTGGTGATTTTAATGTATATAAATCAAATGTAATGTAATTTGCAAGTTTTCTAGCTATTTTACAGCAATAATGCTCTATGATTACCACAATGCAAGAAATTTCTTATTAGGATTTTAGAATATGAAGTTTTAGTGATTTTAATGCATATAAGTCAAATGAAATGTAATTTTCAAGTTTGCTAGTTAAGTTATCACAATAATGTTCTTGCTTCAAAGTTTGTAACATGCCATGCAACCTTTCCTTCAATTGACAATGCCACCCAAAATAATCTTGTTATGGTATATTCAATTCTAAAAGAATAACAAATAATTTAATTTTTTATAAATTGATGTAATTATAAATAAAAATATAATTCTTTTTTTTTACATATAACTTGCATTATGTCTACAAAGTAAAACTTGTTTTGAAGAGTATCAATTATCAAAGAAATCAACTAAAGTTATAAAAACTTAGGGAGTGCAATCATCATGCTTTTTTGAATCCCAAGCATTCAAAGGATATTTAGAGAAAGAACTTGAAATGATTCAAATATTTTAATAATATTCTATGAATGTAAATATTTTAATAATATTCTATGAATGTAAATATTTTAATAATATTCTATGAATGTAAATATTTTCAAAATATCATATGAATAATATTCAAATATATTTTGAATATTCTATAAATATTTTTTTGAACATTCTATAAATACAATTTGGAGGCTATTTGGGAACTACTAGTCTTTGTAAGTTGTCCTTTTATTTATTTGATCTAGAGTTAATAACCCCTATTTTGGCACTCATATGATTTTTAAGACTTTTGTATAATTTCCTCCCCAAATATAACAAAGTATTGACACATGACCAAGAAAAATAACTTGCTCACCATTTGATCTTGAGATACTATACCAAAAATCCTTTAGCTTCTTTTGCAAATTATTATTTGGTCAATAAAGAACATTAAAGGAGCCAACATTCCACAAAATCTTTAAAAGAATTGTACAAGGAATTTTTATATCTAGAAGTCTTTTTAAGCCCATTTTCTTTCTTTAGGATCAATGTTGATTCCAAAACAAGAAATTTCTGTTCGTAGAGTGTAGTCTACCATCTTTTAAGATATTCTCATTGTCATCAATTTATAAAATTTCTCTATATAGAATTTTGTTTGAAAAGTCTTTAGAAGAGAAGTTTGAAGATCTGTCAAACATATATAAATATGAATTTGCAATTGATGTTAAGGCTCTTATATTCACATTATGGAAATATTGATGTAAAATATTTATGGTTCTAGGATGCTTGAATAGACTACAAGAAAAGGGGGCCCTAATCAATACAAGATGAAGTAATTTGTATTGATTGTGAAAAAAAAGGAATTTCATATGTTGATCTGGTAATCCGTCAAACATACTTTAAGTAGAATTTTGGACCTCATTTAGGCATAGTAGAATAACTTTTAACAAAACCATTTCACTAAAAAAAGGTGGGGAATCAAATCAAGTTTCATCTCCAAAAATCCGATTGACATTTAAAGTCTTCAATCAAAAGATATAAACAAATTGTAGAGAGGGGTTGGAAAGGACAGTTTTTTTGACAAATTAAAACTTCCTCACTAAAATTTGTCTATAATTTCCCATCTTTCATTAGTTAAAAGTTTTTTGAAAAAAATTAAATTTTACTATGCCTAAATGAGGTTTGAAATTTTACTTTTAACATAATTTTTTAGCCATAACGAAACTATGAGTGATTGAGCTCCTACACATCCTCACTTATGTATCCCATATCTTTTTGTTCTACCTCCTACCATCCCACTTGTATAAAGAGGTTGTCATCTCCCCTCCCCTCTCACTAATCCATAAGGCACTTAAAGCTCAATTCTTCACAATTCATTGGACTACTTTGAGTATAGAGCTAAGTTAAGTAAAACTAAGTTTTAATTGAATTTTTGAATTAGATTTTATAGTTTTGTCCATATTGTTGGTTTGTAGATGTGGTTTCTATGATTTTTTGCCTATGTAGCAGTTTATAAATTTGAGTTTTTTAATATTAAAAATTTAATCAAGTCTTGAAAGAAAACCAACATAGTTGTATTCACTATTTGTTCAAATCAAGATGTCTCATCCAATAGATATAATCAACATATGTCAATTCCTTTTTGTGTTGTTTAGGGTGCTTATTCTTGTAGTGATGATAACTAACCTTAACCAACCACTCCACTCTTCTTTTCCTTTCATTCAATCTTGTATTAGCCTTCACAAAGTTGAGGCTTGTAAGCCTCCAAAAGACCTGGATGTCTTCAACAACAATGTGCTTGTAAGAAAATCATTATGATAGAAATCAATTCACAAAACATTACAATAAGACTAAAGGTAATACTTTTTTCTAAGGTTGTGGAGAGAGAAAACAAAAAACCTGCTTGAACGAAGCCATCGATTGAACCAACAAGGTATAATGTCGACCATGCCGAGATGAATGCACCGAATTTGAATTCTCCATTGAAAGTCCGTAGAAGCAACAACACTGATAGGTGCAAAAGCCCATATGCTGAAACATTTGCTGGACTCTAGAGCATTGCTGAAATATTGCGACCTTCATGCTTGTGCCCTAAAAATGAGAAATTGATGATAGCATTCCAAGCCTCATGGAGAAAGCAGATATTGTCAGTATTGTGCATCAGTTACCATTGTGTTGGCTTGCTTGCTTCCCAATTTGTAGGAGGCTCCAGGTCAAAACATGAGGCTTGTTGACTGATCCAATAAGTTAACAAAGAAAATCCAAATTTTTCTAGTTCTAGTGGAAGAATCAATTTTCCATTCACGCAACAATGCAAATCTGATTCATTTGAGATTTGAGAATAGGGTTGAAACTAATTGAAATTCTATTGAGAGGTGGAGAGGTTTACAATTTCAATGATTTCGTAGTTTGGCATCTGCCCTGGAGAATTATCCCTTTTCACTTAATCACCTTGCATGCTTTCACTCTTAGCCCACTCAACAAGCACCAAATTTATACACCTGCAAAATTTATGATACCTACATTGGAAGCAATTTCAGATAATACTCGAAGCAAGTAAAATTGGAAAGTCCTTCTTAAAGTGATTACATGTTAACCCATTAAGGACCGGTCGACCACTTTTGGGTTGATTTGAGGACTTTTTGTCTCCTATAATTTGTAGAACATTTGATCTCAAAAAACTTAGAGAAGAACACATTTAGAGTGTCTTTATGCGCATCTAACAAAACCAATTTCAAGAGAATGTGTGAAAAAATGAGTGAGTTGTGCTTGGCCAAACTTGAAATGGTCCAACCTTTCATATTGAAATTTTCAATGAAAAATGCATATTTTATGGAAAGGACAATTATGTGTGTGTTTGAAATAATAAATTGAAAGGTTTTGGTCAATTTTGAGACAATATATTCAAATCTATACCCAATTGTAGCAAACCCTAATTATAACCAGTGCCAAAGGGTGTTTATGACACATCAATGTTTGAAGAGTAATTACAAAGACATGAACCGTTGGATCAAACTCATTTATTCAATCCGATCTAGGATTACATCTTTTAAAAAAGAAAAAAATTGCACTTTTTGAGAATTGTGTTAAAAAACTACGCCCTTAATCAACCATGGTCCTTAATGGGTTAAATATGATTGATTTTCACATGAATTCAAAGCTTTTTGCCGTGAGTCGGTCTGAGCCCCTAAATGCCCTAGCCTATTTTTGATCTTCTTGGAAATTACTCTAAATTGAACAAAATGTCAAACATTTGATAAGCTTTGTCAATTTTTTGAATTGTAATTAGACGATTGCAAAGTAAATGAGCTATGTTAGAAATTACATAGAACAAAAATACAACAATTTCACTTATACTATGATTTTTCCTCCAAAATCTAGTGTATTTTAGGCTCATTTCTAACATCCTCCAATACTAAAGGATCAAGATTTGTTGCGTACACCCTTGCACAAAATCTTGAATAGAAAACATAATTTGTCATTTTCAAAATTGGCTTTCTAAAGCTCAAATTGAACTTCAAAAAGATTTTTGTTCAAATAAGTACTAATGAAAATAATAACTTGGTTAGGTTTTCTTTAACTTCAAAGTATTGTTAATACCAAAATTTGGTGCCTCCGACATTCAAGGGTTAATTATAAAATTTTAGCTATATTGACTATTTGAAGATTTATAAATTACAAAAATAACTCATTAGTATTGAAGTCATTTTTGAAGAATCATTTTTAGATTACAAAAGTTAATTATTGAAGTGACACCAAATATAAAACATATGCTTTATGAGTCATTATAAGACACAATTGTCAATTTTATTCCACACCAACAAAAATTGTGGATATTTTTTGACTTTGATGATTAAAAAAACCAAGGGCTTCACTAACTAGAACAAAAATCTCTCCAAGAGTCATTGCACACAATAAGGGAAATGGAAAAACTACAAAATACACATATTTTGGTGTTTATCTAGAAAATTGATGTGGCTTTTTACTTCAATTTAAAGGGGATATTGATCAAATAATTACATGACTAATGACATTGCAACAAAAAAAGACTCTTGATGTTATAGAAGGCTTTTTCGGATTGATGAGATATTTCTTAGTATTAAGGGACCCTTTAGATAAACTTTTGGTACCATGTAGAGCTCTTTAGATTCAAGAAGTCATTTTTTTGGTGCTAATGAATTCAATTTCTATTTTTAAAAGGTCATATAAAGGTCTTTGTTTTTTGTAAAGGTCTCTCTAAACCAATAGAAGGCTCTTTGGATCCAAAAAAGGCTCCTTAGAGCCCTTCCTTATCATAAGAGACTCATCTAAAAAAATAGGCTCCTAAGATCCAAGGAGCCCTTCCTTGGTGCCAAAGGGTTCATCTAAAAAATACTTCTAAGTACCTAAAGAAGGCTCCTTGGATTCGAGAAGGCCATCTTTGGTGCCAATGGGCTCTTCTAAAGAAGGCTCCTCAAAATCCAAAATAATCTTTAACATATCTATTTTAAATAAAAATCCTTGCAACAAGCACTCAAATCTAATTGCTCATCGCTCAATGCTCATTGTTCGTTGCTCCCTGCTTACACTTTAGCATTGTTAGTTGACTCATTTGGTGTGAATATGCCATCATCCACATATGCACTTTATCATGATGAACTTCCATATCAACAAAGTAATGAAGAACAATCCATATGACTTTTGCGATTGCAATGTCTAAAACAATAGAACTACAATGCCTAGACCCCCCCAAATATTGTTGTAACCATATTTGAATCAAATGTATCCTAGACAAAGAAAAGTACAATCATTTAACTCCTAAGCTTCTAGTGGCCTAAGGGACCAAAATGCAACTTCAAGTAGGCTCATACAATCTCAATATTCACTGTAATTTCGAAAACTTTTTGTAAAACTCAAAAATACATAAGCTTTTTAGGAATATAATTTTTATTTCAATTGGTGCCCAAGAGAAAAATTTATAGCACAATGAGCCAAAACACAAAGATTGGTGGGTAGCAAGAAAACATTCGTAAAACTCAAAAAAACTCAAAATAAATTTTTGTAAATTTTTTTCTAAAACATTATACTTTTGTCTACATGCAAAGTTTGAATTCATTCTATTTGGACTGGTGTTGAAAAGGTTATAGGCAATCTCTTGAGAAGCAAGATTTTTTTAGTTCATAGCCTTTAATACAAAATATTTCCACAAATGGTTGTCAAAGTCATTTGAAATTGAAAGAAAATATCCAATTCTTTTTTCTAATTTCAAATGCTAATATTTTCTAATCAAGATGATCACAAGAAATACTTGTTCTACTTTTGTCCCTTTGGTCTTTGACAGGTGGTTTTTTGCTCATAACTTTTGTTTTGTATGTCCATTTCACTTGAAACTTGTATTGACAATGCATGTAATAGTTTTAAACATTATGTAATTCTTTGAAATGTTTTTTGAAATTATATTATTATTTTTAAACAAATGCCCAAATAGATGTCTACATTTTCCATTTGGGGTGGGGGTGGGGGTGGAGGTAGTACTATCTTTGCCCCAAAAATTCAAATTTGAAGCTCAAAATTGGTATACAAAGACTTCTACTGAAGTTACACAAGTCCATAATGAAATTTTCTAAAAATAATTGACTACCCAACTTTTACATGTGCTTAAAGTGCACTACTTTTGCACATAGGTAGTGAATACGATTTTTTTCTCCAAAGATGAAAATGGTTGAGAAGGAGCATCATTAAGTTAGGATAAAATTTTTGTCCTATCTTATTTTTTGAATTTTTTACTATTCTTTAAAAATCATACATCAAAATATTCATTTTCCTGGTATTTTTCATTGTCTTTTTTTTGTGCATGACTTTTAATGATAAATTTTCTTAGGTCTAAATTTTTAGAGACATTTCATTCTCAATACTTTGCAAATTATTTTTATTTTATTTTATTTTTAAAATTTTAATCCAAAAGTCACAAGATTCATCAAAATAGTCCATCTTGACCCAAAAATGGTAAGTATTTCTTGCAATGACCCATTCATACGTTCAACCTTTATAAATTTTTTACTTTATGATCCAAAACAAGTGAAGTATAAGATCTTAAGACTAGATTCTAAATTTTTTTTTCTTTTTTGGATGAATACAATAGAAATGTCATTTTTTAGTAGTTTTTGATACAAAAATGGGATTAGGAATTTACAAAGGTTAAACAATTGTTTATTACCTTTTTTAACTACAAGACCTTCTAAATTTAAGGCCTCATATTTCCATTTCTACAAATCATCTAGATCTAAATCTTGGTATCAATGTAGATCATTTGATCAAAGATGAATATCTAGATATTTGTTTTGATTCAACACTTGATTTGTTTACAATTGTAAGAAACTTCAACTTTAGGATTTGACTTCTTCATAAACCAACAATGATATGAAAGAACTAGTGCAAAGAACAACCTACACCCTCCAAATCTTCAAGGCATGCCTATGTATCCACTAAAAGAGAGGCAAAGGATCAACCCTCTCCTCAAAGTATACAAGCCATAACCCTTATGCTACTTGCCTATTCCAACACTTGCTATCCTAAACTACTAACCAACTTGATCAATGACCAATAACTAACATGGATTCACTATCACTGCATATATATTACAAGTAAAATGATACTTATTTTTAAATAATATATGGCCTACATCATGATGATCTTCAAGGCTTGAAAGGCCGAGGCAAGAACAAAGTAATTTCTCACCAAAATCACAATGTAGAGAAATTCACTTGGTACAAAGACATCACCACAAGAGAAAGGGGTGTTTTGAGTGAGTTTTTAAGTATAGTCTTAGACATCAAATTCCAAGTAATGACCTTTAAGGCGATTTTTAGCAAAAATTTACTAGGAATACACATATTTTTAGTAAACTTTTGCTAAAAATTGTTATAAAGGTCATTACAGTCAAACCTTGATAAGTGTTAGGGGTTGGGAGCATACTTTTAGTTAACACTTAGACATTAGTAACACATAACACTTATAGAAGGTGATGCAGATGATTTATAACACTTATAAAAAATAATACTTAGAAGAATTAAAAAGGTAAATACATAATATTTATAGAAAAAATGGATGAAATTATAAAATATTGATTCATTATTCATCTAAGTCAGTCGAAAGAATGAATCAATAGTACTTTGGCAAGTTTCTGCTACATGCCAAGATTCTACTTCCTTTTCTAATGCTTCAATATTCCTAATAAATAACATGGTGTCATTAGGCCTTTGCTCCAAAAACTTCTTCAAAGTTTGAAGAGCACTACCTAGTACCTACATCTTGAAAGCCTACAACCTCTTCTACTATATAGTTTCTAGAACAGACATCTAGAGTCACTTTGCAACTAGAAACTATTACTTTACCTCAAAATTATCTCCTTCTAAGCAATGGCTCTTACAAAAAGCCTTTTTTTTGGAAACTTATCACTTACCAAGGTAAAATTAACAAAGTTGGGAGCGCGACATTGCGTAACACTTAACACATAACACTTACTAGTCTTAATTTTAAGGGAGCGGAAATCTCCATAACACATATAGAGTTTTAACACTTATCAAGGTCTGACTGTACTTAGAATCTGATGTATAGGACTATACTTTAAAACTTACTTAAAACACCCCTTCTTCTTGTAGTGCATGTTGCCAAATATTGAGCAAATTGTGAAAAGATTTGCATAAGTAACAAAAATATCCCTTGTAAGGGCATAGTCAAAGAAGTACGTGAAATTTCTTTGTTGGAAGGATATTTCTATCATTTTCAAGAAGCCCTAATTGTAACACAATTATAAATAGGATAAGTATTCCAATACAAGAATTTTTGTTATTCAAGCCCTTTAGACTAGATGATAGAGTTTGACTATTGAGGTTGAAGCACCTATATGTAGGATTCCCATGTTTGAATACCTTTCCTTTGAGTTGCTTTAGCAATATGTTGAACAAGTTTGCCTTGTTATTTTTTAGGTTGAAAAGTGTGTAATAAATGCTTGACCCTCCCCAACTATTTTCTTTGGAGACAACAACTTTGCCTAAACTATTTTTTCTTCCACAAATAGTGCAATGATGGAATTTCTTTTTGCTTTCGTTCACTTGGAGCCTTCTAGTTGATTGCAAGACACAATAGTGAATGACACCGGTGGAACAAACATGGTCCATCTATTTGTTTGAGCTGAATTTTTCTAGTCCAGTTGATGTATAGGAGGAGGCTCTTGAATGGAGTGGGTTCTAAAATGGTGCCCTATCTTAAATGTATAGTACTTGTACATGTTGCATTTTCATAGCCTTCAGCAGTGTATTGACAGTGTACATTTTAGCTAGGGCACCATTTTAGAGCCCTATGCCCTTTCAACTTCAGAATTTGATAACTAATTCTAGAGAGCTCCAAAAAATATGAAACGACTTGGGTTAGATGCCTATTCAAGCTGTCTTTCAAGGAAAATCCTCTGAAAAATATTTCAAGATGTTTGACCTGCCCAAAATTCTGTTCCAGCCCTTAGATGGTCGGTTTATGGACCTCCTCCCCTAGCTTCTCATGCTGCTGGTGATGCTCTTCCTCCCCGGCCCGGCGTGGAGACCTGACCGTGAAACTGGCCTGGCCGCGGATGTCGGGGAGCCAGGAGTCGAGATCTGGCAGGCTGGCGCGGGGCCGCCGGGGTGCCAAGTGGAGGAAGGGGAGCTGCATGCATGGCCCGGCCTCGAGAAGCCAAGTGTTCGTGTCCCCGTCAACAACCGACGGAATGAGGGTGAGGGAGGGCGCCGTTCCATTCTGGCGGCAAGTGCCTGTCTTCCCCAAGCTAAGGTACTGGAGTCCCCTCGCCTCCCGCCTTCGTTGCCGCTGTTCTCGCCTTCCTCCCCTCCTCTCTTCCTGCTCCACTGGAGATGATTCAGTTAAGCTGAGTAGGGTTGGGGGAGTTGCTCGCGCGTCCTGTTTTTGTCGCTCCCCTACCGCTTTGACGCTTTCCCCTTCGACTCGACTTCGAAGCTGAGCTTACTTCCGCTTCAATCTGCTGCCCTAGCTTACCTTCACACCTCTGGCCGTCACTGCACTCGCTTCTTCACGCACTTTCATCGACGCAACGCTTGCACTGTTCTCGGTCGGACGGGGCACTAGTGAGGCTGAGGTTTTTCCTTCCGCAGGCGGGGTGCTCATCCATGGCCCGCGACTGACCACTGGCCATTGCGGATGTGAAGCACCGAAAACTGCTTGGCTCGGGCTTTCCTCATTTGCGAGGCTTCTTGTGGAGCGACGGAGGCATCATTTTTCTGTTTCCTGGCACCTATCTTACTGCCCTTCCATGGAATGAGCACCCGGAAATGCCCTTCTTTGCGTGATTCGCAGACTTCATATCTACATCAGATAGTTCGACACCCGTTGGAGAAGCGGGTCGGCAGTCCTTCTCCATGCTTGCGGATGCGTGATTTGGGAGTGGAGTGGACTCATTGGGATGCTGACTGGAAGGCCATGATTCTGTTTGCTTTGATCACCCAGTTGTTCAAGGACTATTGTTCGCTACTGTTCCGTTTCGTTGTGGAAGCTGTGCGAGAGGCACCGATTGATCCGCGTGTCCGACATCTCATCTTAAGGAGACTTGTACGGAGTCCTCTGCAGTAGGCTCATGATTTTGAGTAAGTTCTCGAACTGAATCATTGACTTCGATTGCCAATTTTTTTGGACTGAAAGAAACCGAACAGAACAGAGGGGTTAGGCCGAAGGGCACTCATGTATGTTGTGTTCGCACATCTGGCAGGTCTTCGAGCCATGAGTAGCATGGAGCATAATAGCCCAAGAAATCTAGGTCAGACCCAACAAGCACAGCTGCAAGGTGCCCGTGGTGCCCATTTTCTGCTCAATCCGCAAGAGCAGGTCAGAACTCGTCGAAAATTCGACTTTGGATTGTGCTTATGGCCTTTGGCAAGCCCTTCTACGTTTCGGAGATTGTCGTTGGACTTATTTCGAAGGTTGTTAATGTAGTGTTAGGTTTATGATTGTATGAACACATGATCCATAAGTAAGCTGGATACACTGGTTTAGGCGAAAGCTGCTTTAGAGGAGCACTAGAAGCGCAACACCAAGTGCAGGAGGCCATAAGTCATGTGTGTGTTAAGCAAATGGCTGCCCAACAGAGAAACCAGCGAGCATCTGAAGAGATCAGTTTTGTTACCTTGCGGCATTTTGTATATGGTAGAACCACACATGCCTGACCAGGAATCCGTGGGCAACCAGTAGGGTGTGCGAATTTCAGCAGAGGCCGGGACTGATTTCGGTGATTAGTGTTGGGCTGGTTATAACAAGGTTTAAAGTTTGCCGGTTTGGAGTAATGTCAGTAGAGGACATGATTGCCAGGTGTTACTAAAATTACAGCATGAGATACTGGAAATGGTGTCATACCATGACACATGACTTTGGTTTTTGAATACATTTTTTTGGTTTTGTTAGCAGTAAGTTATGACACGTACCCCTGATTTTGAATGTCAAAGTCAGCACGAAGTAGTCTCAGATGGAGCACTTGCGGAAGACTTTATACATTGGGTATGGGTTCAGGCCAACTTTTGGCTTTCAAAACTCACAAAATTACCAAAAGTTTTGCAATCTCTGTGAGTTCCATCTTCCTGCATGGCAAAAAATTTACATTGCTTTCAATTATTCTAGAATATGTTCGGAATTGCCGAAGTGATCGACTATGGATGGTTCTAAGTTACCATATAGCCCTCTGAGGTCAATTGTTGCTGTAGAGAAATCCGATTTTCTTTTTGATTTCTTGTTTTTCACTGAGGTGGCTCCTAGAATATGTTGAGCTTACCAATTATGGTGACTTTTGTATTATTTGTTTATGCTTGCCTAAAGAGTTGCAGCTCACGCTGCTGCACACGCTGCCTACAAGAGTAGTAATGTTCAGAATGAAAGGGCATCGAAAGAGTGGCATGACATGTATATTGCACAGGAGTCTGCTAGAAGTGTGCCGGCATCATTTTCCATTAATGCATTGGCAGCCGGCAAGTAGTATCCAAACCTAACTTAGTTGTCAATCGGGTTCATTCCATATTCTTTGGCTCTGTTCCATATAATGCCACTGTTCAGCCTGAAGGCCAACAGGGTAATATATTGAGAAACACACGCAGTATATTTATTTTGCATCTGGTTTTCGTTGTGCGACGTGCATTCTCAACTTTAGAAGCTGATCTCGGCCTCTCAATTTCTTTGTCAGGAGACGTGCAGAAAGGATAGTCTCAATCGAAGAGCCTAGTTCTATGGCAATACCCAGCGTTCACCTCAGCGTTATCAGGAAATGTTGTTGCAAGGAACAAATCAGACGGCTCGAAGTGCTACCGCTCAAATGGCTAATGCTCAGAACCTTGATGACAGTGCTTCGGATCCCTTTAACCAGCAGGTAGACATTCAATGATTTTCGATGGTTGAGGAGCTCTGTTAATTAGTGTAGATTGGAGCAATTTTTTCTCTTCGATGTGGGTAACACAATATCCCAGTTCTTTGAAGTTTAGGCGACAAGGGAGCTAGCTGAAGCTGTTCAGAAGCAAATCATGATGGCTTACCAGATTACAGCAGCTGCACTAGCTCCGGACACTGCAGTGTAAGGTGCAACCTACCTGCCCAATTTCTTTATTTCTTAGTAGATTTGGTGGGAGGAGAGATCTACCAACAACCATCGATTGTAAGCCTTCTATTTTCTAAGTTTTGCACACAAGAATTCCAGAAAGAAATTCTGTACATGTATTCACGTTGGTCCTGCAGAGTTCCTCAAAGGTGTGCTCGCTAGCAAATCCGTGTCAAGTTATTAGAGATTCTTTTATGCAGAATGGGTTAACTTTCACATCGAAGGGAGGAGGCTCTTAACCTTTGAACGATGGACTGGTGGCCGTGGAAATCATGCATTTTGATACCGTGGGACATCACATCTAGTTTGAAAAAGTCAAAAATACTCATTGGAAGTCAATGTACTCTAGAAGATCTTCCCTTTCCACCCCTAAATCCGAGGATGAAAAGTTGCACTTCTGTCCCATAAGATTCTTTGTCATTCAAAGAATGCCAAATGTCTATTGTGGCGAATAAGGGTTAAATAGAGTAGTCACTAAGGATTGTCCATAGGTAGACCATGGAAGTATGTAGAAGTGGTCTAGAAAATGGTCAAGTTTTAGTGAGGTGGTTACATGTCATTCCCAAGGAGCAGTTTCAAAACAATTAGCATTATATATGGAGTCACAGATTGCATTGTTTGTCACTCATTAACAAGTCCTTCAATTGGCCATGAAGAAAATCAATATGAAAGTAAGAAGCAACAATGTGAGTCTCTCTTTGCTTGCCAAGTCATTGAGAAAATGATTACAAAAGTTAGCGTAGTGAATTATATGACTTGCTCTATTTTTGATACACTTTGTGCACTTTCGAAAACTCTAATGAATATGTTGAGCCTAGTGTTAATTAATTTCTAAACTCATTCACTACATTCTAAGGCACAATCCAATTCATGATTGATGCAACCTATGTGCAACAATAGTACCTTGTAGACCTATCCCTTTGGAAAATTGTAGTTTATTCAACGTGACTTAGAAAATTACCAAAAAAAAAGCTTTCAATTGTTTTCCATTTTTCTATGTATCCCAAAAAAATGGAAAGATTTGAGTGCACAGGTCCATTGTTAATTGCATTTTTCTCCTTGGATGAGTGATTTGTGAGCCTCCTCCAATACCATCTTTTTCGAATGGGGAAATTGTATCAATAGCCATTTTTGCCGTGAAAGTGATTGAAATCGATCTTGGACAATTGTGCAATGAAACTATTACTCATTGTATTAAAAATACAAACAATAAGAATTGCTGCGCAATTGAGTTCATCCTCCTGGGTTTGAAAACTTAGGGCGCATTGAATATCTTCCCTGAACAATACTAATCTAATGGGCTGTCTAAATGGAGCACCTCAGGTTTTTCTTGTGGACGGCTCTCATGAAGACTGATGGTCTGATAAGCTTAGCAGTCCCCTTTCATTGGCTCATGAGCATAATTAGGGGGGACACTCCACCTGAATTAATTTGGACTCGTATCGACCTCCTGTAACTTAGGTTAAGTCATGAAGGGATACTTGAGAGAGCTGCGTGAGGGATGAGAAAGGTGCGGGGCTTCTTCCCCTTGAGGTCAAGGCTGTTTTGGCCAGAATCAACAAGAATATCGAGGTGGTCTTTCTATTTCCTGTTTGAAGGAGATGCGCTTCAGTTCCAAGTACATGCAGATCATTCTTACAGTGAACCCAAAGCGCAACCCACAGGACTCGAGGCTGGTGAGAAGCCCGAAGGCTTACTAGAACTGTTGAATGTACCCAATTGTGAGCCCTTTCCTATTCGACTGCATCCCTTGCGTCTTGAGGAGTCAGTTCTACCCGGCACACATGAAGGTGGATTGACACCAGACCTGCATCAACAGAGCTAGCGGAGCGCAGGTGATGATCGATCGACTTGGCCTGGGCAGGCTGCTTCAGCGCGCGGATCAATACGTACAGCGGTCCTTCAATTCGCCAGGCAGATCTTCCCTGCCGAAACCTGGGCCACAACTCCTCGTTGGAACCGTTCTTGAAGCTGCTGTTAGTTACGACCAATCCAGCAAATCCGATACGTCGTTCCACGCATGAGCTGCCCCAGTTTTTTGTTGACGTTGGAGTCGTCTGCGGACCCGAAAATGCATTGGGAAGCGGGAGGAGGTTCATGAAGCGCCCCATCTGAGAGGAAAGAGGTCTCTGTACGACACAAGGCTGATGTGATTTTTTGTAGAGAGATTTTTCAGAGAATCAAAGAGAAGTGAAGAGCGATCATGCTGCAAGTGAAATTGGAATTGCACATCTTCATCCTACTCAGTAACCACTCTCAAAAAGAGTTTTGTACATCCCATTAAGTGCAATTAACTATGCAATAAATTTCAATTAAGGTTGGTTTTGCACACTTTCTTATCACTTGTTTCACTTCCTAACTACTCAAAAACCATGCACAAAGGGCCATACTTTTTTCCTCTCCTCAATCAATTCCATTTTTACATCCCTCTACACTATTCATGACACTTTTGTGTGAGTGGTTCCTAAGGCCTCAATGGTTTTTGAACCTCTTCCTATTCCACGTCTAAGCAAGCTAGTGGCTGGTGTGTAGGGAAACTTCTAGATATGATCAAAAAGTTGACGAGGTGTGCCAAGCCATTAGGGGAGATTTGGCCTCTTTAGGAGACTGTGGGTTCCCGACAATTGGGGAACTCACTACAGCGCTATAGTGTTGTTTTGGCAGTAGTGTTGATGTGGTCGGGTGATGACCACGTCATCAAATTTTATTTAAAATTTTATTTTTTGGTAATTCTGGGTTAGATGATAGTTTCTTTGTTGTAGGAATAGAATTGGGAACAGGATTGAAACAGTCTCTTAGAGAGGCCAATTCTCTTTTAATGTCTAATGCACTTCAAAAACTTATATAAGACCAATTTTTGGTTTGATTGCAATATTGTGGAGTATTTTTTAGGCCATTGTAGTATAGAAAAGAAACCTAGGTCGATGCACACATTTCCACTATATTTAGAAATGTATGTAATGGAGATGTTGTGTAGAAAATGATCATAATCCACCATTTGCATTGATAGAAAATTGTGATGAAAGTGAGTGTATAAATAAATCTTATTTGTGGTGTATGAGCATTATGGAGGAAGCAATTGGTTTTGGAGTATAGAAAATCATTTTTTGAAAATACCTTTATTGAATAGGAATTTCTTGGAAATTCATATTTATTTATTGACATTTCACACTATATAAATATCTACCAATTTTTTGGTCCCCTTAAGCCTTAAGTGCCTAAGCCTTGGCAAGTGTCTTTTCTTATGATAAACAAACATTGGCTTCTACTAATCTCCAATGAAGCAAATTTTTCTTTTTTCAAAATCCAACCATATAGATGTTTTAAGAGCTTGCACATTAGGATGCAAACCAATTTTGAGTGCAAAATTGCAAAAATGTTGTGAGATTATAACAAGAGAAATGTTTATTTTTTATTTTTGGTATACCAACCCTCCCCACAATGTTTTAGAAATTTGAATGTTTTAAAAATTTGTATATTAAAGTTTTTTAGGATTAACTAGCGGTTGGTGCTTGCTATACTATGCAATCATCATTAGAATTTAGAAAATTGATATCATGAAAGCTCAAATCTCACAAAAGCACTAAATCATAGAAGCACAAAAAAGTGTTAAGCCAAGAAAACCAATGGTTTTGCTACCTCTATTATATCTTCTTCTAGATCCTCTTCAATATCACCTTCATTGCAACAACTACATTATTTTTATAATATCACTCTTTGTAAAAAGTGATATTACAAAAGTAATTGCAAATTGCTACTCCTTTTCTGTAATATCACATTGTGTAACAATAAGATTGTCATATATTCATGATTGAAAACATTCTTATAAAATACTTAAATTAATTATTTTAAGGACTTATTGAAATCAATATCATGCATTCTATTCAAATATATAAATTTTTTATTAATATGTGATACAGTGAATGCATAGCATACCAAGCACCAGCCCCTAGTATTAATGGTAGCATTTGTGATATTAGAGAGGGAGTTATGATTTTAGTAGTATGATAGTGACATGAACAACTACAAGTAGTCTTACAACACTGAAATGTACTCTCAAAAAACTTAGTTTCACTTGAAAAGCTATTAAATTCATTACACAATCCACCTTGCAATTATTGAAATACAAATTTTTTCTATGACTAGGAATCACAAATATCTTCAAATCAATACTTGCATGTTTAATTTTCATTGGTGAAAATCATGAAAACACTTTATTTTTCATTTATAAAGCATTTGGATAAGTATAATTTCTTGAATTTCAAATCAAGTGAAATTGGCAAGTTGTGCACAAAACCAAAAAATGAAGTAAAATTGGCAAGCTACACTCTCTACTAATGTTACAAACATGCCTTTGAAGACCCCTCAATAATCAAATATTTACTTTTTTCTATGAAAAATGAAAGTTTTCAACAATTAACCCTAAAAGCTACCAATTTTTTTTAGAAGTAAAATTGGCAAGCCACACTCTCTACTAATGTTACAAACATGCCTTTGAAGACCCCTCAACAATCAAATATTTACTTTTTTCTAAGAAAAATGAAAGTTTTCAACAATTAACCCTAAAAGCTACCAAATTTTTTTTTGAAATGGTTAAAGGAATTTAACCACCCATTCAAAATTGAGCCTAAAATTTTGGAGTAACTACTCAAGTACTTAGAGGTTAATACTCCTATTCAATGTAGCTATAAGTTTCACATCAAAGCAAATACATAGAGAAACATTATAAAACTTTGCTCCACATGAGTAAGTGGATAGGAAAACAAAAAGGCATCATAAAATTTTGCAAGACCTTTATTACACACAAACTCTATTGTAAAAAATTGAGACACCAAATTTCTTTCTTGCAATGAAAGACCAAATAGATATTCTTTAGTTATTATTCCTCAACTTATTTGTTGATTCCCTTAGGTATATATGTGGCTTATTCATCTCACATCTTCTATACTTCTTTCTGCATAGTCTACACTGACTTCCTAACATGATCATGCATAAAACTCCACAACTTCCATATACTTCTATATTTTTCAGATTCCAATCATGCTCCTTAAAAAAATTTAATTGCTCCCTTCCCGATCAAATTCCAAATTCTTCTTGAATTTTACTTATTTTCAAATTACACAATTTTGCAACCAGTTTTGAATCTCGTGGGACCTCAATCAAGGTTACAATTTCCAGAAGCAGATACAAAATGAAAAAAACACAATAATTGATACAAGAGGCTTTTCACTGAGACCATAATGAGAGCTAAACTCGGTTCGAAATGTGTTAAAAGCAGTTTTATAAATTAAGAGCACTCAACCTTACACTCTACAAAAAAAGGTTCGTTTTGAAAACTAGGCCATGGCTCAAACGGGAATTCTGTATGTGGGGTCGTCCATGATAAGCACAAAGAGGTTCCCTCTATCTCCCCGTGAGAGGCTGTCCACATACCACAACACCAACAGCCTTCAGTTAAAATTATCATGCATGAAACAGATGCAGATTTCACTTCACTTTTCATTCGCATTCATGACATCACACCTCTCTCCATCTGGACTGTGATACAACACAAACTGGTTCAATCAGAAATGAGGGTCTCGCAGGGACGCTTACGAAAAGGATCACCTCTACATAACACGGAGCATTGTGGTCAACAGTAAGAGAAAATCCATCATGATATGAACTTTACCGCAATTCATCATCCAAATATGTGACCTCAAGCTCTCCTCGAGCCCGCCCTGGAGCCTTCACGCTAATCTGCAGGAGATGGCCATAAAAATTACTCCGTAATCAGGAACGCCGCATTTACTCAAATCATCACGGCCAAACGAAAGCATGCCGCATGAAAGCTGCAGAATTGTTATGTAATATTCATACTGAAGAAAAAGAGAGGTTCAGGCGCAGTAAGAAACACTTACTAATCCACCAATTTTGAAGACATCAAACTTGACGATCACTTTCCTGGTGTTGACAGGTTCTAAGTTTGCTGTAACCTTCACAATGGAAGAAGTTTGAGATATAAAACGATCATTTAAATACCCAGTACCGACTACAAACAGGATAATTACCACACCAAATTCAATAATACTTTCAGAATTCGATAAGAGAAATGGAAGATTAGGATTACATAAAAGCACTTGCAATCCTAATAGAAAATAACATCCAAGTGGGTAGCGGTTTCTGTCTCCCTTTACATACAGAGTTGAAGTAAGGCCACGTTTCCACGTTCTGTGCTCGCAAAGTGTCGGCATTGATGGCTTGATAGATGGCGCCATTAGGTCTCAGAAATTTGACCCTCTGCAGATATTCACAATTATAAAACTAACCTTCAATGCTTTAGAAATAAAAGTCCCTTCTCACTTCAAGACTCAAAAGCAGGTGACAGTGTGCTTAGAAATTCAGGCAAAATCGATTCCACAGTATCTGAAAGTTCAATTGAGCACATGAGAATCTCCGAAGAGAAGACCGGCAAGAAATCAGTGCCCAGACCTCAACACCATACCTCCTTCTTCAGAAGACTAGAAGAGGTCGTGTAGAGGAGCTCCCATTTTCCATTGAGAAATGGCGACTCGAGAGGATTTTTCGTGGGGTTCAAAGCCTCCAGCTCCCGTGCAATCTGCTTGCACCACATACATAATAATTGTATACTCAATTGTAAAACTTGCCCCTTCAGGATTACTAACAGCACGCTCCTACAGTCGATTTAGTGTAGAAATTAGATAGGCCCTGACCTATTCGACTGCTTGCTCAAATTCCGTAACTGCCGGTAGGATTGCTGTGCGTGAGAATCGTCCGCTATGACATACATCACTTCTTCCCTAACAACCTTTTCATTTCATTACTAGAACAACATAGAATGTCAAATTCTTGAAAACCCTTTTCAGTTCAAACTCATTCGCCTTCACACTGAATTCCACACACCTTGTCCACACGGGCAACGTCCTCGTCACTGGCCTCCGCGCCTCTCTGCAACGGAATTATGGTGTCCAAGAGCTCCTTCTTCACCACTTCCTTATCCTTCTTCCCCTGTAGAAATGGGAACACCGCAGCTCGCGGTCCCTCGAGCTTGCTGTGGTACCGTCTCTCCCCCGTCCATCCCATTGCATCATTATCGCCTTTCAGTCCAAAACCCACAACCGCTAAGTGGCCGCTGCCGCTGCCAGAGAAAAAGCTCTGCGAAACGGAGACGAAATCCCGCACGGAGTCGGTCCTGCTTCTGCTAGTGCGGAAGGTGGGGACGGAGAGGCCGCCGCATTGAGGCGTCGAAACCACGAAGCTTCCCATTCTGTTCCAAAACCTCTTGATCCTGTTTGTAGCATGTCCATGGAGAATTGGAAAACCAACATGAATACAATTCTCGCGATCAATCGAAGGAGAGAGGAAAAGAACTCATGCATGCGGAAGGTGAAAGAAACTACCGATCGAACCTGAGAACAATAATAAGATACTGCCACCCAGAAGCTCTTCTGTGCGGTCGGTCGACCGAAACGAATGGCCCTCAGTCGAAACGAAACGATCGCGGACGGCAGGTTTGAATGGATGCAATGGGGATTAATGTCGCAGCAAGGAAAGCAAAATGATCGAGGAGAAGCAGCCAAATTAAAGTTAGATTGCAGACGAACATGGAGTGGCGAATTTGGCAAGTGGCTCCAAATTAACGTGACAATTTGCCCAGGCATGGAATTGGACAAATGGCCGGGAAATGGAGGAAGGGAGGGCCCGAGCGCCCGGCTTCGTTATTGGATGGGGGTGGCACTTGCCGGGCTGGCTATCCATCTGCCCCCGCCCGCCCTCCAGTCCGTCGCTGACAATCGTCCGTCCCCCGTCGAGTCCAGTCCCCGACTCCCCGCGTGCGGCCCGGCTGTCGTTCTTCCCGGTCCGGGCATGGCAGACCCTGTCTGTCGATTTCCAGCTCGTTTGTCAAGAGCCGCTTGACCTTCTCGGCTCTAACCAGGATACCTGCACCCGTGCCACACATTCAACTGCAAGGAAGTTGTTCTGGAGAAGGGGGGGCGTTCGGAGGACGCCCTACCATCGAAGGTGGGCCCAGCAGGGTGGATTTACCTTGGGGAGAATACATGAGTTTTTATTTTTTGCAAATAAATTTTTTGCAAATTCAGAATTCATATATGTTATCGGAAACCTGAATCAGGTCTAGAGAGGTATAGAATATACCCTAGTCATGGTACAAAAAAGGGGCTTTTGTTTCACTTTTATCCTAGAGAATCCAAAATTTATCCTGTCGAGCCTACCTTCAATGGTAGGATTTAACGTCTTGCAGCCGTTCAATGGAGCCGTGGAAATATGAGCTTTGAATCTCACGTACTTCAAAAATACAATCAAATTGACATTGCAACTTCAAGCACGCAAACATAGTGTAGTGTGATTAATCCTTAAAGGATTGGGACCATTTTTTTGTCAGAAACCACTCAAAGCTGTCATTTCTACTACATTCATCTAAAAAAACATTTTTTTTTCAAAAATCTAACGGTAGGATCTTGTACTTAACTTTTTTGAGATTATGTGGTAAAAATTTCATGAAGCTTGACCGTATAGATTGGAGAATATGAGCATTCAAAGTTGGAAAAAATAATTTTTTAAAGTTGTGGTTTGTAATTTTAGATGACTTTGACCACCATTTTTGGAAAATTTTTGCACTATGGATTTTGAATTAAAAATTTCATGTGTTAAATAATTGAGTTGAGAGTCTAGGAAAAAAAATTCACAAAAGAAACACTTGATTATCATTCTTCAAAAAATTATTAAGTATAAGTAAGTCCAAAAGTGAAAGGAAAACTAGATGGTTAATAGCTCTAATATGAGATTGAAATACAATAATCCCGAAGGTGAGATTGTTCTAGTAAGTAAATGAAACCATTTACAACAATTTCTTTTGAAAAATTGTAAAAATTGCATTCAGAAATGAATCCTATAAGTTATTTATTTTAAAAGATGCTGAAATTGCCCGAAAACCAATATTGTCCATCACTTTCTCATAACTAGTCCAAATAGCATGAATCAAAGCTTCACATGTAGACAAAAAATACTATTTTAGGAAAAAAATTTAAAATTTTAATTTTGTCTTTTTGCAAAATTTTCTTTGTTGCCCGCCGAGTTTAGTTTTGGGCTTTTTGTGGTATAACTTGTGCTTACGGGCATCAATTGAAATAAAAATTATATTCCCACAAAGGTAATCAATTTTTCTATCTTATGAGAAAGTTTCAGAAAGTTTTACCAAAAATTGAGGTCATAGGAACCTGCCCAAAATCCATTTGTTCCTCAAGGGGACAATAGTCCTTTAGGGGTTAATGAGTGTCTTTGCAAGCCATTGTCCCTACAATCACGAAGCATAGTCAGTTGTACGAGAAAAGAACAACAAGGCCCGGGAATTGAAACATGTACTCAATATGATCTTCTCGTTGAACAAATTGTTCAAGATTAAGGCAAGAATTAATGTCATTTTAACTTGTTTTGAGCTACAAGTAGAATTTGGTGCACTTCTATTGTCTTGAAATTTTGAGTTTAGAGACTTTTTCAAACTTCATATATTTGAGTATTGAAAAGTGAAATTTTCTAGGCATTTTCAAGGAGTACCAATGTACATGTAATTGTTGAGTGTAAGGTTGTCATTTAGTGGGCAATTAGTACATATAGTCCCTAAACTTGTGTGGTGCCTCTAAGAAAGGCCCAAAGCTTTCTCTCCTTTAGTTAGGCAACACTCAACTAGAAGCTAGAAACAAGATAGACTTTAGTCACTAATTGACATTTATCTTACACACAAAGTGAATCTCAACTATTTGCACACAATGTTGATGGACCCCTTCGGTTGTTTAATTTACCATTCAAGTTGCTCTCAAAACTACCACTAGCTTTCTTTTTCCACATCACAATGTGCAATCCATAGACTATTTTAGGTGAAAAAATTTAAGAAAAAATATGGGATTTTAAAATAGAGGGAGTATTTATTAGCCCTATAACAATGCTATGGCCAAGTAATCCAATTCAGATGACTTTGACAATTTTTATAGAAAAGAAGGTTAATGTTTTTCACCCAATTTTTTTCTTTGTACATGGTGAGGGCATATTTCATGATGGATATTAGAAAAATGACTCATTTATGGTTTTTGATTTTTTTCTATAAATGAAGATGCTACAAAAATAACAAATAACTATTTATTCCATATTTCCAAATGGTCTTAGGTTCAACATCTCTTGCTTTGAAAATTCAAGTCTTAGCTATTGTGTTTAGCAACCCTTTATTACTTCAAATTCCATTAGAAATATTGTATCTTCTCACAAGCACTTATTTCCATTATAAATGTGCAAGATTATTGAATCATTGAAATAATGTTGATAGATGTCTTGTAGGTTTGATAAGCAAAGAATTACATTAGAAGAAGATATCAAGAACAATTTTATAACCCATTAGGGAAAAAATGAACCCTCTAAGGGGCTACTTCATAACAAGAAGAACTTGGTAAGAATTTTTTTTACTAAGTAGATTTTTTATTGAATCAACTATTGATTAATGAATTAATGTATTATATAAATGATTGATTGCAAATTTTGGCCTAAAAATGTAGATCCAAAATACAATTTGACATTTGCTTTTGCTACGGTTAACTTGTCCCAACTTATATGTTGAAATTGGCTCCTTCTTCATCATGGAGCTTGGCTCCATTCTTGAATTTGAAGCCTACTTTGTTCTCTATGCATGACGTATGCTTGGTTCTTTTCTTTTTATTTGCTAAATTAGAGCAGAAGCAACTAATAGAATCTTAAAATTCATTTGAAGAAGGATTTAGCATGATCAATGCACAAGATACATTCATTTCATTGATGGTCAAATGGGTGATTAGAGTTGCAAGCCCAACACCTTTAATCTACACATTTTATTAAGGTTTCAACTTAGCGGCTTCCAAGCATACTATAAAAGTCACCAGTCTTGTAGTATGGAGTTTTTTTACAATATTCCATTTTTAGCTAGAAAAGGCTCAATTGTGTAGAACAAAGTTGGTTTTTTCTAGAAGAAATTTCAATATAACCTTATCCTAGTACAATTGAAGATTCCTTAAGAGGTAGGTGTAGAGCCTTTTTGGTAGAGACCATTTCTTTTTTTTAATTAGTCTTGGCTTTTTTAAAGCTAGGTCTATTTGATTCCATTGCAAAGACTTGCAAAGAATAAGGACATTCAAGCCAAAGGTGATTATTCATTAATTGCCTTTGAAGTTAGGGAAAAATTTGATATGAGACCTAGAGAAGAAAGGGTATAGCTTGCAATTACTTCAATGCTTGAGTGCAATAGAGTACGCTGCTCACAAATCAATTATCATATGCAAAGGCTAACAATTAGATTGGTTGGTATATAGATATAGCAACATATAACTACAACAAGCAATCACTCAAATCTCCCCTAGTGGCCACATCCAAATTGGTGTCTATTAGAGGAGATTTGAGGCCTTTGGAAGACTACAAGTTCTTGAAATGCGGGAACGCGGAAATTGTTGTAGGAACGTAGAAATTTTCGAAGAATATGACAAGTCAAGAAAGTGCCACATCATTAAAAAAAAATTAATAAAAATAAAAAATTTGGATTTTTTTTCACATTTCAAGACCAATTTTTTTTTAAATGTTGGCCTAACAACAACCAATAGTTTCGGGAACAATCCTAAAACGGCCCTCAAGAGGCCTCAAATCTCCCCTAATGCCTCCATCCCCTTGGCTACTAACAAGACTAGGAATTTCCATGCTATACACTCCTTCCTATTTCCAACATGCTATTTATCAATCTAGTAGAGGTCTCTATAATCAGAGACTACTTACAAATTGGTGTTTTTCATAGGATAAGGGTTGTTGTGACCAAGCGTGGCCCTAATAAGACCATTGTTTGTGTATTTTATGGTTGGGTAGGTAGATTGAACCAGAACCCTACAAAATAGGAGTGGAATTAGGAGTGTCAAAATGTGGCTTTCATGGGCTTTACAACTAGGATCAAGATGAATTTCCTTAGAGAGGACCACAAAGTAGTTAACCTAGTGGTTAAAAAATTGAGAAGCACCATTCCAAATTACTTCTATTTATAGTAGAAAATAATATGGCCTTGTCAATGCATTCATATTTCATAAGTATGAATTCTCTAGCTCATTTGGCATAGAATTGTAGCAATTATTCAAAAGAGAGGCAAGATCAACAAATACAGATGTTGGTAGATTTCCTATATCTTTTTTTTAAAAATCTTTTGAATCTAAGCTTTAGCATATATGTTATTAACATAGATTTGATCTTGCAAAAAAAAATTTATGGTGTAAAAACAATTTTTTAATCCTTGGAAGGGTGTCAAAGTTGGTAGAAGTGAAATTGTCTCTTATAATGACACATGTTGGTAGATTTCCAATATCTTTTTTTGTATAAATCTTTTAGACTTGAAATTTCTTTAACATATAATCAACATATAGATGATCTTATGCCAAAAATTTCATGGGAAAATGACCACAGTCTACAATTAAAGGTCAAACTAGATTCCATACCACTCCAAGCCTTCCCACATACCACACATCATTGAGCTCTGCAACATCAAGGACAACGTATTTCCCCAAATTTAGATTTTCTCATGACATTGTAGATGGTATTAGAGATAATCACCATCAGAAAGTTCTAGCAATGCAACTCAAATGAACAATGTATTTGTAGGAAAGAAAATGATCACAAGGAGATGACCCCCTAGCCACTTATAGTTACAACGTCCAAATGTGATTCTACCACTTAATGATTCATTTTTTTTTTTTAATTTCCTTTATTGGCCTTTTTTTGCCCTATAGTAGCAAATGGTGCTTCTTAGCCCACTTCACCTAAAAAAGTTGGGTTGACACTAGATATGAATAGGAACCAACCAACTCTTTCTACATGCTGAAATAATGAGCCCATCCCAATTTGCTTTGTTGTGCCGTTTTGGCCAAGTAAGACCATCGCAATGATAGGCTGAGTTCCAATCCACACCAAAAGCCATATGGCAGGCTCAAACTTGGGTGCTTTTCAATGAGGCAACAACATCCCCACTTTGTCCTTCTCATCAAGCTCGGTGAAAAACCAAACCCCTTGAAATTAGCTTAATATTCTTTCTATTTACTATTTTTCCTCTTCAAATTTCTATGAGAACTACATATCAAAAAGTGAATTGATCACTAATGAGCCATGGGAATAACTTAATTATCCGTGCTCCTCAGTCTAAGGTAGAAGGCTCTTAAATGGAGCGGGTTCTAAAATGGTGCCCTATCTTAAATGTACAGTTCGTGTACATGTTACTTTTTCATAGCCTTCAGCAGTGTACTGATAGTGTACATTGTAGCTAGGCACCATTTTACAGCCCTATGTCCTTTCAACTTCAAAATTTGATAACTAATTCAAAAAAGCTCAAAAAGATATGAAATGACTTGGGTTAGATGTCAATTCTACTTGTTTTTCAAGAAAAATTTACTGAAAAGTATTTATAGAGGTTTTACCTCCCTGAAATTCTGTTTCAGCCCTTAGATGGTCCAGTATAGGATCTCTTACCTTAAGGTTTTTTAAGTGAGCCCAGTTGAAAAAGTGCCGCGCCTTGACCACGATGGGGTCAACTCCCATGCTGTCCCGGGCTCATTTGGAGAGCAGCGGTGGCGATGCTCTAATAGTGGAGAGGCCCTGAACCGCCATCCAATGGGCCTGCGCCTTGTGGCAGTAAAGGTGACGGGAGGAGAAAGCTCTGTGCTCGTCGTCTTCGTCCTCGGTGACGCAGTTCAATTCACGGTCGCGCAGATACGGGCGGCGGTTGCAGCTGCACCAGCAGCAATCCACATGTGGTGCCCAATTTCCTCGCACGCCCTATCGAAACTTAGTTCACCCCGTTGCAGAATTCCCGTCTCCGCTCGTCTCTGTTCTCGTCGTCATGGCTGGCGGATGGCCTGGCCCTGGCAGCCTGTCCTTCCGCCTCTCGCATTTGCTGGGGACGGCTTCGCTCCCGGGGGGCCCCCGACACGCTACTTCTGGCGATGCGGTGCTGGGCGAAGACGGTCGCACTGGCAAGCCCCGCAAGTCGGCGCGCTTTCCTCTCAAGGCCGCGCTCACGGCCAGCGTCTTGGCCACCACGGGCGACACCGTGGCGCAGCTTTATGATCGCTACAAGAAGCGCAAGGCGGTCGAGGAAGGTGTGGGGGGTGCCTCTGCGCTTGTAAATCAGGTGATTGGCTAGTTGGCTTCATAGCTTGCCTAGTTTTCTTGCCAATTTCGATGGGTTCGGGTGATTCCGTCACACAGCAAATGGCGCCAGTTTTAGGGTAGCACGTTCGAATGCCTTGTCCCATTATGCCCTTTAGGGTATTTTCGTAGTGCGAGGGTGCGCGGCTGTCGCTTAGATGATGCCGATCGATAGGCAGATGTCGTTGGTTATCTTGATTCCCGGAGCTGGTCCGCGGCAAGGAACGTATGCATGCTTTTTTGTTCCCCTTGGGACATTGCTGTCTTGCCTACTTCCGGAGGGTCCTGAACTTCATATTAGAAAATTAGAAAGTTTTTGTTACAGTTTCATATTAGAAAGTGCTATTGCCGAGTTTTGGTGATTACACTCAGAATTTCAAATTGAACAAAACTCCTCGATTTCTCATCTATTGTTGGAGGGGCGTGCGGGGCGTGAATGCGTTGGATTGTTTGATTTCGATACGTCATTCAAGAAGGCGGCTGCGTGTCCATGTAGGTGTTGCCTTCCGTATCCTGCCATTCCCCCTTTGTCCACAGAAATATGATATGTGGTATGCGTGAAGGCTGCAGACGGCGTGACTCTTTGGGATCATGATTGGCAAAGATCAGCTCGTATGGCTAGTTATGGGTTTTTGATCTACGGGCCATTGTCCCAGTTGTGGTATGAAGTTCTTGATCACTTCATGCCAGTGAAGAATCTGACGAACCTCTCACTCAAGGTACTTATGATGTTTTCCCCGATTGTGCCTCCATCATTCTACTCTCATTCCAACTTTCGCATCCAGACTTCTGCCGACTACCATCAATATGTTTTGATCGTCATGGAGCACTTAGATTTAATATAAGCTCAGAGGCATGATGCTTTCCTGTATGCTTGTCCATTAAGGTCACTTGAGTTCATTTTAATACGCTAGCCCGGAGAATCGAGATGTGTAAATGGCGTGTCTTTGCCATTTGATTCTTACTGATGGGTATCTCCATAGCACTTGTAAGTCTGGTTGTCTTTCAGATCTACAAGGTACTCATATTTGAGATTTGGTATGTACAGGTTGTTGCCAACCAGGTGATATTGGGACCCATTGTTATCACGCTTGTCTTTGCATGGAACAAACTTTGGGAAGGCCGTCTAGAGCAACTTCCTGAGCTCTACCGCACTCGTGCACTGCAGACTCTTTATGATGGTGCGTACGTTCACGTTTAAAGTATTCCACCCCTCCAGTACGAACTGTTGTTACAAAAGAACCGTCACAAATACGTGTTATGCTTCGCGTATGTCATATTATGCTTGAAATTGCCTTTTGTCTTCTCTGCTGATATTATATCTTCTTTGATCAGGTTGGAAGTTCTGGATACCAGCAAGTGTCCTCAATTTTGGGTATGTTCACATTCATTATTTATTCTTCGCTGGTGAAATTTGAGAGATTATAGGAGAGTCTCGATGTAACTTTTTGTCGCTGTTAAAAATAATCTCCCGCTAATGCGTCAAATCGTATGTCTTGCAGTTTGATTCCCCTACAGGCTCGAGTGGCGTTCATGTCATTATGTTCCATCTTTTGGAATTTTTATCTTTCAAATACCATGACTGCAGGCAAGGGGAGGGCCTTACCTGGCAGCAAGTCGGAGTAGCCCATATTGCATCGTTTTTCTCCCACTCCGGAGGAATTTGAACTGTAGCAGTGCCTGATTCTGTCTGCTGGACCAATTGAGTATTCTGGTTCATCGCTTTATTAAGTTCTAGAGAGTTGGGCTTTCTAGTATCAGGGAGCGGACTAGTAATTTTCCAGCAGGCATCAATTTCCTGTCTACTAGAGATCGGAGCGTGATATTCACTGGCTCACTTGACCCTTCAACAATTGGAGGAATCCGCCTACTCTCTAAACTTGCAGGGAAGTTTGAAGAGTTCACAAGAGGTCAAGTTTTTCGCTGATTCTATTGGGCTTCGTTGCTACTGGTAGCAAATTTATGATCGGGTTCTCTGGGGTTGGTGCCATGTTGTAGCTGTGGTGCCAGTTGTTAACGAGTGCTGTTTATTTGTGGGAATGTAAGTTCAAGCATCGGATTGTTTGTAATTTATGGGGAAACGGTTTTGTTTGCTTAACCGAGTAACCCTTAACGCCTATTCAATGTGTAAACGTTCCTTATGACATGAACGGGATAGAAGCAATGTCGACGTTTCCTTTGAAGATACATGAATGTTCTTGGGGATTGTCCCCAGGACAATTAAAGATTGTCACTTGGCAGTTGTAGAATTTGTGTACAAGGATTGAGTAAATGTTGTTTATTAAGCTTGGAAGTCTGATTTCTTGGTCCTCAAACAATTGTGGCCTTTCATGTAAGGAAATTCTATGAAGGTGTACATGGGATGATGGTGTTTATTTCATATCATTCTTAATCTTGAAGATTGGGTCTCTATGCACCCCCTTCCCCCTTAGCCCTTGCATTGTAACCCCATTCAATGCTATCAACTATTTGAAATAAATTGAAATTCTTAAATTGAAGCTTATCTTTGTACCTAAAAATATTGCCATTGCAAGAAGACATGTCCAACCTCCACATTTAAGAATGTTTTGTTAGTCTTTCTCATTAGTAGGACTATCTATTTGTTGGTCACACAAAGGAGTTCCAAGAGTTGAAAAATATTCAAAAAACATTAGATTGATGTTACCTATCAATCAAAATTTACACTTTGTGAATATAAGATATTGTATTTTAAAGAATTTTTGCTTTTGATATGAGAAAAATTATAATTGAACCTTTAGCCACCCATGCTTAATCAACACTTTTAGATTGTTGTAAATACCAATCAATCTAGAATTTGCTCTCAATAAGTCTTGAACATAAATCAAGCTACAAAAGTGAACCTTCATCCACCCTATCCAAATACTTTTTATCAACCATGACTTTAGTATGAAAGCCACATCAAAGGAGAGTGTTGAGGAGAATTGATCCCCTGGCTTGGTTACTTGGAAAAATGCTGAATTTTTTTCTTAAATAAGCATATAAAATTGGCAAATTTTGAACTTATATTTTCAAAGGCCCCAGATTAGCTAGGAGAGGTGAACTAGGTAAATCACTTGCCATTATAGGCACAAAATAGGGGGCTTTTTATTTTTAATTACACCACTAAAATGACTTGGTCTTACCAAGCAAAGGGGCCAATTCATTCCAACTAAAGGAGAGTACTTCCATTTGACTTGAGAATAAATATGTGAGTGAAGTAATAGGACGAGGTGACCCAGTCGTTTGCCTTGGCCAACAAGTGAATGTATGAGTTGAGACTTTTTCAAGAAATAACATTGTATATGGTAAGGTAATGTTTTTACAATGTTCACACCTCCTATGAACATTGTAAAAATGATAATACTACTTATCGTGATTAAAATTAGCAATGTGAGATTAATCCAAAATAGAACCTAAATGCCATCCTTACATCAAGAATTCTCAACATTTGAAAGAACATACCTTGCACATAATAGAACTAATGGTATAAAGTGGTCTAGACTTGCTCTAAAGATACAAGCTAAGTTTAAGCTATGGTCTCCAAAATTAAATGCATTGGAGTCCACCACTTCATCTAGGATTAAGCTCTAAACTCATAGACCTTATCTTCAGTTATATGCCTAGTCCCACATGCCCACTTGCTTGCTTGGGAATTCTCATTGGTAGTAGCAAAACTGGGAAAGATACTTAGAAAGCTCCATTTTGGACCCAAAAGGAGTTTGATCCCTAGTTCTCTGTATTTTGCTATTCAAAGAGGAAGAACCCCCGTTTTCCTCCCACTCCACGATTAACTCTAATGTATTCTACTTTCATTGGCACAAAAAAATGTGCACAATATCCCACCCTATCAAATGTTGAACCCAGCACCAGGAGTCTGGGTGACATTGGCGCTGCACACTGCAAAAGACTGAATCGCAAATCATAAATTCATATTCCAACTTCCAAGCCTCAGGAAAGGCCGAGGCACGCTGTGGCATGCCTCCAAATCCGCGCACTAACTTCAACCACCCTGTACTCTGAATCTTAATACTTGAGGCTCTTGGCATAACTTATTTCCCTCAAGAAAAGAAGAGGGAAAATCAACTGGAAAAGAAAATGAACAAATATAACTGCAACTGCTGCCAAATAGTGTACATGTCAAATCCTTTCGAAACAGTCGACAGACAGTAAATTATTGCTCACACAAGGTGCCTTTCAACACCTGGTAACTATATGAATTGAAAGCTTGCAATCTTCAAATTGAGCAAACAATTTTGGAACAACAAACCCACCAGAGATGAACAACTTCATATTGCTTATTCAAACCTAACCATTGCATTCCAAGATAAAATGTCACAAATTCCACCAACAAACGCATGAGCCTGAAACTTTCAGAACCACTAGATTCACAAGTTCCACCTACTACTTCCTCGCTCTAATCCCTCTCACCACCAATCTTCTTTCTTTCAGATCCGCGCTCTTTCCGATCATGATCTCGACTCCGTTCTTTCCGTAAACTCCCATCGCGATCCTCCTTGCGACGTTCTTCATCAGCGTCGTCACTATCATCCCTTCGCGATCTCCTCTCGGCGCGATCCTTCCTGCGATGTCCCTCATCGGCGTCGTCACTACCATCCCTTCGTGATCTTCTCTCGCCACGACCCTTCCTGTGACGTCCTGCATCAGCGTCTTCACCATCATCCTTTCGCGACCTTCCCGCGTCACGATCCTTCCTGCGATTTCCCTCATCGGCTTCATAGCTGGCATCCCTCCTCGATCGTTTGTTCTCATCCTTCTTTTCTCTAAGATCTTCAAAATCACCATCTTCGATAGCCCGTTTTTTCACTCTTCTCTCCGTGTGGTCCTTACGGTGTCGACTCCTGCTGTGTTTGTGGCCAGAATCGGTTTCTTCATTACTAGACGGGTCAATATCCGAAGAACCCCTTATCCGTCGAGAACTGTGACGATGACTTGAACTCTTCTTATTGTCGGAACGCCTATGCTTCCGGCGCCTCTTCTTTTCCTGTGAATCGTCTGAGGTATCATCGCTCGGTTCAGATGAAAAATGCCTTCTCTTCTTAAAACTTCTCGACTTTCTTGATGAAGATTTGGATTTCTTGGATTCCGGCCTTTTCCGGTCAAATACTGCGGTCTTTCCTGTCTTCTTACTTCTTCCCAACCTTGCCAGGGCTCTTTCCATCTCCGAGTCCTCGTCACTGTCAGATATTTCCGACTCTTCCGAAGAGGAAGATGCTGCAATCAGATTGCTGGCCCCTTCAAACTTTGCACCAGTTCTTTCCCTTTCAAGAGCTGCAACTGCTGCCGCTGCTGCTTCCTCTTTTGCAGTAAGAAAATTTCTGCACTGAAAAGTAAGGTGACCCACCCGTCCACACTTTTGGCAAGAACCCCGTGCCTCGTCTGCATTTGATCCCGTCAGACGAGCCAACGCCAGAAGACCTGTAAAAAACAGAGATGCATACCGTAAAGCTCCGCAAGTCAATATTCTGATGCAACACCGACATCGAGCTAGAAACTAACATCGCCGAACCCTGCGATGAATGAAGGTGGCATTAATTACTGAACCCTTTCAAGCGTGCAAGTAAGGACATCGGTGAACAACCAGAGGACAAAACTATTGTTAAGGGTCCAAATTAAACTTCTGGCTCAAAAGTACAGTAAAAAAAGTAGTAGCAAGGACCGAATTAGCAGTCAGAGGAAGTTGGACGCCGCAGGGGGGGTGCACAGGTGAATTAATGCCGCGACGGAAGAGGATCAATTCTACGTGTCTCGAAGTTCACCCCATCTGCCTTACTACCACACTGTAATCAAAAATAGAACAAGACCTTCTATGCACACAGTATCTGAAATTACACGGTCGTAAGGTATGATTTCGAACCTTGAAAAGAATCATATGCATTTTGCTCATCGGTAGCAGTTGCACCGCCTCCAGCAGCAGGATCTGGTGCGCTCCGGTCATCCTGACGTTGTACTTTGTCTGGTGCATAAGGATCGTATCCAATAGCACTCTGCCAGATACCGTGAGTCTGAAGAGCTGCACTTGAATGAACCCGATTGTTTGCGGGCATCCGCACCCGGCCTGCTGTAGCCGGCATCTTGCTCCTTTCAAAACTTAGCTAACCCACTGGGTCCAACAAAGCCACAGATGCCGCACATATATACTCAGAACTGTCAAATCCTACTCAAACCCTATGCAGAACAATACTTCGCTTACTTCAGTGTATAACAATGAAAAAACTGTACAGACAATCCCTACAAAACCCCACTCAACCCTAATCAAACCCTAACGATTGAGCGGACAGAGCAGGCATCACAATAGGCCCGCGCACAATATCCGCCCCCGAAACTGCCCGCTTCGCCGTGTCCAGTCCTCACCCAGCCTTCACCGCTCGAGCCGCAATACCAGCGCGCCGTCGGACCAAGTGGTCCGTCGGCCACTCCGCCTCAACTTCCACCGAGCAGGCTCAGCACGATTCACCCGTCGAGAGAAAAGGTTCCCTGAGACACAGTCGATGTTCAATTGCTCATCGGTTTTTTCTGGAAGGACGCCATGTGCCCTTAGGGTAAGCACTTGAGCCCTTGAGGGTGGCTGGAGAATTTTTTTGGAAACTTGATGTAAGGGAGAAACACCCATTTCCGTCTAGAGTGTCACTAAATCTGTCCATGAGCATCCATTAAAGTGTCTGACAAGTGTTTAACTCTAATTTGTTGACGCAGTTGTAAGACACATGTATAATTTTCATTCACTTATAACTGATTTCAGCAGAGTTCAGTTTAGGGTACACCTATAGGACGGTTCCAGTGGTCTAGGGAGCCAACTCTTTGAAAATTTGTAGAAATTACATACTGATTCCGAAAAATTTAATTTTTTTTTGAATATTCATGATTTTCTCTCGCTAATACTAGAAAAATATCAGTTTGAGAAAAAGATGCCTCCAACCATGCTGAATTCCTTATTCGGACGATTTTGGGTGTTTCCACTATAAGGTAGGGGCTGTAAAAGCAACCCTGTCTCTAAAAGCAATTTGGTAGATTTTGCCTCTAACATGTACCGGAAGTGTACATTTCAGGAGGGGGGTGCTTTTAGAAACCATTGTGTTTTCAACTTCAAAAATTCATAACTAATTCCATGAAGGTCCAAAAAATATGAAATGACTTGGGTTAGATGCCAATTCCATTTTTCTTACCACGAAAATTTACTAAAAATTGTTTTAAGAAGTTTAGCTTCTCCAAAATGCAAATCAGCTGGTAAAGGGTCGCTTTTACAGCCTTCTAACTTAATGAAGGAAAAGGAATTTCTCTTGAACTCCTAAATGCTTGAGGCACCAAAATCTGGTGTTTGCAAAACTTTGAAAATAAATGAAAAATATCAAAGTTTCTATTTTCAATAGTTTGTATTTCTAGAAACTTCTTTTTGTAGTCTAGTTTAAGCATTAAAAAACAATCTTGAAAATGATCAATTATGATTTTTCTACTCAAAATTTTGTACAAGGGTGTCCATTGCAATCTTGACTTTCCATAGTGTTGAGGGCTCTTCAAATGAGCCTCAAATACACTACATCTTAGGAAAAAAAAATACATCAGAAATCTATTTAAAAAAATTGTAGAATAGATTTTGAGAGGCTATAAATGGATTGGAGTTATGCATGTTAGACCCTTTATCCTCATATATTTTTGGTGACCAACATTTTAGATTCAACATGTGAAAAGAGGATGGAGAGACTTCAACTTACTTTTGTAGTTTTAATACCCTCATTATGGCCAAACATCATAATCTTTCAATCCATAAGTAGTATTGTTGTATTTTCATCTCCTAAGTGATCTTTGATATGTCTAGTTTGAATTTGTACAATTACATTTTTTTTATAAAATTGATATAGCTTATCAAAATGTTGGCTATTTGTTCAATTTGGAGCAAATTCCTAGAGGATCAAAAAACGCCTTGGGTATTTAGGGATTAAACCTCCACAATAAAGATATCATTGACCTTACAAGTTGTAGGAATAAATACATTAAATAAGGTTTTTTATTTTGTTATTTATGATGAAAAAGCTCTATCCAAGAAGAAGTATGTGTAGAGACTTTGTTTTGTAGCATATTGACTCTTGGCAAAAAAGAAATTGAATTTCAAAGTTTTTCTAATTTTTTTGAAATAGAAAATTATGACTATTTATATCTTATTATATTATAGTAATGGTACAAAGCATTCTAGTTGGTATGGTATTTGGTTCCTAGAACATGAATTATGCATTATTATAATATAAAGTATATACTACTAGATTAATAGATCAACAATAAGCATCATATAGTAAAATGTAATTTTAGATGTATATAAGCATCTACATCCTATCTTTTTCAAACATGGTTGCTAGTATGTGAGCATAGAAGTGTGAGCTTATGAGCCTCAAAAATGATGCACCTATAGTATGTGTGCTTATACTATGAAAACCTTCTATGATAAAACTATATTTATACTATAGGTACCTATATTATAGGTATTTTTTACTATAAACACCTTCAAAGGTGGTAGTATATCTACTTATGTACATATTAGAAGCTCACATGCTCGCATGTTTATGCTCACACACTAGCATCATTGTCTTTTTCAAACCCAATACCTTACATTCAAAGTAATGTGACCATTTTGTAACGCATTCTCATAAGTGAAGGAATTGCAAGAATGTTTTTAACAAGGAAAGCCATATGACATTGGATCTAAGTCATCTAATTCAACACAAGTATTAATTTTTGTCATTATTTTAATTTCCTCAATCCATCAAACCTTCTTTATCAAATATACAAATAAATCATTTTGCAAGTTGCTTTTGAAAATTAAAAAAGTCTTTATTTTATCAAAAAGAATGCATTTAATCCAAATCATAGCCAATACTTATTGAAATTTAAAACAAGAACAACATAAAAGTATGAAACTTGCAAGCACAATCTAAAGTTCAAACACCAAGTAAGGTTCATACATTTATAATCAATTCTACCTAAAATGCAACACATACTTTTAAACCAAAAAGCATCACTTTTACCAATAAAATTGAATAAAATAATTTGTATCTAATGCCATAGTAACTATGCTTAGTTGCTACATTAGGAAGGATTTTAAAGCAAGAAAAAGATGTTTCAAGGTTGTTCCCCTATCTATTCTTTGTGGTGTCCAAAAACTATAAATCATCACATCATGGTTGAATTTTTGAATTTTTTTTGGAATTTCAAAGTTTTGAAAATTTTTAAGAACCTATAACTAATTTTAAGAATGATTTTCTTTCCACATTTTAAAAAAAAGTAATTAATTTTTTTTAAATTTTAATTAATATTTTTTGACGTAGCACTCTCTCAACCATGTCACATTACTGATATGGCACATTTCCACAATCCAAAAATTCAAAATAATTCAAGGTCTTCCACTACCCTAAAATCCCTTTTGATATTAGTAAAAATTGTATGGTGTGCATACCTTAAACAATCCCATGATTTTCAGAGCCTTCTTTCTCTTCTTCTTTTATAAAATTGTCTAGTTTATGAGGAGTTTATCATGTAATAGGTGAATTCCTATATTGATAGGCCCTTAATCCTTAAAGATTCGGACTATGTTTTCACCAAAAAATAGGATCTTGAAGTACACTACTTTGAAAAAATGTCAAAATTTTCTTAGGAATTTCCAATGTAAAGATTGCAAGATATTAGTGTTTGAATTGACAATTATCTTCTTTGGGCCTTGCAAAAAACTAAAGTGTTCCATTTCACAAATCATTTGTTCTTTTCCAAAAATATTGAAAATTGAGTTAAATAAAGGATTTCAAAGTTTATTTTAGAGTCGAGATCCTACAACTATCCACAAACTAAAACTCATAATCTATAACTCCTACACAATACCTACAAACTAAAATTCCTACTTAACCCTTTAACGACCAGGTCAATGATGGGTTACGAAAAAGTGGCAAACTGACGCAATTTCATTAGAGCAAGCCCCCCAGCTGCGGAGACACGGGTGATTGGCCTTGGTAGAGGCCGGTCGCAGCCATCATAACCACAAGCCAAGCCCCTACTTGACGTCCCTGTTTGGGGAATCAACTGTGGGCTTGCTCTTAATAGCCAGTCTGGTAGTGATGAAAATCTGTCAGTTTGAGTAATCAGTCATCGACCTGGTCGTTAAAGGGTTAATACATAGAAAACAAGCAATTGGTGCCCTTAGCATTGAACTTGGAGTGTCCAATAGTAGGCACCTTAGCACATGCAATGCATCCAAACACTCATGTGTGCAATGCATGGCTTTCTTTCATTCTACACTTCAATCTTGAAGTGTCATAGACAAAAGAGCTCTTATTGAACATTGATTGCATACGTGCTACATTCACCACCATTGTAAACCAAAGCTCAAGGTTCAAACCTTAGACATAGATTATACACCTTGCCATTTCTACAAGAGTGGAATTCTCACACTCCACCATCCCATTTGTCTCACTCTCAATTGATTTATCTCAGAAAATGAACTACTAGTGACATATTATATTGCAAAGTATACTCATTAAATGAAATTTGAGGGCAAGAAGAGAATACGAGTTCCCAAATTGTAGGAACTTTTAGAACATCAATAGTTTGATGTGGCTAAGATTATTTCACGTCATATATTAATTTAATTAACTAACTAAATTTTAAATTTTCTTTTTGGAAAAAAACTAATTTTTTTAATTTAGTTTTCAAAATTTTGAATTAAAAGGTGTATTTTTTTTCAAAAATTCTAAAAATCAAGTAGTCAACATTGCTTCACATTATTCACAATTCTCAAACAGCGTAGGGAACTACCAAGGGAATAGCTCCAAAACAATCTTTTCTTGCCTTCAAATTTCATCCAATGTTACCTTCAACCCATTAAGGACCAGGTCGATGACTAGTTGATGACTTTGGCTACAAATGACAAGTTTTCATTAGTAGTCACTTTACCTACTAATGAAAACATGTCACTTTCAACTAGATATTCATTTACAGTCATCGACGTGGTCCTTAATGGGTTAAATTATAAACATTGTTAAATAATTTATTAGTATAACAACAATGTAGTAAGAATAATGTTATTTGATAAAGGCACATGTAATAAGGCATGAATCAAGCACTATATGATTACAAAAGGTTAGATGATATGAAAATATAAGTAATTCTTGCTATATTTGAAAATAGATGGAACATTTTTATTTATTATATAAAGAAGAATATTATAAATGAAAATAGTACTATAGTTTCTACTAATTTTGTCTTCTATATAAAATTTGAACTATTGCATTTCTTAAAAGATTCACAAAAAGATTGTTTCTTTGGATCTTTCCACTGATTATTCTAGCAAATTGATTAAATGCATTTTCTTATTTTATACATAATTAGAGATATCTCCTCCAATGATAACAATAAATTATAAATCCAATAGGGTTAGCTATTGGATTTGCATACTTCTTTGATTTTATTTTGTCAATTTTTTCCTTCTCAAAGTTAAGCCATGCGTAATGTTTTCTCTTTTTTCTAGAAAGTTGGGTACAACAAAGAATTGTCACTTTCTCTATAACACATTATCTAGTAAGTTCTACATTGATTTTGAGGTTTGAATACAATTCGACATGAGGACCAAAAAGAAAAGACCTATTATTACCTTTTTTTTTCACAAAGTGAAGGCATTTGCAATCCTACTACAATAGAAGTGTCTTCAAAGTATTAAGGCATACATCTTGATGCAATATTTAATTCTATGTTCACATCTATGGTTGCATAAAGTAACCACTGACCTACGAAGTAAGTCATGAATGTTTCAATGGTACTACAAAAAATATGAAAAGACTTGAGACATACCTAACACAACCCCCATATCTCATGCAAAATACCAAATCCAAATAATTATATGTTAGAAAAATGATTAGCAAAAAGAAAAGAAATTGCAATGCCGTTTATTTAGTGTATGATGTGATGGGCTACAAAATAGGGGCTACAAAATAGTGGCATTTCCATTACATTAGTAATGTGATACTTTCAACTTGAATTCTATTTATGAGTGACGTCAATTAAGTAGAATTTCAAGTTGAAAGTATCACATTACTATTGTAACGTAGGTGTAGTTGGTCTACCTATTCAATGATTTGTCAATCTTGGCCTTTTCCTAGTTATGAAAAGCTCATGTACATGTAGAGCTTATCAACCTTGGCAAGAAACAAATTTAGTGGAAAAAAGTTATTTAGAAGTATAAGGGCGAAGGATATGCAACCTTCAAATGTCTTCAAAAACAAACAAAAGTAAATACCTTTATTGTGTTTTTCATTTTTACAATATTTCTATCAATCATTTGAATTTGGATGATGAATGATTAGGTTTTGGATATAGTAGATGATGTAAAAAGGTAGATTTGAATGGGCTAAAGTTATGAGTAATTTCCTTTGGACAATGACTTTGCAATCCATATTAGTTTGTTTGGATTACATTCCAGATCTTAAAAAGCTTTGAAGTATGGATTAGTTGAGGTTACATAGATATGGAGGTAATCTATTGTCATTGTTGTTCTACCATATCCAATCTAAGCATGATATGTGAAGCTAAATGTAGCTTTTGATATCATGTCCCAATTACAACTTAGCAATAAACATTTGTGCATTTGTGAAGATACAATAGAATTGCAGAAAAATTATTTTGCAATTAGTTATATTCAAATTGTGAGAATGCCGTCATTAATTGTTTTTTGAGTAGAAATATAATTGCTTATTTTTTTTGAACATAATAGTGAAATGTAGAATAACAAAGTTCACAAAGTATTAGCAAGCTAAGCTATCATTAATTGAAAATATCAACCTAATTACAAGTAGCCACGTGGCCATATTCTGTGAATGTGTGGATGAGCAAACAAAGATTTACCTACAAATTGCTTAATGTTATAATGTGGTAAAAAAAATTCTTGGAACAATGCAATGGAATTATGTTAGCATTTTCAAACCTAATTATAACCTAGGATGGTGCTAAAGCTAATCTTGTAAATAGATATTTACTATAGAACAAAACTTATGGATGGTAAATGACAAATCATTGCCTTCATAGCTTGCCAATATGGTTAAGGACATCAAAGCTAACATATGAGGAGTCTTTGAATTAACTTTTGAAAATCTAGATTGCTAAATTTATATACATAGCAATTTTGGACAAATATGTGTGACTAGAAGTTTCCATATTTTGGACCCAAAAAATTTTAGAAGGTAGGGACAAGTAATATCTTTTGTGTGCACTAAAAATCAAGACATTTGGAAATATAAGTCACAAGTTATGACCTATCTTCTAAAATAAACTTTTAAGTCCCTTATTTTATTCAATTTTCAAATTTTTTTGAAAGAACTAAAATCATAGGATGTAGATTGTTTGTTACAACATTACAACCATTGGGATTGTCATTTTTCAATTTCATAACTAAATTCTTAATAATTTTGTGTTTTGAATCATTCTCTACTTCTTTATATATATTCTAAATGATTAGAGATTTTTCAAGCATGTAGTTAATTTGCCTTGAAAAGTAAATCCAAGATTTTGTTTCATGCAAATGAGCTTGTGAACTATAAAGTACAACTGCCTAGTTTTTGTAGGGCCTTAAATAGGATTTTTGTGAATTCAAACACTAATATCTTGCAATTTACACACATTAGAAATTAAAAAAATATATTTTACATATTTTTAAGTGAGTATATCACAAGGGCTTATGGTGACATGGGTGTAAAAATATTTTTTTCCCCAAATTTGGTTCTTATTGAAAATAATAGTTTCGGCATGTTTTTCATGAAAACATAGTAAAAGAACTTAAGGGGTCAAACATTTTTTTAATCAACTAGGTAAGCAAATCCAAACCAATAGATTTTGATGTGGAAACAAACATGTATTTTTCTACTAGTAAAGATTTGTGACTTTGAATTTGGAATTGTCATTAGGATGAGTACATTTTATTCTCCAAATAGGATTGTCTTCCAACTAGTAGGACCAAAGTTGCTATTCTATAATCTTGTGAATATGAGCTTGTGAGCCTATCCAATTTCTTAAAGATTCTCTTTAAAAAATTTGGCCAAATTTTATCAAGTTTCATAAATTTTAGTGCCTACTATGATGGACCTACTATTGTAGACCTATTAATATGGTCCATTGAATAACCTTATTGTACCATTTATTGTACTTTACTAGATTTTAAGGAAAAAAATTTGGTAACTAATTAGGATTCTTTTGAAATCAAATGAGGTTAATCCATTCAAATTAAGATTTTTGTGATTACTCACCTCCATCTTACTTCTTAGTACTTCTTAGCACTGAGGGGAGTCCCATGGCTCCAACTAAATTTTTTTTTTTGGAGGGGTCAGAGCCATGGACTTTGCTCAGTGCCAAGAGGTACTAAGAAGCAAGACGGAAGAGAGTAATCACAAAAATCTAGCAAAATTCAATAAGTTTCATACCAAGATGATAAATGTTGAATCCTCTTTTCGGTATTGGGAGGCATTAAGAAACAAAAAGAAAGTAATCAACTAAACAACCATTAGATCAAGAAAGAAGAGGTGAAGCCCTTAATGAGTCATACAAGAGGACAATGATCAACCAATCAATAATTTTGTGTAATTGAGTTCATTCTTTACAAAATTAATCCCTATCAATTCAACATTTTTCTTTTAAAATTTTAACAAGTTCAATTATTGATACATTAAAACAATTGGCCTCTAAGAAGACCTATGACACTACAAGATAGTCATGAACAAAATGAAATTTGGTGCAACTCATCTCTTTCTATATATAATGAAATCCTATGAACAATTTTTTTTCCAAAATTTAAACAAGTCCACCGGCCGGCAAATGAAGAGGGAATAATTAATATCCTCCTACTTGCCATGAGAAGACTTATAATGCTACAAGACATGATCAACCAAAATAAAATTGAGTGTAGCAAAGATCCTTATCAACAATTTTTTTTTTCTAAAATCTAAACAACTCCTATAACAATACATCAATAGAAAATTATTGGTATGTTTCTTTAAACCTCAAGAGGATTTACATTATTATAGAACAATGATCAATCAATATTCTATACAAACTTAATTTCATCTTTATTCATCTTTCATATCAATTGAGTTCTTCATCTTTATAATGCATTCTTCTAAATAAGATTGAAAATAAAAAATAATTCCAAATTCAACATAACCATGGTAATAGGTCCTTGAAAGTAAATGCTAAATTTTATTTAAAATTATAAATTATAAATCAAACTTTAAGATAGAATCTCTTTTAACAAATAAAATTATGATTTCTGATACTTTTTCAAATTTCTAAGCTCTACGCTCACAAGATCCTTACTCTAAGCTCACAAGTCATGCTCAATTGCTCACAAGTTCACAAGGTCATGCTCACAAGCTTACAAAATAGTGTTGCTACTAGTAGGACTTTTGTAGCTATTATTTGAGCATATATAACTCTTTCTTAGACTTTCTCCTTCATCTTTAGCATTTTAGCAACATTTGTTCCTTATAGGCAATTTTTCATGATGACATTGGATTCTTTTATAATACTAGCAAATTCTTAAGCACCCTAATGACTATTCTTCTTTTCATTTAGAAGACACTTATACAAGAAACAAGTTGCACGAGTAGAGAAGCTCACAAAGTTGAATAACACGTAATGGAGCGAGTTACTTGTTGCCTTCAAGAGTCTTTACCTTTACCTTGTAGTTGACTTTTTTAAAATCTTTTTCTCCTATCTATGTGTTCTAATTTTACATTTCAATCCACCAAGCTATTATAGCCATTGAAGCTATTCAACCAACCATTTGATCTTTCTAATGCTAATTTCATGAAAGAAATATTACATTGACTAGCATTGACCCTTCCTCAATGATTTTGGCATGTGCAACATACCAAATTGCTTCGACCAATGGCCACTAATTCATTTTTGGTCTTTCTCAATATTACACTACTAAATCACTTCTTCTTTATTCTTCAATATGTATAGTCATGACAAAAAAATTGATATGCAATTAAACTATAATATGCAACAATGCTAGGGCTTGAGTGCAAAGACATGAGCCTACGAGCTTTGAATTTAGTTGTAAGTATGTATCTACAACCATATTGAAGGTGTTTTTAAAATATGTACCTATAACATATGTACACTATAACATTGAAAGAATCTTTATACATAAGTATTTATAATATAGACACTTTCTACTACTATATGCTTACATGCTAGTAGCTTGATAATGATGAAATGATTTCTATCCAAAAATGAATGTTATTATAGCCAAAATAGATATTTTTTTTTAAGGTATTTTATTTTTATGGAATAAATAAATAAAAAAGAATAGACCATTTTTAAATATGTTAGAAATGAAATTTCACTATAGAATTGAGATTTTACTAAAGAAATGATGGAGGTCTTCCTAATGCTTAAATATTTTTGTACAAGAAAAGCGTCTTTGCTCCTAGTAGAAGATACAAAATTTTCTATTTTTAGTAATCTTTTTGTCCCACTATAAGCTTCCAAATCAAACAAAAAATTTGTACTACTAAAAAGCTCTTTTTGTGATTTTGACCATTTACTGAATGTTGCATTGAATGACCTTGTGGGGGCAAGTAAAACAATCTAAAAGCATGTCATTGGCCTTGCAAGCTTGGCTTGAAATGGCACCTTGTACTAATTGTTCCTCAAATAGTAGTGTTCACAACTTGTTTAGTGACTACTTTGGTGCTATTAAAATTTGATTATAAAGCTATTTTTTTATTTTTTGAAACTTAAGATTGGGGAACATATTATTAGAATCCTATTGTATCCACTATCCTTTAAATCATCTAAAATGACAAAGTTGGCGACAATTATAAAATATGTCAAATTTCGTACTTTCAACTTATATTTTGGGTGCCTAAACAAAGTGCCTAAGCTTCAAATTTTGCATAGTTCTAAGGGATGGGTTATTCATTCTTGAATACATGTATTTTTGGCACTTTCATCAAAAAAATAGTTAATTTCTTAAGGGTAAGAATTTGGAAGCTTTCATTCAGACAAAGGAAGTAGCATTTAGATTGTAGATTTGGATCTATTAGGATATTGTTTCCAAATACCTCTAAATTCTTAATTTTAGACATTCAAATGTCCAAGACACTAGTAGCCTAGAAATCGCCAAAATCTAAAATAAAACATAATTTACATTCACTATTAATTATGACTACTTTGACTGGGTTCATAAGTTATAATACAAATCACACCAAAATTTTATTACATGATGCCGAAATAATACATGTGTCTCATGCATTCATTCTAATAGACAAAATTGGGTTTTTTGGGGAAAGAGCAGCCAAGATGCTGGATGACAACATTAGCAGCACAATTGCCTGCTTTTATGCACTCAGCCATTCCTTTACCAAATACCAAGTTTGCTAAGAATCCACCAACAAAAGAATCTCCTGCAGCATTTGTATCTACAAGCTTTTTCTTAGGAAGTACTTCAATGGGAAACAAATAAATCTGCAAAAGTTGTCTTAGGAAGATTAAAACCTTGTAGAATTGATCTAGGAAGATTGAAGATGCAAATCCCTATGTGGCATAATAGTATTAAGGTGGGTACACCCAAAAGCGCCCTGTTCCTAAAAGTGCCATCTACAGTGCACATACATTTCCGAAATCAGTCATGTTCACAGACTGTAGATGGCGCTTTCAGAAACAGACTTTGACTGTTAATAACTTTTGCATACGGTATCCAAATCCTACGTTCTTTGGTGCGTTGGAACATGCTTTCACTTGCCAACAAGACTACATAAAAATTTGAACTAGTTAATAGCAGGAAGTAGGCTCAGTATGAATAAGTGGTGCTTTTGGGTGTACCTACCTTACTCCATATTATTTTTGTTTAAAAAAGCCAAACAAGCTAGTACCTTGCCGTCATCAGCAACAACAACAGGATCCACACCCTGAGTAATGATGACTATACGTTTATGGGTGCCGCAAATCTTAGGCAATGCAGCCATTTTCAAAGCAATTCTTCCAACATTTGTAGTTTGCCACCCTTGCATTCTTCCAAATGCCTTGCATTCTTCCAAATGCCTTGCATTCAGATTCATTTCCAAATAGATAATCTACATATCTGCAAAATACAAAGGCATCCACAATCAAATTGATTATATTTTGCACTAATATTCAAGGGAATAGATCAAGATATTATTTGTATAGACTGATATTGAAAACCATTGGAAGGGATTTGAAAGAAAGAAAATCTCGTTTCAAGATTCTTTCCTAGTCCGTTCTAAGGTAGGTACACCCAAAATGGCACCTGACCTTAAAGCGCTCTGTACAACGTGCATAGATTTTCAAAATCAGTCATGTACCCAGACTCTAGATGGCACTTTCGGAAACACATTTTGACTGTTAATAACTTTTGCATACGGTATCCAAATCCACTGTTCTTTGGTGCCTTGGAACATGCTTTCACTCACCAACAAGACTGTAAAAAAATTTGAACAACATAATAACAGGAACTAGGCACATTAGAAAAATTGGCGCTTTTGGGTGTACCTACCTTACATGTTGATAGAAAACTACAAACCAACCCTATTGGCTGAATTTTTCAAATTTTAAGAAATAAATTTTAATTTCTTTTTGCCAAAAAATCAAAAAAGTGTTAAGAAACCAAGGTGAATTAAAATAACATTTAAAAAATAATCAAAGTGAAAAAGATCTAATGTGGCAATCTCTCGACCACGTGAGGCTACTGATGTGGCATGTTCGTATAGTTTGGGAACTCAAAAAAACTCATGGTCTTCCATTGCCCTCAAGTCCCTTCGAATGCTAATACAATTGAGAAAAAATTGTAGCTCTGAGGATTTTATAAAATTAGATATAAATATTGAGAACTCAAAAACTTTAAAAATGAATTGCATTTTATAAACAAGAGCATATCAAATAATCTTGGCTTACGGAAAAACTGCCATGAGTGTGTCTTTAAAACGCTCACATATAAAAGATGCAGACAAATTCATCATAAAGATCTGCCGTATATTTAATAAGAATTCATCAATAATAAAATATTCTTTCAATATTTCAACAAATGAATTTACACATGACTTGTCAAAGTTTATAGCCTATGTGTCAAGTCAATTGCATATTCAATCATTACAAATTTAATTAAGGTAGGTACACCTAAAAGCGCCATGTTCCTAAAAGCGCCATCTACAGTGCACATACATTCTCAAAATCAGGTATGTTCGCAGACTGTAGATGACGCTCTCAGAAACAGACTTTGACCATTAATAACTTTTGCATACGGTATCCAAATCCTGCGTTCTTTGGTGCGTTGGAACATACTTTCACTTTCCCACAAGACTGCATAAAAATTTGAACTAACTAATAACATGAACTAGGCACAGTATGAAAAGCTGGCACTTTTGGGTGTACCTACCTTATGTTTTGTTATTACAGTCTTCAATTATCATGAAAAGCATATTTTGTTCATTCAATAGTATTTTTGGATAATTAATGAAAGTTCTATAAATTAAGATTCACTTATAGCTTACATACCTTTCTTGTTGCAGCAGCATGCTTAGCAACAAGCATCAAGGATTCAGGGGACACAGTGAGGAAAAATCCTGCACTATAAAAATACTGCGCCTTTTCAACTGCATACACACCCTTTTTCCACCACCCAATATGAGTAAACACATCTCTTATGATGTGTCATAGTGTGGCAAGTTTGGCATTTGCTTCCTAGATCAAATATTTAAGGTAGGTACACCCAAAAGCGCCACTTATTCATACTGAGCTTAGTTCCTGCTATTAATTAGTTCAAATTTTTATGTAGGCTTGTTGGCTAGTGAAAGCATGTTCCAACGCACCAAAGAACGCAGGATTTGGATACCGTATGCAAAAGTTATTAACAGTCAAAGTCTGTTTCTGAAAGCACCATCTACAGTCTGTGAACATGACTGATTTCGGAAATGTATGTGCACTGTAGATGGCGCTTTTAGGAACATGGCGCTTTTGGGTGTACCTACCTTATACGATCTTCATAAAGTTCTTAACCAATCAATGATACAACATTGTACTACTTTGAAGGAGATCATTATTTTGTATAAAAAATATGACTACTAATTTAGCCTCAATTTATTAATAATAGATTGAATCTCTCAAATATTCATATCAAATATTTTAATATGTAATACAAATTAGTTTGAACAGACCAATACTACACACCCAAAGCCCAATTTTTAGGCTTTTGTAAGTGCTCAATTTTGTACATTCCAGCGGCAGCTAAATATGCTACTAATGACCTTGAAAAGACAATAACATCACATTAACATGAGATGTTTCTATACTATATATATATTGATTTCTATAATGGATGTAGATCAATAATTTTTTATTAGATCAATCTTTTGTACAACACCATAATACTTTTTTAATTTCAACTATTTATTTTATTTATAAATGATGAAGTCTTTTACTTATTTATTCTCTTAGCAATAGATTAATAATCTTCTTGAAATGATTAATTATAGCTTTCAAATTGAAGTTGAACTGACCTCTCACCTCCTACAACAAGCACTGCACACAAGCCACTTGTAGTGCTAGGATCTACATGATATGCTACCTTCATCATCATAAATATGAAGATCCAAAAGTTTAGTATCTTGTTCAAATATAACAATAAAGGATTTACATCCACATCACTTTGAAATTCTTATTTTTGTAATATAACAATAATAAAAGAGGATTTTGAATGTGGTTTTTAAAGTTGAATTAATGACAATCTAGATTTTTTTTCTACATGAAAATTATTTTCTCAATTATTTTCTACTATTTAGAAATGAAAACAATTGATGATTTTATTTTTACTCTTATTAGGAATAAAAATAGTTGATGACTTATTGATGTATTAGTGCAAGAATTTGATACAAAAGAACTCACATTCAAGCCTTCTAAAACAGCAAGTTTTTTCATCTTTTCACCATATTCATCTTTGCCAATTCCACCTACAAAGGTTGTTGCTTTGGGCTTTTGTAACAACCACTATGTTGATGATTATAAATGAGATTAGTACAAGTATCCTTTCATAATCATTACATTAGTGTTGAAGGTCAAAAAAAAGTTTGTCGAACAATATAAAAAAAATTGTAAGAAATCAAAATAAAATTTACAAGTTTTGTTTTGTATAGAAAATGTTTTTGTCTTTACAAATAGTATTTATTCATTATTAGGAGTAGTCATAAAAATGTGAAGAGAGTCTTGTTTTATAAGTAATCATTGCATCTTCTTGAAAAAAAACCTTATTAGGTTTGTTTTGAAATTCAATTTATTGAAATTTAAAAAACAAACTAGAGATTCCAATAATTGAATTTTTTTCTAAATCAATCTTGATGTCAAAATTTGTGTGTTTCAATTCGACCTTAGAACTACTACACTAAAATTGATAAATAGTGTTGGGTGATAATTAGTGTTGTTCTTTGTTTTTTACCCCCAACACTATTTTTCAACTTATGTGTAAATAGTGTTGGGGCACTTAATTGCTGCCATAAAAATCTATCCCTTCATTGCAAAATTGTAATTTTTGCCTCATGCCGAGAAAATCTATCCCTTTCCAAGAAAACTGTAATTTTTGCCTCCCACTGTGAAAATGTGTCCCTTCCTTGCAACACTATGATTTTTGCCTCCGACCACAAAAATTTGTCCCTTTCCTAGAAAACTGTAATTTACTATAGAGCTAAAATAATGTTAGAATGGGTAAATAATCTTCTAACACTAACCTTGCTAATCACAATTAGTGTTATCTCAGCAAATTAGTGTTGCCAATACTATTTACCAATTTTAGTGTAATGCTTTTAATTCTTTTTCTATCTTATAGCTAAATGTACTTAATAATTACTTTAAGAATGAAAATAAAATATTAAAAAGAAATATTCAATTTTTAATAAAAAAATTATAAATTCAAAATTTATATTGCAAATATTCCAATTAACCCCTAAAGGACTACGAGGACACAATGTGTCGTCTTGAAAGTTTTCAATGGCAATTTCTCTGAAGGGTGAAACAAATTTCAATATTTTGTAAACTAAGATCTTGTAGAAGAAGAAGTTTACATACTTTTTTCATTTTCTCATTTTCTCATTTTGAATGTGAGAAGTAGTTAAAAATTCATTTAGGAAATGTAATCATGAATGTAGTCTAGTAGGAAGAGCAAAAATAATGTTTTTCTATGGAAAGAGTAGTAGAGATGGAAAAAAACACTTTTACTTACATCTTTCTATTCTATAATCCACTCAAGCAAAAACAATTTGAAAAAAAATTCAATTTTTTGATTTTAACGATTTTAAAAATAAAAGGTTCAATCTAGTGTAATTAACAATACAAAATAATTAAAATGATTCCAAATTTTTTTGAAATGTTCCAAACAATATGATAATGACACTAGTTGTTGAATTTCAAAAATTTATCCATATATAAATTCTTAAGAATTTTGTAGGATCCAATTTACTTAAGATTTGACTTTCTAGTCTTCTTGTTTGAAGATGTGTACAAATTTGAGGGAGTTTTTTTATTTTTCAGTTTTTTTAATATAAAAATATTAAATTTTCTTTGAACTCCAAATAAATTTTTCTAGGGGGTTAAAAAATCTTTATTCATCTTTTTATAAAAAAATTCTCCAAAAACTGCATTTTTTGCCTATGAAGTTGATCATTAAAAATTGTTATAATCTAAAGATTTAACGGTTAAAATTTTCTACAATTAATTCCATGCATACTAGATATAGTAATCTTTACTTTTGTATAGTTAAAATTAAAAAATTTAATTACATCTATGTGCAAAAAAAATATCAAAGTGGTAGAATTGATTGAAAACCTCCATTGTCAAAATTGTATTAGTCCTTTAGGGATAAAATCAAGTCATGCAAGGAATATAATAATTGCATTGTCAAATAAATACAAATATCTAGCAAACAATATATAGTGAAAGTTTTTGAAATTTTTTTCTTCATGTTTTCAAGTCTAGTATAAGCTTGGAAGGTCCTACAAGTTTTTTTTAATGAAGAAAAGGGCTTTGGAAGTTTAGGAGTCAAATACCAATATTACTCATTGATTATAATACTAGGTTAAAATATATAATATAAAACATGGATATGTGATATTTACTATATGAAATATGCATATGAAGAAAACTATGATTGACATTGTTGAATAGTTGTATACCTGTGCAATCCTAATAGTATTTTGAGTTGCTCCTATTCAAATCATTAGTTTTTTAAGATTCAGAATAAATACTAAATTTTTGAAGATTGTAGTAGGCATGATTTCATGATTAAAGCTGAAATTTTCAATTGAGAAAAAAAGAGAAACAAAGTAAACAAGCAAGATTTAAAATTGCAATTAAGTATTGAGTTATACCTCCTGGCATATATGTTGTATTTGTCCTTTGAATCAGTTCTTTATATCTAAATTTAAAATTTAAAGATCACTTGAATGAACTCAAGAACGTGGAAACTTGGAAATGGTTGAAAAATGAAAAGTGTATAAAATTGATGAGATTTCATAATTGCAATTGCAAATTTGATTATTTAGTTGCAACTATACTTATGTGTAGGTCAATTTTTTTATTAAAATAATCCCATGATTTTTAGTATTCACAATATCTTGAATTTTTTTTAAATGTGTAAAAATGTGAATTGAATTTGCTTTGAATATACATAGGTTTGTTGGAAGCAAAACAATGATTTATCTTATAGGACAACTTGTATGAAATTGTACTTTATTTTCTTAATATATAATTCACAAGTTGAAATATCATTTTGCTTACATATTCATATGATTTTCTTCAGCCAAAATAGCATTATTCAATTTCAATCCATACCTAAAAATAATAATTTTTTAGACTTAAACATAATGTCATTATTGTTGAATGGATATTTTATAGTTAAAGTTTTTGTAAAGACCAAAAAAGAGATGTTCATCATTATATTATATATAGAATGATACAAAAATTTATTTCAATTACCAAATAATGGGATTATTTGAAAATAAGTGTATCAATGAAGTTTCATTAGGAGATTATTACATCTTAGATTTGAGCAAAATAATCAAACATTTGATGTGATGATGATTGGATAGTGAAAGATACTAAATGATGTAGGAAATATTGAAGAATGGCAAAGAGGATGAACATACTTATCAAGATATGCTTTGTTGACAATAGTGGAAACATCAAGAAGAGGATTGCCTATACCCAATAGAATTCCTTCTGGAAGATTTTTTTGCATTCTTTATACCATAGCAAATGCTACAAAAATAATTAGTGTTGCTAAAAGAGGTTTCTACCATGATTGAATACTTTAATTAGCTTTAATTACACAAAATATTATATAGAATCAAACAAGGCTATTTTTTAAAATGTTGATAATTGACAAAATTGAGGGAAATGCATTTCTTCAATCTACACCTATGCCCCCTAGGTGGTATTTCTTGAGATTTGTTTAGGTGCATTTGTTGTTGTTTTACTCTTTGTTTCTTTTTGTGTTGAATGCTTTTCATAGATCTTTGCCTTGCATATGCTCTCTCTTTCAAATATTCTCTACTTTTGTTTGCATATCTTTTTTTTAGTCTTAGTTTTTGACAAATGACACAATTTTGGTCCTTGAAAGGTACATTTGATAGACTATTATCAACACATAATTTTTTACAATGTATACTACTAGATTGTCCTTGCAACATTTGTCTTATGGTTTTCATTGTCTCAAACAAATTCTCAGCTTTATTAAATTCAAAATGATCTAAATTGAGACCTTATTTTTCAAAATTTATCTAAAATTTAGATTATGGTTTGCAAATGGAACAACAAAATGCTATTATTGATTCATTGAATAATTTTTTCAAAGAAGCAATTGAAAGTATTCCAAATAACATTCTCTCCTTTCTTGATGAAATATTTGCTAAGTTAGATATAACAATTATCATATGTAACCTATAAACACTCAATGTAATACATGGTGATTGACAATTAATAGCATTATCATAAGATTTGACAATAAGGCAAGTTTTATTTTAAGCATATTATTGTAATCAAATAACATAAAAGAATGTTGTTTTATCTAGAATACCACAACATCACCTATCTAATAAATTCCATGTTTTTTTTAATGTAAATCAAAATAGTGATTTGTGATAGCTACAAAAGATTAAATGGACTAATAAACCTCAATGAAATATACAATTAATACCATTGTGAAGAAATTGAATGCATGAAGATAAATCAAGAATTAAAAACAAAAACAAAAACTTATGAAGTGTTTTTTTATGAATTAAAGAAGTAAAAAACTATGATGTCTTTTTATGCTAAATAATAATACACCTTTCCATCACTCCTTATATTTAGAGTTTGGAAACTTTGTATTTAAAACTTTGAAAGATAGAGAACATAGCATGCTTTAGATTCCTTCTTTGTTTTTCTTTTTGTGAATTATATAAGACATTGAAGCAATCCAAATAGTAGCATTTTGTAAAAAATAGGGCACATTCTAAAAGAATAATAGATAGCTCTCAACACATTTGAAAAATTATTCACTATAAGAAACCCCCGTTTTAGGTAACGAGCCCTAATTTTTTATAACGGATTTTGGGTGATGTCAATGTTGACAACTCAAAATTTTTATGTCGACAAAACTGTCCAATGTAACATCAATGTTGACATAAAAACATTGGACTGTTGACATTGATGTTACATTGGACAGTTTTGTCGACATAAAAATTTTGAGTTGTCAACATTGACATCACCCAAAATCCGTTATAAAAAATTAGGGCTCGTTACCTAAAACAGGGGTTTCTTATAGTGATTGGATTGGTGATTGCAATTACCTTATAATTTTCTAATAGATCTATGACATGACACCAAATAACACATCTAAAAATTCACAAAAAACAAGAAAATTCTTCTACTCTAATATTTTGCTTACATTATTTGACCAATAAGTTGGTGTATTGTTTATGTAAAGAAAGGAGGATCAAGGTTAAGAAGACAAGATGTGAACTTATAATTAAAAAACATAAGGCTCTTTTTTATTCCAAAGTGGGAGATCAAATTATTCATGGAATCATGGAGATTATGATTGTTTTTTTTTTCAATAGAAAATCCATCATTAAAAGGAGAAGGCAACAATCAATTCTATTCACACAAATATTTAGTCTAATGGAAAGACTAAAAGACAAATGCTACCTAAGTTGGTGGAAGGTAGTAAAGCAAAAAAACTTCATTCTTACACTAGGTATTAATGAAACTTTGGCTAATCTAACACTCTCTATCTTTGTTATACCAATAGTAGAAAGAGATTAGGTGATTCTTCAAAATCATGCTTGCAAGTACAATATCCTTCCAAGTATAGGAACAAATTTTCAAAACATAGATAGTCTCAAAACATGGCAATTATGAGTACAGCAGAGGGGCCAAAGAATGGCTACGCAGACAATATCAATGGCAATATTGAAGATAATGTTGGCAGGAGTGTATCAACCATCCTCATCATGTGGTGTGGTGTGGGGAGAATCTCTAGAGATGCTTTTATCCACAAGGAAATCAACGGTTGGTCCAAATCTTGTCTAATATGTTGGAACTTCTTCTATTCTTCACAAGAAAATTTAGAAGAATAAAAAACATGTTTTGTTGTCTCTTAAATGTTAAGCTGGCAACCTCAATAAAGTGATGAATCACCCATCTTTTTACTCCAATTGGTCATAGAAAGCCTGTTGGAATAAATCAATTAAAAAAATTAGAGCTTAGTTGGACATTTTTTGTTCTAGATAATATTGATGGCTTGCTTGTTTTTTTGGTCAATGAGCTTGAGCAGCTTCAAGAGAGAAGATGGATGGATTTCCTATCTCAACTCTTTGGTTGAGTAATTAAAGAACTCATATAATTGGCCTTTTATGGCCTAAGAGCCCTCAAGTTAGGACTTGAAATTGTAGAATCATTTTTTAGTAAACTTTAAATAGTTTTTAGTATAATTTTATGAAAAAAAATATGAAATAGTGTTGTTGAAAGAATCTATAGAAGTCCGTTTAAATGTAGTGAGGAGTTTTCCTAGAAACATAGAATGCATTAAATATTGAATTTTTTTGAATTTAAGAATCTAGTTAAGGATTTGAGATATTATTTTAGTGTTTGAGAGAAGTAAGGGTTTAAGAGTTAGCCAATCGTAGTGTTTTGTTCATATGAAATTAAACTTATAGACTATAGAGTGCATGTAAGAGCTTAGCTACATATTATACTCTATTTTATGTTTTAGAGAATTTGAGTAAAAGCATGCTACGAGGTTGATATTGGAGCCAATCATGTAAGATTCCCCTTGTAATAAAATGGCTTTTCCCTCCGAGTAGAAATTGTAAAGAAATTATAAATTTTAGCCTCCATACAAAGAGTGTAAGTAGTAGAATTTGAGCAAGCACTTAGATTTTGAAAACTTCCTTGACATTATAAAAAAAGATCGGATTTCTCTAGAATTTCATAATGACTTCAAAGAAAGTCAACCACTTATAAATATATTTATAAATTCTTAGAAATTACATATGTCACGCTAAAATCCCACTAAAAATCAAAATAAAATTTTTCATGCTAATAAATGGCCTTGTCAAATTTGAACACAATTTTACATTTGTAATTATTCGAATGAGCAATGACATCAAATTTCAAAAGAATTTATAATTTGGCAGCGGGTTGAATAGTGTATCAAGAGCTTATAGTGTCCAATTGGAGAAAATGTGGGATCTTATTAACTTCTTCAAACCTCCTAGACTACCCTAGCCAACCAATTTCTTCAAAAAGTGCAAATTTCAAAAGTTAAAACTATTATAAGTAGATTTTACGTTTACAAATAGCCTTAGAAGCAAAGAATAGGGGGCTCATAGACTAATTTGGATCTTTTAAAAGTGATGGCGTAATTTATTTTGATTTCAAGTTGTTCTATAAATGAAAGAGATTGTCAGTCATTAGTTTGATTTTTTAGCATTAATTTGTTATAATTCAAAGTTAGTTTTCAAAATATCTTTAGAATATTTGGAGATTTGATTTGGTTAAGATTTTACATCTCACCTTAAAAAATCATGTTTGAATAAACAAACACTATTTTGAAAATAACTTCGGATTATTTGCAAAATATTTAGAGTTAATTCAATTAAAATTTAAATAATCTTTAGAAAAGATCTTCAATTTGATTTTGGTCAAGTTTTTTCGTGGCTATATGAATCTTGTTCTAAGAAAATCTTTGATTAAACTTTAATTATTTTAAAAGTTTAGGGTTTAGGATTTAGAATCAATTAATTAATTATAATCTAATCAAAGATATTCTTAGGATTAATTAATTAATGATAGTTTAATCAAAGACATTCCTAACAACCCTGATTTAATATATTCATCAAAAAGCACAAACTTCAAAAGTTAAATTTTTGACTTTTAATTGGAATTACTATAATTCCAATTTGCGCTTATAAATGGCCTAGGAATGTAGAGTATTGGAATGTTAATAGTAATTGGGGTCTTCTGAAGACAATGGTACAAACAATTTTTTGTTTTGAGTTGTTCCCTAAGAGATAGAGAAGGTCAACTCCTAGTTTGGTTTTTTTTATTCTTAATTGTGGTTAATTCAAAGTGATTTTGGAAATATCTTTTGGAAAATCGAAGATTAAATTTGGTCAAGATTTATTTCTTGCATAAAAAATCACCTTTGAACTAAAGAAAGACAATTTTCAAAATGACTTGTTGGTTAATTCGCAAAATATCTAAGTAGATTAGAGTTAATTTCAAAATATCTTAAGTTAAAGATCTTGAATTTCATTTGGTTAAGATTTATTAGCTAAATGGAGAGAGTTCTAGAGTTTTTTACCATTAAACAAGTATTATTTTGAATTTACAATTAGGATAGATTAGGAGATATCTAGGTGAAAGTGACAAAAGATTTTCATTGGCAACTTACTATGAAGGGTCCAAACACAAGTATATAAGGATCACCCTTAAGGTTGCTAATACCTTCATTTTCTTATTTTCTTGCCTACCAGTATTTTGATTTTTTTATGCTACCAACATGATCGGAGCACTTTTTAGACCAAGATTTTAGCCAAGGTCTTTTTATTTTTATTTTTTTGTTTGAACTTTGAAGGCTTAGGATCCTTTCAATTGATTCCAATTTTTTTGTTTTGAAACTAGGCCCCTACTTCTTGTTTGGCTACTATTTTTGTGGAAATTTAAAGATTTTAGCCCAAAATTCAGTTAAACATTGTCATGTGTACCTCCTTTGACTTCTAAGTCTTAAAATATTAAATTTTGTGGATATTTTGAATATCTAGTGTTGAAATTTAATTAAACACTATCATGTGTACCTCCTTTGACTTTTAGACCTTGAAATACTAGTTTTCATGAACATTTTGAGAATTTAAAGTGAAAATTTGGTTAAACATTGACATGTGTACTTCCTTTCGCAATTAAAATTCTCAAAAATACTAAATTTGGCTAGTTAGACGTGGGATTGCCCTTGTACGGCAAAACTATAGCTCTTTTAATTCTCAAGTTTTGTTTAAAAAACAAAACTTTGGAGATTTTTAGTGCCAAAATGCCATACATTGGATTTTGATAGTCTATTAAAATTCAATTGTAGGGATTTAACTTTTTTTTGGAAGTCGTACAAATAATTGGCATTTAAAACAAAGCGTTGGATTGTTTACTATTAGTTAGTTTCGTTATTTCCGTTTAAAATTTGAATCTTTAGAAAAAATCCTAAAAATTAGTTAGTTTTAGTTTTAGTTTGTTCTAGTATTAGTTTAGTTTTCTTTTGTTTTATGCTTAAATTAGATTCCAAAAAACTAGAAGCCATCGCCGAAGTAGGAGCCAAGCCTTGACATTGGTTCAACTAGAAATTAGATATACAGCGGAGCAAACCCCTACCCCCGGCCAATCAAACCTCGCCATGTGGTAGTGCTAATACAATGGCACAGAGGGGTCTCGCAGACCCAAGGCACCATGTAGTAGGCCGTGATGAAGGAAGGCCAACCCAGTAGGGGAGACTAACATACAATGGGTTTAGCAATAGAGGCTTAGCAACAAAGGTCTAGAATGAGGAGTCTAGTATAGGGAGAGCCAAATACGAGGAGTTTAGTGCATAAAAACTAAACAATCCATTACTGAATGTTGGGTTCTACAGACCAAATTTTGTTTTTTTAAAGCCATCATTTGATTTACAAAACTACAAAAGGTACATGTACTAACTATTGTTTGTATTGTCATTATAGGTTGAAATTAGAGAGAAGGGAGAGAGAGAAAATTCCAACACTCATCAACTAAATTGTTTTACAATTTGAGTAGTACAAGTTACTCTTTTCTTTTTAACATTCTAACAAATATTGCAAATTGAAGGAAGAAGTTAGGGAGATTATACTCCAAGTTCATAGCTTCAAGAAGGAAGAAGAATGAATAAGGACAAGTGCCATTAAGAGGTAGGGTCACTAACTATTTAGATTTTATTCCTTTAATATTGCATTTGAATAGTTTAGTCAAATTTTTAGTATTCTTTGGAAATTTTGTTTGGCATTTAGTGAGTTTTGTTTTATTAGGGCTAATAGGAGGACTAGAACAAATAAATTTGTCAACTAATTCTTAAGAGTAATGAAAATTTAACAAAAAATTTAGATTTTCTTCAAATTTGGTTAGATTATTTTATCATTATTTTGTTCGTAGTTACTTTATTTTATTTGGAATAATAAGACAAATAGAACAAGATAAAACACTAATTAATTTTATTCAAAATTATCAAATTAAAAATTTAACATAGATTTTATTAGATTTTATTCTAAACTAATTTAATTTCCATTTGTTTTATTTGGCCTAATAAGCCAAAAGAATAAAAAAACAAAAGACAATTAATTATTTAGAATTAAGAAAATCAATGATTTTAGATTAGATTAATTTTGATTTGATTTTAATATTTGGAAATTTGAAATTAATTAATTTCCATTTGTTATTTTGACCTAATAAGAAAAAAGTTAAAAAAATAAAAGATAACTAATTATTTAGAATTAATAAAATTAACCATTTTTAGAATTAGATTAGATTTATTTTGCTTCTAGATTTTATGTGTTTGGCTTTTAAGTGGATTCAATTAATCTTGTGATAATTACCAAAGAATAGGAATTACCCAAAAATACGCAAAATAGTTAAAATCTCATAATTCTTAGTATATTTTGAATTAGGAAAACTATCCACTTACAGATAAATTAAAAAATTTGTCATAGATTAGCAAAATGGACTGTCATGAGGAGTTCAACGCAAAAATTATCGGAGAGTATGTTTACATAATGATGTTCGATAGTGGGACTGTGGAAATTTATGCTCAAGAGGTACGTCGGCTCTATTTGATTTTTATTCACTTTGCTTTGTTGTTCAGCTTTATCTTGCTCAATTCTTAGGAATAGTTAAACTATTTAGATTTAGATTTTTTACTTTAAGCCATTGGAAAAAAACCTAAAAATTAGATAGAATAGAATAGTCGTTTACTAGTTTGAAACTTAGAATTAGAAGGGTTATTCAAAACCCTTAGACTACTAACAATTAGTGATTTTTTAGGATTAAGAAAACATTATTAAAAGAATTCATTGCTTGGAAGGCACTCTTTTGGACACCTAAGAGATTTACTATTCATTTGGCTATAAAACCCTTGTATTAGATTTTAATTTGTACGTGGAGTTAGGATTGCTCACATTTGATGCCTCATAAGTTTAAAGCTTCATCACTATTTACAACAAGTAATATCTAGACACTTTGCTTTCAATCAAAGCCCATCGGTAGAGATGTTTGATGTTTTTGCAATAGAGTGGGATAATTCAAACTGATAGGTTCAAGTATGGTTGGGCTGTAATCCCCATTTATATCTATTTCAATTTCGGTGATACTATTCTCACATGCAAGTGCAAGAAGAAAAACTTGTCATGTTCAATTTCTTGATTGAAAATTTTAGGTTCCTCATGTAATTGCCAAACTATATCTTGATCATAGATGTCATACTCTAGAGAGTTGTTGATGTCAAATTCTTCATTTTCAACTGAAACCATGCTTTTCAATTCACATTCTACACGGCCACATGAAACATAACGGATTGAAGGTTTGAATGACACAATTTGAACAAGTAATGTGTGTCCATATCCCAAGTTGAATTGATGCAAGCAGACACTTAGACTTTACTTCTTTTATTTTGCTTTTTGTGCTTTACTTCTCTATTATAGTTATGAATGATAGTAATTTACATAATTTAGGTGCTAGGTTGTAAAAGCATAACTATTCCTAGAATTGTAAGTATAAAATGTCAACCTCTTTCAAATTCCATGTCAATAATATATTTGGCTCATGATGTTTAGTTTAATCCAAATGGATTCGAAAACTTTATTAATAGAAGCTTTTTATTAACCCCTAAAAGCCCAAGGGGTTAGGACAAAACACAAATGTGCTATAAAATATAAGAATTAGAACTTTTTTGAAGTTAGTATCAAAGAAGATAATGTAAAGCACAACAAGTAGAAAGTATCCATACAGTCAAAATTAAAAAAATGTTTTTAGATTATTTTTAAATGAATTTTGAAGATAAAACTTCAAAAATTAACCAAAAATACAATTTCTATTTTTAAGATTTGAAATTTTTTTTGATTGGTCAAAATTGTGTTTTTTATTGATTTATAGAAAAATGCAAAATATTCAACCTCTAAAAGCCCAAGGGATTAAGACAAAATACAAATGTGTTATAAAATATAAGCTTTACAACTTTTTTGAAGTTAGCATCAAAGAAGATAATGTAAAGCACAAAAAGTAGAAAGTATACATATGATCAAAATTTAAAAAATATTTATAGATTCTCTTCAAATGAATTTTGAAGATATAACTTCAAAAATTCACCAAAAATAAAATTTCTATTTTTATGATTTGAATTTTTTTTTGATTGGTCAAAATTATGTTTTTTATTGACTTGTAAAAAAATAAAACGTATTTACTAATGAGAGCATCAGTAATTCCCCCAAATAGTAAGTTTTTCAACACTAAGCAATTTTAGACACTTTGTACTATTTCTCCTTTTTTTTGCTATAACTTTTGTTTGACCGTACTGATCTTAGTTTTGAATATCAATGTTGAAAGAAAACCCAATTTTTTCAAAACTGAAAAAAAAAAAAAGTTTGAAAAAAGTTTTTTTTTTGCTCGAAAATTCTGTCCGAAGTCAGGCAGCGACCAGAAAATGGTCGCTTGAGTGCTAAGGGTTTAATACTATTGCATTAACATAATATCGGTGAACTATTCAATCTTGCAATACATATTAGTTCAATGATTTATAATTTAATTAACTTGTGTGATCACAATCACTATAAGAAATCTATATTTTAGGTGACAGATTTTAGACGACATTTAATGTAGCAACACATGTTTTTATGTCAACAATGATGTCCACCATAATATCAAGATGTTATGATGGACATCATTGTTGACATAAAAACACGTGTTGCTACATTGGATGTTGCCTAAAATCCATCACTTAAAACATGAATTTCTTATAGTGAATTTATGTCAAACTTCCTTGAAGCACAATGGTATTTTTTGCGATTTTGGCTTTTTTTTCAACAACTGCAAGGTATATCAAATTTGACACTACAGCAACCTCTATTGGGAGGGTAATGGACATTTTGAGGCTATTAATTCTGCTTTTTACGTGATGAACATGTGTATATTAGCACTTTAGAAGGAATTGAATGGTGGCATAGTAGTCTTGAATTTTTAACTTACCGATTTGCAATTCTGAAATGCACTTGACTAAAAACAGTTGTGTTTGTTAGTACTTTTATAGTAAATTTCTATTTGTTTCTTAAATCTCATATTGGGTGTTTTGTTTTTTTCAAATTCTTATTGCTTTTGATAGTATGCTATAAGTAGTTTATGTATCTCTTTGTTGTGAAATGGTGAGATGTTTTTTTAGTTTTCTTCTATGATATGGTTCATTGTTGCACCTTCTACTCACAAAGAATTAGACGTTTTCAAATTGAATTTTTTGCTTCCAGTGTAGTAGAATTGAATATACTTGCATATGTAGATGCTTGTTGCAACATTTTTGTATATTCTATTTTTCATTTGGCATTTTTAATGCTGCAGCTATAGTATTGCTAATTGGGATTTAGTGCATTGGAATTCCTTCAAAGTTTTCAAATTCTCATGTTTGTTTTTGCAGTATATTGTAAGTGTTTTGAGTAATACTTACTTTTTGAATGTAAAAATAAAATAAGGTGCCCAAAAATAGGCCCTCGAAGATTTTACCAAAAAAATAGGGTATAGAAAAATACGCATTGGTAGCTTTTTATCTACTAATAGGGGGGAGAAAAAAAATTGGGAGGGGATAAATATCCCTCTATTAATGCTCCATTATCATGTGGTTTTAAATTACAAAGGAGAGTTTACCCCTCAAGGAATAAATTTGTATGGTTACAATTCCCAAAAACTGATACTACTTATCAAAATGTTGGTTCGTTGTTTATTTTAGAGCAAAATTGAGAGCCTCAATGATCATGGATATATAGATTTTAGAAATGTATCCTAATCTTAATTTCTTTAAACTGTCGTACAATTAAGGTTTGGTAGGTTTAAATAGTAAAATAACATTTTTAATTTTGTATTAGTTCTTTTTTTAACATCTTAACATACATCTGTGTTTTCTTATTGTGGTAACTGCTGCGTTCTACATTATTGTGATATGTGTATGCTTTGTAGTTCTTATAGATATGGTCAATTTCTCTCAACAATATAAACCCCCTAAACAAAGTCATGGAGAAGAGATTGCAACTTATTCCTTTCTACATGCTATCAAGATGAAGGCCAAATCTACCAAGAAGAAGAGAAGAGCTACTCTTAAGAAGAAAACTGAGAAAATGATTTGTTATCGTTATATTTATTTTTTATTGTTTTAGTCTTTTTTTTACAATCTCTTATTTAGTTTATCTACCCATGCACTAAAATTTTCACTAGAATGTAACAATAATGAAATTAAGTTTAAATGCCTCGAAACCAAACCATGAAGATGTTCTTGCATACTTACTTGCATGCGATCAATGAAATGCAAGTATAGACAGCAGTGTTTTTTCGAATTGTAAGGTTTCAAATAGGAACACTGCATTTTTTGAACCTAAAATTAATCAGTGAACATCAGAACATCAAATTTTGAGGTCAAGTAGTAAGTTAATAGAAGTTTTGAAAGTTTTGAAAACCCTAAACCCATATTCCAAATTTACAATTTAAAAAAAACAAAACACATTGATAATTTGGAATATAGTTGAACGCCATAAAGTTGTATATGCAAAATTGTTGCACCCTATGAAACTGTTCACGACAAATCGATATACTCATTTTCTTACAAATTTGACCATAGGATCATGAGGCGAATTTGTGATAACGAGGCTTAAGTTTGAGGTATTATATAGAAATAGTGATTTTGTAAATTTTTATATGCTGTAAGCTTGAAAAAAGTTTTGTTAAGCTAAAAATCAATTTCATTGAATTTATAATACAAGTAGTTATTTTTAAAATTATATATAAGTTGCAATATTATACTATTTGATTTTGGTTGGATTTCTAAATGCACTATGAAATCTGAATTGTTGGTTATTTAAAACGATGACATTCAAATAATTCACACATTTAAATTATCTTGAAAAATATTTTTTACGAATTGCATGACATATGGAGGAGTCATGGGATATGAAACATTAACTTATGCTTCAAAATACTGTGTTGTATCTCATGCATCAATCATGGCTTGTAATGCATGAGCTAGTTACTTGATTGTAAGAGACACAAAACTAGGTAATGCAAGTCAATATGCTTTTTATTAATTTAGAAAAAATAATAGAAGTTGCAATTATTTTTGAGTTAATAGAATCTTAGTATCTTACCATAATCGTGACAACATGAACAATATGGACGAAAGTTTTTAAGGATGAAAAGTTTTACAACTTGAATTCTTCACAAATTTTTAAGATTGCAATTTTTATTTTTTTTGTATGGTTAACAAAACATTAACTTCAACATTTTGGATTTCCTTTTCAACTTTTGCATTCAAATTTATCATTTGCTTTAACTAAACATGATAATGAAAATTGTTTGTTGAAAGTCATTTCATCAAATGCACTAATTTAAATTAAGGTGATTCTTCAATACTATAAAAATCATTTTGTAATAAATGTGTTATCACAATCAAGTGAATCAACATAGGCCATCCTAATCCTTTTGAATTTAACATAGTTTTAAAGTGTCAAGTAAATCAAAAATAAAAATGCATACTAAAATTATTACTGAAAGTGAAGGAGATGAATTTATTTTATCTTTTTTTTTTAAAAATATTTCAATTTATACCAAATATGCTATATTTATTTGGTTTTCAATAATAATTGTTATTGTAAGCATCAATGAATGCATTCAAAATGAGAAACTTGAAAACTCTATAATTTTTTTTTAACAAATAGAAATTAAATCATATTGTAATGAAATATCACAATTCATATTTCTTAAGCATATTTTGTTTTTTTAAAGATTAAGAAAACTTACGTTATACTTGTAATTTTAAAAATTTTCAATTACAAATTGTATAATTTATCAATTATAGTTTCTCAAATATGAATTAAATAAAATTTTAATATTTTATATAGTGTAGAGGACTACATTTTTACCAAAGATTGTCACACTTTATCAATTTCAAAAAATCAATTTTCAAATGTCTATTATAATATAAAATTTCATTTCATGTTTGAAGAATATAAAAATATATATGATTGCAATGCAAATTACTACATGTATTTGTTAACAAAATTAATGTCGTGATCTTCAAAAGAAAAATGTTTATATATTTTGACTTCATTGAAAATAATGTTTGTTTAAGAATACAAATATCAAGTGAATTTAAAATCAATTTAAGCACAAATTTATCTTGTGAGAATAATTATTATATATATATTTTTAGGATGTACGTAATGTTTAATATAGTTAAGCTTTATTGCAATCAATTCTATTTTTTTCAAATAAATCAATTTGATGTGCTTCCAAAATATTTTTAATTGATGTAAAAAATATTCAATTGAAGTTTTTGAACAATATAAGATAAAGTCTTGTGACTTCACAGAGTCAAATCTTGTGCACAAAACATCTACAAATTTGATTTGCTTTTTCAATTTGGCACTATTTTATCTCTAATACACAAATGAATTCATCCATCTATTTTTTCATTAGAAAAAAATTGAATATTCATTATGTGAATATGAAAAAAATGCTACCTTGTTTTAGCTTTTTTCTTTTTCTCATATGCTCATTTAAATTTCACATTTGTAGTATATTTGCTTGATTAAACTCTAAGTTCTTTTCAAATACAATAAATGATTTGAGCCTTTGGTTCATTGTGTAACATTTGTAAATTTTTAAATGAATTTTAAAGCTTAAATGAAATTTAAATTGAATCTTACAAGAAAATTTGAAATCAAAATTTCACATATTAGTAAATTCTTGAAGATATGTACAAATCCTACTATTATAATCTGAGCGTTAAAAATTTTTAGATTTTACTTTTTGTTATTATTTATTTTTATGAAGGTAATATAAAAATAATGTCTACAAGTATAGTATTAAAATCTTTAAAAAAATACTTTGAATACTTATATTTTCATCTTTCAATGATTTAATTAAGTATTGAAATGGTCAAATAGGAGTTTTCACTAGTTATACATTCAATAACCATAATAAAAAGAAAATATCTCATTTATATTTGAATGAAAAAAAAAATTTCAATAATATGTTGAATATGTAAAGGTCTACAAATTAGAATAGGAATTGTCTTTATATGTATTAAGAACACATTTGTATGACTTCATAAAGATTATCATCTTATTTATAAGTATTGAGATTAAGAAATGTATTTTTCTGAATGTCATAAGTTAAATTCATGAATGTTTTATTGAATAACAAAATATCTTGATATTAAGACATCATTTAATGTGTAATAGATCCTTTATGAAATTAAATTTTTTTTTTTTTACCTTTAACTTTCAAAAAAATTTATCATGTGATACATAACATCATTTAAATACTATGAAACAATCACATTTTACATTTTGGGGGCATAAACAAATTTAACAAAGACAAATTATTACATCAACTTGTGAAATTTTTTGCATAGTAGCTATACCATATAATTTCAATTGAGTTAACTACTAATTTTTCAATTTATTTTTAAATGTAAGCTCATTTTCTTGAAAACTTCTTCTTGAATCAACAATTCAACATTGCAAATAAACAATGAACTCTTGTTCATGACTCTTAAGCCCTGTAATCAAAAAAACTACAAGTATTGAAATTAAGAGATGTTATAAGTCAAACTCATGAATGTTTTGTTGAACAACAAAACATTTTGATATTAAGACATCATTTAATATGTAACAAATGTTTTATGAAATTTTGAAAAGTTAAGTTTACTTTTGACTTTAAGAAAATTTATTATGTAATAAATAACATCACTTATATGCCATGTGACGCTCATAGAGTAGATTTATGAAGGGTGTTGTTAAAGGATTTATATATAAAGCTCTCATCACTACACTCTCTAATCAAATCATTTATGTATGTCAAAGCACGTGGATTTACTCTATGGGTCTTAGAAGACAGTTTAGAAGCATGAATTTGAAGGTATAATACTATAGCCTCAGCATATACTAGTAGATGAAAAGGTTTTAGGGGGCTACCAAAAAATGTTGAATCCCCAAAGAATGGTCAATGTCTCGACATTTTTATTTTTTTTACTTGCTTACAAAAAAAAATGAACAAATATGAGCACAAAATATAAAATGTAACCTCAAAGCTCAAATTTAAAAAAAATTAATGAATAACTTACTAAATCATGATTTTTTTGATATACAATGGATTGGCACCTTTTCATCATCAAGGTCAATTGAAGGAGCTGAAGACTACTGGTTGCACTTATGAAATAGAAACAATGCAAATAAAAAGAGCAAGTAAAAACTCAAATATAAATTTATCTTCTTCCAAAGCCATGATATGGTATTGTTGTGAATTTATGAAAAAATAATAGTTAAGATTTTACACAACTTATATAACATAAAATACTTAAAAATAAAAAAATTGAAGAAAAAAACACACCTATAGCTACAATGCAATCCAAGACAATGTCATTGGATGAGGTGGTTGTTTCTATGAGCATCTACAAGAAGGTTTGAGCCTTTTCTCGTGAACCTCACTATGGTATCTTGCCATTCATGGTAACATTCTCCTCGTTGTAAATTTTTTAGTACGTCGTCTTGGGTCAGATTAACGCCTATGGCATCATGAGTAGATATTTTTTGGAAAGAGAACTTCAATGAAGTCTCTCCTAATGTAGCCATGACATACCAAAACGCATAGTATGTAGAAGATTTTAAAGTTAGTACACAATATTCAAAATATTTCGTTGAAAAATGAATACCAAAACCAAGGCTTAAGAATTTATCGTAGCAAGTGGATCTATAGGTGACTTCAAGTGAAGTCTATTCATACCCCACCAATTTTTAAAAGATTTGATCACCAAATTCATAAAAAATCTTTTAAGATAGGATTGCATTTTAAGTCTAAGAGGATACATGACAAGAAGAGCCCCTTTATTGTGAAGATAGTTTTCAGCAACGTCAAAGACATCTTGTAGCTCGTCTTCTAAAAACTAGTTCTACAATGGAATGGCTATTGGTAAATTCAATACAGTAGGGACCAATAAATCCTTTAAGACATTCAAAATGATGAGATTTATAAGGGTGTACTTAATCAAGATGCCACCAATAAAACAGTTCTTGTCTGAGGCATATTGTACAAATGAAAATAGTGTGTTTGTAATCAATTAATAAGACAAATATAAATGTAGAAGTCCATCAGTGATAATGCTTAGAAAAAATAGTAAAAAAAAAATGAACACAAGAAAATAGAAAATATCAAAAACAGATAATTGTTGAAGGAAGTGAATAGTTAAACTAGAAGATAGTTTATAGCTAAACAATGTGTCTTTAGAGAGGGAAACTTTCTTAGAGGTGCTAATAGAGAAAGGCAGTCCTTGTAGAGGAGACATAACCCATATGATTAGTCACTCCATTAGTTGGTAAAGTAGTATAAGAGGTCAGCTCCTAACATGGACTTGACACCCTTTTTTTTATACTTGTTTGAGTTCTTCCTTCATTGGATTACTTCACCTTGGTGTTCTTTCACTTAATAGGTTATGGGCCCACTCATGTGAGTTGCTATTGGAGGTCAGATCTCTTTGCAAGGTTTGTTGAAGGAGCATTGGTGGAGTTTGGAGCAAGAGGAGTTTTGGATCGTTTTGGATCGTTTTGGAGTACTTTGCATCAAGATCGTGAGCTGAATCTCCAGAGACTGTTTCTGTTTCTGCAATGAGATCGTGTAATACTTATCTCGGAGGTGCACTCCCAGATTCACCGCTGTTCGAAGAGCGTCGTCGAACTTCTGTTTCCACAAATTCGCCTTAGCTAACTCTTTGCGGATCCTCTTCATCTCTTCGTGCTGCTCTTGCATTGTAATTTGTGCTCGGGGGGTGCACTATTTAGGAACTCTGTTGATCACGTGCGAACAAGCTCCTATTATATGTAGGCTATTTAGGTAAGTTTTTGTAATTTATGGGGGGCTTTTTTTACCTAAATTTCTAAAATTTGCTTATTTCATATACCCTATATTTTAGTTGAAATTTTTTTGGGTGTTCATTCTTTATACCCTATGTTTATTATAAATATAACATTTTTTTCCAAGAACTGCAAGTGAATGGTTCATACAAGACCTAGAGTCGTAAATACAAACCTATAACCTAGCGCCTTTGGAAATTCATAAGTAATCCAAAAATGTTTAAAAAAATATGAAACCACTTCTATTAAATTCCATATCACTTTTTGGATGTGAAAAAATTGGATTCAAAATATTTTGTGAATACAATACATGAAACAAGTGGACCCCTTACTACACCTCCTACCTTAATACTAATGAAAAACAATGACAAAACAATGCAAGAGTGAAATAGGGGTTGCACAGAACTCGCAAAATTCAAGTGCATGTGATTATAAACAATACAAAGCAATGACAAAACAATGCAAGAGTGAAATAGGGGCTGTAAAACACTTGCAAAACTTAAGTGTATGTGTTTATAATCAATGCAAAAGTACCATAGGAACTGCACAAAAATCTCATGTGTATGTGTTTACAAACACATCACTCACATTCACAAGTGTGCCAAAAAAGAATTTTGAAGCCTAGGGTTCACAGTTCAAGGAAAACAAAGCCAAAATCTTTTTGAATAAAACTTGGACACCGGGCATACAAAGTGTTTGATTCTTGAAATGAAAAGCTCTTGCTCGTGACCTGCATGTTTGCAAACTTGAGCATGAGAGCTTGCATAACAAAAACACATAAGAAAGTCAAAAACAAAAATAATATGCTAAGTACAAGGTTCATGGTCTTACCTCAACGAGAAGTTGGGGTAACCCAGACATTTGGCGAATTGGCGTGGTCATCTTCCCTCCGCACTTGGACTTCAACCTGCCACTCATGATGGAAACGAAATTTGAATTTCAAATTGACGCAGGACAAAACAAATTATGGTGCCAGCTAATTTTTTCAACAGCTGGTATAGGTTGGAAGTGTCAACAACCTCAGTTATTCTTGTAAACCACTGTCATACATGGGATTCCACCTTGGTATCCTAAAACCAATTTATACTCTCTTAAATATAGTCCTAAAAAGTTTAGATTTTTGAAGGGGATTTGGAGGGGGGCTACCTTAGAAAAAAATAGAAAAAAAAATCTACTAATATAAGGCACCCTTCTTTTTTTTACAATGGCTAGTTGCCCTTTATGGACATGCTAATTTATTTTCAATAATTGTCAAAAATTTAGGTCGTCCCAATTAAAAATACCCTTCATTTGTTCGCACGCTAACATCTAAAAAATGGGGAGTGCACCCCCCGGGAATTTGTGACCTCTCAATCTCTACTCGCAATCTACGGATTTCTACCTGATTCAACTGAAGTTCTTTAATCGATTCACCTTTCTCAGCTTCTATTCTATTGAACTCCGCTGAAAGGACGGAAATACACTCACTAGCTTTTGTGGACATTATGAATCACATGAATCTCTTGCTTTCAAAATAACGAGTCGGGAACTAAGGAAGAAGGCTCGAAAAGCGTCCATCTAAGCAAAAAGTTCCATCTGGAGAGAAATTGGTAATTCATAAAAAATTGCACATATTTTTAGGAGAAAGGAAATTAAACAACAGTTCTAGGGCCGTCATTTTTAGAATTTTCAGAGACAGTACGAATTATATACAATTTTTGAAAACAAAATTGCCGTTGGTGGCTATTTAATCTTATAGAAGTAGGTGTAATGAATGAGATCAGACCTTTAATAGACAAGGAGACTCAAAGAAATAATGTTAATAATCCTTAGAAAGATCGTGTCAGTAATGTAAGCGTTAAGTTCATGTCCATAATATTGCTATGGGCATCTGTATATTTTACAACAAAAATTAATTAATTAATGACCAAGATACTTTTTGTGAGGTATTTTCTTGATTTGAGTTCATTCTTGTTCTTGGAGGGTTGATTGTACTTGTTGGATACTCAAGAGGGGTTGATTTATGCATTTAAAGCCCCATTGGAGTAATTTGTAGCATTTGAGTATCTATTGGAGAGATTTGAATCATTTGAGTGTTGATCTAAGTGATTTGAATCATTTGAGTGTTGATCTAAGTGATTGGAGGCATTTGAGTGTTTATTGAAGACATTTGGATCACTTGGGATCTGATTTAAGTGATTGAAGGCATTTGAATACTTATTGAAGACATTTAGATCACTTGGGGTTTGATCTAAGTGATTGGGAGCATTTGAGTGCTTATTGGAGAGATTTGGAGCATTTGAGTGCTTATTAGAGAGATTTGAATCATTTGGGGTTTAATCTAAAGGATTAGAAGCATTTGAATGTTTAGTGGAGGGATTTGAACCACTTGAGGTTTGATCTAAGAGATTTAGTGCATTTGAGTGCACATTGGAGAAATTTGGAGCATTTGAATGCTTATTGGAGGGATTTGGACCACTAAGGGTCTGATTTAGGAGATTTGAAGCATTTGAGTGCACATTGGAGAAATTTGGAGCATTTGAGTGTTTATTGGGGGGATTTGGCCTACTAAGGGTCTGATTTACAAGATTTGAAGCAATTAGGGCTTCATTGAAGAGATTTGAACTACTTGGGTGTTGATTAGTATTTGTGTTACTCTAAGAGGGTTGATTTGACCAAAAGAGGATTGCATTGAAGTGGGAGTTGTTACAAAATGACTTCTAGTGAAGGAAAAGGGCATTAAGGTCATTGACAAGTTCAATGGAGACAATTTCGGCCTTTGGAAGTTCAAAATGGAGATGATCTTAGCTGAAAAGGAATTGTGGGAGATTGCCGAAGATTGTGGAGGGCACCGAGGACCTTCCTCCATTAGATGATGATGCCAAAGTCAAGAAGTCTTATGATAGGAGAGCAAAGAAGGCCTTTTCTATCATTGCTTGCAATCTTGTAGATAGACAATTTGCTCATGTCTGAGCATGCAAGGGACCGGCAGAAGCATGGCGAGTTTTTTACAACATTCATGAGACTAAAAGCTTGTCCAATATGCTCTTCATTCGGCGCAAGTTCTCACTAGTAGAAAATCTGAAATTTCTATTGATTTGGTTGCGTTGATCGGAGTCAGTTTTCTGCTGGTTACGATAGAAATCTGTTGATTTCAACAGATTTCTGTCATAACCAGCAGAAAACTGACCCCGATCAACGCGACCAAATCAACAGAAATTTCAGATTTTCTACTAGTGTCTTCACGTGCAAGATGCAAGAAGATGAAGACATGCTTGACCACATCAACAAGGTGAAGGGGCTTGCGGATCAACTTGCATGTTTGGAGGTGCCCATTAAGGATGAAGACTTGGTTATGACTCTTCTTGATAGCTTACCATCTTCATATGAGTATCTCATCATGGCGTTGGAGACAAGGCCTATGAAGGAGCTGACTTTAAACTTTATCACTGCAAGATTGATGCATGAAGTGTTCAAACGGAAGGATAATGATACATGACACCCCTTGGTAGGGTGAGCAACGTTGAGCTTCATGAACATTAAACCCTAAACTTTGCAATCTTGCAGTAGGGCTTTCTCTTAGGGCAACCACCAATTCCTTTAACTTAATTAATGAGTAGCGAGGAAGTTAATGGAATGTATTTACTTAAATGGACCGATTGTTAGATGTTAGCTTCAAACCTAAGAATGGCTCTAAACACAGATATCCGTCGACAGAGTGGGCAATACAAATGCATCAAATTCAAATGAGCGGAAAGGGCAGCATTGGCGGTACCAAATGATTTTTGTAAATTTTTCATTCATCTAATTTATGGCGTAAGTTATACACTGTAGTTCTTCTAACCTTCGTCTATCATCGCTCATTTTTCGCTCTGCTTTGCTTTGAAGTGATCCGCTTTGCTCTGCTTTGCTCCACGCGTTTTATCCACTCTACCCGTTATAGAGGTTACAATTGTCCTTTTAACATGTGTGTTATGGTTAGCCGTTTATCATCTGCAATTGTTTTTTTGCTTTTTGGCTACTTTTGCCTCCTTTTCTTGCAGCCATACCAACGGAGGAAGCTATTGTGCCTCTTCCCGATCCGACGGTCGAACACAAAACAGGGACAAGGACAGTTCGTCATGAAACTATAGTAGACGAATTGGACGCTAACTCAAAGAAGAGAAAGGTAAATTTCACACTGTCCCCAACTGTCATTGTAGTACAATTTTTTTAAGACAAAACCAAAGCAATTTTGAATAGATTCGTTCGTGGGAAAACTCAAATTAGCTTAGTGTTTTAGTTAGCTAATGTCACTTTGTAGGTAAATTATATTGTTAATCTTAATGTATTAGGGTATTTGGTATATTTCATCTTTTATTTAGGAATGGGAAAGGAATTCTCTTTCTATTTTCCGTCCAATTGTAAATAAAAATTTCTAACCACTAAGTCGGTCTTAGTCATATCTTAAAATAAATGCAAATCTAGGGTATAAATTAAGGAACCTACATCCACAAATCTCATACTTTGAATTCACTGAAATATATTACAAATATATTTATTTGCAATCTGCATTACACAATATATATTCAAACTTTGAAAATTCGGTTAAACCGAGAATTCATTGATTGTCTTTCGCAAATTTAATTTCAACATCTAAGTCGCTTTAAATACTAATGACTCAATTACTTTAAGTAAATGTAACACTCACCCTTTTTAGGGATTGAAAACAACCAAAGATGTCGCTTTAAGTGAACACATTAACACATATATGCTTGAAGCAATTCAAAGATTTCTCTTAAGGGATGTAGAATATGATTTATTAAATTATTTAAAGAATTTCAAATTCTTTCTTTTTCAAGGCTCCGGTCTTCATTTGACTATGTATCCTTCCATCTTTAGCTTTAAGCTTTTTCCATTTGCATCACCATGATATCTTGGAGTTTTTTTTGTTTTTTTTAATTGTAATACTAATTCTAAATTATGCTTACTAAATTTTACACAACTACATATAAATTCTAATGAAAGAATTTAAATACACATTCAAACATTCAATCATGTACTCGTGTTTTCAATTGGAATATCATTTATTTAACATATGAATAATCATTCAATATTGAGAATGTACATCAATTATTTATAATTATTCAATGATTTCTAATCACTAGAAATGTAAACTCATGTTCCAACTCAAAACCAATCTCAATCCTTAACTTTGTTGCAAACATTCATGTCCATTTGTGATACAAAGATATTCCAATCCTTTAAATAAAATTAATTACCACTCACTGGATTTAAGTTTCAAAATAAAATCTAATCTCTGGATCACTCAACTCCAAACCAATCCTTGGTTTACAAGAAGAAATTCCAATCATTGAAATTATTAATTATTACGTCAATTCCTAACTTAATATTTTGCTCCTCTTTACTTCAAATCTTGCTTTAAGCATTTACACAAAAATTCTCTTAAAAAATAAAACATAACCAATAAACACAATCTACTCAATATAATTAAATTTTCTCTTAAAGAGATTCTCCTTTATGAAATGCTCAAGGCAAAGAATATTTGTTCATCACTTAAATGAATATTAAATTATATTTATTCAATTTAATTGACTTGACATTCATAAATACTTAAAGCAACATATCATTAAAATTGAACTTCATGCTTTAAGCAATAATCACATTATCATTTAAGTGAATATTAAAACTAAGAAAGACAACTATGAGTTTTTAAATTAATACAACAAGGAAAAAAATACACAACCTCACATCACCAAAAATACAAGAGAAAACTAAAAGAGAGAGAAGAATGAAAGAAGAAAGACTATTTATCACAATTCTTCTTCAAACACCCCTTCCAATTTCTTAATAAAAAACCGTCAAAATCTACAACCGCTCAAGTCAAAAAGTCCTTTCACACTTTAACTTCAAATATCACCACATTCACACTTAATTACTCAAAACTTTAAACATTTAACCCATTTCACACTTAAAAGAACAAAATTTAACGAGAAAGTAAAATTGTCTTTATTGCAGTCATCGATTTAGTCTGGTGGTTTATTAGTAGTTTGTATCGGTGTAAGGTTGGCTCTTATAATCCACTCTGAAGTTTTCATTTGGCTTACTCTTAGTGTGTGTCGATGCAGGGTTGGCTCCCGTTGTTGTCCTTAGACATTCCATCGAAGTGGACTGCGAATGAAACTTTGGAATTGGTTCTCCAACTTGATAGAGATTGATTGCAGTTTTTGTTGAGTGGACTGGAATGTGGGTCAAATTCATTTTAGGCTAATTTTATGACCAAGTTTTCTTACGTTGGAACTCCCACAGAGTCTAAAATTCTTTTGAGATTTAAATAGAAAATTGGTTCCATGAGGCAAACATTTTTCAAACATTTTTCAATGGAAAAAGGAGGGCAAAACATCACCTTACAAAGATTGTCAGGAAGAGATTTTATGAAGAGTGGGATCGTATTTGGAGTGCTGATGAGGTTGGTTACAATACAATGAAATTGAAATTGCATTTGTCTTCTTTAGTTGTACAAATTTTAGTGATATATAGTATTTTATCACTAATTTTTATTGTTTGATCCTCAGGCCACACCAAACATTGTTACTGCATGTGTGGAAATGATGAGAGAAGTCAAAGAAGTGACAAACCGTTTTCAATCTATGGTTGCAAAACTGGATTTTGCATTCAGCTTGTTTTAGAGTTAGTAGTTGTTGTTTAGAATTATTTTAAAATTTTGTTCAATATTTAATTAACAAGTATTTCATACATAATTTTGTTGACGATATATTAACCTTTTTTTTACAGGCGTTAATTTGGTGGACAGCCAACAGACGTTAGCTGATGCTGACAATTGGAGCAATTTGAACGAAGAAGATCGAACCTTACTTGTGAAGAGACTGGTACTTCTTCAGAAGCAGGATAAATTACAGGTGGATACTATTAAAGTGAGCGATTAGGTCCAGGTCCAGATCCAGAAGAGACAGAAAGAAGCTTCAGGCGAAGCATCTACGATTTACACTACTAGAAAATGATGTATTTGTTGATTTTGATATTGAGTTGACCATTTTTGTGAACCATGTAAGAGTTGATGAAATTTAATTGGATATGGCCTTCCTCAGGGGGGCACGAATAAGAGATTGGTCGGTTTAGGATTCCACCCTGTCCAACTTCTATCTGTCTCACTACAGTGTCTTCATGTTTCACTGCTAATCGAATCCTAACTGCAGATGGTTATGGGATGCACGAAACAAACTGATTATATCTTTGGTTGGTTGATTGGTTTTTCGCACCGTCTCAATTTCTCACTCCATTCTTATTTACAGTCAAAAATGGCATGACCAGTACAAGGGATAATCGGTTGACCCTTGTGTGCTCATGTATCCGACTGTGCCGCTTCCATCTGTAGAGCGCCCCGAAGTTGAAATAAGTCATCTAGGAAGCCTCCATGATTGTTGTAATGTGTTTTAATAGGAAGAAATTGTATCCTATATATTTTATAAGAATATGTTCTATAAGTTACTTTGATTTCCTCTTGGCCTCCACATGAGACTTTCTACTTTTAGCCTGGGCACTCGAGGATTGATATTTGATTTTTCTGTTGATTCTCATGTGTTTTGCAGTTTTATTTATTCTTTTTCAAATCTCGGGAGGGATTGTCTTGGATGTTGTGACTGCAAGTAAAAGGAAAGGTGAAAAATTGGCCGAGCACTGAGGCTTGGAAGCGACTAAAGAAGTTCACAAAATTTGGTGTGGTGTTTCCAACTTCAAGAGTTCCTGCCTTATGACGAATGTATGAAGGGTGTTTGATTTCAAGGTGGTTCTAGAGTTGAGGGTTGACGTTGGATGTCTTGTTTACACAGGCGGGCACTATGTGGTTGCCAGAAGGGCGAAAGAGCCTAAGCAAGTTCATGATGTACTAGGATTTTTTTTAGGACGAATTGCAGAGATCCAATCACAGGTGGACACTTTTGTGACCAGAGGTTTGTAACTTTTGGAAATTGAGAGAGACGCTGAACTAGAAGCTACGCATCACAATGATTTGAATATAACATCAATGGAGTTGTATACAAAGAATTGAATGAAAATAATACATTTTTTTGATATAAACAAAGTCTAGTTGACCTTCAAAAGGATACAAAACAACATCAACATCCTTCAAGGGCTAAAAGAAGAAAACCTCATTTTATGATTTGTTTGTTTGGTGAGTGTCAAAGGGGGAGACCTAGTAGGAGAAAATTTTGAGAGCCTTGCTAAGGTAAACTTACCTATTATACACAAAATGAATGGTAAAACCAATTGAAATTTGCAAAATAATTCAATTTTTTTCTATACAAAGACAAATGTGAAGAATGATTATAGCAATTAGAATTTTTTTATTTTATAAGATATGAATTTTTTTAAGGATTTTTGAAGTGTACAACCCAATTGGCCCAAATAATTTGTAGCCTATTCCAAAACCACTAAAAAGTGTTTCTAAAATGGTCATCTAACCACCAAAAGCAATCAAAAATATGACTACAAGATTTTCTAACATGGCCATGACATATGAAAGACTAAAAAAATACTTTGTAACTTATTATCATTAGTTTATATTAGAAAGGTATAAGTGTCTTATGACAATCACAAACAATTATATGACCATCTTTCAAGGCACTAAATATAGCCACAAATCAACCTAATATAGTCCTAATCCTAATTTTTAAAGAAAAGTCTATCATAGGTAGATAGAAGATTCTAATGGATAGTTCCCTAGAAGCTTGTCATGAGAAGTTTATCCTACAACTTGCTCGAGAGCCTACCTCACAAGGTTTGGCATGTGACTTAAGTTTATTTGAAAGAAGTGGCAAAGTTCCTAAAAGTTCTCTTGACCCCCTTCTTATTTATTGTAGATGATTTGCTCAAATGAATGTGTATGGTTGCAATTAATGGATATACAATTTTTTTCAGCAAAAGAATGACAAAATGGAAAATATATAATGTGCAACTAATTTGTATCATACTAATTAATTTATATCAACCAACTATCATATTGATGAACTAATTTAAAATTAAAAAAATGGCATATTATAGATAGTCAAAGCAAAATCTCATAGCTTTCCATTGTAAAAGCATGGGGAACAATTTTTATCCTTTTAGATGATAATGTGACTTTTTTAAATTTCCTACACAATACCATTGACAATCTAAAAGAAATCCCTTACATATAGATATAATTCACAAATTTTTTGTTGTATATAGAAACCACATAGTGGTCTTCATTGAATTCATGAAATGGTGACTTTTCAATCCAATTCCAAAATCTTTGAGTCTAATTCTTGACCTTTTGAACTCCAACTTTGCACTAAGTGCAATTTCTACTACATTAGGATGTAAGAGAGTGAAATTGGGTTTTAGATTGGATAGTTGAATTGGATTTTGCTCTTGTAATGGAACCACAATTGTTAGTATGTGAATATAGAAAGTGTGAGCCTATGAGCCTAGAATTCTATACACCTATAGTATAGGTGTCTATATTATAGGCACCTCAATGGTTATAGTGTATTTATGTTCTAAACACCTTCAATGAGTGTAGGATACTTACTTATACTTAAGTTCAAGCTCTTAGGCTCACACTTTTAGGCTCACATACTAGTGTTGGTGGTAATGGAACTATCAACTTTAGTTACATTGACTCAATTGTCTTCTTTTTGAAGGAAGTATGTAGTCTAGGTGTTATTTGTACTTGACCTTTGAGTCTTCACAAAGCATCTTCAACAAATAAACTCTTCATTTACACTACCATTATTACAAATGGAATTATTTCTCTCTTACATACTCAACCATCCACCAAAATAATATAATTTGGTAAAATACTATGAATATTTTGAAAAATGTACTTCATTTATTTAATATTCATAGAAGAATAGAAAATAAGATAATACAACAATGCTAGCGCGTGAGTGCAAAAATGTGAGCCAATGAGCTTTGAACTTAGTTCTTGATATGTTATAAAGACCATTTGAAGGTGTATATAACAAGCTTTTATATACCTATAATATAGGTATATTATAATATGAAAATAATCTATAACGTAGGTACATAGCATAAATATTTATAACTATAGAAAGTGTCTATAATATAAACTCTTGAGCTCATGAATTCTTAGATTCTAGCACTCTTGTATATCAATGAAAAGACAAAAGAATGTTCTACATGAAAATCAATGATATAAATATTTTCATGGAGATTCAATCATATATTCATTATATAATTCTTGGAAATTAAATGAGATGTTTGAATTTTGAACAAATAATGAATTCAAACTTATCCCAACCATACAAAAAAATTTTAATTTTTTATTCTCATTGAATGTGCAAATATTTGTAGATTCTAGTGTTAGTTTTCTAACATTTTATGGAGTATATGTTTTGATAGGACAATATTTTGTAAATGCATAAATCCCTTTAAAGAACCCGTGATTTGTTTTGTAAGCACTTTGGTAATTATACTCACGTATACATCATTTATTGCATATAAATAGACATTTTTGGGCTTCCGATTTTGAATTGTCCTAATACATGTACGGTACCTGTCAACTTTCAATTGTCCATCCTCTCATCCTCTGCTGAGGCCAAAAAACAACATTGTAACTGAAATTTCGAAATGACACCAGAGGCACAAAAATTGATGAAATTGCAAACCGTAAAATTGCATTTGGAAGGTAATGAAGTCTAGTTTCATATCATAATAATGTATTTCATTGAATTAGTCAAAACATACAACAATAGTATATTTAGTGCCATACTATCTACCACCTAGTGCTACTACCTCTTACATTAATTACAGCTTGTATTTCGTGAGGCATGCTAGCAATGAGGATTTCAAGAGTCTCCATAGATATAGCTTTCCATGCCTACTCAATGCTTTCGACCATTTTCTCTTTGTTGTTTGGCCTAGTCCCATATTGTATATGGTCTTTTAAAATCATCCAAACATTCTTTATACTTAGGATTCAAATCTGGTGAGTTTGCAGGCCATGTAATCTTCATTATCTTTTGCACTTCTTGCCATTGTTTTGGTAAGGTACTACGATGCATTGGGGCCCCATCCTCCATGAGATGAAGACTTTGAGGATCATTATACATAAAGTAAAAACCACTCAATTGGCCCTTGTACACGATGTTTACAAAATCAACACTTGTGCGTCTATCGGATGGTTATTATAATAACGGGACACTTCTCATAACCTATAAAGCACCCAAAATCATGATCGATATGCGTTTGGATTTGAAAGTGGGTGCTAAGCAATCTAATGATTAACGTTCATATGGTCACTGCCAAACCTTCACTTGTTGTGAGTTTTTGCCTACCTCGAATGACAATTCATCTGTCCATATCACATTCATCCAATTTGACAGTCGCCAAGATTGATATTTTTTGGCAAATGCCAATCTATCAGCCTTGTGCTTGTCTATAAGAAATGACTTCTTTGCTGCAACATAATTGGAAAAACCAATATGTTTAAACTCCTTCAATGTGCGCACACAAACTTTCTCACTCATCTTTTCTACGATGGATGCAAGTGGAATGCATCTATTCTGCGTAAAAATGCATCCCAATTTCCTTCTACCTTGCTCAGTCAATTTGCAACGTTGACATACGGCCTTACAAGTGATCATTGTTTTATACTCCTAAAATTTCTTCAAAACATACTCAATAGTAGAACATGCCATGCCTAACTCTGTTGCAATGCTATATTGTGACATGTGTGAACGATCTCATTCCAACTATAATACCTTTATCTTCTATACTTAAACAACAACCTCCCATTTTGCACAAATCCAGAACATAAGAAGAGCACCTCAAATTCTCAAAATGCAAATGCCAAATCAAACAAAGTTGTGAATGAATGACCTGCCATAACAGTAGGCCACAATATTATCAGTGAATCCAATAATCCCCAAGCCTAGTAGCATGATTTGTTTCTACTCGAATGATCTAATCGAAGTATTGCCACCCAACAAACTCGAATTTGCACCCCAGCTCATGTTTGAGAATCAAATCATCAATTAATTGTAACCACATACACTTGTGCTTTCAAAAAACTGCCTTTGTTGTTTCAATTCATTCACAGCTACATACATTCAATAATTTCAAAAACCAGCATGTGTACATACCTTCTAAAGTAGTTGAAATCTACCCCGAACTTTGACATGTCACATAACCAAACTTGATATTGAGCCACAATGAAGAACCTCAAAATCTAGTCCATCCATCGCAACAATCCATCACCAACTAAAGTTCCATGCGATCAACAACTCCCAACATGAAATTTGCAGTGATTGAATCAACTTACAAGCTTCATTTGTACAAAATGTCAGCTCAATCCAGGCAAATCTATGGCCTCTAGGTGCATTGATATTCCTTGAAGTTGTGTAGATGTTTTGCAACCGCAACAAGACATGTCTGCTAATTTCAATTCATGTGAATATTTTAGTGGTATCTCAATTAATGCTTACTGACACTTGCAACTACACTACTAATTTTACCTAATGATATTAAGGGCAAAACACCCAAAACCGTCCATTTAAGGAATTCAACATAGTTGGAGGCATCCTTTTCTAAAAGTGATATTTTTCTAGTATTAGCGAGTGAAAATCATGAATATTCAAAAAAAATTTAAATTTTTTGGAATCAGTGTGTAATTTCTATAAATTTCCAAAGTGTTGGCTCCCTAGACCACTGGAATCGTCCTATAGGTGTACCTTTAACTGAACACCTACTGAAATCAACTGTCAGTGAATGAAAACTATACATGTGTCTTACAACTGCGTCAGCAAATTAGATTTAAACATTTGTCGAACACTTTAATGAATGCTTATGGACAGATTTAGTGACACTCTAGGGACCAGGAATAGGTACAGGGACGGAAATGGGTCTTTCTCCCTTAATTACAACTTCTAGGTTGAAGGAAAGAACAGCTTAAAGTTCAGTGACTGCCGCTTCAAGGGACGGTAGCTTGGTGCAGTGGACGATTCAGACTTGCCGGGTACTGTACAATATTAAAGGAAGTGAACCTGATATGTAAAAAGTCCCTGTCCTAATTGTATTCAAATGTGTAAATGTGTTAGAAACAACATGGAATTTTTTGATAAATTTACAAACCTGTCCCAAATAAAAATGCATTCACATGAAGATGGCTAAATTTCAATTGCAACGTGCACATAACTTAGTTTTTTGAGTCGGTGTTGTCGAAGGCGAGTGCGAGAGACGGAGAGGTGACCACTGCCTCAGCACTTGCTCCGCCTGACTGTACTGTACAGTACTGTTTGTAGAGCCCCGGGTTTCCATTTTAGAGGTAGGCGGATTGCGAACATTGGTTTGAGCATCTGGGAATCGGACAATCGGTGTAACTTTCTTCTTTCGTTCTTTCAGTGTCATTGTCGTGATCGACAGAGGCTGGGTCGGCCAGGAAGTTCTCGAGTGGTTCAAGCTTCAGGAGAGTCTCAAGCCCAGCTAGTCCAATTCGAAGAATTAAGAGATGCGCTAGCTTAGTCAGGTGCGAGTGGAGCCGGCTGGGCGAAGGTGGCGAAGCAAGCTGCTCGATTGATTGTTCCTGCATGGCGCTCGCAACCTCCACCAAAGGCGCGGCGCCTGACCCGGTGGCTGTTCTCCGCGCGCATCGAGCTGCTGTCAACGTCGTGGCTTTTCACGCACCCTCGGACTCTCTTCTCTCTGGGTGTGTAATTCCTCACGCCCGCCCGTGTACTTGCTCACCCGCTGAACGCCCATCGTATTCATTCTTGACTCCACTTTGCCACTGGCGATCTCTCTGCTACTCAGTTTTCCTGTGTACCTGATGTTATCAGTTTGAGGTGTAATATGTAGGGTTTCGAGCGGGAAGACTCGACGCCCTAATTACAGAGTTGTCAGAAGATGCATGTATTTCTCGCTTTGCGTCTGGCAAGAAGCATCATGTTCATAGAGCATAAGGACACGTTTTATTCTGTTGATTGTCGGAATCATTAACTCTTGCAAGTTAGGGTGGATGCAGTGACGCTGATGGAGAATTGAAGATATGGGATCTTGTGAAACATCGTCCCGCTTTTTCGTCGAGGTATATTTCTATGGCCTTCGATGTTTCTTTGTCGCTTTTCTTGGCTGTCACGGCAACTGTGAGGTTTCGTTTTCGAGTTCCACGGGAAATTTGCATTGCAATTTTGGAATTTTATAACCACGCCCAGCGGATCGTGTTTGGTTGACACGCCCACCTGCTCGGTCCCATTAGTAGACTTCACAATGACCTTGGTGCATGCTGAGCCAGAATCGCTGTGAACTCCGCCACGGAGATCTTAACAATCTTTGTGCATTTTAGTATCAAGCATTTTATACTACAACTAACAAGTACCTTTTTACTATCACGGCAGCTCGTCTTACATCTTGCGTCGCGATGAAATTTCAGAGTGCACTCTCCATCTGCTGGCGTTCTCGGCCTTGGTGTCAGCTCAGCATTGAACAACAAAATCTTAAGGTACATACATAATAAGTGTTGCATTCTCCAAATGAAATTAGTAACTCTGGCTTGAATCTATAATTCAACTGTAGATTTTCACCGGAGGTCCCCGTTGCAAATACTGAAGGTTGTAATTCGTCCATGGACGTATGATTCTCTATAGCCTGTTTGTCCTTGCTTGTGAAATTCAGCCAGGGTCGAGACGGGACTGTGAAGTGCTGGCAGCTGACAGATTCAACTTTGTCAAGGTGCGCCGTGTGATTGCTTCTTCTATTTTTGTTCTGTTGCATGCGTTTACGGATCTATTATATGTTGATAATTCTTGCTCCGATTGACATCATTACAATTTGAGAGGCGGAATTGGTTATCTTGTGTTATCATTTTTGGGAATGGGTTAGTGAAGATATTGATTTCAGAAACTGTGAACTGGAGGTTTTAGAACATGTATTGATTGAATGTGTAGACAACCGATCTCGACAATCAAGTCCGACTCTTATCATTTTTGCAAACTCGCAGTTGCAAGACATGCTGCTGCAAGAGATGAGCCTAATGGTAAGAACTTGTTCAGAGACTGGTCATGAGGATCTACCATTGCGTGGTTATAGGTTTAGAGTCCAAGAGGTGCTATTTGTGTAATATACTCTTTCGTGTTTGTCATTCTTTGTTTGGTGATCACATGCTTTGTTTAAGAACCTGTTATCTGTTTTCTTCAAATTTTCTTTTACTTTTGACGTGTTAGGAGCTTAACACTTAAGCAACCTTCGTCGCTTCCAGTTACTGAGTAGTTTGTAAGGTAGGATGACTGTTCTACATTGCTTCTAGTCGTAAACTGTGATTTACGTACTTGTGGATGGTATTGACCTTGAGGAGATCGTCTGCAACGGAGTGCAGAGGATGAAAGTGGAGGGGCAGGCCAAGTGCTGTTGGCTATTGCTGGAAATGATACATCAAAAGTACGTCCTCGCAGATTATTTCGTGAACTTTATCTTACTAGATTTGCCGACTTCAGTATTTCATCAAACATTGTAAACTGGTGTAGGTGGAGATCTGGGACATCGCTTCTGGTCAGTGCGTGCAGATTTTGTCCCCTAGAGACTCCTCAGTAGGTGAGACTTGCACTTGACTCTCCAGTAGCCGCAATGCCGTTTAGGGTTTAGGGTGCGTAAGTGCAAGGTGTAGCTCTGCCTCTACCTTATTCCAAGAGAAGTTTGTAGTTTCACTCGAAGCTAATTCACTATTAACGAATAATTCCTTCAGAAGTTGATTGTATTAAACTTGTTGCTTAATTCATGGTTTACGGTTGCTTAAAGTCATGCGTGTACTCGTAATTTGGGCATGCCATGCTCTTGCCCTTGATTCCTGGTGAACTGAATATCATTCTGAGCGTACAGAAATTCAGCATAGAGTGTGGTGTTATATATGATCAAGGACCTGTTCTGTGAGTGCAGGTATGTGTATGTCGTTGCACATGACCTTTCAGTCTGGGGGATGTGATAGATGTACTGTTGTGGCCGGGTCAGTCTCCATCTTACTCAGTTTCTTGTTTCTCGCTTACACTCGCCACTGTATTGTGCAGACTGCAAACTGAATGTTTACATCGACGTGGACTTTTGTCATACGCTTGTGAAATTGTCTGTTCTAATGCCTAACGAGCTGTTGCAGATATGAAGACGGCAGCATGTTGATGTGGGACACACGGCATGCATCTGCTCCTTTGCTACAATCTAAGCAACATAAGGAACCAGGTGGGTCATTCTATTACCCTAGTATAGTTCTATCTGCAGTGGTCTTTGAACCAAGCACTTGCAGATTTAGCTGAAATAATAACCTACTCCATGCCTTCGAGATTGTCGAGTATAGTGAGCATGACAGCCGTTAAGGAGCTTCGACGTTCACACGCGGCTCCAAGGTGACATCGCATGTCATTGCAGCAGAGATGCTTGCCGTCTATGTAGTGTTGCCAGACAGGTTCGCTTAGCTCTTTGTGTATATAGCTTGGCGCGTAGGATTATGCTCTTGTTTGTTTTTCGGAAAGAGTTTTGCATTGTCAGTGAAAATAGTTTTTTGCAATGCGTTATCTCACAACTCAATTGTTTTGTTCTTTGTTTTTGAGTGGCAGTCCTTAGCATTGTCCTCGATGGGCCAGGAGTGGGAGGCATCTCAGGCTCAGCAGATGGGCAACTTACATTCTTTTCTTTGAGTCAGACTGAGGTAATTGTAACACTCTTCGCTCAACCCATTGAATCTGAGATGCAAAATTTTGATAATCAATACTGGCTCGCACTAAGAGTAGCTGAGTGACATAGTCTTTACTCCTACCCTAGTTCTGAAGAGGCGTACGATTAATCCTTGTTTATGTTTTTCTTAGCGCCTTGGATGCCTTGTGTGCACGCAGAGTATGTATACTCCGAAGAAAAAATTCGAGGGACAAGCAGGGATAGGTGATATTGCATTGCGAGGAGATGATAAAATTGTTGCAACTGCTGGTTGGGATCACAGGTACGCCACTCTTTGGTTGATGTAGGCGGGTACTTTGGAAATGGCTTGTCGTCTCAGTTGCGAATTTATTATTTGCATTCGGAGGGAAATGAACTCTGCATGTATTCTGTGTCACGTTACATGTGTTTCTGTGTTTACAAAGGACTGCCATTACATGTTCAACAGGATTCGCATCTATGACCACCGACGTCGCAAACCCTTGGCAATTCTCAAGTACCACAAAGAGATTGTATGTTCTCGACCTTCAGTAAAATGTTATGCATGTTGTGAGTTGAACTGGACGCAATGCATTACTTTATATGTTCTACCAATCTCTATACCAGTCCCTCCTATATCGTCGTCTGATCATCTGTGACGGTGGGTTATGGGAATTAGGTCAATGGAGTGGCATTCTCGGACGACTGCAGATGGTTAGCCTCAGGGTCCAAGGACTCAACTGTGGCCTTGTGGTCCTTGTATCCACCCTCACACGGAGTTTCATAGCGCTTTGAGTGAAGCAGGTTGTACAATTATGGCCCACACCATTTTGGAGTTAGTCCTCCACATCCTGATGAAAGTCAAGACAACGTACGTCTTTAGTGCAAGTGAATGCAGAGTATGTTCCTTCTCAATCCCAGAAGAACCAAGTAAGTTTCTCGTATGAAGGAGAAAGGCGAGCACACCCTAGCATGAGTGCTTCACCGTACGAAAAGATACCTGCGGCAATTGTCGATGCGCATTAGTATGAATTGGATTTGAAGAGATTTGTTGTAGAACGTACAGAGACTGGTCTGTAGTATATTTGAAAAGACTAAATTTGTCTATGAAGAGAGAATGTTAAAAGCACCGGGGTGCGTATTTTACAGCTACTGTTTGCGGGTAGAGATATTTCTCCAAGATCAGCCTGGCCCATCGGATGAAGTTTGCCAGTAAACTGAACAGCTTCTTTCCTCCACCATTTTGCCGAACCTAACTAATGCATCCAAAGGATAGATTCTTGAAAGAGAGCATCTAATTGTATCTCAGAATTTCAAGCCAAAATCTAAATCCAATCTTCGGTTGTTAGGAATCCCTGTGACCGTCTCCTGGAACTTTTTCAGGAAGTTGACCAGCTGATCAACAGTAAATACTATCTCTTCTTTCATCCACCATGGGGCTACTCCAATTAACGTTCCCAATGACATATTCTTATAAGAAAGCTCAGGTGCCTTGGCAGCTTCTAGTTGTTCCTCGGGTACCTTCAGAATTTCAAGCCTAAACCTAAAACCAGTCTTGGGGTGCAAGAGAATCAATGTCGGTTTATCCCTTCGCATTCTGCCGATCTTGTCGGACACCACTGTCATCTCAATGAAATAGCCAAGTACCTCCTGTAGGATCTCTACTTCTGAAAGCAAACCTGCAACTTCCTTCTGGTGCACATCCAGGAGTTCGACATGTTTGCGATGCAAATCCTGGAATCCAGCTCCATTCGGACGGCAAGGGACGACGGGTTCAGAACAAACGACAATCGCATTGTCCATGACTCCAGTTGCTGATTCCTCTGGACAGCGAGCATCCTCGAGTGAGTTTCCCAGAAGAGGCTCTGGAACTGGGCTTTCCGTAACCCGATTCGAGGCATATATCTCAAGTGAGGAGGTCCGAGTACTTACAAGTTGGTGCTCTCCCTCCAAGGGACTGGACTCTACATCACCCTGGACCACTGCATTCTCTCGAAGTACAACGTTGCCCTGGGTCATCATTTGGAGTCCTTCACTCTCTTGAGTCCCTACAATCTCCTGGGGTCCCTCATTGTCTAGGGCCATCTCAATCTCTCGGGGCAGATCTACTCGATTTCCGGTCTTCTCTACGGGTGCACTGCTTTCCTCACCACAATCAGCAACCTCCTCCCCTCTCTGTTGTCTAACAGGCTCAGACGGCAAATACAACTCCATTTGCCTGGGTGCGCCTTCAACACCTACCTCGTCTGACGTAGGAGTAAGAGGACGCACCGGCGACACGGCAACGTCGGCTTCACAATTCGCGTTTTGCACTGCTTCCTCTTTGCTTCCTCTGCAAGCCCTAAACTCATCCTTTTGGCACAACAGCGACTCCAGCCATTTTATTCTCTTTTCAGCAGCGTCCACTGTCTTCCTCAGCTCCTGATTTTCACTACACAAGTCCTGGATGTATCCATCGGCCACTTGCTGGAACCTCTCATGAGAACGTCGTTGCTCCTCAAATTGCGCTTCAACGTCGACCTTCCTGGCCTTCATGCGGGTGTACCTGTCGTAAAAGCTGTCGTATGCCCTTAATAAACGTGGCAGAAACGCCTCTTGAGGAAGATTTTGCTCCAGACTCCCAACCATGGCTCTGTTATTGTCCGAATCCTCCTGGCGCTGCAGTGTCAAAGTCATGTCCCGAGGCGATGCTGCGGCGATGGGATTCGCCCGCCCAAGAACCGGTTCGTCCAAGCCCTGCATTGTAATGGGGGCGATCGGCATCGGAGGTCCTGATTCGTTCTGCAGGTCCATGGCAACGCAGGCATCGCTCGAGGTGATTCTCAAAACCCCGGCGTCCTCGTGAGGCCGAGGCTGAAGCAAAGTAGGGGGGGTAGGACAGGTCAAGCTGGCAGCACGCTTGCGAGGGGGCGAGGGGAGGCAGAGCACTGGCTCGACGCCCGAGGATACCGTGGCGGCGTCGCCTTCCGACTGCCGACTGCCGCGCCGCTTCTTCTTCTCCATAGCACCTCCCAGCGGGGCGGGCGGGGCGTCCGCCGGAGCTAGAGCAAGCTGGGGGAATGGGAAAGAGCTGCAGATGCGAACAAGGGGATGTGGAGGAAAACGAAAGAAGGGCTTAGAGGAGGGGAAGGCGCGGTGAGATGTCGAGAGAAACGAAGAGCAAGAGACCAACAGCAGCCTCGCAGCTAGCAACGGAAAAGCAAGCACGAACGACTTCGAAGTTGGCTTAAGCGGGTGAGGAGAAGGGAGAACAGGGGAGAACAGGGCGCGGCGCGAGCGAGATAAGAAGATCGAGCATATCTGAACTGCAGCTCAAGGCAGGACGGGCTCGCAGCCGCATGAAGGCGGGCGCAGCGCAACTGCACGCCGCAAGATTTCGAACTTGATCGAGCTCTTCAGGGGCCAGAGATCCGCAATGGCGGCAGCTCGAAACTGAACGTAACGTAGAGACACAGATCCGTTGTTGGAGACTGTGAGTTTGAATTCGGAGGCCGCTTCCCGCTTCCGGTCTGGTTGGGTTAGTAGCGCTCACTGAAGCCCAGCATCTCCAGCGGTGCTCTGTGAATCGTGCGCTCCACATGTTATGGAATACTATTTGCCCGCCAGCATCTGAGGTGCATAAGGTAGGTACACCCAAAAGCGCCACTTATTCATAGTGAGCCTAGTTCCTGCTATTAAGTAGTTCAAATTTTTATGTAGTCTTGTTGGCAAGTGAAAGCATGTTCCAACGCACCAAAGAACGCAAGATTTGGATACTGTATGCAAAAGTTATTAACAATCAAAGTCTGTTTCTGAAAGTGCCATCTACAGTCTGTGAACATGACTGATTTCGGAAATGTATGTGCACTATAGATGGCGCTTTTAGGAACATGGCGCTTTTGGCTGTATCCACCTTAGAGCAAACTGACTTTCAACCCCTTCATTTTCGGGAATTTCGGATGTACTGTAGCACCCTGCATTTCCACCCTCAAAATCAGTGAGCATCGCTACCAGTGGCACTCCAAATGACCACTCTATCAAGAGTTGGCGAGGGTTATGGAGTCCTTTCAAATGTGGCATTGCTGTGAGCTTGTATTGATCCCCACCAACAAGTTGCTAAAATTGAATTGATAATACTTTTTCCATTGCCACTAAGGCGCCATGTCACATAAAATGCCACTGAGGTGCTCCTATTATAGCTCACTTGGTGGGTGGTGGAGAAGTCAACTTTTTTGTTGAATTGTGAACAATGTCCATTAATAGAGACACTGTGAATGTTGGTGAAGACTGTGCAACTTGTTGTTGGAGCTACAAATTTTAGAGTTGAGTTTTTGTTGTCAAAAATAAAAATTGAATGTTTTCCATCATCAATAATTTTGGAAAAACACAATGAAGAGTGAAGTGTATTTTCTTTAATTAAATTAAATTTTGGGACCACTTTAATGTATCACTAATGTATTATAAATAAAAGCTTTATCTTTTACATTATCAATAACTTAAGAAAAACACAACAAAAAGTGAAGTGTATTGCTTTTGTTTAACTAATTTTGGGACCACTCACTAATGTATTAAAAATAAAAGCTTTATCTTTTACATTATAAATGTGTATGATATAGACATGAGCTTTTATTATTTTTAAAATATCTAAATTTATATTTGAATGAAATCTTATTTAATCCTATATTCTTATATTTAGAGTCTTTTATTATTTTTCCCTCCCTTCAAGAGTATATAGATGAATGCATTGTTGAACAATTGGTTCCAAAGCACCTCTAAGTCTTTAAAGTGTATACATGGGAAAAAACTTTGAAGTCTTTTATTATTTTCCCCTCCCTTCAAGAGTTTATTGGTGAGTGCATTGTTGAACAATTGGTTCCAAAGTAGCTATAAATCCATAAAGGGTATACATGGGAAAAAACTTTGAAGTCTTTTATTATTTTTCTCCACATAGTCAAAAATGCTTCTCCTCCACCTCATAAAAGTTCTTCCCTTTCCTTGCACGCACACTACAGCCCTCTGTTGCTTACACGCTGGCATTCATTGAGGGAATAGTCTACATTGACTAAGATAGCGTTTAGCATCAAGTATAAAACTACCTTCTACAAAGCCCCCCCTTTGACATGCAATTGTATATCTAGCGTGACTCACGCCAAATTTTATAGTGTGGCGTAGTGCTGGTGTGGAACCATTGGCTACTAAAAAAGCACACCAAACGCAGAGTAGCATTGTAGAGAACGGTACACTCGACTGGTGGCGATGCTTTAAGCATAGGCACCTCGCAGGTGTACCGTTTGCCTTTCCGTGCAACGTCGTGGGGATTTTAGGGCAGGTAGGCATGTTTTCGTTTTTGGCAGGTACAGTAGGTGGGTTATTTTCCTGCACATTTGAAGTGTCCCCATGCTAGCTTCCCAGGATGGATTTTATCCCCATCTAAGTGACAAGTGGTGATTTTCGTTTTAGAGGAGCCTGCACATGAAGCCAACAATGGAGTGTCATCATTGCCATGCCTTAGGGTGGCAACTCATTTTGGGTTCTTAAAATTAAAACCAAGGTACAATAAGGGCTAAGACACCAATACACTCAACATGTTTAGATTAGGGCTAATACAATACATTTAACATATTATTATTTTAGTAGTTTATAGTTTAAAAATATATATTTGTTTTAGTGTAGTTTCAACTCTTAAAAGTTCAATGAAAATGAGCCTCAAATACAATAAATTTTGGATAAAAAATCATAGTAAAAACTTTTCTAAAAGAATTGTAGAGTAGATTTTGAGGAATTGTAAATTGGTTGGAGTTATACATACTATATCATTTAACAATTTGAACACCTTTATAATCAAACATTATAATCTTTCATTCCATAAGTGTTATTCTTGTGTTTTCATTTCCTAAGTGATCTCTCACATGTCCAATTTGAATGTGTATAATCCAAATTTTTAAAAATTTACAAAAGTAATTAAAATGTTGGTTTTTTGTTCAAATTAGAGAAAATTTCAACAAGCTTAGAAATGGAAGACAAATCAAAATACATATATACTAATGGTATTCATCTCAAGAATATATATTTTATATATACAACAAAATATATAAGACTAAAAATGAAAATAAACTATATTTGTGAAATTTGAACTATAGACTCTAGCTCAATATTAAGATAGCGCCAACAACTTAATAAAATACAAGTCAATAGGTATCAAACCTAAGACTAGTAATTAGACAACTATTAGTCTCTTGCACCACTTTCCACGATATATCCAAACTTGATAACTTTATTTCCATTCTTTGTTAATATTTTATATTATTTTAAACATTTTTGTAAATTCTATGATTTTTACAAAGAATTTTCTCTAAGAAAATTGTATATAATTCAATTTGATGTTTTTAATTATGAAAAAATGAGATTAAATTTTAAGCATATATTAAAATTTTGGAAAGTATTTTTTGTTGTAGAAATCTAGTGAATTTTGATTAAGCCCGGACATGAAATGTCCTTTAAAGGGTTATTGAGAGAAATTCAATGTAAGTTTAGAATTATTTTTTCCACTTTTTCCGAAGACTTGGATGGCCAACTTTAGCTCAATCTAAAAGCATGATGCTTTAGATTGATGGTGGTGAGAATTGTTTGTTGGAAGAAGAGTTCAAAGGAGATAGTTTTGAAGCACTTGTTGGCACCTATTTTTTAAGCAATACAACCTTATGAAGAGCATGTAGCACCTTTACTTGCAAATGTCATTTGTAGTCAACAAATAGAATAAGATTATGTACAAGAGAGAAATAAATGTATATATTTTTAAATATGCAATAGAATTTTTTTTTATCATGATTATTCATATTTTTCTCTGTTTCATAATGTATATGTACATTTCTCACCAATAATGTTCCTACTTAACTCCTAAAGGACTACGGCATTTTCTGGCTTGAAAACCAATCAAAACTGCCATGTTTGCTACTTCCACCCAAGAAAACAAAAAGAACAATTTTCTTAGATTCTAACCATAGGATCTTATAAATTACTTGTCTGAGATAACGTGGTAAAAATTTCATGAAGTTTGGCCGTACCGATTGAAAGATATTAGCATTCAAAGTTGGAATTTTTTTTATGAACTATGACTTGCAATTTCACTTGACTTTGACTGCCATTTACTAAATTTTTTTGCACTATGGACGATGAAGTTAAAATTTTTTATGTTGAACAATTGAGTTGAGAATTAGTAAAAAGAATTCCAAAAAAAACTACTTGATTTTCATTCATTAAAAACTATTAAGTAGAAGTAGGTCCAAGATTGAACAAAACACTAAGTTGTTAATAACTTTGAGATGTAATTGGAAAATCATGACCCCAATGGTGACCTTGTTCTTGCAAACATCCTAAGCCCTATCACAAAAGAAAATTTGAAAAATTTGAAAAATTGCATTCAAAAATGAATTCTATAAGTTATTTTTTGAAGAAGGTACTTAGATTGCCCGAAATACAAGATTGTCTATAACTTTCTCATTATGAGTCCAAATAAAATGAACCAAAGCTTCAAATGTAGAACAAAACATAATCTTTGAGAAAATAAAATAAAAAATAAAAAATAAATGTTTTTGTGTTTCTTTTCCTACCTGGCGAATTGCTTTTTGGACTTGAATGGCATGACTTTTGCCTCCAAGCACCAATTGAAATAAAAAATTATATTTTTGGAAATCTAATCTGATTTCCTATCTTCAAAAAAAGTTTCAAAAAATCATAGCAAAAATTCAGGTCACATAAGCCTGCCCAACATCCCAAGTGTCCCCTAAGGGGACTTTAGTCCTTTAGGGGTTAAGACATACATTTCTAAATAACTTTGAAATTTTGTGTGTTAAATTTATTTGTTTATTTATTTCCAACACATTTTATCACATCCTATTGAATCCTATTGTCTCAAAGTCCTCATAAGAATCTTTGGAAATTTGGGGTTAGTTTGTATAATTTCAAACTTTGATAAATAAATTAGCTTTTAAAGGATATAACATGTCTTTAGAAGGCCTCAAAAAGTAAAAGCTATACCACCTTATGTCCCAATACTAGCTAAAAGACCAAGGTGATTGCAAGAAAGGGCTGTCCTTTTTTGGCGTCACAATGGAAGTGACATTTGTGCCATTGGTTATAGCTTTGGGGTATTAATCCAATTCACTTGAAATTTTTATTGAATATGGACAACTTGATAGTAAAGAAATACCTTATTTTTCAAAAATTTCCAAAAAACATTTTCTAATTAAATTTTAATTTACCTAATTTGTCACACTTTGCAATTTAGGGTTTTTTAGTACTGTGGAGTATCCAAAATTAATGATGTAGACTTGAAATTTGTATGGTATATTTATACACTAAAGATTTATGAGTTGACCAAAAACATTTTTAAAAAACATTATTTTATGTCGTCTACATTGATGCAAACAGGGGCCCCTTACTCATACAATTTTGAACATCAAAAATGGTTTCAAAATAATTCTTTTGGTGACATCTCATCATCATCAATCCTTCCCAAATTTCCAATTTTTAGTTTTTTTTAAAATTTCTTTTCCTTCTTTTTACAAATTAAAATGTGAAAGTACTAATTTTCATGAGATTTTGCACTTTTCTAGTTCTCCTAGTTAGAGAATTTTCCTGAACTTTTCCTTCCTAGGGTACCTTCTTCTTAAAGGTATATTCATGAAAACTATTTTTCACATTTTTTAAAAATTGTTTTTCTAATTAAATAGTATTCCTGAAAAAATTATGAATATTATTCAAAACGAGACAAAAAATGGGAGGCCTTTCTTGCAATCACCCACCATCCTAAATAAAATTCCCCCAAGTAATTTAATTTTATCAACAATTATATTTTTGTATAGATTTGAAAGAAGCTTTTAGGAATATAATTCTTGCTTCAATTAGTGCTTCTAAGTGAAAATTTTGTCTCTTTAGGTCCTACAAGGGATAGTTCAAAATGATTTACAAGAAATAAAAATACTATAGTTTATAAAATTTTCCTTTAAACTTTATACTCTATATACACATAAGAGGATTTTTGGGCCCCCAGGAGACCGTTTCAGGGGTGTTCCCCGAAATTGTTCCCACTGCTGCAGACCAGCCCCCTGCTGGTCTGAATTTTTGAATTTTGAAAAAAAAAAATTAAATTCTTTTTTTTCCAAAAAACTTCAGAATGTACTAAAGAGCGAAAGAATGATTTAAAAAAATAATTTTTTTTTCAAAAAAATATTTTAAAAATATTTAATATTTAATTAAAATTAATTTAAAAAATCGTATTTTCTGACGTGGCAGTCGCTCGACCACATCAGCATCGCGTTCCCAGAGTTCCCAATGCGTTCCCAGCGTTTGGGAACTCGCAGTCTCTTAAAGCAGCTAGAAATCCTCTTATGTGTGAACCTCTAATTCATTCCTTTTAAACTATTGATGAGAACAATATAGACAATCTTGTTTTGGAGCATTCTATGCATCTTCTTGAATAAATAACTTGTGGATTCATTCTAAATTCCATTTGCACAATTTAAAAAATAGATTAAGATGCTTTTCTAAAACAATCTTTCATCATGGAGATTAATATAATTCAATTCTACTTTGAATTCGATGTTTGTGAAGAATCAACAACTAGTTCAAGGTTTACTAATGGAATTGGAAATAAAAACATTGTAGTTTTGAAACATCAACTAAAAAAATGATGAAAAAGACTAGGTAATTTTTATTCGGAGTATAAAATGTAAGAAAATAATCCAACTCCAAATGTGAAAAAATGGTTCAATTTGGGAATTGGAGGAAAATAGCTTGTAAAACCTAAAAACTTCTCAAATACTACTTAAACCTATCCATCTTTTTGTATTTTCCTTCAATCTCTTGTACCTAATTCTACTTAATAAAATTTTATGAATAAAGAAGTCATTATGCTTTCTTGAGAGAGAAAAAATCATATATTCTCAACACAATTCTTCAACACAAAAGTTTAAAAAATTCAAATTAGTTATGTAAAAAGTTAAGGCTTTAACTTTCAGAACAGTGCATGCGTCAAGGTATCGCCAATAATGGATTAAAGGATTCAAGTCAAATAGCAGTTCCATGTGCTCCTTTGAATTGTTGAGTATGGCTAGCTTGAAAAGGCCTTGCTGAGCCTCTAGGTTGTAATGGTCCAAGACTGGTGGAATGAAACGTTTCACCTTATCCACTTCAATTAGCTTAGGCTCGTAGAAGTACGCCATGAAGGTAGTTAAGTATTGGGGAAAAGTTTCCTCTGCTTTGCTTTGCAACCAATATTGGGGATAAACCACCCCAAGAGCATCCATTACAGCATAGGCAAGAAAGCGAGACTTCAACTCTTGCAGTAACTTCCTTGTTGCCCCTACACAAATACAAATGAAGGGCTCCTCAGACTTAAAACATTGAGCATCCAGAAAAAAATAGTAATACCAAATCATTCTTATGATGTTCAACAAAACACCCAAGTCCATGTCATTTAATGCACACGTCTCTGAGAGAGGAGGTAAGGCAAAAAATGAAAATAAAAACGAAATACTAATTTACGTTCACTACTGAAGTACATAATCTACCATCCATTATAGTGAAATCCAACCAAAATACCATAGTTATAGTAGTATAATAACTAAATTTGACGCCCAAATTGACATAATCAATGAAAAACCATTCCCTGTATTGTATGCCATACCATTGTAAGTCAGGAGCATGCGAGCATGACTAATTAACAATTACAACATTTGACAAAACAAAGGCTGTCAAAAGATGCTTCAACTTTTGAGCCTACATTCACTAAACTGAAGGGACACAAGCATAAATGAAATTCTTTTTCTCCAATAATAAACCACAATAACTAAAAATTAGAGGTAAGGAAAGTTCTCCACAATATGACTAAGGCATGCATTCAGTTCTCTCAAAATTCAAGCTTAAAAAATCACCTAAGTACTTTGTCTTAATGGCAGACACCAAAGAGACAAATATTTCACGGTCCACAGGAGCACCATCATGTAGCGCACAAATTTTTTCACCATTGGATACAAATATCAACTCTGCAACAGATTCGTTGTTGAAGTCAGAAAGCCATTCATGTGGATTTGGGAGTGTGAACAATCGAGCAAGTTCTTGAAGGCCCAAAATTCGTTGGTGGAGAAGGCCGACGTACATGGTATACAATTGACCCTTTGCAAACTTCAATGCGGCCACAAAGTCACAGACATAAAGATCGTGCTTTTGGGCGAACGTAAATCAAGTAGGGGCATCAATGTTGTCATGTCCAGTAGTGCATAAGGGTCGTACATAATTGACAAACATTTCTGTCAAATACAAGAAACAATTGCACTAATCGAGATTACACTCTCAGGAATAAACTGTAGACCCAAAGTTATTAAATCAACCAAAAAAACTTAAAAGCTTCTTCAAAGCAACACCTAGCTTAACAAACATCCAATTTTGGAGACTTACACATCATTCCACCCTATCCTACTAGTGCATTGTGTACTCTGCTTAGCCATTGACCCCTACATTTTTTTATTGACTAATCTCTTTCATAAAATCCAATTCTCTCACCACATCCATTCCACAACCTATGTGTCACATAATCTTGTATAGATTGTCTATAGTGTTATGAAATCAGAAACACAACAACTTAAAATCCAAATCAAGTATCATTTAAAGATTGCCAAATGTTGTTAGACTCAAATGATAAAAGAAAAGCATCATGACAATTCCTTTCTGCCACGAATTACTCAAAACCTGTTGAATCCTTCAAAGTTTAAAAATTTAGTAAGTGCCTAAATATAATATGTGCATTGTTAGGAACTTCATTATTCAAGACAAAATTTACTAACACTAAAGCACATAAAAACTGAAGGTAAAGAATATAATGCTCATTAGAATCCTAATAAATCCCTGAATACGTTCAAGATTAATAATAAAAATCAGGTTTTGGAATACCTTCACCGATGGAAACGGAGACTTTACAAGCACATCAATAAGAACCCTTATTGGATTAAGCATGACCAAGGTTTACCAATTTAAAAAAAACCCTAACTAGCATTACTTGCATTGTTTCTATTTCCGCACTATCAAATATCTACATTGAGAAATTCTTAAAGATAGTAGCCACTACCAACAATAAGCAAAACCTCGTTTTAAATGTGAACAAATTTCCTTTTTAATAATGATGCTCAAAGGTTGGATTGAAGAGAAGCATAAAAAGTGAAACCTTACAATACAACAATTAAAGAATTATCTATGAAAGTAGTCTTCTTGAAAAAATTTCAATGTCAACGATTGTAGATTGGGTTTAGCTCCTAGGCCAAAAATATGTAAATACGATGCAAATGCAGAAACAATACACTCCAAGATTAAAAGAGGGCATCAAGTAATTGAAAGCAAACCACAATTACAATTCAATTCCCGATAGTCCTGAATTAATAGCACAATATCCATGGCCTTCACTTGCTTACAAATTGTTCACTACTCCTATAAATTAGTTGTGTGGTCAACAACTCAGACTTCTACTCCTGCTGATAGATTGAATAAACATCTGCAATGTAAATTACGATAGAAAAAAGAAGCCAACAATACATTGAGACCATACGACATAAATTTATAGATGATTAAAATTTGAGGATAATTACTTTACAAGAGGAATGAGCCTACAAGCAAAAGTGAACAACAAACCGTGACGATTCAAGTAGTAAAGTAAAAAAAAGAGCGTGGAGACATACCTCAGCAACATCGTTTTTCTTGTAGTCAACTTTCATCTTTGCAAGAAGTGTTCTATAGTCAAAAAGGAATCTTCGCAGGGGCTCCAACAACGACACCCATCGTGTAGTAACTTGAAGAAGAGGTTTGAGTCCCTTCGTCTCCATCACCTCAGCAAACTTTTGGTATTTACTAAGTCGCTTCAGGCAGCAGACAAAGTCTTTGCTGTGAGGTTGCACCTATAGGCCATGTAATGCACGCCCATACAAAACAGAGCATACTCGGTTTGGATTTGCACCATCACACTACTTCGTGCACCTTGAAATGTGCTAACACCACAAGAGAAAACTATGTCCTAATTGACAAAAAAAGTGATAGAATTCTATCAATTCTTCTGTAGATTAGGAGACCTTGATTTGTATATCCAATTCATAGAATTACGTCAATTTTTCTGTAGATTTTGACATGAATACACGTTAGCAAGTCTTTTTTTTTTCAATCCTTTTCCACCGTAGATTTTTTTGACTCGTCATTTAATTCAAAAAAAATTAATTTTATTATCCAAAAATTTAATAAAATAATTTAAATAATGGCCAAAAATTTTTGGATGAAATTTTATTAGATGAATAATAAATGTTTAGATAAATATTTTTGAATCAATGAATTTTTATTATTTTCAAAAATATATGAATCATTTGTAATTGTGAAGTAAATGGGGAAGGGAAGCTCTATATATACACATATGGAGGTAGGAGCACGATCAATACATGTGGGATATGTGCATTTTTTAAGTTAAAAGAGCTCATAGTCAAGTTAGAAACCCGTAATTTGGTATAAAAACTAAAATTTCACCCCTCAATTAGGCATAGAAGAATGTCTTTTTACAAAAAACTTTGAACTAAGACTAGTTAGAATATAAAATAAAGTTTCAAGTCCAAAAATCCATTTGACATTTAAAGTTTTCAATCAAAATTTATGAACAGATTTCAAAGAGAAAATTTGGAAAAATGTAAGAAGAACAATTTCAAACACCTCTTTGAAATTCCATAACTTTTGATTGACAACTTGAACTGTAAAATGGATTTTTTTTTAATGAAATTTCAATTAATAATCTAACTAGCTTTAGTTTAAAGTTTTTTACAAAATCACATACTACTATGCCTAAATGAGGTCTGAAGTCCTACTTTTTAACACAATTCCTATTTCTATTTTTGCACTAAGTTAGAAATAGGAATTGTATTAATAGTAGGACTTCAAACCTCATTTAGGCATAGTAGAATGTTTTTTTGTAAAAAGACCAAGGGAAAGGGGAGACTTGAAGCGGAGATTTTAGAGGAGTATTGACGGAGTTTGGAACCAAAGTGTTGATGCGCCGGCTTGAGGACTACACACGGAGCATGGGAGCAGTTTTTACACACGGCAGTTTGGAATTGAGGATGGCGGAACTGAGCTCTACTGTCTGATTGTGGCGCACAGGTACCACCGGTCTTTAAACGCATATTCTCTTGCTGAAGTTTGGAACCTAGGGTTAGGGTTAATGAGTCACGGATTTTGTTTTTTGTAGGCATCTTTTACAAAAAAGCTTAAAGCAAATGTAAGATACAATTAGGTTTCTTAGTTCGGGGCTACAATACTTGGGATATAAGTATTTAAACTTCAAACTCATTTAGTTTGAACGTAGCTGCCGTTTCTTGCACAATTACTAGTAGAAAATTCAGCATTCAAAGTCACAGAAAAGTGTTGATTTTGGTTGTTCAATTTTTTGTTGATTTGGATGTGTTGATTTGAACGCATTGATTTGGGCATTTATCAACAAAAATTTGTTAGAAAATTAACAAAAATTTGTTATCATCAATACAAGTTTGTTCAAAATTAACAAAAACTTATTAAAATTTTTATCAAAAAGTTGTTGATTGCCAACAAAAGCATGCTAATTAATTAACAAAAATTTGTTAATATTGTCAATGATTTTCCAAAAAATGAAAAAAAAATGAAGTATGCCACTTTGGCAAACCCTGCCACGTCACCCCAAACTGCCACATTACCCCAAACTGCCACATTACCCCAAACTCCCAAACTACCACATCACTAAAGCCACCTTCACCAAGGTTTGAACCTTGGACCTTGTGGTTGAGGTCCAAGGTTCTGAACCATCACACCATCCATATTGCTCCTTCATTGTATAAGAAGTAAGTTTAGTTTTATAAAGTTTCCTTTTATTTTTCCTTCACTATGTTAAAATCAGCAGACTTTGGTGGCCATTTAAACATAGAAAAACAACTTTTTCAAAAAAACTTCCAAATAAAAAAAGTTTTCATACTCAACTAACTTTCATCTCCAAAAATCCGTTTGAGATTTAGAATTTTCAATAAAAAGTTATGGGCAAAAATCAGAGAATGTTTTTTAAAGTGTGAAATACATTGTTCATTCCAACCCTTCTCTGATTTTTGCCCATAACTTTTGATTGAAAACTTTAAATCTCAAACAGATTTTTGAAGATGAAATTTACTTGAATATGACAACTTTTCTTGGTGGAATTTTTTTGAAAAAGTTATTTTCTATGTCTAAATGACCTCCAAAGTCTGCTGATTTTAAAGAATACTAAATTTTTAATGATTGAGTTAGAAAAAATTAATTTGAAACTCTTCTAAACCTAAATACATTTGAACATTACATATGATAAAAACACTAGATTATAAAATTGTATATTCTAATTTAAGAAAATTTTATTTCATATTTTCTTTAAAAAATTGAAATCTTTTCATTTGTGCATGACATTTTTAGAAAAGAACATTTTAAATTTTAAAAAATATAGTTTTTTCTAATACAATAATACCAATATTTCACTTATCAATTATATAATAAGATAATTATGATTTCACTTTAAAATTTATTTTAGAATGCATACTCTAGGTATTTTAAGTGTATGAAAAAAATATTTTAAAAATGTACACACAATCCTCATTGCTACTTTAGTTCTTATATAAATGTAAAGATGTTTGAAATATTTACAAATACATTTGCACATTTACTCACTAAAAATCATAATGATGATATCTTTAAAAAAAAGTGAAATTTTTTATAATGACTTACAATTTGTAGTTTTAGATTGAAAACACATAAGATTAGTACTTCAAGACAATTTGAAGGGAAAATATAGCTTGAAGTTCAAGTTTTGCCTATCTTTAAATGAATCTCCTAATTTAAAAATGGTTTGGAAACTTTTTCAATAGGGAACAAAAAACATTTCAAACTCTTCTAAATCAAAATAGGAAATTAATAATTAGAATATTTTTTGATTGAATAAATTTTTTCAAATATTAAAATTAAAACAAATATTTGATAAGAATCTATAGATTAGTATTGAATTAACTAAAATTTACAATGAATGTAGTACCTACTTTCAAATAAATTTGACAATTTATTATTAAATTGAACATCATTTTCTAGTAGTATGCACATATACATTTTTGTTTCACATTAGAAAACTTTAGGGCTAAATTATATATATAATTTGTAGTTTTAATGGTGAAAATTTTAATAAAATTCAACATATTCTAAAAAGTTGACAATCATTTTGTTTGAAGGTCATTACTATTTTTTCAATAATTTGAAATTTAGAGTCCAAAGTTTTCTTGAATTTTTGGTAATATATTGCAAAATGCAAATGTAATTTAATTCCTATTTTCCTTTGAAATTTTTACACAACATGTAGTCAAATTATATTCTATAGTCAAATTTATATAGAAAAAAATAAAAAGATAAAGATATAAACATATATACATAAATAGTTAGCTATAGATGTATATAATTTGATTGTAGTATATTTTGAATACGTAATTTAATAGTTCAAATTAACTTGAAACTATTCAAATTTTAGTGCTATACAATATAAAATTCAAACATGATCAAGTCATTTGCATGAAATTTGATATAGATTTTGAATTCCATTAGAATTCTAATGAAATTCAAAATTAAATTCAAAATATTATTATATTTTATATATGAAATATTTGAATAAAATTTGGATTTGATGTTCTATTTTTTAGTTTGTTATAATTACTTATAATGGACTTCATGAACTTCTAATTATAAAGGATTCCACCAAATTCAAATAGATTCTAATAGATGTTTAGATTGAAGATTCTACTAGATTTTTAGAAGATGCTCAAAAAGATTTCCAAAAGATACCAAAACAAAATCTCAAAAGATTCTTAAAAAATTTCCAAAGATGCCAAATCAAATTCTCAAAAGATTTTGAATCAAAATCTCTAAAGATTCTCTAAAGATTCCAAATCAGATTCTCAAAAAATTCAAATCAAAATTTTCAAAAAGATTTTCAAAAGAGTCCCTAAAAGATTCCAAAATATTCCAAATTAGATTCTTAAAGATTCTTTAAAAATATAACATTTTTTGGTTGGATTTGTCATTGCACTATTCATCAATAAAAACAATGACACATTTTTGTTAATATATACAAAATGAACAAAAACTTGTTGATGTTGTTAGTGCTAGTATCCAAATCAACAAAATTTAATAGAAAATTGTTGATGTTTTGTTAATTTGGTCACTGTTTTTCTACTAGTGAGTTTTGGTAAACCCTAGTGGTATTTTTACCTAGGACGGAGATGGAAGACACACAAATGATTACATTGCCAAATGAAGTAGGAGCGGGCTAATGTACCTTGGGAGGAGGCATCCCAGTAGCACCGCAGGATGTGTGCATAGGGGAAGCAGGAGCTACGGAGGCAATACTGGCTGCTCAAGCCCCGACCCGCAAGGCTATGGATATAGGAGACCCTAACCCTAATCCAGATGACATTTATTAGAAATCCAAAGGAGGGGGGAAAGAGCCACTCGGTGGTGGATAAGGAATAGAAGTTAGAACTCTAGCTAACATTGGAGCAACTGGAAACAACCCAATGTGCATAAGGAGAGGTACACGCACAAATGGTGCTTGGCAGGGAGATTGGTCAATCATCTGGATACAGTCATTAGTAACATACTGGTAGCATGCTTCGGGAAGAATTTGAAGTCAATCCAGAATCTAGCAAGAGGATTTTTTAGGGTTGAATTTGAGTCTAAAGAAATAGCAGTGGAGGTAGCTAGCCTCAAAACCATAGAAGAGGAAGGAAAAATGGTACAACTGTTTTCGTGGAAAAGGAATTTTTCACTAGAACAACCCTTCAAAGAAACGGATACGGGATTCATCATCCGAGTCCAATTTTCGAAATTAGATCCAGTCTTCTAAATGGAGGATTGGTTACAAGCTATTGCAATGCTAATTGGGGAGGTACTGTTGATCAAAAACAAGGAACTAGCACAGAAAAGGCCCAGGGGGCCTTTGATTACAGTCAATGTACCAGAAATCCTCAAACTTCCGGGGAGTATCTGTATTCCTTACGTGGGGGAAGATAGAAGTAGAAAACTTGGGATATAGGAGGTAAGTTACTCAAGGCTCCCAAACCAGTGTAACAGATGCCGAAAATTCAAGTCCAACGCTATAAATTGCCCACTTAATAAACCAAAGCAACAAAGTGGGAAAACAAAGATCAAGAAGGGGCAAGCAAAGGGCACGGGAGCGACAAAGGAGTGCGATGTGTTCAAATTGATCGAGTTATGCAAGAAGAAGAAAGTGAGACCATGTAGCTAAGTGAGAGTATAATGGAAAGCCAAATTGGATACATTGGTACCAAGACATAGAGCAGAGGGCATGGCAAGACCAGGATAGGAGAGCACAAGTTAGGCCCAAGAACAATTAGGAGGTAAAATACGGCAGTACACAACAATAAACGAAAAGGAGAGAGCCCCATCACGAGTTTGCACCCTAAAACTCCAAGGTGGAACACATACTAAGGCGAGTAGCTTCCTAGAATGTGGAATTGCTCGAGCAGATCAAAGAGCAGAAACCTTACTAACAGTAAGCACATGCTCAGAGACCACGAAGAAGCAGAGGAATAAGGGACAACAACCTAAAGCGGATGCTCGGGAAGCGAGCACTGGAAAGGAATTCAAATTGGGACATGGTGGAGATAGCAGCGTAGCCACAAGAGTACATGCACAAGTTAAAGTTCTAGTTAAATCTTCAACCTTCGTTAGGGTGATTGCAAGAAACACTTGTGGGTGATTGCAAGAAAGGGCTGTACTATTTTGTGTCACAATCAAAGTGACTTTCATGCCATTGGTTATAACTTTTGGGGAATTAAGCCAATGTACTTGAAATTTTTATTGAAGATGGCCAACTTGATAGTAAAGAAATTCATTATTTTTCAAAAATTTCAAAAAAACATTTTCTAATTAAATTTTAATTTACCTAATTTGTCACACTTTGCAATTTAGGGGTTTTTAGTACTGTGGAGTATCCAAAATTAATGACGTAGACTTGAAATTTGTATGGTCTATTTATACACTAAAGATTTATAAGTTGACCAAAAATATTTTTAAAAAACATTATTGTATGTCCTCTACATTGATGCAAAGAAGGGCCCCTTGCGCATACAATTCTGAACATCAAAAATGGTTTCAGAATAATTCTTTTGAAGAAATGTAATCACCATTAGTCCTTCTCAAATTGACAATTTTTACTTTTCTTTTAAATGTCTTTTTCCTATTTTTTATAAATTATTACAAAAAAAAATGTAAAAGTGCTCATTTTCATGATATTTTGCACTTTTCTAGTTCACCTACTTAGAAAATTTTCCTTCAATTTTCCTTCATAGGGTACCTTCTTCTTCAAGAAATATACACTGAGTGTATTTTTTATTTTTTTTTAAAATTGTTTTTCTATTTTTAAAGTACTCCCGAAAAAAAATGAGTACTATTCTAAAACGAGACAAAAAACGGGAGGCCTTTCTTGCAATCACCCTTGTCCTATTTGTTGCGTTTTACTATAATACTTGTGACTTTTTCTGGAGTACTTTAAAATTAAAAAATTAATTTGAAAAAAATTTGAAAAATACAAATAATGTATACACTTCTAAGATGAAGGTTTTCACCAAAGGAAATTGATAGAAATTTTTTCTAAGTAGAACTTAAAAAGAGCCAAACCTCAAGAAAATATATACCTTCATGTTTTAATTCGGGAAAATTAGTAAAAGTAAGTAAGTACAAAAAATAAAAAGTTTCTATTCACTACAAGAGATGTGGGTGTTTTTAGTAGGGGATAATAGTAAGAAAATATTGAAAAGACATTGAAAGTCTTGGAAAGTCAACTTGGGAAGTGGAGTTGTGTACATTCAGTTATAAATTCTTAAGAGTCATATAATTATTCTCGAAAACGTTCTTTTCAGTCACTGAGCGATATATAGACTGTTTTCTATAGTGAGCAAGCGGTGTGTTTGGTGTAAAAATAGAAAAAAGCATATGTTCTTGTCGTCGAGGGCTTGACGCATTGCTCCATTCTTTTCTTCTAGGGCATGCTGCTTAACTTCATTCTTCTCCTTCTAGACGCGCCGCCTTGCTCCGTTGAGATTTTTTGCAACGTGTGGTTTCTATGGAGCATTTTGAAGGCACAGGGTTCTTCCTCGACCTCGTTATTCTCTCAATTGCTCGTTCCGGGTGGGCTACCTGTGCCCTGTGCTACTGAAGTATCACAATGGCGAGGTTTTGGTAGGAGCGAGTGGTGCGTACTGTAAGGTAACAATTAGTGAATTGGTCTCTGTAATGCAAGCAAAGAGCAATATAATTGTAAGTTCAATTGATGTCACAGTGTTTAGATTGAAGACAACAATTGTAGTACATGAGTGAATAATGAGTGAATAGAGAGGCTTTTTGTTGGACTTAACTATGATGCACCTTAAATGCACAAAACCTAGTGTTTTTCTTCCTTTAAATATGTTGTTTTGTTTGTTTCTCTTGACAACACATGTAGTTATCTTTGCTAGGGCATGCTCCAGATCAAAGATGAAGTGCATCTGATTGAGATGGCTTGTTGTGGGAAGATGAACAGCTCTCAATTTGGACTTTTGAAGTGTCGGAATCAATATGTGCGTTTGATAGAAAAGGGATTCTGCATTGCGAGGCTGAAAATTATTCTCACTGAGAGGTGAAACAACCACTAGTAGAAACCCCCGTTTAATGTGACAAGGCTTAATTTTTCTTGACGGATTTTGCTAGGCATCAAAAGCAACAACCCTTGTTTTTATGTCAACATTGATGTTGTGTTGAACATTTTTGTTGACATAAAAACACGAGTAGGTATTTTTTATGCTTAGCAAAATCCGTCAAGAAAAATTAGGCCTTGTCACATTAAACGGGGTTTTCTACTAGTGAACCTTGGTATACAGGGCATTAGTTGTTTGAAATGGATTTCCAAGTGTTCCTTGTACGGCAAGGGACGAAAGCGCACGCAAGAATCAGTTGCTGCGCATACTGGATCATAGCATGTCAGTGGTCCTATAGCTTACGACTAATCTTGTGGCAGTAGAGTATAGTTTCAAGCATATTGCTAGAGTCACAACATCCCTTGACGATCCAACGGAGCTTTGGATGGAAATTTTGGAAACGATGAAGCAATCATAGTTATAATACGCTCCGCTTCTATTGCGACTCCAAATCTGCTCTACTTACGGTGCTTCTCAATTAGATCGTCAAGGTGAATGGCATTGATATGTGTCCTTTGCTTTGCAATCATGCCTTTGTCTTGGTAATTTATGAAGTGGTAGGGATCCTCATTGCTCTGTTCACCTCATTTTTTCTGGAGAGACTTGACACACATCTTCTTCCCATTTGTCTTTTTTTTTGAAAGGCATTGATTTCACCAGCTACCCTGATGCTGTGGATTAATGAAGCTCCTCATCAATAGTATATAGCTTGTCTTCTGTTGAGCATGAGTGCAGTAGTACTTCACTTTGTCTTCATAAGTGTCCAATTTGCCGTGCTCTGGAGTAGGATTTTAATAAGGTTTTGGATTAGAAGAGGTTTGGTGGTTATATTTTGCAATAACGATTTCAATTTGGTGATTTTTTTACTCTGTTGTTCAATTTCCAACTGAATTTTTTGTGGAAAGCTGGCACTTGAACAATGCAACTCACATACTTCTGTACTTCTCGTTCATCCTCCTGAATTTTTTAATAGCTAATTATTTGACTCCATATTTATTCTAGATTGGCTAGTATTGCGATTTGTTGAAATTTTATGGCTGTAGTACATGTTTTAATTGTGACAGGTTTATCTCCTGTATGAAATATGTGCCATCTCTTACGAGGATATTATTTACTTGACAAACAAATTCCTTGTGGTTCAGGTATGTGTATGCAAGGTATTCCTTAGATCTTCAAACCTTTTTTCCTCAAGCATTTGAAAGCATAAGTGCTAACCACCTTTGTAATTAGAATGAATGCAAGGCATACTTCCTCAACCGCTTCATTGGAACCCTCAACTCCATTCGTGATTCTGCGGCATTGCATCATGCTTTGAAGGAGTATGCTTGCAATATTCAAGTGAGCTCTAGACGGTCATTTTTTTGAACGTTTTATTCAGTCTTTTTGCTATATGAGTAGATTGGGTTTTCTGAATTGAATTTTCATATGGTTAATAAATTAAAAGTGTGAACTGAAATAAGAGCAGATTTAAAACTTACTTACTTGAATTTTGGGCAAAGCAAAGAGTTTTCTGTATTATCTTGCAGTTTCCTCAAACACATTAAGATCTGTTCAAGACTTGTTTAGAATTTTATAGTTGTTTGAGAGCAAATGATGATTTTAAAGTGAATATGAGCCTTCTTGATTTTTGATACAAGCAGGTTGTGTCTGGTTTGAGTGCAGAATTGACAAAACAGGAGTGCTTGGAATTTGAAAATATTGCTGCTATGATAGACGATTGAGATGACTTGTTGCGGGTTGTAGATTTAGATTTGTTCTTTGATTTTAGATTTTTTTTCCTTAGATTTTTGTTTCCTTAATAGATTTCAATTTGTTATTAGATTTCAGATTTTTTCCTTAGATTTTAGTTTTTTTTCATAGATTTGGAATTTTCATAGATTTAGACTTCATCATATGTACATTTGGACTTCTTGAAATAAATAAATTTCTTGTTGATTTTGGCTCTCTAAAATGTATAAATTTTTACAAAGTAGAATGTCTCCTATAGAAGATTTTGTTTCTAGTTAGAGTTGTCTTTTAAGAAAGCTCAAAAGACATGTCAAATTCATGAAATCGGCATTTGAGTAAGGTATAATAATGCAAGTCCTAGACACATGATTTTAAGCAAATTTTACTTAAACTACTTGACCTTTCAATATGCATTTTTTGACTAAAAATCCCACTTAAAACACCTCTTTCTCTTGTAGTGATTTGCAATAAATCTATAGAGATGGTCATTCATCAAAAAAATCACTAAAGTAATACTTTATATGTTTAAAATTGCAACCAGAAAGAAGCTCACTTTGTGGACTTCCATACAACATAAAAATAATTTTTTTTGAAATCCCTCACATGGAGAGCTGTAGTCTAATAGAAGAGCATCTCATCCAAATTTCATCTCAATTCTCAAAATCATTAAAAAAAGGTACTCCTCAATGACTAAAAATCCCTAAACTACCAAAAATGACATTCAATCACTAGTACTATTTTGAAATAAAAATATTTTTGAAAATTATGAAAAAATTAGAGAATGTGTATGGTACCTATGAGTATCTTACCTATAAATCTTGAGTCATATGGAGCCAAAACATAGAAGTTATGGCCAAAAAACAAATCAAAATACTAGGTGTGATAGAAAATAAGACAAGTTTTTCTTGCAATTGCCTGTTAGAGAGATGGAATTGAAGAATAAGGACACAAGTAAAAGCACCTGGGAGATCAACAAGGAAGTACAAGGTACAAACTGCTAGACACGACCTCGTGTAGAGAAGACGAACTATTTCAAAATGCACTAGACATACAAGAGATCAACAAGCATACCAAGGGATTGGGGCGAGACACCAAGACATCAGGCGGAGACACCTGGGAGCTTGTCAGGAGCTCACAAGTAGAGGAGGTGACACATAAAACAGTGGTGGAATCGGGACTGAATCCCAAGGGGGCTGAGACTGGAACCTTGGAATTGAGTGCAACGGCCCACGAATTGAGCAGGAATTCCAGCTTGGCAAGGAATTGCACCTCGGAATTGGGAGCGGATAGTATTGGTAGGGAAACAAACATCCTGGAGTTACTCCATGGTGTAGAAGCGGCAAGTCGGAGGGAAAGCTAAGGACACAAGACCTCCAATTTGGTCGCAAGAGAACGGGAACCTACCCCATAGGGAGGTGTCAAATATACAAGAGGAGAAACTACACCACTAGAGAAAAACAACATTCCTTATTCAGACCCAATAGAGGATTGGTCGAGCCAAAAATAGAGCTCAAAGGAAAATTAAATAGACCAAAATAGCGACGGGGAAGAAGTTATGCAATCCAACATCCAAGAGCTACGCGCGGGTATCTTGGATTTGTAAATCAACAAGGGAAAAAGTGCACCCCCAACACTTGGTTTGGAGGGCAGTCCCCAGAAAGGACAACGTCAAGGAACAGAAGGTCCAAGCTAAATAGGCTTATGGACACTTAGAAAGATATTAGAAGTTGACCCCACATGGAAGGCGAAGCAAACCTTTCCGGTAATGAAAAATGTGGGCAAACCATGGTAGAGACACCCTCAAACCCTTTTGGAGGAGAAGGTAAGTAGAGGGAAGCGGATTTTTTTCCATTAGGGGTTAAATTTTCGGCAAATAAATAGAGGCAAAAAACAGCTTGTCTCCGAACTCGAACACAAGTCTTGAAGGGATATCAAACCAAGGAATTCTTAAGGGAAGACCCACTCTAGGGTAAATTTTGGAATCAACGAAAATCTAAAGCATCTTCACACATCCCAGAAGAATGGTGGGGAGTGTGACAGGAAGAGCAGCTTGAGAGAGCATTCAATATTTATTAATCCTACGAGGTGGACATGAAATATAAATACCTGTCCATGTGGTCGGTGCTTTATAAACTTAAGAAAGAAGATCAAAAGGTGTTGCTAGCACAAAAAATGGACCTAACGACATCAATCCTAAGTCCACTCAACGTGGAATTTTGAGAAGAAGAGCTAATAGCCGAAGCCATCAAGGAAACCATTTTGGTAGCATTGGAAATCCAAGTAAAGGATACAATTAAAAAGCCTCCCAAGATCCTAGACTAGGAGTATATCCATTGGATTGAGAATTGGGATAGGGTGCACCATGACCAAGAGCTCACCTTGTTGTCAGTCATTTGAGTCCCAATGAAAGCCAAGTGCTTAAAGAATGTCCCACTTTTGAGGGTGAATTCATCACATATCAAAGAACTTGCATCAAGGAACGGAAGAACAAAGGCTAATGCACTGCTACACGACTAGACAAGTCTGTACACGCAGAAAGCGGAGTTAGCCGAGTGGCAACCGGGACAACAAGCCTCGCCACAGCTGCAAAAAAAATAAAAACAGAAGTGGGCCTAGCACCTTCAACTAGTGATGAATCCCCAGTAGCCACGGACGTGGCGATGGAGGACAAATTTGAATCGCTTACTTGATGGACATTCCATTGGTTATAACAACATTCAATGTTCGGGGTGCCTAGATAGATTTTCAGGGTGTTCAAAAACAAGTGCACATAAGAAGAATCTTTGAAAGGATGGAGGAACAGCCAAGGATCATCCTGATCCAGGAACACTGGATGTTTGAGGTGTGCTACGCGCGATGCTGCCAAAGTTTGCCTTTTGCACTAGTAGAAAGCCCTATTTTTTTAGACAAGGGCGCGAATATGTGTTATGTTGAATGAAACATCACACACGTCTATTGTGCATGTCTAGAGAAATCCGTCAAGTTTGACAAGCTAAAAACATAAGAAATTTTGGAAAAACATGCCCTATTTTTAGAGCAACATCATAGAAAACATGGACAAAGAAGTTGTGAAAAGTGTGCCATTTGGCAGCCATGTAAGCCCCACGCAAGCAAATAGTGCCACATGGGATTTTTGTTCACTGCACAAAAATTTTAATATTGTTTTTAGCAATGTCAACTGAGACATCTAGAAAAATCTCAGCTTTGTTTTCAGCAACATCAACTTAGACACCTAGAAATTTTCTAAAACATCAATTGGTGCATCCCAAGAAGCAGACAAGATTGGTACAAATTAATTAAATAATTTTTCATTATCAATCAGTTAATTAATTATGATTTAGTTCATTATTAATTATTAGTTATTTAGTTCATTAATAATGAATTAAATAATTCATTAATTCATTAATTCATTATTAATTCATTATTTAATTCATTATTTAATTCATTATTATTTATTTATTTATTTATTTATTTAATTCATTATTATTTATTTATTTATTTAATTCATTATTATTTATTTATTTATTTAATTCATTATTATTTATTTATTTATTTAATTCATTATTAACTAATTAATTATTCATTTCATTATTAATTAATAATAATTTAGTTCATTATTAGTTAATTAATTAATTAAATAAATAAATGAATTATTAATTAATTAATTAATTAAATGAATTGTTAATTAATTAATTAAATGAATTGTTAATTAATTAATTAAATGAATTGTTAATTAATTAATTAATTAATTAAATGAATTGTTAATTAATTAATTAAATGAATTGTTAATTAATTAATTAATTAATTAATTAAATGAATTGTTAATTAATTAATTAATTAATTAAATGAATTGTTAATTAATTAATTAATTAATTAAATGAATTGTTAATTAATTAATTAATTAATTATTAACTAATTAATTTATTATTTACTTGTAGGAATGAAGATGAAAGAGGTCATATTTATATCTATGGTCTGCCCTTGTGGAGACAAAAGATATGGGATAATTAGAATGAACTCAATGAAGAAACTTAACCATTGTAAATCTTAGATGTTGTTGCAAACATATGGATGTTGTATTTAACATATGGATGTTTTTTCAAACAATCTAATTTGAATACAGTTCTTGTTTAACCCTTTAAAAACTGAAGTTGTGTTGTTTCAGCAACATAGTGATTTTAGGTAGCTCACTATAAATAGATTTTTTTTTCTTCAAAATTTTCAGGCTATATGAAAACCAGGTTTTTTCTTAATGCCTAGCACTTTTCAAAAACTTTGATTACATGGTTAAAAAATTCTTATATGATATGTAACTTTTCTTTAATCAAGCAATCTGGGCAAATAAACAAAAATCACTTTTTTCATAAACAAAAATTTGGAATTGTTTTTTCAAATTTATATACAAGAGGAAATCTTTGAATCATTCTGTTTTGATCAATGAGATGGAAGTTATGAGTTTTAGTTTTGGGTAGTTATAGATTTTCTACTTTAAAATAAACTTTGAAGTTCTTTATTTAACTCAAGTTTTCAATTTATTTTGAAAAAAATTTATTTTTTAGAGTTAGATTGTTTATTAAAACAATAAAACCATTGGAATTGATTTTTAAAAATTCCATAACTAAATTCTTAACAATGTATTATTTTGAATTGTTCTCTACTTCTTTTTATTTACTATTTTTTTCCTATATGTTGTACAATTCCAAATTATCTTAAAATTTTCAAGCATATAGATAGCTTGCCTTTAAAAATGAATCCAAAAAAACACCAACAACATGGAGAATTTTTCTTACAAATGAGACTTTGGAAAGTGTAGCTTCATTGTTTTTTGGAGGGTCAAAAAAGAATTTTTATCAATTCAAATGCTAATATCTTGCAATCTAAATAGTGAAATATTTTGAATTTTTTCCCCACATCTTCTCAAATAAATACACAACAAGATTGTATGGTTACATATTTCTAAAAATATTTTTTTCCTAAAATTTGGTATTTGGGTCGTTGCAAAAAACACTTACCAGTTTTGGCTCAAAATGGCTCAAAATCAATGAGTCCTGTGAGTCCTATGAGCCTTAGAAATAAACTTTTTTTAAATTGAAAAAATTATGGATAATTTGAAGAGCAATGAGAATATTATGTCTCTTGAAATTCAGACCTAAGAATTTTTTTCTCTAAATGTTATAGACAATGGAAAATACAATGAAAATAGCTTTTTTTTCACTAATTTGGTAAGAATAGTAAAAAAATTCAAAAAATAAAAATAAAAAATCAATTTTTTCTTCAAGTAAAGTTCTTTCTTTTCCAACAAATTTCATCTTTGGAAAAAATAAATTCTATTCTCTACACTTGCGCAAAGTCAGCCACTTTGACGACATGTAGAGGTTGAACAGTATAGTATTTTCAAGAAATCCTTGCATGCCAATTTTCAGCTCAAAATTTGCATTTTTGGGTCAAAAATAGGACTAAAACCCCTCCAAATGGCCAAGGTAGACAGCCAACCGGGGGCAGTTTTAAAATAGTAAAATAATTTTTTTAAAATTGAAAAAATTACACAACATATAAAACTTTTGTGTGAACCTTCATTCTAAATTTCAAGTTGATGAGGCAAACTATGCAAAATTTATGAGCAAAAAACTACCTGTTGGAGGTCAAGGGGACAAAAAATAGGACAAGTGTTTCTTGCAATCACCCATTTGTACTAAGAATGGCTAATTTTAGAGAGGTTTTGGCAAAAACATAGCCAAGAAATTTCAAGGATTAATATATCCCATATGAGTTATTGCACAATGGGATCCCAATGAAAATGGCGTTTTGGGATCTACAGTGAAAATAATTTCAGCTCTGTCAACTTTGATAGCCTTCCAAAGATTTGAGACCTCAAAAATTGATATTTTCTTATGAATTTTTTCACAACATCATTTGTAAGTGAATAACATGCATGTCAAATTTCAATGCCAAAAGATTTACAAAAAAAAATATTCAAAATCTACCAACATGTGTAGCGGTGAAAAACATTTTACTACTTCCAACTTTGATACCCTCCCAAGGATTGAGTTTTCTTTTTAGCCATGAAATTTTTGGCATGAAATCAAATCTATGTTTTTAATATGTGTGAAAAATTTCAAGGTCAAAAGATTAATTTAAAAAAAGATCTTTGAAATCTCCCAACATGCATAGTTTTGAGAAAATTTTAACAATTGCCAACTTTGACACCCTTCCAAGGGCTAAAAAATTGGTTTCTTACCATGAATTTTTATTTTATGAAGTTAGCTCTATGTTGATAATACGTATTCTAAATTTCAAGTTCAAAAGATTAATTTACATCTACAATCTTAAGAACCTCATGATGAAACATTAAAATCTTTTAATCCATAGGTGGTACTGTTGTGTTTTCTTCTCCTAAGTAATATCTAACATCTCATTGCTTAGTTTGTATGGATACATAAATAAAAAATTTAATGTAGCTTATTATAAAGTGAAGTTGTTATTCACTTAAAAGGCAATACCTAGAAGCTTAAGAAGGCTTCAACCAAAAAACTGTTCAAGTAGGTCAAAATAGGGAATAATTTTGAAATTTTACCTTCTGTACCCATCCATGTTATTTCAGAAAAAGAAGATGCGTAAGAACTGCCCTTCCACAGTGTTTGGAAGCTTGGTCAGTGTTTTACCCCCCTTCCCTAGGTGCCTTTCTGAACTTACCTGTAGTAGAGGTAGCCCTGCTGTCGATGTGGCAGTGATGTGTTCTGAAGTGCATTAAAGAAAACACAACTATGTTTTAGCATGTGTTGTTTGCCACAGGGATGTTGCACAAAACAGAAACTCGTTTTTCTAATGACATGCAGTCGTTCAAGAAAACATCAAACTGAATTATTTTTCTGAGCCCAATATCCCATCTTCCACATTATGTCTTCAGAAACTACCTTGTTTCTTCAAATATCCAAAAAAACAAGGCTTTCTACTAGTGTTGCCGAAGGATTTAGAGGATGGAAGCCAACACTTAAAAGCATGGGCGCGGTGGCACGATGGCGGTCAGATACAACAATTCTAATTTCAAAGCAACTAGCAGGCAAGGTTAAACACCATGAAGTGCTGCTAGAGGGCAAGGCATAGTATGTAACATTACAATCAGATTCCGTTGCGTTCCTATCTATCATCAATGTGTATGCCCTGACATCTTTAGGGAAGAGGATCAATTTATAGCACAAGCTTATAGACGCGGATATCCCTAGGGACAGCTTCATATTGGCGGGAGACTTCAATATGGTAGAAGCGGAAGAAGATAGGTTGGGAAGCTTGCAAAAATGCACAACGCCAAATAGGCGAAAAAAATCAGCATGGACGCGGTTACTGAATCATGACAGGTTGGAAGACTTGTGGAGTTCGGATAGTATTACCAAAGCTTCAAATCTCAAATATTCATGGGATAACAATAGAGTAGGCTTACAACATAGAGGAGCAAGGATTAATCGCATATACATGTTGTGAGAATTAATTGCACGAGGAGGGAAGCTAACAATGCATGCACACTCAAAAATCTCAGACTATGCACCAATATAGCTCAAGATTTTCCCAAAACGGAAGATAAAGAAGAGAGTAGGTACCTTTTAGTTGGAAACCTTGAAATTAAACTCGTCTCGGTCGCACCTTGTGAAAGCATGGCGGCGAGAGAAGCCACCGGAAGGAGACAACTCTTGGATGTAGTGGATTAAATAGGCCCAAATTCGCACACGGGAGGAAGTATTGAAAATACACAAGGAAATCAGATCCAGGCAATTCAGCTCAGAAAACAGGGCTAAAAAGGCCATCTCAAATGCGGAAAAACAACTACAGAATAGGCTGTGGAACTCAGCTGCAATGTAGCAGCTCAACCAAGCCAAAACGGACTTGTACGAGATCACGTTGGAAAAGCTTGAGGAGAAATATTACACAGTCTCTGTGAAGTGGATGCATAATGGGGAAAGATCTACCAAAGAATTCATTAACGTTTTCAAGGATTCCCAGAAAAAAACGGTCATCTCACATTCTTACAACTATGTGTAGATAGCCGAACGCTGACAAAATAGAAGGAGAAAAAGAAAGTGTTGAATGAATTTTACAAGCGGTTATACACCAAAAATCCGGACAATCCACAAGTATGGGAGGCTACACGATGGGTAATGCAAAGCGTCCCAAGGGATGTAACGGAAAGGCAAAACTAGGCGTTAAGGAGTGAGATTTCATTATAGAAACTCCAAGATGCAATTAGGGATCTCACTTTGGGACATGCAGCAAGGGAGGATGGCATCCCCACTGACTTTTTCAAGAGTTGTTCTAAAAAAATAGAATCGAAATTATTAGCAGCAGTGAGGGAAATCATAGCCACGGGAGAGCTATCCAAGTCGACGCACAATAAAGGTATTATCACATTAATTCCAAAAGGGAGGGACTCATTGTTGATAAAGAACTTTAGACCCATAACATTATTATCATCCTTTTATAAAATCGTAGCTAAGATTTTAGTGAGAAGGTTGCAGGACATCCTTCCAGAAATTATAAGGCTGAATCAAACAGGCTTTGTAAGGGGCCGTTGCATCATTGATAACATTTTTTTGGCCCAAGAATCCATCAAATACACCAAGGAATCGGAACAAGATTTAGTCTTACTACTGCTAGACTTCGAAAAAGCCTATGATAGGATTTTGTGGGCGTTTATGAGATGCATATTAGAAAAAAGGGGATTTGATTTGGGATTCATAAAAGGAGTTATGTCCATGTATAAGAAACCCTCATCAGTCATAATAGTCAATGGTGAAATAGGAGAAACCTTTGATTTAACCCCTAAAGGACCAAGGCCTTTTTTTTGTCAAAAACCTCTCAAAACTGCCATTTCTGTTGCATTCATCCAAGAAAACAAAAAAATATTTTTTTAAGAATCTAACCGTAGGATCTTGTACTTAACTTGATTGAAATCAGGTGGTAAAAATTTCATGAAGTTTGACCGTACAGATTGGAAGATATGAGCATTCAAAGTTGAAAATGCAAGTTTTTTTGAACTGTGGTTTGCAATTTCAGATGACTTTGACTGGCATTTGTAAAAAAAGAATGCACTATAGACTTTGAATTTATAATTTTTTATGTTAAAAAATTGAATTGAGAGTCTAGGAAAAAAATTTCACACAAAAAACACTTGATTTTCATTCTTTAAAAAATTGTTAAGTAGATGTAGGTCCAAGATTGAAAGAAAAACTAAATGGTTAATAACTCTAAGATGGGATTGAAATACAATAATCCCATTGGTGAGATTGTTCTAGCAAGTAAACATAACCTTGTCCAATAATTTTTCTTGAAAAATTGTGAAAATTGCATTCAAAAATGAATCCTATAAGTTATTTTTTCAAGAAATTGTTTAGATTGCCCGGAAAACAAGATTGTCCATAACTTTCTCATTATAAGTCCAAATAGAATGAATCAAAGCTTCACATGTAGGCAAAAATATATTATTTTAGAAAAAATTAAATTAAATTAAATTTCGACTTTTTGCAAAAAGAAAATTCTGCCCGCCGAATGAAAATTTGGACTTTTTGTGGTATAACTTTTGCTCCCGGTCACCAATTGGAATAAAAATTACATTCCCATGAAGCTAATCAGTTTTTCTATCTTATGAGAAAGTTTCAAAAAGATTCATTAAGAATTGAGGTCTACGGAACTTGCCCAAACTCCAAATTGTCCCCCGAGGGGACAACGGTCTTTTAGGGGTTAAATAGGTCAGTCCATCAAGGCTGTCCATTAGCTCCGTACTTTTTTATTGTAGTTTTTGATGAGCTCGATTTTATGTTAGAAGACTTGAGATACGGGGTCCAAGGATTTTGTCTCCCAAATGGTAAAAGGGTTACAGATGCGTCATTCGCTAATGATTCCTTGCTATATCTCATAGGTTCCATTAGAAATCTTAATAGAGCATCCTTCGTTCTCTAGTTGTTCTGCTTAGCTTTGGGATCAAAGGTCAATTGGGACAAAACTTTTGCCATCTAGGCATCCAAACGAGCGAGGGATTTTGAGTGGGGACAGGAGATAGGCCTTACATGGGTGCTAGAGGAAGTAGGAGTGAGATACTTAGGCATGATGGTTGGATTCCATCTACCCAAAGATGCAAACACTATCCCACTTTTGGAATCGATTAAAAAGAAACTGAGAGCATAGGCTGTCAAAACGGTATTACAAGCAAGGAGAGTCCTAATATGCAATTAGGTTTTGTTAGCAACTTGTTGGTACATAGCCGCATGCTGTAGGATCTCCCTATGTATTTGCGATAAAATCAGAACATTAATCATCCAATACCTCTGGACCAAAAAAGATGAAGGTAGAACAATGGTCAAGGTTAGATGGATGACATGTATTCTCCCGATAGAAGAGAGAGGTCTCGGACTTATTGATCCTTTCTTACAGATACAAGCCTTGTTAGCAAAATTAGTTGTACGATACTTGACTCCGGATGAGGAACTCTAGAAAAGCCTACTCAGATTCAAAATAGAACAAGGTAGACCACTTGGGGATGCCAAATGGTATAAATCTTACTCATGGGTGTTACGGGGGCTGTTATTTAGTAAGGGGTTAAAAAAGGAGAACCACTCTCCATTAGTCATAGCCTGCATGAAGGCTTTCATTTCAATTAGAGGGAACCTTATTCAAAAGGCCCTGGAACTTATAAGTGAAATCATGAGGCAGCCCTTATTCAAGAACTCCATGATATTAGAAGCAAAAAACATTGCCGTTGGAAAGGGCCCGAATTTAGGATTGCATTTGTGGGCCAGAAACGGAATAGCTTCAGTTAAAGACCTGTGGGACGAGGATAGGGAGGATTGGTGTACAGTAGGAGACATTCAAGAACAGCTCCCAAAACATAGAGCAATCATGGAAAAAGAGCACTAAGATGGAAAAAGGTGATCTCCCACATATCGTGGGAACCAAGAGCGTTTCTGGCTTGCAAGGAAGTGGAATGGATAAAGGTGGAGAATGATGATAGAATTTCCTAGATTAGAAAGAGTGGGGAGTCAGGGGAACAGAGTATCTGTTTTGAGAAAAAATGGGCTCAGAACTATTGATTAAGAGCCAGGTCATGAAGCAGATTCCGGTAGGAAAATTGCATCTGATCAGGGTTATTAAATGGGCAGCAAATAAAAGATCCTTCTATGAATGTAACCCACAAGAACCACCTGAGAAGCCAGACACAATTTGGCATTTTCAGAATGCCTATCTGAGAAATCTGCCATGGGATCCAGAAGAATGGTCGTAGGCTAGGGCTGGAAGAGTAAACACAACTTTGTTCTTCGGCTATACAGTGAAGAGGGGGTATACGGTGGGATTAGTGAAAAAATAGGAAATCTCTATTGGGAAGCAGGAGCAAATCAAGCAAGGTCTATGGGAGGAGCAGAGGCAAGCCATATTCAAGTTGATGTGGCATTCGGCTCGGCCAAGAAAGCCTGCAATGCTATTATGGCAAATTTTAAATAGAGGCATTGTAACAAGAGAGTGGTTGTCTTGGAGAGTGCCGACAGCCAATCATAGTTGTCCGTGTTGCGGATTTTTCATGGAAACTGCCAAACATTTATTCTAGGATTGCAGGTTCTCAAATGAACAGTGGTTAAAATTCAGTTTTTTAGGTGTTACTTTCAATGTTCCTAGTTTGAGGAACTTCCAGGAAGTTCATTTAGGTAGGATTAGTAGGAGTGATACTTTTAAACTAGGCAAATATGTATATGACTATCAGCCATGGGATTTATTCAAATCCTACTTGATCTGGTACATATGGGTAGAACGGTGCAACACATGTTACGGCACCCTGGACTTGAACATGAAAAGGGTTATGATGGTAGCGTGGTCTTCTATGAAGGAAAAATTTTAGTGCTAGAATTAAAAATAGAGAAAAAATGGGTCACCCTCGAGTTACTCAGTGGAAGTTTAATTTTCGTGACACTTTAATATAATTTGCTTGTGTTTTATGTGAGGGGGCTCAACGCCCCCGTTCAGCCGCATTGGCTTTCACAGCAGCGCTTCCATCACAAACCCAATCCTGCACTCTCAGAAAAATTGACGAATGGAAAGTCGTCATTCTCTGGCTGCCCTGTTCCGAATTCTGTTCATCGTCCAGTTTCTGCACTTCGACGCGCTCCAGGGTTAAGCGCTCGCTCGCGATGTGCAATTTCTTCGATTGAAATCTGTGAACAGCGTTCTTCGATTGAAATCTGTGAAACCGCTCTTCCACTGCATTAAACAATTTTCGCTGGTTCAGTTTTGAGCTCCACCAACTTCTTGACTCCTGTCGTGTACGAAATTCGGACATTCGAGAGGATGCATGCGACCTGGGCATGGGCCCTTCCCCCTCTCATTCCCACAGATATTCCTCATCCGCGTCATTGTGGCTCAATTCGATTAAGTGGGGTTTTTTCTGGCGCCCCATGCTGCCCCTTCAAACACGTTGCCGGGAGCAATTGCAGCGCTGGGAATCGTCGTCTTAGTCATGTATCGCAATGGCCCCGTGGGAGGGTGACGGCTATGGTGGCGCCAACCGCGCAGCCACAGGTGGCGGAAAATTCTCGTGAGGAGGCTGCGTTGGTGGAGGCTTTGGTTGGAGTTCAAGGTCGCGGACGCTCAGCCTCCAAGACACAACTTCTGGTAATTCGCTGCACCAGCTTGATTTCGCTTTTTCTGATGACAGTCGCTGGATTTGGGGAGATTCGTGATCAGTTTCGTGCATTTTCTCTGGAGTCTGTACAATTCGGTTTGAATATTATTTTCCGGGGCAATGGCTTTGATCTTACAACTCGAGAAGATGAGCTGTGCAAGGAGCAATGGCTCTGATCGGTTGTAGTGCTGGGTTGGGTGAATTATAGGACGTTGCAGAAGCAGTGACTGCACTGGAAGCGACGGGAGGCGTGCCAGACCCAGTAAGTTGCGACCGTCTGAATTTATTAACCTGAATTTTCACAAGAATTTGGAATTTGCTAAATACCTTGAGCTTGCAAGGTTGTGGCAAAAATCTTCCACAACTAAATTGCACAAACACAAAGACTTGGTCAGCTTGGCCATAGACAACAAAGCTGCCTTGCTACACCCGAGGGTGGAGTAACTATGCGAGTTACTGGATCGACTTTATTTGTGAAATTATTGATTTTATGTTGTGTCTCTCTGTGCGTGTGATCAAATAGACGGGGTCACCGCTGATAGAAGGACGCTGGCAGCTCATGTACACCACCAGACCAGGATCAGCATCTCCTATTCAGGTAATAACCCTAATTATAGTGGCTGTCGGGGAGGACCTAGGCTCACTATGACGTGTGCCCGTGTTAAACCTTGAATTAGTGTTGCTTCTACAAAGGTGGCATCAGATTATACCTTGTTGCGATTTTATGTCTCTTATAAATAATGAGGACCTAAGGAGTCACGTGATACTATATTAAGAATATGAATGAATGCTTTTGTGGTGTTGATGCAGAGAACCTTTGTTGGTATTGATGCCTTCACAGTCTTTCAAGAGATTGTGTTGAGGGATACTGAGGATCCTCGTGTCAGCAACATAGTCAAATTCTCAGAAGCGATTGGCGAGTTGAAAGTGGAGGTATTATCATTTTATTGAGTTGGTGGCATTGATTGCAAACAATTCGGATTGCGAATGAATTATGGCAGTGACATTTTGAGTTTGATTGTCAAAGAAAGCCGCAGTAGACAAGCTCAAGTCGTGGACACTTTCCGCTCGAGGAAGTTGTAGACCTGAAGATTTGCTTGGATTCGATATTTGCAGTGGACTATTGTCATTGTCTTGCTCAGCAAGATCATCGAAAATCAAATTATATTGATTTATCTCGTTCTATGTCTTTGAAGCTACATAAATTTGTTTCATTGTGGCAGGCTGCTGCATCGGTCAACAGTGGGACACGAATTTTGTTCCGGTTTGATAAAGCTGCTTTTTCTTTCAAATTCTTGCCTTTCAAAGTTCCATACCCTGTTCCCTTCAAACTATTGGGAGACGAAGCCAAAGGTTGGCTTGATACAACTTATTTGTCGCCTGGAGGGAACATTCGGCTATCTAGGGGCAATAAGGTACGAATGATTTCTGTAGATCATCCCGACGAAGTACTGACCATTTGCAAACTGTGCATTCACTCATCATAGCTTGGAATGATCAACTTTGGGTTGAAACATGTACCACAAGGTCGGCATGTACAGTGCTCACTTTCTGTTGGAAGACTATTCTTTTGCAGGGAACGACATTTGTGCTTCAAAAGGATGTCGATCCACGACAGCGACTCCTCCGAGCAATAACGAAGAATTCTAACGTTCAAAAGGTGACAGCTCCTCGACACACTCTTCCATCAACCTACTTTTATGCTGGATCATGGATCACCCAATTTTGCTGGCAAGTTGTTACAAATCTGTGACCCTAACCTAAGGGCCAATTCGAACGAGTTCGAACTTGATACTTATTGTGGCATTTTTACTCTGAGCTGCAGGAAATTGATGAACTTGTGAAGAACAATCCGACAAAGACTCCTACGGATCTGTCAATCCTTGCTGGGAAGTGGCGCCTTTTGTGGAGCTCTCAGGTAGATACCCAGTTCCTGTTCTCTTCTCAATTTAGACCATGGAACATTTGTTTACGGTAAGGTCCATGTGGTGAAGTTGACCGTCGTTGGGTCGTTCCTCCTCGAATGTTTATTTTGCAGACAGCGGATGCAAATTGGCTTCAGAAGGCCACATCCAACGTTCCAAACTGGCAGGTGTGGATTCTCGTTCTTAATTGCAAAGTTGAACCAGTTCAATTGTCAGTATGAGTTGTTGATGCCTGAATTGTGCACCTTCACACCGATGTGGTTGGCCTTCGAAGGTCATTCAAAGTGGCCCCTAGCAAAGATATTTCCCACCTTTTCAATGTAGAGATTTAGATAAGTAGTTTTGTATCTTTCCTTACAAACACTGCTTGTTGCAGACTGTTACACCTGAGACGGGACGGCTTGAAACTCTGGCTCGCATTCTGCCTGGTGTTCGTTTGCGAGCAAGATCAAGTACTGAGTAAGTGAGCGATCAGTTAGTAACTTGCAGAAGAATGCTCAGGTCAGAAGTTGATAATTGTTTTCCGAGGAATTGATCAACGTACGCTTAAGTTAGAAAACTGAATTATTCGTATAAATGCAGAGTTCTCTCTGAGACACGCCGATCTGTGAATCTCGAGGGAGCGACTTTGGAGCTAGGTGGACTGAAAATTCCATTCAAAATATCGGCCCAAGGCTACACTGATATTCTGTAAATTTCTTCCTCCTGTTCGAGTTTCTGACGTTTGTAGTGATATTGATTGGCGAGTTCGGACATCTAAATACAGTCTGGACATTACAGGAAGGGTTCATGAAATAGGTTGCAGAACGAACTTTGCACGAATTCGTCTACTGTCCTTGTCAAGTAAGCCAGACTCAATTTGAGGGGGTCAGGAGGGATTATTGGCAGGCATTGACTCAGCTCTTGTGGACTGCTGCACAGGTACATAGATGGAAAAATCAGAATTGGGAGGGGGAATTTAGGGAGTGTCTTTGTGCACATCCGAGAGCCAGAGTCGGAGCAGAGTTGATGGTCTTTTTGTATCACCCTTTTGAGGATAGCACAGATTGCTGACCTTGCAAAATGTAGAATTCCATTGTAAATTAACGTGTGATCGCAATCATTGAACAATCTCAACAGCGTGCTTCACAATTCTTGTGCATGAACAAACAAGCCTTTTCTTGAGCAAACAAGAATTTTTTTCATTTTATTAAATGAGTAAAATATATCAGACTAATTTGTGTGCATAAGTATTGGTGGAAATAGACCGCTGGACTCACATTGAGTGAGTGCGTTTCGACAAATAAACATTTGCAACGCACTGATATATCCAACTGTATTTCCAGCTTCTTTCTGTAATCTCCTTCATGTTTTCTTGAATTCAAGGATGTTTCAAATCCTCAGATGCTCTCAAACTTTTGTTGAAATTGTGTCAACATTTTTTGAATGAAATCTCCAATACCCTCCAAGATGCATGTGTATGGAACACCATTAACCCTGGAAGGACGCGGGGTGTCTTTGTGAAATTCATGATTTCTAAAACCGTGGGAATCATTGGTAATAAAATATTCAAAAAAACTCATTTGAAGTCAAAGAACTATAGAAGATCTCCACTTTCCACTCCTAAAATTAAAGATGAATGGTTGCAATTCTATCCTACATGCAAGAATTCCTTGTCATCCATTGGACCTCTCTAGTCCACCGCGGCATTCTAGGGTTAAACCATCTTGTCTTTTATATTCATTCAAATGTTTTAGCATTTAAAAGGTCAAACCCAAATTAATAAAGAATCTCATTAATGCTCTAGATATATACTTTGGTCTATGGTGTTCCTCCAATACTTTAGAAGTTGGATGGATTAAACTCAATACTTTACTTCATGCAAAAAATTAGGCTAATGCAAAATTTATTACTTTGAATGCTACATCTTTGTCTTTTGTTTTGAAACAACAAAAGACACCTATGTTGTATAAACAATTTCTTTGATCATTTTTGTAGCCATTATCTTTACTAGAGAACTACATTCAATATTATGAATGATTATAGAATGCCCTTCCTTCAATAAACTTCATTTGTATGTACACATAATTATTATCTTAACATTTATGTACAAAAGTTTGCTAATTCAATACTATTCATTTCAACATGTAATATTTTGATAATCAATTACCAACACACTACAATAAACCTAGGCAAATTTGAAGAGAATATTTGGATGGAATTAATTTCTTACAAAAATCTTAAAGTTAGAATCTAGGAAGGATTAACTTGAATTAAGTTTTTTGAAGACTATTCTTTTATATTTTGAACAATAAATGAAAACATATTGCATTGATATGGGAACTCTATTTTTTCATTTATTCAAATGTTTGGAGATTCTCAAATTAGTTTTTCAACATTTGCATAGTATAGATTTTGAACATACTTTTCTTTAAGGTTTCTTCAATTTAATGACTTAAGGAGCCATTGGGAAAAAAATAGAAAAATATACAAGTTGAAAGCTTCTATTTTATTATTTTCAATTAAACGTTATATTGGAAGTTGACATAATATAGCATTGCATCAATGATTGAAAGAGGAATATATATAATATACAAGGTAGAAAAATAAGGGTTGATTTAAATTGGTATTATTTTTAATCTATTATAGCATTTAAGTATTGTTACAGAAACATATTTGTATGGTGATTGTAGTTGGATGAAAAATAATGCAAAACATTGACATGGTAGGACAATGGATGACAATGATATGGCAATAAGTAGGAATCACATAAGGCTTGTGCTCTAATATTATTTCCTTGCCGACAACATTTGCCTTCTTATTTGTCCATTTGTTTGTAGTTTGGAAATTTTTTATTAAGGCCATCTAATTGTAGGGGCATTGTCAAAAATTTGCAATCAAGTTCATTTTCTTTTGCTTTACACTTTTTGTAGAGTTGCTTGCACATCTAGGGTTCACATTTTTCCTTCATGTCTCAATTTTGGACTATTTTTGTACTTGGTTGCTTTAGGGTTGCTTCTTCTTGAAGACATTATGGTTCTCATTTAATTTAATATAATCAAAAAGTCCCTAACCTTTTATCCCAAACAAGCACTAATGTAGTTCTATTGTGATTCTTCAAAAGCTTATGTACTGCATGCATGAATGTGAAGCCAACATGTTTTTTTATCAAATACTTGAAGTGCTTGTTGTTAGTTTTGATTTTTTCAATGCAGCTTTTGAGATGTTCCATTATCATTCATGTTCAATCTTTTGTCTTGCTTATATGTCCTAGCTATGATTCATACTTGTATATTATATAAGTGGGTTGGATTATTAGAAATGTGATTTCTTTATGCTTTTGCAAATCTTGTAGTCTGTGACATTTGTCATATACTAAGTCCTAATATACTTGTTTCAAAATGTGTTAGTGGACACTAATTGTGTGTTGGTAAGGGTGATTGTACATAGTTATATATGTTGTGTGATTGTAGGTATGTTCATTGTTTAGTAGAGCTTTAATCATGCATAGTTTTGATTTTACGTTTGGGTGAATGCAAGAAACACTTGTACTATTTTCCGTCACAAGCTAAGTGCTGATCTGTTTTTTGGCCATAACTTTTTCATTTTTGCTCGAAATGACTCAAGATTTCTAGAGAAGGTACTCATGTCTATCATACACCTTATATAATTTTTTCATAATTTTAAAAAATAGTTTAATACTAAAATAGTACTAGTGATTAAATGTCACAAATGAGAATTTGGAGGTTTTTAGTACTAAGGAGTACCTTTTTTTAATGATTTTGAGATGAAATTTGGATGAGATGGTCTTCTAGTAGATTTACATCTCTCCACGTGAGGGATTTTGAAAAAAGTTATTTTTGTGTCGTGTAGAAGTCTACAAAGTGAGCTTCTTTCTGCTTGAATTTTGAAACATATAAAATATTATTTTGGTGTTTTTTTTGGTGAATGACCATCTCCATAGAATTGTTGCAAATGGACACTTTTTATTTTTTGTATTTACTTATTTTTACTATTTTTTCCAAATTAAAACATGAAAGTATGTATTTTCTTGAGGTTTGGCACTTTTTAAATTCTCCTACATAGAGAATTTTTCTATCAATTTCCTTCGGTGAAAACCTTCATCTTAGAGGTCTATACATTGTTCATATTTTTCAAATTTTTTTCAAATTAATTTTCTAATTTTAAAGTACTCCAGAAAAAGTCATGAGTACTGTAGTAAAACGCAACAAATAGTACAGGTGTTTCTTGCATTCACCCGTTTGTTTTTGTTGTGATCATATATATTGTCAACTAAGGTGTACATACCTCTAAGTTGCCTATGCTAAACCTTGAGCTTTTCCATATCATTGTACCAATGTCATGTATACGGTGTCAAAAATATGATTTTTTTATAACTAATATAGTCTTAAAGATAATCTAATCTTTATGAAAATAATGGTAGCCTAAATAAAAGAACATTACAAGACAATTGTGTTTTAGGTGACGTTTAATATATCAATTGATGTCTAAGTTGATGGATTTTAGGTGACATTGAATATAATAACCCATGTTTTTATGTAAACAATGGCATCAAATGTAACATGTTATTATTTAAATGTTACATTTGATGTCATTGTTAACATAAAAACATGAGTTATTATATTCAATGTCATCTAAAATCCATCAACTTAGACATTAGAAAATTGTAGTTCCTTATAGTGGAATGAGCAAATTCTTTATAGATTATCATTAGCAATAAAATGCTAAATAGCAGTATAATACACCTCCATCTCACCCCAAAAATACCCATTTGACACAAGTATATACAAAATTATGAAGTAGGTGACTCCTACAAACCCACCTAGGCACGTTCAATGAGTACAAATGTATTTTACTTCAAAATGTGACTTTTGTAGTCAATATAGGACCCTTCAAAAATGACTCCAAAAGATAAGAAGAAAAAATTCTTTAAAAACTAAATTAGTGAAAAATCAATATTCTAAACTAGAAGAATTTTTTCCAATACTTCCTTGATAGAAACACTATAGATTTCATGCTTGTTGTTTATCATACTCAAGGTATCAAATAAGCTTCATTCAAGTTTTCCTTTTTCAAAAAAAACATAGAACACATATTTATTTACAAAGGCAAGATGTTAAATCATGCATTCTAAAGTGGGACCCACATACACATCCTAACAAGATCTCAACCTAATTATAGGAGCCAACCAATTGTGCAATTCATAGGACAACAATCCCGCAGCACATCAATCTTATGAGTCCATAATGCTACAAGACATCAACCCTAATGAAATTGTACAAGACGACTACTACCTCCATCTTGCATAAGGCATTAGTTTGAATGTTTAGGGCAATGGATTAGATTTTCAGTTTTATTTTAATGTATGACATATTTTACATATTCTACATTGTTTGCTCCACCTCCTACCACCCCATGTGTATATATAAAGGATTGTTTTCTCAATTAAAAACTCAAATCACTTATTACAAATTACAAAACAAAAAACAAAAATTACAAAGCACAAAATTCAAAGCACAAATTTCAAAAATGAAATAATTCTCTTAAAGTTCTACTAAAACAACATTTTCTAGTGCAATTTAGACAAAATATTTCAAAGTTTATGTAGGACATGTAAAGTATACACATATACATACAAACATTTGAAATCATTGATAACACTTAAATAACTTGAAGTGTCCATTCTATTTAGGATCCAAAACAATGAAATTGCTATGAAGTATAGTGTCAAAAGAAGGTGGATGTGAATGGATTTTATATGTCATACATGAATTTTGAGCTATTTTGTGTAAATTGCACTCCATAATGTTGGTTTTGTAGAACTCTGAGAGAATTATTTCATTTTTGTAATTAACGTTTTGTATTTTGTAATTTGTAATTTGTGTTTTTTGTTTTGTAATTTGTGATAAGTGATTTGTGTTTTGGATTGAAAAACAATACTTTATATACACATGGGACGGTGGTAGGAGGTGGAGCAAATAATGGAGGACATGTAAAATAAATCATGCCTTAAAAACAACTGGAAATCTAATCCACCGCCCTAAACCTTAAAATTGTTGCCCTACACAAGACGACATCACTAGTCATTCTGTACAATTTTGTTGGAGTCAATGTCTTGCAGCATTGCAAAGTGGCAAGTTCAATGGCGTGTACGGTTATTGTCCTATGAGTAGTCCAATCAATCAAATCCCATAATCCTAGTCGAGATCTTGTAAGGATTTGTATATGGAGCCTACTTTAGAAGCACAAGTCTAATTATAAACTTATAAAGATGTACATCCATTAATTCCATTCATATTGTAACCAACTTATGAACATATTTGTTCAAATATACACTAACTTTAATTAAACTAAAACCTAATCAATCTATTAGGCTTGTAAACAAAAATGAATTTGAAAAAAATATAGTAAGCATGAAAAATTCCACAAAGTGTTTTTATATGCCAAGTCTACATTTGAAACTTGAATACTTTTCCTACCCAAATCATTGAAATCTTAATGCAAATATATCGGCATAAACAAGTAAATGAATTATCATACTTTAGCAAGAACAAAATTTGAGTAATGCATAATTATAGAGATGATATAAGTAAATATGGCTTACTTGATATAGTTTTCCTTCAATTTGCCAAAACAATCTTTTGGAAATTTTTGAAAAAATTCCTCAAGATGTGGTAAACCTTCACTTGTGTCTATACCAACCAACCAACCTTTAGTGTGTTATTTGATGTATACAAGGTTTCTACAAGGTACTACTACTTGTTATCATAAAATCATCTGAAAATTAATCTGCCTCCAATACTTTAAAAAACAAACTAACATGAATAATCTTAATGTAAATTTGGCATCAAAAACAAAAATTGTAGAATATTAATTTACAACCTATCAATTGTTGTTTTGTGATCCCAACATCATTGTGCTGATATTGTAAAGAATGCAAGCTCATACACCACTAAGTTTTGAGGATAATCCAATGCTACCCACCTTTTTATTTTGATCAAGTTCAAAGCAAAGAAATAGTTTGTGAAAGTTACCACATTCTAGATAGTGTTTTTTTTAAAAATTTGACAAGCAATATTGGAAGTACAACAATCTTGGTAGTTTACAAACCACTACAAGAAAAAGGGGCTCTAATTAATATAAGAATTTTTCTTGATTGTAAGAACATTAAAATTTTGTATGTTGATTTGGTAATCAGCTAAACATACTCTAAGTAGAATTTTAGGCCTCATTTAGGCATAGTAGAATTATACCTTTTTTCAAAAAACTTTGAACTAAGAATAGTTGGAAATTCAAACTAAGTTTCATTTCCAAAAATGTATTTGACATTTCAATTCTCCAATCAAAATTTATAAATAAATTTCAAAGAAGAAGTTTTTAATTGCCTTAAAAATTGTCCTTTCAAACACTTCTCTGAAATTTGTTTGTGACTTTTGATTAGAGAATTGAAATGTCAAACGGATTTTTGGAGATGAAACTTGGTTTGATTTTCCACCTATTTTTAGTTCAAAGTTTTTTGAAAAAGGGTATGATTCTACTATGCCTATATGAGGCCTAAAATTCTACTTTTAACACATTTTTTAGACACTCATGATTTAACTATGAGCTATTGAGCTCCTACTCAATTTAATTTATGTATCCTATGTAGTTTATTCTATCTCCTACCATTCCACTTGTATAAAGAGGTTGCCATTTCCAAGCCCTCTCTTGATACCAATTAAAGTGGTACTCCAAGCTCTATTCTTCACAATCCATTGAATTGCTTTTAATGTAGTGTTTAGTTATGTAATATTGAATTTGAATTAAATTTTATAGTCTTATTTGCTTGGTGTTTTTGCTTATGTGACAACCTTGACTTTGAGGTGGTTTTTGCCTAGTGGCACTCTATTTGTTTGAATCAAGATGTCCTAACTAACAGACATAATCAACATAAATCGATTCAATTTCATGTTTTGAGTTTTGTTTTTCTCATAGTGAACTATTGGTAGCTAAATCTCTAAGTCTTGTAGCAAATTCCCTAATTAAAACACAAACCCTAATAGAACCATCAAATGTTTCTTTTAATACAACCAAATATCAATTTTTTTAATGTGTATACATATACCAATCAGTAAATTTGGTAGTGCTTCAATAACTTTGGCAATTGTAATTTTCCCCCAATTTTATAACCAAGTCTCTAAAGCTACATTCATAGCCTCAAAATCTTCAGTTGGTCATCACCTAGTAATTATAGAACCATCAAGTTATTTTTTTTTGTATCAAAGACTTGATACCAAATCCAAACCACAATATTAAAACCTTAAATTTATGTGTTAAATGTACAAATTTGTTGATGTAATCACATTATTTACAATGTATGTTTTCTTCTCATTATAACATTATTATGTTTACAAAATGGAAGAAATATTAAAAAGAATGTATAGAGTGTGGATCTTGTAAGGATCTGAGGTAAAGATGGATGGACTTAAATGTGGACAAAAAATATCATCGCTTTTGTGAAGAAAAAAGTTATATATATTGTATAGACTAGGGTTCATCATTAAAAGATAAATTTGTTCAATTAGAGACTTCGAATACTTGTAGTGCTCATCTTGTAAAATTAATTGTAGAGTTAGAGTATTGGAATCATTAAAGACCAAAACTTTTGGTTTAGATGAAAGAATTGAGGAACTCATTCAAAAGATGAATAATACAACCTTTGTTGGCCATTGATATTGATCTTAATATTTCCATGCTGAAGGTCATTTGAAAGTATAATCAATGCTTATGGATTGAATTGTATTGTATTGAACAATAAGTAATTTTTGGAGTATATGAAATTGGTTGAAGATTTATGGCCAACAAATTATCTTTTGTAAGGACAATGTTTTCAAATGCATTGTGTATGTATTTCTGAAAGAAAGCTAAATACTTCATGACTATTAAATCATTTGTTGAGTATATCATTGTAAATTGTAGTATTTATCCTACGTTGCACTTGCTTTGGTTCTTCTATCAATCTTTTGGTGTGTAATGCTTTGTATTTATTCATATAGTCTAATAATGATTATAGATCTCTATTGAAAGAGGTTGCAAGAATCCTTGTATTCTTGTAAAAATTAGATGATATTATACTTTGCATTCAAAATGATATTGTAATAGAAATTCTTCAATTAGAATCTGAACTTCAAGCCAAGTCCTTCAAAGTCTAATAAGAAACAATCATTTTATGGCAACAAATTGCCACAAGTCCACAATATTATAAGATTTTCTATATGATAGGTTGGACTTGTTTTAAAAAATTAGGATAAATTTATTTCATACCTTTATTAAACTAGTAGAATGGCAATTGAACCCATTCCTCTACTTTTTCATTTGCAATAGAGAAAGAATGTAGATGAATGGCACATCTTTACTATTGAAGTTATTAGATTGTATTTCTTCCATTTTGTTGATTAACAGTCAAATTAAGATTGAAACTTCATCTACAATCTACATTGATTAAACACTTCATTTCAAAATTGCATTGTGATGCATTATTTCATCAAACTTGATTAAAAAGAAATTAATAGAATGCAAGAGGAAAATCTTTGAGTTGTACCAACATCATAGTATTTCAAATAGACATACATATATGGATAATATTGTACCTTCTAATTAACACTTATTAAAAGTTATATATAGTATATTATAGACATGGGGCATCAAAGCTATGAAACTCCAAAATATTATTGCCCACATTAAAATATTGTGCAAAAACTAATTTGTAGCAGAAGTTCACATAGATTCTTCGATAGAATAAGGGTAGTCACGGCTCTTCCTCCAGGCCGAAGTTCGCCACCGTTTTTCGTCGTGGCAGGTTAGGGTTGGCTCTTGCGAGACGGCATGCGATTGAATATTCTTCGACGGCGAAGACTTCGCCGCATTGCTTATTCTACTCCGGAGGTGAATAAGCGATGTGAAGAACTGTTAGCGAGCGAAGTTGTTACCGAAAGCTGCTGATCGCGCCATCGGAGTTGCTGATCTCGCACGATTTCGATTCTACACGCTCACCGCACTCGAAAGGGGTGTCACAACTCCTTCATGCTAATCGACTCCTGATTGAACCCTGTTTTCCCTCATTCTTCTGCGAAATCTGGGTGCTTGAAGGAGCCGTGACTACCCCTAATGGCTGGCACAGGCATCTTCAAAGAAATCCTTGATGGAGACACTTTCAAGTATTACGTCGATGGCGAGTGGAAAGTCTCTTCTTCTGGGAAATCAGTTGGGGTTGTCAATCCTGCTACTCTGAAGCCTCAGTTCAAAGTGCAAGCTTGCACCCCCGAAGAAGTGAACAAATGTGTGGAGAGTGCTAAAGTTGCGCAGAAGGGGTGGGCCAAGACCCCTTTGTGGAAAAGAGCGGAAGCCTTGCATCGCTTCGCAGCGATTTTGAGGGATCAAAAAGCACCCATTGCAGAGTGTCTTGTTGCAGAGGTGGCCAAGTGCTTGAAAGATGCCGTCACGGAGGTCGTCCGTTCAGGAGACTTGATATCGTATGCAGCTGAGGAAGGCATACGGATTCTTGCGGAAGGCAAGTTTCTCGTCTCCGATTGCTTTCCCGGGAATGGCCGAACCAAGTATTGCTTGGCATCCAAGATTCCATTGGGTGTGGTTCTCGCCATCCCCCCTTTCAATTACCCTGTCAACTTAGCAGTCTCGAAATTGGGTCCGGCGTTGGTGGCGGGAAATGCGGTTGTATTGAAGCCTCCAACGCAAGGTGGGGTTTCCTGTTTACACATGATGCACTGCTTGCACATGGCAGGGTTTCCCAAGGGACTGATTTCAGCTGTCACTGGAAAAGGGTCCGAGATTGGAGATCTCCTCACGACACATCCTGGGATCAACTGCATTAGTTTTACAGGGGGAGATACGGGCATTGCCATTTGCAAAAAAGCAGGCATGATTCCGCTGCAAATGGAGTTGGGGGGGAAAGATACCTGCTTGGTTTTGGAAGATGCAGATTTGGAATTAGCTGCAAACAACATCATCAAAGGGGGGTACTCCTACAGTGGCCAAAGATGTACTGCTGTGAAGGTGATTTGTGTGATGGAATCGGTGGCTGATGAACTGGTGAAAAAAGTTAATGAGAAGATTAAGAAACTGACAGTGGGCATGCCCGACAAAGACTGTGATATCACGCCAGTCATTAGCGAGTCATCAGCCAATTTCATCCAAGGCTTAGTGGAGGATGCCAAGCACAAGGGAGCCAAATTTCATCAAGAATGGAAGCGAGAAGGAAACTTAATCTGGCCCCTTCTGATTGACAATGTCAAACCGGATATGCGAATTGCTTGGGAAGAGCCCTTTGGGCCGGTGATTCCCGTATTGCGAATCAAAACACCGGAAGAAGGAATTCATCATTGCAATGCCAACAATTTTGCATTGCAAGGATGTGTGTTCACCAAAAATATTGACAAGGCCATAATGATAAGTGATGCAATGGAGTCGGGAACCATTCAAATCAATGCAGCACCAGGACGAGGGCCAGACCACTTTCCTTTCCAAGGCTTGAGGGACAGTGGGATTGGGTCCCAAGGCATCACCAATAGCATCCTTATGATGACGAAGACGAAAAGCACGGTTATCAATTTGCCCAAGGAATCTTATACCATGGGTTAAATATGTCAACCATGTGTGGGAAGAAAAAACATGTAAAAGATGTTATTGCTAAGGATAATAGAAAGCATTACGAAATATTCCTTAAGTTGGAGGGACCTGTAACATTATCATGTACATAACCACTCAAATTTACCATTGAATGCAGGAATGTGGTTCACATCTCTCTAACTTAGCCACATAACTTGAATGGCTATAAATCTTATCATCATACATATGAAAAATATAGATATTAGTTTTTTGCATTCATAGAAGTCAAAATTCATAGGAGATCTTGATTAGTAGACTAATTAGAGAGATTAAATTTTAGCATATGAAGAATTGAAAGGTGGAAATATATAATTGAATTAAATGATGTTTATCAAACAACTCTGCCAATAAATTGAGTACATTTAAAATGCTCATAGAATATATCCAAAATCTTTTGTAACACATTTTGAATGTATTTAGAATGTAGTTTCAAAGTTGGTGAGCCAAGAGTCAACTTTGAAGTTATGTGATGAAAGCATATATTAATGATTACATTGAAAGCATTTATCTAAAAAGAATCATAGATTACCAAATTAGACTAGTGTCAAAATAATATATTATTGCCATGAGTTTAAAATGTACACTTAATTGAAGGATAACTATTAAATTATCATGTTTTGTAAAGCTTAATTCCTAAATGTCTAGAGTCTTCTCCAAAATTGACAATTTGATTTAAAAAGTTAATTATAAAGTAAGTGTGTGTGTGTATATATATATATATATGGAAGAATTATTTTGGAATTGATATAAAAATAAAAGATGTAGACTTTGAACTTAAGATTCCATTTGTATGATTAGATTCACCAATGCTACCACCAATATTTTTCTCTAAATTTTGTATGGAAAATTTCAAAATTTCATCTAAATCCAATTACAAGCAAAATATTGTTGCTTTGAGTAAATTTTATTGGAATTAATTTTAAATGTTGTTATTCTGATATGGTGATTTTCTTAAATTTTTGCATTCTTTAAGTCTATTACTTCATTTTTGCAAATTCAATTTTAAACAATAATCAACATAATTATGTCTTTGTCAACTCCTTTATCTACTTCTTCATTTGTAATTTTAGAGAATTATGGATTCTAGTATCACCAAATCTATCCATTAGATAGAATAACAACTTGATAAGTATCTTCATGAATTAGGATGATTTTCATCCAAGAAATAATGAGAAAGAAAATGATTTTTAATCTATTCATTGTCCACAAATTGGATGTTATAATGCTTTACAATTACAAGACTTAATCTCAATACCCTCTTCTAATACCAATTTCATTAATTAAATAGGATTCGATATTATTGTATACATGTATTTAGTATCAAAGACCCTACTTTACATCAAGATGACAAAGCTACAAATTGTCTTCATCTTTAAGTATTAACATTGAAACTATGAGGATTAATTATAAAATCAAGTTAAAAACCCAATTCAAATATTAATTTTAGAAAATAAGGTGAAGCTTCTTTCAATTTTCATTCTAAAAAGGATGTTGCAAGTTACAACTATCAAAGCCTAGTTTTAAATAGAGCAAGTTGAATATTTTTTACTTCTTCAAAACTTAATAAGAGGGGGATTAAGTAATCCATTAAATACTAAATATAAAATTAAAAAACTGAAGTAACTAGTGGATCTACCAAAAATTACCAATGCCCGTTTTTTTCAAGAAAAAGGTTTAGGAGCTAAGATTCAACTAATATGCACATTTTTCTTGGTTTTACACAATCTTTGGTTAAATGGTCACATTGGTAGCTTGGTTAATTTGTATTTCTTAATTTAAGTAACATAAGATAACCTATGCATATTGTCATCCTTTTGATTGTTGCACAAATTTAGATTGATCATATTCATAATTTTTTTCTTGCAAAAAAAACAAGAGAATTTCTCATATACACTTTTATCACTCATTTTCTTTAAAATACATGCATTTTAAGTGGTCAATGCAAAAAAATTTAGCTTTCTATTGTAGATTAGGGGGACTATATACTATTGTCCTTTGTCCTTTTGAATGCTAATGTAATTGTTTCAAATCCCTGATTGGTTACAATGACAATCCAAAAGTATTAAATCCATTGTCAAATGATGAATGAAACTTTTGCATAATGTAGAAGCAACATGTATTCATTGAAGCCAATATTTTTGCAATTTTCACAACATTAGGATGCTACAAGTGTAAATTAGTTCAAATACAAGAGTTACAATTAGGTTGGGGGCAATTTCAAGTCCCATATTGATATTATACCTTACATCCTAATTTTCTGAAAAATGTATGTTTCAACACCTACTTACAAAACATTGTTTGTTGAACAAATGGAAGTGTATACATGGAGTACAACCACATGAAAATAGGTAGAATATAGAAGTGCACATGGTGGTTTTATTGTATGTTAATAATGGTGTGCATCCAACATTAGATTATGTAGAAGATTTTGTGTCTTGCAAGGTATATAATTGGATAGTATGGGCATTATTTTAAGAATAACCATATATGGATCATACTAACCAATTTTGTTCTAGTCATGTAAATTTGGATGTGAAATTAGACAATCTAACCTTTTTGATGCCATACATTCCAAGCAAACATGCATTATTTTCTTACATTTCTACTAAGTTTCAATGTTTGAAAATGCAATTCATCAATGAGCACATATAAGCAAATACTTGCATCTAGAACTAATTTATGTATTTATTATAAGATCAAAAGGTCAATTCTTACAGTTAAGCAACTAATTTGTGATCTTCAAAAAATCGAGGGGAAGATTGAATTTGCATGCATCATTAATTCACAATAATATGTTATCACATACTAGCATACATTGTGGCATGTGAGTGTATTTTTTGCATATACTGCTATTGTATTTTATGATGGTTGAAGATCTTCCACAACTAAGAATGCAAAAGTTCTTCCACTTGATGCTATAGAATTTTTTAAATTTCTAACATGTAAATTTGGATGTATTACAAGTATTTTTAATTTCATGATTAAAGTGACCACTTTTGGTTCCTAAGGTGTCTAAAGGCAAGTCCATAACTACTTTTCCAAATTCAAAGTTCTTTTTTGTATACTATTTTCTAATGATATATGTATTTTCTAATTATATATGTATGAAGGAGATTTTTTATACTTAATTTTCAAAGATGTGATCACAAATATTAGTAACTTTGACATTTTTAAAATTTAGGCATACATTAGGAATCTATTTATTTCAAGCCCCATGTCATTTAGTTGTATAGAAGAGTGGTTGGGAAGCACAACCCATAGCTTCATTGTAAGTCACTAAAATTAAAGGTTATTCCCTTTGATGACTACTACAATAAACATCAATAGAAAAAAATTTCAAAGGCTCATCTCAATCTTCTAAAATAATTAAAAAATATTAGTAATGATAATAACGATTATTTATCACAAAACATCTCCAAAACTAGTGACCTTCATTCTTTCTATTAAAAAAATTCTAATTCAAGATATTAAGAAGAGTTCTTAAAATATAGAAAGCATTTCACTCAAGCAAAATTTTTGAAGCTCTCATCATAAAGTCACTTGGAAAGCATTCAAATATACATGTATTCTCAATAAAATCCATATGTAATGTTTTAATTAGTCATGACAAGTCCATATACTACACTTCAAAAGTCTTATATTCCTATAAAAAGAATTGAAAGTTCTTAAACCAACTACATAAATCTCTTCATAATCAATCTCTTAATTATATAGGACAAAAACATTGTGAAAAGATGTGACTATTAGTGACCTACCTAGAGTTTTGTAATATTAACATTTTTGGAAAGCAACTTTGTGACTAGTTTATTCAAACACTCATCTATACAATTACCTTGTCAAGTTGAAAAGAACAAATTGACTTACTCCAAGGCTATGTAGTATGTACATCCATTAAAAGAAAGATTCTACATGCATAAAAAGATTTGCTAGGATTCATGTGAATTTGTGCAAGTGACGATATATGTCTTTGGAAATTGTCAATATTTTAGTGAGGTAGGAACATAGGATGGCATATTAATTTTTTGCCTAAGAGTTGGTAGTGGTTGGATATTTCCTAGTCTAAATGTGACTAGGTGTCTTTACATGTATTCTGTAAGTCATAAAAGTTTTAATTTTCTTTTAGAATTTGAAAAGACTATGAACTTATGAATAAGAAGTGGAAAATTTATAAAATAAATTCATGATAAAAATTCATAATATACTTAAAAAGTCTAAACGTTTCTTCAATGGTATACATTGTAGTGTAGAGCATTGTCATGCATTGAATTAATTTACTTGGACATTTGAGAATTTAAAAATAAGTGTTCTTTAATTATATATCCAAAGTCCCAATTCCAATAGAACATTCAAATTTGTAAATGGTGATGAAAGTACAAATTTGATAAGCTTCATTTAATTAGTTGAATTCAAATTTAAAAAAGGATCATTATTATGAATTAAACTTAGATCAGAGAGACGAATAAAAATTTCTAAAACACTACTAACATAATGATTCATAGATTTGCCATTTTCTTATGTCATAATTTCAAAAAACATCACAAAGAGGGAATATCCATCTCCTTTAATTGAAATTGGATTTCAAAAAAATTCTCAACTTTTTTGATGAAAAGAACATCCTTCTTCCATCTTTTAAACCTCTCAAAAATCATTTGAAAGAGACAAACCTTCTTTTTAGTCTTTCTAGGATTAATCCTTCAAAGACTAGAATAAACAATGTGTCTTTCAAATTTTCAATGACAAATTCTTGGTACGGTGAAACAAATCTCAATATTTTCTGGTATAGAATCTTATAGACTAACAAGTTGACATACCTATTGCATTTACTGATTTTCAAATTTCAATGTCAGGGGTCTTTAATTTTTTGGAGGAAAAATATACTCTTATAGAAAAAGAGAATAAACATTTTTTTAAGGTCAAAAGAATAGCCAAGATGGAAAAAATCATTTTCTTAGATATTTTTTGGTCTTTGATTTTACATAAATAAATTAGTTATGGAGAATGAATTTTCAAATTTATACTTTTAGCAACTTTAAAAATGCAGGCTCAATCTAGTTAAATACAAAAGAAATTGAATGATTCCAAACTTTTTAAAGATGTTCAAAGAAATATGGTAATGTTATCATTTGTTAAATGTAAAAAATTCATGCATGTACAAATTTTTTGTAGGATCCAAAGTCAGTTTTGGCTTTCTATCAGGTTTGTCTTGTTGGATGTATTTTTGGGTTTTGGTGTCATGTAGAATGTCTGATGTCGCATATTGTAGAAAACAATGGATACACCGTCGCAAACGGTCATTTAAGTCTATTGTCAACAACTCAATTTTTAAAAAATTTCACTATAATTATGATTCTAAATTTAGAATGTAATACATATTCATTAAATTGAGACAATTTATTGAAATGAAAATTAATATGTCAAAATTGTAAATTTTTAATGATTTTTTTAAAGTCAACTAAATGTTTAGTCAACTAGACATCTTGAAGGCGCAACAAACACATGTCTTACATGACAAGTGTTTGTTGCGCTATCCAATAAAACAACCATGCTTTCTATTCTTCCTATTTGAAAATGTGCAACAATTTGAGAAGAGTTTTATTTTCTAATTTAAAAATTTAACAAATGCTACATTGGTTTTAGATTTCAATACATTTTTTTGGATGGTAAAAAAAAGATATTCATCTTCTTATAATTTTTCTTCTTCCAATGTTGTGTTTTTTGCCAATAAATTGATTATCCAAAATTGTTATAATCCAAAAATCCATTGATCAATTTTTTTCAACAATTAATTATATGAAAACTAGAAAAAAAAGTCCTTAATTTTATATGATTAAAATTAAAATTTAAACCACATCCATATGCAAAAGAAATATAAAAGTGGGACAAATCACTAAAAATCCTCCATTGCTATTGTCAAAAAATTGTTAGGTCTTAAAGGTTGTTAACCCCCAAAGGTTCTAGGTCCTTAAATGTGATTTTTTGAAATTTTTTTTAAAGGCAAGAGAATATGCAAAGTTTGAAAAAATATAATCTTTGTTTCATTTGGTGTTTGAAGGAAAAAATTATGCCCTTGTAAGTTCAAAATGCTCAACTTTGGGCATCAAAACACTACAAGAGATGTGGGTATTTTGAGTAGAGAAAATAAGTAAAAAATTGCTGAAAAGACCTTAGTATTCCTAAAATCCCATGCTGTGAAGTAGAAAAAGGTACATTGAGTAGCGGATTGCTGGTCGGTCAAGTTTTATGAATCGTCCCTGACTCAACAAGTACTTTCAGTGAGTGGTTCTCTTGCGGTGGTGCTACAGTACCTCACAAAAGGAACATTTGCCATATGAGTTCTTCCTTTTCGTAAGATATGAGATCTTTGTTTTAATAGATTTCTGTGCATGCGACGATTCTTTCTCCTTCTTCTCGGCGACCTGCTGAGGTTTGTCCGTATTTCTGCTAATCACTAATCTCGATTCGGCATCGCCATCGCCATCGCAGTTCTCTTCAGTTCATTCTCGCCATCTCTCCTGTCGAAATTTCCTGTAATTCCCTGTTTCTGTTGCTGCAATGGCCATGGCGATGGCGGCCTGCTCCTCCCTGGCAACTCCCGCTGCTACCTCGTTGTTGGTGGTGGCTCCTGCGTCACGCCGGCTGCTGCGAGGCCGCCACCCGTCCATGCTCCACGCCAACTCCCACAGGTCAGTGCCATTACTCTTTCATGTTTTGTATCTTTTACACTCAACTCACAGCAGATTGGGGTTCTGGGAAAACCAAAATTTCGTCTCATTTCGGCTTGATGTTCGCGGTTTCTTGAATGATGACGAGGTTGGTTTTTCTGTACACGAAATTAGTGATTGGGTCAAGCAGAATTCTGGTCGATCACAGTTCCTATCATTATTTTTTCAAATTTGTGATGGGTGTTCTTATTGGCGAGTGAAAGAGAGTTTCTGTGAGAATGTAGAATCTTCGAGCTCCCCAGCAATATAGACAACTTTCCCTTTCTCTCCTTAGGATGTCTCTGCCAGGGATACTCTTCAGCGGAGGTCCTTAACTCGACATGTGTCGCGGAGGGCACTCGATTATCTGATCGGCTTCAACCTGTCGCCTGTTCTGTGGCGCAAGTTGCCGGGTAGCAGGTCAGCCGGGCGTGTGCAGTCAGCTGCTCTTTGCTTGATTTGTGAACGTGAGCAGGAGATTGACGCATTTCGGAGCCGAGAATATTGGAGTGTTGAAACTCAACTAAGAAAGGATGGAGCCCAGGATGGAGTTTCTTTTTCTGCTCGCTTAAATCACTTGAAGGGAGAGAAACTGGGTCAGGCTTCTATTGCCAATGATTTGGATGTACAAGCTGCGTCCAAAAAAAGTTTCAGAAGCCATTCTGCATGTAGAGAGTGCGAAAAAGGGTCTCATTCGTCGCAAGCCTCCAGTCCCTTACATCACTTCCACATTACAACAGGATGCTTCCGCCAAGTTAGGATTTGGGGCCACTCGTACTATGTCGGTAAGTTTCTGTGAAGTTTGGATCGGGTTTTGTGACCGTTTTTTGTTCTTCTTTTATGTGATTGCTGAGACCCTTGGTGCAAATTCATTTCGATGTTAGCAAATGTGATAATTCTGAATAAAAGGAGGAATCCGAGGGTAGTAGTGGTTGTCATTTCGTTTCATCTTGGTTCCACAGTTTTTGTTAGAAAGATGTTGTCTGAGGCTCGCTTTGTTCTCAGAGTCAGATTATCAAAACTGGATGAGTGTTTTAAGGGCTCCGTGACTATCCCTTGTAGTTTTGGCAAATATGAAGACTGGTATCGAATAGTCTAATTCTCTGGATGATTTTGCTGAGAGAGTTTTGATCCTTTTTGCAGATAGCTCATCAATTATATGAGGGAGTAAAACTCAATGACGATGAACAAACAGGACTGATTACGTACATGCGAACTGATGGTTTTCAGGTCCGTTTTGCTATTGTTTAGTAAATTCCTCATGCATATAATCGTATTATGAGGATTCTAAACAGGTTTTTGAGAGTTGTGCGAGCCTTTACCTGCAGTTTTTTGTAGTCCTTTTGGCCTTAATTACCTGTTAATTATTGTCGGTTTGGATTCAGATATCTGCAGAGGCATTGGACAATATAAAAGATCTGGTTGGCTCGAGGTATGAGTCATTAAATCCTACCTCTTTTCATTCGTACATTCCTTTCAGTTTTTAAATGTTTCTCCAGGCTGTTCATTTAGGGGTATCGTACACCAAATATTGTAAGCAATGGCTAGCTTTTATAGGTTTAATGTTATTTAGAAATGAACGCGCTGGTGGATTTACTGATTAGTTAGGCTTGGTATCAATTGCATCCCTCTTGTAATGTAAACCAACTGAGCTTGGGTTCTTTATATTGGGATTGGCATGCATGGAATAAATTATTGGGATTCTGAGGTTCTGCTTGCAATGGCGTGGTACAGGTATAGACAAGACTATGTTCCGGCTGAAGGCAGGGTTTTGGTGTCCAACACTAGTAGAAAAAAACAGTGACCAAATTAACAAAACTCAACACAAAAGTGTTGATTTTTTTTGTTGATTTGGACGTGTTAATTTGGGTACTTTTGAACACAAAAGTGTTGATTTTTTAACAAAAACATGTCAAATTTTAACAAAAAAGTGTTCATTTTCTAACAAAAAAGTGTTGATTTTTTTTGTTAATTTGGACCTTTTTTTAAAATATATTTTAAAAAATTCATAAAAAATTTCAACCTCTAGGGAGGTGCCACGTGGCGGCCTATCCAACTACCACATGGCGGCTATTGAGGAAATGAGGCCACCAGGGTTTGAACCCATGACCTCGTGGTTGGTGGCCAAGGCTCTTGCAAAGGCACCAAGCACTTAAGATGTGTGATTGTTGAAGAAGTAGAAATGTATTTAGATAGGTCTTTCGGGTTTTTTTCAATTCTTTTTTAAAGTCAGCAGACTTTAGAGGCGATTCACACTTAGTAAAAGAACTTTTTTGGAAAAACTTTGAACTAAAGAAAGTTGAGAAATAAAGTCTTCTTTCACCTCCAACAATTTTTTTGAGATTTGAATCTTCCAATGAAAAGTTATGGACAAAAATCATAGAGGGAGTTTGAAAATTTTAAAAATAAATGTTCATTTCCACCTCTCTGATTTTTGTCCATAACTTTTGATTGAAAGATCCAAATCTCAAAAACATTGTTGGAGGTGAAAGAAGACTTTATTTCTCAACTTTCCTTAGTTCAAAGTTTTTCCAAAAATGTTCTTTTACTAGGTCTGAATCGCCCCTAAAGTCTGCTGACTTTTCAAAAATTCGATTTGTGATGATTTAATTTAAAAATAAATCTACATTGTAAAATTAAGACTCCAAAGGCTTATAAAGAAACAAAAGGATTAAAATTACACTTATATTTGAATTTAGAGTTGAGACATATAATTTTAATTATATTATTCTTTAACGTTTTTCCCATCAAAAGTCAGTAGACTTTAGTGGCGATTTTGTCCTAGTAGATAAATTTTTCAATAGAACCTTTGGACCAATGAAAGTTGTAAGATGAAGATATCTTTCACCTGCAACAATCCAATTAAGATTTAGATCTTTCAATTAAAAGGTATGGACAAAAATCAGAGAAGGTGTTTAAAAATGTAAAAAAAATGTCCATTTCTACTTTTCTCTAATTTTTGTTCATAACTTTTGATTGGAATATCTAAATCTCAAAAAAATTGTTGGAGGTGAAAGATATATCAATTCTACAACTTTCATTAGTCCCAAATTTATTGAAAAAATTAATTTTACAAAAAAAATTCTTAACATTTTATAACACTGCCTCTGAAATTTATTCATAACTTTTGATTGAACACTCCAAATTGCAAACGGTTTTTTGGGGATGAAAGATTGTTTGATTCCCCAACTTTTCTTTTTTCAAAGTTTTTTGAAAAAAGTTCTTTTTTTATGACAAAATGACCTCTGAAGTCTGCTGATTTTACACAATACCGAATAGTGAATGATGAATTTAAAAAAAAAAAAAAGTATTGTGCATAGAACACTAACTATGGTGATTCAAACATTTTTCAAATGAAGAAAACTAATTTGAGACACATATATGTGAAAGTGAACAAAAAAGTGTTGATTTTTTTGTTACTTTTGAATTGCAGTATCCAAATCAACAAAAAAAAGTGTTGATTTTGACAATGTGTACTAGAATCAACAAAAAAATGTGAAAATGGACAATGCAGTATCCACTTCAACAAAAAATTGTTGATGTTTTGTTAATTTGGTCACTGTTTTTCTAGTAGTGCAAATTGAGAAATGCCCAAGAAGCTCATGAAGCCATTCGGCCAACTGATATATTTCGCCTCCCATGTAAGCTTGTTTTATTTCATGTTCTGTGTGTTCACATTCTGCTTTTAAACTATGATCAGTGCATCAGCATTAGTTGCGTTGAAGAGTTCAGAGTAACCTTTGAGTAAGAGTCTTTATGATGGAACAAGTATACTTGGTGCTTTATTCCTGGAGAAAAATTCGTGGAAATCAAGTACTTCATGATGCCAGTATTGTTGGAGAACTAATAATGCTGTAATTTCAAATTCGTTTTACAGGTCTACTGAAATGCCCACATATGTCGAGTTCCTTTTATGATTGGAGTGTACACTTCCATTTTTATTAGGTGATCAAGATATATTTCTGAATTCTAGCACGTAGGGAATGATTAACAGGACTTCTATTGTGGGTGTAGCATCTGTAGCTGATGTTTTGGAGGAAGATGCTTTGCAACTATACAGCCTTATATGGGCTCGCACTGTGGCGAGCCAGATGGAGCCTGCTGTATCCAACTAGGTTTGGATTCTCAATATTCAAGTGAATGGAGTTCAGTCCACCAAGTGTTTTAGTTAATTTAGGCAATTGATCAGAGAGGAAGGATGGTAACAACCTTTTCTTGGTTGCTGTGGCCTAGATCAAAGCTGACTAGCCAAGGGTAGAATCCGAAAAGAGTGGAGTGGTTATATCTTGTTGAACCTCGGTCATGACTGCCTGCCCACTGCAGATTAGAAGCCCTCATTGAGATTATTTATGACTGAGACTTGGTCCTTTGGAGTGCAGGAACTCTGATCAAGAAATTTGCTCACAACTGTTTTGCGGGAGTCTTCTACGGACTAGCCTTCACGAAGGAGAATGGAGATTTCCTTGCAACTATTCAGAAGCAATGCAAGTGCTTTGTTCTAGGGTTGGTGGAGCACAGATGTAGACTTTTTCATAGATTTAAATTTTTTCTTAGATTTCTGATTTTTTTCTTTAGATTTTAGTTTTTTGTGTAGATTTAGATTTGTTCATAGATTTTAGATTTTTTCATAGATTTGGACTTTTAATAGATTTAGACTTTATCATATGTACATTTGGGCTTCTTCTAAGAAATAAAATTTCTTGTTGATTTGGTTCTTTGAAATGTATAAATTCTTACAAAGTAGAATGTCTCCTAGAGAAGATTTTGTTTATTAGGTAATGTTGTCTTTCAAGAATGCTTAAATGACATGCAAAATTCATGGAATTGACATTTAAGTAAGGTATAATAATGCAAGTCCTAGACACATGATTTTAAGCAAATTTTACTTAAAGTACGTGACCTTTCAATATGCATTTTTTGACTTAAATTCCAACTTAAAACACTCCTTTCTCTTGTAGTGAAAAAATTCTTAATAAACCTTGAAATGATATTTTTAAATGTTTTTTTCCATAAAGATTGTTTTTTTGGTGTGAAAGTTATGAAGAGTCATATCTTTCAAGCCCTCCCATAATCGATAATAACCCTCCAGATTTGTTGCATGAGTTTTTCCGGAGCCCAAGCTTTGCCGTTAAACACCATATCATTTCTTTGAATCCACAGCACCCACATTGCCGTGGTCCGCGCTTCTTCCCATACTCTTTTGACCTGACTGAATTTACGGGGGATCCTTTCTGAGAAAATGCCTTGCCACCAGGTGAACATCTGCCATGGTCCTTTTTCCCCGCTCCCCTTGATCAACACATTCAGGATGTGAACTACCCACTGCCAAGCGATCTGCGCTGCCAGGCAGTCCCAAAACCAGTGCAAAATAGTCTCGTTCTCATTCCTCAGACACACTGAGCAGCTAGTATCGATAATGTCATCAATCCGCCCCCGCCACTGGTTAACAACGACCGCTTTGTGCCATACTAGCCATAACAAGCCGGCTTCCTTCCTCACTCTTTCCTTCAACCATACTGATTTCCACCGAAGACGAAAGTTCCTAGGGAGAGTGCCGCCCCACTTTCTTACCACTGGATTAGGAACTGGATGGTTTTTCAGCAATTCTTTGCGCCCCGACTTCGCCGTGTACTCCATGAACGGGATCTCTTGTTCCTGCAGATTCCATTCAAACTTGCCCGGATTCCAAGCCAGTTGGTCAATCCTTCCATAGAATAATAGGGCCTCCACTTTCTTTGGGCCTCTAAAAATTGAGGTAATGCGAATTCTATGGAATTCGCCTCTTTTGTCACTACTAGAGGGGCCTTGAAATTCAAGACAAAATCAACAGAACTCTGTGGGAACCAACAAGAAAATCAATTATGCAAAATAATCATGATTACTTGAACCTCATGAACAGGTTTCGTGTTCATTTGCATATAGATGGCTGTCCAATTGAATTATCTGTACCTCCATTACTAGTTCACTACCTTTTAAGTGGCTTGTACATTACACAATTATTAATTTTTGAATTCAATCAATTTATTTTTAATCATGAATTCCATTTGCCATTAATACACACAAATTACATGGACACAATGCAGCATCAATTATCAAATGAATAAAGACATGGTAAAAAAAGAAGGGGTATTGCATACCGGGTGCAAAGAATGGAATGCAGCCTTCTAAACTTCAATTACAAAAAATATTGACAATTCTTTTCACACATCTTCAACACTACAAATCACTAAGTAACTACTCCATGATCCTATTGAAAACCACAAGTTGGTACATGCCTCCAACATTGCTGTGCATCCCCATACAGTAATCCTCATCAGTTCCTGCTCAAGTCTTGTACTACTGTCTTTCTAAAAATTGCTCCCTATGCATTATATATACAATAAGCCTTGCATTGTTGTAGCTGCAACAGTTTCTTACTCATTCTATTTTTATAAAAAAATAGGGAAAGGGGAAAGGACACTGTTCCTACATCTAGCAACTATGCAATCGACATGTCTTCTTTTCTTGCTATCTCCTTTTGAAACGGTGCTCATTTAAACATTCATTTCAAATCACTTGCCTCCAGCATTACAACACAGTCATCATGCTCCTCTTCCACGAAAGCCATGTCCATGCCATTGTCTAGAATGACTTCATATTTTGCAGTGCCAAATGAACAACAAGAATTGCGAGAATTTGTGAATTATCCAAGCACTCGTCCCCTAAACCCCACAGAGCTCACTCACGTCCATTTGAACCCTGTTTGAAGACTATAACGTGTCGACAGTAATAGAAAGCTTTATTCTTGAATGAAGAAATAAATAAGCAATTAATAGGGAATGCTTACGTACAAGGAATGAGAATTCAGCTCCTCCTGAATATTTACCTCCACCTTCAAACCAGTTGTAGCTTTTGAACTTCAAACTGCGCACCCCCTTCTCTGTTCTGGCACTCCGCAAATACTTTCGCCATGCCATATCTAGCTGCAGAGAAGCCAATCGCCTATACGTGCTACTAATTATGTAGGTTTCCTGAGAATGCAATGTATGCAACGTACATTACCATCGACAATTCATATCTCCACAGTCATTTCTTTGAACAATTACGTTAGGAAATGATTTGTTCTCATTACTCATTGCAAGACTCATTTCCAAACTCCAGGAGGAAACAGGAAAATACCTATATTCTCTGCTGGAGTTGCACTTATTTAGATGTAAATGCCATTCACATATTTCCAAATTCACACTTGTACACCTGAAGCTTCTACAGTCTACACACTAGCAATCCTGTACTACAGAACTTAAGGTCAAGCACCGAAAACGATTAGGAAAATGCCGGCCACTTTCATACTGCAGACAATGTCGACAACCTCACTTGCTTCTCTCCGTCCTGAGTGAAATTCCAAACCTACCTCATTACTCACTTCTTGCGTCCCACATTTCGGACTTCGTCACAGCAACTACCATTGCCCCATTGCTGCTTCTCCACGTCAAGGCAGATGTTGGTGTGTCCACGTTCTTTAATAGTTTTGAAGATCTTCCGTCCTCCACAATTGATATGTGCAGACTTCCTACTCCCCATTCTTGTCATCATCCTCTCATCTGTCTTGCATGCAACGTTGTTAGTTTTTATCCAAAAATGACTATGTTCCTTTTGTATTATTGTATTCCACTTCATGGATGTTTCCAATCGCAACACGCACGCTTCAGTACTCCTCATACATTAGCTTCTAAACCTCCACACTGAAATTGTACGTAGTCAAATGACATTTGGCAGACAATGATAGCGAGAGTACTACACAATAAAACTTTCCCCTACCCAATGTCTCGAAGCTTTCCTACGGAGACAGAATAGTAAGTTGGTAACTGCTAATACGAGGTTCTCCAAAAGGTCATTACATTAACCATGCAGAACGACAACGAAACGACGGAAACAACGTAACCTTCGACAACCCTGCTGTCATGGTCTAACACTGCAGCGAGATAGAGGAAGCTTACCGGAATTTTAAATGCATCGTCAGTCAGAGGCTGATGACTCTCCCACATCACGGTCAAATACATCATCCTCTACCATTGCGTCCTGGAATATATCTTGTCTTCGAATCTGCCTCGCAGTACCTGGCTGCCTCTCAATGTCCTCTGATATGAACTGAGGAGGACGAAGACCTTCATATTCATTGTCTGCTCCTCGATCAAACAATTGTAAGTCCTCCTCCGTTTGCACACTTACATTATCTACTCGCTTGCCTCTCACCTCTTTCCGAAGGACAACTCTCCAACCAGGCAACTCTGGAGCATTGCTAAAAAATACTTGCTGACAATGTCTTGGGAAGGCAAAAGATTCTCTACCGAATTGCTCACAGGATTCAAAATTTGCCAGGGTGAAACCCCACTTATCCTTCTTCACAGTTGCGTTCGGTCCCCTATAATGAGCTTTAACCCAACGACAGACAAGGACAACTACGCAAGTAAGTCGATAGTCTAACTCAACTATCTCCTCCAGTTCGCCTACATACTCCACGTCCGCTTCAACCAGATTCCGGTCCCTTGCACTTGATTGCCATGGCCTCGTGAAAGTGGCTGCCACGCCTGAGTCCTGCGTCTGTAACATCTTCTCATAACTGACCACTCGAAATCGATTACCAAAGGCCCACATGCTCCTAAATTTTTTGCACTTGAATTTCGGTGGAATTGAAACATCCTTCACAATGTCAGGAACTTCGAATCCTTCTGCTACTGCTGACTGGACATCATCCTCGAACCATTTAGCAAAGGAAGGAAACTCCGTCAAATTCATAGGAAATGGAGCCCCTCGTCGAACACTTCTGTGTGGGTGTCGTCGTCGCCAAAGACTTCTCTACTGCTCTCTTTCTTCTCTCAGTTGCTTGTATCGTCTGCAACATACATAGAAATTAATTCTTTCCTGCACAAGAACTTCTTGCATTGACAAGTATGGTTCTTTATGGAGCTAAAAACTTGTCATTTTGACCCTCAGGCATTTTTGTCATGAAATTCACCGTCTCCTATAACCACAAGCTACCAATATTCAATACAGAGGACCTACATTACGGCCGTTTTGGGCTTCCCACTGAACTCTAACATCCGGAATTCTAACTGCTCGCAGACCAATCATGTTAAAAAAAAATCAATCTTGGTCCTGCAACACATGATTCAGTAGGATTAAGTGATGTCAAACACACTCTTTCCACTTCAGTACCTACAAGTGACGTATGTTCACAACCACCACTTCAAACATTTCCCATGAAAGCAGATCACATCCACTCAAACCACTTTGTTCTCCATAAAATTCATTTCATATCCTCGACAATTCATCAGTTACGCTTGATCCTAAAAAAAAAAGGAATTGCTTCTGTTACTTACTCGCGGTACTCTTCACAGCACCTGGAAGTATCAATCACAAAATTGTGGAAAAGCTCTCTTCGTTCATCGGTCAGAGTCTTCGTAATTCCTTGTCCTTCTAGTATTTCGTCTTTCATTGTGGGCTCCTCCTCAACATCCCAAACTCTCCTTGACGTCGAACTATAGTTCAACATGTACTCTGTTACGTAACCTGCAGCTTCTTCCACCTCATAACTTGCTGTCATACTACCCTCAGGTTTAGCAAGGTTCCTCACAGATTTTTTTAGTTCTTTGTAGTAACGTTCAAATGGGTACATCCAACGATTTTGAACAGGACCACAAATGAATAATTCTTGCACTATGTGATAGGGCAAATGCATCATAATAGTAAAAGCTGATGGTGGTAGCTGTTTCTCGAGCAATACCATGGTCTCTGCGACATCTTCCAGAAGTTGAATCTTCGAGTCCTTACTGATGACCTTGTCGCACACTCGTTGGAAAACCCTGCTCAACCTTATTATGGCACTAGCTAGCTCTTGGTTTCCAATATTCCTCACGCAAAGTGGAAGAATTTGTTGCATTATGACATGGAAATCATGAGACTTCAAGCCCAGAAGTTTCCCCTTCTCTATTTTATTTCGAATATTTGAAACATACTGGCTAGGAGTTTTTAGTGACCTCAACGTCTTCAAGAACGTGGCTTTATCACGATCCGAAAGCACGTACTCTGCATGTGCCATTATGAATTTGTTGCTCCCAGGGTAAGTTTCCCGAAGCCACAAGTGATCCCTGAGTTGACGACCTTCCAGATCCAATCGAACAGACGGTGTGTCATGATCTCCTAGAAGACACTTCAGCAGCATTTCACATATATTTTTTTCGCAATGCATCGCATCCAACGTGTGCCTACAGAGAAGATCCTACAATGATACAATCTTCATCAGTTAGTACAACTCAATGCATTTCATACAAGCTATAGAAGACCATAAACAGTTCAACAGCTTCCAATGGAGGTTTGCAGTGAAACTCACCGGTTCCTTCAGTAACCAACGACAAGTATGTGCAATTTCATTACCCTAACGTCATTTTCCACCTGTAGTGGGGTTGCAGTAGTGAAGTATGGCGCAATCATGATGAAATCACGAGGTCGATAAGCAACATGCCTGACATTGTTTCGACCGTCTACATTTAATTCATTCCATTTCACTTACCCTCTCAGAACTCTTACAGTGAACACGTGATCCCTACGATAACAAATTCAATTCATGATAATCACTGTAATCTCAAAAGGAATGTTCATGCACTACCAACATTTCATATTGGAACGAAAACACATTTTCGACATTACCCTTCCGCACGAATTTGAAGTCAGCTCGAAATGCGTGCCTTAAAGGCCAAACTATATTTACGCCGCTCTAATTAAAGAAGACAAATACCAATGCTTACACAGAAATGTACCGCCTGCAGGTGTACGTGACAACTTCTTCCTTTAAAAGCCCCAGCCACAGACTCTGCCCTCCAAGACCTCACTACGACGTCTACTTGAACTTCCTGTATAATCCCATCTATTGTATGACCAGGATGCCGACACGCCAACAGGATGCGGATAGGATCCGTCGAACACAGTCCTCACATGTACCGTTCACATTCATAGATGATGAACTAGAGTATGATCTGTTCTCCACATGCTAGACTGATGTACCAAAACTGTACGACACTATTCACTCCTTCAGGTAGGAACCGTAACTGCTATGTTCTCCATACCCAATTTCAACATTTGATTCCTTAGTGGACTACCTACTTCATTGACGGCCACCTCTTCTCGTCTTCATCTATCTACCTAGCTTCATGATTTCAGAAGTAACCAACAAGCCTTAATGCAGAACAAGTTCATACAGACATTCGGTTACACAACCATTTTCGCGGCAGGAGACGTATACTGTAATTGTTCACAACCCAGGTTACAGAGGCTCTTCTGCTGGACTGCGCCAGAAGAGCCTGAGAAATTCACCGTCACATCCTTGTCACTGTGTACAGTAAAACAGTCGTTGCCGTCATATTCTTATTTAAGATGGATTAATCACAACAATTCCTTGATTAGTGGTCCTGTAAATCTTTCCCAATACTACCCTGAGGAAGACCTCCAGTTTCCTATACAGCACAGCCTTTACCTTTTGCCAATTTACTGCAATATAAGTTCCAGCGGTTATAGCATAACGAACAAGAAAATCTAAAGAATTATCTTCACAACAAAGTACTCACCGCCCAGTAAGGCAGACGATAGAATATGCTCACTCGCTTTACTCCATGCTTCTTCACAGGGTCATCATCAGAGTCTTCTACTCCACCTTCTCGAAGAAATTTTTCACGCTCCATACCTTTTGTATAAATTTCATGTCCATTTTGGCGTCGTGGCGCAGGAGCTCTCTCCGGTTTACCATTGAATGCTTTCCTTGCGTTCCTAAATCGATGTCGCAGATCAAGGAACCGACGGCCGCCCAAATAAATCATTTTCCGAAGGACGCCTGAGTGCTCAGCACATGTCTGTTCTCCACACAATGGACAACCTTTATATCCCTTTGTCTGTTGACCAGAGAGTAGTCCGTACGCTGGAAAATCATGAACCAACCAAATCAATATTGCCCTCAGAGTGAAGCGCCTCTGTCCGACAAGTTTGGACATGTCTACAGCCGGAACACCTTCCCATAGTTTCAATAGATCTTCTACTAATGGCTCCAGATAAATGTCGACCACCTCCGCTGATGGTGCTAGTGGACCCGGAATCAAGAGAACGAGCTTCAAGAAAAATTTCTTAGTGGTCATCCAAGGAGGTAAGTTGTAAACTGCAACTAGAAAAGGCCACACACTATATTTCGTTGACTGGTTGCCGTATGGGTTCACTCCGTCACCTACAAGTCCAAGGCGCAAGTTGGTTGGAATTCTTGCAAAGTCTGGGTACATGTCATTGATATGTTGCCATTGCTCCCCATCCACAACTGATTTCATTATAGGCTCTTCGGATTTGTTACTGTCGTGAAATGTCATCATCTGCGCTATCTTCGGGCATTGGAACATCCGCTTCAGTTGGTCAATTATAGGGAAATACCGCAAAACTTTGGATGGAATAGTAGTGGACCCTTCCACGTACCTCGACTTCCCACAGCCAGGGTGCGGACACGCCACCAAATCTTTCTTCTCTCCTCTGAAAAGGACATGTCCATCAGGACAACAATGAATGGCTTCATGCTTCAACCCGAGCTTCAGGACCATACGTCTTGCTTCGTATGATGTACGTGGCAAATTGTTCGATTTCGGAAGTAAGTCTTGGGATAGGAATTTCAGCAGCTCGTCCAGAAATGTGTATGGGATAGAGAAGAGGCTACACATTGTGATTAGGACAATCGCTACTTCAAGACGATTGACATTGCAACCCTCATAAATTTTCTCCTGCGCCTCGCAAACGAACTCCTCATAATCAGGACCTCCCACGTCAACATCTTCATCTGGGTCCATCTCATTTCCTTGACTTTGCTGTGCTTCCTGCATTTCATTGTGAATGCAGTCCACTCGCGCGTACGCATCCTGCACAGCACCTGCGACGTCCACATTTGTCCTCTCGGGCCAGTGAAAGTCATGTTCTACTCTTTCACCAGGTTCTTCTCTGTGGAGATAGTGCTCTCCTTCTTCGAATCCTTCATCTGTTGGTCCTCCGACGCTTTGTCCGTCTTCATTCTGTACTACTATGAAGTCAGTAACGTCACTGAATTGTCATTAAATTTATTCTAGAGTCCAGAGTATTTCCTACTATCTTCAGTAATTTCTGTTCAAAAAGAGGGGGGCAACAAGAATGGGCAAATGGGCACGAAGAAGTATGGGAAGTCGTACTCCACCCACATAGAACTCACCAGCAAAGGGTACTGAAGGTAAGGATCTCGTCCTCTTAGCCGGTGGTGTCGGGCAACAGTTTCGAATTTCCTAACTCTGGCTCCTCGGCAGTCCTTACATGCACAGAGGTACTCCGATAATCCTTGTCTGGATGCAATAGATCTCTCAATGTGATACGCTGTTGATAGTCTTGCCTTCCAAGCCATAGTTGGTGTTCACGTTTGACCTCCGCGTCTTCAATTGCTACTGTAAGTCATTCCACAAAAGAACTAATTAGAAGAGAAACTAATTCAGAATAGAGGAGAAGTCCAGCCTCTGTTAACAAAACATGCTTATAATTTTTTTTTTGCTTCTTCTGAAGAATACATGGTCCTCATTAGTATGAGCTCACTAAGTTCCAGATGTGAAATTCCTTTTCTGAATGTGCCTTCCATGTACGCTTGGTCATGAAGGCATTTCATAGTAGCTCTGACTACCGCACATGAATTCAAATGACCCTTTAGAGTAGTTTGAACAAAATTCTCTTAAAAAAGAGTGGGCACAAACGAATTATGCTGAACCGTTTCCCGTGTCAATGCACAGGCCTGTACCGAAATTTTAGAAATTTACTTTATTCTTAAAAAGGAAATGTTCAAAATTTTGAAACTGCCAAGTGATTGCTATTATCTCTGCACTATATCATTTCAGTGCCATCACCCGCACATCCGAGAACATGGAGCGGTGGAATATACAGAGTTTGGGAAGTTCCAAGCATTTCCTACTTGCACACAGTCATGAATCCGACCAATTACACAACTTGTTCCAGGAATTCACTGAGGCATTCAACAAGTTCTGTGTTCACCACTTCACCTATTTCAAAATGGTCATTCATATATTGAAGGGGACACACCTGAATTCGGTTTGTACGTGACAGCACTTCATTCCATGTGTACAAGTTCACAGAAGGGTATGTGCGTAGGACCACCACTATGGACAGGAGAAGTATGAGGACACTTCACGTGTACTGTTGTCGGCAATGTATGACTGATTTTTAGAAGCGAATTAGCGTCGAGAAGATTGAAGCCGCTCCTGTATGCCCTAGTGTGCACTGCACGTGATATTCCCTTCGTCCCATACAAGTCCGTAGCAGGTAGTGTATGCAAAACAGTACGCTTGTAATCACTACAACAAAACAAACAGAACGGTGGACGTCAGGAGCGCTTCGAGTCGTGGCCATGAACATCTTCAGCCTACTCAGAGTCTCATTCACTATGGAAGGCATATCAACAATGATGCAATGACTAACTGTATTTACCGCCACATGCTTGTGCATTTAGGTCTTCAAGAAACAAGAAATTCAATTCACAGTTCTCCAGTTCAGAGAATATCGGTAAAATATACAATTGTTTCTTCCGAAGTTCAATATTCAAGAAGAGAATCCTATCAAAACCATAGTGACATGGCTTTGTCAATGGTCTGTACTAAGCCCATGTCACTGAATGCTAGCAGTATGCCACGATCTACCAACATGTTCCAGAGAACAGCATCCGGAAGAGAAGGTAAACGCCCTTCTTAATAAGTTCTCTCCTAGTATACAGGACACGCTTCCCTACAGCTCCTTAAGGACGCGGCTCCAACAAATAGGGCGGAATACCCTACAATTACTATTACACCAGCGCACGCAAGATCTCGCACCATGGGGACTAGCTAGTGCCACCCTTCCAATTAACCAAGTTTGGTAACTGCACTTATCCCAGTTGTCTTCAGTATACTCCATCAACCACTCAAGCATCACTTGCAGAACCTCATCCCCATGTTTGTATGGGTGAATGCTGACATTTTGTCTCTGAAGAAGAAGTGCTATTCAGGAACACAACATCTTCTATAAAAAACAGGAATTGATAATCCATTCCTATGGAAGCAAAGAAAATGCGGTGAGCTGTGCAAGTTCTGAACGAGAGCATGAGGGACTTACAGTGCCAGAGGATGTACGTGCCGTCTTCTTCATGGGAACCCCAATTGCGTATTCCTTGTTCTCTTCACAGTTTCTGCAAACAGAGAGTGCTCAGAACTCAGAGTTCAGGAACCTGTGGTGCACTGAATGTCTTCCCATTTTTTAGTGGTCTACGTTGAAGGTCCATGCGTGCATAGGAACAAGCGACATGCACAAGAGAAGGTAGCCACGACGTCCTCAGAAGAAAATGTCCACTGCAGGCAGAGTAAGCGAAAGAAGTTGTGCTATTCGGTAGGGGAAGGTATAAGTTCACAATGCATAAGCGACAACAGAGATTCATAATTGAGGAACTGACAGGCAAGTGTTTCCACTGGAAAGTACCATCATATTGCACTTCAATATGACAAGACAGGACGAGATTTGCATATATGACTATCATAGTCCAATCAGTACTTGTACGAAGCTGTCATGATGGGGGGGAAGTGACATACCTACAAGGAACTCTTCTGACAGCTTGGGCAATTTCGACTAGTCAGTGTTGCAGTTGAAGACCGAACCCATATGCCATGGAAGCTGTGTTCTGCGGCAGATGAAAAGAAGACTCTTCCTATATGTTGGCGTTCTAGTTGAGGTTCCCTGTGAGGTACTTCTTTTATTGCTCATCGTATGAACAAAAAATCTCCATGAAAAATGGAAGGGCAAGCAGCGGCTGTAATGAGGCAGCCAAAAATGGTAGTGGTAACTGATGTGGAGAGGAGTTTTCAGATTATCGATGATGGACTCTATTTTCGTATGGAGCGTAGCGGCGAAGGAGATTCACTGTGAGTTTCTCACTCTTGCTTCCTACACAAACAGGAGAAGTAGTGGACAGTGGGCATGGTGGAGTGTGCAAGGAATTCATTGCAATGGAACTCGTGTCGCAGCAGACGTCGAAAACGGAACTTTTGTCAGTCTCCGCCGCTTGCCATTAAATGCCGCTGCGGCGCTGTGGCAGCGGTGGTTTACATTTCTGGAAAACCGTTGCCACATAGCATTCGAAGATTTGGCCTTCTCAATATGTCCAGAAATTGGATCGGAGCAAAGAATATTTTGTTGCACAGTGCGTACCTTGGACGCTGGCCACAAATAGGTGGTCATTCTTATTTACGGAACAGTTGTCCCCTGCGTTTCCGCTGCATCAAAGGAAATAGGGTACTGTGTCACGCCGTCAAGGCACGCATCTCGGAGCGGACAAAATTTCGGTAGGCAGCGCATGAAATCCTTAGAGGCAGGCCATGTGCTCCTTCTTTTCAATGAATTCATGTTCATCAACTACGCTATGCACATGCACAAGACTACTACGCTTCCCTATTCCGTTTTCCAATTTTCAATCAACGGCGGGCTTCTTCACTCATTGTTTTTTCCGTGAAGTAGGAAGGAGTTCGGTTCACTGGCAAATGCAAGTCTTTAGATGGTGCAGTGTTTTTGAAATTGACATTTGCATTAGGGATTACTTTTTTGTGGCGAACTCGATCATGCTGTGGAGGAAGAGCCCATAGTTCGAAGTTCAGAAGAAGTCGCAGAAATGCACATGTGAGGGACAGAGATTACGTACCCTACTGTAGCACTGCAAGTACTTCTTACTTCTCCTGTGACTGTAGAGGGTTGGGAATTAAGAACGAAGATGAAAAAGGCTATGAAGGTGTGGGCGGTAAATAAGAAAATATAAAAGACAGTCAGGTTGTAGAGATAGAGTCTACTGAAGCACAATTCCCGACGGACTTCACAGATTGGCCCAAGAACGTACTCCTGGATCTGCAAGCGACGGTCTCGGAGTTGGTGTTTACCGGAGACATCGGAGAGGAGGCACTGCCAAGATCACTGCGTGCAGGCAGAAAGGGAAGACCTCTACATGAGTATAAGGTACGCATTTGGCTACTGTATGAAGAAGCAATTGTTGTTTACACATGCAGAGTAGCGACAAGATGGTTGTGCCATGTGTTTATCTTGATGAAGTTGTTCGAAACGTATGGCTTAAGCATTCGAGAAAGTACTGTACTTGTGTGACTGCCGATATTGCTTGTTAACAATAGTGTTAGGAGCTTGGGTTCTACAAGTGGGAATTCGGTTAGTCGTCAGGTACGTTAGTCCTACCGTAATGGTGTTAAGGTACACGAAGTAGACTTGCTGTGCAGGATGCTGTTCAGTCCTGTCGTATCCTCAAGGAATATATAGCACAAGTTCTTTTCCTCTCGGGGAGCTTCGATGTCATGGAGCTCTTGTAAAAGTTACATCTCACATGTATGCAATACTGTTTTTGTCAGAAATGAAGAGCTCCGGTAGTCTAATTCCTGTACTATGTCACATTCACAGGAAGATGGCTGCCTCAGAGAAGGGAAGGGGTGACACTCATGGCTTCGAGTCGTGGGTGGCAACCAAAAAAACAAAAAGGAAATTAAAGAAAGGGCAGTCCGTGGTCCGCCCTTCCAATTTCAAAATCAGAAGTGAGGGCGCTGTTGAAGGCAAGTCAGGACCTCCTCGTGAGCAGCAGCTATTGAAAGGGAAGCTCGTAGAGGTAGTGAAGGACAAGAAGAAGATGAAATCGGCAATTCCCAACAGGAGGCATGACCATGAAGACGGCACCGTTGTAATAACGCAGAAGGAATACGATGTGCTCTTGAGTTTGAAGAAGAATTCGGTGGCCTCTAATTCCGAACGAGACACAGACGGTGAGAGAAGTGAATTTTGTTTTTGGTAATATTCTAATTCAGTTTTTTGGAGGTGCTTGTACAACGTGAGCCACATATGGGGGAAGGGATCATGCGAGAATGATCCCCACTTCATTGTGTGGGTTGGGTACGGCAGTGCCCAAAAAAATATGAATGGAGAGAGTGCATGCAGTGGGAGGTACTCATTTATGACGAAGTTGCTAACTACTGTAGTGGCAAAGTGGAGGTGCTCGGTGCATTAGGGGTGTGTGAGGTTGTTCATGGGACATCGTCAGTTTCATGAATCCAGGTTCATTCTTTTGATGAGGTTCTTCTTGTTGGAATACAGTGGATGTTCTTCAACAGATACGTATTTATTTTTGAATAGAATGACTGAGACTTTTTTGTGAACTGAACCAGGCCGATTACATAAATGCCATCCATGTTAAGAAATGTAGGTGACTTTTAAGTGTATAGTCACGTAAGGCAAAATAAGATTACCAAGTAGTGCATGTCATGAAGGACTTAGCGTTGTGAAGGTGTGGGAAAACATTTACATGGCTCCACTTCATTTGGATCTCACAGGGTATTTCCAGTGGGATTAAATAAGCGCAGACTTAATTGTCATGTAGGTTTGGAGGTGATGTTGCCAACAGAAGACAAATTAACATTACACGGGGGCAAGGGCATTTCAAGCCAGGGAGGTCAGATGTCGAAGACGGGGAATTCGGAGGAGCACTTCGGAAACGACAATTGGGGAGGATCGGCAGCAAGTGGAAGAGAAGTCGAGGAGGACAACGACGAGCTAGCAATTCAGAAGGGCAAGCAAAATGTACATGCATCACCGTCATGTGAAGCTACATCAGTGGATGTCGACGTCATTCGAACACGGAATCAGCGAGTGGAAACAGTTTCAATTATTGGCAGGGACAACAATTCCTCTGACAGTGACTTCCAACATACTCCGAAGGTAATGCAAGATGTGTACATGCAGGGGAAATAATTGAATGCTGTTGACGACAATTTCCGGACAATGCTGTTCGACGAGGTCAATGACTATACATTAAAAAAAATTGACATGTACATGTGCTCTGATTATTTGAATTTGCAGCAGCAGTGGATGCCTTGCAGGTCAGAAGTGGAGTACATATGAACGTGGAAGAAGTACTAAACAGTGGGACTGCCTATATAACACAGAGACGTCTGCGATCGGCACCGACTGTAGACTTTGCAGAGCAGCAAAGACGAGAGCTTATGTATGCCGAGGTACATGGAGCACCTGCAAAAAAACGAGGCATACATTGGGCTGATGGTGATCGGGAAGAAGTTCCGGAGGACGAGGAAGATGCCATTATTGAAGAAGAGCAGCATCCACAGTCCACAGTGGATGTGAAACGAAAAGCGGTCCTTGCAAGAAATCGAAGCGTAAGGGAAAGCAGTTGCCAGAGGAGCAGGACATCGATGACATCAACGAAGTTCTTTCCATTTGAAGAGGCGGTGGACCTAAATGACGTGAATGATGAGGAAAGAGGACTGTGGCAACAATGTACGACAGAGAGTGAAGCGGATGAAGATTTCCAGGAAGTGGTGCCCAAAGTTCGAGGAAGTAGTCGACAGATTAAGCCTGAGGTCTTGACACAGTCAGAAGCTAGAGCGCAACGGAAGAGGAAAATGGCCGAAAGAGAGCTTGCAGTGCGAAAGCGTGAATCAGTAGGACAGAAGCCGTACTACATAATGGTCTCAGGAAATGGACAGCCATATGGCGATGGCATGACAGCGTGGAGGACAGAGTTGAACAAACTATGCCGAGCGTTAGATCCATCAGTGCGTGACGTGAGGCAACAGCCCCACATTGCCCACAAGCAAATCCAGATCCTGAAGAAGAGGTTGACAGACAATTTCGACTACAGTGGCGTCATCTCAGATAAGTACCTCATGCCTCTCATTGGTCATCGAATATCAGCAAGGAGAAATGAAATAATGAACGCTATAAGAGCTGGTAGACCCAGACCATCCGGAGTGAACTTAGGAGCATGGGAGAGACTAGAAGATATATTGAAGAGTCCAAATTTTCAGAAGAAGTCGGAGGCAATGAAATATGCCAACGCGTGTAGACAGAATGTTGGAAGAACAGGTCCAGGCGGTGAGATTCGTGTATGGAATTCACTGAAGACAAGGTTGTCACGGTCACCTGACCCTGCTGAGGTACAAGAAGAAATGACACGAGATAAGGGATACGGTGGGAGGAAAAGGAAGACGAAGACAGGGGCAGCCCCTGCGCGACTTCTATCATCAACTATAGGAAGTGACGACGAAATCGAACCACAGGAAAAAACCAATTCAGAGGAGGAGGGCGGTACTCACAGTGACAAAGCTCTGGAGGATGGTAGAGAAGGCAAGTTTAGCAGCATGAGGGATGACAGAGACCTCATAAAGAGGATGCAAACTCAAATAGAGGAGCTTAAGGCTAAGGTGGACGGAAATGTTTTCGAAGCATCTACTGATAGGCGGAAAGTGAGAGAGCACCGTCTTTGAATTTGAGTGCGGAGCCGGCATCTTCAGCTGAGGTTCGGAAAAATCAGGTAATGTTCTGTCGGTGTCTTTCTCTTGTGATCCGTCTTGTAATGCTGTCAGTCGGGCAATTCTGGAATGGAATGAGAAACTGAAGTCCACGTCGAGAAATGAATGACAAATAGTGAAGCATCGAATATGCTCGAGGACTACATTGCTTTGTAATGACAAGGATGGAGGCATTGTCTTCATTTTGAAGGGTACATGTACAATACGAGCTCCAGTAGGGAGGCATGAGGTAGTACTCGTGAATGGTTTTATTTTATTTCTGTCTTTTGGATCCGTGGATGTGAGGGGAGTGGCGGATTGCCACGTCTTCGGTGTGGTGGTGGGTTGGAATTGAATAATATCAGTCTTTGCTAGTGTGGCAATATATGGAAATATAAACAATTTCTTGGACTAAAATGCGAATACCAGTTCATAGTAATTGTCGGCAGTTAGGCGGAAGTCAGAATTGGAAGTGTCGGATTAGAGGAACTCGGTTAGTGATGCCTGTGTGGTCTATGCAGGGCAATGGGTCTTCAGAAACACCGACGTTGTTCTTGAAGACAACTGAAAATTTCGAATGAACAACCTACAAACTAGACCATAACGAAATATAGGCAATGAAGGAGTGAAGGAGGGTCGGAAAACTCCCTCAGGATGTGAGGGAGAAATGAACATTCCGGACTTCTGGAAGTGATGGTGAACGTTGACGTCGAGAAGGAGTGCCATTTGGAGGGGTGAAGGTATCGAAGAAATGAGAGGAGGATGAAAGCAATTAAGTGGCCGTAGAGGTAACTGTGTGCAGCCGAAGTATTCTGTCTTTGTACTTAGTCATGAATAATGTGTTTAAAAGTCGTAGCTTTGTTGTCTTGGAGGTTGGTACTATTTGTTTATAGTAAATAGTGTCGTCATATTTTATACATTTTTAGACTTCAGGTGTGACGGGCAGATACGGTGTACGTAAGGCATTGTTGTTTACGACAGAAATGGTGCTGCAGATGACACAGGAAGTCCTAGAGTGAATCATATTTAGTTATTTACAAGGTAGTATCTGGAAATCACTTCCTGTTGAGGAAATGCAGCCTTTGCTGTGTTAATAGGAAGGCATAGTACACAGCATGAATGATAAATGAGAGACGAGTAAGAAAATAAGAGTGGGTCAGTAGGGACTCAGTATGTTGAAGATGCATGCAACCTCCAAGTGTTGGTGCTTTGATGTAAAGTCAAAGTAAATGGAATTTAAAATAAATTGATATGAAATGAAAGTGAATTTCGTTTCTCATGTGGGAGAGCACCGAAATCAGTAATCAAGGGGGGTACACCTTGATCAAGTGTGCCAGCCGGCGAAAGAAGCGCAATTAGGATGCATGACAGCTAAGAGAAAACTACAGAAATAGAGTTCACCTGTAATGAAGACATTGGAGAGGTTGCTACAGTGTTGACCCTATCATATTAAAAATAGGAAAATTGTTCTTTATATGATGATGGGCATTTACAAGGAGTGTAATCGTCGCATTGGACAATGGACATGGAGTTCTATTCTCAGAAAAAAAAAATGGGAATAGTTATTTCTGGTGAAAAAAGTACTCCACAAAAACATATTTAAAGAATTGCATCGCAATTATCAAATATCAGAGGACTATTCAATACCGAGCAGGGCGTGCATGTAGCCATGTACACATGGCTGTAGATGCTTCTATTTTTATTGCATAATGAAATTATAATTAAAATATTCTTGAAAGTAATAGTCAACGTGTATGTGCACAATTGGTGCGAAGTGGCCCCCACAGAAGCCCCCAACCAACACAAAATGAACAGAAAGGTCTTCCTTGGAGATCCGAAACAACAGTTCCTACCTAACACAGGAACCGTACAGGATTTCTCTTCATTTTCTCTTCTTGCGAACTCCTTTTCTGTACTAGTGTGTCCCCGACACATTGGGCACTTGCTCCGGCCGTTACTGCTCGCAGAACGCATGCCGTGGGGAAGACAATGAAATTCCTATCCTTCAAATTCTCCGGCCACCTTTGGGTCGGGTCTTCGAGCTTTATGTTCTCGCTCCTTGGAACTTTGGTCACCAGTTTCGGGTGAGACTCTTCGCTGGACTCATACCATCCTACCCATTTTCCTGCCTCCCCTTCTTGTGCCTTGGTTGTCGCCAGCCTACCCCATCTATGCTGTAGCGCTTGCGTTGCCACGCGCCAAGCACCTCCCTCCTCCGACTGTAGCCCGAATTTCTCCCCGGCTTCGGCAGTCGTGAGGAATCTCCCACCTTGTGCGACTTACGCGTCCTGTATCTGTCTCAGGCCCTTTCGATGAAGCACGGCTGCTCTATTCTTAGAGAACCCAGGCCCGATGATTTGTTGAAAGTCTGACCACCAAAAAGGCTCAATGGCTACTTCTTCCGGGGTGGATGGTCTCACCGATTGTACACTTGGCTGTAATTTCCTCCATGCTGCGCCCACCTGATTCCACACTAAAGAGCCTTTATGGATTTGGAAGTTAGCGTGAGTAAAATACTCCAAACTTGGGGCCCATCTCCCTTTTTAGTAGGGCTGAAAATGACTGAGCCTGTACCTTAGAATTTCATGAAGATTGGAGTTCCCTGGCTCGTAGGCTTTAACTATCCATTTACCCATAAGGGCAACTACCACATCCTCCGGATTAATCATGTTGATGCCGCCCTCTTCTTTCCCCTGACAGCACTGGATCCACGCAACTTTCGTGCGTGCTCTGTGCATTGATCCGGACCAGAGGTAGTTTCTAGTGTACGAGGTTACCTGCCTGACGCCAGCTTTTGTTCCCCCCCAAATTGAGACAAAAAACAGAACAGAAGCTAGAAGGATACTATTCACTATTACCCCTCTCCCCGTTGAGTTAATATGAGCAGTGCACCAGTATTGCAGTTTCTTCAGAGTCCGTTCCTGTAAGAACGTATCCATTGATTGGGTGGCAAGGTTCATACCAAAAGGGGTGCCCAGCATTTTACTAACCTCATTCCCTTCCACCCAGGTGATATTTAACAGCTGAGACCATTGGGGACGGATGGAATCTGCCTTGCAGCTCCAATACCCCCTCGACTTGTCCCAATTTAGCACAAGACTGGAGCCCATACAGAATCGCTCGATTGCACAGACCGCATTGCGAGCTGAACCTTCGTCCCCATGCAGTGTAAGGGATGTATCATCCGCAAATTGTGCGACCACTTGCTGTCGGTTTCCCCTTGGGAGGTTGATACCCTTGATTGTGCCGGCGTCCACACCTGCCTTGAGCATCGCATTGAAGACCTCTGCCACAATAAGGAACAGGTAGGGTGCCAGCGGGCACCCCTGCCGCACCCCCCTTTCTATGGCGAACAGCGGCGACTGTGACCCGTTAACCTTCACAACAGCTTTGGCGTCGATAAACAAGAGTTTGGTCATGTCGATAAACGCCATTGGCAGCCCCATACCCTCCATTGCACGGAACAGGAACCTCCAATTGACCATGTCATAAGCTTTAGAGAAATCCAATTTTAGGAAAATCAAGGGCTGCTTTGAGTGTTCCGCCCAGGCAATTGTTTCGTGAGTCAGCAGAATATTATCAAGGATAAATCTCATAGGGAGAAATGCGGATTGATCAAAATCAATCACCTCCATGAGGATCGGTTGTAATCTTAGCTGCAATGCTTTTGCAAACACTTTGTAAGCCACATTTAATAATGTGATTGGCCTCCAATTCGTAAGCTTGCACCTCTCCTCCCCTTTATGCAGTAGTGAAATGAGCCCTGTTGTGACCCCAGTCGGTAGTCTTTGGGATGCTACTGCCTTCAATACCATGCGTAGGTAATCATCCTTAATCGTGTCCCAATGAATTTGGAAGAACTCCGTGACCACCCCGTCGGGCCCTGGAGCCTTTCCAGACCCCATGTTTTGTAGCGCTGCTTCCAGTTCCCCTAGGCTGATGGGTTTACTCAATGTCTCGGCCATAATGGATGAGATCCTGTTCCTAACGCACGCTAACGATTGGGTCACAGCCATCTCCTTTGCTACACTGCAGGCCGGCTCCGTGTAAAGTTTACTGTAATATCGGGCGCAAATGTCTTCAATTCCTTTCTGGTCAGTGTGGAGAGTGCCGTCCTCGTCTTCTAGGGCCATGATGTTTGAAGCTCTTGTATGTGCCTTGGCAGCCCTGAAAAACTCCTTCGTGCAAGCGTCTCCGTTCTTCATCCACTTTACTTTGCTCCGTATCCGTTGCCCTTCGGCCGCAGACTTCTCTTGTCCGCCGAGTTTTTCCCCAACTGCCCCGATTTGCTCCTATACGTCTGTATTTTGGGGGTCTTGCTGCAGCTCCACCTGTAGCGCTTCAAGTTTGCTTCTCAGGGCCAGTTCCTCAGCTCTCCGGTCCTTGGCTTTGGCAATACAATATTGCTTGTAAAATTTCACCACCCTTCTAAGTTTGCCCGTAAAGTCCAGTTGGGAGTTTTGACCCCAGATGCGGGCCACGTTTGTTTTGACTTCTACGTCATTCAAATACGCCCTGTTCATTTTGTACGGAGACTTTTCTTCTCCGTATGCAGGAGCCGTATAGTATGGACCACCGGTAGGTGGTCCGCATGTACGCAGTCCCCTCTGATTTTATACTCCACTATCGTAGCTGGCCCAGCTCCACTTTGCGTGAATGAATATACCCTGTCCAGCCTCGCTACTGATCTCAATCCCTGGTTTCTTCTGTTGTCCCATGAAAATTGGATCCTCCCGTCAGTGGGGAATTGATCTTCGATTTGGAGAGCGTTCTTCAGTAATGTAAAAATACGGCTTTCCCCTACTGAGACAATGCGCCCATTTAAGTTAGACTTGTCCTCACGTCTTTCTACGAAATTCCAATCCCCCCCTGCTACCCATCTACAGTTCCTTGGCAGCGACGTTAGCAACTCCTCCCACAACTCGCATCTTACTCTGGCATTCGTCGCAGCATACACGTTAAGGATTGAAATGTCCCCCCCTGGAACCCCCCCCCAATCTGACCCATTGTGCTCTGCCGCATTGGCTGTGGCCTGACTCTGTGACAAGATGGGCTATGCTCGGAGCTATCTAGAGGCACACTCCTCCTTTCCCTGCTCCTTCATCCCCCTCTTCGTGTCTAAATCCTACGGCAGCTTCGATTCCATAGAACGAGGCTTGCGGCCAGAAATAGCGCTTAATGTGTTCCATCTTCGTTCCCCTCAAATGATGTTCCTGAAAGCACAGGACTTCAATGCCCTTTAGCAGGGGCCTATAGTAATTTCGGACAACGTCAAACTTCAAGGGATCATTGATCCCTTGGATGTTTTGGAACAGTGATGTAATCTTCATTGCGGGGGGATTGGTCCCGACCCTGCCGGAAATAACTCGCCAAGCTGGAGCCCACTTGCTCCATTTGTCCTTCTCGGGGTCTCCCTTCGCTTGTGTATGACTTCAGATCTCTTACTCTTTGACAGGCCTGATGCATTCTGCCGCCTCTGCAACTGGTCAGGCGTTCTACCCCTTGATTGGGGCGTGACCATCACCGCCCCGCCTTGTGTGCTCCACCATTCCAAGAATGCGCTTTGCAGCTCCGGGGGGGTTTCTGTGGGCCGAGGTGGGGGCGGGGGTGGGGGCGGTGTTCTTGAGGATGAAGGGTCTGCCCTTACATGCTCCTGATTAACCAAAATTAGACGTAGTACTGGGGAAACACTTATAATGCCTCTCCTCCACTCATTGTCTGTCCCGCTGTTGCCGAGACTACTGCAGCTACATTCAAATCCAGGGATACATTGCCCGTTGGGGCCTGCTCCACCTGTTGCCTAGCCTCTTGGGGAAGCGGTGACCTCAGGAGTTGTATCTGTAGTGAGTTGTGTGAGCCTTGTGGAACGGAGTGGGAGGTTACGTGTCTCTCGATCGCTCCCCCTTGTGGGCCACTGCCCACAATCCTGTAGCTTTCTCTCCTTTCTGCACTTGTTTGACTGCTCTGTGCTGTTTCCGGTTCCACTCCCTGTACCGTGGCCTGCTTCGGCAAGACTGATCTCTCCTCCTGTGTATTGCTCTGTCCGCTGCTAGATTGCTCGCTGAGCCCCCTGCCGATCCCTCCCGGGGGTTGCACCGAGTGCACCGGTCCCCTAGACTCCCCCTGTCCTCCCCCTTGCTTGGAGGGGACACCGTACCCGCCTCCTTGGGGACGTTCGCTATGAAACTGGCAGTGGCCAACTGAGCTTGGGTCAGCCCTACCCATCTCTACTGCCTTCACCGTAGCCCTCGGAGGTAAGCTTGATCCTCTAGATACATTCTTTTTCTTGGCTCACTTGACCTCTTCCGCATGCTCTACTCTGCGTATGACTGTTGCCTTTGGGAGGATTTTTCTTCCTTGTCACCGCTGTCCATTCCTTCCCCCCTCCTTCCTGTTCCTCGCCCGTCTTGCTTGTATTCTGGCTCCCTGTCTGGCTCGCAGAGCCCTCTCCTCCGTCTCCTTTGTTCAGAGGGCCTTTTTTGCCCTTAAAAACCTCCGGTGCCTGCCCTGCTTTCACTGGTGGCGGAGGGGGGGGGGGGTAGGGTGGTCTAGCTGCTTGCCGCGGACTTCTCAGCACTGTTACTTCCCGGGCCTTCTTTTGTTTGTGTCGTGGTTTTTCCTTCACCTGTCTCCTCCACTAGCTTTCTCACATACCCGCAGTCTTTTACGAGGTGGTCTGTTGCTTGGCACACTCTGCACCGAATTGGTAAGTTACAATAATCCACGTTGATGGTGATTTTGTCCTTCGTGCTATCATTCGTGACCCCGACTTACGTCTTCCATCCTTGGCCTGATTGAAGAGCTACGCAGAAGCGTTGAACAGTTGAGGTATCATTTCTTCGATCGCTACCTAAGAGCTCTCCTAGTCCTCCCGCAATCTCATGAGCGACCTCCAAGAATTCCCCTGGAACCCCTCTGAGCGTGATCCATGTCGGCACCTTTACCTTCTCCGGTTGATTTGCGTTAAACCCCGTGGCCCAGGTCTGCATGATACACGTTCCCCATCTGGATCTGTGCGGTGTCAACATCAACAATTTCTGTGTCGCTACTTCCTTTCGAGTGAGCACTTGGAAAAATCCTTTCCCTAAATCCCTCCCTAACCCTATCCACTCGCCTATGTGTTTCTGGATCGCCGCGATCCATTGTGTTAATGCTACCGACGCTTGTCTCCCCCCTACAAAGTATGCCACCACTGCGTGTCGTTGAAGCCGCTCCGTCTCCCTCCTTACTGTGTCTTGATTCACTTTTACCTCCAGTACTGTGTTGCAAATCAGGAACCCTGCTGAGCTCTTGGCATATCCTTCCGGCAATTGCTCTCCTAGTGAGGCTATTGTCGGGTGGAATTTAGCATTTCTTCCCATGTTTGTCACTGCCGCCACCAGCTCCGGCTCCACCGCATCTCTTCTCTGGTCCGTCATGCTTTCTGGGTCATCCTTCCCTCCCTTCACTCCTACCGGAGCGTGTTCTAGGTTGGCCTTCAACCGATCCGCGTAAGAAGTGTGCTCCATGATCCCAGCAGCTTGCAACCCTAATTAAGACCTAATTTTTAACTCGAACTATTCCCCCCACCCCGGTATGAGTCTTAAACCCTAACAAGGTTTTAAATACAGAAATTAACCGCTAGTTGCAGAAAAACATACCGCTGATTGAGTAAAAGATTACTCTGGACGCAGTGGACTTATCTGTCCTTGAACAATGCCCTTCGTAAAAATCCGAAGTACCGTTGTTTCTGCGCTGCGCCCTCCAACGCTTACTTACAAATCGTGCTCCTCATTTTAAAATGCATAGGGTTCGAAGGCGTGAAAGCCGATTGCTTTCTCGACCTCCTAATCAAAGCACCTTTTTGAAACAATAATTTTTGCAATTCCTCAAAACAAAAACATTCATTGGGTATAGCATTAGATGTTTTTGGGGGATTAGAGGATTGTTTCAAGGTTGTTCCTAATGTTGTGAACAGTCAAAATAAATAATAATAAAAAACAATAAAAAATAAAAACAATAAAAACAATAAAAACAATAAAAAAATTTAATATCAAAATCTGATGTGGCAATCTCTTGGCCATGGTAGATTGCACATGTAGCAGAGTTCTCCGATATTCCCATAGATGGAAACTTGTAGTCTTCTAATTGGCATAAAAAACATCTAATGATTACTTGCAATAGTAATATTGCCATTGGGATCAGGTTTTTTTTTCATTTCTTGTAAACTGCCAAAGTGGCGATATTTCATTTTATTGTGGAGCTCCAAATCTCAACATTCATCTATACATTGGATAGAAAATATCATATTAGCATATAATACATATGTATCATTGTATTTTCATCCATTATTTGGCGATTTCATCCACTGTTTTTAAAAAATTTGAAGTCTATTGGCGATTTCATCCAAAATTTTATTGTTTTTTTTCTATAGGCTTGGTGCCAAGCCAAAAAATTTGGTGCAATTTTGCACCAAATCACCAGAAAAAAACCCCTGATTGGGATTGATATGCTTAAATTCTACTTTAGAACTAATAATGATTTCATTTTCCCTACCATCTTGTACCTACTTCTTCCAAACATTTTTTTATTAATGAAAACAATTATTTTTTCTATTGAAATATTGAATGTTTTTTGAATTAGATTGCCAATTGAATTTCCGGCAAGAAGATTTTAAATTAAAAAACTATAGTCCAAAGATTTTAAGTTAAGAAAATTCCAAGTCTAAAAAATTGGTAAATCAAGGTGAAAAAAACTTTTTTTTAATACTTTGACCCTGATATAATTTCCTAATCTAAATAGAAAAAGTGTTTGAATTTTTTTCTTAAACTTCCCATACAAGTCTAATGCAAGATTCTATAGTTGAATGTATAGGATGAATAGATTTTATTCATTGTAACTCTTTGCTCTAGAAATGACACTTTTGGAGTCTTTTTAAGAAGATAACATTCTATAATCAAGCAATGACCCTTATGGAAGATGGTCATGAAGTTACTAGTGATTGTTACAAGACACTTACACCTTCCTAGTGTAAACTTGTTATAAAAAGTTATTATTTTTTTTCCTTTATGTCATGGCTATGTTAAACAATCTTGTAGCCATATTAGAAAATGTTGTGCATGCTTTTAGGTGGTAAGATGACCATCATGAAAATACTTTTTGCTAATTTGGGATAGTTTGGAGACTCTATATTCTGTAGGGCCAACTGGACATCACACATCAAAATTCATAGATAATTCTTACTTTGTCCTCAAAATAAAATTTTGATTTCTTCCTTCATTTCTCATGTTTGTCTTTTTCATGAAAAAAATCTTAAAATTTTTACTTGGCTCATAGCAACTGGACGTGGCAATCCACTCATTCTGCCTGTCCTAGGATTAGAGCATGTGCTTTCCCACTTGAAGAATATTTACACTGACCAGTGTGAAAACGAAGTTGAAAAACGTGCATTCTTGTCTGTAGGCGAACATGGCCCCCCACTCCATCTTGGTCCTTGGGTACAGTAGACAGGAGCGAACTGTAGCTACTGTGGCTCTCATGTGGGCACTGGGCAGGTCTGAGAAGGATGGACCCAGTTGATGATAAGTTAAGGCGATGTGGGGACACATTCCAGCAAACCAAAAAATCTGCCCTACCACTTCAACAATATGGTCAGTCAGTCAGTCGAAGGTACTCCTGGGTATAGGAGCACAACACAACAGTACCCAAACGAAAAGCTGGTGGTATCTGTGCTGACTGTGTTGTAAGCTCACACAAGTGAGTGAAGTTACAGTGGAAACACCCAAAACCGTCCGAATAAGGAATTCAGCATAGTTGGAGGCAGCGTTTTCTAAAACTGATATTTTTCTAGCATTAGCGAGTGAAAATCATGAATATTCAAAAAAAAATTAAATTTTTCGGAATTAGTATGTAATTTCTGTAAATTTTCAAAGTGTTGGCTCCCTAGACCACTGGAACCGTCCTATAGGTGTACCTTAAACCGAACACATGCTGAAATCAGATGTCAGTGAATGAAAACTACACATGTGTCTTACAACTGCGTCAGCAAATTAGAATTAAATAGCTGTCGGACACCTTAATGTATGCCTATGGACAGATTTAGTGACACTCTATGGCCCAAGAATAGGTACAGGGACGGAGATGGGTGTTTCTCCCTTACCTTACCTTGGAGGTGGAGGAAGCTAGCAACAGGCATCTTCCACGTGTCATTCATAAGTTTCAAGTGCATCAGTCCTCACCAGTTTTGCCTTGAGTTCTCAGCATCCACTTGGGTTCCTGAATTTGAGTTTCCAAATCCTCTCTATGACTGCATTTCACACTTCACAATGTGACAAGTCGGATTTGGGGGTTGGTGATTTTCCAATTTCAATTGTAAGTTTAATTTTGCCTCCTCGTAATTGCTTCCTCTTTTTGAGATTTTTGCAGATATGAGTTTCCACCCTTTTGGGGGACAATCATTTGTGTCAGTGCTGAAGTGTCCAGAAGTTGTGAATTTCTGGGCATTTCATGGGCTACCACTTTCGATCAATAACAGTGTCCCGAAAGTGAAGAAACACCACCACTCTTTCTGAGTTGGGTATAGGGTAGGCCCTCCCTTCCATTCTTGTCATCATCACATTGGGGAATATTGGAGGGACGTGGTGCAGTAGGCAACTAAACATGTGACGGAGGGAATTGGCGAAGTTTCAGCGCCCAGTCGATGTGTGGATTCTATCCGGCATCCAGTTGTTCCTGACCTGCCTGCCCGCATTTCAGGAAGCAAGTCATCATATCAGTCCTCTAACGTAAACAACTAAACATATGTTATTAATCGTTGCCAGGACCCTGCCCGCCCTATTGACAGACAATAGCCGTCATCAGTAGCTTACCACCTTCCAGTACAGTATTTTGTATCTTCAGTGAAGTTGAGTTCAGTCTGACACCAACTGTTCGTAGGGTGAGTTGTTAATTACTCCGTATGATGGAAGCGGGGCCCTGCTGCCTGCAATTGCACTCCATCCCGACCTGCACACTGAGCACAGTGCGGGCTGAGTGAGGAGCAGTCCGGCCCCATCCGGCCCCTTCGCAGGGTCCAATTCACACTGGCCATCAAGGCAGGCGTCCGTCGGGGAAAGGGTGGAACGGAACGCGAACGTGGCACACTGGCACGGACAAGGGAGAACCGCGAGGGACGACGGACCGCGCAACGTCCCAGCACGTTCCACGACACTGGGAGACACGGCACACGAACTTCTGTTTTTTTGGGAAACAAATGAAATGACACACGAACTCCAGTTCCGCTTCCCCCCGAAGCAAAAAATCTGCGGTCCTGCCTGCCTGACGCCTGAACGGGAGTACGGGACTGGGGGGCGAGAGCTGGGGGGAGCGGGGGGCCGGCGTGGGGGCGAACAGAGAACCGACAGCCAGGAAATGCGGACTAGCTGCGGACGACTGGCAGACAGTCGGGAAGACAAGCCACGGGGAACACGGGGAACACGCGCACGCGTTCCAGGCCCTGCCTGCGCGTCAGGACGGGGGGAACGGAGAAGCGAACAGCGCGCGAGACGGGAAGCAGCCGCGGACGGGACTCGGGAGTCGGGGCCGGAGCAGGGTTTGTTTTTTTTCATTTTTGGAGAATAGCCACAATGGCAACATCAAATGTTATAGGGATCATGCTCTAAATCGCAACATTCATCCATTTTTTGGATGTATAGTATGATTTTCATCCAAAATTAGGCGAATTCATCTAATATTTTTCTTTATTTCAAAGTTGTTTGGCAATTTCATCCAAGTTTTTCAGCATTCTTCGGAGTGTTTTTTAGCGATTATTTTTTTTGGTACCAACTGGCACCAAAAAGCAAAAAAAAAAGTCTTGAGCCGGACACCATCCTTTTGGACAGTGCAGGAAGGGGAAGGGCATGGACATAACATAACGTAGGGGGTTGTAATTGCAACCCTGTATCTAAAAGCAATCTGGTAGATTTTGCATCTAACATGTACTAGAAGTGTACATTTCAGGAGGGGGCGGTTTTAGAAACCATTATGTTTTCAACTTCAAAAATTCATAACTAATTCCATGAAGGTCCAAAAAATATGAAACGGCTTGGGTTAGATACCAATTCCATTTTTCTTACCACGAAAATTTACTAAAAATTGTTTTAAGGAGTTTAGCTTCCCAAAATGCAAATCAGCTGGGAAAGGGTCGCTTTTACAGCCCCCTACCTTAATTACTGTGTGTGCCCAGCATTCATGGGAAAGTTTAGTAGAAAATGGGCCCTTCCTGTGGAAGAGTTGTGCCAGTCCTTCAGTTCCTTTCACACGCATGCGGTAAGCACACGTGAATTGTCAAAATTCGAGTAATGAAATTCCCATATGCATGGTAAAGAAAGATATAGTAGAACTTGTCATTTCTAGAACAAGAATCAAATTTGAGAATAAAAAACAACATTTAAAGACACATGTAACCATAGGATCTTGTAATAAATTAATTAAAAAAGACGTGAAAAAAAATTCAGAAATTTTCTCCAAGTAGATTAAAAGATATTAGTAGTCAATTTCACAAAAATCTTTTTTGGGGCCTTGTGGAAACGTAGGCAATTGCACTTCATAAGACTCAAGCTCATATTTGTATGAAAAAATGTCCAAAATGGTTGTAACTTTTTAGATTCATTCTTCAAGGTAAGTTGACTACTTGCTTGAAAAAATTTAATCATTAGAAGTTGTACAACATATAGGAAAAATATAGTAAATACAAATTATTAGAAAATGATTCAAAATATTAAATTTTTAATAATTTATTTATGAAATTGAAAATTTTCAATTCCAATGGTTGTAATGTTGTAATAAACAATTTGCACCCAATGTGTTTGTTTCTTTTAAAAAATATTGAAAATTGAGTTAAACAAAGACATTAGAGAAATTTTGAACCCTCAAAGAGGCCCTTAAGAATTGGCATGCAAAGCTATTTATTGAAGGCTAGAGTTGATAGCCTAAGTACACAATATGTGTTACTACCTTGTGTGAATCTCATCAAGTATTTTCAATTTGTCAATGTAAAAAATTCACTTATATTACCAAGGACTTAAATGACAAAAAGTACCTATTGTTCTATTGTCCAATAAGAGGCATGTCATGGTGCAAACATCATGAGCATGAAGTACCAATGATCTTATTAAAAAAAAGTCTCACTCATAGTACTAAAAATACATGAGCCATTAGTACTTAATTGCACCAAATTTGTCCTTCTCCAAATAAAATAATCCCTCAATGTACTTAAAATTTGAATGACAAGAAGTACCTAATGTCCCATTATCCAATAAAAAATATGTACCTTTATAAACATCATGATGTCAAAATGGATGGAGAGAGGGGAAAAATATTGTTCTTTCTTTGACAAGTACACATTTAAATCCAATTGAAGACCCCAATTGAGGTCATTTTAGAGGCCTCTTTGAGGGTTCAAAATTTCTCTAATGGACTTCAAAGTTTATTTTAGAGTAATAAATCCATAATTGCCTACAAACTAAAACTCCTCATGACTTTTGTTTTCATTAATCAAATTGGAATGATTCAAAACTTTCCACACATGTATGTATTTAGAAAACAAATTTCTTTTTTTTAAGTGATTTTTTAGAATTACTTTGGACTACCTAAGCTGACCACCAAATATTGAAAACTACATATTATACAACAACTTTTTAAACATCTAGATAATGAAAAGTTATGAAAATTGTTGGGACTTAAAGGATTATTGTAAGAAGCATTTGTATTGTTTTCCGTTACAAATTTAGTTTTTTGGCTATAACTTTTGCATTTTGGTTGCAATTGACTCAAAATTCATGGACAAGGTTCTAATGACTATTATGAATGTTTCTTAATGTTAGCCCTGATATTATATCATACTTGCCATTTTGTGTTTTTTTAAAATAAATTAGTATCCAAAGAAACTAATTTGGAATTAAAACTTGGTAGAGATGGTTTTGTAGTATACTTCTACCTAGTATTCAAAGGATTTTCAAAAATGACTTATCAAATCTCATTTAGAAATTGACAAAGTGAACCTCATTCTACTTGCATTTTGAAACATGTAAGAAATTATTTTGGTAGGGTCTTTGGTAAGCAACCATCTCCATAAAATTGTTGCAAATGAAGAATTTTTATTTTATTTTAAAAATTTCCTATTTTTTGTAAATTAAAATATTGAAGTATATATTTTCTTGAGAACTGGCACTTTTATAGTTTTCCTACCTAGAGATTTAAGAAATATATATTTTTTTGGTAATTACCTTCATTTTAAAGGTGCATACATTAGCCATATTTTAAAAGAAATTTAAATTTAAGAAAATATTGTCCTAGTTTTAAAGTATTCCATAAAAAATCATGAATATTGTTGCAAAAGACAACAAATAGAAGAGGGTTTTCTTGCAATCACCCTAGAGCTACTCCTTAGGCAAATGTTGTGTGAAAAAGTCAAAGAAAAATAATTTGCATATGTAGTGAGTTCCCCAAATTGCTATGTTGCCAAAAAACACAGTTCAAACAATCTTCTAGGGATTCAACGTCAACAAGGACATTTGGTATCTGGTAGATGACTAAAAAATCTTTGTATGTAGGGCAAAAGTACAACTATTCATCCTTAGAATTTTGAGTGAAAAGGGGAGATTTTCTACAGTATTTTGACTTCCTCCAAGTGCTTTTGAATTTATTGATTCCATCGATTCCCATAAATATTATAATGGATGATTTCTATTATAATATTTCAAGTAAAAAATTAAAAATTTTAGACCAATTCAAAGCTTCAATTTCCTTCTACAAAATTACGTCTTCCTTACTGCTTTCAACTGAGTTCATTATACTCCATTATTCACTTCTCACCAAATTTTGTTTTGGGAAGTCATGCTCACAGGCTATGCGCGGTCCTACTGTTTTTTTCTCCTCCGCTCATGTATAGGAGGAGGCTCTTGAATGGAGCGGGTTCTAAAATGGTGCCCTATCTTAAATGTACAGTACTTGTACATTTTGCATTTTCATAGCCTTCAGCAGTGTACTGACAGTGTACATTTTAGCTAGGGCACCATTTTAGAGTCCTATGCCCTTTCAACTTCAGAATTTGATAACTAATTTTAGAGAGCTCCAAAAAATATGAAACGACTTGGATTAGATGCCTATTCAAGCTGTCTTTCAAGGAAAATTCTCTGAAAAATATTTCAAGATGTTTGACCTGCCCAAAATTCTGTTCCAGCGCTTAGATGGTCGGTTTCTGGACCTCCTCCCATAGAGCCATTTCGCAAGGTGAAGGGTACTGCGCCTTCAAGATCCGGCCCTGCGTCGGGGGTTCCACTCCTGCAATGGTCACTGCTCAAGAGCTCAAGACCCGGCGAGGGAGGATATCCGGCGGGATGAGCGGCCTCGGGTGCCGTGCCCGCCAGAGGACCCGCCTCATCTTGTCATTGAAGTACTTACCTGGGATTTTGGTCCGGCGTGGACTGTCGGTATGGCGATGAAGCTGCGCAGCGGCCGCGGTGGGAGTCAACACGCGTCAACCGCGATCGTGTTGACTGCGCACAGTGGGAACGGCTGAGTTTAACCAGCCTGCACGGAGGTGATGAAGAAGGCCTCAGATCGACTGGGCCAATGGGCTATCTCCCACAGAAATGAAGGCTTGAATTGAATTGATTAACCTGAATCGAATTTAGCGCAGTCCTCACCAGCCCTCCACAATCTCGATGTGGAGGCGACCGTAGCATCATCGATCGCTACTCACTCTCTCCCCTTCAAGATCCTGAAATTCGTGACTGCCTTTTGAGCCTCAACGTAACACAGCCAATATCGTTGCCACCCCGAGTGCCGATCCATGCTCTTTCTCCGCCCTTTCGGTCTCTCCGCGGTCACTCAGCATTGCAAGTTACTTGTCCCCCATCATGCCCTGCTCCTTAATGCTGCACTTGCCTCGTGCCCTCATTCGATCTTCACCGAATTGTACCTCCTTTCCGGACTCGATCAATAGGCAGTGTTCCTCTCTACTGAAGTCGGTGCTTCACCTGTCTGTAACATTCATTTGTTTGGTAGTCGACCGAATTGATCTAAATTGCAGGCGCCTGTGGTGACTCCGACTCAGCGATTTCTGCGGTCAGAGCTGTGCGGCCGGTAACCGAGTTCGTGCACGAGAACTGGCTGAGTGAATAGAGCCAACTGGCTCTCGAAGTTTGGGATTTCGGGATTTGGGGATCGGTTATGGGATTTTGTGATTTATATTTGATCTGGCGATACTGAGTGTGGCGCTGCACTAGACGGGGGTTCTGGATTGCATATTTTACTGGTCACTACACTGTGAGGCTTGCCGATGGATTGAAGGTGAATGCTCAGATTCTCATTGAATTTATTGCGCGGGGAAAATTTTGCCCGTGGTAAAGGTAGTGCGGGTGCTCGCATCAAACACAACGTCAAGATCCTGAGAATTCTGTTGGGCTTACACGGAGAAAGCTAGGCTACTCTGAGGGCAGGTAATTAAGATTCTTCAATCCAAAATACCTCTATTACTGGTTTCGACTGTGGAGTCGAAATTCTGCCGAGTGTTCACCACCTTCTGTCCTAGCACTGCGTTCACAGATAGATTCCATTAACGAGTCGATCGTTTCAGTAACTGAAATATAGTTTTGGACTTCCAATAATCTGCGCCACCAATTGTACTCTAATTTCTATTTCGCTCGCGCAGATTGAGAAGACGCGAGAGTGATTTCCACGGATAGCATTATGCAACAAGTGGAGACCGTGTACAGCGTGGGCAAAGTAGGCGCCTGGCCTGTGGCGTCCCCCACCAGCGTGCTGGAGGAAGACCTGAGCGACTTCATGGCCGATTGTTCGTGGGAGGCGTCGCCCCCTCCTTCCGTCAGCCAACCAAGCACCTCCTCACCCATTCGCGGCTCTCCTCTCAGCCGCTCACCATTGCAGGGCTCTCCACTACGCTCCTCCAGCAGCAGCGACGCTGCAATGCAACAGCAGCAGGATTCTCGGTCAGCAAGCGTAGAGGGGCCTAAGACCTCTCGGTCTCTTGTTCAGACGCTACAGGACTGTCTCACGTCGCTGCCGCAATCCACCTTCTCGGGAGAAAACACAGGGTGCTCGTTGAGCGGTCCAACAGGAGCCACGACACCGGTATCTCAGCAATCCTCATCGCGCTCTGCGAGTAAACGCCGCCCTCGCGCTTCTCGACGCACACCGACGACGATTTTGGAGACCAATCCCAGCGACTTTCGTGAGATGGTGCAGAAGCTGACGGGCATCCCTGGCGCCACCCCAACGCCGGGTGCTGTGCCTGTGCGCCCTCGCCCGCAGCGCGCCAACTCTAATGGCAGCTTCATCCGGCCCGAAACTCTGCGCTCCATCCGCCGCCCGCCGGGCGTGGCCCCCCCGCCGCCCTTGCCCACGCCGCTCCCGCCCTTCCTTCAACACTTGCAGCGCAGGCGGACACCCGAGATGATCCATCACACCACCGTCAAGCCGGCCCAATCCTGCCCCTTACCCTTCGCCCGCTCATGCAAGCGGGAATTTGACCAAACAGAAGATCATTTGACATCGAGCAGTCCTTCATCGGCATTGGGGTCTCCGGAGAGCTTGATGAAGCGGGCGATGTCAGCACCCACGACCTCAATGCCGTCGTCGTGGTGGGAACAGGAATCGGAGTCTCGCAATATCGACATGACCGCCGATGCCAACCCTCCTTTTGCCATGTCCAGTTCTTCCGAATCGCCTTCTGCGTACATGGGCAGCCTGGGAATGGAAAATCTGCTTCCTATAAGCGAGGCACCATCAGGATACGTCCGCATGGATTCTGGGGGTGGGCCATTGGTGCAAGAGGAGCAAGAGTTTACCTTCAGTCAGATTGAGTCGTGGTTTTCGGCAGAGTCCATGCGCGGCTAGCTGATATATGCATATGCTTCAATTCCTCATTTCATTCAACTGCATTCCTTTCTTCAGTTTGGCGGACTTCGCTTCAAATGAATTTCTCCGTTCACTTCAGCAAACAGATAGACTTGATCGAGAGGTACTCAGCTTCAATCCAAGGATCGCTGGTGTGGACGATCGAGTAGCGGGGTTCTATCTGTTGCGTTGTGAGACCTGTGTAGGTACGGTTTGATTTTTTCCTAGCTAGATTAGACCTGTGTAGGTAGGGATTGATTCCGTGTCGGAGACTCTGATAGAAAGTGCAGGCAACTCTCTAAATTACTCGATTCATCTCTATTGAATTGAAGCTCGCTCACTGCTCCGCGATCGATCGAGTAGCTAGGTACTGCCGCTGCATGCAGGCAATAGGCGATTGTGAATAGGTGAGTGGATTAGCTGGTTTTGGCAGGCGCATGAGGCAAGCATTGAGCTCGAATTTCCGCCGCTTCGTGTTGTGTACAGATTATTCACGAATGACAAAGAGTCCTGAACTCGATCGGCCTTGTGCATGTATGGACTGCTACCGTCACTACCATTAGTCAATGGTGCTTAGGTTGTTTGGTGTCGTAAGTTAGTTGATTTCATTCATTGACAAGATGAAACAGCTTGCTTGCATCGCGTAGCTTCTCTCTCTAGTCTTGTGGACCTGCCGGCCTAACTTGTATGGATATGGACTAATTATCAAGTGGGCCGCTGCGATCCGGCCGTCTCCATGCCACTGGATCTCCTGGCAATATTAATTTCCATTGATCCAGGCAATGTCACAACTTATAACATATCTGACGTATATTGCAATATGCCATACGAATTTTACAATGAAACCTTAGTTAGTTTATGAATTTGTCCCCCAATTATGCCTCTACTGGACTTATGTCATGAGGTGCGATCGAATTAGGTGTCTGGGCGAGTATTACGTAGCAGTCGACGCAGGATTAGGCACCTGCAGGTTACGAAGGAATTCGCATCGACGCGTCACAGGTGCGTTTCAGATTTAATAATAAATCCCTAAACCTTGAGTGAGTTGTAGCTTCACTTTTCGCGCCCACCAAATGCTCTCACTAGCTCTAATGTCCTCCAGGATTTGAGGTCGAATAGAAATCCGTGACATTCTTAGACTTATTAGTCACTGGAGATATTCTTCTTCTCATATTGTTTTCAACCATATCTGATAAAAGACAAACTGAAAACAATCCCAGAAGTCTGTCCACCTCGGTCTTCTTGCATTGAATACTATTTTCTTGCCTTTGGAATGAAATTCCATTGCAAGCCAAAAGTAAACAAGTTAAGGAGAAAAATCATTTAAAAACACCCAAAAAGAGTTTTAGCACCTGCTAATTCAATGGGATTCCCAATTCTTTGGAGAAATTCCAAGCACTCACTTGACTTGTATTTTTGACTGCCTAAATGGTGATCTGTCTCCTCTAAATTAGACCACCTGACTGTTTACCTTGAAGCGCGTCAGCGTCCAATTTATGGACGAATGTACACATTGAAACTCTTGCTTCTTTCTCATTACATCCTGGATTCCTGGATGAAAGTCATCGTAATTTTTGAAGGTACTTTATGAAGTTGTGGTCCTATCTAAGGGTTGGATTTGGTGTTACTAGAGTATATCCTCAATTTGACACAAATAAAAAACAATTCTAGTGATGAAGAATATTATTATAATTCAGACATGAACCTGCCTGGCTAGAGCCCCCAATCCTGGACCTTTCAAAGCTAGTCAGTTCAGTTAGGGCATCGCAGTAAACAGGCTTTGGATGTGAAATCACTTCCAAATTAAAGTCTTCCACAAATTCTTAGACTCGAGAAGCCCCAAAGTGCCGTGGAGTTGCAGTGGAGGGAAGTGGACCGCTGCCCTTGAAGCATGACCCCCAAGCCAGAATAATTCCAATCCCATTTTAAGGTAGGTACACCCAAAAGCGCCCTGTTCCTAAAACCACCATCTACAATGCACATACATTTCCGAAATCAGTCATGTTCACAGACTGTAGATGGCACTTTCAGAAACAGACTTTAACTGTTAATAACTTTTGCATACGGTATCCAAATCCTGCGTTCTTTGGTGCGTTGGAACATGCTTTCACTTGCCAACAAGACTACATAAAAATTTGAACTAATTAATAGCAGGAACTAGGCTCAGTATGAATAAGTGGCGCGTTTGGGTGTACCTACCTTTAATTGTCTCTTCAACTACTTCAAGTAGAAGCTTACATGGTGTTGAACCTTGCATGTTCTTTGGAACTTCTTGGCTCCAGCCCAGTCCAGTGCAGTGCCAGATGGTCCAACCAGCTCCTATTGTCTGTAATAATTCAACCATCTAGAGCCTGGGAGGATGGTCAAAGCAGCTCGCCTTTCCAAGTTGGAGGATGTCGTGCGGGACCGTCAAACTCCTCAGATCGGAAGTAACTTAATATCTTATGCTAACTTACCTTATCTTTGAAGTGGGGCTCCTCTCCCTTCTGCCTAATTATATTCCAGGGTAGACTTTGGGGGCACCCTTCTGCAGGAGCATCTCGTGAATGCTGTACAGCACGACCTGGTACGAATGCAGCTCTGTTTTGGTCAACAATCCAAATTTTAGTCAGTTTCTCCACAGTTGAAGTAATCCATCACAATCAAGCCATGATCAAGCCACTGCATGCCATACTACTTGTTCAATGACAATACTTTGGAATATTTAGCTGGACAACACTCACGGCGTGGAGGATGATTGATGGCACTATGCATAGCATGCACTATCACTGCCGGGTCTGGGCTCTATAGTAAGGTAGGAATAGTTACCAATAAGGTAGGTACACCCAAAAGCGCCAGTTTCTCTACTGTGCCTAGTTCCTGTTATTATGTTGTTCAAATTTTTTTACAGTCTTGTTGGTGAGTGAAAGCATGTTCCAACGCACCAAAGAACAGTGGATTTGGATACCGTATGCAAAAGTTATTAACAGTCAAAGTGTGTTTCTGAAAGCGCCATCTACAGTCTGGGTACATGAGTGATTTTGAAAATCTATGCACGTTGTACAGAGCGCTTTAAGGTCAGGAGCCATTTTGGGTGTACCTACCTTAATGGGTAACCCCCTCTAATGGCAAACTAGGTTGTCCTAAAACCAACAATAGCTGACTCCGAAAAGGAGTTTGAAAAGATTTGATTGGTTCGCATTGGATTGGCTCACGCTGGATAAGGAACAAGTTGCAAAGGTGGCCGCTTTAGGTGATCCTACGACTATGAGATGAGAATGGGGGCCAAATGAAGAATCCACATTTATATTGCAAAAAATATTCATTCTTGATAAGAAAAAGTTTCCCTTTCTTTCTTGCATTCTTCCTAAGTAATCCTTGTTTTTGCCCATATTGAGGGGTGATTGCAAGAAACACCGGTCCTATTCTCCGTCACAATTGGAGTGAGGTTGTTCTTTTCTGCTATAACTTTTGAATTAAAATATTCGAGAATATGAAATAATTATTGGAACTCTCTAACTTGATGATTTTTACATCCCTTATTTTTCAGAAATTAAAAAAAATCATTTTATATTTAAAATTATTTTTTGTTAATTTGTCACAAACTGAGGTTTAGGGGTTTTTACTACGTTAGGAGTACCCAAATTTAATGATCTAAAGTTGAAATTTACATGGTGAATTTTCATAGTAGGAAAGCATATTCCTATAGAAAGGAATCTAAAAATACATTATTTTATGTCCTCTACATGCGTGCAAACAGCACTCCCATTGCACGCAATTTCTGACCATTGATAATAGAGTTGAGATTATTTTTTTAGTGAAATGTCATCACCATCAACTCTTCCCAAATGGAAAATTTTTAGATTCAATAAAAATAACTTTTCCTATTTCTTACAAATTAAAATGTAAATATGCCCATTTTCATGAGATTTTCCACTTTTCTAGTTCTCCTACTTGGAGAATTTTCCTAAGATTTTCCTTCATTGGATACCTTCTTCTTTAAGGTTTATACATTAGACATATTTTTCATATTTTTTTAAAATTTATTTTCTAATTAAATAGTACTCCCAAAGAAAACAGCGTCCATTTCTAAAATGCTACGGAAAATGGACGGTGTTTCTTGCAACAACCATGAGCTCAATTTCTCAAGGAATTCTCCATATCCTACAAGTTGAAATGCTTATTTTAGTTGTTTATGGTATTTGATATTTCACATTGAATGAAACTTCATCAGTAGCTAACTACTCTTAGGTGGAGGCTCAATGAAATGAGTAGAGTACATGAAGAAAAAGTAGTGGCCATAAAGGCTACACAATGTCATATGATGCTAACCTTAAGAAATCCAAGCATCTTGATCTTGCAATTAGTAAGGCTTTTTATTTTTTAGATTTAAAAAACTCAAGGTGTATTTGAACAAGTTAATTAAAAGCTCCTACAATTAAATTTGCCAAAAACAAATATAGAATGATAAAGATTTATAGCCTTGATTTGGAACTTAGCAATTTTAGCCTCTAAAATGAAAGCACTTTTGGATTTAAGTCTTATACAAAGTACATGTAGTTCATAGTGTTTGTGTCCCGTAGGGCTTCATTGGACTTTTATTATTATTAACCACAAAATATTGTACAAATTTGTACTAGACTATTGTAGGAATGTGTGGAATTTTTTTAGAAACTTTGTACATATATATATATATATAATTATAGACTAAAAGATTATATTGTTTGAAGTTAGGAGAATTTTTTTTCATGACTATGTCCTATAGACTTTAACTCCTCTTAGAGTGAAGTGTCATTCTACACATGATTATTGTTTTGACATTTTCATCTTGTATCATGCTTGGTATCATATAAATTGCACACTTGCCAAATTTCAAAAATAAAAGAACTTTGTGCATGCTACTTGAAGTTGCCCTAAGACCCGCATGTTCAAAGTAGTATAACTTTTTATTCTAGGCACATGATCTGGAAAAAATTTACATTCCCACTAGTAAGTGTATTTGTACTTTAAATCAAAATTTTGTGCTCATCTGACCAAAATGGACTTGTATAAAACTACCCAAGATCTGTTGTGTATATTGAACAAAGCTTTGGCCGTTTATTGAGGGGTTTATATGTAACATTACACTTGACCTTCATAAAATGGATTTAGAAATATACTATGTGGTGTAAAATTCTTTCTTGTGCATTGGTTGGAGCATTACCGCTCGCTTTCAGCATCATTCACATCATATTTTTTTTAGCTAGGCTGCTTGCCAATCACAGGAGTATTAAGTCGGGTTGAAAAATCAACAAACAGGTTTTTGAGGTACTTGGAGAAATTGTTTTTCAGAATTCTGTTGTGGACAGAGTTGGAAGAAGATCGAGTAGGAAAACACTAGAAGGAAAGCTAAAAACCATGAGTTCAAGAGTGGGCCATGTCTGGCCCCATCCTCACCACATTACCTTGGAGCAAATCCATGGAGGGGCAAAAGAAACAGTCTGCGCTTCCAATTTCGAGCTCCTTACGATGCAGGGTTACCTAATGCTCCTAAGTTGAGCTCTCAGTGAGTCACGTTTGGTTGGCTCGAGAGCGCAGAATTCACCCTGCGCTGCTACTGCATGCTCAACGTGAGCTTTGAATGCTGTCCTGGTGATGCCACAGAATGTTTTGGTCTGCATTAGATCTCATCCCGGTGCTTGACAGCTTCTCCCAGCAACATTGGAGAATATTCGTGAATGAAATGGCTTTGCAAGGGACAACACAAGCCACCACAAATGACCCAGCCTTCGGAATCACAGCCTGAGGGCCATTGGCGCTGCTGCAGGCCGTCTGTCCGTCTGTGCAGTACAGAGGTGGGTGACGCGAATGGGGAGGGGGGACGAATAGCAGGCGCATTGGACACCACCCTGATCGAAAATGTACAGTACAGCACAGTCGCCACCTTCAGCACAGGAAAGCCATGCTCTCAGGAAAAAAGGGAGACAGGAATTCGTACAAATCCCCTGTGCGGTGCGATCACAAGGTAACACATATGAATCCCCCGTGAGATTACGAGGACATACACGCAAATCCCTTGGGGTCTCACTTTTCCCTATGAGGGTCCAAGAACTGTAGCAAATCCCCGGTGAGGCCGAGACGAAAATGCTGAGTTCAACACCACGGACTGGGGAAGGGACATACCATTCCTAAGCAATTAGTAGATGTAATTTGTATCACACATGTCGATACGAATACAAACTAAGAAATTCAAGTGCGAACTGCAACAAGCACTACAATCCATCGAATCAAGCACCGCAAAGCAAATTTGAAAGATTGAACAATCGACTTTCATTGGGTTACATGAAAAAATTGCATGCTCAACAGTTCGAATATTACATAACAAGAAACTTGGCTTCTTATTGTTGTCCCCCATGTTGTCCTACCCAGTAGCTCTAATTACAGGTGTGTCCATCAAGACCGAATCTGTCCCAACATCCCTTTCTTGGAAAGCTCTGACCTTCTTCCTCTTTCCTTTTCAATTCAGTCTGCTCTGCACATATTAAGCTTTGGTGATCCAGTCGGTCAGGCGGCGGTGGGGGCCGCGGGCTCCGGCGTCGGGGCGGGCCGGAAGGACACCAGCGAGCGGAGCTTTTCCATCACGGAGGGCGTGCCATTGTCCACAAACAGGTGCACCTGAGGCTCGGGCAGCGGAGCGCCGCTCTCCACGTCGTCGACGCCGAACTTGTAGGAGGAAAGCAGCTTGTGATCTTGCAGCGTCTGCCCGTTGAACGTCAACCTTTGCTTGGCCACGGCGATGCCTTCCCGCTTCCAAATGGCGTGCTTCAGCCGCTCCACCGGCTCCCCCAGCGTGCACTCCACCTGGATGGACTTCGACAGCCATGTCACCGTCACCTCGATCTTCTGCTCCTGTCGCTTGCACTCCGCGCACAGACAGTCCCCCTTCCTCTTGATCTTCTGCCGACACCAACACCCCCACATCGTTAATACATGGACACCGGTATCCTTTCATTCCGTCCATCTCATAATTGACGACAGTAGAATATTAAGCATTCGAACGTATACTGTATTTGAGTCCTCCCCATTAAATTACCCTCACAAGCAATTATCGTTAAATGGGCAGAAGTTCACGATTGACACTTTTCAGGGCGGGCGGTCTGAAAAAACATAAATCTGTAAATCCTAGTATTTAGGGCTTCTTGTCCAGAATCTCATCAAAATAACGAAATGAACGAAAATTTAGCTTGGCTGCTTGAATTCCAAGAACATTGTTTTTTATTAACTTTGTGGAGCTAGGATGGTCATCCTAGCAATGAACCACCCCCAGACCTAAGTCACCTAACCACAATGAAAGATGCCATGATGAGTGGTGGGGAATTCTCTGGACTTCATTAGACAAAGTTGGCCATATTCATTTCTTCGAGCAGATGTACTACTACCGGGAGGTGCAAGGTGGAAAGGGGTGGCTAACTTAGTGGCGACGTACCTTGAGGATGAGCTGGGTGCCATTGGTGATGCCATAGTGGCTGAGGAGCTTGTCCTCCTCCAGCTGGCGATTGTTGTACCATAGTTGCATCTCGTGGATGGGGATTCCCTTTTTCTTCTGCAGCTTCTGCATCATCTGCAGCGTGGTAGAGCCCGGCTGCACCAGGGCACGCACTATTTTCACCATGCTGGTTTGCACCACGAGAACAAGTCCTCAATTTGATTCAGGACAGCACTTGTCTCCCACGAGTATTAGGCCTACACAGCATCTCGCATGAACCCCAGCTCCACGTTAGCAGCCACGTACCCCAACCGAACAGATGCCCAGGCACATAGCGAAAAAACAGGGTAATACCGTAGTCTAAGTGCACGTCCGCACACAGCTAGAAATATCACCGAAAAGAAGGCACAAGAGACGTCCCAGACAAATCTCCGGAAAAGAAAGTACTTAACGCTCTGGAATCTTCAAAAACGGCAAGCTTAGGCGCACAGCGACCAACATCTCATTGCAATTACAAAAAGAGAAATGAGGAGAGCGGAATCGTGGACAGCAGTGGAGCATCGTGCACTTGGCCAACTGAAGGCTGGTGTCACCCCCAAGAGCCGAATACCCAATTTTCAATTGCAGGTCCAGAACGCGTCATATCCTAGATTGAAATCTAGCCCCTAAGTCCTTGAAGTCGCTCTCGATTTGAAGTATTGAATGAAGATGAATTCTAAGCGACAATTTAAAGAGAGAATTTGGGATTCATTCGTAAACACAGGTTGTAGATTTGAATTATTGAATACATGCATGCAGTTCGATTTGCATTTGCCATCACTAATTTCAATACATATCAATACATGCAAAGAGTTAAATAATAACATGAAAATTAACTTTCTTTTTGATAATAAATCTGCCCTAAATAAGCACAATTTCAGAGTAATTTAGTTTGTTGCAAAGCATTTGTGACTTAGAACCCTAAGTAAAATGATAAAAAAAACACCCTTAAATTCAAAATTGTGGAATTCGTCTTTGAAGGTCACTTGGATTTCTTTCTCCTAAACTATTAGTAACAATATTTATGGAGACTAAGTGTTACTCAACTAACACAAAAACCAAGAGAACCTTGGCTAAACTTCATTGAAAAATGAATCTATTGAAAAGCATGATGCAGTCTGCACAAGTCTGCCCATCGTCCAGAGCGATTAAGGGGCTAGTCTTGTGTCCGAGGTCTCACTGTGTACATACACATGCCGCTTCTAAACGGTAAGCCCGAGGTCGGGCCCTGGAAACACTCCAGTCCATCGGAAACGAAAGAAACGAAGACAAGGATCGAATCATACCTGGCTGATCAACCGTAGCCACCGCCCACCTCGACGTGATACCGACGAGCAACCAAGGATGGCCGCCGCTAAAACAGTCCTGCTCCAGAATTTCAGAGGAAAAGCTCCATCGGCTCCGATTCAGACGTGCAACCCAAGTAAGCTCCTCCGTCACAACCCGAATCCTCTACGCCAAGGCAGCGCAAGAAGCGTGCGCAGAGAGAGCTCGCGACCCAATACTTTGCCGATGGAGAAGGAGAGGATTGGGAGGGTTTTATATCGTGGCCTCGACCGACTGAGGCAATTCAATTCTAAGCTGCAAGGCAGTCAGTCGGCAGCCGACTTCCGACTTTCACGTTTGATCGATGGGACTCGGGAGGCAGCAGCGGCTGTCTGCGGCACTGATGATAAGCTTCTGCATCATCCCGCGAATCTCGTGAGGAACTAAAGTAAGAGTGAGGCGATCGGACTGGAGGACGGGTGCTATTCTTAGAGCCAGACTCCATCAGCGGGCCGGACCTCCGATTCCTGGAGGGGCCCGAGGTGTGGCTGGACCTTTCGCGTGCCTTTGCCAACCCTGCCGGACCTTCACCGCCGGAGTTGTTTCTGTCTTACCCCTTCACAGAGAGTTGGAAGAAGTTAGTTTACCCGGTTTTTTGTGCGAAAAGCTTTGTCTTCTAGCGCCTCCGGGGGTGGCCCTCCGGCTCCTCCAGGGATGCACACGCAAATAACAGGGGCCGGAGGTGTCCAGCTGAGTCCGAGTAACGTAATGGAGCTTTCCAGACCTCTAAGAATCGGAGGTCCGGCCCGCTGATAGAGTCTGGCTCTTAGCTTTCGATCTGTGAAGATGTGCAGATAGAGCAAAATTGTTGTGGACCTTCTACCTTCAATCCTTCACCCTCAACCTTTGAAGGACGGACCCTAGTGACCATGAAATGATCCATTTTGATACCGTGGGAATCAATGGTCTAATATGGTTTTACCGTAGAATGAGTTTCACACACTCAATGGTAAAAAAAATCCAAAAGCACTTGCTGGAAGTCAATAAACTTTAGAAGATCTTCCCTTTTCACTCAAAATTTCAAGGATGAATAGTTACACTTTTGTACTACATACAATTATTCTTTGTCATCTATATGTCCATGTCAATGTTTAAACTTTAAAACACCAAGCATTCGTAGTTCTGTTGGTATATTTGTCTTCTAATTTTATTTTCAACTTTCGAATAGTATATAATTAGAATTTGAAATTTATATCAATAGACCCCATACAAAAGAACCTTTAGAAGATCCAACAATATTAAAATTTGGACATTAGACAAGTACCTCAAAAGCAAAGTAAAAGAATAAAAATTATAGAATTCTAAACAATCATGGTTATCAAAGAAAAATTTGGCCATTGATCCTTCACATTTTGCCACATTCAAAGTGTCAATGGTCAAATTTTGCTTTAGTAAAAATGTATGTTAAGAACTTTATAATTTTTTTATTTTTATTATGATGTTGAAGTATTTGTCTAATGTCTAAATTTGGAGTTTTAGAAATTTTCTTGAATTTCTTTTGGATGTGCTTCAAATTATAGGAATTTCAAGTTCTAAATATATACTATTCAAAAGTTAAAAATACTATTACAAGGCCAATATAGTAGTATAATTGAGGGTAATTTAACCTTAGGAAGTAGTAAGACATGCCAAACTTTCACATTGGGGGACTTTATTCCTTCTATAGCTAATTTAAAGAGCAGACTTTTGTGTATAAGAATTGGCCAAAGTTTGCAAAAAAAATAAAAGAAGTGTTGGAATTCAACATAGAAGTATGCAAGGTTTGCAAAATAAGAAGAAGAATTGTTGGCTAGAAATTTTGTAGAGATTGGCTTCTTGAAAAGTAGAGAAGGAATTTTCTAACTTTTACAAAAACTACTTTTAGCATTGGACTTGAATTTTTTGGTTTCTTTTTGTTTGACAAAAAGACAAAGCTATTCCTAAAGTATGGTTTCTTGCTACCCTCAAGAAGTGAAAGCATCATGAATTTTTTTTTGAAAAGCAATTTTAACTTTGAAAAGCTAGAAATTTTCATCTTGACTTCAATATAGAAGTTCACTCAAATTTTGATCCCTATTGATTTCTTTGAATGCTTAAATTAAATATAGTAGGATCATTTTTTCATTGTCAAAAAAAATAATTGCACCTCGTTAAAAATAATCCTAATCATAAATTTGTATGAAAAATCTTTTTTCTTTCTTACGATACATTACATGATTTTTGTTTGAAACTTCTTTAATGAGAATTCATTGGATGAGGGGCACTTTTCAAAGAAATTATTATCTCCTACTGGATGGTTGAGCATTTAGAGATTAAAAGCACTCGAACCATCACTTTGAAGTTTCTTTCTAATTTCTAACCTAAATGCATTAACCAATGGGATTTGTATTTTTAGATTAGTTTTTGGCACTATGCACAAAGGTAATAATAAATGTCAATATTGATATCCATTTAAGTGTTTTGTTTGTATATTCCTTAAAAAATAAATTTATTATGATTTTTTTGAATATTTTAGGTGAAAGTCTATGTTGCTTGAAATTTTCTAACAAAATTTTTTAGTTGTAATAGCCAAAAATACTTGGAAGGTTGGAGTTAGTTCTATACAATTCATTTCATGACTCCTAAATTTGTTGTTTTCTACATTTCTACAATTAAATTGTTCCATAAATAGGAGACTGACCAATCACAAATTGTAGAACATATGGATTTTTTTAAAATTAGATTTGAAGGGCCTAATTTTGACATTATAGGATAGAAAAAGTTTACATAATTTTGAATCTTTAGTCACATGTTATTACCTCTTGATGCAAGGTCCAAATTGTTAGCTAAATTGATTATTAACTTCTGTATCTTTGTAAGATTATGAAGGTAATAATGATCAAAGTTGACAAAAAAGTTTCAAATTGAATTCCAACTTCAATTGAGACATGAAAGACAAAACCATATCACATACTTTATAACTTTGCAAAGTATTAGAATCTATTAGAATTATGTTCAACTGATTGTCTACTTTGCTCACTCTTCCTATCTTATTGGTTTCTTTTACTTTCAAAATTAGATGGATTCTAATTGTACACTTGAGAAAGTGAAGTTGGGTGGACTTCAACCACTTTTTATTATTCTTCAAGCTATTTATAGCACTTTCACCATAGCATAGTAGAAATGATATACAACAAGGAGTGTGGAAGGTCCATTAGGGTCTAGGGATCAAGCTATGTCACCAAAAAACTACTATTGTGGATTGTAAATCTTATTGCTATATTCATTATCTTGTTTTACAAGTCGCATGAATATTGTTGTTTGGCTTCACAAAGGAGAAACAAAGAGCAAATCCGTTTCATTTCATTATTAGCACAAACTAGGTTATTTTCATTTGATCCTTAAGAATTGAGACTTGTACAACAATTGAGAGAACACTCAATTCTATAGTAGTTGAACTTCAATTTGAAGAGCTCGTGGCACTTATTTTGTTAAATCTTTTAGAATTGACATTCATGCAACAATTAAGAAGGTCTTCAATTGTTGAGTGGTTGAGCTTCATTTTGAAGAGCCCGTTTGTTTTAATTACCTAAACAATATTCCAACATTGATTTTTAAGGCTCAGTAGAAATTGTTGAAGTCATGCTAGATGATTGGGCTTCAATTTAAAGAGCCTCTTTGTTTTCATCACCTCAACAAAAGTAGGGCATTGATTTTGCTTAGGACATGCTAAAAGTTATTGAGGGCACATTGAGTGCACTATGTTCTAGGTGTCATCTTACATGTTCATTTATTTTTCATCAGTTTCTCTTTAATTCTAGAAAGACCAAGAAGCCCTTTGTGATAATATAATATATTGTAAATTTGGTGGTATTTGATTAAACTAGCATTGATCAAATACTTTTCAATACAAAATCATTTAATAATCATCATACCATGTAATTCTTGTATAAAACCAATATTGAAGAGTTATAAGATTAACAATATATTATAATTCATATATTAACCCTTGAAGGACGGACTGGTGGCCGCGGAAACCATGCATTTTGATACCGTGTGACATCACCTGCTTTGAAAAAGCCAAATATATGCATTGGAAGTCAAAGTACTGTAGAAGATCTTCCCTTTCCACCCCCAATACCGAGGATGAAAAGTTACATTCTTTGTCATTCAACGGACGCCAAACGTCCGCGGCGTTGTTCAAGGGTTAAACTAATATTGAAGTATACAATGCATATTATCCTTCTTATAAAATAATTAGGTTGATACACTAGGGAATCTAAAAAATAGTTTTTCATCATCTTTCTCTGTATCTTTTATATATATCAATAAATATTTAAAGCTCTACTAGCTTCAAATCTTTTAGTAGATGTAGAAATGTCTATACTATCTTTGTTGTCCCTTTGCATCTCTAGGGGCTACTATAAATTGAAATTGTTCACATCTTCATCTTCCCTTACAATTTTTCCAAACGGCTTGTTAGCAACTTAGCCCTCGAGGTTGCATTATCTTAAGTCTTATACACCAAATGGACAATTGAATAGCTCCAAAGGAGCTTCAAAAATACAACAATAGAAGACCAAAAGAATGAACTTGGCACTATAGCCTCTATTCACTTCATAATTTAGTTGATTTCAAACTTTAATGCCATAATTTTCTATAAAAATTGTTCATGAGACCAATCAATAAAATATAAGAATAGTTTTTAATGTATTGTAAGAAAATCATGTTTTAGGTGACGAGTCCAACTTTTTTAAATGGATTTTAAGTTATGTCCAAGTGAAGTCTAATGCAACAACTCTATGTTTTTATATCAACAAAAATATTCAACATAATATAAATGTTGACGGGTGATTGCAAGAAACACTTGTCTTATTTTTTGTCCCCTTGACCTCCATCAAGTAGTTTTTTGCTCATAACTTTTGCATCGTTTGCCTTATCAACTTGAAATTTGGAATGAAGGTGCACACAAAAGTTTTATATGTTGTGTAATTTTTTCAATTTTTTTAAAATTATTTTACTATTTTAAAACTGCCCCTAATTGTTTGTCTACCTTGGCCATTTGGGGGGTTTTTAGTCCTATTTTTGACCCAAAAATTCAAATTTTGAGCTGAAAATTGGAATGCAAGGACCTCACCTAAAGTTACACAAGACCACGAAGAGATTTTTTGAAAATACTATAGTGTTCAACCTCCACATGTCGTCAAAGTGGATGACTTTGCGCAAGTGTAGAGAATAGAATTTATTTTTTCCAAAGATCAAATTTGTTGGAAAAGAAAGACCTTTACTTGAAAAAAAAAGGATTTTTCATTTTCATTTTTTGAATTTTTTTACTATTTTTACCAAATTAGTGGAAAAAGAGTTATTTTCATTGTATTTTCCATTGTCTATAACATTTAGAGAAAAATTTTCTTAGGTCTGAATTTCAAGAGACATAATATTCTCATTTCTCTTCAAGTTATCCATATTTTTTTCAATTTAAAATTTTTTTATTTCAAAGGGTCATAGGACTCAGAGGACTCATTGATTTTGAGCCATTTTGAGCCAAAATCGGTAAGTGTTTCTTGCAATGACCCTGACATAAAAAGAATGTTCTTATTGCATTGGATGATGTATCTTGAACATCTTTCAAAATTCCTTTAAGAAAATTATGGCTTGTCACATAATTCAAAATTTCTTTTTATGATAATGCCATACAAAAACAATTTATTTGTCAGGGCTATGTGATGGGATAAATGAGGGGTGTTGTTCTCTTGCGACTATAAGAGACAATGACAATTTGCCTATATTATTAGATGTGAATGATTGGTAATGTTCTAATAGTGTTTTGATTTTGCTTATCAAGTATTGCAATCAAGTGGCAAGAATATAGAGCTTTACCTTCAAGGAAATCAAATTGGAAAAGTTGATAAAACATGTCCATCAACAAAAAGTCTAAATTCATTTTTTTGTAATATGAAAGTTGACAACAAGACTACAAGGATATTTATGGTTCAACACAAAGGATCCAATGTTTTCAAATTAATTCCTAAATGAATGGTGTATTTCTAATGAAAAATACATAGAAGAATATTTAAAGATGGGATCAATGAAGACGAAATAAAGGCTTGAGAATTTAAATAAAGCTTTGTCAATAAAGAAGCTTAGAGATATTATTGTATGATTGTTGATGGCAGCTATATCTATGGTTTTTGTTTGAAGCCATTATCACTTCATTTTCAATTAGATGTAGCAAAAGATTGAACTTGATAGTCATTGAGTAAGTTAACTTAGACGCTAAGCACAAATTTCGAGTTGATGTTTTTATTCATTAATTTGTACACAGAAAGAGAAGGAAAGATTTGACTAATCAAGATTTTGGTTTCAAGAAGCATCATTAATCAAGAGCAAAGTCAATGATTTGTCTCAATTGTGTTGAAGATTTGTTTTTGATATATGTTCAATATGAAGCATGATAGTTTAATTTATTGTGATTTTGTCATTAGTTTCCATAGAGATTTTTGAACTTAATTTCATTTTATTGAAAGGAATAGTTTACAATTATGAGAGGTTAATTAACCTTATTTCAATTACTACAACAAGATTGATGCTTAATCAATTTGCAAAAGATTGCATTAGGGATTATAGGGCTAGGTCAATGGACTCTCTTTCTTGTCTCCATTTCATTGTCCTCAATCACATCGAGCCATTTCTATTTTAATTTTCTACAAGAAGGCTCACATTTAAAGGTCATGCACGAGAGTCCATAGATGACTTAAGACGTTGGTTCAAAAAACAGTTTTTTGCAAGAGGGCTCACATTTAAACTTTGTGCACAAGAGTCCATAGATGACTTGAGAGGATGGCTCAAGAAACAATTTTTTGAAAGAAAACTCACATTTAAAGATCACACATGGGAATCCATTAATGACCTAAAATGTTGGCTTAAATTTTTTTCAAAATCCTACATTAAATAGGTAGAAAGATCACGGTTGCTAGTATGTGAGCATAGAAGTGTGAGCTTGTGAGCCTTAAAGATGATGCACCTCTAGTATACATGCTTAAACTATAGAAACCTTCTATAATAAGAGTGTATTTATATTATAGGTATTTTTACTATAAACACCTTCAAAGGTGGTAGTATATCTATATATACACATATTAGAAGCTCACATGCTTGCATGTTCACGCTCACACGCTAGCATCGTTGGTATGCTCTTATAGTTGCGGTCTTAGGAGGAGTGAACAAACCCTTGAAGAAAATTCTCCAATTGAAGAAGAAATTGGAGGAGAAGTTCTATATCTTGTAATTGCAGAGGCAAGGGAAAAAAAATGTGGTACAAATTAATCTCATCGTGCCGTTGTGGTGTTCTGTCACCAACTTCCAAAAAAATGTCAATTTCAATTTGTTACCGCTAGCTCAAGCTATATTTCAATGTTCATATTGAAGAGCAAGTCGTTGAACACTATTGCATGTACAATACTACTTATATGCTTTTTGATTTTATCTTAATTAGTGCTTGAGTTTCTTTGAATAGCAAATATATTAGATGGGTTTAAGCAAATATTAATATGCCAACTATAATAGTAGAATACTGAATAGGAGATTTTTTAAATAGTGTGAAATGATTTAGTCAGTTTGCATGGTGAATAAATTCTTTGTATCGATGTTATCTGCTCCAAGAGTTTCTTCTGCATAGTTTACATTGCAAAGAGTTTCTTATTTAGGTTTCCTCATTGGTCTTGGATAGAGTAGATGTTTTATTTTGTGGTGAAAAGTCAAAGAACTTCTAAAATTTCTCAACAAGTTTTGTTCTTCATATAACAGTACCTTAGTTAGACTCTTCTAACAATTTTCTAATTGTGTTTTGATTACCTGAGTCTACTTTTCATGCAACATTATCATCATATGAACCTATTTTTCAAGTGTAAGTACATATTTAAAGATTGAATAAATATTAAAAACAATCATATCATATCTGATTGAACACCCGATAGGACAAAAGATATTCAAATTGTTGTAGCTTTCTTGTCGGTTTGATTGCTATCATTCTTTTGTATAGATTTTAAACCAAATTTCCTTGCATTCGGCTAGTAGTTTATTTGATTATTGTTATTGCACTATTAGTCACTTACGTTCTCACATATTCCTTACTCACATAAATTATTTGTTCCTTTGTTTGTGAGTGGAAGTGTAAGATTGGTCATAAAAACACTACCTGGATATTCATTGAAGGTTATCTCATTTGAGCATTGTATTAGATTTTTAAGTGCTCAAATCAACTATATGAATCATTGTACACTAAAGTTTTTCAGTTTTGGAGTTTCTAATTAAGATTGAGATATGGGGATCAGTCCCTTAGTTCATCGTTGGTCACAAGTGGAACGCCTTGTAGTTCTTATTGACGTATAAATATTCACCCAAGCTAGTGCCTCTAAATCATAAGTTCATAACAGCTCTTCTGGCTCAATTTCTATATGAACTAAAAGATTGTGGAAGTGCAATTTATTTCTTAGTAGTTTCTATATCTAATTGACTACATATCAAATAGCATAGCCCAACTAATGGGTGATTGCAAGAAATACTTGTATCATTTGTTGCATTTTTTAACCTCTTTAACAAGGCTCTAACTTTTGAACTATAAACTCAATGCAAAAAAAGAAAAATTGTTTTTAGATATCTTGATTGCAATTGATACCCTCATTTTTCAATTTTCAAAATTCATTTCATATTTACAAGTCAATTTTCTTGAATTGCCACACATTCCAATGTAGGATTTTTTTGGTACTATTTTGAACCTAAAAAAAAAATTTTGAGGTGAAATTTGGAGAGGATCAATGTACATGGAGATTCGGCAGCTAACAAAAAATTAGCTTAATGAAATCCTTGAATTACCGATTTAATTTTAGCATTTTAGGTTGTATAACCAAATGAAAAACTAAGAGTATAGGAAATGAACCATTTAGGAAAGTGAAATGACGGCTTTTCATCTATCCATTATTTAGTAGAAGCAGATTTTAATTGCCCTATAAATGCACCTACCAACTCTTATTTGGGAAACCCAAGAATACGTCTAACTTATAATTTAAAAGGAGTAAACGTCCAACAATAGTGTCACATGGATGCTTAGGCCTCTATTATGGAATGAATATGAAGAAGAAGACAAGTTCTTTATACAAGAGGATGGTAGGAGGTAAAACAACCCATGTGGGATATGTAAAGAAGTATTAGGAGAAGCTCAATCACTCTTAGTTAAGTAAAAAGCAAGAATTGTACTCAAAGTAAAATTTCACACTTCATTTTAATATAGTAGAATTTTTTTTTAAATTTTCACTTTCAAAAAAAAAATTCTAAAAAAATTTGGTGAATTAAGGTAAGTTTTATCTCCAAAAATACGTTTGAGGTTTTGAAACTTCAACCAAAAGTTATGAGCAAAAAACAAAATGTGTCTTTGAAAATGTCAAAAAATTGTTCCTTTGAACTCTTCTATCAAAATTTCCCATATCTTGTAGGTAGAGTCTCAAATTCTCAAACAAATTTTTGGAGATAAAACTTAGCTTGATTCATCAACTTTCTTTAATTCAAAGTTTAAAATATATATTCTACTATATTAAAATGAGATTCAAAATTCTACTTTTAGCACAATTCTTATGTTTTTGACAATGAGTGGTCAATCTCTCATTTTGAGATTGTCCATATCTTCTAAGGATTCATGACAAACAATGAAAATCGTTAAAAAAAGTTCTCTCTTTATTTATTTTCAATGAAGTAACTCCTTCAATTTCCCATCAAAAAATCTCTTAACGCCTAAAGGTTTTTGATTATGTTTCACCAAAACTGCTCCAAAACTGTCATTTCTAAGACAATTATCAAATTTTAGAAAAAAAACATTTTTGGTATAATGTAATCATAGGATCTTTTAGTGCACTATTTTAAAAAGGTGTAGAAAAATTTCAAACAGTTTCACCGTGTAGATTGCAAGATACTAGTGTTTGAAGTTACAAAAATACTTTTTTTACCACTGCAAAAATCTAGGCAGCTGCACTTCAAAAGGCCAAATTTGTATGAAAAAATGTTCAAAATGGTTGTTACTCTTTGGATTTATTCTTCAATTTAAGGTGGCTACATGCTTGAAAATTTTCAAATCATTTGGAATTGTACAACATGCACAAAAAAAATAGTAAATAGAAAGAAGTAGAGAATGATTCAAAATACTAAATTGTTAACAATTTATTTATTGAATTGGAAAATTCCAATCCTAATGGTTCAAAATTTGTAATAAACAATCTACACCCAATATTTTTATTCTTTCTCAAAATATTGAAAATTGAGTAAAATAAAGGACTTCAAAGTTTATTTTAGAGTAGAGAATCCATAACTACTTGCAAGTAAAATTCTTCACAACTTTTGACTCATTAATTCAAATGGAATGATTCAAAGCTTTCCACATATGCACAAATCTATAACACCAATTTCAAATTTTGGTTTCCAAAAAAAGTGATTTTTTCTGATGTATCCAAATTGCATGAGTTGAGAAACAAACAACATATTATGCAATAACTTTTCAATCATGTAGTCAAAAGTCATGAAAATTATTGGGCTTTAAAGATACTCCCTGTCCACACCTTCTATTAAAGTTTGGTTCAAAAATATGGAAATCTCTAATCACATCATGTACCTACCCAAAATCACTATGTTGCCAAAAAAGGCACTTTGGTCCTTTAGGGGTTAATAGTAGATGGTCAAATAGTAGATTTGTCTTTAGCTCAATGGATTGTAATTGAATTTTTTGGAATTTATAGTGTATTATATTTTCATTTACTTGAAGATTCGGCTATGTAATTCTAGAATTAGCTAAAAAAATTGAGCCCTTTTTCTTAATAAATTTATCCTAAACTTGCCATCCAAGTATGGTAATGTATAAAAAATCACTACAAGAGAAAGGAGTCTTTTAAGTATAGTCCTAGAAATAAGATTTTAAGTAATGACCTTTTTAGGAGATTTTTAGTAAGAAATACGTGTCTGTTTTTACTAAAAAGACACGTATTTCTTATTAAAAATATCCTAAAAAGATCATTACTTAAAATCTTATTTCTAGGACTATAAATAAAACACCCCTTTCTCTTGTAGTGAATTGACTTGAACTTAGTATTTAAATTGTAAATTGTATTCTATTTTTGTATTTTTTATACTAAATGCTTTTGCAAACTTAAATAAACTAACCAAAATGCTAAAAAGAAATAAGGTTTTCTACTGAATTAAATGACAAAGCTTAGGCAACAACTGAATGACAATGGTAAACAACCGAATGACATGTAAAAAGAACTGCAAAAAACTGGGTCACCATGTAAACTCCTTGTTTACTAGAGATGATGCTTTATTAATATACTTAAGCTATTGATAAAAGGAATTTTAAAAATAGTTAATTTTATGTGGTGTAAAAGTCTACAAAAAGACTTTTTTGCTACTTGCTTTTTGAAATGTATGAAATATTATTTTGGTGATTTTTTGTTCAAATCTCATGACCAAAAAGTCTTTTAAAATAACCAATTTTTAGAGCTTTCAGACTATAGGAACTATGGGAATAGTGCCACATTAGTAGTCTAATGTGGCCAAGATTGTGCTACATCAAATTTTAATTTAATTAATTAATTATTATTATTTAATTATATTTTTAGTTTCTTAATAGTTTTTGAAATTTTTGAAAAAATCAATTAATTATTTTTTTAAGAATGAGAAGTTAAATTATAAAAGTCATGGAAGATATTGATAAAAAAAATGAATGAGGATGGAGGTTAAGTGCTATAGCAAAGCGAGATAGAGGTGATGCATAGTGGTGAGTTATGATAAATGTGAGGCATGGTAGTGAACTAGGATAGAAAAGAGGCGTATTGATGAACCAAAATGGTAGAGAGGCACAGTGGTGAATTGTGAGTTAAAATATGCCACAAAGAGATTGATTTTGCACTCTAGAAAGTGATTTTCAAAAACTAAGTTATCCGTTTTGAATGGCACAGTGGTAAATAGGAGAGGTTGAAGAGGCACACTGCTAACCATTGATGAAGATGGAGGTTGGAGAGACATGGTGGTGAACCAAGAGAGGTTAAGGAGGTAGGGGTAGTGAATCGGAAGGGAGGTGGAGGCGTTGTGGTGAATTAGGAGAAGTTGGGGAGGCTTGGCAATGAACTGGGAAGAAGGGGAGGCATGGTTGTGATTCATTTGTTGAAGTATATTACAAAGAGGTTGATATTGCCCTTTTGAGGGTGGTCTTCTAAAATGAGCTTATCTGATTTGTTTCTTTGATGCAAGATGGGAAAACTTTTTGAATTGCATTGAGAGCACTACACTAGATAAAGGTTCCTTTAAAGCTTACTAACAACTTTAATTGAAATTTCAGAAAAATCCCATTAAAGTAGCTTGTTTGTGGGTCACAAATTTGGATTGTATTCACTGAGGTAATCTTCGTGTAGTATTGATGAGATCTTAAGGAAGTGAATTGTAGTGGTGGTGTACCGAGGATTGTAATCTTTCAAATATGAATCAAATAGAATTTTAATATTTTATGTCGCATAAAATATTACATTTTTACTAAGGACTATCATTTGTTCATTTTGAAAAAATAACTTTTAAATGGACATTATAGTACAAAATATCATTTGTTGTATAAAAATTATAAAAAAATATATAGTTGCAAAGCAAATTGTTGCATGTATTTATTCATATAATTAATGTTTATTCATTATAATTAATGTAGTCTTCACCACGGTAAATCCCATGCCACCACTTAGGCACAACTAACTCCTAACCTACACAACATCCGTTGCACAACATCCACTCCACAAGTTCATATTCACGGACTAGCAATAGATCATGTTCTATGCTAGCCCTATACTCTTGGGACTTGGAGTTGTGGGAGGGGACCTAGTCCTTCATGTCACCCTTCGTATAACCATGTGTTAGCCTCCCTACCTAAAGGTTGGTCTTTCCACCCAACACCTTCCAACTAAAGTCTGTCCTCTATCCAACTTGAAATTACAGTGCCCCCATCGTGAATTCAACCCCCAAGCCAAGTATCTTAGCAAGGGGATATTATATCCTCCTCCATTTAAAAAGAACCTTTATAATTGAACTAAACATCTCAATTTATCCAAGATTCCTCTTCTTGGCTCACTTATTCAAGATTTCAATTTGCCTATTTCAATTTCACTTTACAAAAAAGAATTTATTTGATAATTAATTTAATGATAATTATTTGATAATTTAAGATCCTAGAATGTTTGAATCATGTTTAGAACTGATGATTTGGAAAGAATCATTATAAAGTCCTATTTAGAAGAATATTTTGGAATTGAAATACAAACAAAAGTTGTGGATTTGGAAAGAATCATTATAAAGTCCTATTTGGAAGAATATTTTGGAATTGAAATACAAACAAAAGTTGTGGATTTGGAAAGAATCATTATAAAGTCCTATTTGGAAGAATATTTTGGAAATGAAATACAAACAAAAGTTGTAAATTTTGAATTTTAGATTCCATCTGTATAGTTAGATTCTCCAACACTTTCAACATTATTTTTTCATAAAATTTGAAAGAGAAATTTCAAAATTCCTTTGAAATTCAATTACAAATACAATATTGTAATTTTTCAAGTAGAACTTATTGGAGTGGGTTTGAATTGAGGTTCTCTTCATATGGTGATTTTTTGAATTTTTTTTGTTATTTAATTCTATAACCTGATTTTTGCAAATTTGGTTTTGAAATATAGTCAATGCAAGTCAACCACTTGACATACTTCCACATTTGTAATTTTAGAAAATAATGTACTCTAGTAATACCAAATCCAACCTTGGACAAAACAAAAACTTCATAAAGAAGTTCTAAAAATTAAGATGAATTCCATTCAAGCAGTAACAGACAGAAAAAAAAATTCAAAATAATTTCAAATCTGTTTATCGTCCAGTTTCTGGACGTCGGCACGCTCCAGGGTTAATGATTGCTTCAGATTGATTGCGCCTCTGCAATTTAATTTTCTAACCAAATTAGGCATTGGTTCATATCAAGAGATATAGGGGATATGGGGTTAGAAGATGAAAATAGGGTTCATCCTTGATTTCCTCTCGCCTAATAAAAACAGGAATGTATGAGAATATATAGACTAATTCACGCCTCCCCAAGAGCAATTCCACCCTTAGTAACTCATTCTTAAACAAATTAAACATTGGGTGTACATAACAAGAGATAGAGGGTTAGAATGAGAAAAGAGCGCAAAGTTTTTCCCATTGAAATTATTTTTCCCACTCATTCTACAGTGATGTGCCATTTCACTTGACTCAAGAAGGGTGCACGATCTCACTTGCTCTAGGACGTTCTATCCCTAACCATTCTCCCAACTTAATTGCTCACTGGCTCACTCCATCAAGGAAAATGTTGTACGACTTCTGAACCCTTGAATTTACTGTCTACTGGGAAAAAACTTTATTGAAGTAATGTAGATACCTCTTACCAGGCCTCCCTGCCAGAAACAATTGGCACAATCTTTACATGATGAGTACCAATGCGGCTATTCCAGACGAGATCTACAATATACAATGAGCACCAGCATGAATAGCACCGACAAATGCAATCCTTCAGCTTAGGCTTTTTGACAATCCGTCCTCAAAAATTAATACACCACTCCACATCCGCATCCACATAAAATTACTCGAGCCTAAGCAACCTGGAGACAGGTTAATGGGTTACCTGCAGAAGCTCAGAGGTGGCCTTTCGGGAAAAACAGAGCACATTTCTATTTTTCTGGCAATCTCTGAAGTACTGGAAAAGAGCACACCAAATATAAAACAATCAGACTCACGTACTGTTCTTTGAAAGTTAGTGCTTTTGCTTTCATATTTACATCATCCGAACACATCTGTTGTAGTAAATCGATCGCAATTCTTTCCTCTAAATCACATGATCGGAATAGATCTAGCTTGCACACTAATTCTGTAAAACCCACGAAAGACATGCATCAAGATAAAACTTGGGTTCATTTCAAAGAGGCCGTGGTTACCTGCAGAGGGGAGACGGCTTGGCAGAGAACGCACACTGAGCAGGCCATCCGTGAGGCAGGACGAGGAGCAATGAGCTGAAGAGTGCAGACTTTGCACAAGAAAATAAGGAGTGCAAGCAAGGAGCGAGGAAGACCACACGAAGGAGTGCAGACACGGTGAAAGGAGGGAGGCAGAAACTGCACTACAGAAAGAGGAAGCCGGGGATGGTCTAATGAAAACAACAATAAAATGAAGGAATATGTTGCATGCAGAAAGAGAGATCAGTTACAAAAAATATTAAGGATGGAAAGGCCTAACGACCCAAGCCCAGTACGCGGAGGAATTAACTCTGGGCTTCAGAAAGGTCCTGAACACCTTCAGTCTCCAATGTCGTCTCGACTTCTCTATGATCTTCTTCCTTCACAAATGTCCGATCTTCGCCCAAGGCCAATCGCTCCATTGGCGAAGTTGGTTCTATGGACCTTTGAGGATCCCCAGCTGTCCGAGAAGTGCCGGACGGCTCCGTCAAATCAATAAGGGGTGCAGAAAATTTTCTGACACCGTTGGGACTATGGGTCCCTTCAACAGCTTTACACAGTGCTACATATTTCAGTACAAGCTCCTTGTAGTCAGAAAGGAGGTCCTCCACGTCCATAACTCTTAGATCACCAGACCTTGCAAACAAGTACGGATAGTCTCGAGCCAATTCACCACTCTTTTCTGCCTCCAATACTTCAAGTAAGCCAGATGCTTCCAGCTGGGAAACCGTCGTGTTACCTTTTTTCGATAATTCGTCTTTAGGACTAGTAGGGACACTTCCTGCAGACGCTGCATGGGTAGCTGATTCAACAGGCAACACCTGTGATTCCACTTGATCTGCCCTTCGAACGCTTAACCCAGGGCCAGGTTCCCCTCTATTTACCGACTGCTTTGAGATTCGAGGCGAAACATGCTCATTTGATTTCGAGGAACGACCTTCACTAATTGGGGGATGCTTGTCTATGACGGAAGGTTGGGCTGACAAGTTTATATCAAGCAAAGCCCTAGCCGAGTGCATTTGTTTCTCGAACTCTGAGGAGTCCATGGACAATGACGTAGCTTCTAGGTTATCAATGAAGTGCTCAGCTGAGACAAGATTGGTGTAAAAATACGCTGCCTCCGAGACCAGCCTCGAGTGATGCCTGTATCGATTGATGTAGAGAAGATTCGAATGAAGCTGAGGTGGGTTCGCCTGCAAGCATTCATACCCAAGTTAAGGATACTGAATACAAGTATCTTCTTCACCCTCCCAGTCATTAATATGTTACCTCAAGTGTCTATCTGAATACTGAAGAATATGAACAGACTCACTAGGCTTATAGGCAGCCGGTAGTATATCACCCTTTGGTGATATGACTACCTTAGTCCTGTGGTGCTCTTTCTACTTCAGAGTTCGTGGACTCTTGGTCTATTAATCACCATAAAGTGATTCGACTCCAACTGTAGTATTGTCGCTGAAGATATTCAAAAGACCACACAAATTAATAAGACACTTACTTTGATCACCACATAGATTAAAACTGGAAGAAAGTCGTCAGCGCCAGGAGGATTCTCTTTTGATCCGATAGAAACGTTAAGAAGGAGATTGTTGATAACACGACAGCAGTTGAGGATGCACACAAGTTTGTCACGAGGTGCTTTATAAGTATTAATTTTTTGCAGCTCCTTCTGGGCTAACTGTTCAAGCCAAACACGCCAAAAAACATCAAATCGCAAAAGTTAGCATCGACAGCAATAAACATCATAGGAAAATAAGATTTCGGTTCGCATAATTACTCCCAGAAGTATACGACAGTCAATGAAATCGTATTGAGCGATCAAGACAGAGAGAGCAGTTATCACAAAGATGCGAACCAACACTTCAGCACTCAAACTTCACATTTATGAGCACAACGACCAAAAAATCAAGGGACATACCAGCCATGAAGATTCATGAAAGTTTGGTGGAATATCAAGATGCTCAGGACGAATAAACTGTTGCAACATTGCCATCTTCTCGGACAACCTTTGATCATGTTCCACTTCTTCAGGAAAAGGCGCAAATGCTCGACTAAATAGCTTTGTCATCAGATATTTTTCCAGACCCTATAATCAACAAGCACCAATTCATGCAAGAGGAAAGAGAGCCAAAATCTAACAGCTGATGATGATAGTATAAAAATTTTGTCATCAGATATTTTTCCAGACCCTACAATCAACAAGCACCAATTCATTCAAGAGGAAAGAGAACCAAAATCTAGCAGCTGATGATGATAGTATAAAAACAGTCTCTCATCAAACAGTTCCATCTCTTGAATAGCTTCCTGCACAGACGAACTCTCTCGTCTGTTCTCGTGTATTACAAATGAGGTGGCGAAATTTTGGACCTGGTACCATTTTCATTGAAAATCTATTCTCGCACCCCATGAATCACTCAAAACAGCACCAACATGAAAGAAATGGTGGGGGGTGGGGGGGGAACCTCGCCAGCACTGTCTAATTCTTCCTCGGTTGCATCGACGAAGAGAGGATGGGCATCGAATGCACCTTCGGTTGTTGTCAAAAACGCTTGAACACTTTCACTATCTTTTTCTGCATCAGGTGTCCTGCTCGTAAACTCTACGATAAAGCTGCACACATAGGTCACGAAATAGACCAATGAGTTCGCAACCTCCATTTCATATTTCGAAACACGCATCCGCCAAGGGATCGGCTTAAAGCATCCAAGATTGCAATGTACACATATACTTGGTTTATTTTCTTCATGTTTGGTTCTCCAGTATTCACAAGAGCATAATTTCACGTGAACATTTCAATAAAGCATTATGACCCTCGCAACACACATGAAAGCACTCGAAGAGAATTTTTTTCAAAGTCGAAAGTAAAAGTGTCACCTTTTGATGGACTTCACAAGATCTATGGCTTGAGGATGGCGCATCCGATCCAAGAAGTCGTGAAAGGTAAGCGGCGCCGTTGCCGCATTGAACATATCAACGTTCTCCATTGCAACCCTCTAGTCCTCGTTCAAGTCCTCGTTCAAGTCCTCGTTCAAGAAAACACCCTGAATTTAAAAAATCGTCCAATGAATACACGAATCCTTTAAGCGGCCCACTCCACATCAAACTAGGTTCTAACAACCCTGGAGCGCGCCGACGTCCAATTTCTGGACGATGACCGGATTCAAAATTACTTTTCTGTCTCGTTACTGCTTGAATGGAAGTCATCTTAGTTTTTAGAACTTCTTTATGAAGTTTTTGTTCTATCCAAGGGTTGGATTTGGTATTACTAGAGTACATTATTTTCTAAAATTACAAATGTGGAAGTATGTTCAAGTGGTAGACTTGCATTGACTATACTTCAAAACCAAATTTGCAAAAATCAGGTCATAGAATTAAAGAACAAAAAAATTTCAAAAAATCACCATATGAAGAGAACCTCATTTCAAACCCACTCCAACAAGTTTTACTTTTAAAACGACAATATTTTGCTTGTAATTGAATTTTGAAGGAATTTTGAAATTTTCCTTTCAGAATTTCTAGAAAAATATTGGTGAAAACATTGGGGAATCTAACCATACAGATGGAATCTAAAACTCAAAATCTACAACTTTTGTTTGTATTACAATCCCAAAATATTCTTCCAAATAGTACTTTATAATGATTTTTTCCAAATCATCAATTCTGGACATGATTCCAGACGCTCTAGGGTTAAATAAATTAATCACACTCCCAAGGACCTTCACAACAACCTCTCTGTCGTTCCAGTGCATTCAATCATTCATCACCAAGCGCAACGCACTGCAAAAAAACTGACAAGGCCTCGATGTCTATCACAACCAAGTAGCCTAAAACCAGCCTCCTACCTCAACTTCTCCACTATTCCAGATCTCCGATTACCTTAGATTCTGATTGCTATATCAATTTCAAACTTGAGAACTAGACTGGAGTCATACAGAGTGAGAAAGTGTGGGAAAGTGTAAGTCCAATCCCTGTGTTCCCCAGACAACTACACCAGAATGCTATATAAATTTCAAACTTGAGAACTAGACTGGAGTCATACAGAGTGAGAAAGTGTGAGAAAGTGTAAGTCCAATCCCTGTGTTCACCAGACAACTACACCAGAAGAGATGGAGGGAGAACATCCAGATATAGGACGACTGAGGAACAAGTATTAAAACGCACTTGCATTTCTTGATCGCATAAAATAAACAACGTCATCTAGCAAGTGATTACCTGCGCTTAAAAAGCTTCTGAGTAGTAATGAGAGCAGCTTGACGTGGATGTAGCACAATTTTTGCTGGCTCTTCTGTTTCAAGATAGGTAACCACGTGAATATTGTTAAATGGCTGAATTCCATAACTTCAACACTTTTCAAGGCGAGTAGTTTCAATCTTTATCAATTCAAGAGGGGTATGCTTACATGAAACACATCAATTGACATAATATTAACATTATCACTTGCATTTTCGCACCTGAGCTGTGACATCAAAGAGTCCTGGATTACATTGACACTGCCTCGCAAGCAACAGGGATATTGAGCTCCTGGCTAAAATTACATCGACAACCCGTGGACCCTGTCATCACTAGCACACTAGGTTGGAATCACTAACACACGAGATGAATCCGTGTAGCTTTCTTGAAAAATGTTAACAAACATGAAGAGAAACCAGGATCCCCATCCAAGTAGAGAGGAAAATGCATCCCGCCAAAAATCGTTTACCTTTGAAAATTCCGAGCGTCAATCATTCGCCCAGACGCCATGAATCCATTTCTGTAGCGATCAGACCCCGAGAAGACAAGAGAAAGGCGCGCTGCACGCTCTCGAATCCAGCAATGCGCTCTTAGGATCGAAAGGGAACGGTCTAGGGTTTCGCTCTTCGTCAGCACTGCTCCAATTTCAGCGGGCAGGAGGTGGAACTCGCAAACTGAGGTCCTCATCCAAAGTGCCTTCTCAATTCAGACTCAGTCGCTTCCAGGCTTGCTTCCCCGGGTATCAGTGAGGAGCATGGTATCAGAGCATCCCCACTCAGCACTGCACGAGGCACAAACTGGGTGAATTTTTTATACTTTTTTCAAAATTTGAATTTTTTTAAAGAAAAAATCAAAAAATTAAAAAAATCAAGCTATCCGGACTGGTTTGTAGTTCTTGGATATTATAGGGAACTCTATGGGGAATAACCCCAAAACAGCCCTTTTCTACCACCAAATCTCCCATAACTTAATGCACTAATGTAACAACTTTTGTAAGACTTAGTCCACAAGCGTCACAAACCAAACAACTTTGAAGATAGGACCATTCTAAAAAAAGCAACATGACTTGAATTTGAATTGATTATTGCATTCTTCACCATACAAATGTATAGCCAACAACCTCATCAATCTAGACTCATTTCTTTTGGAGAAATCCACCGTACAGATGCAAACATTATAAGGTTTGATAAATCCAGTCTCCCATAATTAAAGGTCTGAAAAACATCCCTTGTGACGTTCAAGGGTTAAGGTAGAACAATCCACGATGGACAAAAGATGCATTCTAAACACCTAAAGAATGACAATTTAAAGGATTTTTTCAATACTTTGAATGAGATTTGGACAACAATCAACATCTTAGATGACAATGATGAAGTGATTTTTGACTACAATGGGAACTTCAACCTCTAAGTATAAATTCGTTATTGAAAAGAGTTTTTTTCAAGCCTTGAAGTTGTAGCCATGTCAAAAAATATTGTTATGATTATTGTTTGAAGGTTGTAGAAGTTGTTTTTATTCTAGTACTACCAATTTTAACACTAATCCATTCTCAATCTTCAAGACACTTGCTTGATTTGAGACATTTTCAAGTATTTAAGAGTAGTCTAAAGCCAAGAAAACAATGTTTACTTGTCGGATGCCAATGAGCATTGGACATTTCAGAAATAAAATTTATTTGGTGTATGTATAAAAAGATGTTAGCATAATTGCCTACACCTTGAATTTTAATACATTTTTTTCCTATTTAAACTTCGAGAATATGTAGTTAGTTCTAAATTTAGTAGAAAGTTAACTTAGTGGAAAAGGTCTAAATTAAAAAAGTTGTCATTTTATGACATCTATACATATATAATAAAAATTGAACACCAAGAAGTAAAGATAGGGGTCTAATTTCAATTTGATGCTAGCTTGAAGTCTCTAATACTATAGATTATGTGCATAGAAATAGTAAGACCTTCAATGACTAGACACTATCTTACTACATGGCAAGAATGACTAACCAATTGACTCAAAGATTTGAATAATTCATAATTACTTTGATTTAGAATGGCTAGCTTTTGATTAAGACTTCTTTAAATATCTTAAAAACATGATTCTAGTACAAAAGAAACCTTAGCTTCAGCTAGATTGATGTCGAGCTTAAGAATTGGTAAAATAGTCACTTATTGGTAAGTGTATAGTAGGAAGCCTTGTCAAACATTAGAAGAAATCTGAGGGCATTACAGGGCCGTTTCGGGTATGTTCCCAAAACGGCTCCCAATGCCATTGGCCGCTGTCAGGCTGACTTTAATCAATTAAATTAAATTAAATTAAACTTTGGATCCTTAAATATAAAAATAAGTCCAAAAAAAATTTTGATTTTTTTTTATTACGTGGTAGGGTCGCGACCATGTAGGATTCGGGTTCACAGGGCAGAAATTGCATTCCTACAGTGCAGGAACCCGCAGTTTCCTAATGCCCTCAAATTTCATCTAATGCTTGTTTTGCTCTATGATGGCATTAACCCTCAAGCTCAATCTTTGGCAAGGTCATCACACACAAAAACACCTAAGATCATAGGCTTCTTCTACTACTTTAAGCAATGGAGGGGGACTAGTTGAAATGTATTTCAATAAAAAGAAAGTTTTTTCTTTAGAAATAATTGTGCCAAGCACTATTAGCATTTTAAAATTCTATTGTGGCTCCATACATGATGACTATGCTTAAATTATTCAGTTTGCTATATAATCCAAATCCTTTTTTTAAAAGAATTTACCTTAAGAAAAAAATTTAAGAATGACCAATCTTATTACTTCATACTTTGGCATGTTTCTTAAAGTGTATATGCATGTGATTTTGAGCATGATAGTGTCAGCTACATTGAGAGAGTTTGATAATGTTTGGTTCAAAAGATGATTGATTTGGCCTTAAGAGTGAGATAAAGCAATTTTATTAGTCTACCTACTTTGAATGTTCAAGGAAAATCCAAATAGGCAAATTTTGAATGCAGATGCGAAGAGACAAGGAGGTGTTTACATTATGAAGAGCCACTATCTAGGAACTTCAAGTAGGATAGTTTCATATGAATTTGGCTAGAGAGTAGTTGTATACTTATTGAACCAATAACTACATCATATAGGAAGTATTATTGTACAACTTGATTAGAATTGTTCAAGGGCATTCATGAATATATTTGATGAGTCTTTTTTTGAAAAGATTGGTATCAAATTTGAACTAGAATTTTTATGTACAAGCAAATAGGGCACAAAGATTTAATAACTCAATCTTTGAATATTTATAGATTTGACATATAGGGTTGTGCAATATGAAATCAATTAAAGGTGAGGTCATTCAAATCCACGTTGAGAAACACATTCACTGAGGGAAGTAAATAAGCATCGCTAATCGTAATTTAAAAGCTAAAAGTACTAAGCAATGATCCCATAGTGAATCAAGGATTTTTAGTCAAATGTTCATTTTTGGAAGATTTTTTTGAATTTACAATGAGGGCATGAAGAAATTAAGTAACAATTGAGCAAAATTTAGCCAATTTTAGGATCACTAGTACTAAGGCCATTGTAAAGGAGTGGAAGAAGCTAAGATTTTAGAAACATTTTATGAAGATTCATGACCATAATGAACATGATGGTGGGAGACCTCTTGTTAAACTACTAGTTTATTGGTTTTTTGGAAGTGTGGCCAAGGACTAAGCTATCTTTTAAAAGGTTAAGACCTATTTTTTGAAGGACTGGGGGTCAAATTTTGTATGATTGATTGGAGCTAACTTGTTTTCTAAATTTTTGTACACTTGGCATTGACTTTTGGAAACTAAATTTTGAACTTGGCAACCAATGTTTTAGAAACTAAACTTTGGCCACTCACTTGGAAATGAACTTAGAATTATCTTTGAACCTCAAGCTTACTTGGAATTTTTTGGGGGAGGCCTGTGAAAGGCCTATAGTTCAAAGCTTTGCTATATTTTGATTTTTTTGTATAAAATTAAAGATGTAGATGTACAAGAAAGTCAAACTTTGTCATATTTTGATATTTTCTCATAAAATAAAAAGATTTAGACACCTAAGCCCTAAGGAAGTCAAAGCTTTGTTGTGTTAAGCAAAACAAGGAAGGTAGGGGACACAATTGGAACAACTAAAGATTAGCAATTTAACATTTTAGTATTTGTAAAACAAGTAAGTGCGTACAACTATATGTTGGTACAAAACAAATATACAATTTCTAGGGGAATTTTGACTTAAAGATTTTGCACTAAGAATGTGTAAACAATGACAAACATATACTAGAATCCCCTGAAGTGGTATTGACAAGGTATGGAGGGGGCTAATCTTTAGGATTAATACAAGTTTATAATTATATAATTCCAAATATTAAATAGTTATTCACAAAACAATAATAACAAGTGTATTGTAACCGAGATTGTAACCATAAAGCAAGGTTGGCGGGTCATTGCAAGAAACACGGTCCAAAAAGCGTAGCATTTTCACAATACTCTTTTTTTCTTTTAGGAGGGCTTTAAAATTAGAAAAACAATTTTTAAAAATAGTAAAAAATATGTTTCATGTATATATCTTTAAGAAGAGGGTCTTCATTTAGTGGTTGGGCAAACAAACGGTTGGGCAAGGGCAGACGGGCCATTGGACAAGAGGTCGAACGGCTTTTGGACGGCTCTCAACAACTTTTGGATGGGTAGTCGAATAGCTTTGAGACAAACTTTTAGTTGGGCTATTGGATGAGTGATCGGATGGACCTTTGGTTGGGCAATCAAATGGATTATTGGAAGGGTGGGCGAGATCAAGTGCAATCACTTCAACACATGGGAGAAAATCAAAAAATTTAGGAGAAGCCAAAAAGAAGTCTCAGTGTATCAACTAAGTAGGTTTAAGGTGTTAGCTCTTCTTTTATTGTCTTTTTATATAGTTTATCCTTATAAGTGTATAGATGCATCATAATCAATGACAAAATAAAAATGTGCTTGAGGTTTAATTGAAGTAAACTTGAACCTTTCAAATACACCTCAACACATTATTTTTTAAAATTTGTTTTGCTTCAAATTCAATAGAAAAAATAAAAGTGTGTTGAGGTGTGTTGGGATGTGTTGAGGTCAACACATTTATTTTTTCTATTGAACACATTATTTTTTAAATTTAAACTTAATTAAAAAAATAAAAGTGTATTGAGGTGTATTGTTTCATGGTTTTAAATGGGAAACATTAACCATATACGCTGTTATTGATAGCCAATTTTTGGATTTGCACTTGGCAGTGTTTATGAGGTGTAAATGGAGGTCTTACAAAGGGATGTTCTGCAAATTGTTGACATTAAGTAAATGTGGAATGTATAGACAACAGTGGAATAGTTCTATGTCGTGCTCTCCGACGAAGTAATTTAGTAGTCCACGTTGTATGTGACACCATTGAATGACAAAGTTTGGAATAATCTTGTAATGAAAAGCTCGATTGTGCAGTTATTGGAGTATAGGATCATCATTGTTCAAAACGAGAGGTAAGCAACATTGGTAATGTTTGGAATGTAGTAGGTAAAATTAGACTTGTTGGATTTGTTTTTTTACTTTGTATTGTTGTTGATTTGCGTTCTCTCTAAATTAGTGTTTGGGATGATCTATTGGTTCTAGAGAGTTGTTTGACATTTAGAAAGTGCCTAGGGTGTGTCATGTATAGTGTAACTACGGAGTATGTACGCCACCAAGTGCCAAGTAGATCAATTTTTTTGATACATTTTAGGATTATCGTTGTTGATTTGTGTTCTCTATAAGTGAGTGTTTGGGATGATCTATTGATTCTAGAGAGTTGTTGATGTTTAGAAAGTGTCTAGGTTATGTCATGTATAATGTAACTACGGAGTATGTACGCTACCAAGTGCCAAAGAGGTTTATTTTTTGCAACACATTTTCGTGTAGGACACATATTTGCATATCAGTCGGTTGCGGCAGACATAATTTTCTTCTAGTGCAATGACTAGCATGTGTTTCCGTTGCATTCTTTGTAGTAAAATCTAGGAATAGCTGCACTAAACCTATAAGATTGTTTGTAAGAGGGTTGAATACTATAGACTAGGCATTAAGAGGCCAAAAACCAACAACCAAATCTTGTTTACAATTAATGCGTGTGTATTCACTTGTACCAATCGCGAATCTTCACCCCTAGACAATAAGGCCCTGGTCCATAATCTATATTGAAGTAGTATAAATTTGGACCATCACTTAGAAGTGGTTCTTTAGTGTTGTGACATTGTTAAGACAACCTTAAGTGTCTACTTTGTGTTTGTCATGTTGTTTCAACAATGTGAGACGCTGAAGTGTTCTAGTTGTTCCATGATAACAATGAAGACCTTCCGTAATTACGTATTCAAAATATAAAAGGATGATCAAGCAAATATTATTACAAGAAATAGTTTGTCGTCATGAACATAAAGCAACCTTTGACGCTTGATGAAACAGAAGAGCTTACTAGAAGGAATCACATGAACATAACTATATCGTCTTGCAACCTTTGGCGCTTGATGAGACAGAAGAAGTTACTAGAAGTCACATGAGTCATAGCAAGATCCATTTGGATCCTCCTCAGAGTCAAGCACTATTGTTGTTTGGTTTTGGAAAATTATTTCTTAGTCATGCCTCAAGTGATTGTAAGCTTTCTCAGCACTTTTTAAAGTAAATCGACTCATTACAAAGAGCTTTCCCACCTCAATTTGATGATACCATTTATCAATCAAATTATTGAAACATTTTGCTTTAATCTTTCCGCCGTCCACATCAATAAAAAAATGAAAAAACTGTCCCAGTTTGGAAGTATTCCACTCTAGACTTTGCAATAATTCTTGCCCTAATTTTTTTCTCAAGTGTTGTTGAGATTTACATAACCTTTCCCTTTATAGCTTCTTAGCAATTGCCTTATAGATGTAACTAATTTTTTTAGCGTTTGAAAAGCAAATTTTAGAGTTTATTACATTGCTAATCTATTGAAATTGTCAATCAAGCACAACAATCAATGAGTATTATGATATCAAAATTTAATTGAAAATAGTATTTGAAACTAGAGGCCAAGTCAATCATTTCATGATGGAATTTGAAAAATCAACTACTTTTTACTGTCAGTGTAGCAATTAAATGCCACGTCTACCACAAGCATACTTCAAGCACACTTTTATTTTCTCTATTGAACACATCATATTTTAAAATTTATAGTACTTCAAATTCAATGAGACGATTGAAAATGTGCTAGAGGTGTATTTGAGATAGATTTCAAGCCTACCTCAAGCACATATCAAGCCTGACTGCTCATCCATCCATCCACTTGTGGGACGAGTCGATCGTTTGACTACTTGTTTGTCTAGTCATCCGTCCGCTTGTTTACTTGTCCGCCTGTTTATCTGTTCGACCGCTCGTCCATCCACCCATCCACATAACCGCCTCTTTACTCATTGTGTGTTCATTGTTTTAGAATTTTAGAAGTCCTTGAGTATATATAAGTACAAAACCAAAAAAAATGCTTTAGTCCTTAGGTCATATTTGAAGGTTTACTTCTATATAGGTAGTTGTATAATTTAGTGTCAAATAATAATTGATGCCCTAAATCCCACAAAATATTGGAAAAATAAATGAATGAATTAGTGAGGTTTACATATGTACTACATTTTGATAATGACATTGAAAAAGAATTGAAGGTCAAATATATTGTATACATCGTACCAAGGTTTTTGATAAATAATATATAATTTGAAGTTTGGATAGGGTTTAGGGGTTAGGATTTGGAATTTAGGGTTTAGGATGTAAAATGTGTGGAGAATTAACTTAAATGAGCATTTCATGCATTCATATTACATTTGATACTTCTAGCATTCAGTAGTTGTCATTAGAAAAATGAAAACAGATTGGTCTTCTTCAAAATCCAATGTTCTTATACTTGAGGACTTCCAAAATTCTAAAATAGTGAACACACAATGAGCAAAGAGGCGGTTATGTGATGGATGAGTGGTTGAACAGATGGACAGGCAGACAAGTAAACAAGCGGACAGATGAGTGGACAAGCAAGCGGGCAAACAGTCAAGTGGTCCCACAAGTGGATGGATGGATGAACAATTAGGATTGATATGTGCTTGAGGTAGGCTTGAGATCTATTTCAAATACACCTCTAGCACATTTTCAATCCTCTCATTGAATTTGAAGTACCATAAATTTAAAAATATGATGTGTTCAATAGAGAAAGTAAAAGTGTACTTGAAGTGTGCTTGAGGCTAAATACTTCAAGCATATCTCAAGCATATTTTTAATCTTCTCATTGAATTCGAAGCAACATAAATTTAAAAAATGATGTATCCAATGGAAAAAGTAAAAGTGTGTTGCGGTGTGCTTGAGGTAGACCTCAACACACTTTTACTTTTTTCATTGAATTTGAAACAAAACAAATTTTTTTATAAATGTGTTGAAGTGTATTTGAGAAGTTTAGGTCTACTTCAAGTAAACTTCAAGCACATTTTTATTTTGTCATTGATTTTGATGCATCTACACACTTACAAGGGTAAACTATATGAAAGCACAATAAAGAAGAGCTAACACCTTAAACCTACTTAGTTGACACACTTGGACTTCTTTTTGGCTTCTCCTAAATTTTTTGATTTTCTCCCATGTATTGAAGTAATTGTGCTTGATCTCCCTATCCATCCTTGCAACAGTTTGTTTGATTGTTCAACTGAAAGCCCATCCGACCAACTATCCAATGGCCCAACCAATAGTCCTTATGAAAGTTGTCCAACCACCCATCTAAATGCCGTTTGATTGCTTGTCCGAGAGTTGTTCAAAAGCCCATCCGACCGCTTGTCCACCGTCCCTTGGATGCCGTCCACTCTTTGAGTCCACTGCATACGGACATCTAGACGTCTAAATTTTGGATGTGATTTTGCCCGGGATGTACCAATTTGTCAACCTTGTCCAGCAAATTTCATAACATTCCAACATTTATGAATGTCCAAACTAACAAGATTCTATAATTTCAATAGGTTTGAAGATGATTTATGGATTTGGACTATTTAGGTAGACTATTAAATCTATTATCACCTAATAGTATTAGGTATAATAATTTATAGTGGACCATTTATTATATAATATGAAACATCATTAGGAGGGATTTGAGGGCAGCAAAGGGCCGTTTCGGGACTGTTCCCGAAACAGGGTCTGGGAACGGCTGGCTGCTGGTCAGCATTTTCAAAAAAATAAATAATAATTTGGGTCCTAAAATATGAAAAAAAGTCCTAAAAAAAATATTTTTTTCGGAAAAAAAAAATCGATGACGTGGCAGTCGCTCGACCACGTCGGATTCCTGCAGAATTGCGTTCCCGCGGCTGTTTTCGCGATTTCGGGTTGTGGGAACTCACAGGCTCCCATTGCCCTCAAATCCCTCCTAATGACTTATTTTGATTTTACACTCTTAAGGGAGTTTCATGCCTATATTAAACTTAGTTTCAATTGTAAAAAAGAAAAAGAAAAATTACGAAACTCAAATGATGAATTGGATGCTCACATATGGTGGCCATCTATGATATAATAGGACCTAGAATTCTCTCGTTACAACCTTTTCATACATACATGGTCAATATATATTAGTACAATAGAATAGTTGTCGCAATTATATTAGGGATCTAAATTCTCTCACCAACACACAAATATCTTAGGTGATCTTTCATTGCAATTATATACTAAGTCTAGAGACACCATCATATTCTCTTAACTTGCCCCTTCAAAGTACTATTATATAAGATGACAATTAAAGATTTATTATCTATAATAGATTTGATCAAGATTGAATCTTGGACTTGGAAAAGACTTTAATGTGGATGGGATGAGATCTTGGTCTTGCATCAAACTTGTTAGACTTTTGGCACAATTGAACAATCAAACAATGCCAAGACACCCATTTAGAAATTCAACAACAACAAAATGAAGAACTTGGTTGAGCTTTTTCTCCCTAATGGATAGAAATAAAATATTCATTTTCATCTCAATCTTGAGGATGAACAATGATAAGGGAAAAGTTTCACTATATCTTTGAGATGCACATTTTTATAAGTTATGGAGGTATTCTTAAGAGGGCTCTTTGCTTGTACATTCTTTCTCAAATGATCCAAAGTCATCCCTTCTAAATTTGAATTGTTCCCTTTGATATCCCAAATTAGATGACCCTTGATACTCATAGTCATTTCTTCTAAACCATTGATCAACCTTCAATATTAGTTTTTGTCCCATTTGCACTCTTTATTGCTCTTTCCACACCTATAATTGTCCCTTCTATATTGCATTTTAAAGAAGTTGTCATACTCAAAGTTGCCCTTTCTAGTAGTCATAGTAGCAAAAGTCATTCCTAGTCACATCATGTAATTGCATTAGATGTTCTTTTTGGTAATTAGAAGACCGTGAGTTCCCAATTGTGGGAACGGTGGGGAACTCTGCCACATATACAATCTAACATGGTTGAGAGACTTCTACGTTAGATAATAATATTAAAAAAATCCAAAAAAACAAAAAAATAAATTTAATTTAATTATTTTTTTATTATGACTATTGTTCACAACATTGGGAATGGGCTTGAAACAGCCTTCTAATCCCTCAAAAAACATCTAATGCCAAATGGCATGCTATATAAATAAGGATAAAATTGACTAACTAGATGGATAGAACCTCTTATATTTGTCAAATATGTTGAGTTGCTATATTAAAAAGAACAATCCTAAAGTGGCCGAAAGTACCCGAACATGCAAGAAATATGATTTTTAACCCCCTTCAACTTGCAATTGGTAGAAATTCTTAATGTTTTGCAATGTGTTGTTATTTATACAAAATAATGCATCATTTTGCATTTCTTACAATGTTTATCTTTTTTTTTTTAATTCTTAAAGTTCCAAGGCAAATTTTCTATGTTAAAAACCACTAAAAGATGCCATAGTTGTTTTATTTGTCCAAGGAACAAAACAATTGTTTTGGTAGCGAATTATAGGATCTTGTACTTAGCTTGTCTAAAATCATGTGGTAAGAGTTTCATGAAGTTTGATAGTATAGATTGGAAGATATGAGCATTCAAAGTTTTAAAAAATAGACTTTTGAACTTTGAATGATCTCTGATTTGCAATGACTTTGTAATGACTTTGTAGAAAATTTTTGCACTATGAACTTTGAATTAAATTTTTTGCTTTGAAGAGTTTTAATGAGATCCTAGCATAAAAATTTGACAAAAAATACTTGATTTTTATAGTTTAAGAATTTATCAAGTGGAAGTAGGTTAAAGATTGAAAAAATAACTAAATTGAAAGAAAAATTAAATTAATAGCTCTAAAAGGGGATTGAAATACAATATGCTCAATTAGAAGAGGATTTTTGGCTAGTTTAAAAGACTGCAAGTTCACAAAAGTTGGGAATGCATTGGGAATGCTGGGGAATGCTATGTTGATGTAGTCAAGCAATTGCTACATTTGAAAATACTAATTAATTAATTATGAAATATTTTGAAAATATATTTTTGAAAATAATTTTCTTGCTTTTTGATACATTCTAAATTTTTTGGAAAATTAAATTATTTTTTCAAAATTCAAAAATTTAGACCAACAAGAGGCTGGTCTGCAGTATTGGAAACAATTTCAAGGAACAATCCTGAAATGGTCTTTGAGGGGCCCAAAAATCCTCTTATGGATGAGATTTATTCAATTAAGCAAAATTAACCCTGTCCAATAGTTTATTTTGAAAAATTGTGAAAATTGCATTCAAATATGAATTCTATTAGTTATTTTTTAAAGAAGATGTTTAGATTGCCCCTCAAACAAGATTGTCCTTAACTTTCTCATTACTAGTTTAAATAGAATGAATCAAAGCTTCACATGTAGACAAGAATATAATATTTTAGGAAAAAAATTTAAAATTAATTTTGATTTTTTGGGATAATTTTAATGTTTGCCTACTAATTTCAATTCTAGACTTTTTTTAGTATAACTTTTGCTCTTAAAGACAAATTGAAACAAATATAATATTTCTACAAAGCTAATCAATTTTTCTATCTTATCATAAACCTTCAAAAAGTTTCACCAAAAATTGAGGTCATAGGAACCTATTTGAAATCCATTTTGTCTCCTAAAGGAACAATGAGACCTTAGGAATTAAGATGCACAAACTTTCTAATGTTGTTTTTGTAAATTGTTTTGGAAGGTAAGAAATGGTTGAATCATACTCAATTGTTTTGTATTTTTTTTGGACCTTTAAAGAACTAATCATTAATCTTCAAAATGAAACACAATATTTTTGATGTTTTTCTTAAAATAATATCCTCACTTTCTAAAGTTGTTGTAAGATTTTTTTCAACACTTTTTTTCAATGGAATAATTTTCAATGCTAAGATGCTGAAAAAAATATTTGTCATTGTTTTCTTCAATTTTGCATCCAAAAAATTATCAAAGTGTTTTGAATTTTGTGACATTTCATTTTTTTGACGATGGTGTTTCATAAAAATATCAAGAATAATGTCAATTGATAACAACACCCTTTTTTGGTATTTAATCTGCAAAATGCTCTACAAACTAAGGCAAGTATAAAATTCAATCCATTGCACAAATTGAAGTGCTAACTTTAGTTGTAGAATATGCAAATTTGAAGAAATTATCAGCATACTACTAAAATCATAACTCCCTCTCTAATGTCACAAATGCTACCATTAATACTAGGGGCTAGTGCTTGGTATGCTATGCATTCACTGTATCACATATTAATAAAAAATTTATATATTTGAATAGAATGCAAGATATTGATTTCAATAAGTCCTTAAAATAATTATTTTAAATATTTTATAAGAATGTTTTCAATCATGAATACATCAAAATCTTATTGTCACACAATGTGATATTATAGAAAAGGAGTAGCAATTTGCAATCACTTTTGTAATATCACTTTTTACAAAGAGTGATATTATAAAAATAATGTAGTTGTTGCAATGAAGGTGATATTAAAGAGGATCCACAAGAAGATATAATAGAGGTAGCAAATCTATTGGTTTTCTTGGCTTAACACTTCTTTGCGCTTCTATGATTTAGTGCTTTTGTGAAATTTGAGCTTTCATGATATCAATTTTCTAAATTCTAATGATGATTGCATAGCATAGCATAGCAAGCACCAACCGCTAGTTAATACTAAAGGACTAGTAAGAATAAAAATTTAGATTCAAGACTTCTAAACTTTCACTTTGTTTGCTACCATTTTGCAATTGTATATAAATAGAATTTTTTAATTTTTTTGAGATGTAATTGCATATTTTTCATAAGTCATAAAAATTTCAAATCTTTTTTGAAGAAATTGAATTTACTATAAATTCTAGAGGGAAAAAGAAAAAAAATCACATTAACAATAAAATTGTGCTTAAAATATATGAAATTTTCATCATAGGTGTATATTATGGTATATAACATTACAATATAATCTAAAATTATTATGACATTATAAAATTATAAAACTAGCAAATCATGGCTATAGGTTAAAAGTTCAAATTACAAGAAAATATTGAATTTTAAGAATTTTTATAAATTTTCTAATTGCTATAGAAATTGCAATTAATGAACTTCACTTCAATGATAGGGCACAAATTCATAGAATATCATTTTTATAGCTAAAATTCACATCGAGAGTATAGAGGTCAAAATATACTACAAGGATGATCTATGAATTAATTTAGGAATGATGCCATAGACAATGAGTGTTTAATTAATGAATTTGAAGTTCCGTGGAGAATGGAGACCAAAACATTTTAATCCATAATTTGTGGAATCTAAAAGGGGGTGATAGGAAAGTGAACAATGTTGTCAATGCACATTGTCTTCATCATTGAAGTTATTTGAAATTTTTATCAAAAGAAAGATTTGAAAAAGTAGAACCTAGATATCCCAACAAACTTACAAGGAATTAGTGCCTTGAGTATGAATTTTTGAATGTAGTCATGTTTATTTTCAAAGTGTAGCATGTTCAAAACATTAGTAGTGTAGTTTGTGGGCCATAGATAATTTCACACTTCATTAGTGTGCATTTACTATTGCAAGAGACAACAATGGTTCATTGAACTCTTCCAATCAATGCATGCATTGGCAAGCACATTTAGAAAAAGAAAGACTATGATGGGACCATGGTAGTTGCAAGGTGGGACAAGTGCCTTGGGAGGAGAATTTCTACAATTGTTCATCACAACTACAATTCCTTTTCCTAGCTACCCATACAAACCTCAAAAGTTGTATCATTTGTAACCACAAACTATTGTGTATAAATATGTACAAGACGTGTTCATATTGCAAGAATCAAGTTGCCTTGGTGTATTTTGTGCATCATAATTACTAACATGTTAAATATTGTAGCAAGTGTGGCATAGAAAGCACCAAATGTGCAAGTCAAAATGCTTCAAAACGCAACTTCAAACAATTAATACAAAGGTTTGTAGTTTCCAATTTGAGATTTGGACTCATAGAATTATCACTTACAAGCTTTATTCACTTCATCATTGTGCTATTTTAGTCATCTATGGTATAGATTTACTTGTTTGCATGATTCATATACAACTATTTCACACCTTGCCTACTTTGTCAACACTTACGTGCACACTTATTGTAATTGAATTGCAATTTTCAAGTGTCTTTTGCATAATTGCTACACATTTACATTTCTATGAGTGCCTTCTCCTGCATTTTTACATGTTTTCAAATTTTCTCCTATCTTAGGATGAATTCACAAAGCACTTGTATTATTTATTGTGTTTTTTTTGGCTTGTTTAATAAGTCTCTAACTTTTGAATAATAAACTCAATGAAAAAAACACAAATTTTTTTTCTAGATATCTTGATTGAGATTGTTACTCTTATTTTTCAAAAATTTTAAAAATTCATTTCATATTTAAAATTCAATTTTATTGATTTGTCACAAATTCCATTGAATGGAGTTTTTAGTACTATTTTGAACCCTAAAAAAGAATTTCAAGGTGAAATTTTGAGAGGATGGTCTTCTAATATATTTGTAGCTATCCACAAAAGGAATTTAAGAAATAGTTAATTTTGTGTGGTGTAGAAGTCCACAAAGGGATGTTTTTGTTGCCTCTATGGTGTTTGCTTTTTGAAACTTATAAAACATGATTTTGGTAATATTTTTTTTCAAATCTCATCACCAAAAATATTCTCAAATGGAATTTTTTTATATTTTCTTAAAATTGTTTTTCCTATTTCTTACAAATTAAAATGTCAAAGTTGTATTTTTCTTCACTAGGTGAAGAAAATAGATACTTCAATGTTTAACTTAACAAAAAACAAGTATTATTTTTTAAAATATAAATAAAAAATTTCCATTTGAGAAGAATTTTTGGTAATGATATTTGAAAAACAAGAATACCAAAATCATGTTTTATAAGTTTCAAAATGCAAATACCATAGAGGCAACAAAAACATCCCTTTGTGGACTTCTACACCACACAAAATTAACTATTTCTCAAATTACTTTTGTGGAATGCTGAAAATGTACTAAAAGACCATCCTCTCAAAATTTCACCTTAAAACTATTTTTTTTGAGTTCAAAGTAGTACTAAAAACCCCATTCAATGGAATTTGAGACAAAGCATTGAGGGTTGTTTAAAAATAGTAAAATATTTTTGAAAAATCTTTAAAACTTAGGAAAGATTTATAATATTTATGTGTGTTCTCTCTATAAATTTTGAGTCATTTGAAGCTAGAACACAAAAGTTATAGCCAAAAAACTAGTCGTCAAAAATGTATAAGTGAAAATAGTACAAGTGTTTCTTGAATTGACCCCTTACCATGATAGATGATTTTTAGAGATATACTTGCTTGTTTGTCCAAAGTTAAGCATCTTCTTTTGCAAACATTAATAACCTTATATTGAGGGAATATCCAATGCCATTTATTTAAAATGTACTAAAGCAACTTCCTAGAGAAACTTAAATGAAAACTTGTTTTCTTTATAGGAATGAGGATGGTGATGTTTTAGAATTCAAACTTTGTACACCTTGACTTCCAATAGTCTAATTCTTCTATCTCTAATATCAATTTTGGTGTTTAATTTTATTAATAATAGCAAGAATAAAACTACCATAGGATTGCTCAAGCATGTTAAAGAACTCTTCACCATATGTTGAATCTCCAAGACATTCTTCTAAAATTTCTTGCTACCTACATCAAAAGTAAATTTTATCTAGCATACAAATTTTAAAATCCTAATATCCATTGCTTTTCCAAATCTCAAAAGACTTTAAAATGAATCCTTAAACAACACTGCTACTTTTGATTGATGAACAACAAAAAATCTTCCTAAATAGGACATCAGTGCAATGGTTCATTCTTGAATTTTGTACAAAAGAAAAGAGATTATACATAGTAGTTTCACCTCCAATGAACACTTTTTGTTTTTCTTAAAGTAGGTGATGTCATATAGTGCCAAAGGGAATGATTTCCCCAATCACCAACTAGGTGCTCAAGAATTAAGAGCTATATGCTCCCCCTTTCTCAAATTAAACACAAGGTGAGCTTCCTCTTGCAATTTCCCACAAGGAACCCCAGATTCATTTTGCAACAAGAGGAGTATCCCAATTACCATATGTGAAGGGTCTAATTTGTCCCGTTGATGCCATAATTGAATTTCCATGTCAAATTCTCAAGGGTCCATGTCACCTCAAACCAATCACAAGATTCCATGTGGCACTTTCTCACAAAAAAATGACTTAATTATTTCCAAATGTGGCCTTCATGGAGGGTAGATCTTGTACTACATCCTAAGCTGAGCAGATTGAAGTAAAATGTCCCAGATCAACTTCAGTTCCTATTTAAGGGAGAAACACCCATTTCCGTCCCTGTACCTATTCCTGGTTCCTAGAGTGTCACTAAATCTGTCCATAAGTGTTCATTAAAGTGTTTGACAAATGTTTAACTCTAATTTGCTGACACAGTTGTAAGACACATGTATAATTTTCATTCATTGACAACTGATTTCAGCAGAGTTCAGTTTAGGGTACACCTATAGGACAGTTCCAGTGGTCTAGGGAGCCAACTCTTTGAAAATTTGTAGAAATTACATACTGATTCTGAAAATTTTAATTTCTTTTTGAATATTCATTATTTTCTCTCGCTAATACTAGAAAAATATCAGTTTTAGAAAAAGATGCCTCCAACCATGCTGAATTCCTTATTTGGACGGTTTTGGGTGTTTCCACTGTATAACATCAATTTTCAGATTACCGATTGTTCTCTCAGCAAATTGACCTTCAGTTCCCTCCACGAAGCCAGAATCTCTTCCACAGTACCACAAGTGCAGAACCACAATGAAATTGCTTTATTCACACCGTCCAACAGAACAACATCCTTCACATCAGTCCAGTTAGTTATGATCCATCCATCAGGAGGCAGAAACAGTGTTTTTCAAAGCTAAGTTACAGGCAAGCAGACAGACAGACAGAGCAGTGAGAGCCCCGAGAATTCCGTCAACGAGGCAAGAGCACTGTATTCATTTCGATGTGAGCAGAAGATTCAAAGCGCCGATGCATTCCTTGACTGGAGCCCGCATCAGCAGAGCCGACCTCACTTGCAGTGCCGGAGGCCTTCGGAGAAGGCAGCAGGAACAGTTGGGAAGGCCACGGAGACTCCAACTCAGCTCCGCCCTGCGACGGAGGCTCAGCTTCTTGCAACAGCGGCTCCAGAATACTCACAATGTACTGCCAAAACCCATGCCAGTCTGTTAATAAAAAAATTGGCGAAGCAAACGATGCCGCATTGGAATGCCAGCTTCGTTGTAAAGGTACCGCTGTACGTTATGTGCACCTGTAATGGATCGCCACTACTTGCAATTCAAGAGCAGAGTTCCTATTACTTTTATAATTGGATCTTAGAACTGACAATTGACAAAGGATTGCAACGGGATTTAGCGTGCGTTATTTGGAAACCGTAAGAATAAGTGATGAAGTTTCAAACTATTGCCTCCCTGGAGGTGTACCAGATTCCAACACTAGGCTCTCAGACTAGACGTTCTTCACGATTTGATTGCATACATTTTGTATGATTAATTAATCAGAATCTAGATTTTTGTGATGCTTTTTGGTCCAAATGTCAAGATCTCATTTTTGCAGTGTTGATTTTATGGGTGTACATACCTTATTGACACGATTTTGAGCATCAACATCGTGACATGCAACTGCACTAAGGTTTCAAAAACTAGGATTTGCAGAGATTTTTGTTTCAGTACACTCCCTGGAACATTGTCAAAGTCTGCTATTTCCTACAATTTTCTACAATTTAACCACATTGGATTTCTTGTTAGATATTAATATTGGCAATGGTCATTTCTGTACCACAATTCTTATCTTATCACGGTCTGGTGGAAAATTAAGGTACATTACAAATTTCTTCATATTAGTGAACCCACTTTGATTGGAATAAGATAGAAATGATACTTCTGATTCAAACAAACAAAGCTACATGAAAACTATATTACTCACTATCTGAATTACTTTGGTCCATAGGAATTGTATGGCAGAGTGTTGTGGTGGCTAAAAACAAAACAAAAGTAACATACAAGCATTCTATACCTTCATTGTTGGCCGAACATTTCTTTCAAACGATGAGCACCTCAATCCCAACTCCACAATTGATACAAACAAATCACGTGGATAATTTCCCTCCAATAGAGGATCCACGATGCTTTCAATTCCACCGTGGCCCGGTTGCATCTTCTGCTTGCACTGAGAACAGCAGACACACAATCCGAGAAAACATGAGTCCATTAATCCCATATCATGTTTGTTTACTAGTTTCATAAGTACTCCAATTCAAATAATATGGACGCAATTACTACTCCGTAACTAGCTGCGGAAAATGGCGTAAATGATCAGTCTCACCCATTCCACAAGATTGGACTCCTCCTCTATAGGGCAATTAACCTCAATCGCTTTGCGCCCACTGACGAGTTCCAGAAGCACCACACCATAACTGTACACGTCGCTAGCTGTGGTCAATTGATGGCGGAGGAAGTATTGGGGATCAAAATACCTGCAGTAATTTAGAAAAAACACACATGTTTGTGAGAAACTAATAATTGAATGACGCCCTAACTTCGATAATTAATACAACTTCCCATGTGCACTCTTGATAATCAGGAACTTGCATACAAATGTGAAACGGAGTAGACTACACAAACTTCACAACTCCTGTAATCAATCCGATCAACTCTCTTAATGTCCAACACTAGTTATTCACTGCCGCAATGCAACTTATTGAACTTCATACAAACGGCTTCCTTTATGTCAGGTTTACATGCAACACTAAATAAGTGTCACAAATGCTACTAAAACTTCATATACGGTAATGAAATGCGTTTGAGGAGTCTAGCGTTTAAGAGTTTAGGGCTTAGGGTGGGTCATAACCCTAAACCCTAAACATATTAAGAAGAGTTTAAGACTAAGGCTACTGTAAGATTTAGTATTGAAAGATGATTTTGAATAGAAAAAGATTCTGGATACAGTAATAAGGTGATGACTTCGATACCCTGCTGTGCCGGCTGGCCTTGTCGACACATGGGTGTCAACCTGACGCGACTCTTTGGAGATGCCGAAATCAGCCACTTTGGCAACAAGGTTTTCATCAAGCAAGATGTTGCTGGGCTTCACATCTCGGTGAATAACAGGAGGATTCTGGACAGCATTTTCAGAATAAAAATTATGGACGCCTTCCCTTGTCAGTAAGTTAACTAGCAAGCAGAAGACTCACTGTAATTAAAACTATCTATAAACTTCCATTCAACACTTTCAAAAATCCAAATCAACTGGAATATGCTAATCGAATCCAGTGGCAAGACAGATCAGTGACTGATAAGAAAATAAGTTCGTGCGAGTACCGCAAAAGAATGCAAGTAGTCCAAGCCTTGGGCCACGTTGACAGCAATCTCCAGCCTCTTGTACCAATTCAATATTCTGTAGTGTTCTGCAAATTGTAAGCATTCATCAACAAAAAAGTATAAATTAGGTTGACATAACCAGCTTGTTCTCACCAATAAACAAATCAGACCATGTGTGCACAAGCTCCGACTTCGAAGACTGTAAATTTGTTCCAAGGTCCCCTACTGGCGAGAGCCAAGGGAAGTACACCTCCAGGAGAGAGTGGGTGGGTTTGTACCTTGACAATTTCCATGGAGATGACTGTGAAGATTTCCCCTCTCCATGAATTCATACACCAGAATCTATTGGCACACGACAGTCACAAAGGAAATCTTTGCTTAGGAAACGAAATACTAGTCCGTGTTTTGGAGCAATCCATACGCGGTGAATGTGCCACTGGTCAATGAAAGTTCTGGACTACGATAATCTCTGTCAACTGAATGTTAATAACACGAAAAAGAGCAACTGGTGAGTGGACATACATAAAGCAAAGAAACTGGAGAGGAAAGATGAACGACTGACCTGCTGCCCGGAATCATCGCAGAACCCCTCCAGCCGTACCAAGTTCTTGTGGTGAAGCCTGCTTAACAATAAGACCTGATAAAAGCCATTTGAACACACCAATGCCCAGCAGTTTGAAGATTTATCGTTTACTCATATGTACGGTGTCCAATTCAAATAATACATATGAAGATAATACTCTTCTGACTTCCACCAAGATTTAACAAAAAATTATGCAATTTCGTAGTTTGAACGATGCTCAGCTTGCAGTCCTGGGAAGTGCCAGGGAAACTGCACCAATTTCTCACAACTGCTAAGAAAACATGTCGTGAACCACGGGAGGGAAATGTCCCGTACATTCTTGGGGCAGATTGTGGGCCAGAAGTAGGGTTTCCCTGCCCGATTACGCGGTTTTGCCCGCGCAATCGGGCATTACGCATTTTTCATTGAAATTAACGCTGTTCATCCAAAAGATTTCTTCACGGGAGGATTTCCCGCCCGCAGCTTACGTCGGACAATGCCGCTCGTCGTCGGGGGTGACGCTGAAAAGGGCCTCCTAGTCGGGCTTGCCTTCCTCGACGACCCTTTTTTCAGCGCAATCCCCTCCTCCTCGGGCATTGCCCGAACTGATATCCGTAACAGAACTCGTCACAGAAATAATTCAAACAGGTACTGAAGGACTCCAGTGGGTTAAGGTACCTCATTTCTGAACTGCCCAGGAGAATTGGTCGCGCCGGCCCGTTTGATGGCCAGTGTCCGTCCCCCCGGAAAAGTGCCCAGAAACACTTTGCCAAACCCGCCCTCTCCAATCTCATTCGCCTTCCCGAATCCCTTGGTGGCCTTCTTCAGATCCTCGAAAGTGAAGTGCACGATATTCCCAGGCACTTCCCAGGACTGCAAGCTTTCCACCCCCCCTGCATGCTCCCAGCAAATTAAGTCAAGACCATCAGACTCTCAATCCCAACTTCACCCAGCTAATGGACTGTAGAGGATACGTAAACCGTTTAATTAAGAACCCTAATTATGGACATGATCATCCCACTTCCTATAGCATTGAGTAACTATTGACTATTCCAGTATTCACTGGTCAATCCACCAATTAATTTCGTGTCAGTTCAATGCTAAAAAACCAGCTAAGAAACCCAGTGAAGTATCACTCGAAGAATGTCGTTTTGAACAGTATCATCTCATCAACCATCGAAGCATTGCCATGATTTCAGTACTAAACACACAGAAAGGAAAAGCATTGACAAAAAATTAAATCATTTGATGAGCATTTCTACATTATTTAACCCTAAAACGAACTGAAACGTTCGATAATCAATGAGGAGGGGACTCATTTGCTACAACTCTTGGTAGCAAAAAGAACTGGACTGCGCTATTCATACACGTTGGTGGGCTTCAATTAGCAAGTCGAGAGTGATAATTAAGTTAACTTCGCTAACTCACAAGTCTATGACTACTGATCTTGTGAAGCGGGAGGTTGTTGTAGATCACTTAATATGGAAGGGATATGTCCGTCTAGTATCCCTGCCATAGATCTACGACCTCCCCAGGCACTTCAACTGATTGCATTACAAATGAATTTTCTGTACATTAATTGATAAATAAAAATTTGATCTACAGAGGGTAAGTTCGTCTCTCATTATACTACAACTCTTGGTTACCTGCTCCTTCCGACAGGAAGTAGTCTGGTTCGAGTTTTTTTTTGGTTCGACCTCTGATTCTCCACCAGATGAACGATAGTAAGAAAAGGAGCAAAATCGCGGTCCCTAGTGCCACTCCAATAATGACACCCATGGCAAGCTTCCTTTTGGAGTGTTCAGGTACTGCACATCAAAATTTTAAGAATGATATAAATCAATGGAGGATTAATGATCCATCCTAAAACTCTCCAAGAAAATTTCTCTCTGCTCCTCGTTCCGTCTATTTCATGTGAACCACAATATTTCGGTACCACCACACTGGTTCCCCCAATTTCTGTGAATTACATATATCGGTTCCATGGATTTGGGGACAGCATATATTCTTTAGATGATAGACTCTTAGAATCAAGATTGAACTGGCAAAAGTGCGAATTGGAAGCAGCCAGTCTTGCTGAATTTCAAAAAATTAACCTCCAAAGCAGATACAAGTCGTGCTGTTGACCAAATGCTGTCCACTGGGACATGCTGGGCATAGTCCTGCAAAACAAAGCAGCGAGAAGGGCTTGAGTTTCTTTCAGTTCAGGGTATTATCAGAACAAAGTCTTCAGAGTAAGTTACTCTCTTGAGAAGGCTACAGCAATGAAAGTTCAAACTCCACGCTCAGCAAAAATCTAGTCGAACACAAGGGTTGGCATTGGACGTTGAAGCAAGTAACTTAACTTACCGTTTCGGGTATAGAGTTGGAAATTCAAGCAATTTAAACTTCTGACACAGGCAGAATCCAGAGGTGCCTCATTATCCCAGCAGTTATTATCCAGGCTGACTCTGCAACAGTCAAAAAGAGAGGCCGATTTCAGCCAAACTCAAAGTTGAACATTGAAGGTCTAATTGGAAAGTACTGACAGACAATGTTCACAAGGACGATAATTAGGTCAAATTATTGCTGTGTGTTACAATCAGCATAATTTCTCACTTGACCTAACAGACTGTTGGAATCATGTTCTTAACCTCGAAATTCAGGTAAAGTAAACCCTATGTGTACATATCCCCCTGCCATCACATAAGGACTTATGTGTACTCGAGCTACCTCCATTTTCATGTATGATTGAAGAAAGAAGAAAGAAGATGCAAACGTGGTGGAAGGATGCTTTAATGGAGCCCCACTCACGTGATATTACTTTGCACCATGGGTCTGGCACCTTGCAAGTAGTTACACTCCAAACTTCTGCACATTGTAAGAACAAGAAAACTTCAACCTCAAGGCAAGCTAGGCCTCCACTTCCTCACAAAGCATGCATGCAAGTAGAGAAACTGAGAGTGTAACGCACATCCGAAAAACAACAAGATTTATAATCAAATTAGATTGATTCAGGAATTTCAAAATAATAGAACTACAAAGAGAATCTCCTCTGTATTTCATGGGACGCCGGCATCCATATAATCACCATGCATTAGGAGAGACCTCCCGGTCACGAATTATGGATCGGAGAAGGTTGTTACAACCCCGCCATGTAAAGAGTTTCTGAAACAGTCTAGCTAATTCGACTAAAACCCTGATACTCTAGAAGAGAGGGGTGAGAATAATCAACAGAACTGAACAGTATCCACATTTGTGTATTCTTACAGATTCTTCAAAGCAGGGGCAGTGCTGTTGCTCAAAACTGGTATGATTGGACCATGCATCTGGTTGTTGCTGAGTTGCCTAAAACGCCACATTGAAAAGAATCATGTCAGCCCATCCAGTTCACTATTAATAAAAGTAGCCACTCTCAAATTACCGGAACAGCTTATGTGGTTATACCCTGAACAGCACTCACTGATTTATTTAATAGTCTGTCCCAATTCTCAGGAACTACCGTTATCTATGTTCATGATGCATTGATCGAAGTTTCATTATTGCACCCCAAAGCAGAGTCCCGGACTTTGCAGTAACAAATTGGACTAGATTTAGATCGTAAGCGAGTAATTATCACAAATGTTCAGGAGACTGTGTGAGTCCAGCCCTAACTTACAGGAACGAAAGTTTCGGCAGCTCTAGAAGCCATGCAGGAAGAGTTCCAAACAAAGAGTTCGCATTGAGTTGTCTGCACCACGTCGGAAATTGATCGTTAGGATTCGAACTTAGGTCTCACTTCACAACATGTAACTTGGGTTATGCTCTGCCGAGCGGTTGAGTGTCTGTGAACGACGGAAATCCAGCTTGCAAATAACGTACTGTAGGTGAGGTTTGAGGAATGGCTTACAAATCTCGGAGGCTGATCAGTCCACGCCATGAGTCAGGAACAGGCCCTGTGAATTGGTTCTTGTACAGAAGGCTTCAGAATTTCAACACCAGCACACGCCAAACAATTGAACAGCTTCAGGTTCAAGCTACCTTAGCCAGTGTACACTGACTGTGGAATGTGGCATGGGCAGCAAGTAATTACCAGTGAACAAATGGAAATAATCCATTACCACTTATTGATCCAATGCTTGGGAAAGGAAACTTTTGAATTAAGAAGTAGAGAGGAGGCGTTTTGCTTCGCTTACATTCTCTCTAAATGAACGAGGTTTCCAAGCTCTGGCGGAAGACCACCGTAGAGCTGGTTCCTATTCACGTTACTGCAAAACAGATCGAGGCTATCAGCAATTCATAAGAACCGGCCTATTCTAGTAAGGTAGGTACACCCAAAATGGCACCTAACCTTACAGCGCCATCTACAATCTGCATACATTTTCAAAATCAGTCATGTACCCAGACTGTAGATGGCGCTTTCAGAAACAAATTTTGACCATTAATAACTTTTGCATACAATATCCAAATCCTGCATTCTTTGGTGCGTTGGAACATGCTTTCACTCGCCAACAAGACTGTATAAAAATCTGAACAGCATGATAACAGGACCTAGACACATAAAGAATAAGTGGCGCTTTTGGGTGTACCCACCTTAGACTTACAACAGTTAAGACATTTGCAACAACACAGTCCCGTCAGTTGCATGAAGAACACACGGCATTTTCTTTCTTTTCTAAACAGGAATTTCAACTCCCGAATGTTTCCAAATGGTTGGATGAAAGTGTGGTAAGGATGATATGTGACTGTGACTACTGTACCCAAATGGATGAAATCTTGTCAGTGGGTTATGACGCTACGCGCTTGATATGATAGACGATCACAACAATGGCCCAAAGCGCATTGTGAAAGACAAGTTAGTTTACAGTTCAGCTACATTGGTTTGTCCCATTAGTTGGGGGGGGGGGATTAGTTTCACCTTAAATACTAATGACTGAGTCACCACAAAAATTCACTTTGCAGGAATTGGTCCATACTTTACAGTAAAATTCCAACTTGCAGTATTTCAAAATAATGTGAATTTGGTATATTAGAGGTAAGGGCACTATTAGGGCAAATCAATGTAGCCATGCACCATGCTCATGGGTGAGGTTCGCTGAGGGTTGTTCTTATATCAACAACTCAGACCATTGTGATCATCTATCCAAGCCGTCAAAAAAATTAAGAACACTCTCTAGTCAAATTCATTTTGACTTATGACAAAACCACCTATACTTAGTCAATTAAGTAATTTTGCACATGTTTTAGGAATAGTAGAGGCAATGTAAATTTCCTACTATGTACGAAGACAAAAAGTATCAACTGATTGTAAATCTTTTGGCAATTTTATGCCTTGAAATTGAAATGATTGTGAGTTTTGGAAGCCAAATGGTTTGGACTTATACCCAATGTATATACTCTTCCAATTTCAATCATTCAAGAACTACTTTCTTGTTCACTACTTCAAGATATGTATCATAGACCTTATTAGTCTTAACCTTGAAAAGGAGATAGAAATACATTTGAAGCTCTACCAAGAACATTTGTTCAAAATTCCCATTCAGGGACACACACTCTCCGTATAGGGTGCAACCATTTTCAACCAAGGGTGGTTTAAGATCTCAAGCTTTATAAGAGTCATCAATCACCAAGTTCTAATAATCAAGCACTTAATTTGGAAGAAAGAATTATATTGGACATAACCCCTCTCCTCCAAAGTAGTTCAAGAATGTCAAATATTGGAGATTTACAGCTCTTTCACGACGAGATTGTAACTCTGACCACCGCCCCTCCCTCCCTTTGCAACCACTTGCGCCATGTGACCAAAAAATTGACCGGTCGCAGAGACCCCAAACCATTGTAACTCAGGCCTCTGTGCCCTTGACCACTTCTACATCTGTAATACGTAACACTGTTGAATTAGAACAGATGGACTTACAAGTAGGTCAGATTGACAAGAACTCCCAGCTCGGGTGGAATTGTACCAGTGAGCTTATTTCCCCAAATCGTCCTGTCAAAGCCCACATTGACGTTACTTGAGCAATGAAGAAGAAAAGCAGAAAACTTCTTGAAACCCACTCAAATAAATAAAGAAGAAATCTCAGAAGTTGTATGCAGGTTTTCACTCACAGATCCTTCAGATTTATCAGGGAGCTCCACATGCCCGTGGGAATGGTTCCTGTAAACGAATTGTTGCCCAAGTATCTGGTGATCACGGGAAACAAAAATGGATGTAAGCGGAACCGGTCGCCTCTTTCATGGCCACCACTGGAAGAAGCAGCAGATCTCTGAAAACAATTATGATTGGGAAGAAAATGAATTCGAAAACAAATATGGAACAGGAGATTCAATGACCGAGCTAGCTAGAGTAGAAAATAATTATGTTCAAGTGCGCTGGACATACAAATACTGAAGGTTGTGGAGAGTGGAAAGCTCCACTGGGAATTTTCCTCCAATCAGGGTGTTGTCAACTCTCCTGTGAGACAGGGATATAACTTAGTCACGTTACAGTGGAAACTCCAAAACGAAAGCATCTCAGGAGCACCAAACCCTAAAATGAACGAGACGGAAACCAGTGAAGTACCAGGAGAGTCAAGACGTAAATTGGACATAACTGGTTGGACATTGAAATCACAGCCTGGTCCCATACCACGTAGCTACATGATGTTATATAACCCTCTAACACCAAGAAAACTCAGAGACGGACACCTCGATTGAGCAGCCGACACAACCAAGTATGGGTTGTGGCAACAGCACAGCTAGATCAATTTGCTTACAAGTCCACAATATTCTTGAGCTGAAATATGGCCTTGGGGAAAGTAGAAATCTGCATCTCATTTGATGTCAAACATCTGGATTCGGCCACAAGCAATGAAACAAGTCAATGGAAGCAAGCATGAAGACATGCTGGAAGTTCTAAATTCACTTCTGGGAGAAGAAACACAACAATCATCTCAGGCACTGGCATTAGCTGTGAACCATTAAATCAAGCTCAGAAATTCAAGTAAGGCTCACTCACAGAAACTTCAGGTTCACCAGATTTGCAACCGGAGCGAGGTCACCGGTCACTTGGTTCCATGCGGAGCAATTCTTACAATTTTTGTTGTTCCCCATGTCTAGTTGAGTCAGAGTTGTGAGTCTTCCCAATGCCTCCGGCACTGGTCCAAGTAACCCCACATGGGTCAAATTCCTGGTATCATGCACCGGCAGAACATTCTTTAGGCACGTACACTACCCACATTCATCCGATTGGCACAATGGCAGGCACCGAAAACTGCCGTGACACTCATCTAGACGCAAAAACTCGAGGAAGTAGGACTGGTATAGACTGATTTATGTTTCAGACCGCGCACCCTGAAAAAAAGTGCCTGAGTAGTGGAATTCCACCCCAATTGACTTTGGACTCCTAAAATATCAGCATTGCATTGATATTCGTGAGCTTCAGTATATATTCATGGAACCACTAGTCAAATCAAGGCTAATACCGGCATCATTATTTTGCCGAGATTCTATTTTGTTCTCATGAACTTCAAAAGAAACCGAAGTCCTCACATAAACTTGTAGTGATTAGGGTTTTGTCAATTTCTCAGATTACAGGATGTTATGCCGCACATAACATCCTGACTCGCACTTTTGAAAGTTGGGCCAATTCTAATATGCCCTTATCAAAAACATATTAAGGTACGGTCCCAAGCAACCTCCAATTGAGAGCTAAGAACTCTAGCTAAAGATTGTTTCGTAAGCTGCAGATTGGGAGTCAGATTTGGTGATCCATGAACTCACAAAAGGACGACATCGCCCGATAAACAATCAACGCCTTCCCATACACTGACGCAAGGGTCTGTGCCGGGAATCCAGGAAGCACGGCCTATGGTTATCCATCCGGAGTTTTTCACTTCCTGCAAGATAGCGCCTGCACACAAAACAGCAACAATTAAAACCCTGCACTTCACGCAGAGCTAGCTTGCATGCACAAACTTGAAGGTGATATCAGAATTGTGTCCCAAAACTGTATCAGACAGTAATAGTATTTTCAAAAAGAAGTACTACGGCATTAATTGTATGTACTTTTATAACAAGCTGTAAAATGCGGAGCATGAAACACAAGGTCTAGAATACCTCCCATTGGGGGCATGCACGGATTAGGTTTAGATGTAACTCTGGTGGAGTGGTTCGTTCTTCCATCAGCTGCCCTGATTAAAGCTTCGGAGGACTATTGGCGAACTCAATTCTAAAATTATGTTATATGGCACAAACACAAAATAGCATTCATTACGGTGATACAACCAACTGTGACTTGAATGTTCATTGTTTTGAACTGAACTCTACAAATTCGTGATTGCCTGGAATGTTCAGCTCTAATTCATGATAGTCTACGGATGATTATGAATCAACCTATTTTTAGCACTTTGCAACATCATGGCGCGTCTCAAGAATATGTTTTAAGAGTTTAGAATCCCCTTCAGACTAGCAAGAAGACCCAACACAAACTCATTAGAGGAAATCTGGACTCTCTAGAGGGCTGCTTAGAAGTGCCAAAAGGGCCCAAGATTATATTTATTTGTCATGGGCAAGAATTTTTCTCCTATAGTTATGGTGCACCAAGTGTCATCTGTACAATGGTGCAACCAAATGTTGGACCCTTGGTACACAAGCACTGGTATTCAATTTGAGGGAAACTGACATATTCTAGTTGACAGTGAAAATATTCAGACAAGCTGAAACTCGATTTCATCATAGATCTTGTACTCTTTTTAGCATGGTACAGCTCTCCATAGAGAATGGCTTGTCAAACCTTGTATAGAGTCCAGATTTTCTCTAATGTCTTACAGGTCCAATTTTATAAGAACCATGCTCAAACCATTTCCATGCTGTTACGTACGTTACAGGTTGGCGTGCTGTGAGTGACTTCTACAAGGAGCAAATGTTTAATTACAAAAGATGTGAATTCGAATAAGTAGCAAAAACCTCTTGTTCAACAGATTCCGTGTATTTTGGACTTAGAACTGGGTAGTACCCCAACGACTTGCACACTCTGAACTGATCGATCCAGCCTTCCCAGGTTCCAAAATGCTTGCTGTCAACAGGACGAATCGCATGCTTCCTCTAGCACTAGGGAAAACTCCGTAACAAACCCTGGAGCTTTGAGTTAAGAATTGCAAGCCGAGGGAGAATAATTACCTTGTTCTAGAGTTGCCAAAACTGGGCCGCAATGGAAGAAGCTGAGCAGCAAGAATAGCAACGACCCGAGCTTCCATTGCAATAGCCATGGGACCGACTCCATCGGCATGCGGTCCTCCAGTATATATAAACCTCAAGCAGTACTGGTACCACCCATAACAAGGGACCCCAACCACATTACTTACGGCAAGATTAAGGCTACTGTAGCTACAATCCATTGAATCTCTTGCTGACGCATTGACTCCACTCGAACCGACTCATATCATCCAACACATGTGAACTCAAGAAATGTATTGCTTCAATTCCACAGTCTAAACCAGACAGTCACTGAAATACAATTAATCACTGGAATCGCTAGCTCGCTCGCTACCGACCGAAGTTCTTAAAAGGGTTCTGCTTTCATCGCCAGTCACCTGACACGCATTCCAGACATGCCCAGTTCACCAACAGTCGATCACGAATTCATTCCATGTAGTGCATGTCTCGAAGCTCTTTCACCCACAGTTGCAATTAATCCACTTGCACCCCCGGCCCTTCACAGACTTCAATCGATCAGAATCTCGATCTGTGAGTAGTTGGCCGGTACTGTGGCATGGCATGGGAAACTGAGCACCGATCAGACAGCACGTCAGCCGCAGTCGCGCTTGCGCAAAGAGCACCACCAGGAAGCACACACGCACAGTGCAGACTTCAGCAAGCAAACAAAAGACTAACAAGTATCTGAGCTTCAAGACGACGAAGACGCCGACCCACTTCGGATCACCCGCACCCCACTCTGGTGGTATAGGGTGCTCTCTTTCCGTGCAAGTAGAGATGAATAGTGATCCGTGGTGGCGCAATTTATGGCGCAGTTGAAGCGCAATATGACTACGATTGGTTACAATAGAAATCCCTCGATATTGCAACAGTCCTTGGTCAATTTTGTATCCAGTCCTTGGTTGAAAATAGGAAGACCAACATGACGACCAGTACAGGTGGAGCAGAATCTTTCTGCTAAAAAATTCATGGTCTTGATGTTTTGAGAAATTGAAGAAGATATGGGAAATTATATGAAATTGTGGAATCCTTCCAAACTGAACTCTATTTCTGCACACGGGAAAACTTTCGCACTCCATAAACCGTCACTCGATCCAGATAAGCGTAATTACTTGAGTAGTTAAAGATGGGTCGGTGACCCCAGAGCTGCTGACAAGGAGATGCAAGAGAGCAATTGAGCATCCAAGTAAGGTACGAGGCTTAGAAACCGCTCATTTAAGGGTTGGTCCGCCTTTATCATGTATTCTTTTAGATGGTAATATTTTCGCTCATTTTTCAATCAAAGAGAAATAAACGAGGAATCTAACACAAGTCGTTTCTTAATTTTCAGAGCATTTATGGATTACTTATGAATATTCAAACGAAATCTGATATAGGGCCCCATTTGTGATTTGTAGGCCTTGGAAACCCACACATGCTTAGTTTTTGAAAAAATCTGATTTTGTTCAAAAACTAGCATTGCAACATGTAAAAAGTAACAGAGATGGTTTCTAAACGTAACCCTTTCTAAAACTGAAATGAATGCTTGAATCACATCATTATTTCAGATTTTTTAACATCTATAAGAAGGTAGTTGGACCACCAATTCTTATTTTGAATAAAAATTAGTATCCATATATCCACTTCGGTAGGAAAGAATCCATTGTGGCTCTTCAACCATCCATTGAAGAAGTAAAAACCAAGTCTTATCATGCTTTAATATTATCGAGAGTCCATTTCCACACAACCAAGTATCCATGTTACAGCCTTCTAGTGGACAGTTGAAAATGCCCGCACTGTTTGCCCCCCTCTCCTGTGGCGAGAACTTTGCGCTTCCGCCAACGTCGGTAAGCATACTGCATTTGGTACATCGAAGGACAGGCTGGAGCGATGACGGTACTGCACTGTACTGGGCAGTAGCGTCGGACCGGAGTGCAGTACCACCCACGGTGCTGGAGTGCGCAACCCGCCACTCCGCCAGTGGAACAGGCGCGAAGCACTACTTGCCGTCCGAAATAGTCAACACCTGGCTTTCTCACTGTACCAGTAATCAACTTGAAAGCACATATTTATGTCCTCCGTTTCGTTTCTTTTGACGCAAATATAAGTAACGGAATTCCATTGCAAATCTCCTCCGCTTCCAGTCTGAATGTGGGGTCTGATTCCGAATCCAGCAGATGTCTTCCCAGTCGAGCCTCCGTCAACTCGGGCCACGCGCATCGCGTCTTGGACTTTCTGAAATTCCTGTTGACTTCTGGACGTCTCACGCAAGCTGGGCCACAAAGTCAAAGAGCTGATGGCCTCCGAACTCCGTCGTCTCATACCGACCCTACAGCGACTCTGCTCGGCAGCGAATTTTTTATGAATCCGGTCCAGTTGTGGGAGACGCTACCAGCAGGTCCGTGGAAGCGCCTCGGTGGCGACTTGCGTCGCAACTGACACCTCCGCGCTTGCTACTGTACAGTTTCTAGGGTTTCAGTTGTGGCGACGTCACTGTTCTTCTGCGAAGCATGTGTGGTGGCGAGGCTCTGAGTTTCTCCTGCGACATTTTGGCGAACGAAAAAATTTCTCCTGCAATGTTTTGGCTACAAGCACATGGAATTATTGCTCAGGGGAGTTGAACCCCAATCATAAGACCTTGCCCACATGCAATGAGCAATATGAGAAATATGGCAATGAGAAATATGGTAATTTTTCTTGGCACTCATTTCTCTCTCAAAACACCCCTTGTAGTCATTTTTTGGGCACACAACCACATTGTTCATTTATTTGGATTTTCAACCAAGTTTGAGCTAAGAGAAGATATCAAGTGTATACCTACGCTTAAAAAAATGTTGGCACCAGTGTAACGTGGACCCTTCTTTGAACAACTTCTCTACATACCAGCATATTTAGGACACCTTCCCATCTTCCTTACCAATATGCAATACAGTAATATATATTTCGCTATCAAAGGCACTAGAGGTAGACCTAATACTCTTGGTGTGCGATCGAACATGATGGTATGAATGGAATTGCAAAGTCACAACAATGAACAGAAATGTTGTAGAGGATAGAGACTAGAGAAGAGCTCTAACGTTCGTCTCAATTGTAGACTACCTTCCAAGTACTACCATTATGACCTCAATATCTACAAATAAAGAAAGCTAAAAGATTAGAGAAACTATTGCAAAAGCAACAAATGGACATGAAGACCAAAGACAATGGCCAAGTAGGTAGAGTAGAGAGACTCGTTGGAAGAAGCATCACCAAATTGAAGTGAGCTAATGGAAGTGACCATACAACTTAAGTAGTCTCTACAAGTGTTTAAAATTCAAATTGCATAACGTCTCTCACCAAGAAGTGGAGGATCATGGGATTGCCAGATGCACAAAGCAATGACAATTCAGAATTTTTGAGTTCTTGAGGCATGGACACCTTGTGCACAATTTTGGTGGCCAACTATGTCGTTTTCAAAACCCTAGGTGCTAGAATAGATGCCTACAAGAGGTTTTTCTACCAATGTCCCCACTTTTTTTTAGTTTAACTTTACTTTTGTATAGAATTGTCAAACTACACTATGCGCGCAACACACTTATGTATAGCTTTGTTTTAGGAAAGTGGTGCATTTAGGGGGCCATCTTCATGGGCCATTTTTCGATTTGCATGCACTATCATTCATGATGATTTTTACCATTTTCCTACCATGTCTTGGACTAAAATAGTTGCTTCAAAGCCTTCATAGACTTTGTCATTTTCTATGCACCCGATGAACAATTTAACTACCCTATTGCACCCTTACTTTAGAAAATCATAACTACTTCAAACCAGGATAGACAATTCTAGAAAAAGGCATGGCTTATAGTTCACAATTTCCTTATCTTCCAAAATTATCCTCACATTTTTGCACTCTCCACATTGATCTACAGACCTTCATTTAAGTGCATCCGTGGCATGTATATACTTGTGATAGGTCCTATAGCTCTTGCCATAGGCACTTGTACAATGTTCAATTAGAATTTGTTGCGGATTGAATCACAATTGGTTTTCCCAAAACTCTACATCCAAAAAACATCCACTCTGACGTCAAGGGATTAAAGGCCTACTCTTCACACATTGCCAAAAGAGATGAATTTCACAGGACTTCACCAACCCACTGTTTAAGGGTTAAGGTTTTAATTTACATATAGGCAACCAATTTCATCTGATCATCTCAGTGAGTAAGGTAGAAGGCTCTTAAATGGAGCAAGTTCTAAAATGGTGCCCTACCTTAAATGTACAATATTTGTACATGTTTCTTTTTCATAGCCTTCAGCAATGTACTGACAGTGTACATTTTAGCTAGGGCACCATTTTAGAACCCTATACCCTTTCAACTTCAAAATTTGATAACTAATTCCACAAAGCTCAGGAAAATATAAAACGACTTGGGTTAAATGTCAATTTTACTTCTCTTTCAAGGAAAATTTACTGAAAAATATTTCTAGAAGTTTTACCTCCCTGAAATTCTGTTTCAGCCCTTAGATGGTCCATTATCGGACCTCTTACCTTATAGTTGTAAAGGACAAAATTTGTAATAAGGCCACAGGGATCTGCACAAACAAATGAGAGATCGAGAACCAGAGATGAAATCACCGATTGAAGCTGTGAAAAGGGATGACTCTGGGAGCCAAATGCTCAGCTATGCTTGCAATACCAACACCAAGGTGTTATCCTACTAAGGTAGGTACACCCAAAATGGCACCTGACCTTAAAGTGCCATCTACAATGCGCATACATTTCCAAAATCAGTCATGTACCCAAACTGTAGATGGCGCTTTCAAAAACAGACTTTGACTGCTAATAACTTTTGCATACAGTATCCAAATCCTTTGTTCTTTGGTGGGTTTGAACATGCTTCCATTTGTCAACAAGACTGTATAAAAATCTGAACAGCATGATAACAACACCTAGGTACAGTAAGAATAAGTGGCGCTTTCAGGTGTATCCGCTTTAAATAGTATGGTCTATTTGTGTAAAAATAAAGCAGGCATTCTTTTGTGGGTATTGATAAAGTCAACCATAAGGTACAAGGCTCAAATTCCAACATGGTATTAAAAGTGAACATGACTAAGAGGTACATTTTGCTTTTTTCAATGTACTATTTTTGCACATTCTAGGACGTGGTTGCTTTTGATGATCACAAATGATCATTTTTTTCAACTTCATAAAATTACAATTAATTTCACAAAGCTCTAAAAAAATTTGAAATGACTTGGGTTAAATGTATATTCCACTTGTCTTTCAAGTAAAATTTCCTAAAAATATTTCAAGATGTTTCACTTCTCCAAAGTTCAATTTTAGCCATTAGATGGTCAATTTATGAATCTCCTACCTTAGTTGGCGCAATAGGGAAGTTTATTTGTTGATCCATTAAGAACCCATGTTGACCATTCTATACCAAAAAAATCCATTAAGAACCCATACTAGCCACTCTATACCAAAGAAATCCAGTATTTAAAGAGGGAATGTAATGCATTTCAATACTAATTGAGCCTTTTTGTGTGTTGTCATTTTTTTGGCTTTAATTGTATGACATCATGATTCTATTGATTCCTTATCCATTTATATTAAGGCCTCATTTACTTCTTAAGTTCTTTGACTATGTTTTCACCAAATACACCTCAAAACTCCCATATCTAGTATAAGTACCAAATTTTGAGAAAAAAACATTTTTTGACACATGTAACCTTAGGATTCTATTAATAGAAGATTGATTTTGTAATCTTGGAAAAAATTTCAAATTTTTTTTGCCATGTAGATTTCAAGATATTACCATTTGAATTTCCAAAAATCCTTTAGGCCCTATAAAAACCGTGCAGTCGCACTTTAATTTACAAGATCAAATTTGTATAAAAAAATGTCCAAAATGGTAGTACTTTTTTGAATTAAATTTTCAAGATAAGTTTTCTACATGCTTGAAAATTTTCAAATCATTTAGAATTGTAAGACATATAGGAAAAATATTGAAAATAGAAAGAAGTAGAGAATGGTTCAAAAAAATAAATTATTAGGAATTTATTTATGAAATTGAAAAATGTCATTCCCAATGGTTGTAATGTTTTAATAAACAATCTGCACCCACTATTTTTTTTTCTTCAAAAATATTGAAAATTAAGTAAAATAAAAGACTTCCAAGTTTATTTTGGAGTAGAGAATCTATAATTGCCCACAAATAAAAACTCTTCACTCAATGATCAAATAACATGATTTTAAAATTCCACATATGTTTAAATCAATAATAATAACATATTTATAAAACCAATGTCAAATTTTTCTTCATGAAAAAAGGGATTTTTTCAAATCTACCTAGAATACCCAAGCAATGAAAAAAACCTACATATCACACAATATCTTTTTAACCATGTAATCAAAAGTTACAAAAATTATTGGGCCTTAAAGATAATTATTCCTTGTCCACACATTAAATGAAAATTTCAAAGAAAAACAATAAAATCTCTAGTCACACTTACATGTCCAAAATTTATATGTTGCCAAAAAACATAGCTTGGTCCTTTAGGTTTTAGTGACTTGAGTCATTTGGCCTCAAAATTTCATAGCCAAGCTATACCTTCATTTTGGGCTTGAATCAAGTGGCCTAAATATTTCATATCTTATTTATTTGTCTCTTTACAATTGCTACACACTATATTTGGCAATTAATATCCAAATACCTATCACCATTTAGCAACTAATTAAAGAAATTATGATAGTGATAATGGATATAAAGTAGAATGCAAGATATTTGCATTTAAAGTGAAGAGAATAAGTTTTTTCTTCATCTTGCTTCACTAGACTATAAGACTTTGAGTCCCTTTAACTTATAGTTTATGAACTATGAATTTTTGAATTAAATTTCATGATATTAGAGTCTTTAATTGAAAATTTATGAAAAAAAATTTGAAAAAAAAATGAGTGACAAACTATTTTTTGTTTGTGCTTTGTTTGAGTTATTTTGTTGTATGCAAGAGTTGTCTCATTTTGTATTACAAGAAAGTGACATATTTTGCCAACTTCTATTTTGGGATTCCTAATTTCCTACATCTATGTCATTGTAACTTTGTGAAGGTCAAATTTTTGCAATTAAGTTAGTCTTCAAAGCTAGAAAGTGCCCAAAATTTTTAATCTTCATTGTGTATGAAGACCAATCGAGCTCCAAATTTATAGCCTATTTTTATACCATTAGATAGAGATGATAGTAAAAAATTGAAATAACATTTTTATATTAATCAAAATTGTTTTTTTAGTTAACATGAGTTGATCATGCCATGTGGGAAAGGTTGCATCTCTTGGTGTATATAATGTTGAGTTTTTGCATGATTTGTACATTTTGAATGTTCTGTAGTTTATTTTGAAATTTTGATAATTATTTTTCATAACTTTCATATTGAATAATATTTAGATATATTCACAAAACAATATTATTAGATACATTGAGAAATTATTTTAAAAGTGTAAAATCATGGGGAAGCCATTGACTTGGGCACAACGGTGGATCATTCCTGAGGTTTGTTAAAGCTCTTCAAATTACTAATTTGATTACTAGTATATGGAATATAATATTATTAAATATAGTTACTAAACTAATTTTTTTTATTGAAATCCATTAATCCTGCCAGATTCTTTGGAAATATTCATGATTTTGATGCAATTTTTTTTCTTATAGAATGTTATTGCATTTTGCATTCCAAGCAATATGGTACTTTACCAATGATGATGATAATAGTTGAAATGCTTAAAGCAACAAATTTGAAAATGAGGTGCAACGCGCACTTTAATATCAAATGACAATGTTGAAATGCACAAAACGCCTTCTATGAATCTAATGTTGTATTTATTGCTTCACTTATATGTTTGATGTTGATATAGAAATTTAATCACTCACTATGCATCTAAATTATAAAACAAACAAATGTATTATTTATTATAAGATCACACAAGCATTATACAATAGACAATAGATCAAGACTTCACAGATGCAATAATAGTAAATTTTTACAATAGCATTAAGTCATTTATAGTTGCCTCTTAAAATGGAAATAATTGAAAGTAGATTTTTTAATCTACTAATAAATTCTTTTAATGATGGAATTATTTGACAGATATATCCAATTGTATTAGTCATTGGAACTGCTCTTAGTCTATGTGGGAGTGCTATTTTGAGAAATGCAAGCATCAATCCTGATGTTAGGTGATTAGAATTGTTCCATAATACATCTAATTGCAACTATTTCATCTTGCACATCGACAAAATTATCAAATGTTTTAATAATTTTGTTTTGAAATAATTCTTTGAATTTTTTAATTTATTATATTATTTAAAACTCAATAACTCATGGTACATTTTCCAAGATAAAAATCATTTTTTGTAACATTGACATTGATGTTGAAGTCTATGTAGAACTTTTGAATGAAATAACTTCAATACAAACTTACATAGCAGAATTAATAAAGATGATCGTGCTGCTGGTTGGCTTGAAAATTATAAAGAGGGTAGAGCCTATAAAGATAGTTCCCATAGAAGATTTTTTGCAAAACAATCAAAGATGGTGACCACGAGACTCAATGAAACATTTGGAGGAGCAAAGTATGCATTATTGCATTTCATAATATATAGGCTACATTTGAATTGAGGAGTGACTTGTTGTTTTTATTATTTTCTAAGACTATTGCTACTTTTCAAGATGAATTTAAATTATTTTGAAACAATATTAAAAGACATCGCCCAAGAATTTTATAATAACTCATTTTAAAATAATTATAAATTAGATTTAGTATGAGTCTTTTCTTTCCATTGCAAATGTACTCAAGAATATTGATTTTGTTTATTCAGAAAGAGATGAATTTTCAAATTACAATTGGCCTCGAAACACGGAATTGGAAAAATCTTGGAATAATTTTATACATCTAAATTCAATTATAGGATCAACATTTCATAAATGACAATGAAATGACAACAACTATTCTACATCAAAATTTTATGCAAACGAATTTGAGCCAAAATAGTTGTAATTAATGAATTGTAGATGAGATGAAGAGATTTATCCTAACTACTTTAGGGTTGAAAATCATAATATAGTTTCAGAATTTATATGTGTTAAATATGTACAATCCAAAAAAATTGGATAGTTTAAAATAATATTTAAATTAATTATTATAATTTTTTTACAAATTATTGCTTTAAAAATGATATTAGCTATAAGGATTGTGCTAAAAATAATAACAATATTTATTTGATATAGTGGATTTCATAATTTATTTCATTCCTTCTCATTATAATAACAACAATTTTAACACTCAAAATAAATAATGTTGCAAGTTAGGCACAAAATAAACAAACTTTAACATCTGAACTTTACAAGCTTACAATCTTTCTAAATGAGGAATTGAAATTTTCAGTTTGATGTTTAAGAGGATAATTTTAATATGATATGGTTTATAAATAAGTTTATACATTTTATTTTGGAGAGATTTTTCCTTCTTTGTGAAAAATTTGAGTAATTTAATTCAAAAACAAAGAGATTCAAAAAATTAAATAATAAACTATTTTTGATTGATTTTTTTATTATGATATTATGATTGATCTATATATAATTATAATACAATTTTATTGGATCACTTTCATCAAAAAATTTATTACCATGGAATTTCTAAACTTTAATCTCTTAATCCCTATAGACACAAGGACTCCTTCAAAAATCATTTCTAGTTTGGCAATTCAAAAACAAAGAAAAAAATGATTCTTTGAGATTTTTTCTAAAAATTTCCAAGAAGATCTTCTTGATTATGATACAATTTTATTTTTAAAGAATTTACTTTTATAAATTTTGAGATAATTGCAATCAAAATTTAGACTTTGAAAAAATAGCAATATTTTTTCTTTAGCAAAGTGATTTTGGAGGGCCAAATGTCACAACTAGGTGTGCTTGTGACATTGGTGAAAAAAGAGACCTTGGAGGTGACTTCTCAAGCAATGCAAAAAACTAAATAAGTAAAAAGTCTTGAGTAGACAAAATACTCTAATAGTACTTTGGTTTCAATGAAAAGTGTGGTGTGTCATACATTCTTGGAAATTAAGAAGGGTGTGCATCTATGAGTGGATCCAATTTGTGATTCAAAAGGTATAGATCCTGAAAGTTAATATTGTCTTTGTTGTGAATCCAAAGTGCAAGATGTAGAAGAGGGGGTTATGAGTTGAATCTCTCATCAAAATAGATGCTGCATATCTTTGAAATTTTTAAAAGTAAGGATTGATTTCCAAGAATGTTAAGGCTTAGAAAGAAATTATCTATGAATTAGAAGTTATGGGCTAATAAAGGAGGTAAAATCTTAGAAAATTGCACCTTTTGAGGGACTAAGACTTTTGGAAGGCAATAACTTGCTCAATAATCAATACTTGTTGCTTTTGAAAAAAATGAGAAATCTATAAAAACTACAAAAACAATAGATCACGTAAGTACACTTACACTTTGGAATTAAAACCTAGAGCTAAAATTAATCTTGCTAAAATGGTTAGAAATTACATAAGCTTGGTTTTCAAACTAAGGCTTCTAATCAGATACCTTCTCAAAGGAGAAGTGTATCTTGAATGCTTTGGTGATCCATGGGACTAAAGTATATTCCAAGTACCATAGAAAGTACATTAATACAATGAAGAGGGGTGGTCTCTCTCCTCATTCCAATTGATAGTATTATCATAAACTCAAGTAGCTCCAAGATGTGAGGTTGGTGATTGGACCTCACCATTGCCTTCATGATACCATGGAGTGGTCTTGGGCACTTCTTGACGCCCGTTGGATGGTGTTCATAACATTGAATTTTGCCTACTAAGTCCCAATGTGAATTTGCTTCAGCTTAGTGGCAAGTTGGATAATGTTCAAAGACAATTAATAGCAATGTGAATAGAGCCACCAATGAGCACTTAGACATCAATGGAAGTTCTACCACATGTCATCAAATGACATGCTTGGAGTCTTGTGGGAGTTAGGTGATGGGAGACATAAAGAATGGCCAAATGGAAAACCTTTGACTAATGTTGGAATTTAACTTTGTAGATGCTTGGCATGTGAAGTATTAGATGATTGTAATCTTTGGTATTATGAAAAGTAAAGTGCTGTAGAAGCACATTGAAGAGCTTAAAGAAGTGACACTAATGGATGCAACAACAAATCTCAACACTTCTACATTGAAAGTTTGCCTTTATTTGAAAAAATGAAAAACCGTGAATATCTATGTCAATTTTCATAAGTATTGGAATAGTGAAAAATCACTCAAACTACCTTGAAATCAATGCAGATATACTAAAAAAAATCCACCTAACAAAGTCTATTAACTATTTGCTCCAATCAATCAACCTTTCTATACTATCTATAGAATATTTTTTATCTTGGATGATTTTTCATTGGCTAGGTGTCTGTCCTAACAAAGAAAAAGTGAGCATTCTTTGAAGTGTTTGAGATTAAAAAATCAAATCAGAAGATGATTTAAGATGATTCTTGGTTCAACTTGTTAAGCTACATGCTAAAAAAACATATTTTAAAGAAAAAATTGGGTACCAATTTTTGATTGTTACTTTCTTACAACCATTGTAGACAATACACATTTGTCAAGATCCATCTTTTCACCTTCACAAAAAAAATGGAGCTACTAGTTAGAGACTTACAATGCCAAATCAAGTTTTTAGCCAAATTTTCATCAACATATTCTTTCAATGCAAGAAGCTTTTCATTTCAAAGATATCTTTGTATTGCTCTAGAAGTGTACTTGTGATGGTAGTCCCACTAGAAATTGGAGTTGTTTATTTGAAGTGGTTGTTGAAAAAGTAGCAAAGTAATTAAGCAACATATAATTATGATGCAATCTAACTATGTTTTCTTTTTAATTCTCAACATTAATAATACACTTATATGAATGTTGTGTTGTCTCATAGGATCAGTATGATGTGAAAAGAGTAGGCAAAGTCATTAGTTCTTTGAATGCAACTTCTCTAATTGGCATACAATCATGTAAAGATTAAAGACAAAAACACATCTTGTAAATTAGAACACAAGCAATGCACAATACTTGTACTTTGCACTATTATATAATACATCAAAAAAATTCTAATTTTTTAACACCTTGAACAAATCCCTTAATTGTTTTTGACTATATTTTCACTAGAAATGCCATTTGTTGTCCATGTACCAAACTTTAGGAAAAAAAACATTTTTTGATGAATGTAACCACAACATCTTGTAATACATTGGTTTGAAAAGATGTACAAATAATTTTTTCTTAAAACACCTTACAAATTGCTAGATATTAGTGTTTGAATTGATAGAAGTCTTTTTTTTTACCTAGCTATGCTAAAAATCGGGTAGCTACACTTCACAAGGTCACATTAATTTGTATAAAGCAATGTCCATGTTGGTGGTTCTCTTTTGTATTCATTCTTGAAGTCAAGTTGACTATATGCTTGTACAATTTTAAATTATTTGAAATTGTACAACATGTAAGAAAAAATAGTAAATTAAAAAACTAAAGAATGATTCAAAATACTAAATTGCTAAGAATTTAGTTATGGAATTGAAAAATGCCAAATAAATTCTAATGGTTGTAATGTTGTAATAAACAAGATACATCCAATTTCTCTATTTTTTTTCAAAGCATTGAAAATTAAATTTAATAAAGGACATCAAAGTTTATTGTAGAGTAGGTATTCTATAACTATCCACAAACTAAAAATTCTCATGACATTCATCTTATTAATCAAAATAGAATGTATTTTCACATTTATGTAAATCTTGTTTTCAAAGATTTTCACATATATGTAAATCTAAATTATTAATTTTAAGTTCTTATTTATTAGAAAAATGATTGTCAAAGAAATTTTTTAACCTATCTAGAATACTTACTAAGCATTGAAAATTACATATCAGACAATAATTTTTTAACCATGTAGTCAGTAGTTCTGAAAATTATTGTACTTTAAAGTTGCTCCTTGGATACATGTTTTGTGAAAAAAACAAAGTTCCATGTATAGTAAGCTACTCCAAATTTCTTTGTAGCCAAAAACTATTGCTTGGTCCTTTAACCCCTAAAGTTTTTTGACTATGTTTTCATAAAAAATGCTCAAAAATTGTGATATCTAATACAAGTGCAAAATTTTAGAAAAAAAACATTTTTTGACATACATAACTATAGGATCTTGCATTAAGGTGGTTTGAGAAGAAGAAAAAAATTACAGATATTTATACCGTGCAGATTGCAAGATATTAGCAGTTGAATAGGCAAAAATCCTTTTTTTTATCCCTGCAAAAATCCAAGCAACTGCACTTCATAAGGTCACATTTGTATAACAAAATGTTCAAAATGGTGGTTACTCTTTGAATTCATTCTTCAATGCAAGTTGGCTACACGCCCAAAAAATTTCAAATTATTTGGAATTGTACAACATATAGGTAAAAAATAGGAAATAGAAAGAAGTAGAAAATGCTTTAAAATACTAAATTGTGAATAATTTATTTTTAAGAATGAAAAATGCCTATCCCAATTTTATGTGGAATTTTTTTTTTCCTCTGCCTGATCCATCACTACTACTGATTTAAATAAAGAATTTCAAACTTTTTTGTAGAATAGAGATTCTATAATTACCCACAAAGTACCTCAAACTAAAACTCCTCATAACTTTTGACTCACTAATCAAAACGGAATGATTCAAAGCTTTTTACATAGATATATAAATCTAATAAACCAATTTTAAATTTTTATTTTATTAAATAATAATTTCTACAAAAGTTTTTTTTGGCTGCCTGCTAATGAAAAAAAAAACACAACATGCCATAACTTTTTAATCCATTAGTTGAGATTTGAGGCCTCCAAAAGATTGCGAGCTCTCGAACTACAAGAACATAGAAACTACCACGGAAACACAGATCCAACATGGTCAAGAGAGTGCCATTTCATCAATTTTTAAAAATAAAAAATTGAAATTTTTTTCACATCTGAGGACCAAATTTTTTTTTAAAAATTTTTTTAGTAATTGTTGGCTCACAATAGCCAACAATTACAGGAACAATTTTGAAAATGCCCTAAAACTTTTGAAGGCCTCAAATCCCCCCTAATAGTGTAGTCAAAAGTTATGAAAATTATTGGACCTTAAAGCTACTCCTTGGATATATGTTGTGTGAAAATTTCAAAGGAAAAGAAATAGAAACTCCATTCGTAGTGAGTTGCCAAAAAATGAAATTTAGGGCTTTAAGGGTTAAATACGAATTAATGACTTCCTATATTATGTCACTTATTTCTTAATAAAAGAATTCTAAGTGACACCCCACCCCACCTTAAGTGATAGAAATTTTTTCTTTGCAATTCCAATTAATTCCTCAAGGACCAAATGACCATTGAACATATGCATGAGATCTTAGATAGGAACATATGAAGTCATTTTTCAATGGATGTTTTTCAAACTTTGACACAAAATGTGAACATGTACCTTTTAAAATTTAAATGAGAAAGTATTTTTTTTTCCTATTGGGTGCCCAAATAAAAAGTTATGCTACCTTAAACTTTTAAGGCAACTTAGGTAGTTTTGCCCAACATATATAAAAATCCTCCTATAATTTTGAAATTTGTAAGTATGTAATTTATAGGATTCAAGATGCAAATGTCCAAAAAAAACTCACTTCTAATGTAAAAGTGTCTTTCAAGGAGGAGTTAAAGTCTATTGGCCTTGTTTGGCAAGGTTGGAAAAAAAATTTCTTCTAATTTCAAGTGTTGTAATCTTTCAATCTGTGTCATCAAAGTTTCTAACATTTTTTTTACACATTTAAATAGTAATTTAATAAAATTTTGTACCATTGAATTATGAATTTTTTTTAATCATTTTTTAATCTTTACCCTCAAAAATGGTAGTTCTTTACAAAATGTGTCTAAAATTATATTCCTTGGTCCTTTAGTGGTTACAAAAATATATTTAATTCATGGATTATAGAAGACAATTTTTTAATTTTAATATGGATTTATCTAAAAAAATGATAATTTTTCTACTTTACCTTGTAAATTCTTATAAATTTTTAAATAATTTTCAGAGAATTTTTGTAACTTATGTGAATTTATTTACATTCAAAGTCGACTTGAAAAAACATTAACACTTAAATATTTAAGAGGTGTTTTGGGAATTTGATCAAGTTTGGGCATACTATTTCAATTTTTGTTTTGTGATTCTACATGTAGAATTTTCTTACATTAGATGCACAAAAAGATTGTTTTGAATGCAAGACAAACTTCATAGAAGTTGATAATTGGTTACAAATTTATGTTCAATTTATTTATCTTGTTTTCAACATGGAAAAGATGTCAACAAGAAAAAAAAACTCATATATTTGAATTTTTTTTCTTGGAACTTTTTCACTGATTTTCACCACAATTTTAGAGAAATTCGTTAACTTACAAAAGTTGTGAGACAAATAAATTTTTGGTGAAATATTTGAAAGATGAACTATGCATTTCAAATTGATTCAAGTGTGATGTAAAATACTCAAATATGTTGAAAGCTACAAAGTGAATATCTTACTATTAGTGAGTTTCTCACTTTGAAATTTTATAGCAAAATATTTTAATAAATTCTCCCATTGTAGTTGGATAAAAAAAATACTCATAAATTGAGACTGAAATTCACTTTGCCTCACAATTTTTGCAATTTCTTACTAGCAAACTAGACTCAACTTTGCGAACTAAAAATATAATAACATGATGCACTTTTCTCTAAAAACAATTATATATATGTAATTCTTTATTTACTTCATAGTTGCCTAATCAAAATTGCAAAAGCTCAATAAGTCAATATAGGCTTCTAAGCCCATCAAGGGCTAAAGTATCATGTAGGTACACCTTCAAATCATCTTATTTTAAAGTTTTGAGTTTTGTGAGTAAAGCTGAAGACATTTGGTAATGATAATGCATTAAGAAATGCATTGAAGGGTGAGTTCAAGAAAGACCGGTCCTATTTCACGTCACGATCAAAGTGACAATGTTGTTTTTGGCAATAATTTTTGATGCATGAATCCTATAAGTTTGAAATTTTTATTGGAGATGCCTAACTTGATTTTAATCAGATCCATTCTTTTTTTTAAATTTATAATTATTTTTACAATTATTTTTTAATTTAGCTAATTTGTCACAATTAGGAGTTTCAGGGTTTTCACTACGTTAGGAGTATCCAAATTTAATGATTTAGAGCTCAAAATTTTATGGTCTATTTGTATAGTAAAGAATCACATATCCATTAAAGGAAATTTGAAAATATATTATTTTATGCCCTCCACATGAGTACAAACAACACTTCCATTGCACGCATTTTTTTAACATTGAAGATTGTTTTCAAATAATTCTTTTGGTAAAATCTAATCATCATCAACTATTCCCTAATGGAAAATTTTTAGTTTCTCAAAGAATTTATTTTCCTATTTTTTACAAATTAAAATGTAAAAATACCTTTTTCATGAGATTTTGCACTTTTCTAGTTCACCTACTTAGAAAATTTTCCTACACTTTTCCTTCTTAGGATATCTTCCTCTTCAAGAAATATACATTAAGAATATTTTTAGTATTTTTTAAAAATTGTTTTTCTATTTTTAAAGTATTCCCGAAAAATCAAGAGTACTATGGCCAAAGTGTACAAAAACCTGTTGGTCTTTCTTGAACTCACCCTAAAACATCCTTATATGATCAGATTAGAAGGGTGAATGACTTCAAATACTACCTCATATTCTTACTTTTTTATAACTAGGTGTCATATATACTTGTGGTTTATAGAACAATGATGCAATTTGTAATTTATTCCATCAAAGTACTCAGAAACAATAGTCATGCTTATTATTTCTCACTATAGACTAAAAGTTTGTAGAAGATCAATCTTATAACAAGAACAATTACCTCCAAAAGCCAATAGTTATCCCAAAGGGCCATCATAGAACCCAATGATGTTTTTTCCATTCTAAAGAAAGATTATATATATTAGGATACATTCACTCAAGAAAGAATACAATATGTGAAAAGTCTAAATCATCACTTAAGTGCCAAAATTGAATGTCTACATCAAATTCAAAGGGGTCTACATCACCTCACACCATTCATAAAATGACACATGATTGACCCTTTTAAAAAAAAGATTCATTTATCCTGAATCTAAACTCTATTATATCTCTTTTTAGTCTCAATCATTTGTCTCAATGCTTTGTCATTGAAGGTCGCTATATTTTTCCTTGGTCCTAATGAGAATATACATTCATTGGCTTCGATGGTGGAAATGAAAAGTATACCATATCAAAATGATTATTTACCACGGATGGATAATTTAGTTGCACGAGAATTATAATGCCCAATCTAGCAACACCATTGTACACCATGAATGTTATAGATTACCACAACTACAATTGGTATTGAATACTATGTCTTTGGGGTGATTGCAAGAAACACTTCATGTTTTGGGCTCAAAACGATGTTTTTGAACATAGTACTGGCAATACTACGCGATCCTGACAGTACAACGCATCTGACGCACGCCTACAAATCTCAAATGTTGATTTTACGCGCTTGTAGATCTGGGTCGTCAATATAGTATTATGTAGTACTATGGAGTACTACAAGTACTTTATAGGCCACATGGAGCAAAAAATAGCAGAAAAAGGGCTTGTGGACTTTTTCATTTTTAATAATTCAAAAAAAAATCAAAAAATTATTTTTAAGAGAAGCATTTTTCTAAACAAAATTGTGCTTATATTGCAACAAAAAATTCCTCTAAATTTTTTTTCCCTCTTTGTAGCATTTGTACAAAAGCAGGTCACTTTGACCCCATGTAGACAATAGACATTTTACTATTTCTATAAAAACTCATTGTCAATCCTTGAAATATTAGTAGACCTCCAACTTGTTCAATTTGTGGCTTCAAATTCGGATTTTTGAGTCAAAAATAGGACTAAAAACCTCCAAAATGACCAAGGTAAACAGCCAATCGGGGGAAATTTAAAAATAGTAAAATAATTTTTAAAAAATTGAAAAAATTATACAACATATAAAACTTTTGTGTGCACCTTCATTCCAAATTTCAAGTTGATAGGGAAAAATATGCAAAAGTTATGAGCAAAAAACTACCCGTTGGAGGTCAAAGGGACAAGAAATAGGACAAGTGTTTCTTGCAATCATCCTTTGTCATAAATACTTTAGATTGTACGATATAATCATTTCAGTATAGTGCAATGGTAACAATTGTAGCATTTGCAACAATGTCCCATACCCTAAGAGAACTTAGAGTAGTTTTTATAGTTGGCTGAAATTAGGCTTTGAACCCAATCAAATTTCTGTGGTTTGGATGAAAGTTTGTAACAATGTAATAGTAATCATCCATGACCATCCATTTGGTGTAAACACAGTTGTAGATGGTGACATTCATATAAATGATATAATAGATATCTTTATCAATTGCATTGTTGGAGATTCAATGCAAGCTATTTTTACGTCCTAAGATCAAGAAAACATTTCTCCATATTAAAAAATAGATTTTGGAATGATTTCATAATTTTCTAAATTTTTCCTTCAAATACAAAATTACCCAAAAAAAATTCACGAGGACTTGGTTTGTCCCATTCTTGATATGAAGCCTATATTCCAACCATAAATGGGTTTCAAAATTGATGTGGAGCTACCCCCAAAAAATTCACGAAGACTTGGTTTGTCCCATTCTTGATATGAAGCCTATATTCCAACCATATATGGGTTTCAAAATTGATGTGGAGCTTTCAATGTATGCATTGTGTCCATTGTATGCTTTCAATATACGCCTACCAAACATTTTTGTTGCTCTTGTGGGTCATACTATACGTGAGTTGTGACCTACAATTCCCTTGATTGGAAATTGAGCAGCCTAAGCTGCGAGAATAGGAACCTGATCGGAAATGGGTGATCTCGGAAACGGGTGATCTCCTTTCCGGCGGTTCACGTCTGGCGTTCGGAAGTCGTAGTAAGTTAAGTTCCTAGCGCTGCTGGTTAGTGTGCTACTCGCTGCTGCTGTTAGTGAGTCAGTAACTTCCAGCATCGTCGTGTAAAATTGAGGCGGCCCTCACAGACCTGTGTTGAAGAAATGTAATTGTCTCCAGCTCTAGTTCATTGGTAACTAGGCGACTGAGCCGCAATTTTCAGGATTGTAAGACAAACATCACCCACTCAGGACAATTTCACTTAACTTACTTACAGAATGTGTTAGGCTTCGAGTTCTCGACGGTATCAGTACAGGTGTCAGCAGCTCAGGATGCCTGCCTTGCAGCATTCTGACATCAGGGATTCTCTACACTGCTGCTGCTGACATGGAATATTCGGGAAAAACGAATCAACGGCAGTGAAACTGAAAAAAAGGACTTCGGTATAACTGGGCTGGAGTTTCTGCTATTGCGCAGTTCATGTATAAGATTCCAGGAATGTAACTATGTCTCTAGTCTGAAAAGCTCTAACTAAGCTCTTCGTCCGACTGTACCACCACACCGAAGCTGAGCGATTTCCATTGCTTACCTCTGGAGGGCCTCTTCTGTTGTTGGAAATTTTTTTACCTAGGCGAAACCGTTGGTGAAGCAGTCGTGGGAGGGTGCGAACTGCGAAGGGGAATAGGGTGTGGACAACCAAAAATGACGAGACAGGACGAGGAGTTGTTGTATGAGGTTCCCGATTTGCGAGGCAAGCCGGGCAATGCCCACAAATGCGGATCTCATTCAAGGGCTAAGGAGGGACAGGGAAATCCTGCTCGTTCGCACGTCGATACAAGATTGCCGAAGCTTCCAGCCTGCATTGTGGTAACAATACGTCAGCCCAAATTCAAGAATAAAACACCTGCACACCTTCCCACAATTAGTAAACCACAAAGGGATCTCAACAGAAAGGGTCAAAAGAGCACTGCCACTATTCAGCTTACCATGCAGGTCTAACCACAGGTCTTCCAGTTGCCGTAGCCCAGTTCACCTGCAAAAGTAGATCATCAGGCGGCGGTATAAGCAGGGTATGCTAACAAATTTTTTTGTGCTGAAATCTTCCTCATAGCAGAAACACTTAGACCTGAGAATTTGGCACGGTAGAATGCCATTAGAGATACCTTGTCCGTGCCAAGGGATATCGCAACTACATGAGTGACCTTGTCATTGATATGGAGACAACAACTCGCTCCGAATTGATCAGCCAGTCTCCACAGGGGGTGCAGGTGAGGGTTCACTTCGCCCACCGGAAATATGCGACTAAATAGCACATGGCAACCAGCTAGCACCATTCGCTGCTCGGCAGCAAGAATTAGCCGAACATCCACTTCTCGCAACCTCTTGTTACTGAAAAAATTCCTGTGAATCCTATCTATAACCTGGCATCAAAAGGAAATAAAATAAGACTGGAGACCAAATTAGTATGATAATTTCGCATGAGGACGTGAACAGAAGTACAGCAATAAGTTCAGAATCCAACCGCCAAGGCTGATGACAGCATGCCATCTGCTGCTCTTTCATCGTGACCCACTTCTAAAAGTGATGGACCAGGAAGCCCAAACTGTCGCCTACTGCTTGGGAAGTACATGTATCTGCAGATAAGAGACAGCACATGCATCAAACGTTGTGAATCGAGGGATTCAATTTCTGGATCCTTCTATCAACAACTTGGATCGCAAAGTTCTTCCACGAGCTTACCGCTCGACAACAATGAGATTCTCCCGATGATGTGGCCAGACTCGAGATGAATCGTCAATAATGACAACTGCAGACTCCATACCCAGAACCCCATCAAGATCCTTGCTTTTGTCTAAACCATCAACTTCGTCACCTTTGGAGATAACCCGTCCCGCAAATAATGTACCCGTGGGATCCAACAACTTGGCCATTTCAGTTGCGTAAGCCTTGTTGCCCATTGTGTACACGTGCAACTCGTATAATTCACTTGCCTGCACAAATACACACAGCATCAGTGCCTAGTTCTGTACAATAGATGCCCCAGTAAATTTACAAACCCTCCGACATTTTTACCCAGCGATGTAGACTAAGACAGAGGGGTAATTGATATTATTCGCGACACTATCAATGCATTCGACTAGACCTTTGCAAGGAATTTCCATATGCCAGGGCGCAACTTCGTCCACATGCTCATATGTGGAAATCGGTATAGTTCCTGTTTCATGTGCCCTTCTCTACTGCCCCTGCTCCGTTCCATGCTTTCAACTGATCGCAGGCGTGCTTCCCACTCTGGTTCAATCTCTGCAAACTATCCTCATTGACGGTTGTAACTTGTCAGTCACCAAGTGGAAAGTACACTTGCTCACACGAACTGATTGACATAGAAATTTAAATGCATGCATAAGGGAGTTCACAATGGACTGAACTCAGTACATCTCTTCATCAAACTTGACTTGGATATTAAGCATTGCACAGCGTTGCGCCACGTGCCAACATAGTTACCTTGGCAGAGTTGAGTAATGTATGGTCAAGATCCAGAACGAGACAAAGCTTCCCAGCACTGAACATTCGATCTTGCTCTTGCATTCGTCGTTTCCTCTCATTCTGGATAACCACGCGCTGCGCCTCATCTAAATCTTCCAGCAGCTGCTCAAAGTCCCGATGCATTTCACTGCCACCCCAGTGACTGGGTCCAAATCGAGGCTTACGCAACAAAGAATCCCAAGGGTCCAGGTGCTCTGAAACTTCTTTCGTAGGCTCCCCAGAAGAAACTTCCCGAGCTTCAATTTCAGAGTTCTGAATCGATTCTCTCCCACTTTCTTTGTTTGTCTCATGAAACTGAGTTTCTTCCTTTGATGCAAGAAATTTCTGCTCAGAAGGCAGTTTTTTAGATGACATAGTATTACTCATTCCTTGGTTCATTTCGTTGGGGTTTGGGCGGCCTGCTCTTTGATCGTGTGCGTTCCCCAAGGTATTAGTTAACGGCTGATGGATCAGTGTTTGAGGGGTAGGAGGCGGAGGCGAGTTGCGTTTTCTCTGTTGAGGGGTAACTCCTGAATCTGAAGCCTCGTTAACTGGAACATTTCTGTGATTCACGTTTACATTTTCAGCAGCACTTTCCAGCAGAATACGACGTGGATCTCGAGGCCTCATTCGGTGTCGGCCAGCATCCTGCTCCTCATATGAAAAACAACAGGCCACAATGTTAGGCATCGATACAACCTCTCAAAGATGAATCTAGATTTCTGACATTAAACGCTCAATAAAAGATTGAAGGCATCATTGCAAGCTGGCCTCAATGCAAAAGCTGCATCACAGATTCGAAGATGACAACCACCCTAAAGGCTTCGGGTATGTCAAGCACCTCTTCTGAGGTCAGTCCTTCAGACTTCATTGAATTGTTGCTGGAAACATCTGAAGGCATCTTGTTTCGAATACTTGCTGCAATTCCTGAACCTACCATTTCAGATGAACCACTACCACTCGAGATTTCAATTCTCTTCACATTGATTCCTGCTTTCTCATCGTTCATGTTTCGCTTCCTGTCTGGAGGAGTCGGACTGTCCAAGTCTATATCCATAGCCTGTACCCCATTGTTCTCGTGACCAGGCGACATAGCAGCTCCCTCTTCCAACCAGCCTCCCAGAGCAAATACACCGGCAGATGACTCCGAATTCTGCGCCTCATTACGAGGACCAGAAATCTTGAGCCGTTTTGATGGTTCTGCCACGCTGGCGTGATCCTCCCCTTCTCGTTTTCTTTCCATAGTTTGTACTGCTGACTGCCAGGAATTTTTCGCTTGGCTTGCGGACTGATTCCGGGTCAACTCCCCTTCGGTGTAACCATTTTGAGGCTGTCTCCGTGGGTCCCGACTCCTCAAGTTTGATATACCTGGACCAGACACCGGTGGGTTCTTCGGGTGCTCAAAATTCAAAGAGAAGTCTTGATTGACAGAAGCAGAAGTGACCTGAGGGGCTGACGCATAATGAGTGCGTCCTGCCTCATCAATATGTGAGCTCATAGTCTTGTAGAAAGCAGCTGTGACTGCAGGCGCTGTGCCCGATGATTTCTGGGGTGGGTGAAAAGGAATATTTTCCTGTTGGGTCTCGCCATTTTTATCAGCTGCTGAAGAACTCGTATTTTGGTTCTCGCCCCGGTCATCCTCTTCTGAAGGGGTAGGACTTGCCAGTCGAAAGTTGACAGACACAGGCAGGTTTCCCACTTTTTTCAGTGGTGCGACTGTGTTAATTGTCTCCGAACTTGAAATTGGAAACCCCCGTTCATCTAATTTTACAACTTTTCGGGTCGTGAAGGCGTAAGCAGGTAATTGCGATGGAGGACTCAGCTCCTCCCAGTCTTCTTCTAAGAAACCAGGCCCATAAGGAGACTTCACATCAGATACCACCTTCTTGTTAACATTTGTCCATCCATTAGTGGAGATGCTGGGATGGATTGCACCGATTCCGTGAGGGTTGATGCTGCCAATAGTTTGAGCGGCAACCCCAAGCGGCAACAAGGACCTCCCAGCATGGCTGGCACTAGAATAACCTGGTGGCAATCCAGGTGACATAGATTGCTGCTCAAATGGTTCATTCAAACCATTCCAACCCCAGTGACCCAATTCAATAGTGGGGTGGTCCTTCATAGGTTGATTGTAAGTGCTACCAGTTGAGAAATTGGCGAAGGCAGCTGCTGAACTTTGCGCGTATGCTACAGCAGCGGCAGCGATATCCGCTGCAGCCATTGCATCTTTTGACCCGGCAGTATGCTCTGGACTATTCTCCAGGGCTCTTGTCATACCAGATGTCATCTTGGGATTTGACACTGAAGCATTTGCAGTTAGTTCCCTCGGTCTAGCTCCGGTATCCTGCGTAGCTTCTACGGGTTTCGAAGCTGCTTGTACTGGACGTAGAAGTCCTTCCATTCGTGTCTTTCGAGATGTTTTTGTAACGTGCTCCATAAACTCCTCGAGCTGCCACGTGCACCACGCTTCAATTCATTATAAACACTGACTGGACTTCGAGGCGAACTAGGTCCACAAATATACTTCAACAAAAGATATACTGGATATTACTAATGAGTAGAACAGGGATACCAATCAATTTATGCGTATTTCTGCGTCAACAGTCATTCTTCACAAACTTTCAAGAGCGCACTATCCCTTAAGACAAGGACTACTCGAAAGGGAAAAAAATTCTGAAAATTCTGAACAACATTGAAATTCTTCTGCAGAGCTCTTTACCTCTCGCGCTTGCTTTGGTGAGAAAAAATTTAAGCAGGTTCCAGTAACGAATTGCAGCAACCTGTTGAAAGGAGCGGTTTAAATAAAACTGAATCAGGATAAGTAAGGAAAAGTAAGACAATGCGCGTAAGAACGTCACCAATAGCGCATCCGTAATTTAAAAATTCAGAAAAAAACTTTGCCAGAGCATAAAACCTTGGGAAAGTGTCTCTGTCGCGTTCTTGTTCTCTTCCGCTGGCTGTATTCCAAACCTGTTCGTCACTAAAAAGACTGAGAAAACAATTTACAAGAGGTGCCTCAAAAACTAAAAAAAAATTTAAAAAAAAAAATCCTTGATATAACATAGTGACAGATATCAAACAGCCCTTATAATGACAGTAAAAGAATACAAACCCACTGACATAAGAGGCACACCGATGCCATGATTGCAAGAATGACTCACAGCATACACAGCCCGCAGTCCTTGAAACACCTTTGATGCCATCTTAGAAACATCACGGGGCATATCATCTGCAGGGATTACATTCGTGGAGATTCTCTGCTTTGCAAAAGCTTTGAGTATTCTCACCGCATTTTCGAGTCGAACACATGTGTTGATGAATGCCCTGTCAACCACATACCCAGCGTAAGGTATTTCCCCAAAAGAACCATTTCAAGTTCACTAACACAACTCAATCCAACATTCAAGCAATGCCTAGTAGCCTACAGGTCAACCTTAAATGACCGTAATCATACAAGACAATCAGGCATATGTGGAGACAATGGGCTGAGAGGAAATAGAGCACACTCCATGCCAAAACCTCCACAACAATTTCAGTTTGGGTTGAGGTTGAGGCCAGATTGGATGCAAAACGTAAGATGGTGGTGATTCTGAAGTATATCTTACTTTTGTGCGTCTTTAACAGTCACGCTCTTCATCAATGCAGTCAAATGCGCAATTTTCTCGCGCCGATCTTCCCGTAATTTAGCCTCCTCCCTAGATTTTTCTCGCTCGGCATCTTTGGTAAGTCGGTGTCGCAAGTCGTCGTCCTGAAGTCGCCGAAAACTGGATTCCCTTGACACAGACCGCGAATCCGAATTCCTAAAGCTGAGCCTAGAAGAAAGTGACCTCTTGAGGTTTCCATTAGGTAACACGTCCTCCACTGGACTGTCAGCCCGAGGATCCTCGGATTTCTCTCTCGAGCCTGATCTTGTCGAATTCGCAGCTGGGAGCTCAATTTCACCTTCCTCAATCTCTCCCTCTTCTGGGACTTCGGTAACATTATCCCCACTTTGAGATTGTCGTCCATTGGCACCTGAAGGAGCACTGCGGTTAGATTCCTCGCTTGAAGCAGGACGAAGAGAACCTCCATTTCGTTCGCTCCTCTCCCGGCCTTTCTCTTTGTGTCTTTCCCTGTCTCTAGCCCTGTGCCGGTCGATTTCCAAAACTCTTTCACTCCCTCTCTCCCTTTCTGTATCTGCTTCGAGACGGTCTCTTCGTGATGGGACTCTTCCATCTCGCCTTCTAGAAGGTGGACTCATTTCCCTCCTCACCACCACACGAGGGCCTCCTCTCTCCTCTCTTTCGAATCTGCGCCTGGGATCCACGCCATCCTCCGATTCCATCCAATTCTTCTCTCTCCGCCCATCACCGCGACTAGTATTCCACGAGGCGTTTTTCATCAGCCTCTTGTCATACAACACTTGTCTCATGTCATAACCCTCAGGAATCTTCAGAGTCATGTCCGCCAGTGAATCCGGAAGATCGTCCTCCATCGCATCATCATCTTCGTAATCTGCATCATTATCAGGCAATTCTTCCGCCTCATCTTCTCCGCCCTGTCTTTCTACAAGCTTAAACCCCTGGTTTCCTTGAACGGCTTGCGCCCATGCGAAGTTGTACAAATTTGGTGCGTAGCTAGTTGAGGCAGGTCGAAATGCCACCTTATCCCTTAACCAGGTATTTTCCTCATCATCGGTACCCAGATTTTCTATAGCACCCCGTTTGAGATAATCATCCCTACCCATGCTTGCCCTATCAGTTCGTTTGTCTAAGCTAACTTTCCTTCCCAATAATGGAACTTCGGCGCTAGCTTCAATTCCCACCTGTGTGTTCTCCTCAGTTTTCTCTTCATCATTCAACTCTTCTTTCTCGGAAAGTTCGCCCTCCTCTTGATCCTCGCCGACATCTTCATCGAACACCTTAGTCGCTTCAATTCGTTCCTCGATCGCGATCAACACTTTATCGCTAATTTCAGTTGAAGCAGTTGCGTCTTCGTCCGTTTCAGGAGCCATACCGTTTGAGCCGTACCTTAGAACGATGCCTCGGTCCAATTTCTCAAGCCAACTCGAAACAGAAGCTTTCTACAAAATCTTCTGCGACATCGAGCTTCGACATCGAGACAGATATCTCCTGCGATCTTCTAAAAAGATGTGCTTTCCTAAGCCTGAAAAACCAAGGGTAATTATGAACGTTTTTCCCCTGGACGTCGTCTCAGCGACAATGCAGGACAAGCATGACCTAATCCCGCCACAAATCGAGCCGAGTGTGATTCACAAATTACTAACGCCGCACGACCATTACCGAACGACCTTGCACTATTTCCGAACACCGCAATCACGCAATCGCCATGGAATAGTCCAGATCATCAACGCCACAACTAATCCCAAACACGCAGAAAACCTAGTACGCCGTCCGCAAACCCTGAGAAATCGCCTTCGCGTTACGCAACCAAAATATTCAATTAAGTTGGACGGGGGCAGCTGGTGGCGGCAAGGGTTCAAAGGGACGGCTGCCGGAGACGGTGAGGCATTCGAACAAGGAAAGGGGAAGGGAAGGTGCTCTTCAGCCTGCGATAGCCTGAAAAATAATCCAGGAAGCAGCACCACGAACAAGGTGGCGTTCTTCAAGGCCCGACCTCAACAGTGTATGAACAAGGCGTAGGCAGTGCGCCCAAATATATGATACAAGCACGCAGAGGACGAGTGGAGGTCGTCGAAATCGCTCGGCTTGCAAAAGCTTGAAACCCTAGAGTTGGCCCACCCCCACGTTCCGGAGGTCATCGAACTGAGGTCCTGAAGGGCCCTCCAGAAGCCATGAGTAATTAAGGTAACCTCAATCAGGATATTTAACCCTGAAATGTCTCAATCCTTTTTTTTGCATTTTCACTTATAGCTTTGTATAGATATATCATTTACTAGAATTTAATGAATTTGGTCTTCAAGGAAGGTTGTCTGTTCTAGATTCAAGTGTTACATTTGATAAATGAGAAGTTAATTGAATGAAACAATGCCTTGAAGCCCTTGTTCATTGTTCAGAATATGGACTTCGGAGCACTTCAAGGTTAACCTTTTCAGACCTCTCTTTCAAAACTGAACTCATTTAATACTAATTTATTAAAGGTCCCTTTGGGGGATGAAGACGCTCCCAATGAGGGGAATGTCGACGTTCTCCTAGGGTTCCCCCAGTTTCCAAATTTCTAGGTTTTTAACATGACGATTGTTTCTACATCCTTGGTTGTTGTACGTTTTGCAGCTAAACACATTCGTCGTGGCGTTTGGGTTTAGCTTTGGTATGGGGATGTGAGACACGGTCATAGTGAATTGGTATTTTGAATTTTATTCTTGGTTTGTAGTCCTAGATTTGAAGGTGATACTGTCATTTTTAGTACCTTCACTATATGCCTTAAGTTGGAGATCCCTCCATCAGCTATGATAGGTACTTCCAATGCGTTAGCCACTGCTACGGTCTTGTAGATGCTAGTTCCCAGCATTCACCACAACCCATATTATCATAATCCACCGAAGCAATGCTCAACTTAAGATTCGCAATGAGTAGAAACTACAAGAGAACAACAATCTCTTATGATAAATGCACTCTCTAGCACGAGTTTCATCACTTGTGAAAACTTTTTAGTATTGTCGCATGGCAACAACCTACAATCTAGTGCATACGATCTCTTATATTACATGCAAATTGTGTCATGATTTCACGTTTCCATCTGCACGGTTCTTACTAAATCCTAATGGATCCAAACATTGTCTTAATGAAATGTTGCACTTCATGAAAAAAAATTATGTTGTTGCATTAACGAGTCTAAGTGCAGACTGCCCGGTCAAATAAAAAACAAGCACTATGAGTGTTTAGGAGTAAGACATACTTGGCCCTTTCCAATAGCACAAACCTCTTGCGTTGTGCAAATCGACCCGCGCCTCAATCAGATTCTTGGTTTGTTACGCCGTCACTACATTCCCTCCAATGACATTTGTGAGCGATTCTAACTCTACCCTTGAGCTTAAAATCTGTTACACGAGTTTCGTGTCTAATCAAGTATTATCTCTAATTGAGTGTTCAAAAAGTGCCTTCCAAGGAATGAACTATTTTAATCACATCTTCTAATTATTAACTTCTCTAATAGTTAATAGTTAAAGTATCCTTTGTGAATTTCTCAAATTTGATTCTAATCTAAATTATGTTAACTACTCTAGTTGATCCTATTCTAATTTATCATGTAAGATTCTAACTAACCTTAATTCCAAGTATTTGGTAAAAAGAAACTTAGTAACAAAACAACAAGAATAAAAATCAAATGGGATTGATTTACCTCTTCGGCATAAATTTCCATTGTCTTGTCATTAAACATCATCATATGGATGTAATCACTCGCGATCTCGCCATTAAAATCATTGTGACTCTCCATCAAATCCATGATAATTTCTCACGTTGTTGGTAAAATAATAAATAGACACCTATCCAAATTGAAAAGAACACTCTAATGGTTTTGTAGATTTAAATTAATTGCATCTTTTTTTTAATTCCTAATTTCTTAGTAATAAGAAAATTATACAATTTAATTTAATCCACTTAAACAACTAAATTCCTAACAAGTAAATCAATTGAAATTTCTAGCTAATTTGTTTATTTTTGTTATTTTTTTCCCTTTTAGGATTTCTATTCTAATTTCAAGTGGCAACTAATTAGTAAAAAATCTAAAAATCTAACCATACCCTTTTGAATCTAATTAAATTATAAATTTTCTTTAATTCTTAAAGAAATTGGTTGTCAATTTTGTCCTTTTCCTTTTGGCTTATTAGCGAGAATTAATTAATTTAAATTAAAAATTATAACCAAATCTTTCCAACTCCAATTAATTTTTAAATTCCCCTTAATTCTTAAAGAAATTGGTTGTCAATTTGTTGTTTTTCTTTTGGCTTATTAGGCCTAATAAAACAAAACCAACAAAATCCAAACCTTTTAAGAATCTAATTAAGAACTAACTACCAAATAATTAAGAGCATCCTCAAAGAATGAAGGCAAGAGTAAGATTCTCAAGAAACTAGTTTTTTAATATCAATGGTCAAAGCCAAGGAAGAAGAACCTAATTTCAATAGTGAGATTCTATTAGAAATTAGTTTTTTTAATATTATTCCTTCACATGTACATCTTCTCACATTCTTTATTCTCTTCATTTCCCCATTCCTCCATCATTCTTGAATGTGGTTTGTTATTCCAAATTGTTGAGAGAGATGATGGCTATGGTGGTTGAGAGGTGAAAGGATCTTGATGCTTTAAGAATAAATTTTGTCAAAAATCAAAATTTGGGTTGTGGCGCCAACTGCCAACCTTTTGCGATTTGTGATTAAATTGATTTTTGAAGTATTCCATTCTTAGAGAGTTTTTGTTCATTCACTGGATCGTAATGGCTACCTAGCTTACCAAACTGCCTGCCTGCCTCACCATTCTAGCTGCCTACCTCGCTGACTGGTTGCCTCCTCGCCGAACTGGCTAACTACCTCACCACGTGGCGTAGCACAGTTCGCCGCCTTGTCTGCCTCAATCCATCCACCCTTAGTCCGTTTGTCCAATTTATCCGCCCTTCAGTCCACCGCTCTAGTCCTCAAATCGGCTACTTAACCGGGTTGGTATGGAGTTTTGGTATTTTAGTTCTACTATAATACCCTATCACGATGGACTAAAATGAGACTAAAAAAAACTAAAATGACTAAGTTGTATTTTTGGATTTTCAAGAGGTTAATTAGTAATCCTAATTTAAATGAGTCTATCTAAACGAGGTGAATCCCGAAATCTTTAAAATAAAGAGGTTCGAATGGGTTCTATAGGAAACAAGTAAATGACAACTTGTCTTTGATTTTGTAAGCTTTTCAAGCCTCTCAACCCTTTCCCTTGGTGGTCCATACTAATAACTTTAGCTTTTCTTTAGTTCAAATCATGGGTTTAAATTATGTCTCCCCACTTTTTAGCTTTAGAGTTATTGGTTTATGGATTTTCCAAATAAATTGAAGTGAAAAGGGCTATAGCTTCGCCATTTCGAGAGTATCAATTAGTATTTTAAGAATTTTATTCACAAAAGGAGGTACACATGATAGTGTTTAACCAAAGTTTCACTTTAAATTCTCAAAATTTCTTAATATTTCAAGATTTTGCAACCCAAAGAGGTACACATGACAATCAAATGAGAGTAAATTTTTGAACACTTAAAGCATTCTCTCATTCTAGTCACTTCCATCTCTCCTTCTTCAACCATCCTCTACTTCTACAACAAAATGATGAATCCTAGAATTCATGAGTAAACATCTTTGTCTTTGTGAAGGACTTGATTTATTGTACTTGTAAGCATATCCCTTATAGCTTCACTCTACCTACACCTTTGACTAAACATGAAAATAGTGTGCATTTTGAAAGGTATACCAAAAGCACTACTTCAAGTGGCATACCAATATAATTGGTATTTGTTCCACTAATTGCATGATACAATAAATACTCTCACTTAAGTAAGCTTTGCAAAAATTGAACTTATAATTTAGAAATTGTTGAACCCTACTCATATAGACAATAATTTTGTAGCATAAGAGGTTTTCTGGGGGTAGTGGGAGACTGTTTCAATATAGTTCCCTGGGTTCTCCCATTTGCAGTTCTAGAAGTTCCCACTTCAAAATAAAGTTTGCAGAGTTCCCGAGCAGGCTTTGTGATTGGTAGTTTGAGGCCGGGTTTGCCACGCTGTAACATTGGCACCAGTAATTCTGACATTGCAATAATTGAAAATCTGTGGCGGCGGCAACGCTGGTGTCCATGCTGTAATTGAAGATCTACTCGGTATAAAGACCATCAGATTTCGACAGCACTTCCTCGGAAGCCCAATGTTGACGTCGCAGATGCGTAGCTCGTCAGTTCGGTGGGATCAACTTCTTACGCAGCATTCAGAGGAAGGCAGAAGCTACTCGAAATTGCAAACCCTAAACACGAACAACTGCGCTAGTGCCCCAGGAAAACTTCTCACAAAGTTGAGAATAAGAGGACTTACAGCTTCAGTCGCAGAATGTGCAACGACGGATCCACAAAGCCGTCCCACCCCCACGCACGCACAGGAAGATCGGGAGGGCGTTACCCCCCGGGGTATTTTTTGGAGCATGTAACTATACCCCCCCCCTTTGACTTTCTGTTTTCAGAAAGTCAAAGGGGGGTATAGTTACACGCTCCAAAAAATACCCCGGGGGGTAACGCCCTCCCGATCTTCCTGTGACGTCGGTTGCATACACTTCAGCGCTGTACTTACTCATGCATTGCTCGAATGTTCTCATCTTCATGATAATTGCGAATTCACAGAAAAAGCAGAGAACTCACACTTCAAGATGAGGTACAGCCGATTGCTTCGCGATTACAACAAAACCACGATTTCCTGTTCGTATATCCAAGAATCTCCACCGGCAGCAACCACCGAGAAGACTGACGTCGGCGTCGTTGCCGTATTCATCAAGGACCGACCACGACCGTTGCAATCTCGGGCCCGGCCTGTCAGACAGGGACTCGCCCTTTCTTTATACTTTCTTGGTCTGATGTGGCAGTCTCCCCACCACATCAGATTCGTTTCCATAAAAGCCAACAACAAAGGCTGATTCATGGGAACTTTTTGAGAACTCGCAGTCTCTCAATGCCTCCAGAAAACCTCTTATGTGTTTGCAAATTGTGTGGAGATGGAAAAGCCAAGTTAAATGAATGAGTGTAATTTGGAAGCAATGCATATTAGGCATTGCTTCCAAATTACACTCATTCATTTGAATATATTGTTACAATATGATATTGACTTGATAAATACCATATAGTTTAGACATGATGTCATCGATATTTGAGTTTGAAGTGCTAAGGTTACATGATAACTATGCATGACAAAATATACATGACTTTATAGCTTAGTGAAGGGCAATTGACTTTGTGTAGCATTAGCAATTATTTAAGAAATATTAAGTTAGTACAATAATCACACATCATGTCTGTGTATAGTTATTGCATTAACAATGCATTTTTTGATCTCTTACAACTTCAATACTAAGTCAATTAAGAAGAAAGAATTTTGTATTAAATAGAATCTCTAATTAAGCCAAGATATATAGCATCCTCCCATGTTTGAAAGGATATCCCAATGCATACTCAATGCAAAGTACTCTATACAAACTTTGTACATCATTGAAACAAAAGGCTACTTCTAGCAAGTGAAAGTGTCATGTAATCAAAACCCCACTAAAAGAAGACAACAAAAAAACAAATTTAGAATATATATATATATATATATATATATATATATATATATATATATATATATATATATATATATATATATAAATAAGACTAGGGGTGTACTAGCCATTGGAGAAGACAAATTACAACATATAACATACAAGTCATTTATTTTTAAGATAGAATGGAAATTCCAAATCCCATATTTTTGCTTCTATCATATTTTTCACATGCAACTACAATATTTCTATTTTTTTTCATCAGAAAATGTTTTTTAATATTTGACATGAAATTTTCGATAAATTTTTATCTATGATATGAATCTATGATATGAATTTCTATTTAAATAATCTTATATTAAAAAAATTTGAATTACACATCAAGTATGATAAGTCTCAACAAACATCCTTTGTTGTAAATGTAGCATTGACTTGTTTTAAATTTCAAATGACTAAGTTCATTTTAAGCCTCACATCCATATTGAAAAAATTAATTTATGAATCCACATTTCTTAAATCACAATTATTTTATTTGAACCTAACAACCACTTTTGGGCTTTGTAGTCACTAAAGGTTAAAATTGCGGGGGATTCAAAAGTGTCCCTTTTCCAATTGCATTGTTAAGTTCTTAGGCTTTAGGTTCAATCCTATTGCATCCTAATGTTATAAAAACTTTGAAAGTTTTATTATGACAACTTCAATGCAAAATTGGAATTGATTTTGTTAGAGTTGAATTAAGTTGTATAGTCAAAATTTTAATTATGCAAATAACAAACAACACTTTGATGTTTCTATGCATGACAAGATATTCACTCATTATTTCTCCATCTTAGTTCTTAACCTTTGAAGGACTAAGAAGACACAATGTGTCCTCTTCAAATTTTCAATAGCAACTTCTTGCTAGGATAAAACAAACCTCAACATTTTGTCCAATAGGTTCTTATAGACTAGCAAATTGACATGTTTGTAGGTTATTCTTTTTGTCTTCAAAATTTCAATGCGAAATTGAGTATTTAGAATTTTATTTAGGAAACATAGTCTTGTAAAGAAGAGATCAAACATTATTTTCTTTCAATGAAAGAAACAGTTGAGATGGAAAAAAACCCATTTTTCTAGACGTTTCTAATCTTTGGTTAATACAAATAAATTGGGTCTAGAGGGAAATGATTGAAAGTTTTATTTTAAGCAATTTTATAAAAATACAAGGTATAGTTTTGTAAAATCATGAATACAAAAGAATTAGAATGATTCTAAATTTTGAAGATGTTCCTAAGAAAATTCTAATAATGTCAAGTGATAAATTCATGCATTTATTTGATTTTGTAGGATTTGATTTAAATACTTTTGGCTATGGACTCCTTTTGTTTAAATATGTGTGTGAATTCAAAAGAGGTTTTTATTTATTATTATTTAAAATAAAAAAACACATTTTCTTTAGATTCTGGTAAAAAAAATTTACAATAAAAAAGCATTATTTTATCTTTTGTAATTCTCCTTCTATCTACAAAGCTACATTTTTTGTTTGTAAGTTGATCATCAAGAATTGCTTTAATCTAAAAATCCAATGGTCAATATTTTTGACAATTAACTCCATTCATACTATACAAAGGAGTCTTTACTTTTGTAGGGTTAAAATTAATAAAGTCAAGCATAGCTAATTGCCAAAAAATATCGTAGTGAAATGATTCATCAAAAACCTCCATTATCAAGAAATTATTAGGCCTTGAGGGGTTAAGGGATGCTTTCAATTACCATTGCAATTATGTAGAAAATTAAAAAGGACCTCACTAGCATCCAAATTGATTAAAATAGTCCTCTATAAAGACAACAATGGAAAGCTATATTTTTTTTTCTTTTGACAACCTAGAAATTGTCTTATTTCTTAAAACAACTTGACCAAAATTCATACAAATTTTTTTCGTAGTATGGTATATATCATTTTATTTCAAAAGAAAATTTGTAAAGTATATATGTCATAGTATGAGTAGCAATCAAAGAAATAACAATAGGTCATCCTATCATATTGTTTCATCTTTTTATCTAAATGAATTCAAATTACTATTAATGGTTATTATATTTTGTTTTTTCAACTAACTTACTATATTATTTAAATTTTATTTATTTATTTACAAATAGTCATACTATCAAGTGGTCAATTCATCAATAGAATATCTATTCCTTAAAGTCACTAAGATAATATTGTTAAAAGAAATCAAAAGATATGTTCCACTTAAAAAAACTAAAATAATTTAGTAGGTGATTATTTTTTAAAATTGTACAATTGATTAAATTTTGAGGAATCTCATAAATGATTTTGATGTTAAGGGTTTTTCAACTTAGTTTGAATGATCAAAGTAAATTTTCTAATATTGCAAAAAAAAACCTAATAAAAAATTTGTTTTAAAATAATAGAATCACTTTCTCGTCTGATGAGTTTATTTTGTAACCTTAAAATGGTTGGCAATAAGGGCATAAATTAAAATTAGCAATAATTTGTTTATTTCTATAGTAGTGTAGAAAACTATCAAATCTTTTCTCACACAATATTACATGGTTACAAGATGACTATGATATGCATCCAATAGATGCAAACAACTCATGTTCATGCAATTATCTCACATTAAAAAATCAATAGGTTTATTTGATCTTGATACAAAAAATGGCCCCTTTATCCAATGCTATTGATTTTCAATTAAAAAAACAAACAATGGATGTTGATTGTATTGTCATGAAGGATTATTTTGGCCTTTAAGAAGAAATTAGGGTTTAATTATTTCTAGGTCCATAAGAAATATAAAATATATACAATGTATGGAATACATATAGAAATACAAAGAATACATAAGTATTGAATTATAATATAGATACATTTTCATATAGATATATTCAAAATATACACGGCAATTGATGTCCCATATTGATTATAGTCCAAACATCTTTCAAGAAATACAAATGGACGGTGGGATGAATCTATGGATATGTTTTAGAAGGACCAATTTCATTTTGACAACCAATGGAAAAATTGCATGTATATCTCCCTTAGTATTTCATGAGTGCTTTTCACAAAACCAACATTTTTGTCTCTAAAGAAGTCAATTAATTTTTGACATCCCCCCTTATAGTAGTATAGATTGTTGTATTTCAACTCACAATGAGATGAATGGTGATCAATTATAGCATAAGTTCTAGTATAGTTGCAATGCATAATGATTGGATACAAATCTCTCAATATTACAACCATGCCTTGGTTGATTTTGTTTGTAGCTTGTAGTTGAAAATATGAAGGTCTATATGACTATTATAAATCAACTACATATCTTCAACTAAAAAATTAGGATGATCATGTCTTGAGAGGAAAAATTCTTGAAAATTTTGCATAACTTCTAAACTTTAGTTCTACACATAGAGTAAATTTTGAAGTCAAGAAATCCATGCTTTCGATTTATATAATTCCTTAGAAGCTTGGAAATGGATTGTAAGCTTCTATACACCCAAAAGATGCAATCTTTGTAATTGCATCTTTTAGATATTTAATATTGTAATCTATTACAACCTTTTTGAATCAAATTGTATTGACTAACATATTTAGATATTTTTTCACTTTCACTAAGCCATTACCTTAACCCCAAAATGACATTTGATTTCCGGGGTTCAAAAACATATTTCCTTTTGAAATGTCATAGGTCTAAATGTCACTAAGTTATAGAGATCTTAACCATACAGTCTTTTAGAAAACATGTAGTCGATGATGTGTATCAAATTTGGAGTCATTTGACCATATAGATTGCAAGATTATAGTGTTTTAGTGTTAAAAATGAATGCTGAAATTTTCCAAAAAAACACATTTGAAGGTGAAATTTGGTTTCCAAACCTACTCATAGGAAAAAACTTTATACAACAAAGTGATTTCAAAATAGTATGAAAACAAAACTATGGAAAAAAATTTCACTCAATTGACTCATAGTGTCTACAAAACCGTTTTAAAATGTCAAAAAATAGCAAGAAAAGTTGGGAAAAAACACATCTAAGCATGAACGTGCTTCTACTAAAATGCTCTTTAGTGATTCATTTCTTTTTGGATTGACATGAAATTTCAGTCACACATACTAGACTAATATGCTCAACTTTTCCAAGAATTTTTTTTGAAAATTGACTCTTTCTGAAAAAGATATAAGCCCTCGAAGTTCATAACATTTAGTAGCAAGAAGAGACTTTGCCTTTTCTACCAAGCAGGCAGAGTCATCCACGAATTTCAAGCTGAAACTCTGACATGTTGCTGGTTTGCCTTGCTACTGAATAAAAGTTACTGATTTGGTGTGGAATATCCCACACCATTTCATCCTTTTGGATGGAATGATGTAGGATATTCCACACCATTCCCTCCTTGGGAAGGCAGCCCTGTAGAGTGGGTAATGAATGTTATGTTCACTGTAGTTTTAAAATGCCAAGATGTTGAACTTTGAATCGCTCCAAAACATTCAAAACAACTTGGATTGATATGAAAGTTTAATCACAATGAGTAAACTTCAAGGGAAACAAAAATCATCAAATTTTACTGAAAACAAACATTAGATGATGTAGATACAAGCCCCCGAAGTTGCAGCCCTAAAATGCAATTTGGTGAAATCAAATTGAGCTGTAAAGTTTGATTGGCCACCAGAATTTCATTATAACTTGGATTGATTTGAAAGTTTTACCACACAAACTAGAAAAGATTGCGCAACTTTTCCAACAAGTTTCATTGAATAGAGACCTTAGATGCAAAAGTTAGAACACTTTGAATTGGACTTGAAACTTTGTGAGGAAACTTTTTGTTCTCTTTGTCATTTTGGGATTAAATGACATTTGACACTCCTAATGACAATAGACTATCTTATGTGTAACACATAGGTCATGGTAGTTTTGAAAATGTCATTAGTTTTGTGATAGACACCCTATTCAATGTCCTAGTTTGCAAGATGTATTTAAGTGCAATGCATTTTTTGTCTCAAAAACTCATTTTACAAATTTTGATTCAAGGCAAACACTTACAATTTTAACATTATAAATATGGAATATTCTTTGTAAGATTTGAATGTTAATAGTATAAAGATATATTTCATAATATAAATCAAAGTCTTATCTACTTGTATTAGCAATTTATCCTCACAAATATTGTCGTATGCAAGAGTTCTAACAATAATAAAATAGAAATATTATGGGAACTTTTCCTTGTTAACTCGTACAAAGGGATAAGAATGTAACACTATTTGAACTTTTTGCTAAAAATGGCATGTAATTTAAACTGTAATTCAATTCTTTAAAAAAAATAATATAGTAGTTGAGTATTTAATTTTTTTAAATAATATTATATCTATAAGGCAAGTTATAGGTAGGAATAATTTTGAAAGTACATGCCAATAGTTTTGATAAAAAACTTCAGAAATTTTTTGTGAGAAAAAAATCTTATTTAGTGATCCTATCTTTTTCAAACAAAGGTTATTCCAAGAAATGACTATTAATAAAATCCTATTTTACAATCACAATTTGTAATCTTATAATTGGCCAATTTGAACCATGGAAAGATTTTGGTATAGCATAGAAAAAAAATTGGAATTTTTCATTTTACTAAATCATAATGCAATCCTCATACAATTCAAAACAAGAATACTAAGTTTCATATTAAAAAAACTAAAATTCCATTTTTGATGAATTTTTAAAAGTTAATTTTTTTGGTTTGACATAATACTTTATTGAAAACTATTAGTGATAAAATTTCTTAATCAATTGCATTCACATGTAGGAAACATCTATGTGCTCATTTCTTACATTAAAAACACCCAATTATTAAACAAAAATACAATTTAAGAAGAAATCAGTATAAGGTGTTATAAGACCAAACTTTGTAAAATAGATATTTATATATTTTAACTAGATTTTGGCAAAGTAATTGCTTCATCATGCTTAAATGTACAAAATTAGTTATATTGTGAGGTACAAATAGAAAAATATAAGGAAATCTATTTTACAAAGTTGCATCATATAATGCTTCACATTGATTTCCTCCTACATTATATTTTTGTCATGTGTTTTAATATGAAAGATGCATATATGGATGTTTCCTACAAACATATATAATTAATTAAAGAAATGCATCACTAATTGTTTTCAATAAAGTATTATGTCACTTGAGCAAAGAAAATTAATTAAAAAAATTAACCAAAACTGGGATTTTAGTTTCTTGAATTAAAAATTTGGTATTCTTAATTAGAATTTTAATAAGGGAACAATCATAATTATGCTAACCAATTATACCAATTATATTGTATATTGCACAAAAAATGTAAATGGCTCAAATTGGCTAGTTGTAAGATTACAAAAAGTAGCATGTACATTGAGGTGCCAATCAAAATGGCATTTTTGAATTTCCAATGAAAGAATGCTACCAACTTTGATAGCCTCCTAAAAGTTGAAAAATTGGTATTTTACCATGAATTTTTTTACAAGATCACTTCTTAGTTAATAATGTGTGTGATAAATTTCAAGGCCAAGAGATCTACACAAAATAAGATATTCAAAATCTACCAACATACATAGCTGTGGAAAAAACTTCAATACTTTCAACTTTGACACCCTCCCAAAGATTGAATTTTTTTTGCCATAAAATTCTTGGTATGAAATAAACTCTATGTTTATAATATTGGTGCAAAAAATTTCATGGTCAAAAGATTAATCCAAGAAAAGATATTCTTGGGGCGTTGTCAAAGTTAGCAATTGTGAAAATTCTCTAAACTACACATGTTAGTAGATTTGAATATCTTTTTTTGGATTAATCTTTTGACTCTAAATTTTTTTTTGCACATATTACAAATATAGAGTTTATTTCATGCTTAAACATTTTATGGCAAGAAAAAAATTCAATCCTTGGGAGGGTGTCAAAATTGAAAGTAGTGAAATTTTTTCCATAGATATACATGTTGGGAGATTTTGAATATTTTATTTTGTGTAGATTTCTTGGCCTTGAAATTTGGTACACATGTTATTAACTTAGAGATGATCTTGTAAAAAAATTCACAGTAAAATACCAATTTTTCAATTCTCTGTAGACTACTAAAGTTGGCAACATTCTTTCAATGCAAATTCAAAAATGTCATTTTGATTGGTACTCCATTGTACAAACTTGAAATGAAAACCACAGCAACTAAAAATTTTCTTGCTTTCAAATATGATTTTGATTTTGATTACAATCTTTGTATGAAAAAAATTCAAGTACAAATTATACAAGTGTATAAAACTATAAGATTCAATTCTTGAGACCAAAGGTTAAAATGTATATTTCTTATTAAGTTTGTATTATTGAGTTTGAGGTTGAATTTGGACTTTGTCTATATTAATTAAATATTGTTTTAAAAATAATTATAATTAAATAATACATGCTACTATGTTGAGTTCAAAAATCTTTGATTTTAATATATGCAAAAAATTAGTATATAGAGAAATTGATAAAAGAAAAGATTATTTGACAATTGAGTTGGAGATTGTATTTTTTCCAAGAATATTTAGTCATCCACAAGCATGAAATTTTCAAATTAGTACATATGCCTCAAGGAATTATCATTGAAGTGATAATTAAGTGCATTGTTACCACTTTTACAAATTCATTAAAGTATTAATACCATCAATTTCTATTTATAAATCAGAATCTCATTTCCTTATTTAACTTTATCACAAACAACTTATTTAACTTCATCTTGAAATCTATTTCATGAAAGAGAAATTTTCAATTATTGATTTGACGGCAAAGACATTAATTATGCTACAAGATGAATATCAACAAATTCATTAGTTAGTTGGGGAAGTTAGTATCACATAATAAACATTTACTTGACATTGATTTTGATGTGTAGGAATAAAATGTGATATTTTTAACAGTATCATATAAGATTATAAAAAATTCATTGTTGTTTCAGTATACAATGTGACAAAAAGAGGCAGCACACCCTGTTGGATTAATTTTCCTAACCCCCCTCATCAGTAAAAATCAAGAACCGTTGGATTTGAATTTTAAAAAATCCCACCCCCCCTCCAAGAAAAATCAAGAGCCGTTGGATACGGATACGAATACAGAATACGGATATAGTATATGAATACAAAATACGGGTAGGAAATACTGGTACAAAGTATAGATACAGAATACATATACAGAGTATGAATACAGAATACGGATACTAATATTAAATACTAATACTAATATCAAATACAGATACCATACAGATACGGATACGGAAACTCATACAAAATACGGATATGGTATTACCCCATTTGTCCCATAAGCATTGTAACCAAGCCTACCTTGTGAGAAGTATAAGAGGGGTGGGAAGGAGGGGGTTTCAAAAATAATAAATTTAATATTCAAAATTTAATAATTAAATCAGATTGGGAGGGGAGGGGGGTTTGAAAAGTTAAAAAATTTTAATATTTAAAATTTAATGTTCAAATCAGATTGGGAGGGCGGGGGGGGGGCAAAATAATTCAATTTTTAAATTTTTTTAGTTTTTGAGCTCATTGTGACAAAGTTTGTCACAATGACAATGAGCTCAAAAGAGGCAGTCACTGCCTCAGCTATGACCAATATCATCATGTACCAATAAAAAAATTAATTCAATCAATATTTGAATTCAAAAGCACTAGTGGGCCCTGTGCCGATGCCACAGCCCAGAAATAAAGTAAAAGCAATTTTTTAATTTTTTAATTTATTAAAACTTTGAAATTCAATAACTTTTTCACCGTACATTGGAATGCCACAAAACCAAGCCCATGTACCCTTCCTTGCCAAGAGCTTTCCAATGGTACGAAGCACACGACCAGAGGATGCAGATCTCAACGTGACAAAACAAAACAAACTACCTATCTTAAAGTATAGATTCGTTTGTATTTTTGAAACAAATGAAATTCACTGCAAAGAAAAAAACACTGAAGCCCTTGGGGGTTGGACAGAGAAGCAGTCAAGTACCAAGAAAGCTGTTAGAAACAGCAAGGGTGAGGGGCTTGTTGATTCCAAATAATTTGATTTCTCCCGCAACAATCCGTTTTTTTTTACTTTTTTTGAAAGTGCCAAGATGGCGATCACTTCAAATTTGGCGAAGCATTGTATTTCTACATTCATCCACCTTTTGGACTTAAAAACACTCTTCCATCATATTCATACACTTTTTCATCCAAATTTTGCAACTTCATCCATATTTTAAAGATAATTGAAAATTTTCTAGCGAAAAAAGGTTACTTCAGTTTTCAGGCCAAAAAAATTATTTATTTTGAAATGGTGCAATCTGGCCTCATGGTGCTGAGAAAAAAAGTGTTGCCTCCCAATTCAAAAGCATTTACAAAACATAAATCCATAAATAAATATTCCAATTTTGATAAAATCAGCCGTTTCATTGTGTAAGTGGGGGAAGTATGTCTCCATGTGTGGATCGACGGATGGAATATTTGGGCCAATGATGATGATTTGTTGCTCTTGGAAACACCTTATCAAAAGGCTCATACATTTCAAAGAGAAAACCCGAAGGAACAATGGATGTCCACGGAAAGTTTTTCATTACTGGATAGTCTTCCAGTTCTTTCGTAGCAGCTGCTTTAGTGAGCATTTCTCTCACGTGATAGTGTTCCGAATTTTTTATGGACTTGCCCATATTCATCCACCATGCCTTATCTTGTTTTGCAATGGGATCAAATCTCTTGTCGCAAATGGTAAGTAAACTTTGCCACTTTTCATACTTCCTCCGATGTTCATACCGTGATTCATAATGTCCTTGGCGTGTTATGTAAGTTCCAGCAGTTTTTGCCTTTTTCGACGCTTCTTTCAATCGGCGGCGTGTATCTATACTCATACGAGAATGTAAGGCTTTGCTTGATTTTATAAAAAATGCATTTTGAGCTTGTTTGATGGGAATTCCATCTTCAGTCATTCCCTTCAATTTTTCAAGTTCCATACCGGTAACTTCTTCACGGCGTGCATCACGGATTTTTTCTTCCAAATAACTACGTCCACCTCCAAATATTGCAACATATGGAGAATAAAATGCACCTTTTACGGCCTCGGTACTACACTAAATGAAAAGAAGAGCTCAAATTCAATTATGATTTGGGTAGATTTTAAGTATTATATAGCATTATAATAATACACTAGATACATAATTTTGATGTATGCATTGAATATATAATTAGTTTGATCATATTTTGCATACAAAAATCAAATTCAAGGGCTTTTTGATTAAATTTGTTCACAAAAATGATGGAAGGGATTGATTACTCTGTGGTGATTTTCATGGAAAAATTTATCAATTTCAACCTCCACTTTTTTTCTTGCTTCTTCTTGTTCACTACGGACTTCTAACTTGTAGTTCATTGTACACAAAGTCTTTGTCCGTTTTCCTGCAAGAAGGCTTTTGGCAATAAAAGCAATTCGTGCATAGTAGTCACATATATATTTGCGACTCCAGTATCCCCTAAAACAACGTTGAATGTATGTTATGTGATAATTGAAATATGCCATACGAAGTTCATAGTCTCTCTTTCGTCGACACTCATGAAAATATTCTCGTCCAAGATGGCCTCGATAAATCCGTTGAATTTCTTTGGCACTTTTATGCCAAAGTTTTATTAATTGTTTAACAATAAACTTACGAACTGCTACCTAGTTTTTCATCAAGTATTTTACATATTTATTGTTATAGTAGTCATAAAAATTACATGAAATAATATGTGCTGCAAAGAATATTATTCTTTAAGAGATCTATATAAAATTTAATTATATGATAATATTCTTTAAAGTAAAATTAATATTACAATCATGGATTTACTTGAATCTTAATGGTTGCGTTGTATTCTACCACTCTTTGTTGGTTTGCTTCTCTATATATATCAAACATCAAAGATACAAATAAGCAATAACAAAGCAATAGGCAATATTATAAGGTGTGTGTATGTACAAAATAATCTCAATTTATTTAAGAATAAAATACATAGGTCTTATGAGATGTATAAGATAGACGACAAAATCATTCAATTTTTTTTATTATAATTATAATTTCAAATAAACTATATCATTTTATATTAATAACAAGCCTTAATTCATTTTTTTTTACTTTTAAAAATAGTTGTATTCATTAACTTACAAATTGCTTTGAACATAATCATTAAGAACTTCTTGAGCTCGTAATCCAACCCAATTTAAAATCATCTTGGACTTTTATATTTTTATTACATAAAGTTGAAAATACATATGCTTATTATTTGTAGGACTATTATAGTATTGAAATTCTTGTAGAAATTGCAAACTTCAATTTCCTCTATTTGTCAATTTTGGATTTTTTTTTATATTGATATTCCACTAAGCTCATTAAAATGAGAGGTTTTTGAATTTTTTTTATCAGGATATTTTTCTTGATGTTTCATCTTTTGACATGTAAATAGTTTCTTCTTTGTTGTAATTGAAATTCATTATATTATATATTATTTATGGTATCATGTCTTTAGTTTACATTTATATATTATTTAAATATGCACTTTGATCATGAATTATGGTTAAGTTGAAATCAAATTTAGTAATTCATTGTACAAACACAATATGTGTGATAAGCTTATTGTAGCAAGATCATCATAGATGTTAAAATGGCTGATGTACATGACTGCATCATTTGACAAAATCTTTCAAATTTCTAATAGAGAAATAAAATATATTAATTACATTTAAACTAGGTCAACATTCTTTTGTGTAAATAATGAATATAATATTTAAATCTTTAAGCAAATCTTCAAAAATAATTCAAAAACTTAAGAAATGGAAGTTGAAATTTATTAATTGCAACAATAATAAGATTTCCTAAGTTATAAAACTTGAAAATATATAATTATTTTGCATCTTAGATTATAATTGAAATTAAAAAATACTCTATAACTTTGAAAAAGATAAAGAAAATTTGAATTTAATTTGATTCAAAAATAGTTATAATAAAATTGATATTCCAATGGCATTGCCTTTTCTAACATAACCATGTGTCCATGTTGTATACTAAGTTTGTTTTAGCATTGAACTTGAATGAAATATAAAACAATGTTGAATATTGTACCAATTTTACATTGACTATAAAATAATGGAATTTTCTTGTAATTTCTACAATTATGTGTTAAAAAGTACATTGAAGATTCTATTAAGATATTCGAATTATAGAATTTGGAGCTAAATTTTCTTTAAAGCTAAGCTTTGTGAATGTAAAGTACTTCAAATACTTTTATATGTTTCTTGTTCTTGATAGAGTAAAATCCAATCTTGCAAAAACCAATCTTTAGTTTGCATCCACATTTTCATATAACAATTTTATTTTGATGTTTTGAAATTAGACGTATTTTTTATTATATCATTCCTATTATATTAGCTAGATTCACTAATTCTTATAAATGTCTCCATATAGCAATCCAACTTCTCCTTCTAGCTATCAAACAATATTTTTACAAAAGTTTTTTGATATAATGACCAAACAACCAACAAATCTTTCTCTTGTCTCAATATTTAAGAGCTTAATTAATTAAATCCTAACAATGGAAACAAATATGAACAGTGAGTTCTAAACAAAAAAGAAAAGCTCTAATGTATTTTTTTTAATTCAAATATCTTATCAATGAAGATCATAGAGACACACATTATGAAATCAATCAATCTAGCATCATTTGATTAATAATTGGATGGAAAATAGTTAGAACAAGGAAAAACAAAATATTTTTGCTTGCTTCTTTATAAAGAAGCATATTAAATTTTGCATGTCTCAAATGTCTTCATCATTGTAGTTCGGAATTCTAGGTTTGCTCACAAGTCAAAAGTTTGCTTAAAAATATAATTATAGAGTTTGATTTATAGGTTTTTTAGAATTGAGATCTCAAATAGTAAGTAAAGTTAAAAACTTAGAATCCTATAAATAAGGTTGTAAAGCAAAATTTGAATTATATGTAATCTTGAAGATTAAATATCAATACATTAATTTTAGAAGCCTCCATACGTACTTCACATCAATTAAGCAAAAATAAATAGGTACAATATTTGGCTCTGACTTGGGCTTAGCAAAAATCAAGTAAAGAAACAAAAGTTTTTTTCTTAGTATTACTTTAAAAGAGAGCTAAAAATGAGTCAAATAAATTAATGATTTATAGTAGGAGGCTCATAAAGCGTCCATCTAAGGACAAATACACCCTTGCAAAAGATAGTATGCAAGTTAATGGGGTTTGCTTGATTTCAGTGGATAGAGAAGTAAAGAGCAATTCTAATACAAATAAAATCAAATAGATTTGAGCAATAATGAATAAACTACAATTTAATGAAGTAAAAATGTATAGATATCTATTATTGCTTATATGTTGCAGAAATTCTCAATTGCAACATGGCTTTTAATAGAGCAAGTAAGTCCAAAAAGTAACCAAGGTAGAAGTGCACAATGTACATAAAAGTCTGAATGGTGTTTTCATGAAATCAAAATTGGAGTGGTCTTCTACCTCATTTGTTTAAAAAAACAATTTAGAGTAGTCCCCATATCAGATGGAAATTTTGCATGTGGAAGCACATCCTCTAAGCATGGAGATACTACTATTACAGAAATTGTTATTTTTCAGAAGGTTATTTTCACTAACAATGGAAGTAGGAACCAATCATTGGATCACTAGTAGTCACCTTGTCAAGAACCAAAAACCAAGTACAATATTCAAAAGAAATTGCAAAATAAATCATATGATTAATATTTTGTCTTGAATAGATAATATTCAAATTTTCCTACAATTTCAATCGAGCATACCAAATTTTGGATTTCAAAAAAACAAAATTTCATTTTTGGTGAATTGTTTCAATAAATTTTAATGATTTTTCATGATACTTCGTTGAAAAACATTGATGATGAAATTTTTTAATTTTATTGTGGTAATATGTGGAAAACATCCATACACACATCTTTTTTTTAGTAAGCATTTTAAAAAAGTTTTAGAATTTCCTCACACAAGTTTCAAAAATTAGGGTGAAAATGTCCAAATTTTGAAAAATAGATATTTCTTCATTGTAATTAAATTTTACTAATTGATTTTCACATTGTTATTAATTTTGTAAATTTGACTATGAAGGTACAATTATTTTGCCAAAATTTAATTGTAGAAAATAAATATCTATTCCTAAAAATTTGGACATTTTCAATTTAGCTTTTGAAACCTTTGTGAGGAAATTCTAAATTTTTTTTGAGATGCTTATCAAAGAAAAGATGTGTTTATAGAGGTATCCAAAATATTGTAGCCATCAAATTCAAAAACTTTGTTACTAATGGTTTTCAATCAATTTTCATGAAAACTATGAATTTTAAATGAGACAATTCTTCAAAAATAAATATTTATTTTTAAGAAATCCAAAATTAGTATGCTTTATTGGAATTGCATTAAAATAGAATGTTCATAATGCAAGCCAAAAAAGTGTCATCTTTATTCCATATTATATAAATTTCTTTTGAATGGAAAAATAAAGAGGATGTTTGAAAGTTGTTGGGTATTTGAGTTATTTGTAAAGTCCCCCTACTTTGGGCATGACTTTTTTTGAAGTTGAGAAGGCAACTATAGTTGAAGCGTCAAATTTTTTTGCAAGATACTTATGTCACACAACTTCAAAAGTGAGGACCAAAATTTTTTACGCACCATTTTGCTAGAAAAATAAGTTTTATATCCACTTTTATTTTGACTTTTTTAACTCAACCGAATTTTTCACAAAACTCATGGATTTAAGCCTGGGTTTAGAGTACTTTACGAATAACTCAATTGTATTGTATAAAAGCTTCAAAGCAATGTTGTATCCAAATTCCAAACAAGTTTGAATTCTTTATCCAAAGAAAATCTTGAATCTTAAAAATAAAATTCTTTATAACTAATTTGATGACAATGACATCAATAATATATTTTGTATATAATAATATTATAAAAAATAATCAAAAATCAAGGAAAAGATTTGCAACTATTTTCTTTTGACACATTTGCAACTATTTAAAAAAAAATTTGTAATCGCTCTAAGCCAAGTATAATTCCTTTTCATACAATTACTTTCATTGTAGGATGAATGCATAGTAGGATGACATACATTTTGTGTCCCAAGTGCACTATGTGTAATACTTTTGATAATTCAAAAATCATGGACCAACATAAAAATCTAATCGTAATATAAATTAAATTTTGGATGGTTTGCACATCTTTGTCTCTCTAACTCATCCCTTCAAAATCATATTCAAGTTCTTTTATAAACTAAAAAATACAAAGAGAAATTTAGTTGGTTACAAAAACTGAATACATTCTGAATATAAAGAGAAATTTCTACAAGGTTAGTAGAAATTTTTAATTTCAATGTACGCATTTTTATCCTAGTCTACATCAAGTGTGCAAGATCCTCAAGTTTAATATGACTAGATGAAATGTGTGGAGGAAAGGGTAATTCTATTTTTTCCTCCACAAATTTTATCCATTAATCCTAAACCCTATATCCTAAATCCTAGAATTTAAAAATACTAAATTAAAACTACTTTTAAATCTTGCATGACATACTTTAAAACATTGGTGCTATGTATGAAATATATTTGACCTTCAAATCCTTTTGAATGTGATTATTGAAATGTACTTCATATGTAAACCTCAATGATTTATTCATTTATGTTTTCAATATTTATAGGGTTTATAGTATCAATTCCAATGTGGTACTCTTGGTGGTACTATACAAATATAGAACATTCAACTAGAATGTAAAGTGCTTTATGAAGTTTTGTGTTTAATTGCATTGAATAATATAAAGATTTTTCTACTATATTCCATGGAATAGGGGAACAAATTGTAAATTGAGGGGAATGTGTATTAGTCATTGGGAACAATGTCAGAGACTGAAGATGAGCTAGGCTTCAATAACCCTCACTAAGCCTCTTCTCGTGTTAGGCCCAATATGTTGAATTTCCCTTTCTTTCAACTTGGACAAGGAATGATCAAGCTTGCCAAAATTTGATATTATAGGCAACTTTTATTTTTATTTTTTATTCTTCTAGGTCTAGCTAAAATCTAGAACCCTATATTTTACATTTTGAAAAAATTACTATATGTGCAAGCTATAAATTGTTGAAAAAAGAGCTTTGTACAAGATATTTCTTAAAGCTAGTGTCCTATAGGAATTTTTTGGTACATGTTCCCCAATTTGAAATGTTATGAATTTTTTTGGACATCTCATCAACTTTTCCACAAAAGAAAGAAAAAAATTTCAAGCAAATTAACTTGTACAAAAGCCTCTCTAAATTGAAACCACCTGAAATTTGAAT